>CM018045.1:5123181-6390681 GCA_008638375.1 Nyssa sinensis
CTCATCTAGAGTGAAAATCCATGTGAAATGAGATATTCATTTAATCGCCACTCAACTCTATCATAGGCTTTTTGCTCATATCTAACTTGAGGGCCAAGTGACCTCTTTTGCCAAATTTTTTATGTTTCAAGAAATGGATGGTTTCAAATGCCACTAAGATATTATCTACAATAAGACGTTTCGGAACGAAAGCACTTCGAGAATCAGCAATGATGGAAAGCCAAATAGATTTCAGCCTGTTCATAAAAAATTTTGCATTGATTTTGTAAATGACATTATATAAACTAATAGGCCTAAATTCATTACAAATAAATATCGATTAAAATGTTAAATTTATTTTTATATAAAATAAAAAAAATCTTTAAAAAATTTAGTTAAAATTGAAAAAAAAAAAGGAAAAAAAACATGTAAGAGAAAATTTTGACATTTTGAAAAAAACAATTTATTTGAAGAAGAACATACGTAGCTTGTTAGTAAAAATAGATGATGTTAATATAATTTTAAAAATGTCACAAAAATCAATATAATTGTTAAAATCTCAAAAAAATCAATATAATTCACCTTAAAATTTATCAAACATTCTCTTGAATTTGCAAATCACTTAAAGTGATGACGATTGTAAATGCAAGACCCTTGCGTAAGGCTTGATGACTTCATGTAATGACGCCAATAGTTTCAGCATGGGTTGGAATGGAATATTCAATCCCAATATATACGTCCGACTAGTTCACCAACTCTAATAAAAAATTAGTCTTAAACTTAAAAAAATGACATTCAACTTCTATACAAGTCATTTGGTCTTATCCACAAGGTTTTTTTTCTATAAAGATTATTCCCTATTCATCAAACCTTCAAATTGAGTTAACAAATGAGGGTTGGGTGTTGAAAGATATCATAGATAAAGACTGACTCAAAATAAAAGGATTAAAGTACCAAGAAATCCAGTGACGACTCTGGTATAAAGTGTATCTTTCTTGAAAATTGCATGGAGAAAGATAACCTGCTTTTATGGATAAGTCATGCAAGCTAAGCAAGCATAAAACTAGTCTCAAAACGATGGAGAGAAATGGATAGAGCTGGTTGACTTGGTCCTTCTCTTCTAAAAAATACATGTTTTGAAACCCGATCGTTCATTAAATCGGAAAAAGTAATAATGATATTATAGTTATTATTGTTGTTATTATTATTTCTCAATATATTTCTTTCTTTTGTTTAACATTCCACATCTAAGATTTGGGATCAAAACAGATGGGGAAGAATGTCATGCAGTGAATTATTTTAGAAATTAAACTATGTAGGACCCGAAAATTATCTTGATACCAAATTATTGAACAAAAAAAAAAAGAGAAGAAGTAAAGTGAACAAATTGATATATTTTATTAAAAAAAACTTACACATTATTATTATTTCTGCAATTTCTCACGGTCATCACACTGACCCTCTAATTCTCTTGGCCACCACTCTATTATTTTTGTGGTACTCAACTCAATGTGACAGAAACTTACATATATATAACATTAACTCTAAATCCTATATTGATTAGGACATCTAATTCTATACAAACTAGTATATCTTATTTAACTATAATCAAAAAACTAACTCTCATTATAATATTAGTCCAACTACAATTAGGACTACACAAAGAGACTCCAAACTCAATAAACCAAATTAAGAAACTTTCTAAAATTTATGAGCTTGGTTTAATTGGTCAACAAACTAGTTTAATTAAATAACCGCTGATTGAACACAATTATTTAATTTTGATGTGAATATATAAAAACAATTTTTTTAATGGAAATATCTAAGCAAGTTGTGAAATGTAAGCAATCCATGATATTAATGATCAATCACACACATAGAAGCATTTAGAATTTCGAGTTAGGGAGACAAAAATATAAAAGTTAAAATTTAAGAGAGTTTTTAATAGAAATATGAAAAAGTTTGGAGCGGGAATCCTTGTTAAAATTTTTTTTATAAAAAATAGGAATAAAAAATATAATCCAATTTTCAAAATTTGATAGGGTATATGCCATTGCATAGAAGACTATGATTTATGCTTAACAAACCCTTCCCTTCAAAGCAGACGTCATGTTTGGTATGATAAAATAGGCATTCGAGAAATGTCTATTCTAACTTTTTCATTCTTTATTCTTGTTTAGTATGATTGAGAATGTTTATTCCAAATTTTCAAAATTTGAAAGAGTATGCCATTGCATAAAAGATTGGGATTTATGGTGAAAAAAATCGTCCCTTCAAAATAGATGTTATGTTTGGTACGGTAAAATAAGCATTCGAGAAATGTTTATTCTATTTTTTTTTTTTATTTGGTATGATTGAGAATGCTTATTCCATGAAATAGACATTCCAGTAAAAATCATTCCAAGCATTCATTTGGCCTATGTAATCCTCATTCCATTTCGTGTTATTTCTATTATATTTTTTTTATTTATATCTCAATTCTAATTTCACACAATTACTATACATATAAATATTAAAGAATATTAGCTCATCTAATATATCAAATACTTGTCTTTATGCTTTCCATTCAAACTATTAAATCATTTGTCAATTGTACAACAAAGAAAAAAAAATTCATTCATCAATTCTAACTTTTATAAATTTTTAATCTATTATACATTAACATTTTATTTGATAATTATTTATTAATGTAATTATCTATGACTTAATTACAATTTTATAATAACTTTTTTTTTGGCCCGCAAGCCTGTTAAGTCCGTATTAAGAATTAGGGTCTAGGACCTTATTTTCTGAACTTGACCCGACTCGACTCGCTAATTTAATAGAAGCCCGCAATAGCCCAGCCCAGCCCAACTCACAGGCCTTTTTTTGCATCCCTACTCATGCATGTGTGCTACACGTGTGCTATATGCCTATCCAATAGCTTACCAAGAGACCTCTTCAATTCCCCAATCTCAGTAGTATAGATTTACACAAAGAGTTCATCTATGGAATACTAATCAAACACTAAAGATGCAAAAATGTGATTAGTTCAAAATATATAAACAAGAGTCTTTATACATACCAACCATAAAATCTTATTAGGAAATCAAATCCCAAAATGCAACTTCCCCTCTCATAAAAAGAACGCGCGTGTTTAAGTGAGAAAAGATGTGCATTTGAACAAAGGGCCCAAAATTAGAGATTTGTTTTAAGAAAGTTATAGTGCATTCGAACAAAAAGTCTTTTGAAAATTTTTTAGTCAAAAACATTACAACAAACCTTTTTAGCATTCAACCCTCTATTTTTGCTTAAGGATATCAATGTTACGGATTTTTGAAGTAATCCCTTTCTAATGAAATGGGTTTGGGAAGTATATAAATGGGTTAGGAGTGATTAAAAAAAATATATTAAAATTTAGAATTAATTAGTGGAAGGTCTTTCAAAATAAGTGTCTAGAGATTAAAGTTTAAGAGAAAATATCTTTTACTCTAAAAGTCCTTGAGTTTTTAAATTGTTTGATCCCGAATCTAAAAGTGATGAGGTGACACCATTATTTTATTTTTAATGACAAAATTATCCCCACTTTTCTATAATCACAGCCCTATCGTCACATTTCATGTCTTCTTCTGCTGCTTCTCTTCACTTCTCTCGCGTTCTTCTTTCAACTTCCTTTCTATGTTATAATATTCCAAAACTTCAATAACATCATGCATGCAGACATGTCTTACTGATGATTATTTGGCATATATAACTCTGTATATAGACACATAGGTTAGTGCTTTGAGCTTCCAACTTTGGCTTCTCTTGGCTTAGCTTTGTCGTTGACGTGGCCCTCAGGTGTTTGGGGTAATAATTCAAACACAATAATGAATCTCATACAATCTTCATGAAGGTAAGCCAGCCCTTAGGCTGATCCCAATGCAATTTGTAGCCTAGTCGCCCACTCCATGGTCGGTCCTTTCCTACAATCAGAGACTTTGCTAGGACAACTGGCCTTATTTGAGTTAATTTCATTTCCAATGTCTTGCTTCACATTCTCACTCAATGTGGCGGTTAGTGTTAAGCACTTGAACTATTTCATGTGCTGTCAGTTAGTGTAAATCACTTGCGTTATTTCACAAAAAAAATGCTCCTGCATTATTTTGGCACATCCTGCATAATGAAAGTGATGTGTTTGCCGTTAGTGTAAATCATCATGACTTCATTCCTGTTACTGGTGATCTTCCGAGTGCTTCTCACATATTCATTAAAAATCATAACAATTTACTGGTGAGTTGTGTATTTAAATCAATAATGACTAGGAATGAGATTTGAAGGAGCTATTTTAATCATTTTTATGTACAGTTCCTTTGTTCCTAAGCAATAAAAGTTATTTGATGGATTGTTAAAAACATGCGTAATACTTTTTTATTGAAGAAATTTTTTAAATTTCTTTGTCCGAATGAAAATTCTCTGTTGAAAAAATGTGCATTTTTTGACAAAATTTTGAATTTAACTTTTTGTTTGATCAATATTAAAGTATTACCACTTTCTTAAGAAATAAAGATTGTTTGGTACGTTGTTAACAACTTGTGTAAGATTTTTCTTGTTGAATGAATTTCTCAAATTTCTCTGTTCGAGACAGAGAATATTTTTTCTTGGTTTTGTAGAAGAATTTATAAAAAAATTCTTTGTCGAAAAAACAAAAACTTGTTTGATAGAGTTTTTTTATACAATATGGATCTTTTTTGATAAATTTTTAGAGTTCAAATATATACCTTTTATGCAAAACGGACTTATATATTTTAAGTTATTTAATTTTAAAGTTTTACAAATAAAAAAGTGATGACATGGCATAACTGAAGCAAGTTGGGATGTAAAGAAATTGTTTCTTCCGTATTTTTGCAAAGAATAGTATTTTTGTCAACAAAATTTTTAGAGACTTTTTGGATTAACATATTTTGGGTTGGACCTTGTACTAATTAAACACTTTATGAGGGATCTATGATTGAATCTCCCATCTAATCGAGTTTGGAAAAAGTTTGAAAAAATGAAGGTTTAAACTCGCTCTGTCTTGATTAACGTAAAAATTAATTAAATATCTCTTAAGTGTTTTAAAATTCCCAACATCTCCATAAATACAATGTTTTAAAACCCGGACCGGACCGACCGGTTCAACCGGTTGAACCGTCGACCGGTTCACAAAACGGTCTGGTTTAACCCATAAACCCGTTTTAAGTTCAAAACCGTTCTAAAAATAGAAAACCGGTAAAACGGACGGTTCAACCGATTCTTGGTTGCATTTTTTTTTTTTTGGTATATTCAAAATCTCAAATTTCATGCAATTTTTTGGCTGAATTTTGGCTAAGTTGAGTTGGTATTTGGCTGAATTTATTTTGAATTGTATTTAAAATTTTAAACCTTTGAAGTTTGAAAACTCCAATATTATATATTTGTATCATGTGGTATTTTGTTTTATTTTATGCATGATTATTAGTGTTTATATCTTCTTCTTTTTTCATGTAGTTGAAGACTAAATTATTAGATTATACTTGGATTGGATGTTAAAATGATTTTTGTTATGGTTCTTGCGATCATGGAAGAATGACAATGAAGTTTTAACTTTCAATATTGTAAAAAAATATGTCTACTATACTTTTTTCAATTTTTTCTTGAAGTTTTACATATTAAGAAAATTCATATTTTGTAAATTTTTTTTATATAATTTTTAGTAATTTTTGTATACTTTTTTTAATTTAAAATATTAATAATATGTATTATTAAATTTATTAATTACATAATTATGACATTACGGTTTGATTCCAGTTGACCCGACGGTTGAACAATAATCCATAACCCGGATATTTTTCCTGTTCGATGAATGGTCTAGGTCTGAAAACATTGCATAAATATATATATATATATATATAACTATGAAAAAATAATAGTAAAAAATAAATGCCATTTTTTAAATGAAAAAAATTAGTGTAATTTAGGCATGACGAGATGAGTTTGGGTTTATTATAATCTGGACGAAATGGGCAGAAATCTGAGATACAGAATAACATATTATGTGAAGTAGGGTTGATTTTTGAAGAGTTTTTCTTAAGCGAAGTGACTTGAAGATAAATTTTATCTCTTGCACTATCGAGAGTGACAATAAATTAAATTTTATATCTCTTGCAATATCGAGAGTGACAATAAATTCTCCACAAATATGTTTTTTATTGGCTAACACAAAGTATTAGTATTACCCATCACGTGATTGTATTGAAAAAAAAAAAAACGTGTTTTTGAGGATAAAACTCTTATCCAAATAAATCAAATGCCTATTTTTTTAATAAGATGTTTGAGTTTCATTTTCTCTCTTATTCTAATGTATTAAAAAAAATATGTTTTTAATAAAAAAAATTACTTGATTTAGTCAATGATGTATTAACGATATTTTTATAATTAATAGATGTATTTAATTTTTTTATTTAAATTCTTTTAAAAAAAATTATAAATAATGTTTTTCATAAGTCAATCAGCGTAATTAGCATTATTCTTTACAACACTAAATACTTCATAAAACATTTTTTTAAAGGAAAATTTAAGATGGAACAAAGTGGGTCCTCCACAAATTAAGATGAGTTGTAAGCCATGTGGTTCCCAGCCAACGGCTCGTACCGAACGGCGGTTGGGACGGGAGAATCATAACTGTCGCTCTCTCCGTCTTTTTCTCACGCCGAAATGTCACGAGTCATGAAGCCAAACTCTGTATTAGGCTATGGCCCTATGGGTGTTGTGTGTATCACCCATTTTTTTGCTCATGGGGTGGGAAGTACTTCCAAAATCACAACATGGGTTGGTCTGCGTTGCGCAATCAGAGGTCTACAATCAAATGGAGAAACAATCTATCTTCATCATTACGCTTCATTGCTTTGTCGCTCAGGTGAGAGTATATATTCCACAGAGTTTGGGGTTTCTTCTGTGTTCTTATTTAAAAACTTTTGTTACTTTGTTTACATATGGATGTTGTTTTATTCTCTAATTGAAAAGCTGTCATCAACATTTCATGATACCAAGTGTTCGTTACAATTCCTTAATGACTTTTTACATATAATGTCTGATTCTGTTTTTCTTGCCTTTTTTTTCTCCCTGAATTACTAGACTTCTAACAAAATAGAGTATGTTAAAAAATCTTTTTCAAATTTGAACTCGGGTTTCATCATGCTTCACAAGTCAAATGAATGTATCATTTAGGCGGGGAAATTTGGTTGTATATTTTTAATCTTGGCTAAAATTGGAAAAGTAGAGAAAACATTTCAAATTCTTGATATGTTGGTATTTAGCAAATAAGGTGAAATTTGACCATGTTGCCTACTCCCCCACCCCCAAAAGAAAAAAAAAGTGAATGAAGATTGGTCATGTTTCTCAAGTCATTGAGAGATTTGTGGCATCTGAAGGTGGCCTATAAAATCAGACAAATGAATTGAAGACAGTAGGAGCTCTATCCCCCAATTCACGAATTGAAAGCCACTTTAGATAGACGTGAGGAAAACTGCGAAGAACCACCTTCTGTAGAGGCCTACACAAGTAAAGTGAGAAGTCATGCTGAGAACCAACCAAACTCCCACTTCTAGGATTACACTTTGGTAATCTATTTATCAGCAATACCAGCACTTGTTACTTGACCTGAACCTGTTCTCACTAAAGCCAATATGGGTACAGGTTGCTTTTCAATGTTACTTGCATGATCACTAAAGTAGCAATGTGAGGTCACAAGTGACATCCCCTTCAGAGAAAATTTCATGAACAGCTGACCACAAGTGAAGCATCTCACTGCATCATAGCATACAGAATTCTCCTTTTGAGTAGTACTAGATTCTTATTATTATTTTTGATTAGTAATGGATTATTTTAGAGGAATGAATTTTAAAAAAGTATGAGATTGATTGCTTGGAAGGAAGCAAAAAACTTCTTCTAATGCCAAATATTTCCAAATTCTGAACTTGCCACAATCCAATGAAGGATTGGGCCCTTATGAGTAGTGGGGCCAGTCATTTTTTGTCATTTAAAATCCCTCCCTCCCTCCCTCTCTCTCTCTCTCTCTCTCTCGGCAAACTATTAACTCATCAAGAGTCAAGACTATAATGGAAACACTATCTATAGAGGCCTATAGAACTCAGGTGACTGAACTCGTGCTGAGAACCAAGTAAATTCCCACTTAAAACTCCACTATATTAGTCTATCGATCACAGATAGGCCACTGTCACAACTCGAGAGAACCTCCACTTGCTAAAATCAACTAGCAAACTTATAGCTTCTTCTGTTCTTGAAGCAGTTTCACACTCAAGATCACATTTATGATCACTCATATGATCTAATAAATGGTGTCCCCATGAACTTTATAGACTCCCAACCATGAGAAAACTTTTCTCGTAAATCAACTTAACTACAAAAATTCATATAAATATATATATGTATATATAAATCCTTTCTTTTTTTTGGGGGGGGTTGGGGTGGGGGTGGGGGTGTTTCCTGTTTTGTATCACTGCTTACATGGAAAGTTATAATTCTTCTATATTTTATCCTTAATAATCTAAGACATCAGTACAGGCATTCATATAAGCACTGATACAAAATGGTGATAAGAAACTGGTGACATTATAACATTCTTGTACATAACATTGCGGGAATACTAATAAGGTCATCAGACCAAGTGACCATCAAATTAGGGTAAGGGGTTAAGGAAAAACGAAATAATGGTTAACTGAAATGGTGGAGGGATGTGTGCTTCTGCAGTTGGACTACAAGGTTATCTCTGTTTTTATTATTTATTATTTTTCTGGAGTGGCATTTTTTTTCTATAACAGTAAATGAGAATACAAAGGGACCCCTGCAAATCTTATCAGGGGCGCGCTCTACCACTGAGCTAATAGCCCGTTGTGTCGTGCGACCTCCCACTAGGGGCCTGCTATGCCAAAAGCAAGAGAAACCCCATCCCTCTCTTTCCTTTTTTTCTTTTCCTGGAGAAGAAGCAATGATGGTATATGGGGAATAAGCATCAGCTAATGATGGTATATGGGGAAATGCATCGGCTAACTCTGTGCCAGCAGCTGCGGTAATACAGAGGATGCAAGTGTTATCCGGAATGATTGGGCGTGGGCATACGGGGCATGATGACTTGACATCATCCTCACCTTCCTCCGGCTTATCACCGGCAGTCTGTTCAGGGTCCAAACTCAACGATGGCAACTAACACGAGAGTTGCGTTTGTTGCGGGACTTAACACGGCTACAAAAAAAATTAAGGAGAAAAATGCAGCCGTACGAAGCCTTTCAAATAGCTTCTGCTAGGTGAGTTGTGTGTGCAGAATCAATGTCCTTGTACCAACTGAATGGAGCGGAGGAGTAAAGTTAGAAATATTTAAATTGTCCAACTTCTTTGTTGTATCTGCACAAAAGGAAACCTGCAAAATTGATCTATTGCTATGTAGAGCACACAAGTGCTCTATATTGGCAATGAATCTGTAAAGCATACATCTATCCAGCAGAGCATTTACTGAGGTCTTCCAAAGCAAGATAACGTACTTCTGTAATACATTTTCTGGACTTGAATCACAATCATATCAATGTTCGGCTATGTTTATAATAGCTGTTCAACTCCATGTGTAGCACCATTGTTTTTTACGAGTCTTCTATGCAGTCTATGGAAATTTGACCTTATTAAATCATACTGCTTGTCAGGTTTGTATAATGGCTTCTGAAATATTCACCATACATTCTCCAAAAATTCTGTGAATTTAACATTTACAAGAATTCATCCCTTCCAACCTCAGATGTGAATTTCCTCACAGAAAATACTTTGTGAATACAGAAATGTGTCCCAATAATCCTTAGAGTTCACTCTATTGAAGGTGTTAACTGAGTTAATTCCTAATACATTTGGGTGATTTATTCTCATTCAACTGAAAAATGGAGGTAGGAATTTGCTTGACTAATCCTATCCCCTTCTTCAAGGATAGCTTCAACAAGATATGTCATGCTGCAATAATATCTTTTTCGATAAAACAGCCATCAGGGTATCCAGTTTGTCCTCTTTTTTCTAATCAGCATCCCCTTTTTTTTTTGGATAGGTAAGGGGCCCTCGGGGTCCGCATCCCTATTAAAGTCCATCAATTTAGTAGTTGTTTAGAATATTTTACAAGCTAGCGTAGCTCTATCCTTTGATGGTCCCTCAAGATAAACACTACCATTCTCAATCTTGCTAGTTTAATGAAGATCATAGAAACATTAAGGTGACATAGTGACTGAAATTTTTATCTAGCTTATAGGAGTGGGCAATTCTTCTTAGTATATCATCATCATAACTTTCTCTTCTCACAATTTTTTTTTTGTTTTTTTTAAGATTTCACACTCATTGGTTTTTTTACCATGCTAGGTTACCCCTTCCACAGCTTCTATCTGCAAAAATTGAAATTTTGACCCCGGTTTCGACATTGTGGTCAATGAACAATTCAAAAACCTTTAGAATCTGCCTTGTATTATGGAAAAAAGAATAGGAAAAAATACTAATGGTATTTTATTTATTTAATTATTTAATCAATAATTACATTGGCAACAAATAAAAATATTATGAAAACTAACAATACCTATAAATCTAGGGCAAGTCAAAGTCTCTGTTTGTAACTGATGATTTATACATGTACATTTAGTTCCACCACTTGAGATAGCTAAGTAGCGGTTTCTCTGGAACAGGCATAGACTTGATAAGCCAACCAATCGGCCAAGAAACGGAGGCGATTCCAATGCATGCACCCCATTGCCCCCAATTCAACCTTTCTGTATCTGCGAACCTCTTCAGAAATTCCACCATCACCACTTGAAGAACAATGGTTATCCCGACGATCCCCAAGAACAATTTGTTCTTATGTATCCCCTCAAAAACATTCTTCTTCTCAAGCTTTCTTGCATTGAATTCGTTGAAAACTTGGCAAAGGACGAAAGTATTGAAGATCAAAGTGTCATTTACCTTCTGGGTCACATTGAAGATTGATTTACCACTGAATTGTAAGGTCAACAGGACAGCTATCTGATAGAAAGCTTGAGCTAGTAGGTTCCTCCACATAATATTGGTGATAAGTGGCTCAGTTCGACCCACGGGTGGTTTCTCCATGAGCTCCTTGGTGGGCTGTTCTGTGGCAAGAGCCAGAGCACCCAATGTATCCATGATCAAGTTTTCCCACAATAATTGGACTGCTGTTAGAGGTACTTCACCAGCTGAAACTGCTGCCACAAAGTTGATGACGAGTGCAGCAACATTCACAGTTAACTGGAACTGAATGAATTTCTGGATGTTGTTATAGACGCATCTTCCCCACCTCAAGACCGTGGCCACTGAAGCAAAATTATCATCCAAAATAACAATGTCCGAGCTCTCTTTGGCCACTTCAGTCCCCTGAATCCCCATAGAGAGACCTATATCTGCTTCCTTTAATGCTGGTGCATCATTTGTACCATCACCAGTAACTGCAACCACATGGCCTTTCTGTTTCAAACATTGTACCATAAGAAGTTTGTCGAAGGGAGAGGATCTAGCCATCACACAAATTTTATCAACTTTTTCCATGCGCTCCTCTGGTGTGTAGTTCCGAAATTCTGCACCTTCAACCACTGCACCATTCAAGTCCTGATCAGGCTTGAGTATCCCACATTCAGTGGCTATAGCTCTCGCTGTGAAAACATTGTCACCAGTGATCATTTTGATGTTCACTTGAGCATATTGACAATCTTCCACAGCTTTTTTCACACCTGGTCGACATGGATCCTTCAAACCTACAAATCCTAATAGGGTCAAATCGTGGTCTTTTAGCTTTTGGTGTGATTTTTCATCTTCATGCTCTTCTTCTTGAACTTTCTTATGTGCAAAGGCGATACATCGCAGACTGCTAGCAGCCATACCTTGAATTATTTGATTGAATTTCATCCTTTCACCATCATCCATATGCTTCATATTTCCAGAGGGATCATAGAAATGCGAGCACATTGCTAGTATCATCTCTGCAGCTCCTTTCCAGTGCACATTGATTGTGTTATCATTCTTCTTCCTCATTAAAACACCGCTCCGTTTCTTTTCTGAATTGAAGGCTTCAACATGGAGAACAGTACAACTCTGCTTCAGTTCCTCCATATTCATGTTTAATTCCAGGACAGCCCAAGAAAGAATTGCTTTTTCAGTGGGGCTACCACAGAACTCGAACTGTGTTTCTGATGTGGACTGGTAAACGCAGCCAGTTGTGTTAAGACCAACACCTTGGTGGAGCAATTCGAGAATATTGGCTGCAATCGAGGTGTTACTTCTTTCTTCCATAGATTCTTGGCCTAGCCAAAACTTTGTGACCTTCATCTGGTTCATTGTGAGGGTGCCTGTTTTGTCTGTACAAATGGTGGTGGCAGAGCCCATGGTCTCACAGGCTGAGAGTTTCCGAACCATTGCCTGATCAGCCATCATTCTCTTCATTGAATAAGCAAGTGTAAGTGTCACTGCCAATGGCAAGCCTTCAGGAATTGCAACGACTACTATTGTAACTGCAGCAGCGATAATTCCAATCACAGCATTGATCACATCATCTACTTTCGTCTTGCTGCCATTGAACTCTTTATTTCCATTCTCATCTTTTGTGTTCCCTGTGAAGTAGCGAACCAGCAACACGAGTAGAACTAAGAAAGCAACTACTAGACCAACCTTGCCGATAGATGATGTGAGCTTGTTGAGCCGGGCTTGTAAAGGTGTTTGCTCATTTGAATCGCAGCTGATTGTGCTCATCATCTCTCCCCATGTTGTATTCATGCCAACTGAAGTGACTAGCATTCGAGCATACCCATCAGCCACCTTGGTGCCAGAAAACAAGAATGGATTTTGGCTGTGATTAACTTCCACGTGATCACTTTCCCCGGTCATGCTCAATTCATCCACCTGCAATGAATGCCCATCCAGGAACAATCCATCTGCAGGAATTTGATCTCCAATCTTCAAGCAAACAACATCTCCAACAACAATTTCAAATATTGATATTTGTTGGCGCCTCCCACTTCTCACAACTTCCACTTGGATATTGTTACCGACTTTGGATAACTTTTCGAATTGTCCATTTTGCTTGAAGTTACTTCCGGCAGATACAGCAATGACAAGAAATACAGCGACAAATATGCTTCCGCCGTCATACCATCCTTCTTTTGGCCCATGTTCTTTTATACCAAAGCCCAGGGAAAGAGCAGCACATGCTAAAAGGATTAGAATGGTAAGATCTTTGAAAGCTTCCCACACAAAATGGAAAAAACTCTTTGTAGGTGGCTTGCGATACGTGTTTGTGCCAAATACTTCATGTCGATGGGTAATGTCTTCAGCATCACCATGTATCCCATGCTCCAATTCGGTTTTTAGAGCAGAGGCTAAACCTTCAACCCCACCGAACCTAACAAGCTGGTCAAGATTTTTCTCCTTCACAAGCTGAGTGAAACTCAACTGATCAATGTTAGAGAAGCATGGGTGTGTTTCAGCTACATTGATGACAACTCTATGAGATGGAAATGGTGAGAACTCGGTAATATTTTTTGCAACTGTTTTTTTGGAGTGAGAGGAAAAGGCCCTTGAACAGTATATGGTGGCAAAGGCTACGTGCCATCTCTTTTTGTTGGGTTTGCTAAGGTTTATGGACTGGTCAAGGAGGAAATCCTTGCAAAGCAGTGTCGCAGGAAATATAGTAGTAGACATAGTTTCGAAAACTTAAAATGAGATGGTTTTTTTTTTTTGGATAGGTTTCTTGGAGTGGAAGTTGAATCCGGGATCCGTTGGGCACTTAAAAACGGGAAGTAATTGTATGCTATGAAGTTAGATGGACGTGGAGTTTTATAAAGCAGAGGTAATCAAAGAAAAGGTGGCAGTATGCAAAGTTCAAAAACTTCGGCACCCAAACAAAACACATGAAATGAGAAGAATTACACTGCAATGTGTATTTGTGATTGTTAATTGTCAATATATATAGATATATTTCCTACGTTGGCTTGATTGTCCTGTATTATATTGCAGACTTGGCTCTTCTTTAAAACTTTTTTTCTCAATTTCTTTTAACATAATCTAAATACATGACTTATTACTTATCATTGAATTATTTTTTTAATAAATACATGATGCGACATGCATTTAAGTCTACATTGAAAGAAATTAAAAGGAAAGTGTAATTAAAAAATATCATATTGCTTATAATGGATGGGATTGGGGCTCAAGTTTAAAGTTAAACCTATTCTGAAGTTTTTAAGTCGAAGGATGCTGGAAGCCTGGAATGTGCTGCCAAGATTCCTCCAACAATGGGTTTCTTGCATAAGTAGTTTCTTGCAATAAGTGAAGAAAACGAGATCCCAATGGCGGTACCCAAACCAAGAGGATTCCTTCAATCGTAACCCTTAAGATTCCGTTTGTATCGTGTTTGACCCGTGGATTATTCATGCTACCTTTCTGTGACTTTTCAAAAGAAAAAAAGGTTTGAGTAACGATAGACGGCTTCATCCTTACTCTCTTATATAATAACCAACCCCCGCCCCGCCCCCGCCTTCCCTCCCCTGTATCAACCAAGCCCAAGCACACTACTCCATGATAAATAA
This sequence comes from Nyssa sinensis, assembly GCA_008638375.1. Lineage (NCBI taxonomy): Eukaryota > Viridiplantae > Streptophyta > Magnoliopsida > Cornales > Nyssaceae > Nyssa > Nyssa sinensis. Next base: position 5,137,767 of record CM018045.1, read on the forward strand.
TTTTGTCACATCGTCACTAGATCATTGCTTGACAATTTTTCATAAAGTAATAAATTTTTATTTTTAAATTGAAAATAAGTTTATATTCATAAATTATGAGAAAATTAAATTTTTATGAAAGATTATTACACGATAATGTGATGTGATGATCTTATCAGATAATTAATTCTACTCCACACATTTTTCCTCTCTATAATAAAACCTAGTTATTTCGACCTCCATTATCACATCCATCATCCAAACCCATTACACCCCAGACCCAGCACTTACCTCCCAATTTCTCTCTTTACACAACAAAATTCATCAACTTAACCCATCTTTAGAGAAGGAAAAAAAACCCAAAGAATGGAATCCATGTTTGAATTTTTTTTTTGGTTAACAGGAAAGAATAATCCATGTTTGATACATAGGTCTATGCATGTAAAAATGGTACCTAAACAACATTGTTTGGAACAACCTTCCTAGTTCAAAAGTTCAAAATCTACTTTTTGATCTTTCTTAACAAGTGAAAAAGGTCTTTAAGCAAGAAGTTTGATTATCATTTCACGTCAATGTGGTGTGACTGTGTAATACGTATGAAAATCTGATACCAACTTTTCAAAATATTTAATAAATAGCTTTCAAGATATTAGGAAATTCAGCTGTCAATATGTAATACTTTAGAAACTCCTCTCTCTCTCTCTCTCTCTCTCTCTCTCTCTCTCTCTCTCTCTCTCTCTCTCTCTCTCTCTCTCTTCCCTTTTATTGTTCAACTGTCGATATGTAATTACTTAGAAACTCCCTCCACCGAAAAAGGAAAGAGATGATGCCAACCAAATGAGTCACTAGTCGATTATTTTCCTGACAAGAAAAGAGAAAAGAAAGTTGAAAGAAAACGTAGTCGCGGGGAAAAATAAAAGCATTGAAGTACTTTCGAATCCAACACTTTCTCTCTGTGTTTAAAGTTTAAACTTTAAGTATCGAGCTTCTTAGACATGGCAGAGAAAAGAGAGTTGAAAGATATCTCAGCTACAGGGGAAATATAAAAGGGCCGTTCAGCCTTAGGTGGGGGTGCACATCGGTTCGGTTGAGTCGGGTCGGGTTATAGTAGAATCGGAATCGATCTAATTTTAGATGATTCTAAAAAGCTAAAATCGGAATCGAAACTGCTAACAAGTAGATCTAACCCAACTCAACTCAAGTATTTTCAAGTTGGGTCGAGGTTGAACCGTTTTTGTTTTTTCCTTCTAAATGTGATATTAAATAATAAAATCATTAAAACGGACTGATTTTTGAACACTTTTATAATTCTATCTTACAAATTTCTCACAGTTCGTAATAGATTGTATGAAAACTTGTTATGTTACTTTTTAAGGATATGATATAATTTTTTTCTTAAAAAGCATGATTAATATTTTAACATAAAAACGATAAATTATTTTCACGTTTATATTACAATGATTAAAACTAATTAAATAAAGTGATGAATAAACAAGTTTAAAGAAGTGTAAGAGAATAAGATTGATTACGAGTAGTTGCTATAACACATATATATTATTTAAGACTAATAATTTGTTGATATACACACACACACATATATATATATATATATGGATTTATATTTCCAAAATCATAACTTGGTTTCGTTTTCAAAACCTTTACAAAAAGTATTTAATTTTTTTCTTTAATTTTAGAAAAATGATAAAAATCATAAAAAATAATCATACCATATCAAAAATAACATAAAAATAAACTGACCGTCTTTGAATAACTTCTCACTGAATGGGGAGTATTGTTAGCTCATTCAATCCAACACAAATGCCACAAAGAAAATATAAAGAAGCAAACAATAAGGAAGGGGTTTGGTTCATGGCGGTGACTTGTTGGCATGAGTAAATTTTGAGTACTCTTAGAGTATTGTATAACAATTAGATTAATAATCACGTGTGGATAAATATATTTCTTGCACACGTCTTATCGTTGAGAGTATTAATTTAAAATTATCTTATATTTCTTTTTCTTAGTTGATAATAGGTAGAGGTGCAAAAAAAAAAAAAGGGCTCGAACGGGCAAGCCATTTCGTGTTTCCATCAAAATTGCAATGAGGTCAGGCCTATAGGATAAGGCCCTAAGCCCGACTTGCGGGCTGAGATTCCTTTTTTCATTTTATAATTGTAATTTGTAAAAAATTCATTTATTCTAAAAAAAAATCAAGAATGATATAATTAATTACACATTATTATATTGATAAATAATTAACAAGTAAAATGTTAAGGTACATTAAATAAATAATTATTAAATTAGAATGAATAAATAATTTAGCCATTCAAATGGAAAAAAAAAAATTAGACAAATATTTAATATGTACTAGAGGAGGTAATTATTCTTAAATATTAACATGTATAGTAATGAACTTAATGGTGTGAAGCTTGAAGTGAAAATGAAAAAGAGAAGTAAAAGTTTATTTGCTAAAAAATACAACCACTTCACTGCTACTATTCAAATGATGTAGCAGTGAAGTGGTTTTGTATATCATTGTGGTATATTAATTATATGATTTAATACACTGTCAATATTATAACACCATACTATTTGAGATGCATATTTGAAAAACATAGAAATTTTCAATAATAAGACGATCATTATTTGTCAACAAAGTGAGTACGAGTAGGATACTACATAGGCTCGAAGCAAAGTGAATCGAATATTGTCTAATATAGGAGTTGTATATGAGTTGTACATGCTTAGAATAAGTCAACTGTACAGAATTAATATATATATTTTAGTATGCATACGAAGAAAGATGAAATCGTTTTGAGTTTTCATGCTACTAACTAAAAACTTGAATAATTTGTTTGTAATGTGATACTATGAAGCAGCACTTGCATAGGGGGGTGATGCATGTTAATGTTGTTGTTATTACTTTAACAACAAATATATCTATCACTTTTTTATTTATTTATTTGTTTATTTCATTACATATATAAGAGACAATATAGTTGTATGAATGAGAATTATTTGTTCAAGTGTGTCAACGTCAATTTTCTTTTTGATCACAAACTTTTGACTCTTTGTCATGGAAATTAGATTTGAATTTATGAGACATAAGATAGGTTGGTGCAAACCAAACATGAGATTGGACTAATAAAAATCAATTCATATACATTCTTTTACAAAACAAGTATAGCATAGGCTTTGAAATCTCCTTATTAAGTAAGAAAGACTTATTAATATGATGGGTTCAACAAAACTCACTTTTTCACCCCTACACCACCCTACCCTACCCTTCTGGACCAAACAGACTAATTTTTTAAATCTTAAGAAGAAAAAAGAGTAATGTTAGTTTTACTTTTATATTTTACTAAAAATATTTATTTTCATGAGTTGGTAATATTGTATTAGTTGAATATCACATTTAAATCTTAAGAAGAAAAAAGAGTAATGTTAGTTTTACTTTTATATTTTACTAAAAATGTTTACTTTCATGAGTTGGTAGTATTGTATTAACTGAATATCACATCATGATGTGACATAATGTGATATTCAGTCAATACAATACTGTCAACTCATGAAAATAAATATTTTTGATAGAATTTTTAAATAAGTCTAGTATTATTGAAGAAAAAAAAGCCAAAAAAATTACTTATAAAAAGGTTGTTGCTTTGAAAAGTCATATCACTTGGTTGACTTATTACTTCATCGTCACGTGTCTTTTGTCACTTTCTTGTTTTGGAAAGAAATCAACGATGCTTTGGTTCGAATTGGGCAGGTGTCATGTCTATTCTTCCGACATAAAAGTGGGACAGGACTCAGCATGGAATGATCTCGTCTTTACCCTATACAAATGAACGGATGATGTTATCCCTATCTAATATTTTACTAAATTGTTTTACCGACAGATGTAATTGTCTGATATTAATGAATTTAATGTATTAATATTAGTCAAAGAAATTTATTAATATTAATTATGTTGAGTGAATCTAAAAAATTTAATTGATTAAGACTAAAAATCTAAATTAATTAGAACTTACATGTATTAAGAAGCTGTATTTATTAACATTCAAACAGTTAAATTAATAGATAAAAAAATTTAATAATAAACTCATCTCAATACGAGATAAATAAATAACTTCATTTTAGGAAAACAAGTCGGACTCTTTGTTTTTTATTAGTTGAGATATCATCCATCATTAAATTCTTTATAATAGTCAAGACAAAAACTTGATAGTAGTTTGGTTTTTCTGTTTCATCGTTGTTTAAAAAAATATTTTAAAAAATATAAAAATAATTATTATTTATATAACAATGTGAATGTATAATTGGCTTAATTGATTGGTTAGGTTTTCGGTGACTTCGTATTTTCAAGGAAAATGTTAACATATACAATCTGCAATTGTATTGGCAATAATAACTTTACTTATATCCGCAATGAGATGCAGGTACAATTCACTTGGAATAAGAGAATTGAAAAAAAAAAGAAAGGAAAGAATATGAAGTTATTTCGTACTATGTTTAAAATTAGATAAGAAAATGACAAGGGATTGAGGGGAATGAAGGGTATTTAATTGTTATTTTATTTAAATTGTTTTTCTTTCAAAAGTGGGCAAAAACTTAGAAAAATGAAAATTTTTTAATAAATTTTTTATAATATCGATCATAACTTTAAAATTATAAAAGAAAAATACATTTATATTAAGATATAATAGTAAAAATATATATAATTATTTTCTTTCTTCCGTTGATTGTTTCTAAATAAGATGAGAAAATTAGGTTTTACTTTTCTTTATTTGTTATCCAAACATATATTAAGAATTACACTTTTTTTTTTCATAATTAATATTATCATCTTTTTTCATTCTACTCGTACTTATCCAAACATAGTGAAATTCTACTTGGTATGATTTTTAAGATCTTCACATTAAAAATAAGAATTAGGTTGTATAAAAAATAGAAATAAATTTTATATATATATATATATATATATATATTACGGATATATATAACATTACTCTATTTATAATAAATGATAAAGTCAAATCAAGAAATGTAAGGAAAATTTGAGATGGAAGAAAAGTGGGTTCTCACCAAATCAAGATTGGATGTAGGGCCACAGTGGCTCCCAGCCAACGGCTCCTACCAAACAGTGATTGGGACGGGAGAATCATAACCGTCACACTGTCTCTTTCTCTCACAGTTAGATGTGAGGATTCATGAAGCCAATCTCTGTACCTGTAGGTTATGGGTGGATTCATATCGACTTGGATTTATACGTCTGTTCCATCTTTTGTTCACGGGAAGTACCTCCAATATCACAAAATGGATTGGTCTGCCTTGCTTAATCAGAGGTCTACACTCAAATGGAGTACCTCTTCCTCACTACGTTTCATTACTTTGTTTTTTCAGGTGAGAGTATATATTCTACACAGTTTGGGGTTTCTTCTGTGTTCTTATTTTAGAACACTTTTTACTTTGTTTACATATATGGATGTTATTTGTATTCTGTACTTCAAAAGCTGTTATCAACACATTTCCTCATAGCATGTGTTTGTTACAATTCCTTAATGACTTTTGCATATAACGGCTGCTTCTGTTTTTCTTTGCAAAACACCTCCCTCCCCCGAATTACTGGACTACTAGTAGAAAAACTTCTGTTAAAATATTGCTTTCAAATTTGAACTCAGGTTTCAGCGTGCAATACCAGTTGAATGAATGTATCATTGGGGTGGGGAAATTTGGTTGTAGAATTTTAATTTTGTTTAAAAGTGAAAAAGTAGAGAAAACGGTTCAAATTCTTGTATGTTGGCATTTGTACAAACTTGGCTAGAATTTGGAGAATGTAATTTAACGAATTAGGAGAAATTTACTATGTTACCTACCAAAAGTAGAAAAAAAAAAGAATGAAAATTGGTCATGTCTTTATTGTCATTGTAAAACTTGTGGTGTCTGAAGGTGGCCTATAAAATGAGACCAATGAATTGAAGACAATAGGAGCTCTATCCCCCAATTCATGACTCATAAGCCGTTTTGATAAGTAGTAATGGATTATTCTAGAGGAATGGATTTTAAAAAGGTACAAGATTGATTGCCTAGGAAGACAACAAAAACTTCTTCTCACGCCAAATAATTCCAAATTCTGAACTTGCCACAATCCAAAGAAGGATTGGGCCCTAGTGGGGCCAAGCAGAGGTCATTTTTTGTCATATAGGCACACTATTAACTCATCAAGATTGTAATGGAAAAACAATCTTTCGCAGATAGGCCCTGTTTGCAACTTGAGAGAACCTCCACTTAATCACCTAGCAAACTCATAGCATTTTCTGTTCTTATGGAAATTTCACACTGGAGATCACATTGATGACCACTCATATGATCTAATAAATGGTGTCCACATAGAAGAACTTTATTGACTCCCATCTATAAGAAAACTTTCCCGTGAATGAATTTAACTACAAAAATTTCATATACATATTCATCATTAGAGAAATAATGTATGCCATCCTTTTTTTCTTTCTTTTTTTTTTTTTGGGGGGGAGGGGGGGGGGGGGGGGGAGGGATTACTATTTTGTATCACCACTTACATGGCAAGGTGAAATTCTTCTAAATTTTATCCTCAATAATCTAGGACACCAATACAGGCATTCATGTAAGCAGTGTTGTAAAATAGTGATAAGAAACTGGTGAGACAAAACATTTTAGTATATAACATATTGGGAATAAAAATAAGTTCATCATACCCCATGACTGTTGCATTAGGGTGAGGGGCATGGAACCACGGAAGAATGGTTAACTGAAATGGTGTAGAAATGTGTGCTATTGCAGTTGACCTACAAGGATACCTCTGCTTTTTTTTTCCCCCTGGAGGTGCATTTTATTTCTTTAACAGTAATTGAGAATACAAAGGATAGAGCATAGAAATATTAAGGTGACAGAGTGACTGCGATTTTTATCTAGGTTATAGAAGTGGGCAATTCTTGTTAATATATTATTATCGTAATCATCATCAGAACTTTTGCTTCTGCCTGCAAAAGTTGAACCCCAGTTTCGACTTTGTGGTAAATAACAAATCAAAAACCTGCAGCTCCTGTTTTGTATTAAGGAAAAAAGAAAAGGAAAAAATATCATGGTATTTTGTTTATTTCATCAATTGTGACATACATAAATTAAATATTATGAAAACTAACAATACCTATGAATCTATGGCAAGTCAAAGACTCTGTATGTAACCGATGATTTATACTTGTACATTAAGTTCTGCCACTTGAGATAGCTAAGTAATGGTTTCTCTGGAACAGGCATGTACTTGATAAGCCAACCAATCGGCCAAGAAATGGAGGCAATTCCAATGCATGCACCCCATTGCCCCCAATTCAACCTTTCTGTATCTGCGAACCTCTTCAGAAATTCCACCATCACCACTTGAAGAACAATGGTTATCCCGACGATCCCCAAGAACAATTTGTTCTTATGTATCCCCTCAAAAACATTCTTCTTCTCAAGCTTTCTTGCATTGAATTCGTTGAAAACTTGGCAAAGGACGAAAGTATTGAAGATCAAAGTGTCATTTACCTTCTGGGTCACATTGAAGATTGATTCACCCCTGAACTGTAAGGTCAACAGGACAGCTATCTGATAGAAAGCTTGAGCTAGTAAGTTCCTCCACATAATATTGGTGATAAGCGGCTCAGTTCGACCCACGGGTGGTTTCTCCATGAGCTCCTTGGTGGGCTGCTCTGTGGCAAGAGCCAGAGCACCCAATGTATCCATGATCAAGTTTACCCACAATAATTGGACTGCTGTTAAAGGGACTTCACCAGCTGATACTGCTGCCACAAAATTGATGACGAGGGCAGCAACATTCACAGTCAACTGGAACTGAATGAATTTCTGGATGTTGTTATAGACACATCTTCCCCACCTCAAGACCGTGGCCACTGAAGCAAAATTATCGTCCAAAATAACAATGTCTGAGCTCTCTTTGGCCACTTCAGTTCCCTGAATCCCCATAGAAAGACCTATATCCGCTTCCTTTAATGCTGGTGCATCATTTGTACCATCCCCAGTAACTGCAACCACATGACCTTTCTGTTTCAAACATTGTACCATTAGAAGTTTGTCGAAGGGAGAGGATCTAGCCATCACACAGATTTTATCAACTTTTTCCATGCGCTCCTCTGGTGTGTAGTTCCGAAATTCTACACCTTCTACCACTGCCCCATTCAAGTCCTGATCAGGCTTGAGTATCCCACATTCAGTGGCTATAGCTCTTGCTGTGAAAACATTGTCGCCCGTGATCATTTTGATGTTCACTTGAGCATATTGACAATCTTCCACAGCCTTTTTCACACCTGTTCGACATGGATCCTTCAAACCTACGAGTCCTAATAGGGTCAAATCGTGGTCTTTTATCTTTTGGTGGGAATGTCCATCCTCATGCACTTCTTCCTGTACATTTTTATGTGCAAAGGCGATACATCGCAGACTACTAGCAGCCATACCTTGAATTATTTGATCGAATTTCATCCTTTCACCATCATCCAGATGTTTCATGTTTCCAGAGGGATCATAGAAATGCGAGCACATTGCTAGTATCATCTCTGCAGCTCCTTTCCAGTGCACATTGATTGTGTTATCCGCCTTCTTCCTCATTAAAACACCGCTCCGTTTCTTTTCTGAATTGAAGGCTTCAACGTGGAGAATGGTACAACTCTGCTTCAGTTCCTCCATATTCATGTTTAATTCCAGGACAGCCCAAGAAAGAATTGCTTTTTCAGTGGGGCTACCACAGAACTCGAACTGTGTTCCTGATGTGGACTTGTAAACGCTGCCAGTTGTGTTCAGACCAACACCTTGGTGGAGCAATTCGAGAATATTGGCTGCAATGGAGGTGTTACTTCTTTCTTCCATAAATTCTTGGCCTAGCCAAAACTTTGTGACCTTCATCTGGTTCACTGTGAGGGTACCTGTTTTGTCTGTACATATGGTGGTGGCAGAGCCCATGGTCTCACAGGCTGAGAGTTTCCGAACCATAGCATGATCAGCCATCATTCTCTTCATCGAATAAGCAAGAGTAAGTGTCACTGCCAATGGCAAGCCTTCAGGAATTGCGACGACTACTATTGTAACTGCAGCAGCGATAATTCCCACCACAGCATTGATCACGTCATCTACTTTCGTTTTGCCGCCATTGAACTCTGTATTTCCATTCTCATCTTTTGTGTTCCCTGTGAAGTAGCGAACTAGCAACACAAGAAGAACTAAGAAAGCAACTGCTAGACCAACCTTGCCGATAGATGAGGTGAGCTTGTTGAGCCGGGCTTGTAAAGGTGTTTGCTCATTTGAATCACAGCTGATTGTGCTCATCATCTCTCCCCATGTTGTATTCATGCCAACTGAAGTGACAAGCATTCGAGCATACCCGTCAGCCACCTTGGTGCCAGAAAACAAGAATGGATTGTGGCTGTGATTAACTTCCACGTGATCACTTTCCCCAGGTCATGCTCGATTCATCCACCTGCAATGAATGCCCATCCAGGAACAATCCGTCTGCAGGAATTTGATCTCCAATCTTCAAGCAAATAACATCTCCAACAACAATGTCAAATATTGATATTTGTTGGCGCCTCCCACTTCTCACAACTTCCACTTGGATATTGTTGCTGACTTTGGATAACTTGTCGAATTGTCTATTTTGCCTGAAGTTACTTCCAGCAGATACAGCAATGACAAGAAAGACAGCTACAAATATGCTTCCTCCGTCATACCATCCTTCTTTTGGGCCGTTTTCTTTGATGCCAAAGCCCAGAGAAAGAGCAGCACATGCTAAAAGGATTAGGATGGTAAGATCTTTGAAAGCTTCCCACACAAAATGGAAAAGACTCTTTGTAGGTGGCTTGCGATACGTGTTTGTGCCGAAGGCTTCTTGTCGATGTGAAATGTCTTCAGCATCACCAAGTATCCCGTGCTCCACATCGGTATTAAGAGCTGAAGTAAGACCTTCAGCTCCGCCGGATTGAGCAAGCTGGTCCAGGTTTTTCTCCTTCACAAGTTGAGCAAGGCTTGAATATTGATCAATTTTGGAGAAGCATAGGTGAGTTTCAACAACGTCAATGATGGCTATGTGAGATGGAATAGGCGAGACCTTGCTCTTATTCTTGGCAGCAGTATATTTGAAGTGAGAGGAAAAGGCCCTTGAACAATATATGGTTGCAATGGCCATATGCCACCTCTTTTTGTTGGGTTTGCTGAGTACGGGTTCCATGCAATGCTGCAAGTTTGCATGAAATATTATAGACATGCTTTTGAAAAGGAAGATGAGAGTATAGCAACTAGCAGAGACAGAAATGATGTCTAATTTGTGAACTCAAAACACAAATGAATTGCTAAGAATCAGTCAGTGCGTTTTGGTATATTGACATGCCTCGTGATTTTATTATATAGAGCAGTTTTTGGCCGCGTAACCCTCCTGAAGGCATTTTCCTACTTTTAGTCTTCTTCGCACAAAGCCCTCGCTTGGGCGGGACCATTCATGGGGCCTACTTACTATGTGGTCCCACTTATTGAAGACTGGTAAGATTAAAATGGGATTAAAAAAGATGTGTTCCTACTGTTGCACTTATGGCTTACGCGTCTTGCGTTTTCTCAGCAGCTAGTATTGCTCATTGAGCTAACGGCGAAACTTCTATATTCTCACCCCCAAACATGCTCTGATGTGACGATTAATGATAATGGGTGCTGCAAACTTGCATATTTGCGCATCAGCTGGATTTGAGATATTTTTTTCGCATTGTGAAAGTCTCTGCTGTGAAAATCGTCTCAAATTACTGGTTTGTTTGTTCGCTCATGACTCTAAATTACTGGTCTTGAATATAATACACTCAAGTTAATGAATATTTGTAACATTAGTATGTGGCCTGTATATTTTATCAATGTGACAAATATCATTGACTTGAGTACAAAAAATAATGAAGAATTTTTTCTACTAGAAACGCACGTGAAGGAAAATGGAGATAGCTTTTTTTGCATTTTGAAAAGTCTCTCTCTCTCTCTCTCTCTCTCTCTCTATATATATATATATATATATATTTGGGGTTTGGCAATAGATTCTTTGGGAACTATTTAATTAGGATAAGGTGGAATTTAAAATATTATAATTCAATAAGCTTTTCAGTATTTTGCTAACAAAATTGTTCCTCTTCATAAAAATTCAAGTTGATATTGCTCTCCTGCCAGGTCATCTTTTCTTTCTTTTTTTTTTAAAAAAAATGAAATTAAATAACTTATAATATATAAATTATTTTTCTTGTACAAAAAATATATTTTTTTACTTTAAAATCGAAATTTATAAAACAAAATTTATTTTGCATATGAAATTCTATCAAAAAGATTTACTTAAAAATTTCTCTATTTAGTATATATGGTAAAATAGGTAGATAAAAAAACACACAACTAAAAAATAACTCTTAACAACTGGCCAAGTAGGGGTATGATACTTCCATCTCAAATCGGTTCTAAATCTTTACCTAGTTTACATAACTTGTTCAAACTTATCTTGTTAAAAATAGGATATGCTGGATTGTGAATGAATTAGGTTAAATCACTATCTTTAAAGATGAAGGTTGAATTTTGGAAGGACATTTATTAATAAGAAGAGACTACCCAAATTATGTGATCCTCAACATCGAGGAGTATGTCAATAAGCTTCCCGGTTAATGGGAGAGAGATGAAAAGTTTATACAAAAAAGAAAATGGAAAAGTAAGAGAAACTAAATAACATTTTCAAAGAAAGGAAGCCGCCCCTCCCTCTCTTTAGGAAGGAAAACGGCGTTGATTGTTTATATTATTACTCACCTCCCTCTTTTTCCTTTCCCTGATTCTTCTTAGCAATGAGAGAGACTCTTTCTACACCATTTCGTTTCCTTTCTCTCATATTCCTTCCTTACCCACTTCTTACCTATCAAATAAACAATAAACACAATGACTAAATTATGTTCAAATTATACCTTTCTGCATCTCAACTAATTAAAAATAAATAAAATCAGTTCTTTTGCATTTTAGAGTTTTTCATTGCATTGATAACGGTTATTTTCTAGATCTACAAATTCTCTGCATTGTTCCATTTATATGCATAGAATACCAATACTTCTGAATTTAGAATACGTTTTTCAAACCAATTTTCTCACCACCCAATCTCATTTTTAACAAGTTGATAGGACCACCAATTTTACGCATTGTTTGAAATAACCTTTTGATCAGTGCAAAACTGTAAGTGCACAGTATCGTAATACACAGTATCGTAATTTTATAATAAAGTGATAAGAAGAGTATCGTCCTCAAGGAATTGGTAACTTTCTTTTGACAATTACCAAAATTATATTAATCTCAACTTTTTTTTAGAAAAGTCATTAAGATTTTTGTAATTGTAAATTAAAATAAAATCAATTTAAAGAAAGTATTCAAAAGAAAAGAAAGATGTTTTTCGAAAATCAAATTAATAAGAGGGAAAACTTCTAGGAAATTGATTTCACATACTCTCTCACTATGCTCTATTCATCTAACTAATTGAATTTAAATCTCTATATTTGTTAGCAAATCTCCAATTCATCCAAAAGCCTCTTTCGACAGTCAATTGAAAATTATTCTTGCTCATTATTTTATACAAGAGTATGCAAATATACAAATTAGTAAAGCAAGAAAACAATAAGACCAATGATTTTAATACTACATAGGTTCATACAAGTAGTCACCTACGCTGAAATATCCAAGATCTATCCTATAATTCTTTTTTGCGACAGCAAATTACAAGATCAAAATCATTTAATTAATGATCAGTTAATTAGAAGTAATAAATTCAGAATAAATCAGATAAACATAAAAAAAAATTACTTCAAATTAGTATAAAAAAGTAAGAAGTTCGAGACTAAATTACATTATTTTTTTAAAATAAAAAAAATTTAATTCACACTAAAAATTAAATTCAACATAAATAAATTCACTAATTTTTTTTTGAGAAGAATAAAAGAAATTTAACATTAAAAAAAAATGCTCGTTTTATCCTTTTTTTTTTTTTTTTTTTCTCTATCCAAGCCGCAACATTTTGTCTTTTGTCTTTTGCTTTTTCTTCCCTGCTGCAGCGCCCACCCTCCTTTTTTGACTTTTTTTCTTTTCTTCAGCCGCAACGCCAAGTCCAGCGCCTCCCTTTTCTCTTCTTTTTTATTTTTCTTTCTTTTTTTCTGTTCAGCCTTCTCCAGCCGCTACTTCCTTTTGCTTTCTGCCCAGCCGCTTCCTTGCTTTTTCTTCTTTTTCTTCCTGCGCCGCGCCTCTCTTTCTTCCCCTCTTTTTCTCTATTTTTTTTTTTTCCTGTTCTCCGCCGCCTTTTTATAATACAGCCGCTTAAAGCCCTACACGCTGGATGCGGCTTCCCAGGACTAGCGCCTTTTTTGTGGGCTTCTGCCGCAACTTCTCTTTCAAGTCCTAAACGATGGAGAGGCCTCTTGAGCTAGCGTCTTATTCTTGGGCTTTTGGTTGGACGGCCCAAATAATTATGGATTGAACTTATAATTTACAAAGTGTCTCTTTTTGAATGAGAAAGAGTCCATAAATGATGGACTGCTTCAATTTTTTTAAATTTGAAATAAACTTTAAATGATGACAATGAAATCTAAAATTAACTAAAAAATAAATCAAATTAGACTAAAGTTTAAAATTAAGAGATAATAAACTATTATAAATTATGCAACTCATCACATTTCCAAGTTCAAAATCTATTTGTGGTCTTCCTTCACAAGTGAAAATGGTCTTTAATTGAAAATTATGGTATTCCATAGGTTGATGTCTTAAGGGACGTTTTCATGAATTATTAGGGTGGAAGAAATCTAATTATTACTTCACGTCATCATCAATAATGTGATGGAAGAAATTTGATTATGATTTTACGTTATCATCAATAGTATGGTGTAACCGTCTCTCTTAAATTCTATTACTTGTGAAAATGTGATAAAGTTTTTTGAAATATTTAATAAATAACTTTCAAAATATTAGAAAATTCATATCATTCTTTTGCAATGAAATTAAACCTAATTAAAAAGAATAGTCACATTAAATCTTATACTAAATTCACGTTTAAGGTATGGGTAATACTATTATAAACTCAATCTCATATGAGATATAGTATTTTAACTATTAAATGTTCTAATAACTAGAAATAAAATTATTGAAATAAATAGAAATTCAATCACGAAACTATCCAACAGTTTAATACTCAATCTCGTATGAGTTCGAGTTTATAATAATATTATTTAAGATAATAGTGAAAAGAAAACTGCTTTGCAGAATCGCAATCACTATCCATGCAATTTGGAGCGTCCATTCATTTCATGCATGGTGGTGGTGCCAAAACTCACACACGTGAATGAGATGCAGGGAGTGTCCAAATTGGACAATATTTCTCAAATGTCAATTATACGTCAACGCCTAATATTAAATCAAGGCAATCCCCTCTCCCTCTTCCCTCGTATTGTTCAACTCTCAATGCCGTAAGATAACTTTAGTAACTCACTCCACAAGAGGCTGGGACGAGGTCAGAAAATTAAATTAGAAAGAGTAAAATTTTAACTTAATTTTGGTTATAAATTTAAAAATTATAAAATTATAAAAAAAATTAATATTAATTGATAATATTTTTGGCAAGTAACTCATTTTATTGATAGAAAATAATTTATAAATTAAATAAGAAATTTAATTAAAAAAAATACTTAAAACATTTTAGGTTATAAAAAAAATTGTACAAAAATTGATAAAAATCTTACCGATAAGTTAAATTAAACTTAAGATACGAAGTGTGAAAGATTTTAAATTAAGGCGTTACAAATACTTAAATTAAATGATTATATTTAAATTCATTTTATAAAAATATAAAAAATCTCAAAAAAAAAATTGAAAAGGAACAATTGTCTCTCGTTGATCCTTGGTAGCCTCGCCCATGACAAGAGATGACGATCTTTGAAGTGTAAAGTTGCAAACCCATTGCCAAGGGCATGCTGACTTACTTTTTATTCAAACTATTATATATATAATTAATCACGTTATGTGTGGGATATATATATATATATATAGATATGAGGAAATAGTTAACTTACTTTCTCTATTTAAACTTTAGGGAGTTTCTTCGAGATTGCAGAGAATAAGAGTCCCAATAAGGAACTAGCTACTCCATTTACTCCTTATAAAACTTTAGGAGCTTCCTCCACATGGCAAAGAAAAGTGACTTGAAAGATATCTTCTTTGTGGCGAAAAAATATAACCATTAAAGGATATGAGGGTTTAGAAATAATTTGCTGTAAAATAATGATTTATGCCACTAATATAAAAATATTAGAGAAAAGAAAAAGAAAAAGAGAGAACCAACAATTTGGGAAGGGCTAAAAAATTTCAGTGATAAAATTTTGAGTTAGGGCTACAATTTTGGAGTGAAAATGAAATAAATAATGAGATTTAAAAAAAATATATATTATGAGAAAAATTTGGAGTGGGCCAAAATGTTGGGTGAGAAATTGAAATAAACGATAAGATTTAATGATAAAACTTAGATTATATCAAAATTTTGAAATGAACCAATTTGAAAAAAATAAAAATTTTATGCATAATTTTTATTTTTATTTTCAGAATTTGGGAGTTATATGTATAAAAATATTATGAAAACTGTTGACAGAAATGAAAGAAACGAATGAAGTATAATTATATATATGTCTTAAGTATAATATATTAAAGAGAAACTTCTTTATATACGAGAGCTCAAAGATCATATAAGTTAAGAAATTATATATATACAAAGAAGGCAATGAAAAAATAATATAAAGAAAAAAGAAAATTTCTAACCATACTTATAGACCATAATACACACACACACACATATATATCTATATATATAATACATATAGTTAACAAAAACTAACAATACTTATGAATCTATGGCAAGTCAAAGACTCTGTATGTAACCGATGACTTGTATATGTACATTAAGTTCTGCCACTTGAGATAGCTAAGTAATGGTTTCTCTGGAACAGGCATGTACTTGATAAGCCAACCAATTGCCCAAGAAATGGAGGCAATTCCAATGCATGCACCCCATTGCCCCCAATTCAACCTTTCTGTATCTGCGAACCTCTTCAGAAATTCCACCATCACCACTTGAAGAACAATGGTTATCCCGACGATCCCCAAGAACAATTTGTTCTTATGTATCCCCTCAAAGACATTCTTCTTCTCAAGCTTTCTTGCATTGAATTCGTTGAAAACTTGGCAAAGGACGAAAGTATTGAAGATCAAAGCGTCATTTACCTTCTGGGTCACATTGAAGATTGATTCACCCCTGAACTGTAAGGTCAATAGGACAGCTATCTGATAGAAAGCTTGAGCTAGTAGGTTTCTCCACATAATATTGGTGATAAGTGGCTCAGTTCGACCCACAGGTGGTTTCTTCATGAGCTCCTTGGTGGGCTGCTCTGTGGCAAGAGCCAGAGCACCCAATGTATCCATGATCAAGTTTACCCACAATAATTGGACTGCTGTTAGAGGGACCTCACCAGCTGAAACTGCTGCCACAAAGTTGATGACGAGTGCTGCAACATTCACAGTTAATTGGAACTGAATGAATTTCTGGATGTTGTTATAGACACATCTTCCCCACCTCAAGACCGTGGCCACTGAAGCAAAATTATCGTCCAAAATAACAATGTCTGAGCTCTCTTTGGCCACTTCGGTTCCCTGAATCCCCATAGAAAGACCTATATCCGCTTCCTTTAATGCTGGTGCATCATTTGTACCATCCCCAGTAACTGCAACCACATGACCTTTCTGTTTCAAACATTGTACCATCAGAAGTTTGTCGAAGGGAGAGGATCTAGCCATCACACAGATTTTATCAACTTTTTCCATGCGCTCCTCTGGTGTGTAGTTCCGAAATTCTACACCTTCTACCACTGCCCCATTCAAGTCCTGATCAGGCTTGAGTATCCCACATTCAGTGGCTATAGCTCTTGCTGTGAAAACATTGTCGCCCGTGATCATTTTGATGTTCACTTGAGCATATTGACAATCTTCCACAGCCTTTTTCACACCTGATCGACATGGATCCTTCAAACCTACGAGTCCTAATAGGGTCAAATCGTGGTCTTTTAGCTTTTGTTGGGATTTTCCATCCTCATGCACTTCTTCCTGTACATTTTTATGTGCAAAGGCGATACATCGCAGACTACTAGCAGCCATACCTTGAATTATTTGATCGAATTTCTTCCTTTCACCATCATCCAGATGTTTCATGTTTCCGGAGGGATCATAGAAATGCGTGCACATTGCTAGTATCATCTCTGCAGCTCCTTTCCAGTGCACATTGATTGTGTTATCTGCCTTCTTCCTCATTAAAACACCGCTCCGTTTCTTTTCTGAATTGAAGGCTTCAACGTGGAGAATGGTACAACTCTGCTTCAGTTCCTCCATATTCATGTTTAATTCCAGGACAGCCCAAGAAAGAATTGCTTTTTCAGTGGGGCTACCACAGAACTCGAACTGTGTTCCTGATGTGGACTTGTAAACGCTGCCAGTTGTGTTCAGACCAACACCTTGGTGGAGCAATTCGAGAATATTGGCGGCAATGGAGGTGTTACTTCTTTCTTCCATAAATTCTTGGCCTAGCCAAAACTTTGTGACCTTCATCTGGTTCACTGTGAGGGTACCTGTTTTGTCTGTACATATGGTGGTGGCCGAGCCCATGGTCTCACAGGCTGAGAGTTTCCGAACCATAGCCTGATCAGCCATCATTCTCTTCATCGAATAAGCAAGAGTAAGCGTTACTGCCAGCGGTAAGCCTTCAGGAATTGCTACCACTACAATAGTGACTGCAGCAGCGATAATTCCCACCACAGCATTGATAACATCATCTACTTTCGTCTTTCCACCATTGAACTCTTTATTCCCGTTCTCATCTTTTGTGTTCCCTGTGAAGTAGCGAACCAGCAACACAAGAAGAACTAAGAAAGCAACTGCCAGACCAACCTTGCCGATAGATGAGGTGAGCTTGTTGAGCCGAGCTTGTAAAGGTGTTTGCTCATTAGAATCGCGGCTTATTGAGCTCATCATCTCGCCCCATGTTGTATTCATGCCAACCGAAGTGACAATCATTTGACCATACCCATCAGCCACCTTTGTGCCCGAAAACAAGAATGGATTGTGGCTGTGATTAACTTCCACGTGATCACTTTCCCCGGTCATGCTCGATTCATCAACCTGCAACGAATGCCCGTCAAGGAACAAGCCGTCTGCCGGAACTTGATCTCCAATCTTCAGGCACACAACGTCTCCAACTACAATTTCAAATATTGAAACCTGTTGCCGCCTCCCACTTCTCACAACTTCTACGTGGATATGGTTGCTGACTTTGGTTAACTTGTCGAATTGTCTGTTTTGCCTGAAGTTACTTATTGCTGAGACAGCAATGACAAGAAAGACAGCAACAAAGATGCTTCCACCTTCATACCATCCTTCCTTGGGCCCATTTTCTTTGATGCCAAAACCAAGAGAGAGTGCAGCGCAGACCAAGAGAATGAGAATTGTAGGGTCTTTGAAAGCTTCCCAAATGAAATGGATGAAACTTTTTGTAGGCGGTTTGCGATATGTGTTGGTGCCAAAGGCCTTTCTGTCGACATGAAATGTCTTCGATATCACCTCCTATTCCATTTTCCACATGGGTTTTGAGGGCAGAAGCTAGACCCTCAACCCCGTCGAACGTAACAAGCTGGTCCAGATTTTTCTCCTTGACGAGCCGAGTGAGGCATGAGTGATCAATGTTGGAGAAGAAGAGGGGTGGTTCAACAACATCAATGACGACTCTATGAGATGGAACTGGAGACACCTTGCTCTTACTCTTGACAGTAGACTTTTTGAAGTGAGCCAAAAAAGCTCTAGAACAATATATGGTTGCAAATGCCAAGTGCCATCTCTTTTTATTGGGTTTGCTATGGGTGGCGGCGGGCAGGTCATGTGTGTACTCCATGCAACGCATGTTTGTATCAAATATTGTAGTCATGCTTTTTAGAAGGAAGAAAAAAAAGGTATATCAAAGACGAGTATGATCTTTATTTTAACAAAAGCACTGTACACACTAAAGCAAGAAACTAAAAGCTGAACACTGGCTGCAATGTGTATCGATATTGGCATTACCGCAGATGATTCTTATATAGAAGCCACATTGCCCGCGTATGCCCCGAGTCAAGGTCAATTTATCGTGGTTGGGGGGTTTTTGATCTAATCAAACACAAGCATGACAGGGAAACCGAGGGAACGTTTCCGTTAATGTTCCTTCCTGTTCCTGTTGTGATTTAATGACAAAAATCGCATACATCTTAGCAAGATAGGAAACCGCTTTCTTGAAGTTGGAAATGAAAATACCGAGAAAAAGGTCCAGTCTACAGAGTGTGAAATCAGGAAAAATATTTGAGAATGACTATAAAATTAACCATATTTGCGGTCCAAATTTTGGATAAATAATGAGATTCTACCACCAAAAAAAAAAATTTTAAGGAAAATTTTGGACAGGCACCCTTGCATATTTGGTACACATAATTGATATATTCGAGCACGTGTCAACGCATATATCTTTACAATGATACTAGCTAGAATGCACAAGCTGACTTGTTCATTTTGACATGTCAACTTGTGTTTAGTTCTTTTTTATTTAAAACTAGTAGAGAGCTTTCTAATAGACATATTAACTTCATCTCCTTATGTGAGTCCCACATTCATTTTATTATCGCTTTTTCTCTCCTCTTTCTTTTTTTTTTTCTGTCACAGCTTTCCTACATTAAATATTAAAATAATAATTTTTTTTTTTTTTTTTTATCACGGTGGCTAGCCAAATGACCGGCCATAATTAGCGAAGAAGTTAGCAAGTGATATGGACCCTCCCATCCATGGGAGCATTTTTATACCAAAACTTGCATCTTAAATAATGTGTCATTAAATCATTGATGGTGTTTTAAATAATTATTTAATTTTTTACAAGTAATTTATTATCACATTATTTGAAATACAAATTTTGGTACAAAACTTTGAGACATATACATTACTCTTTATATATTTAAGTTGCATAATTTAGAGTCTTGATATTTTAAATCGAAACGTCAATTCTTTGGTTCCAAATCACAAACGATCCCTAATCGTGCAATCCATTTTACTGCAAGATGATAAATTGGGGTAAAAAAAAAATTATAACAATTGAGAAAACAAATTCCAATAGGTGGTCAAAACTTTCAATCCTGAATTCAAGTCTTGGGTCTCCACAAGAACAAACGGCGAAGGGGCTTGGCACGTTTCATGAACTTGAGCTATTATTGTATGTACAACTTCGTCAGGCCTAGACCAATCTCCGTGCTTGATTTTGACCCAACCTCATCCATCCTAGCCGCGTACTCTTACGTTGGTCTAACACGGCAATGGTCATGTCATTTTCCCAGGTATTCCCAATTTATGGGCACGTACTTCCAAGTTAACTTGCCGACCATCCGGTCTCAGTTCGAATCTAATTTGTAACGGAGCTTGAGCTCGACAAAAATATTTGAATATCTAAATTCAATTGGAATGCAGATACCAAATCGCCATGGAATTATATGTTAGGGCCAGATTAAGCTTCATTTTAGGCCCAACCATCAGTTTCATGACTGTGCTAGGTCGTGGGCTAGAAATCACCAAATGAATTGTCTTAACATAACAGTGAGATCTGCAAATGCTTCCATGTTTGGATGCCCTGAAAATGATTAATTGCTCCTTTAGTTTTTGACAGACACTTTTCATAAATGATAGTGGAAAAGCAAAAATTAATGCAGACCTGATATTTGAAACAATGGCCCTCCTTTCCCATTAACAGTTCTGTTCTTGGTGGGAGATTTTTACCTCCAAATGCATCCTGAAAGTCAATGGTGCCACTCAATTCAGTGTAGTTTCCTACACAAACATTTTCTTAAAGCTTTTTCTATTGTGGGTTGTTAAGAAAGGAATGGAAAAGAAACTGCCCCAGATGGACGCAATTTGGCACAATCATTTCAATGGCTAATTTATGTTAACAAGTGGGTATAGTGGACTTCTACCCACTCTTCTTTCTATTTTCTATTCCCCTCATTGATTAAAAAAAATGAAGTGCAGGGGTCCAATTAATAACTTTTAAGCATGTAAAAAAGGTAGAGAGTTCCAAAGAAAATGCTGGCTATGATGAGTTTACCCATTAAAAAACACATCTAGTCTTAGCCACCCTGCATCTAGAATTAGCTTTAACACCAAGTAATCTTGGAGAATGGACCCACCTGTTCAAAAGACCTTACCCAAAAAAAAAAAAAGACCTTATCAAAACCATAATTCCATACCCATGACAGGATGGAATATTTAAAGCAGTACACACCTAAATCTAGCTCCACCATTCAATGGTGATCCATCATTAAAGACCTTTCAAGCCGGAAATGGGGACTAGTTGGATAAATTTAATCATACAAATTCATATAATCTTGTTATGTTTTTTGTGTCTCGGATTCTTTCCATAGCCTAATGACCCACCCTTTGAATTAGGTAAGGTTGTTCCAGGCCATCCGGGTAGGCCCTCCCACTTTACTACTTTCAAGTGGACCTTCAGATCCTATCACGGAGGATTTCTACAGCTATAGATGAAACTTCTGATACTTTTCTCACATTTTCCTAGTGCCCTCCAAGCTTTCATTGGGAATAAACTCATCTAACCTATGAAAGGGAGGAAATGGTTCCAGCAAATTTTTAGTGCAAAAGAAATGTTCCTAAAAACAAGACACTGCACAGCATAATGTACCTGTACTTGGTTTTATGAATGCACATGCAGTCCAAACACCCTCTTATGCATCTGCACTTAAACATAAACATACATACATATATATATAGCTAGCCTAAAAATGGTGTGTATCATACTGCCCTAGATATTCCTCCTAACAAAAGAATTGCTAGACTTTGGAGTATTGATTAAGAGGCCAGCAAAACATAATCATAATAAGCAGGCCGCTGATAGGCTACATGACGCATGTGTCACCGACAATGAACCTTATTTAGTTAGCAATGTTCTCATCGAGTCTATAAAATTCATCTCACAGAATGTACATGTCAGAAAAGGAGTAGTACTATATAAGAAGATAAAACTTTCAATACACACTTTTTTGTGGCTCATCTATTTGGCTGTCCAATGAACCCAATGAGGCTTGTGCTTTAAGCAATAAATCAGTGAGGTAGCCATACTAGTCAATTATTAACACTCTGGCAGATTCAGAGTTCAAGCTGTCCTCAAAAGTTTATAGCTAATAGCATGTGAATGTCATCATCATTATCATGGTATGTAGTTTTTAGCCTCGTAGATTTTGAACTTGAGCACACCCTATAATTCATATACTTCTAGCCACACAGTAATTCACTACCAAAGGCATCTAAATCACTCAGCTTGTTGATATTGCAGGATTTTGAATTCTGAACATGGGAAATGAGATGGGCAACCGAAATGTAACAGGGCTACAAGGTAAGGTGTTATTGGACTATAAAAATTGTTATTTTCTTTTGTTGAAACATAACTTATATGAGTTTTTTACTTTGCTATTGTGCTAATGCAGAAGAGAATGGAGCAGTTGAAGCTCCAGAAAAATCTCTGCAAGAAACTGTTCATGTAGGCGATCTAAAAGCAGAAAATCAAATAGTGCCTGCAGCTGAAGGCAAAGATTTTCATGAGAAAGGTCACGAGGTTGTCTTCTGATGATCTGTCTGGAGGTGGTGATCCTTGTGTGGAAAAGCAGACCTCAAATGGAAAAGGTTAGTATTTTCTCAATCTTGCAATGAGTATATGATTTAGTCTCCCTTTATTTTTTTTGATAATTCAATCATTCCAATCTCAAATCTTTTTTTGGCCTTCGATGCTTCAGAGCAAGATGACACTGAGCTTAAACCTCCTTCCCAATCTCTAGAAGTTCCATTAGAATCAAATAATGCAAGTAGTCAAGACAATCCAAACCAAACAACTTCTTCATCCAAGGACATGGATGATCTTGAGAAGCCAATAGAACCAAATCTGGAGGAGAATTTGTTGGGAACAAGTGATCATCAAATTCAAAAAAATCCATCCATCAGAATAGGTGAGTTTTATAATTTTTATTTTCCCAATAACCTAAATTCATTTACCTTGTGTTGAATTAAGTGTGACCTGTTCTTAACCTGTCTAATACAAGTAGAAGCAATATACATATATATATGTGTGTGTCTCTGTGTGTGCATATATATAGACACTATAAACATCTTAATACCTAATTTGATTTGTTAAAAACTGCAACAGAGGAGATAGAAACAAGTAATTCAACTTTTGACACGAAATCTGCATCACTCAATTCAGAACCTCTAGAACTTGTAGTTCCAAATTCCATGCAACATGAATTGGCTGAAATTCATGCTGAAGAAGAACCGGATGAGTCTCAAGAAGGCAACAAGGAAATTCTAGGAATAAGCCTATCATGTGAAGGCGAGCAGGGAGATCACCTGCTAGAAACTGAAGCAACGCAGCGTCTGGCTGACAATGTTGTTCCTGTTACAAATTCAGAAGCAGAAAAGAAAACAGATGCTTTGGTGGTGAAAGAAATGGCATCTGAAGAAGAAAATTTATTAGATACAAGCACCAGTGAAGAAAAAAGTGAAATTATAAGCAGAGATGAGATTGGGAATGGTTTGAGCAATATAACAACACCACCGACTTTCCAGAGTGGTTTTGGAAGCATATGCGATGCAGTGCCTACTGAGATGACTTTAAGAAGGAATGATTCCACAATATCACAATCAGAAGTCATTTCGCTTGCTAATTCATTGAACTGTTATCAAGAAGTTCCTGAACCACATGATAAATGCTTGGTTCTTACTGAAGAGACAAAATTGATTGGGAGCGGATCTGAAAATGAAAATAGTAAGTTTGATCCTAACCCAATTCAATTTTCTGAGCAAGCAATGAATGTTCTGGAGACTGACAAGGTGAATGCTCATTCTGACTCCATATTGGTCGGGCCTGACAATGGAATGGAAAGTGTAGCTGGTTCTTCTCACAAGCCTGGAATTGAGGACAGTCAAATTGAGGTGGCAAAGTTGGCTGAGAATGGTTACCAACTTGCTGATTCCAAAAAACAAAGCATGGGTTCAGAAGAAGTAATTGAAATGGCTTCTGAAATTGGAACAGTTCCAACAGAATTAACTTTCATGGAATACAAGAATGATCGAGAGGAACCAACGGAGAAGAAAATGGTTGATGAAATAGAAGAGAAAGCAGAAAATTCAATTAGAATTGGAAGTGACAGAGAAGTAAGCGACACAACAGAACAGCAAAGTTCTCAATCTCATCAAATTGAACATGTAACAGGTTTGCTCTCACCATCTTCTGATTCTCCTCTCCATTCCCAAGAACGCAAACAGGACACTGTCGTAGAATCTGAGACTATTGAAAGTGAGACTGTGTTGATCACAGATATGAAAGAAGAGAGTTGCAGTGAGTTCTTTATCGCAAAAGCTTCCGACAACTGTAAAGACTCAACAGAACAAACTCTCATCTCTGCAGTTGGACTGGAGAAAGAGCTTCCACAGTTAGTCAAAACAACTGTTGCAGAAACTGACACTTCAGCATATCAGTCCGATGACCAGTGTGCAAAAGATAAGACATCTGCATTTGCAAGTGATGGTTGTGAAGCGCAAGAAAGTATGGGAAGACTCAGTACTGAATCAAATCTAGAGAAGCCGAGAACTCATCCTGAGCTTAGAAAATCTCCAAGCTTTGATTTTGATCTCTCACTTGAAGTAAGGTACGACTCTGATCAAACTCCATTACTGCATCATGATAAGACTGCAACCAGAAGCATTCCAAGCCGGGATGATGATAAAGTTGGAAAGTCAATTTCAAAACCTCGGTATGATCTAGTCCAGCTAAAGTATGAGGCACTTCCAGTGGAAGAGAAGACCATTAAAATGGAAAGAAGTGATTCTGAGAAGTCAAGAACTCCATTTCTGAGCTTCTTGAACAAAGATGAACAAACCTATGTTGTGGTTTCACCAGAAAAACAAGACGGTCATGTTGCTGACAAGAAGGAAGTGAAGGAATCATGGAACTCGCCTACTGAGGAAGTCCCATTAACTACACCAAAAGGGAGTGGGAAGCGCAAACCCAGGTCATCCCTCTTCAGCACCTGTATTTGTTGTGCAGCAGCAATCTCTTGAAAATTTCATCAAAATACTCATTCTTCAGTTTCATTTATTTGAATTCTTTGGTTTGCTTTCTGTTGAATTTAAGCTTTCTGAAATGGAGTTTTGATCACAAGGAAGACTATTGAATTGGTAGTCCAATTATGAAATGTCTTAAAAAAAAGGAAGTGGGTATAACTTTGCATTGTTCTTTGTGGTGTAAGTTCTTGCCTGAAACTGCATATGTAATTCTTTTGTATTCATTGCTCAATTGTTTGAGAAAGAAGTGTAAGGTTTGAAGGGGATTTGTAATCTGGGTGGCTTTGTCGCCTTGGATTGTAATATTTGTTTATTTATTTTTATACAATGATGATATTGAAGCTTTATATTTAAATTAGTTCCCAGAATCTATTGTTATGTTAAATTACTGAATCCATGATATACATTATATAGTTAAATTAGAGGCGGTTGTCTAGTGTGACGATCAGATTTTGTTTGCCTAGCAGAGTAGTACTAGTTTGAGTTCTGAAAATCAGCTTTTATAAAATGCGGGTAAAATCAACTATCATTCACCTCTCTCAACTGCATGCGGGAGTCGTATGCACTAAGTGCAGCTTTTTCTATTGTATTATACAGGTTAAATAGCCTTGGAGGGTTTTTTTTTTTTTTTATACGAAGAGAAAGCAAGCATTACCAAGGTATATAAAATAGAATATATATATGTAGGAAATCATAGTGCCTACAAACTACATTATAAAGCATCTAAAACATGGAAAATCAAACGGGTGATCTAGAACCATAGACCCAAACCATAAGCTCATATGATAACTCTGGTCAAATTATCATATATCTAATTATATCTA
Organism: Nyssa sinensis; assembly: GCA_008638375.1. NCBI lineage: Eukaryota > Viridiplantae > Streptophyta > Magnoliopsida > Cornales > Nyssaceae > Nyssa > Nyssa sinensis. The sequence goes on from CM018045.1 coordinate 5,163,860, forward strand.
GGACAACACCCTCTAAACTATGACACATTTTTAACTCTCTTCCTTCGACTATTTTATCCTACTGTACATCCCTTGACCTATACACCCATAACACTTTAGACCCCTTTTTATGACAAAAATGCCAAAAAAAAACTTTTTCAAACAAAGAGATCGTATGGGTATCCTCCCTCTCTGTCCCGATCACTGTCCCGGTTCGGGTATTGCGCAGAAGATGCTCCTCAAGCTCCAGCCCCTTTGGCTAACAGTTACTATTTCATTAGTGCTTTTAATTTACAAAGTAAATGAGTAGAATATTTTTTATGAGACAGATCAAACTTCTCTGACTTAATGTAATGATAATATAAATACAGAGAAATACAAGAAATTATTCTACAATAAAGCACATGCATTAACACAAATCCATTTTCATGCTCATTCACAGCCAGAATTTTCAAATTGAAACAACCAAAAAAGCAAGCTACGACATTCAAATATGATCATGGATCAAAACCAATAATACCAACGTAATTTGGGCAAATAACTAATGTAGAATAAGGGATTACCCAAATGAAAGCTCTGAGTGCTAACAAAATCCCGAATTTGTTGCCTCACGACTTCAATTCCGCGATCATCCGACGCATTCAACTCCAAAACCATGTTGTGCATCCGCGACCCGTAGAGCTTGCGCGCAAGGGCGAGAATCGTCGACGTCTTGCCAGTACTGAGCTGCCCGTACAGTAGCAATGTGGCAATCTTTCCTCGTTCGTAAAATGCGACATCGGAAAGGGTGGTTCCCTTCGTTGTCGTCAATGTTCATAAGGGAGATTACCCCTGCCATACCGTTTTGATAGCTTTGAAGACTGACTATTTGTTTCCTTACGTACCTCCATGTATCTCTTCGCCAGGGCGCGAACAATGTTCCAAGATATCAACAAACCCTAACCTTGATGGTGGTGTTTGGAGGGATAAAGACGATACGATGGAAGCGATGGCGGCACCGGTGCGTGATCTTTCATTTGCTGGGTAATGAAAAGAAAATTAGGTTATGTTTGGATAGGTTTTGAGAGTCAGAGAAAGGGAAGTGTTTTTAACAAATTTTTTGAAATTTGAACTATTGTTTAAGTTTTTGAGAGTTTGAGTTTTAAGAAATATTTTGAGAAGTATTTTTAAGTAATTTTTTGTAATTTAAAATTATTTGGAATGATTAATTTGAAAAAAGATAAAAAATGTTTGATTATGTTTTTAAAATAAAATTTTTAATTTCAAATTATAAGACATGTGTTTGAAATTAATTTTTTTTTTATTTTTTAAAATTTAGATTATCATATCGAAATACATTTTTATAATTTACATGATATTTATTTAGGAAGATTAACTGTTTTTCCGACCAACGAATAAGACCGTTGACGGATTTAAGATCAATGTCCTATTCGCTTGGGGTGAGTATTTATTTTTTAAATATATGAAATTTATATTTTTTATTATAATATTTTTTAAAAATAAAAACTGCTCCCCTTTATTCGTTTAAATTTTAAAAAATAAATTTTTAATTTTAAAATGTGGGATACGTTATTGACAAACTATTAATCTAAAATTCTTTTATTATTTTATAATTTAGATTATCATATTCAAATACATTTTTACAATTTTTAAAAAATCAATATTTTGAAACAAATTATATCTAAATTACATTTTCACAATTTTTAATATTCTTAAAAAATGTGATCAAAATTTAATACATTTAATTAAATATGATATAAAAAATTTAATTTTATTTAAATTTAATAAAAATAACAAGATTTAACAAATTTGATTAATTAATATAACATATATTAATTATTAAATTATATAATATTTTTTAAAATTAAAGTTATATATCATAAGTTTGGCATATTATAAAATAATATTTTATATGTATAATATAAATTATAATATAATATTTTATAAATATAATATATATTAATATCATTATCAAATCAAATAAAATTTAATTTGATAATTAATTTCTTGAAATTTGAACCATTGTTTAGATAAAATTTCTTGAAATTTGAACTTTGTTTGAATTTAAAATGAAGTTTTGAATTTTGTTTTTTTGTTGACTAAATAAACAAGTTTTTGAAAATTTGTTTTTGAATTTAGGGTGTCAAGTTAGGGTAAAATAGTAATTTTATTATTTTATATGGAATATGTGGGCTGGATTTTCACTTTGGAGGTGGGTCTGGCTGCAGCCATAACAGGTTTAGTGCTGGCCACAACCTAATGGATCTTGTAGTGCCCTCCTTCCCATAGAATCCTAGACCCGAATGGAAGCCCAGTAAAGTTTGTGGAAGGCTCTCTGATCTGACCCTATAGGACCAAAGAGAGTCCATTAGCAACCCCACTTCCCATACTTGAAGCCCAAGTCGCGTGTGATGCAAAAATAAATCATGAAAAAGAATGTTCAAACAAAAATATAGTGTAATTAAATAAACTATAAATGAACTAGAAATATTATTTTATGGCCATCAAAGTCCTCCAAAAGCTCTCAGGAGTATGTAGTGCAAGTGGATGAGAGACGTATCGTAAATTTAGAATTCTCTCGTTTAAATCTTGCGTTTTTTTTACTTGTTGGTATACAAAAAGTGGAGTACATTATTGGGTGAGATTAGTCCGAGTCAAAGACTTGAGACACTTCTTATGTTTAAAAAAAGAAAAAAAGTCCTATCCCATTTGAGATAATAAAGTCTTTTTTCTTTTTACATACGTAATTTATGTTTGAGACTAAACACATGCACGCTCACAACTAAATAGAATTTATCGATCCTCTATTGGTGTACTCAAAAAAAGGGCCCTACCAAAATTCTTGAAGCATTATAATTCGAGTGATATCACGCATTTCTTCTCATTGTGAAGCTTGATTATAAGTTATGAAAAAACAAACGTGGTTAATTTGTTAGATTTTTCGATTAAGCAAAAATTTGAGATAGGTCGGCTTCATATGAGTTGAAGGGATTAGGAAAAAGGGCATGAAAGAGCAGTCCAATGACGCCCAAAAAACATTTAGTTGGTGAGGTATGTGGCTTGGATACGTTCAAATATCTTGACCAAAAAACACATCTGGTTTGTATAATCAAACGGAAATGTTTAAATATTGGACCCCCTTTTGCCCCTATACTTTGAATTGGAAAAAACTATAGAGTAAAAAAAGGGACTCTAAATCTTTTGTTTCTTGAAAGAGTATACCAGTCTAGAAGGCAAGAGGAAATTGAAAGAAGAGGGCGAAAAAAACTAAAGTGAAAATGACAGATTTAGTTTGTTTTTGTTTTGGAAAGAGGACATGCTTCATCAAATTTCAATTCAAAGTCTTTAGCAGTTATGGTAGTACCAATTCCCAAGCCCACGTAATTGGTACTCAGTCAAGTCAGAATAATTAAATAAATAAGAGCCAGTCCTTCAAATTTCAAAGCACCGTGCCTTGGGGGAGTTGTGGGACAATGTTAAAGAAAACACATTGGTATATATACAGAGTATAAATCTATTAAATATTAAAAAAGGCATATCAAGATCGTATGAGCACTTACTAGACATATTGTCCCTTTAAAAAAAATAAAAAAAGCATAAGAAAGTATTTTTTTTAGCCCAAATTAAGGGAAAACTCTCTTTCGTGACGGTCTCTATGATATTATTTTATGAACTCGTCACATAATATGATGATCTTATATAATTTTAATATTTTATGAGATTTACACGAACAAGAATGGTAACAAAGTGGGGAGTCCTTTTTTCAACTCCAACTCTATATAATTTTTCAACTTCAACTCTATTTATATTTCCTATCCCATCTCACTTAGAGGTTCACATTACTCCATCCCATCCCAAACCCTGGTACTTTTTTTTCAAACTAAGTTATAACTTTTTTTTGGGTAGGTAGATTAAAAAAATTTATTGACAAAATAACCAATGCAAGAAAAAATAATATAAGTGTGATATAAGAAATCGTAAAACTAATTTTATATAATATGATTTATTGGTAAAATCATTATTATACATAAAGATTAAAAAAATTAATGTACAAACGGGACGGATTTTGGGCAAAGTGACCATCCCCTTATTGGATTTTCAAAACCTCATCTCGATCCCGATCCTGTTCCGTTTATGAATACTTTATATCCGTTCTATTAAAAATAAGATAAGACGAGACAAACTTGTGACGAATTTATGAAATAACTTTTCTCACTCCACATGTCTCTTCTCAAACTTGAATCTTCTATATCTTCTATTGAGATGGTCAAATGATAGTAAATATCTCTTTACAGTTGGTACCTTTTCTCCTCTTCAGGTATTAATGCAAGCGCATGTACAGTATATACATGCATCCACATATATGCATATCTAAACATTAATAAAAGAAGATTATTTTACCTTATGACTATATTTTTGTCATTGATGCTGCACTTTTTGGCCCTCGTGAGATCCAAGCTCGGCTCCCTGCGAAACACTCGAAACAGAAGATCAGAGGACCACCGGGTTGGCTCCGGCGGTAGCCGCTCTGATGCTTAAGTCAATAAATTGAATTGAAAGACTCGTAATGAAAGCCAAAATAATGAGCATGAAAGTAAAGCGTACCTTTAGGGTTGATTTTATAGGCAATATCTCTCCTAAGTTGATTAGGATTTGGAGCCATGAATATAGGGATTGGATCTCTGGAGATATCAGTTACCTTGTTGAATATGGTAACTTAGTGTGGCAGTTTCCTTGTTGGAGATAGCTTCCTTATTTCCTACTTGGTGCTTACTGAAGCGATGAGTAGGTCTGATCATTGATGTGTTGTATTGCAAGCTTGCATCTATACAAGTTAGTCTTTATGGGAGAACTGTCTTGCTTTGATACTGTGAGCTCAGCCCATGTAGGTTATGCCCTTGACTGACTGAGGATGAGATGTATGACCGAGCATGTACTAAATGGCCGAACACGGATTATAAGGCCGAACATGAACTAAGCGACCGAGCACAAGTTATGTGGCCGAGCCCGAGCTGGGCGACCGAACACCAGTTATATGGCCGAGCCTGAGCTCTATTATGGGTCATGAACCGATCTTGCGGTTGCACGTGTCATGCAGTGGTTGGTGTGTCACATAGTGGTATATCAGTTACTCCCCCCCCAAGCCTTAGTTGGAGCTCGGGGAATAACTAAGGTCTTAAGAGTGCCCGAAAAGTCACGCGTTCTGTCGTCTCGTTTTCCTAGACGTCCGTTGGTACATCATTTATTGCGCAGCCGGTTTTTGGGTTTCTCAAATCATTATTGTTGCGATACTGTCGTGGCGGTTCGCCTGGGTAGCCATTACTCTCCGAATGTATATAAAAGGGGGAAAGAGCCTTGTACGACTCTTTTTACCATCTTCGACTTTGCAAAGCGAGATATACATCCGTCATTGTCGAACCAGCAAGCTACCTTGTGAAGAATCCCATCCATCCGAAGTCCCTTACTTTGATTCAGGTTCGGTTTTAGTGTTTTCGTTCATCTTTTCACTTTCTCTTCTTCTCCTTTTGGTTATTTTGAAATGTCGACTTCTTCGGCATCTTCTGATGTTGGTAATGGGTCGGGGAGCCTTCCGGAAGCTCCTTCCTTGTCACAAACCCTAATTAGGGGTAGCACTTCCTCGGGGACTGAATCGGAGGCGACTCACTCTAGTCCCTCAGTTAGAATAGTTGATGCCTTCTCGAAGTCTAGGGATAGAGAGGGTGAGGTCTCAGGTCGGTCTTCCCAGGTAGAGAGTGCTGTAACGTCCTCTTGGTTAGAGGTTATTAGGGAGAAGTATGAGATTCCTCCAAATGTCACCCTTAGGGCCCCTGATGACTTCGACTACCCTTGGGAAGTTCAGGATGGGGAAATTTGTGTTTATACCGCTTGGTTTGAGATGGGGTTACGCCTTCCTTTCCCTAGACTGCTTAGGGAATTTTTCTGTTGGTTCAATCTCTGCCCGGCCGATCTGCTTTTGAACAGTTGGAGGCACCTGTTAGGGTTTATGGCCCTAGGTCGCCTGAATGGTGTTGAGGTCTCCTTAGACTTGATCCGTAGTAAAATGGATCTTAAATATAGGAAGGCGGAGGGCCTCTACTACATGTCGTTTGACAAGGGCTTCCGGCCTTTGACTTTCGTGCCGTCCTCCAATAAATTTTGGAAGGATCGGTTCTTTTTTGTTGGTGGAAAATGGGAGGTGACCGACCCTGAGGACCAGTTCTCCACGTTCCCCCGGAGCACGGGGTTTATGGGTGAGACACCCTTTTCTTCTGTAATTTTGCTTTGTGCCTGTCCTTTGTGTATCTGACTGACCTCTGTTCAAAACTTTTTTTTTTTTTGTAGCCAAGAGCGTCAAGAAGAGGCCGCAATTTACCCCTGTTTTGAAAGACCAATACAAGAGGCTCCTCCAGACATCAAACCGGGATTACCGAGCCATTCTTCATTCAGGCCCTACAATGCCTCCCAAGGATAAGGGTGTTGTTGACGACGTCCTCAAATCCCTTGCTGGCAAATGGGGGTCGTCAAAGAAGAAGAGGGTGGCTAGCCAGCCCCCTCCCACTGCGTCTTCTTCGAAGAAGACGAGGACGACCGACCCTTCCCCGTCTGTGCCTCCCAAGAAGGGGGCGGTCTCCTCTGCTTCTCCCTCTTCCCGACCTCCTCTGAGGGGAGTTGTGATCAGGGAGCCCTCCTCTGCCCCTCAAAAGGGGGTGGTGATCGGGGAACCCTCTTCTGCCCCTCAGAGGGGTACGGCGGTTCTTCGGCCTGTCCCCTCTTCGGCCCAAAAATCTCAACAGAGGGGTAAGGCGAAGGTGGGTACCGACATGCCTGATGGATACAAGGCCGTCCATCAGGCCATTGAAGATTTCTGGGCTGAGGCCCCTTGTACTGACATCCCTTCCTGCAGCACCAGGAAGGGTACTGAGAAGACTGTGGCCGGTGCCATGAGGGCTCATCTGAAGGTAACGACCGACCTTTCTGCTTTTGTGCTCTTCTTCCTTTTCCTCTTTACTGATACGTCTTCTTATTTTTGCAGACCCTCCATAGCTTGGCTGCTTTAATGGAGGCCACGGTGGATCTCCAGGCTGTGGAGAGGTTGGAGGAGGAGCTGGATGAAGCCAGGCTTCAGCTCGGTACGGCTCAATCTCAAGCCACCACAGCCGAGGACGAGCTGAAAGAGGCGAGGAATTGCTTCTCAATTATGGAATCCGAAAGGGATTCTATTAAACTTGAGAGGGATTCTTTGCGATCTGAACGAGACTCCCTTCTTCAGGACCTGACCAAACTGAAGGAGGAGAACAGTGCTCTTCAGTCTTCACTTGTCCAGAAGGTTGACGAGGCCAAGGTTGAGACCGAGGCCAGGTTGAAGACCGAGCTTCAGAAGATGGGTGATACTATTGCGCAGCTCGGTTATGACAACTTCAAGTCCAAGCTTCTTGCCAAGTACCCGGATATTGACCTGTCTGGGATTGACGACGATGACGAGGACGAGGATGGTGATCAGGACGATGGATCTGCAAGCCCCTTAGTTTAGGGAAAACTTTTGTAGTCCTGTTTCATCTTTTTGTAACCGAGCTCAAATATTAATGAAAATATCTTCTCTTCAGTTTTTGTCTCTATCTTTCTTTGATTGTTGGCAATCTTTGAGTTCTGTTCTAAATATGTATCAATGTTTTGTTGTGTATGAACGGACTTCGGCCTGTGATGCTTGTATTATGACACAAGTAAACCTGCTCGGAACCCAGAGTATTGTTTTTACCGACCATGGATTGTCTCCAGAACTAACTTATGGCAATCCTGAAGTAATGTGTAGTAATAACCAACTTGTGCCGAACTCTTGGTATTGGAGGGGTTTTTGAATCATGGATTTTCTTTAAGAAAGATGACTTGAATAATAATTAATCAATCTGATCTCTGATTAACAGTCGTAGAAACTGGTACAAGACAGTTACTCTGATCTTTTAGAGCAGGAACCTGAGCTTGATTGCCGAACTGAGCGACTTGTATTTGTAAGGATTTTTTGATGGTCAGTGTGACTGAGCACTTAGAGTTTTCCTCGCCTGTTTATAACTGCCGGCACCTAGTTTCGTGTTCTTGCAACAGAACATCATCCTCATATATCAAGATAGATCAGACTTAGGGATTTTGTTTATTAAGATGGAACAGACCTGAGGTCTGTGCATTGAAACGTACCAGACCTGAAGTCTGTACATTAAGATGGACCAGACCTGAAGTCTGTACATTGAAATGGACCAGACCTGAGCCTGTGCCTTAAGATGGACCAGACCTGAGAGGTCTGTACATTTGAGATGGACCAGACTTATAGTCTGTGCATTTGAGATGGACCAGACCTGAGAGGTCTGTACATTGAGACGGACCAGACTTATAGTCTGTGCATTTGAGATGGACCAGACCTGAGAGGTCTGTACATTGAGACGGACCAGACTTATAGTCTGTGCATTTGAGATGGACCAGACCTGAGAGGTCTGTACATTGAGACGGACCAGACTTATAGTCTGTGCATTTGAGATGGACCAGACCTGAGAGGTCTGTACATTGAGATGGACCAGACCTGAGAGGTCTGTACATTGAGACGGACCAGACTTATAGTCTGTGCATTTGAGATGGACCAGACCTGAGAGGTCTGTACATTGAGACGGACCAGACTTATAGTCTGTGCATTTGAGATGGACCAGACCTGAGAGGTCTGTACATTGAGATGGACCAGACCTGAGAGGTCTGTACATTGAGACGGACCAGACTTATAGTCTGTGCATTTGAGATGGACCAGACCTGAGAGGTCTGTACATTGAGACGGACCAGACTTATAGTCTGTGCATTTGAGATGGACCAGACCTGAGCCTGTGCATTAAGATGGACCAGACCTGAGAGGTCTGTACATTGAGATGTTTCACGAAAGATGTTGAAAATAAAAAGAAAGTACTTTATTGATAATATTTTCGCAAATGTTCCATGTTCCAAGGCCTGGGAACAGGTTTCCCATCCATGCTTTCCAACCAATAAGTGGTCGGTCTAACTGTTTTGATAATTCTGTAGGGACCTTCCTAGTTTGGTGATAACTTCCCCATGGTGGGGTCCTTGGTGTTCTGGAAAACCCTTCTTAGGACGAGGTCCCCAACTTGGAAATTGGTAGGTTTGAGGCCAATTTTTGAGCGGTTAACCATCCTGCGCTGATATGCTTCCATTCTGATTACGGCCTGCTCTCTTCTTTCTTCGAGCAAATCCAAATTTTCTGCTAGCTGTTGGTCATTGGTCTCTTCGTTGAAAGCCTCAGCCCTTAAGGTCGGCATGCCGACCTCAACAGGGATTACTGCCTCAGTTCCGTAGGCTAGGGAGAAGGGAGTTTCCGATGTTGGAGTTCTCCTGGTCGTCCGGTAGGCCCAGAGTGCCCCAGGGAGTTCCTCGACCCATCCCCCTTTAGCTTCCTCTAATCTTTTCTTGAGAGCGTCGAGGATAGTTCGGTTGGTGACCTCGGCCTGCCCGTTGGCCTGAGGATGACCAGGGGAGGAGAAGTGTTGTTTGATGTTTAGGTCCTGGCAGAATTTCTTGAATATTTTCCCAGTGAACTGCGTGCCATTATCTGAGACGATCACATGAGGTATGCCGAACCTGCAGACTATATTTTTCCAAGTAAAACTCTTTATCTCTTTTTCAGTGATGCGAGTCAGTGGTTCTGCATCGGCCCATTTTGAAAAGTAGTCAACAGCCACCAATAGGTATCTCCTGTTCGGCTTGGCTTTAGGTAATGGTCCTATGATGTCCATTCCCCACTGTGCAAAGGGCCATGGGCTAGTAATGGGGATGAGCTCATGTTGCGGCTGATGCTGATAAGGGGCGAACCTCTGGCATTTGTCACACTTTCGAGTATATTCCTTTGCTTCCTTCAGCATCCCAGGCCAGTAGTAGCCTTGGGTTAGAGCTCGGTGGGCTATGGTTCTCCCCCCATTGTGATTTCCACAGATTCCTTCATGGATTTCTGCCAAGACATATTGAGACTCTTCAGGTGCTAGGCATTTTAACAATGGCTGAGTGTAAGACCTTCGGTAGAGTTTTCCGTTAAGGACAAGATACCGAGCTGCTCTGATGCGGATTCTTTTTGCCTTATTTCTGTCCTCTGGGAGGAGTCCCTCCTCCAGGTACTGGAGTATAGGAGTCATCCAGTTCTGAGGCTGTTCCGCGATTTGGGCGACCTGGATCTCCTCGGTGCTAGGCCTTGGCTGGTGAGAGAACTTTATCGTTGACTCCACCCCCGTTTTCATGTGAGATGCCATGTTTGCTAAGGCATCGGCTCGGCTGTTCTGTCCTCTTTCTATTTTTTGGATTGAGAATGCTCGGAAGGAATGTTTTAGCAAGTTGACTAGTTCCGAATATCGGAGCATTCTTTCATCCTTGATGGCGTATTCTCCTTGAACCTGGCTAACCACCAGTTGGGAGTCAGAAAATACCTCGAGGTTCTGTACCTCGCACTCCTGAGCTAGCTTCATTCCTAAGATAAGGGCCTCATATTCCGCTTCGTTGTTGGAGGCTCTGAACCCCAAGCTAATTGCCCTTTCGGTTGTAAGTCCATCAGGAGAGTGTAGTACTAGCCCTGCTCCGGCACCTCGGTCAGTGGATGATCCATCAGCATACAACTTCCAAGTCCCCACCTCGTCTGAGACTTGAGCTTTGCCTAGCAGCGCGGGAGTGAATTCTGCGACGAAGTCTGCCAAGGCTTGCCCTTTAATTGAGACTCGTGGAATGTAGGACAAATCGAACTCCCCCAGTTCCACTGACCACTTGACCAACCGTCCTGATACTTCTGGTTTTCTTAGGACTGCTTTCAGTGGGTAGGCAGTCGGAATTTCTATGGGATGTGCTTGGAAGTATGGTCTCAGCTTCCGTGCAGAAACTATGAGAGCAAGGGCTAGCTTCTCAATTTCGGGGTACCTCTTTTCTGTGTCTAGTAATGCCTTGCTGACATAGAAGATGGGCCTCTGCACGCTCCTGTCTTGCCTAACCAGTACCGAACTGACAGCGTTCTCAGAGACTGCGAGATAGAGAAGCAGCCTTTCTCCTTGGATTGGTTTTGATAAGAGCTCGGGCGAAGCCAAGTATCTTTTGAGTTCCTGAAAGGATTTTTCACACTCGTCAGTCCATTGCAAATATTTGTTACCTTTCAGAGCCTTGAAGAAGGGTAGACACCGATCCGTGGATTTGGAGATGAATCTGCTGAGAGCTGCTATCCGGCCGTTCAGAGCTTGAATGTCCTTTCGGGCCTTTGGGGATTTCAATCCGATCAGAGCCCCGATCAGAGTCGGGTCTGCTTCTATACCTCTTTGAGAGACTATGTACCCAAGGAACTTCCCTTTTGTTACACCAAAGGTGCACTTTGAGGGATTGAGCTTCATTTTATATTGTCTGAGGATGTCGAAGGTTTGTGCTAGGTGTTGGAGATGACTGCTCTTCCTTAGGCTCTTGACCAGCATATCGTCGATATAAACTTCCATAGTGCTGCCGATCAAGGAGCCGAACATCTTATTAACAAGACGTTGGTAGGTAGCTCCAGCATTCTTTAGTCCGAACGGCATCACTTTGTAGCAATAGAGACCTCGTTCGGTGATGAATGAAGTCTTCTCTTGATCGGGAGGATGCATCTGTATTTGATTGTACCCAGAATAAGCATCCATGAAGCTCATGAGCTCGTGCCCTGCAGTTGCATCGACTAACTGATCTATTCGTGGAAGAGGGAAGCTATCCTTTGGGCATGCTTTGTTGAGATCTGTGTAGTCGACACAGACTCTCCATTTACCATTCTTCTTCTTGACCAGAGCAGTGTTGGCCAACCAATCAGGATAAGATACCTCTCGTATCATGTTGGCGTTGAGCAACCTTTGAACCTCGTCGTTGATGACCTGATGCCGTTCTGGAGCGAGAGGCCTTCTCTTTTGTCTCACTGGTGGATGGTCTGGATCCACCATCAGTCTGTGCGTGATCAGGTCGGGATCTATCCCTTCCATGTCGCTTGTCTCCCAGGCAAATACGGAGAGGTTTTTCTTCAAAAACTTGACCAGCTCATCCTGCTCGGTATGTGTCAGGTCGGGACCTATCTGCAGGTAACGTCCCTGATCCTCTGAGCTGACCAGAACTTTAATAGGCTCCCCTATAGGCTTGGCTCTGCTATCCCTTCCTCTGGGGCTCAATGGTTCTTCAATTTTGGAGGGACAGTCTTCTGCCTCGTGGCAGCAAGGGTAGATTGCATCCTTGCACACACGGGCGTGCAGTAATTGCTATTTGGGGGCCTTAGCTTTGAGTGCGAGGGCGTGGCACTCTCGGGAGGTCGGTTGGCATCCTCTGATGGAGTAGACTGTCTGATTGTGAACGTATTTTAAGCATTGGTGGAGGGTTGAGGTGACCGCTCCCATCTCATGTAGCCAGGGCCTTCCAACTATGACGTTGTAGGGAGATTTGGCTTTTATGACCATGTACTCGGCTATCGTGGTCTTCTGTCCGTCCCCTTCACCCGCAGTGGTGGCCAGATCGACCCTTCCTAGTGGAGTGTTAGTGTTTCCATCAAAGCCCGTCATGATTATGCTCGTGGGCTTAATGTTATTGGGGTCGAGCTTCATATGCTTGAAAGGGTCGTAGAACAGTACATTGGTCGAACAGCCAGTGTCGACGAGAACTCTCCGGATATCGAAGTTGGCGATCTTAAGGGAGATAACCAGGGCGTCGCTGTGAGGACAATGAACTCCCCTAAGGTCGTGATCCGTAAATTGGATTTCCGGCAAGGGCTTTAACCTTTTCTCCAAGTTAGCGACCTGCATGATGTTGGGAGCAGACCTGGCCTCCCGAGCATATCGTTTTCTTGACCTGTTAGAGGTGCCTGTTGCAGGGGAATCTGCGTGTAGGACATAGATCACCTGATTGTTCTGTGGGGGTTCGTTCCTGCCTCCTTTCTGCTCCTGCCTCTGGTCGGTTTTTCTCTGCTGGGGTCGTTCGTCACGGGGGTTCTGTCCTCCGTCCTGCTTGACGAACTCCTGCAGCCTTCCTCTCATTATTAGCTGCTCAATCTCATGCTTGAGAGCTTTGCAGGTATTGGTTGTGTGCCCTCGGTCTTTGTGAAAGTCACAATATTTGGTCTGATCTCGATAGCTGGGGTCTCCTTTCAAGGGCTCCGGCCATCTCATATTTTCTCGAGATCTTACTTGCTTCAATATGTTGTACGGAGAGGCGTTTAGAGGAGTGAAGTGGTTGAATTCCCTTAGTCCAGAATTGAAGGAGGTTCTGGGGGCCCCCCTTTTTTCTGGGCTCCTGACTCTCTTCCTGGCCGAGCTGGTGTCCTTCTTTTGACTATCTTTCTTGTGATCGTCTTTCTGAGCTTGTTCTTTGACCTTTCTAGAGGTGTCCCTGGCCTCCTCCAGGTTGATGTACTTCCTTGCACGGTCCATGAGTGCTGCCATGTCCGCAGGGGGACTTTTGGTCAGGGAGTCTCTAAACCCTCCTTGAGCAAGTCCAGCGGCTAGAGCAGCCACTAGGAAACCGGGGCTGCAATCTGTTACCTCAGTGAGCTCGGCGTTAAAGCGTGCTATATACCCCCTGAGCGATTCTTCCCTCGTTTGCTTTATGTTCAGAAGGAATTCCGGACCCTTTCTTAGCCTCCTGCTAGTCATGAATCTGTCCAAGAACCTTCTGCCGAGCTCATAAAAGCCAGATACTGAGTTCGGCGGGAGGTGGTGGAACCACTTTAGGGCGGTACCATTGAGGCTGGTTACGAACGTTCTGCATAAGAAGGCATCAGAAGCGCCGTGCAAAGCCATGGTGTGCTGGTAGTGGGAGAGGTGGTCCCCCGGGTCCCCAGTCCCATCATAAGGGGTGAATTTAGGGACGATAAATTTCTTGGGTCTTTCCTCGGCCATGACAGCATTGGTGAACGGGGTGGCCGACCTCCCGAGCAATCTGGCCAGCTCGTCCTGTTCTGGATACTGGGCACCCCTTATGATAGCAGTACGGTCTATTGATTCAGCAACTTCCTCGGCTCTTACTGACCCTCTTGGTAAAACAGGTTGCTGCGAGGCAGGTCTCACGGCCTCAGGGCCTATATGGGTAGGCTGATCTTGGCCCGCTACTGGGGGGTTGTTCTGATTCTCTGGTACTGGTGGTACAGGAACTACTCGAGGAGGTGATCCTTGTGGAACGTAGTTTACTCCCGAGGCCCCCGGGACGGGGGGTCGGGTAGTACTTCGATAATGGACCTCCGGGACAAAGGCGGGAATCCCTCGACCGGCTGCCGACGACGGCTGGGGGTCTATATGAACACCGGCGGCCGCAGGAGGCTGCTGCTGTTGAGTGACAACGGGTGGATTTTGAGGATTGGTTTCATGATTCTGGGTGAACATTGCCAGGGTCCTGGTCATGGTCAAAAGCTGTTTCCGTAGCAACTGGTTCTGCCGCCTAGTTTTGATTAGTTCTTCCTGTGCAGGGTTATTCACTCGTCCTCTTCCTCGTCCAGCAGTTGGTTGAGGATGAGGGTTTTGAGTGTTATTCCTGGGTCGTAAGTTGGGAGCCATAATCCCTCTGATAGACGAAAGATGAGCTTAGATTGAGTAGAGCACTTGGTGATTGTCGTTCCCACAAACGGCGCCAAACTGATGCTGCACTTTTTGGCCCTCGTGAGATCCAAGCTCGGCTCCCTGCGAAACACTCGAAACAGAAGATCAGAGGACCACCGGGTTGGCTCCGGCGGTAGCCGCTCCGATGCTTAAGTCAATAAATTGAATTGAAAGACTCGTAATGAAAGCCAAAATAATGAGCATGAAAGTAAAGCGTACCTTTAGGGTTGATTTTATAGGCAATATCTCTCCTAAGTTGATTAGGATTTGGAGCCATGAATATAGGGATTGGATCTCTGGAGATATCAGTTACCTTGTTGAATATGGTAACTTAGTGTGGCAGTTTCCTTGTTGGAGATAGCTTCCTTATTTCCTACTTGGTGCTTACTGAAGCGATGAGTAGGTCTGATCATTGATGTGTTGTATTGCAAGCTTGCATCTATACAAGTTAGTCTTTATGGGAGAACTGTCTTGCTTTGATACTGTGAGCTCAGCCCATGTAGGTTATGCCCTTGACTGACTGAGGATGAGATGTATGACCGAGCATGTACTAAATGGCCGAACACGGATTATAAGGCCGAACATGAACTAAGCGACCGAGCACAAGTTATGTGGCCGAGCCCGAGCTGGGCGACCGAACACCAGTTATATGGCCGAGCCTGAGCTCTATTATGGGTCATGAACCGATCTTGCGGTTGCACGTGTCATGCAGTGGTTGGTGTGTCACATAGTGGTATATCAGTCATATTATTGGTAGGAAGTTTTTTCTATACATGATTGCAAGCTGCCGAGGAAAATCTTAAAAAAGTGTTTGGAGGATTGCTTGGCACTGAAGAATCTAAGACCATCTTGACATGCCATGTAAGATGTAATTCTCTCCTAGGAACACCAAATGAGTGTTGTTACTAGGGGTGTCAATGCGTGTTATCGTGTCGTGTTTGGGTCGTATCAAGGCATACATATTTGAAAATATGTGTGAACCCTAACCCGACATTATTAATTAATCGTGTCAAGTTTCAAAACCCAAACCCAACCCATTTATTAAACAGGTTACACGTGTCGACTCATTTAACCCGTTTATTTTAATTTTTTTATTTTTTAAATAAAAAAATTTACCTATCTTTTAATATGTATAGATAATTTTCAAGTTTAGTAACTTTAGATATGGGCTAAACCAAAGTAGAAACCTCTTTTATAAATAAAAAATCTCAAAACCTTGATAAATATTTGATGTGAGATGAATTACCTTAACTTATAATATATTTTATAATTAAACGTGTTAAATCGTGTTAAACGGGTTGACACTAGCGAAACCCAAACCCGACCTGTTTATTAATCGTGTTATACGTGTCAACCCGTTTATGACCCAAACCCATTTATGCTAAACCCAAACCCGTTAACTTCGTATCGTGTTCGAGTCGTGTCGTGTTAAAAATTGACACCCCTAATTGTTACCTCCATTTGTTTTGGTTAAGATATATATATATATATATATATATATATATATATAGAGAGAGAGAGAGAGAGAGAGGTGGGGCTCATTCTACCAATTTAAATGAAAAATTCATACTCAATGCTAATTTTTTTTTTATGGTAACAAATACATTCTCAACTGTTTGCATCGTAAAAGAAAGAAATAATAAAGTTTACTATTTTTATTAAATGTCAAATCTTAGAACTAGCAAATAGAATCTCACATTTGTTACCTTACTTTGAAGATGATCTAAGAGAAGCAACATAAAAGGAAGATCCGAAATGGTGGGGGGTTCATATATGTAAATGAACTTTTTTATAAAAGTAATTTCAAATATCTTGCCAAATTAAAGAATCCATATATATAGGATGACCCCTGCACTCAGAATTGGAGCAGTTACACTTTTGAAAGATAGCATTATACTTTCTAGGCTTTGATTCTTTGTCAAATAAAGTTACACGCAAGGAGCCAAAATTTGGAGAAGTTTCAAAGCAGCATACCTTCATTGACTTGCACATATCTATGCATATGTGTGTGTGTGTGTATTTATATGTATATGTGTGTATATATATATATATTCAATTACAAATTTAGGGTTGAAATATCAAATTTCGAAGTTCTAGACTTTGAATGTATTGTGTAACTTGCCTGCACAATCCTCAAACATCGATGAGGTTTAATGCATTTTTTTTTATAGTATATATAAAATATTTAAGTTACATCATCTTTATAGATAAAATGTCAAATACAAAGTGCAATAGATTTTGTTTGAAAGTTTTGAAGAGAAAAAGAAATAAAATAATAACTTAAAATGATAGTGAAAAAAGAGAAAAGAAAAAAATATTAATTTTTAACTTGTTTAAATATTTAAGAGAGAAATGAAAAAAAAAATGTCACTATTTCTTTTTTTAAATAGTGAGTAGGAGAGAGAAAAAAAAAGAAAGTGTATAAATTATTTGATAATTAAATCTATTTTGTTATAAATTTTTTAATACAAACATTAAAGAGTATATTTAATATTTTAAAAAATTTATTAAATTTTTTTCTTTCTTTCTAAATCTCTCCATTTTTAGAGAGATTGGAGAAGTGCTCTATTTTTTTCTCTAATTTTTTTTTTCTTTCTTACTTAAACGTTCAATAAGACATTTGTTTATCTCTTTATCCCAATCTTTTCTTTTCTCTTCTCATCAAACCTCTTTATCCAAATGAACACTACAATATACTGTAAAAATAATTATTTAATATATTTTTGTCATTTCACAAATAAACTAATAATACATTAATTAATCTAAGTGATCTACCTTTGTTTTGATCATTATATCAACTAGTTACAACAGCAATTAATTAAGCATACAATTAGGGAACAACATTTATTTGAAAAAAAACGAATTTGAATATGATTATCTATGATAGAAACTTTTGATCAGACGTTCATCATCATCTTCACAAATTCTTCATAGTTGACTTGACCATCACCATCCAAGTCAGCCTCTCTAATCATCTGATCAACTTCTTCATCCGTCAGTTTTTCTCCTAGATTGATCATCACGTGCCTCAGCTGCATAACATCAAATTAATTAAGAGTACTATTATGAATTTTTAATTTATTAAGATAATATATTTTGGGCATGGGACAATTTAAACAAATGTCAAAATATAAGTGCATTGTTTAGTTAAATTTGGGTAGTGGTTCATTGGATGATGAAACAGCTGTACAAATATGTATTTAAAAATAATGACGGATTAAATTAATATCTGAATCTTTTATAACCAAAAAAAAAAAAATCATTTTTGTTTGAAATTGTACATCGTGTTCTTTTTATCTTTTTCAGAATAAAAATGATGAGAATTTAAAAATTTGTATGTATTAAGTTCTCGTTACCGTGGGATATAAATAAGAGTAGATATATATATAGCTTTATTGGTTCTTTTTACTACTTGAATTTGTAAATTTTAAATTACAATAGAACAATCTTATCATTACGACAAGCCACTCCTCAAAATCTAGTATTAATAATCTCTTAAAAATGGGTTGTTTTCAGGGGAAAAAAAAATTGAAAACAGTCTTTGAAAATGTCCTGTCTAACACATGCATGTTAATCTTGGAATACAAAAAAAGTAGAGACCAGCTCACCTCATTAGCTGATATATACCCATTTTGATCTTTGTCAAACACTTTGAAAGCTTCTTTAAGCTCCTCCTCTGCATCAGTCTCCTGATATTGTATACAAACACATCTATCACTATACCATTAGGTGCAACATGCTATGCACACTGGCACATTAATTAATTTATTGTACATGTTGACCTATATTTTTATTTTAACCAACTAATAAACTATATATATATATATATAAACAAGTTGATTGGCAATATAGTCGAACCAAGAATTTATTTATTTTCCTGAGATTAATGGATTGGAAGTGGCCGGTATGTGGAAATATTTTGTTTTTACCTTTGTTTTGTTGGCCATGAGGTTCAAGAACTCCACGAACTCTATGGTGCCATTACCATCAGCATCGACTTCGCTGATCATGTCTTGAAGTTCTTCCTCCGATGGATTTTGATCCAATGACCGGATCACCGTAGCCAATTCTTCAACAGTAATGCAACCTACATTTACATTCATGATTCAACCACTCTGTCTCTATGAATATATATATATATATATATATATATTATATAAAGCTTATATATATATACACACACACACACACACACACCCCAACACACGTGTATTAGAAGAAGGAATTAAACAGAAGAAAACTAACCATCTCCATCCTTGTCAAACAAACTAAAGGCTTCCTGAAACTCAACAATCTGTTCCTTTTTCAGTACATCTGCCATGGTACTTGGTCTGAAACCTCAAATACACAAGAGAGAGAGAGAGAGAGAGAGAGAGAGTTGAGTATAAGTTATAACTCAATCGTCGCTGGGCTTTATGTAGAACTCTAATAAGATGAGGCTAGTAAATGCTTTTCCCTTTATTAATTTAAGATTTAAAAAAAAAAAAAACAAAGGTCAAATTAAGATTGTGACTAGAGTTGGTATTGTTATAATAACAATGATCATCATATCCAAGATGAATCAAATGGCCGTGATCTAAATATGACTGGGTAAATCAATGTTTTCAATTAATTAAATTAAATTTTTTTAAGAGAGTCAAATGACTTAAATTGGGAGTTATAGATGAAGGTCCCATATAGTTGGCCTCCACTTAAAATATTAAAATCATAGTTTAAGGGACCCTTGAGTATTTTATTATCTATAAATAAAATCTTTAATATATTGTTATATATGTATGATTTGAGGATTGGGGAAAAAGAAACATTCAAAGAGAAGACCACAGGCATGAACCAAAAATTCCACCCCAAACAGCACGCTCTGTTGCTTGTGAGGGTTGCCTTTTCTAACACTGCCAGTTTACACGTCTTGAATGCGCGTGCATCTCTTTTTAAGTCTTCACTTTTATATTGTTTCCTACCTACTTACCCTTATGTAGTAGATTCAACAACAAATAACATGTCGTGAGACCGTGGTCAATACCAGGGCAGCTAAATGTGCCCGTTAAAAGAGAAATTTAGGCTGCATCTTCCATGTAAAATATTATTTTCTTTGTGTTAATTATATATTTTTGTACTTTTGCTCTTATAATAAATTTCATAAATCATGCCATATGAATGTGAAATAACTTTTTGAATAGGTAGGACTCTCTCTGACCTATTGAAAATTTAGAAGCCCAACTCTCAATTAATTCATCCTTAAAACCCAGGTGTTAAGGAGAGGTAGAGAGTGCCCTTATATACAGACCAGAGGAGCTAAAGACAGGCGATGTGGGACACTTCAACACGCCTCCTGGATTACATCGCGTGTCTCAGCGAATCCCAGATGGGCGCGCCCCGACTCCTCTAGCTCAAAGTTAGGCTCTGGCCTGGCTCTGATACCATATTGAAATTTTGGAGGCCCAACTCCCAATTAGCTCATCCTTAAAACCCAGGTGTTAAGGAGAGGTAGAGAAGGGCCCTTATATACAGATCCAGAGGAGCTATAGACGGGCGATGTGGGACACTCCAACACGCCTCCTGGATTACATCGCGTGTCTCAGCGAATCCCAGATGGGCGCGCCCCGACTCCTCTAGCTCAAAGTTAGGCTCTGGCCTAGGCTCTGATACCGTATTGAAATTTTGGAGGCCCAACTCCCAATTAGCTCATTCTTAAAACCCAGGTGCTAAGGAGAGGTAGAGAGGGCCCTTAGATATAGACCAGGGGAGCTAGAGACGGGCGATGTGGGACACTCCAACACGCCTCCTGGATTACATCGCGTGTCTCAGCAAATCCCAGATGGGCGCGTCCCGACTCCTCTAGCCCAAAGTTAGGTTTTGGCCTAGCTCTGATACCATATTGAAATTTTAGAGGTCCAACTCCTAATTAGCTCATCCTTAGAACCCAGGTGTTAAGGAAAGGTAGAGAGGGCCCTTATATACAGACCAGAGGAGCTAAAGACGGGCGATGTGGGACACTCCAACACGCCTCCTGGATTACATCGCGTGTCTCAGCGAATCCCAGATGGGCGCGCCCCGACTCCTTTAGCCCAAAGTTAGGCTCTGGCCTGACTCTGATACCATATTGAAAATTTAGAGGCCCAACTCCCAATTAGCTCATCCTTAAAACCCAGGTGTTAAGGAGAGGTAGAGAGGGCCCTTATATACAGACCAGAGGAGCTAGAGACGGGCGATGTGGGACACTCCAACACGCCTCCTGGATTACATCGCGTGTCTCAGCGAAGCCCAGATGGACGCGCCCCGACTCCTCTAGCCCAAAGTTAGGCTCTGGCCTGGCTCTGATACCATATTGAAATTTTGGAGGCCCAACTCTCAATTAGCTCATCCTTAAAACCCAGGTGTTAAGGAGAGGTAGAGAGGAGCCCTTATATACAGACCAGAGAAGCTAGAGACGGGCGATGTGGGACACTCCTAACATGACCCTTGGTAACATGGTTGTTGGGATAATCCCAAATGGTTAGCCTGAGTGGTAGTAAATCACTAGATAGGTTGCTAATAAGGTTCTAAGTTTTGTATTCAAATCCCACCATTCCAAGGCCTTAGCCTTGTTCATATTGGCATGGCATGACGAGACTTTCTTTAATCAGTTTTAATTAGTTCCGACATTGGACGGGATCAAAGGTTTCTCGACGTTATATCTATAAAAAAAAATAATAATAACATGATTGTTGGAAGAGAATTAGTCTTATCAAATATAACAAAATGAATTACTTTATTATAATTTGACAGGTCAGATAATAAGTTGTTCGAAGGAATATTTTGAAAATCCATTGTTATATTTTGGCTATAGCATGTCAAATAGATTCTGGGGTGAAGTTGGTCTTAGGTATGCATGACCAATGCAAGTTGAGATTAGTACTTATTAATGTATGATAGATTTCATACCTTAAAAATAAAAAATAAAAAGTTATTTTAAAATTGTATTAGGATTATTTAGTTTTCAATTTTAATTTATTCCTAATTTTTCTAATTTCCTTGTTTTATTAGGCTTAATATAAGAATTATTAATTTCTTATTCAAATTAATAGTCTTTATCGTAATAAAATTAGTATAAAAATAGAAATTTATTTTCTAGTCAAAATAGAAGTATTTTAGCATTATAAATATCATGTAATATGTCTTTATGTTTATATTTTTTATTAATAAATTTTAATTATTTGGAGAATTATTTTCTCTTATTGAGCTATGAGTCTCATATTATTTTATTACGATTTCGACGTATTTAATTTTCTTTCTCATATTTCTATTCTGCATTATTTAATATATGATTGAACTTTAAGAATTAAAAACTTACCATAAAAAAAAACTTAAAAAAAATGTTAGCAAACAATTCAACCCAAAGAATTGAAATGGTTAAATAATTAAAATCAATAGATATAATTAATGTGCTTGGCTGTCCACGCGGTTTCTCTGAATCCTATTAGCTAGAGAGCCAAAGTCCATCACTCTTTTGTCACATCCTATAATTCTAGGTGGAAGTGTTTCTCCATGGAATTTGGTTTTTGAATTTGAGTTCACACGACAGGATAAAAATGCTACAGAGTTTTGTGACGGTCTAATCTTGTTCGTATTCATGTTTTTATCTTTTATATATATATATATATATGAAATACACGTACGATTAAAATAACAAAAATCCGTAACATATCTCTTGTACTGTGGAACGTGTCTACTTATTGAACTTTCAAAAGAAGTGTGGAAAAATCCAAGGGACTGACTTTGAAAGGTTGAAATTGAGTCCAAGTCCAAATGTTTGATGAGTTTCCACACGAAATTAACGTATGTCTGTGTATAATGTATATAGTCCCATTTGTATATATATAGCATGCATATATTATGTAAGGTGCAGCACCTCCCCCATAAATTAATAGGCATTAATTAATTTTGAGAATATGATGATTTTGAAAAAAATTGGTTAATGGAAAATTAATTAATGAAAAATATAATTTATTAATAAAGTGTTTAGTAAAAATTATAAAAAAAGTGATTATGTAATATAAAGTTTTTATTTGATAAATATTTTGTGTATATTTATATATATGTAATAAACTATATTATAAAGGAAAATATACGTTAATTTCTTCAATTATTGTATGTTGGTAATTCATTTTAAAATCTTGCGAGTTTGTAATTGTTAAACTAATCGTAATCCTTCTATATTGAAGACTTTAAATTAAGTCATATTAAATTATACGATATGATTCTAAAGATAATGTTTTAAAGCGTATTTTTATAGATTTTAGAATTACTTATTCTGATAAAAAAAGTATAGGTAGACACAGCATGCATACATCAGTTAGAATATGCATACCTCGGTTCGATGTATAAGAACAGTTTTTTTCCTTGTACTGTTTTGTTTTAAAAATACATTCTCTGTATTTATTTATTTTTTTTCGATTTTTTTAAATAACATAATTTTATTTTATAAAATAGTTTCTGTTTTATTACAAAACTGATTTATATATATACCCTGTATAACAATTAACGGCAAGAGACAATTTGATGAATTGAAACATCTTAATACCCAGAGAAAAAGAAAGCAAAAGCGATTCTATAAAGGATTAGAAAGTGCATTACCATAAACAGATGAAGATCTGAGACCTATGAAGAAAACGAGGATGTTCCCTAAACTAGCTAAGAAAAAAGAAAGTGAGTTAGACAAAAAGAAAAGCAACTTGAACTAAGGCTAAGTCAGTTTCAAATTATTAATGACCCAAAAAAAAAGGTTAAAAGTATGTAACACATTGTCCTTATTTATGCTTTTTTCCCTTTTTAATTTTTACTAATTTGGTACATTATCATTTTGTCATTGTATGATGTAATGAGAAAGTACTCAATTTCTCAAAGTTAGAAAGTGTCTTTTATTGAAAATTAAAGGCTCAACTCTAAATTAGCTCCTTAAAACTCAGATTGTTAGGGAGAAGGGCAGTTAGTCATATAAATAGACAACTAATATGCCCCCTGGACTACATTGCCCGCCGCGGAGGGAAGCCAAGTAAGCGTGCCCCGACTCCTCTAACCCAAACCAAGCTCTGATACCATGTTGAAAATTGAAGGTCCAATTCTAAATTAGCTTCTTAACACCCAGGTGTTAGGGAGAGGGGCAGTCAGCTATATAAATAGACGTAGAAAATTTAGAGGCAGACGATGTAGAACAAACCAACATCTTTGAAGCTTTAAAATAGCCATTGTATAAAAAATAATACCTAATTTTAATTTAATTCCATCTCCACCATACTATGTTGTTGAATAATAGTTTTTTTGGGATTAATGTCTGATTTGAGTCAGTAAAATCATTTTCTTTTATAAATGTGACTTAAATTAGATTTAGCATATGCACATACATTTAAATAAAATTTTTACCATTTTCATCGTTGTACTGAAAAAAAACCTTTTTAAAAAAAAAATCTTGCTTGGTTGAGCTTATTATTAATCTTAGGCAAGCTGTAAGCAATTCCAGACTGGTTTTCTTCACATGTTCTTTATGAAGTGGTCCTAGCAATGTAATGTCTAGTTGGTGACGAATCAAATTCTGACCAGTTCACTTCAAGAACATCCAGCTGGAACCTCTGACCATCTCCATCTCTAGTGGGAGAAGCAACCACTGTCTCATCTGCTTTTCGTTTAAAATGGAATGATACAAGACTATATATGGCCAGATTAATTGGATGCTTAATAATCATGGAGGTCTATTGATAAGGAAAGCCCAGCAAATAAAATTAAAAATTAAAAAGTATTGTTATCTTGGCCAACAAATGGTGGGAAATTCTGGAAAATGAAGAATCTCTTTCCCATTTGTCTTGATAGAAAAATCTTCAGGTTAGGGATTGTATTTCTTGAGAAACAAAAGAAAAAATTTCTCATGTGACAACTATTCTTATCTTTGAAGTTAAGTAAAAGAATTGAATGAAATTGATACGAAATATCTGTATTGAATTTGGTTCACAACATATGCGAAATTGTTTAAAATTTATTTTTGTATTACCAGTATTCTTGAATAACCAACAACTTTGTAGCCAGAAAGTCTTTTTTATCAATAGAACAGTTACCAAATCATGTATCAATCTCACACTAAGACGGCTCAACCATAAAGCCAACAAAACAATCGCTTTAGACCTCACTCAGAAACAATGTCTCAAATTTTATTTATTTATAACATAATTAATAACTTAAAAGTCTAAGATTAATAAAACTCAGACTCTACAAAAATACCCTAAATTTTATGTATTTATAGTATAATCAAATTACAAGTTTAAGTTAATAAAAATCTAATCCCACAAAAAAGACTCCATAAAGACACTATGGAATAAAAACTTAATTCTATTAATGGAGTTTTATTTGTATTGTACTATAATATTTTATGTTATCTATTTAGATAAAAAAAAATGTGTAAAAACTCTATTATTAGAGTTTCATTCAATATATACATATCTCTTGTTAGAAAATCATTAAATTTTATATTACAAAAATAAATATAACATATATAAAAAATTACATTAATATTATGAAAATTAGGGGTGTTAATTTTTAACACGACTCGAACACGACACGAAATTAACAGATTTGGGTTTAGCATAAATGGGTTTGGGTCATAAACGGGTTGACACGTATAACACGATTAATAAACATGTCGTGTTTGGGTTTTACTAGTGTTAACCCGTTTAACATGACTTAACACGTTTAATTATAAAATATATTATGAGTTAAGGTAATTCGTCTCACATCAAATATTTATTAAGGTTTTGAGATTTTTTATTTATAAAAGAAGTTTCTACTTTGATTTGGCACATATCCAACGTTACTAAACTTGAAAAATATCTATACATATTAAAAGATAAGTAAATTTTTTTATTTAAAAAATAAAAAAATTAAAATAAACGGATTAAGTGTGTCGACACGTATAACATGTTCAATAAATTAGGTTGGTTTTAGGTTTTGAAACTTGACACGATTAGTTAATAGTGTCGGGTTAGGGTTCACACATATTTTCGAATATGTATGCCTTGAGACGACCCGAACACGATACGATAATACGAATTGACACCCCTAATAAAAATGCCTCATTTAAATTTGTCAATTTATTGTTTTAGGTTTCTAATTATATATAGGCGACCTTGTCTCCACAATTCAAGAACATGAGTTTCTAGATGATAACCCAAGAAAAGATAATTCTAGAGAACGAAACTGGAAGTAGAGAGGGATTGGTGTTGTGTGTTTCCCGTAAATTATATCCAAATATATTTTAGAGTACCATTCCAACAAGAAGTTAGAATAGTGCTATCGTCGGGTCATCTTGTTTTATTTTATTTCTCAAATAAATCCAAGGGACTAACTCATGTAGTTGAACCACGAGTTATGAGTGAAGACAAATCCGACCCAAATTCTAACAAAAACGATGACAAGTACTTTCCTAACTTCATGGTAGAATAACACACAGAATGTTGATCAAATCAATATTAGATACTAGAAAATTAAAATTAATGTTCGGGAATAGTTATGAAATTTGTAAAAAAAAATGTATTATTGTTAAAACAATTAAAGCATCGTAAGTAAAGAAAATAGTGAGAAGCGTATGTCTGATAAGCTTCTCAACGTTTCTTAAAACATTTTCTCGTAATTTTTATTAAAATTTCTTAAATAAATTTCCAAAATAATTTCAAAATAAGTTTTGTATTATACAACTTCTTTGGATGGCTCATTTCATATAAATTGGTCCATTTATGTTGCCTAAGAATTGCATCAATCAAAGCCTTAAAATTTGATCTCAATTGTTCTTTCGTTAGGGTTTCTTTTATATTTTCTCTACAAATTAATCATAGATGATTAATTATATACAAATTGTAAAGATCCATATGTTATAAGCTCCAGAAACATTCAGGGATCATTATAATGACGAGAAGGATGGTTGGAATTTTGGGATAAAGGTATAAAAAAAGGTTTATATTACTTTTTTACCCTAATTAAAATTAACAAGCCGAGCGAATTCTTTATTTCCGAGTTTATTAAAGCAGGAAAACAAACACTGAGGAAAATTATTTTCCTTTTATCAAATTTATTATTATTATTATTATTTTTTTGCCTCAAGAAGCTTTGCACTTTCAAAAGAGATTGGGCATATCAACTCTTGTTTCCTATGAAACTATTATAACTTAATTGGATTTTCAGTGAAGTTGTGACTAAAATACAAGTTTGATCAATATATGAATGAGAAACATATGATTGATTGTCTTCTATAGCATTGGCTTTGCATGCTGATGGAAACAAGCTGTATGTAAAATGTGACTTTGGCTGTTATTCTCTCTGTTGTTGTAATGAGCAAAATATGTATGAAACCCTGTTTTCAAGCATGTTCCTGTCAAATTTGCCCGTCTCCAACGGGCAATTCTCCATAACCTGAAGCACCCCCAAACGGGGCATAAATTCCATAAAATCACCTTTTCTTTTTCTTTTTCTTAAATTATTTGATAATAAAGCATTCGCCTATTAGGGGGGAAGATGGAAGGAGAGGGGAAGAGAGAAGGAAACTTCAGTCATGTTAAGAACCCTTAACAGAAAATGATCAAAAGATTATTGAAAGTTTGTACATGAAAAAAGCCTGGCTAATGGATCTTGCTGGCTACAAACACAACATAATATTTCCAACAACCTTTGTGAAGTGACAATTTTGCAGCCCATCTGGCAGCAAAATGAGTTCCGGAATGTTTATTGGTTGAATAAGATGTTTCATTTGAGACAAGTCAGAGGTTGGCTTGCCTGGTGGAGGTCATTGTCACCAGATAGAGAACCTGACTCTCATACAGACAATGGAAGAGTGGGACTCCTCATTTTCTTCTCTCTCAGATAGGCCTACCCTTTGGAACAATTTGATCTTTGAGCCACATGTAAATTGGAACCAACACAAAGTAAGTTGCTGCCGTTGCACCAAGAATGAACCGCAAGAAGAACACGATTGGATTCACAGGCTTCTCCACGTCCTCTGCCTTTGGACCGAGCTGCACCAAAACACAACTCAGAAATCTCATAATAGAAAGGACACTAGGGAAAGAAATGCTGTAAATGTAATGCTAATTTATATCTTGCTGAATATCAAACCTTATGAAACATGTTATAGAGCGAAGCTTGATATCCTTCTAATTGCAAACCTTATCTATGACTAATTTGAGGTTAGCAGTGTTGTCAACAAGGTCCAAATAGCAAAGCCAGACCCTGCATCTATTTTCCAAGATTAACCCTCATAAAATCCAAGGACTGGAGGATGTAATAAATTTCAATTTGGTTAGAGGCTAGACCCCAAGGTTAACTTTCTGCAACCCTATTAAAGTGCACTTCTATCCCAGTCATGAATCTTGATATTTAATCAAATGACTACTCATATTCTCTAACTCATCAGAAATAGCAAGATGAAAATAGCTAATATGTTTTCCCATGTTCTTAACTCTAGAAACTACAGAATTCAATATATGAAAACAGAAAAGCACTGCACAAATTTCAAGATGAGAAAATTTAAAGGAGAATGAAAAACTTGTATGAATTATTTACCCCTCAAAATTTGGGCAATGCACAAGCCCCTTTAATACCATCTAAAAGGAGTCTCAGGGTGTTCCAATTTCCAAATGCCATGACTTACTAAATTGTTTGAGAGAAATTAACCAAGCCTGAATGATAATATAGCACAACCATGTTACATCACTCCTCTTGAACTATCCACCTAACATTCATCATTAATGTTAACTTTGAGCAACCAGGAGAATCCTTTCAAACCCAAATAATTTCAGTATACCTCATGGTTAAAAACTCTTTTGTAATATATTAACAGTTGGTCTTAAAAGCAAAACCTCTTTATTCCAAGACCACATGCTTATTGCAGTCTCAACAGTTACAATATGTGAAATCCCATGACATACAAGTTCAGCATATGCATTTTGCTACACACCTTATTTCCTATATCGCCTGAGTTCATTTATAAATTGAAAAATTTTATTTAACAAAGCATTCATCTATCAGCCTCCCATTACAATTATTGTTGAGATGGTGTCTTGAATTTTGAGTCTAATCAGCCTTTCCCAAGAAATTGTGACACCATTTTCTATTTTCTTCACAGTTAGTGGTTTCTTCTTCTATATTGTTGCCTGTGGACATAGGCTTAAGGGCAAACCACGTAAATGTGTTTTGTATGATACTTTGTATTTGTATTTTTGATTGTTCATTCCTTATTTTGCTGTTCGTCACAACAATTGTTAACTATTCATTCTCAAGCACTTGGCTCTTTCTTCCATATTTTCCTTGGAACTGCTGAGCTAGGAGTGATTGCTCTATTTAACATTAAGTAAAACATTAAAGCGGTTATTTCTTTTGATCAACTGATCACAGCCTTTCTCCTTAATAATTCTTATTAGAGCGAAAAATGTTACCTTTTTTTACCTACTTTTAGTTACTATTGGTAGGTGAAGTCAAAAGATGAATCCCCCATTCTTGTTCATGGTTTTTTCCATTCGAGCTTTAAAATATGAATAGCTTTCCATCCTTTTGTAAACACAATTGCCCTATAGTTTCATAATTAAAGATAAGAACTCGGGGTTATGAGACCCAAAATTTAATTTCAAGAGAATGGTCGCAATTCTGTGAAACCTCATTCAAGTCCTGCAACAGATTAGAAAGAATTATCATGATTAACTGCACCCCTTACTGTAATGAAACCTATAAAATGGAAAACATTGAGGACATTTCACAATGCATTTGTTAACTGTCCATTCTAAGATAGTCAAGAACTTCTTAAATAAGTATGACAATACTAACAATTATCCCAAACATGTGAAGTCTGATCATGATAATTTACTTGTAAACAAGTTGCAAGAAGCTAGCTGAATCCATGACATTATCCATTGGTAGTGGAGAATGGCAAGTCAAGCAACGAAATGAAGGGCTTTTGCAAACATCAATCCCTATGTAACTAAACAGAATGATCAAGGATGAAAACTTAGTTACCTGTAGGGGTGAGTCCCCTGAAAAAGGCTTCACACCTGTCACAGAGCAACCCATGATCAAGCCATGCCGACGAACACCACGGTACCATTTTGGACCAATCCTTTTTAGTTGAATATCTTTGAAACCAGCCTTTTCGAACCACTCAATGTATTCTTCCTCCTTTGGGAAGAGCATCCACACATCTGCAAAAAAGCGAGACAACCAAAATGTTGGGTACACAGGACCGATAATGCAGGCTTTTCCTCCAATTTTCAGTACCCGGTATGCTTCCTTGATGCCACGCTGTGGATCTGGCCAGTACTCAATACTGAGAAGGAGAATGAGGGTATAATATTAGAAGCAAGCTCTGGTGAAAGATAACATTTATGCCTTGCTCTCACAACAGACCCAGTGTTAGAAAGGATAAAAAAAAACATTTACCATCTAGGCTTTATTTTCTTCAACAGAAAATGAAATCAAGAAAAGAATGTTTCAGTAATGATGAACGATGCTGCTCATCATTCTCATTCATTCTCACCCTCACGTTAGAGTCATTAGATGGAGTGTGAATTAACATTTACCATTTACCATTTAGATTTCGTTTGTTTTGGTAGAAAACAATATCTGGAAAAGAAACTTTTTCATGCTGATAAACAGAGCACTGAAGTTGCTCTTTTAGATTGCAAGACCACCAAGTTACATCATTGAAGAGTTTCTGTAACATGATATGAATGAAGCAGGTGAGCTCAACTAATTTTCTTAGAAGATGGCATCTCTAACAAACAAAAAGGAAGCCATTTCCATTATTTTAAGGAAGTGAGCACTTGAAAAAATATATAACAAAGCACTTCGTATTATTAGTGTTTCAAGACTGATAGTAACTGGGACTTTTCCATTTCACTTGCCAAATGCCTAAGTTTTATGCTTCGTTTGGATTGAAAGATTTGAAAAGAAAAGAAAAGGATTATGATGCAGAGATAAACAAATATATGTTTAAGTAGGAGAGAAAAGAAACATTTTTAATGAGTTTTTTAAGATACCAAATATACTCTTACATGTTTGTATTCAAATATTAGGGTTTTTATAGTAAAATGGATTTAATTGTCAAATAATTTATATACTATCTTTTCTTTCTTTCTTTCTTTTCTTCTCTCTCCTATTAACTATTCAAATAAGAACTAATTAATTTATTCTCATTTCTGTCTTAAATATTCAAACAAGTTAACACTTTCTTTTCTTTTCTTCCATTTTCTCTGCCATTTTAAGTTATCATTTCTTTCCTTTTCTTTTCTTTCCTTTCTGAACTTCCAAACAAAGACGTGTACGATTGTAATTTTATCATCAAGAAAGGTAAACTATAAATATAGCCCTGAAATCAAAATTTATAGAGTGGCAAAGGGAACGAAATCAAGGAGATTACCTGCCAGCAGAGATATATCTATCCGCATAATCAGTTGGGAAAGGAAGATCCTCGGCATCGCCCTCAATTATCTTGCATTCCTTCAAAGGCTCCTTCTGCTTAGCCTTGGCAAGCTGATGAGGAGACTGGTCAAGAATTGTAACATTTTTGGCATCGACATGCTTGACTATACCAAGAGTTGTAAAGCCGGTGCCCCCACCCACATCAACCACTTTCATATTCCGATCATAGAGATCTGCAGGCTCAAGCGCCTCATCGCGCATATCCTCAGTCCAATGCCCAGGGTTTATCACATGATCGTAGACTATCGAAAGAAACCTATAGAACCAAAATGCCTCTTTCTTGTGTTGTATGAACCTAGGCTGAGAAACAGGCCTTGAAGAAGATAAACCTGCACTTGGGTACTAACATTCTGGTGTTAAAATTCCTACCACATAACATTAAACCCCTATTGGGAAAGCACCTCCCATGGTAATCTGACCCAAGAAAAGCTAACCCAGTTGGAGCTATGCCAGCTACTAAATTTGAGATTTTCAGCTCCATTGATCATTGAAGAAGCCATTAGTGATAAATATTGCCCAAACCCACCAACAAGCACCAGTTCTTTTACTTATAATCAGCGAATGTTGAGGACAAGAAAGCAAACCCACACTGTAAAATTGGGCGAGATGTTCAGTTTTGGCATGTATTGCGTCTGCCATATCATGTAGCTTATGATTAATACTCCAATACAATATAAGATCCCTTTGTATAGAGATCGAGTAAAGAAGAAAGAATGGCTGAATGAAAGAGAAATGGCTTACCAGTTTGATTGGATTTGTGGGAGAGCTTGAGTTGAGGAGTTACAATGGAGAGATGGATGTACAAATTTCTTCCGGCAGAAAGATTCCTGTTTCTCTGTGCCACTATCAGTACTACCAACCACACGTTGCCGCTGCTGGGGAGATTGGAGGGATAAGGGTAGAAAACACCAACAGGACGACGTTCTTAGATTTTGAAACGCCACCGTCTTGTTAAGTTGTTAGCAGTACTGACATAAGGTTTTGATAAAATACGGGGTTTAACGTTAATTTTGATGGATCAGTAAAAAGCTTATTGTGTGAAGCCGGAAACGTTATGCAAAATCTCAAATTTGAATAAAATATTGTATAAACGGTTTAGATTTTTAAACTGATTTGATTATAAGTAAATGATTATTATATAATTGATTAATATTTAAATAATTTGATAAAAAAATAATGTTTAATTACTAATATAAAAAAGTGGTTAATTTTTGAATTCTTATCCATAAGTTTGAAGTTATTTAAAAAATAATTAACATCACAGTTGATTATGATTTAATTAATTTTTTATGTAATTAATTATAAAAATAAATATTTTTACTCGATTAACCAAACTAAAATTTTTAAAATAGAAATTAATATAATCACTTTTTTCAGATTAAATCAGTTAAAATAATTCAAATCAAACCTATTAGATTCTTATTATTCAGTTTATTAACAATATTTCAATATCGAAATTATTAAAAAAAAAATTATTGAATTAGTAAGTCTCATATTACTTTTATCAAAGAATTTTACATATTTAATTCTTATTCACTTATTCGAGTTGTATGTTACTTCTGCTCACCGCATATCACAACATTCATGGCATACAAGGACACCTTCTCAGAAACATTTCACAGATGTAACTTAATGACAATCACAATGATATAAATGCCACCCAAACTTCTTTGGATGATTCATTTCACTTTTAATGAAAAAAGTGAGACTGGGCATTTTCATTGGGAATAAAAATTACAATCCACACACAGGAAAGATTATTATCATCAGGCCAAAGGCAACTATGGCCAAACACAAGCAGAACTGCTTATTATTACACAAGACTTGAGAAAACAAGTGCCATCTGTTTGGAAAATAAGAGCATTAAACGTAGGCATCAGGGTTCTGCAGGAGGTAGGCTTCCACAACAGTGTACATTCCGAGGACCTTTTCTTTGCCGGATTTAATTTCCTCTTCTGTCAGCACAAAATCACCCTTCGTATAATACTTGCTTGTCATCTTCGAGATGGTACCACCATCAGTGGATGCCTCTAACTTGACCTCAAAACATACTTTTTCAAGCTTATCCTTCAAGGCCTCGCCTTCAATCAATGTGTATTTGTATGTGTATGTCTCTTCATTCAGCTCATCAATGTGGTGCTTCATATAGTTGAAGTTGCTACCTGCAAGGAAAACAACCAAAGTCACATTTATATATGTTCAATAGCTATATATAAGCTTATAATAAATGGAGTACCATTTGAAAATTAAGTGTTTATAGTGATATAACCTTCAGCGAAGTTAATCTGCTTAATGCTTCCGGCACCTCCATTTCCTTGGATGATTTCGATGCTCTTAACTGCCTGTGGCATGAGTTTGGGAATCAAGTTGTGAGAGTCGAGGATTGTGGCCTTGAATATCCTTGATGGAGGGATGGAAGACAGTCTCTCGTCGGTGAGAGTGATGATACCCATTTGTTTTTCTAGAGTTTTGAAGAAAATTAAGAATAACAATTAGTAAAGAAGGGCTTGGTTTGGTAAGGAGTTTTCTTTGAATGAGGAAGATGGTGAAAGCAGGGTATTTATAGGTTTAAGTCAAAGGTATTCTTGTTTCTGATATTATTTCTAGTGTAGATCAAATATATATTCCACCTCTTGTCCATTTCACATGTTTTCAGTGACAGCAGGCCCTGCATTACCTTACAAAATGCGTCATTTTCTCATTAATGGATATACTCTACGGTTAACCATTATATTCCTTAATTAGGACCGTCCTAGAGTGAGACAGAGGAGGAGGAATAAAAGGATAAAGATTCCTAGTTAGATTGGATGAAAAGATAAAACATCCAACTTGTTCCAGGGAAAATATCGCCTTAGAATACTCATTATATATAGAAGTGTACAAGACAATATTGTGGATCTGTCATTAGCAGTAAGCATGTTTTTGCTAAACTTATGCTTTTTAACATGAAAAGAGAGTTAGTTACATTGTTAAGCTTGGGTGGGTACAATTTCATCCATCATTTCTGAAGTTGTTTACTCTCTAAATCAAATATTGTAATTAATTTAAAATTTACTTGAATCTTATTGATTTGCTAGTTCAATGTTGTTACCATTTATCTCAAGAGCTATTAGTCTTATTTTGTTAAGAGTTGTCAGGGAAAGAGTAATTGATGCCACGGAAAATGCAATAGGGATATTAAAATTTTAAAATGCACTCCAAATCTTCACCTGACTGAGTTTTGTGAAAAAGGCCATCATGACCACAAAAAAAAAGGGGGATTATAAAGGGTTTGTGATTTTAAGAATTATAAAGCAACAGAGTCAGTAGACAACTTATCATGATCATAAAGGGTTTGCTTCAATTTCTAACTATCCTAGTCATGTCTTCAAGCTACATAAACTAACCAAAGGGAAAACTCAGTCATAATTTATTTATGAAAGTCTATTCTATTTATCATCTTTTTAACTATGCCATTCATTCATTTAGGACGTGCTCCATATGATCTCAACCTCTTCAAGAGGGTGGAGTGATGAAATTGTGTTAGCTTTTTTTTCAGTAAATGATAAAATCTTATAAACAAATCAAGGATACAAGAGGAAGGGGGCATAAGCCCCCCCCCCCCCCCCCCCTGGCAAAACAACTCCAAGAGATTCAGGGAGATGTGCCTTAGACAAAAGGGCAGACAAGAAGACTAACAACCTGAACACATGGAACATCACAACCATAAAAACAAAACAGTCTGGATGCAAGATTAACGACAGGTGAAAATGCTTCAAGGTACATCCCAATGGAGACTAGCTTCTCAATTTGCATAAGAATTCCCAATTTTGGTCCATGTAACAGCTTTAACTGTAACGGCCTTAGAGATGGATTGGAAAATTTGATCACTTAAGCAGGCTTGTCTTCTGCTCAATCTGGCATTCCTCGCACCCCAAATATAGTAAATTAAAGCAGCCAGAGCAAGTCTCCTCAACTACTTCACGAGGAAATCAGACTTCTTCCCCACAGAATTGCTTCTTGCATTTCCACGTTCCAGTCTTGGGGTCTGCAATTGAGCATAAAAGCTGCAAGAACTTTTGACCTGATTTCAAATGAGAAGCTACAGCTGAAGAAAAGATGCTCAGCATTCTCAGTACCATTTGAACTGAGCAAGCAAGAATCTGAATCAGAGACCCCCCTTTTACAGAAAAATAATCTATCTCTCATGAGCATTCTTTCCTTAACAAGGAGCCATAACATGAAAAAAAAAATATGTGCACAAGTTTATAAAAAATATCAGATTATGCCAATTAGTCCACCTTAGGATTCTGAGTTCTCAAGGCATTTCTTGCAAATTTTGCTATGTAAGCTCCTGTCCCTGATATGGTCCAGATGGTATTGTCCTCGTTAGCAGGATTGGGCACCAAGTTTTGTGGAGTGATTCTTTTGATTTCCATTACTTTGGAAAGAATTTATGTGGGCCATCTCTTCCTTGTTTCAGGGAGCCTTTTCCAGCAGATACCTTCCACAATAGAGCAGACTTAAGCCTTAGGGGAGTTTTGCAGATCAGCAATGAATTTACCTATCAAATCTCTCATTTAAAAGTCCAATGGAGGGCCAGCTATCAAACCAAAGAAAAGTGGATTTTACCATTCCTATATCAGTTCTACTGAAGCCCTTCCAGAATCTAAGGATTTTCTTCACAGTCCAAGACCCATCTGAAGGTACAGCAGCTGCCCAGAAACCACCCCCCCCCCCCCCCTCTCCTTAGAATTCACGTATCCATTATGCATAAAATGTCTATGTAACAAATATTGAAATTTCAGTAGTCCTGATCTTTATTGATGATTCAGGGCTGTGGAACCAACTTAGATGTGCTAGTACAAACAATAATATATCAATGACAGAAAGCCCTAAGCTGAGACTTTAGTATTATCAAGTGTGAAAGACATGTTAAAAAAATACAAACAGTTGGGTGGTTTTTTTTTTTTTTTTGGGGGGGGGGGGGGGGGGGGATTTTGGAAAACACTATCTTTTCCACTGAGTGATACATGCTTTTAGAGAACATTTTTTTTTCCTTTTGATGAGAAGAAACACTGTTGATAAACATATTGTCTGCTTTTACAGCTTTTTTTTTTGGTAAATTTCACAGCTTATTTGTATCTAGCGTATATAATTTAAAAGTTGACAACCCTTTATGTATCAAAAATTAAATTCGGTTGACAGATACCAAATACATTCCTAATATATGGAATGTATCTGTTGGTTTTTAAACAATAGGGTATTCAAATGAAAGCGAATACAATGAGAGGGGGGGGGGGGTATGTATAATATTCCCTTTTATCAATAATATAAGTAACAAGAAGTTCAGATCGTGGGAATCAAACATTACTTCCGCCTGATGTCTAATGCCATAGAAAAACACCTTTCATGGTCATATCGCATAAGAAAGAGAAAAATGGTATGTATCATCAGCATCTTTTATAGCATTTTTTTAGTTTGCCCACAAATATCTCCAGCAATATAGCTTGACCTGATATCGACAATGATACTCATGTTACTTATCATAAATATAAATAAATAGTGATACTGATCATGTCATCATATAATCCAATGCCATTATAAGCCAAACTTCTCTTTTCTTATTTGATATTATTAATTAACAGCAGGCAAATCACAGTCATCCTGTGATCACAGACCGGGGAGATGATTATTGTCAATCCAAAGGCAGCCACAAGATACATAAAACAATAGATCAGAAACCAAATAGCATTGGTTTTCAAAGAGTACTAAGCACAAGCATAGGCATCAGGGTTTTCCTGGAGGTAGGCTTCCACAACCTTGTACATTCCCAAGGCCTTTTCTTTGCCAGCCTTAATTTCCTCCTCTGTAAGCACAAAATCTCCCTTGGCATAATACTTGCTTGTCATCTTAGAGATTGTACCACCATTGGGTGCTGCCTCTAACTTAACCTCAAAAGATATTTTTTCGAGCTTGTCCATCATAGCATCACCTTCGATCAAAGTGTACTTGTATGTGTATGTCTTTTCATTGAGTTCGTCGATGTAGTGCTTCATATAACTGAAATTGCCACCTGCAAGAAAAACACCCATGTCACATTTATGTTCAATAAGCTATCGTATATGAAAATTTGGTGTTTATAGTTATCTAGCCTTGAGCAAAGTTGATCTGCTTGATGCTTCCAGCTCCCCCATCGCCTTGGATGATTTCAATGCTCTTAATAGTCTGTGGCATGAGTTTGGGAATCAAGTTGTGGGAGTCAACAATTGTGGCCTTAAATATCCTGGCTGGAGGGATTGAAGAAGTCTGCTCGTCGGTAAAAGTGATGACGCCCATGATATGCCTTGAGTTTCTAAGATAAGGAGGGAGCAATGAGTAAGATGGGCTTTTGGATAGAGAAATATGGTGAGATGGAGGAGTTTATATAGGTTGAAGTGAGGGCATTCTTTGTTTTTGAAATTGCTTTCAACAGTTTTGTATCCTTAGCACAATACCAAAGCCAATATATTCAGTTCCTTGTCCAGTTTGTCTGTCATCAGTCACAACAGGCCACATTACATTACAGGGGGGCGGATAATTTTCCAAATCACGGAATCACTAAGGTGAACCATTATATTCCTTGGGACGAATTCCTAAGACCCAATTAAATTATTAGAAGGATATCGCCTTCAAATACTCAACTATACAAATATGTAGGACAAATTATGGATCTCAATAGCCTTGAGCATGTAATTATCAGAAAAATTCTGAAATATGAAAAACCGTATAGCTTGCATGGTTAACAATGGGTGGGTACGATGTTATTGACCATTCATCTTTTTTAACCATACCAGTCTTTTATTTAGGCCATTATACAAAAGATTTTTCAACCTCTTCTTCAAGCGGTTGGTGTGGTTAAATTGTGTTAAAACTTTTTTTTGGGTAAATGATAAAATTTTAAAAAACAAATCAAGGGTACAAGAGGGTGGCTACGGTGCAAAACAGCTCCAAGAGATCCGAAGAGACAAGTCTTAAACAAAAAGGCTGACAAGAAGGCTAACAACCTGAACATCAGAAGATTCACAACCATAAAAACAAAGCAACAGTCAGGATACAAGATTAACCAGTACTTGAACAGGAGAAAATGCTTCTAGGTATATCCCAATGGAGACTAGCTTCCTAATTTTCATAAGAATTCTCAATGTTGGTCCATTTAGCAGCTTTATCAACCTTAGAGACGCATTGAAAAACATGATAAGTAGCTAGAGCAAGTGTCCTCGAGTTTGAAAGGAAATTGGACTTTCTTCCCCACTGAATTGCTTCTTGCATTTCCACATTCCAGCCTTGGGCTCTCCAATTGAGCATAAAAGCTGCAAGAACTTTTGACAAGACTTCAGAGTTCAGAAGAGAAGCTACAGCTGAAGAAAGGTGCTGAGCATGCTCAGTACCATTTGAACAGAGCAAGCAAGAATCTGAATTAGAGACCCTCTATTGCAACAATTTATCTCTTCTTGCATTCTTTCCTTAACAAGGAACAATAACATAAAAATAAATATATATATATAAAAAAAAAAAAGAACCTAGGCACAAGTTTAGAAGACCAGATAAGATGATGCCAATCCATCTTAGGATTCTGAGTTACTAACGCATTCCATGCATATTTAACTGATATAGTCCAGATGATTTTGTCCTCCTCCGTAGGATTTTGAGGAGTGATTCTTTTTATTTCCATGCTTGGGAAAGAATCTCATTTGTCCATCTCTTCCTTGTTTCAGGGAGCCATTTCCAGAAGTTACCTTCCATAATAAAGCAGACTTTAGACTTGGGGGAGCTTTGGAGATCATCAGAAATGAATTTACTATCAAATCTCTTATTTTTATACAGGGTAAATTATAAAAACATCCTTATTCACTTGACCCCTGTACAGATATAAATTACATTTCCAATTTATGAAGACATGTATCCGCTGTTTTTAAACTATAGTGTCAAATGAAAGCAAGTAAAACTAGAAGGGGAGTATGTATAATTTTCCCTTTTATCAATAATAATATAAGTAACAAAAAGTTTAGATTATGGGAATATATCCAACATTACTTCTGCCTGATGGCCCTGTTGTCTACTGATTCATGCCATTGCATTTTTTTTAGTTTACCCACAAATATCTCCAGCAATATAGCTTGACCTGATAACGATAATGATACTCATGTTACTTGTCAAAATATAAAAATAAATAGTGAATCCTCATCATCTAATCCAATGCCATAAGCCAAACTTCTTTTCTTATTTGGTATTATTAATTAACAGCAGGTAGATCATAATCATCCCGTGATCACAGACCAGGAAGATGATTATTGTCAACCCAAAGGCAGACACAAGATACATAAAACACTAGATCAGAAACCAAATAGCATTGGTTTTCAAAGGGTACTAAGCACAAGCATAGGCATCTGGGTTGTCCTGGAGGTAGGCTTCCACAACCTTGTACATTCCCAAGGCCTTTTCTTTGCCAGCCTTAATCTCCTCTTCTGTAAGCACAAAATCTCCCTTGGGATAATACTTGCTGGTCATCTTAGAGATTGTACCACCATTGGGTGCTGCCTCTAACTTGATCTCAAAAGATATTTTTTCAAGCTTGTCCACCAAAGCATCGCCTTCGATCAAAGTATACTTGTATGTGTATGTCTTTTCATCCAGTTCTTCAATGTAGTGCTTCATATAACTGAAATTTCCACCTGCAAGAAAAACACCCATGTCACATATATGTTCAATAAGATAAGCTATCATATATGAAAATTTGGTGTTTATAGTGATCTAACCTTGAGCAAAGTTAATCTGCTTGATGCTTCCAGCTCCTCCATCCCCTTGGATGATTTCAATGCTCTTAATAGCCTGTGGCATGAGTTTGGGAATCAAGTTGTGGGAGTCAAGAATTGTGGCCTTGAATATCCTGGCTGGAGGGATCGAGGAAGTCTGCTCGTCGGTAAAAGTGATGACACCCATGATATGCCTTGAGTTCTAAGATGAGGAGGGAGCAATGAGTAAGATGGGCTTTTGGATAGAGAAATGTGGTGAGATGGAGGAGTTTATATAGGATTGAAGTGAGGGCATTCTTTGTTTTTGAAAATACCAAAGCCAATATATTCAGTTCCTTGTCCAGTTTGTGTGTCATCTGTCACAACAGGCCACATTACATTACAGGGGGCGGACAATTTTCCAAATAATGGAATCACTAAGTGAACTATTGTATTCCTTGAGATCAATTCCTAAGACCAGAGAGACAGAGAGAGAGACAGAGAGCCACTGTTTCCTAGCTGGATTGGATAAAAGGAAGAAACACCCAATTAAATTATTAGAAGGATATCACCATCAAATACTCAATCATGCAAATGCGCAGGACAAAATTATGGATCTCAGTATCATTGAGAATTTATTATCAAAATTATTCTAAAATATGAAAATACTATTGCTTGCATACTTAACAGTGGCTGGGTACGAGTACAATGTGATTGACCATTTCTGATTTTTTTTTTTTTTATTTTCTGGTTACAAAGGAAAAACAGACAAACCTCAATGAGCTTGATGCTCAAAAACAACCTGAGGCATTATTAGCACCAAGCAGATTAAGCATTCTCAAGGTAGTGACGGATTCAAAGGTTTTGCTTAAAAAGGCCAATGAATATATATATATATATATATATATATATAGGGGCTGTTATAAAAATATCAAATTTTTTTGAGTGAAATTTCTAAATTCATATAAAATTCTAATAGAAATTTTTTTTCTTAAATCTTTCAGGGGGAGGGGCGGTGGCCTCCTTGCTCATATCTGCCATTGGCTCACTGGGTTTGATAAAAAATAGGAATGTTAAAATTTGAGGGTTTTTAAAAGAGTTTTAGTACCCCAAAAGTGTGAGTCAAATGCCAGAGAAAAGTAGGCTTTGTGATTTTAAGAATTATTAACTAAGCCAGTAGAGATCCTATCATGTTCATAAATGGTTTGCTTCAATTAATAACATCCTAGCCATTTCTTCATGATATATAAAATAACCAAAGGGGAAACTCATAGTGTCATAATTTCTTTATGGAAGTCTATTCTAATTCATCAATTTTTTTTAACCATACCATTCATTTATTTAGGACATTCTTCATAAGATTTTTCAACCTCTTCTTCAAGAGGTTGGTGTGGTTAAATTGTTGAACTTTTTTTTGGGTAAATGATAAAATTTTAAAAACAAATCAAGGATACACGAGGGGGGCTTCGGTGCAAAACAGCTCCAAGAGATCCAAAGAGACAAGTCTTAAACAAAAAGGCTGACAAGAAGGCTAATAACCTGAACATAAGGAACATTACAACCATAAAAACAAAGCAACAGTCAGGATACAGGATTAACCGTTACTAGAACAGGAGAAAATGCTTCTAGATAGATCCCAATTGAGACTAGCTTCCTAATTTTTCATAAGAATTCTCAATGTTGGTTTACAACTTATTTTCATCTAGGTTAATTATGAAAACACCCTTTATGGTTGCACTCACTTTCACCTGACCCCTGTAGTTTAAAAGTCAACAACCCTTCATGTATCAAAAATTAAATTCAGTTTGACTGACACAATATACATTTTTATTATAGAAGGAGTGTATCTGTTGGTTTTTAAACTATAGACAGTAGAGAGGAGTATGTGTAATTTTCCCTTTTATCAATAATACAAGTAACAGGAAGTTTAGATTATGGGAATCAAACATTACTTCTGTCTGATGTCTACTGATTCATGCCATAGAAAAACACCTTCATGGTCATATGGCATCAAAAAGAGAAAAAATGGTATGTATCATATGATCATCAGCATCTTTTTAATTAGTTTACTCACAAAATTTTCCAGCAATATAGCTTGACCTGATAACAATAATGATACTCATGTTACTTAGAAAAATTTATAAATAAATAGTGATGCAGATAATCTCATCATATAATCCAATGCCAAAAGCCAAGCTTCTTTTCTTGTTTGATATTATTAATTAAAAGTAGGCAGATCACAATCATCCCGTGATCACAGACCGGGAAGATGATTATTTTCAATCCGAAGGCAGACACAAGATACATAAAACCTGACTAGATCAGAAACCAAATAGCATTGGTTTTCAAAGAGTACTAAGCACAAGCACAAGCATAGGCATCAGGGTTCTCCTGGAGGTAGGCTTCCACAACCTTGTACATTCCCAAGGCCTTTTCTTTGCCAGCCTTAATTTCATCTTCTGTAAGCACAAAATCTCCCTTGGGATAATACTTACTGGTCATCTTTGAGATTGTACCACCATTGGGTGCTGCCTCTAACTTGACCTCAAAAGATATTTTTTCGAGCTTGTCCATCAAAGCATCACCTTCAATCAAAGTATACTTGTACGTGTATCTCTTTTCATTGAGTTCGTCAATGTAGTGCTTCATGTAACTGAAATTACCACCTGCAATAAAAGCAATACCCATGTCACATTTATGTTCAATAAGCTATCGTATATGAAAATTTGGTGTTTCTAGTGATCTAGCCTTTAGCAAAGTTGATCTGCTTGATGCTTCCGGCTCGTCCATCGCCTTGGATGATTTCAATGCTCTTAATAGCCTGTGGCATGAGTTTGGGAATCAAGTTGTGGGAGTCAAGAATTGTGGCCTTGAATATCCTTGCTGGAGGGATCGAGGAAGTCTGCTCATCGGTGAAAGTGATGACACCCATGATATACCTTGAGTTGATCTAAGATAACTAGGGAGCAATGAGTAAGATGGGCTTTTGGATAGAGAGAGAGAGATGGTGAGAGGAAGGAGTTTTTATAGGTTCAAGTGAGGGCATTCTTTGTTTTTGAAATTGTTTTCAATAGGTTTGTATCCTCAGCAAAATACCAAGGCCAATATATTCAGTTCTTTGTCCAGTTTGTGTGTCATCAGTCACAACAGGCCACATTACATTACAGGGGGCCGGATAATTTTCCAAATAATGGAATCACTGAGATGGACCTTTGTATTCCTTGGGACAAATTACTAAGACCCAATTAAATTGTTAGAAGGATATCACCTTCAAATACTCAATTATACAAATGCGCAGGACAAAATTATGGATCTCAATAGCCTTTAGCATGTAATTATCAAAATTATTCTAAAACATGAGAATAGTATTGTTTGCATTGTAAATAGTGGGTGGGTAAGATGTGATTTTGACCATTTCTAAATTTTATTTATTTACTTATTTATTTTTATTGATTACAGAGGAAAGAGAAACAAACTTCAATGAGCTTGATGATCAAAAACAACCTGAGGCATTGTTAGCACCAAGCAGATTAAACATTCACAGTCAATGGCAGATCCAGAGGTTTTGCTTAGGAGGGCCAAACTGGAGATATACTGGGATAGTTATTATAAATACCTGCTTAGGAGGGCCAAATGGAGATATGTTGGGATAGTTATTAGAAATACATCAAAAGTTTTGAGGGACAATTTTTAAAATTTATATAAAATTTTAATAGAATTTTTTTTTCTCAAAACTTTGGGGCGGTTTCAAAGAAAGCAATGTTAGAATTTGAGGATTTTTTAACCAACTAGGGCTTGCCCAATGAATTTAAGTCTCACTACTCATTGATTCCACAAAAAAAAAAATTCTTCATCTCTCACTGGTTTTATAAAAGAAAAGTTTATTGAATTTGTAGTCTTTCTTATACTGTGTTATGTGATTGATTAAGTCAAAATTTTAACCTAATAAGCTAACCACGTGCATGTGGACTCTACTTGGCCCTATTGTGGCCCTTCTCCAGTTCAAACCGTAGCAAATACTAGCCAAATGGCTAATTGCATGAACCCTGCATCTGACGCGGATGTAGAGGGGGGCTGAGCAGTCGCAAGCTCCCCCCCCCCCCCCAAAGGATAAAAACTATTTAAAATTTGAATTTTTTTTACTCCTTTTTTACATAAAATTTTTTTTAAAAATTAAGAAGTGCTCCCCTTAATTTTTCATAATTTTATAAAGAACATTTTAGTTTTGAATCACAATTATTTTTTTTACTCCTTTCTTTTTTTTCTTTTCTTTTCTCTCTTATTAACTATTCAAAATAAAAAGAATTATTTTTTTCTTCTCATTTTCCACATGAATATTCAAACAAGATAATGACATACACATACTATCTTTTCTTTTCCTTTTCTCCTATATTCTTTATTTCAAATTATCTTCTTTTTTTTTCTCTCCAAAATATCCAAACATGTTATTAATTTGATGAAATGGACATCAACACTTGAAAAACATTATTTGGGAACATTGTGCAAAATATAGCTAGGTAGTAGGCAAGATGAGACAGTTGTTTGCTGTCAAGAACGCTAATATGAATCACAAAAAGAAGGGCTGCTTGTCAGCTGGCTTTCTGCTGTTCAAACTTCAAATCTCCATCGAATTCATCTTTTAAATCTAAAGGTGCAGAACAGAGGATTAATTAACCTCATCCTGTTTCGTCATATCACACGTGTATGTATTTTGTTTTCTATTCAAGTCTCTGTAGTCCTAAGTGCATGATTTGGGAACAACAATCTTAAGATACAAAGTTTAATATGAAAATTAGATATTGTTGATTGAGAAGTGTAACAAATAACTGTAATCATTTCAGTTCCATGAAGGCCAACAGAAGTGCTTTTGTTTATGCAAAAATCTGTTTTATGATTTCTTTTTCATGTCAAAAGATTATTATATATAAGGTGATTTAATTAGAAAGAAAAATAACAATCGACCCTTGATCACA
The DNA here is from genome assembly GCA_008638375.1 of Nyssa sinensis. Classification (NCBI taxonomy): domain Eukaryota; kingdom Viridiplantae; phylum Streptophyta; class Magnoliopsida; order Cornales; family Nyssaceae; genus Nyssa; species Nyssa sinensis. Next base: position 5,208,653 of record CM018045.1, read on the forward strand.
AATAGGTGTGATCCTTATTCTCAAAACAAAGGCAACTAAAGCCGGGCAAGAGCAGACAGACTTTCACATAGTAGACTTGAGAAACTAAAAGCACTAGCTTGGAAACTAGGAACTCTAAACATAGGCATCAGGGTTCTGCAGGAGATAGGCTTCCACAACCTTGTACATTCCCAAGACTTTTTCTTTGCCTGCTTTAATGTCCTCTTCTGTAAGCACAAAATCACCCTTGGTATAATATTTGCTCTTCATCTTAGAGATTGTACCACCATCAGATGATGCTTCTAACTGAACCTCAAAAGATATTTTTTCAAACTTGTCCTTCAAGGCATCACCTTCCACCAAAGTGTATTTGTATGTGTATGTCTCTTCATTGAGCTCTTCAATGAGGTGCTTCATACAATTGAAATTGCTACCTGCCAAAAAAAAACCATGTCACATTCATTCTTTACATCAAAATATATTGGTAACATACAAATTTTGATCATTATATATGATTTTAAGAATCTAGCCTTCAGCAAAGTTGATCTGCTTGATGCTTCCGGCTCCTCCATCTCCTTGAATGAATTCGATGCTCTTAATAGCCTGTGGCATTAGCTTTGGAATCAAGTTGTGAGAATCAAGGATAGTGGCCTTGAATATCCTTGCTGGAGCGATGGGGGAAGTTTGTTCATCAGAAGAAGTAGTGATGGCCATGATCTTCTAGTGTTTTGAAGATTATTGGGGACCAACAAGTAAGCTTGGGTGATTAGGAGTTTTCTTTGCACAATGAGATTGTAAGAGATAAGAAGGTATTTATAGGTTCAAGTTAGAGATTTCCTTGCTTTTTGAAATTGTTTTCAAATGGTCAAGTATCAAGACAAATAGCCAAACATATTCTGCTCCTTGTCTAGTTTCCATGTCATTAGACACAGTGAGGCACATTACATTAAAAATGGGCATCATTTTCCCAAAAGAACAGAAATTAACTTAGACAAACCATTACTATATTCCACATATAAGGCTTGACTGCTAAGATAATCAGCCTGAGAGAGAATGGGGGTCAATGGAAGGAATACCCACTTGGTTCCTAGAAGACTATGGACCCAAAATAATTAATTGTAAAAATGCACAAGACAAAATTATGAATCTGAATAGCAGTAAACATGAATCCTAAAATAATGTGAAAACATTAAAAATAATAATATAAAGTGAGAGTCATTTGGCTTTTAGTACAGTTTAAATTCAAATCGAAACCAAGTTTTGTGATTGGCTAAAGCTGCCAGCAGGAGAAAAGAAAGTTTTGCTCATACAGTTTAGATAAGGTTTTTCTTATTCAATTTAAAGATTGGGTACTACTAGGCGACACAAAGAGGTCAGTGATAGTGTCAAAAGTCTTATATAATGATTTTGACATCTTTTAGTTATTAATTAAAGGAATTGCTTACCAATGAATCTCCCCCTCTTTCTCTAACCCAATGAACAGAACCGATCACATTGATGTAATCGACACCAATTTCAAACTTCAAAAAAACAAAACTGAGCGCAATAAACAATGTTAACAGTTAAGCATTGTTCACACTAATCAGACTTAGCTGTACTGACATATTCAAACTCCACTTGGATGTTAGGACTTTGTTTGTTGCATTTTTGTTTTATAATTATAAAATGTTACTTATTTTTAGGTTTTGGAAAGCCGCTGTCAAAATATCTTATTTTGGTGAAGCACAATTATTTGTTTCACTTGCTTTGAAAAGCACAGAAGGCCTTGTCTAGTTTCAATGTCATCAGACACAGCAAGCCACATTACTATATTCCACATATAATACTTGATTGATAAGAGAATCAGTCAGAGACAGAAAGGGAGGTTAGATGGGAGAAATACCCGCTTGGTTCCTAGAAGACTACGGCCCCAAAATACTTAACTGTACAAACGGACAGGACAAAATTACGGATCTGAATAGCACTAAACATGCATCCTACAATTGTGTGAAAACATGAAAATAATAAGATAAAGTGGGAGTCATTTGGCTTTTAGTACAGTTTTAATTCATATCAGAACCAGTAGTTTCGTGATTGGCTAAAACTGCCAGCAGGAGAAAAGAAAGTGATGCTTATACAATTTAGATTAGGTTTTTCTTATTCTATTTAAAGATAGGGTGGTACTAGGCAACACTAAGAGGGTCAGTGATAGTGTCAAAAGTTTTATGTGATGATTTTGACCGTCTCTTAGTTATTCATTAAAGGAATTACTTACCAATAAATCTCCCCCTCTTTCTCTAACCCAATAAACAGAGCCATCACATTGATGTAATCGATACCAACATGAATGAGTTATGTAGACTTCTGAGATTAAGTTATCACAAATCTGAAAAGCTCAACACACTCATTTTCAAAGTAATCAGGCTTAACTGTACTGACATATTCAAACTACACTTATATGTTAGGATTCTGTTTGTTGCATATTTGTTTTATAATTATAAAACATATACTACTAAAATGTTCTTTTTTCTTTTATTTTTTTGCAAAACAGTTATCAAAATAACTTATTTTGGTGAAGCACAATTATTTGTTTCACTTGCTTTTAAAATGAAGCGCCCTGTACAGTTAAAAGCACAGAAGGCCTTGTGGGCTCAAGGGGTTTAAAATCCTTCTCCTTTTCCCACGTTTAAGTATCATTGTTGAAACACAAAGCTGTTCTACCATGGCTAGTATGTCTTCAACAATCATTTGCACTTTCCAGGTGGGACACTTCTGTACAAGAACTTATAATCAGATTCCACCATAAATTTATCAAACCCCAGCTAGATTCCATTTTGGTGCCTTCTCTGCAGGTTAATGTTTCTGCCATGAGCAGATAAGATATAATCAAACTTAGTCCATGTCCATCAACAAATTCATCTCTGCATTTCCTAGCTATCACCCCAACAGATCTCTTCTCTGCTCCTTGTAAAAAAAAAAAGGTGTCGCAACTTTTACTTTTATTTTTGGTAGGTTAACACGTTTCACAATTCACCTTCACTACTTCTCCGGGAACAGGAATGAGAGGGTCCAGTTTGAAGAGATGTCTGCAGAGACTCTATTAGAAGGACGGTTAGGTGCTGTTACAGCCTGAAATATGAAGAGAGCTTAGGAGGCTTTAGTTAGAACTCTGGTGCCTCCAAAACTGATTCATTTATAAATTAATCTAATTCCTCTGCATCTAGATTAGGAAGAATGAAGAGCTGGAAAGGCCATACTGCAAGGAATTCATGATTATTTGACTTTATATTGTTTAACCTTCAGTGGAACATTCATCATTCTTAAAACTATACCACTCATTCTTTCCGGGCAACATAAATTTGACACACTAAAATTTTAAGCTCGAAGGTGACAAACGTGGAATAAGGACCAACTCATACCCTGCTCTATATCATTTGTGTCATTGGATATTCCATTGTTATTTTAATAACAATAGTCCTCAGATGATTCCGGGCTTTTGAACCAACTTAGATGTGCAAGTACCATCAACAATACTGGCATAAGAATCCACTTTCTAGCCAGAAAGCATCTTTTAGGGATAGTTTTGTATAATCCTTGCAATGCTCATATGAAGTGGGGACCATTGTGCAAAATATAGCTTGGTATTAGGCAAGAAGAGAGACACTTGTTGTTAGCTGACAAGAGCACAAATATGAATCACAAAGGACTGCTTGTCAACTGGCTTTCTGCTGTTCCATGGAAGAATTCATCTTTTCAAACCTATTCGTTCATTTATTCATTATTGGGAACATATATTAGGTGACAATGTTTCAGCCCATAGGGTGGCAACTTAAGGTGCAGAACAGAGAATTAATTAACCTTATCCTGTTTGTTCATATCAGACATATATGGATTTTGTTTTCAATTGACGTCTTTGTCATCCTAAGTGGATTGTTTGGGAACAATAATCTTAAGATATAAAGTCTAATATGAAAATTAGATATTGTTGATTGAGAAGAGCCAAAACAGAATGGCTCTGCCTACTCAAAACTTTAGAGGGGATGCTGCCTACTACTAAAATCCCAAGTGTAACAAATAGTGAAAAACTGTAATCATTTCAGTTCCATGGAGGCCAACAGGAGTGCTTGTGTTTATGCAAAATCTCTGTTGTATGATTTGTTTTTATGTCAAAAGATTATTATAAGGTGTTTTCAATAGGAAGAAAAATAACAATCAACCCTTGATCACAAACAAGTGTGATTCTTATTCTCAAAATCAAGGAAACTAAAGCCAGGCAAGAGCAGACAGACTGCGACATAATAGACATGAGAAACCAAAAGCACTAGCTTGGAAACTAAGAAGTCTAAACATAGGACTTCAGGGTTCTGCAGGAGATAGGCTTCCACAACCTTGTACATTCCCAAGACCTTTTCTTTGCCAGCTTTAATGTCCTCTTCTGTAATCATAAAATCACCCTTGTTATAATATTTGCTCTTCATCTTAGAGATTGTACCACCATTAGATGATGCTTCTAACTGGACCTCAAAAGATATTTTTTCAAACTTGTCCTTCAAGGCATCACCTTCCACCAAAGTGTATTTATATGTGTATGTCTTTTCATTGAGCTCTTCAATGAGGTGCTTCATACAACTCAAATTGCTACCTGCCAAAAAAAAAACCCATGTCACATTCATGTTCTACATAATAATATATTGATAACATATGAATTTTGATCATTATATATGATCTTAAGAATCTAGCCTTCAGTGAAGTTGATCTGCTTGATGCTTCCAGGCCCTCCATCTCCATGGATAAATTCAATGCTCTTAATTGCCTGTGGCATAAGTTTTGGAATCAAGTCGTGAGAATCAAGGATTGTGGCCCTTGAATATCCTTGCCGGAGGGATAGGGGAAGTTTGTTCATCAGTAAAAGTAGTGATGGACCATGATCTTATGGAGTTTTGAAGATTATTAGGAACCGACAAGCAAGCTTGGTTGAGTAGGAGTTTTCAGTGCAAAAATAAGATTGTTAGTGGAACATATTTATTGGGTGACGGTAGAGAGTTCCTTCTTTTTGAATTTGTTTTCAATTGGTCCATATCCCATGCAATTACCAAGTCAAATAACCAAACATATTCTGCTCCTTGTCTAGTTTCCATCTCATCAGACATAGCAAGCCACATATTAGAAACGACATCATTTTCACAAAAGCAATAGAAATTATCTTAGGCAAACCATTACTATATTCCACATATAAGGCTGGATTGCTTAGATAATCAGTCAGAGAGAGAAAGCGGGGTAGATGGAGGGAATAGCCACTTGGTTCCTAGAATTCTATGACCCCAACATACTTAATTGTACAAATGCACAGGACAAAATTATGGATTTAAATAGCAGTAAACATGCATCCTGAAATTATGTGAAAACATGAAAACAATAAAATAAAGAGGTACTCATTTGGCTTTTTAGTATAGTTTTAACTCAGTATCAAAAGCAGCAGTTTTGTAATCGGCTAAAGCTGCCTGCAGGAGAAAAGAAAGTGATGCTTACACAATTTTGATAAGGTTTTTCTTATTAATTTAAAAGATAGGGTACTAGCAGGTGACACTAAGAGGTCAGTAATAGTGTCAAAAGTCTTATATAATGATTTTGACATCTTTTAGTTATTGATTAAAGGAATTATTCACCAATAAATCTCCCTTCTTTCTCTAACGCAGTGAACAGAACCATCAAATTGATGTAATTGACACCAACATAAATGAGTTGTGTAAACTTCTCAGGTTATATTATTACAGAACTGAAAAGCTCAAGACATTCAATTTTGAACTTCAAAACCAAAACTGAGCCCAATAAACACTGTTTAACTGTTAAGTATTGTTTACACCAATCAGATTTAGCTGTATTGACATATTCAAACTCCACTTAGATGTTAGGACTCTGTTAGTTGCAGTTTTGTTTTATAATTATCAAACATACAGTACTAATGTTTTGTTTTTCTTTTTTAGAAAACTGTTATCAGAATATCTTATTTTGGTGAAATAAAAATATTTGTTTTTGCTTTCTTTGAGAACAAATGACCTGTACAGTTAAAAGCACGGATGGCCTTGTGGGTTCATAGGGTTTAAGATTCTTCTCTTTGTCAATGAAATATATTGTTGACCCATTCTCAAACAACTTAAGTTTTTAGAACAACCGATGATCTAACTGTCAAAAGGGGGGGAGTTGTAGTGATGTACAAGAAAAACTCAATTTCCCCATCTCATTAGTTAGTTAAGGAACTTTTCCTTCTAATATAAAAGCTAGACATGATCATGAAACAGATATTGAGCATTTGTTCCAATCACTATACTATCTATATTTTTTTTACTTTTTTGGGACTGAGGAGATGATAAATGAAGTATGAAACAACTAAGAATCTGAAGTCTAAAATATTTGCCAAATAAAACAGAAGAGAACTAGTCCATTTGGGAAAGAGAGCTCCATCTCCAAGCATGAGCCACTCAGTAAGCAGCCTTGTTTCCTAAGCACTTCATGTGACAAAGTGCTCTAATGAGTAAGACTACCAAAGTGAACTATGAACAGAACTTAGTGTTAGAGATAGTGACTCGTATTCTTGTAATATGTGAAACTAGCATATAGGCCTTATAACCCTATTTTAGGTATAGTAAGAGTATGTTGGAGAGTTTTCAAGGTACCGAGTTAGGGTTAGGATTTTAATTGTGAGGCAATATAAATATGCTGTAACCCTATTTTTTGAATAGTGAAGAACGTAGTCATTCTCGTGGACGTAGGCACCTTGCTCAACCGCGTAAATTTTCTGTGTCGTTTCTCTCTCTCTTTCTCTCTAACTCTTTTCACCAAAGTTAAATAGATCATTAATTCACCACACTTAGGACCGTTTGGTACTGTAGCAGCTTGAACTATGAACAGAGCTTAGGAGGCTTTTGTTAGAACTCTGGTACCTGCAAAACTAATTCATTTATAGGTTAATTTGATTCCTCTGCATCTAGATTAGGAAGAGTGAAGAGCTGGGGAGGCCATTCTTTAAGGAATTCCTGATTATTTGACTTTCTATTGTTTAACCTTCAATGGAATATTCATCATTCTTAAACCTATATCATTCATTCTTTCCTGGCAACATAAATTTGACACTCTCTCTAAAACTTTTAAGCTCTTATTTCGGAGATCGATGTGGATAAGATGACAAATGTGGAGTCAGGACCAACTTATATCCTGATCTATATCATTTATTGTCATTGGATATTCCATTGTTATTTTAAGTAGTAATAGTCCTCATAGATGATTCAGGGCTTTGGAATCAACGTAGATGTGCAAGTACCATCAACAATACTTGTATGGGACACTGAGGGTTAGATATTCTCATCGTGTCAAGAAATGTAACAAATTGATTGGAAAAAAAAAATTGATTATTATTATTTCTCAACAAAAAACAAAGAGAGTTTACAATCAGCTTGTGCTCACAAACACCGACGGGAAATATGATTATTCAATCCAAAGGCAACCACAGCTAGAGAAAGGAAAAGGCCACATTATTACACAACAGGCTTGAGAAACCAAATAGCAACACTTTAGAAGATAAAGGGCTTCAAACATAGGCATCAGGGTTTTCCTGGAGGTAGGCTTCCACAACCTTGTACATTCCCAAGGCCTTTTCTTTGCCGGCTTTAATGTCCTCTTCCGTGAGCACAAAATCACCCTTTGTGTAATACTTGCTTGTCATCTTAGAGATTGTACCACCATCAGGTGACCCCTCTAGCTTGACCTCAAAAGATATTTTATCAAACTTGTCCTTCAAGGCATCGCCTTCTACCAACGTGTACCTGTACGTGTATGTCTCTTCATTGAGCTCGTCAATGCGGTGCTTCATATAGTTGAAATTCTTGCCTGCAAGTAAAACACACACGTCACATTCATGGTGTATATGATAATATATTGATCACAAGTAAAATTCAATCATTATGTATGTGATTCTAAGAATCTAGCCTCCAGTGAAGTTGATCTGCTTGATGCTTCCGGCTCCTCCATCTCCTTGGATGAATTTGATGCTCTTAATAGCTTGTGGCATGAGTTTTGGAATCAAGTTGTGAGAATCAAGGATGGTGGCCTTGAATATCCTTGCCGGAGAGAGAGGGGAAATTTGTTCATCAGTAAAAGTAGTGATGGCCATGATCTTCTGGACTTATGAAGATTATCAGGGACCAAGTAAGATTGGGTGAGTAGGAGTTTTCTTTGCAAAAATGAGGTTGTAAGAGGAAGGTATTTATAGGTTGAGGGTGGTGAGTTTCTTGCTTTTGAAATTGCTCCAAGACAAATAGCCGAACATATTCTACTTCTTGTCTAGTTTCTATATCATCAGACACAGCAAGGCACATCACGTAGAAAAGGGCATCATTTTCACAAATAACAATTGAAATTATTTTAGGCAAAACATTCCTATATTCCACATATAAGGCTTGATTGCTAAGATAATCTGTCAGAGACAGAAAGGGGGATTAGATGGGAGGAATACCCACTTGGTTCCTATGGCCCAAAACATACATAATTGTGCAAACGCACAGGACAAAATTATAGATCTGAATAGCAGTAAACACGCACCCTACAATTATGAGAAAACATGAAAATAATAAAATAAATTGGGAGTCATTTGGCTTTTAGTGCTGTTTAGCAACAGTTTTGTGATTGGCTACAGCTGCCTGCAGGAGAGAAGAAGTGATGCTTATACAATTTAGATAAGGTTTTTCTTATTCAATTCAAAGATAGGGTACTACTAGGCGACACTAAGAAGTCGGTGATAGTGTCAAAAGTTTTATGTGATGATTTTGACATCTTTTAGTTATTGATTAAAGGAATTACTTACCAATAAATCTCCCCCTCTTTCTCTAACCCAATGAACAGAACCATCACATTGATGTAATCGACAGATTCGAAACCAACATGAATGAGTTATGTAGACTTCTGAGATTAAGTTATCACAGAACTGAAAAACTCAACACACTCAATTTCAAACTTCAAAACAAAACTGAGCCAAATAAACAGTGTTAATCGTTAAGCATTGTTCACACTAATCAGGCTTAGCTGTACTGACATTCAAACTCCAGTCAGATGTTTGTGGCGTTTTTGTTTTATAATTATAAATCGTATACTATTAAAAATGTTCTCATTTTTATTTTTTGGAAAACCATTATTGAAATATCTTATTTTGGTGAAGCACAATTATTTGTTTCACTAGCTTTGAAATCAAGTGTCCCACACAGTTAAAAGTACAGAAGGCCTTGTGAGTTCAAGGGGTTTAAAATTCTTCTCCTTTTCCCATGATTAAGTATCATAGTTGAAACACATAGTTGTTCTACCATGGCCAGTATGTCTCAAACAATGATTTGCACATCCAAGTGGGACACTCCTCTACAAGAACTTACAATCAGATTCCACCATAATTTTATCAAACCCCAGCTAGACGCCATTTTGGTGCCTTCTCTGCAAGTCAATGCTTCTGCCATGAGCAGATAAGATATAATCAAACTTAGTCCATGTCCATCAACAAATTCTTCTATGCATTTCCTAGCTATCACCCCAACAGATCTCTTCTCTGCCCCTCTTTAAAAGAAATGGTGTCACAATTTTTTCTTTTCTTTTTGGTAGGTTACAGGTGTCACAATTCACCCTTACTACTTCTCTGGGCACGGGAATGAGAAGGTCCAGCTGGAAGAGATGTCTGCAGAGACTCTATTAGAAGGACAGTTAGGTGATGTAGCAGCTTGAAATATGAAGAGAGCTTAGGAGGCTTTAGTTAGAACTCTGGTGCCTCCAAAACGGATTCATTTATAAATTAATCTAATTCCTCTGCATCTAGATTAGGAAGAATGAAGAGCTGGAAAAGCCTTACTTCAAGGAATTCCTGATTATTTGACTTTCTATTGTTTAACCTTTAGTGGGACATTCATCATTCTTAAACCTACAACACTCGTTCTTTCTGGAGCAACACATATTTGACACTCTCTAAACTTTTACGCTCTTATTTGGGAAATTGATGTGGAGAAGGTGACAAACGTGGAGTAATGTCCAAATCATACCCTGCTCTATATCATTTGTCATTGGATATTCCATTGCTATTTAAGTAGTAATAGTCCTCATAGATGATTCTGAGCTTTGGAACCAACTTAGATGTGCAAGTGCCATCAACGATACTGGTATAAGAACCCACTTGCTTGCCAGAAACCATCTTTTAGAGAGAGTTTTGTTTAATCCTTGCAATGCTCAAGAGAAGTGGGGAACATTGTGCAAAATATAGCTAGGTATTAGGCAAGAAGAGATACTCTTGTTGTTAGCTGACAAGAGCACAAATCTGAATCACAAATGACTGCTTGTCAGCTGGCTTTCTGTTGTTCCATGGAAGAATTCATCTTTTCAAGCCTATTTATTCATTCAATATTGGGAACATATATTAGTTGCCACTGAAATTTCAGCCCACAGGGTGGCAACTTAAGGTGCAGAACAGAGGATTAATTAACCTTATCTTACTTATTCATATCACACATGTATGTATTTTGTTTTCAATTGAAGTCTCTGTAATCGTAAGTGGATTATTTGGAAACAACATTCTTAAGATATAAAGTCTAATATGAAAATTAGATGTTGTCAATTGAGAAGAGCCAAAACAGAATGGTTCCGCCTACTCAAAACTATGAGGGGATGCCGCCTACTACTAAAATCCCAAGTGTAACAAATGGTGAAAAACTGTAACATTTCAGTTCCTTGGAGGCCAACAAGAGTGCTTTTTGTTTATGCAAAATCTCTGTTTTATGATTTATTTTCTTGTCAAAAGATTATTATAAGGTGCTTTCATTAGGAAGAATATTTACAATCAACCCTTGATCACAAACTGGTATGATCCTTATTCTCAAAACAAAGGAAACTAAAGCCAGGCAAGAGCAGACAGGCTGCGACATAATGGACTTGAGAAACCAAAAGCACTAGCCTGGAAACCAAGAACTCTAAACATAGGCATCAGGGTTCTGCAGGAGATAGGCTTCCACATCCTTGTACATTCCAAAATGAGCTGTTTTTTTTTTGTGGGGGGTGATTTTAGAAAACACTATCTTTTCCGCTGAGTGATACATGCTTTTAGAGAACAGTTTTTTCCCCTTTGATGAGAAGAAACACTGTTGATAAACGTATTGTCTGCTTTTACAGTTTTTTTTTGCTAAATTTCACAGCTTATTTGTATCTAGGGTATATAATTTAAAAGTTGACAACCCTTCATGTATCAAAAATTAAATTCGGTTGACAGATACGAAATACATTCCTAATATATGGAATGTATCTGTTGGTTTTTAAACAATAGGGTATCAAATGAAAGTGAATAAAATTAGAGGGGGGGGGGGGGGGTATGTATAATTTTCCCTTTTATCTATAATATAAGTAACAAGAAGTTCAGATCGTGGGAATCAAACATTACTTCCGCCTGATGTCTAATGCCATAGAAAAACACCTTTCATGGTCATATGGCATAAGAAAGAGAAAGATGGTATGTATCATCAGCACTCTTTTACAGCATTTTTTTAGTTTACCCACAAAAATCTCCAGCAATATAGCTTGACCTGATATCGATAATGATACTCATGTTGCTTATCATAAATATAAATAAATAGTGATACTGATCATGTCATCATATAATCCAATGCCATTATAAGCCAAACTTCTCTTTTCTTATTTGATATTATTAATTAACAGCAGGCAAATCACAGTCATCCTGTGATCACAGACCGGGGAAATGATTATTGTCAATCCAAAGGCAGCCACAAGATACATAAAACAATAGATCAGAAACCAAATAGCATTGGTTTTCAAAGAGTACTAAGCACAAGCATAGGCATCAGGGTTTTCCTGGAGGTAGGCTTCCACAACCTTGTACATTCCCAAGGCCTTTTCTTTGCCAGCCTTAATTTCCTCTTCTGTAAGCACAAAATCTCCCTTGGGATAATACTTGCTGGTCATCTTAGAGATTGTACCACCATTGGGTGCTGCCTCTAACTTGATCTCAAAAGATATTTTTTCAAGCTTGTCCACCAAAGCATTGCCTTCGATCAAAGTATACTTGTATGTGTACGTCTTTTCATCAAGTTCTTCAATGTAGTGCTTCATATAACTGAAATTTCCACCTGCAAGAAAAACACCCATGTCACATATATGTTCAATAAGATAAGCTATCATATATGAAAATTTGGTGTTTATAGTGATCTAGCCTTGAGCAAAGTTAATCTGCTTGATGCTTCCAGCTCCTCCATCCCCTTGGATGATTTCCATGCTCTTAATTGCCTGTGGCATGAGTTTGGGAATCAAGTTGTGGGAGTCAAGAATTGTGGCCTTGAATATCCTGGCTGGAGGGATCGAGGAAGTCTGCTCGTCGGTAAAAGTGATGACACCCATGATATGCCTTGAGTTCTAAGATGAGGAGGGAGCAATGAGTAAGATGGGCTTTTGGATAGAGAAATATGGTGAGATGGAGGAGTTTATATAGGTTGAAGTGAGGGCATTTTTTGTTTTTGAAAATACCAAAGCCAATATATTCAGTTCCTTGTCCAGTTTGTGTGTCATCTGTCACAACAGGCCACATTACATTACAGGGGGCGGACAATTTTCCAAATAATGGAATCACTAAGTGAACCATTATATTCCGTGAGATCAATTCCTAAGACCAGAGAGACAGAGAGAGAGAGAGACAGAGAGCCACTGTTTCCTAGCTGGATTGGATAAAAGGAAGAAACACCCAATTAAATTATTAGAAGGATATCACCATCAAATACTCAATCATGCAAATGCGCAGGACAAAATTATGGATCTCAGTATCATTGAGAATTTATTATCAAAATTATTCTAAAATATGAAAATACTATTGCTTGCATACTTAACAGTGGCTGGGTACGAGTACAATGTGATTGACCATTTCTGATTTTTTTTTTTTATTTTCTGGTTACAAAGGAAAAACAGACAAACCTCAATGAGCTTGATGCTCAAAAACAACCTGAGGCATTATTAGCACAAGCAGATTAAGCATTCTCAAGGCAGTGACGGATTCAAAGGTTTTGCTTAAAAAGGCCAATGAATATATATATATATATATATATATATATAGGGGCTGTTATAAAAATATCAAATTTTTTTGAGTGAAATTTCTAAATTCATATAAAATTATAATATAAATTTTTTTCTTAAATCTTTCAGGGGGAGGGGCGGTGGCCCCCTTGCTCAAATCTGCCATTGGCTCGCTGGGTTTGATAAAAAATGGGAATGTTAGAATTTGAGGGTTTTTAAAAGAGTTTTAGTACCCCAAAAGTGTGAGTCAAATGCCAGAGAAAAGTAGGCTTTGTGGTTTTAAGAATTATTAACTAAGCCAGTAGAGATCCTATCATGTTCATAAATGGTTTGCTTCAATTAATAACATCCTAGCCATTTCTTCATGATATATAAAATAACCAAAGGGGAAACTCATAGTGTCATAATTTCTTTATGGAAGTCTATTCTAATTCATCAATTTTTTTTAACCATACCATTCATTTATTTAGGACATTCTTCATAAGATTTTTCAACCTCTTCTTCAGGAGGTTGGTGTGGTTAAATTGCTGAACTTTTTTTTGGGTAAATGAAAAAATTTTAAAAACAAATCAAGGATACAGGAGGGGGGCTTCGGTGCAAAACAGCTCCAAGAGACCCAAAGAGACGAGTCTTAAGCAGAAAGGCTGACAAGAAGGCTAATAACCTGAACACAAGGAACATTACAACCATAAAAACAAAGCAACAGTCAGGATACAGGATTAACCGTTACTAGAACAGGAGAAAATGCTTCTAGGTAGATCCCAATTGAGACTAGCTTCCTAATTTTTCATAAGAATTCTTAATGTTGGTTTACAACTGATTTTCATCTAGGTTAAATTATAAAAACACCCGTTTATGGTTGCACTCACTTTCACCTGACCCCTGTAGTTTAAAAGTTGACAACCCTTCATGTATCAAAAATTAAATTCAGTTTGACTGATACAATATACAATTTTATTGTAGAAGGAGTGTATCTGTTGGTTTTTAAACTATAGACAGTAGAGAGGAGTATGTGTTATTTTCCCTTTTATCAATAATGCCAGTAACAGGAAGTTTAGATTATGGGAATCAAAAATTACTTCTGTCTGATGTCTACTGATTCATGCCATAGAAAAACACCTTCATGGTCATATGGCATCAAAAAGAGAAAAAATGGTATGTATCATAAGATCATCAGCAGCTTTTTAATTAGTTTACTCACAAAATTTTCCAGCAACATAGCTTGACCTGATAACGATAATGATACTTATGTTACTTAGAAAAATCTATAAATAAATAGTGATGCAGATAATCTCATCATATAATCCAATGCCAAAAGCCAAGCTTCTTTTCTTATTTGATATTATTAATTAAAAGCAGGCAGATCACAATCATCCCGTGATCACAGACTGGGATGATTATTTTCAATCCAAAGCCAGACACAAGATTCATAAAACATGACTAGGTCAGAAACCAAATAGCATTGGTTTTCAAAGAGTTCTAAGCACAAGCATAGGCATCTGGGTTCTCCTGGAGGTAGGCTTCCACAACCTTGTACATTCCCAAGGCCTTCTCTTTGCCAGCCTTAATTTCATCTTCTGTAAGCACAAAATCTCCCTTGGGATAATACTTGCTGGTCATCTTTGAGATTGTACCACCATTGGGTGCTGCCTCTAACTTGACCTCAAAAGATATTTTTTCGAGCTTGTCCATCAAAGCATCACCTTCGACCAAAGTATACTTGTAGGTGCATGTCTTTTCATTGAGTTCGTCAATGTAGTGCTTCATATAACTGAAATTACCACCTGCAATAAAAACAATACCCATGTCACATTTATGTTCAATAAGCTATCATATATGAAAATTTGGTGTTTGTAGTGATCTAGCCTTTAGCAAAGTTGATCTGCTTGATACTTCCAGCTCCTCCATCACCTTGAATGATTTCAATGCTCTTAATAGCCTGTGGCATGAGTTTGGGAATCAAGTTGTGGGAGTCAAGAATTGTGGCCTTGAATATCCTTGCTGGAGGGATCGAGGAAGTCTGCTCGTCAGTGAAAGTGATGACACCCATGATATGCCTTGAGTTGATCTAAGATAATTAGGGAGCAATGAGTAAGATGGGCTTTTGGATAGAGAAATATGGTGAGATGGAGGAGTTTAAATAGGTTGAAGTGATGGCATTCTTTGTTTTTGAAATTGTTTTCAATAGGTTTGTATCCTCAGCAAAATACCAAGCCAATATATTCAGTTCCTTGTCCAGTTTGCCTGTCATCAGTTACAACAGGACACATCACATTACAGGGCCGTATAATTTTCCAAATAATGGAATCACTAAGGCGAGCCTCTATATTCCTTGGGACAAATTCCTAAGACTCAATTAAATTGTTAGAAGGATATCACCTTCAAAATACTCAATTATACAAATGTGCAGGACAAAATTATGGATCTCAGTAGCCTTTAGCATGTAATTATCAAAAAAATTATGAAATATGAAAAACAGTATAGCTTGCATAGTTAACTATGGGTGGGTACGATACAGAATTTTATTTTATTCTATTATATTTTATTTTTTGGTTACAAAGGAAAGATAAATGAAGCTCAAAAAACAAGTCTCAAAGGCAGTGGCGGATCCACAGGTTTTGCTTAGGGGGCTTTTATAAAAAGATAAAAATTTTGGGGGCAATTTTTAAATTATCATAAAATTCCCCACAGATCAGATCCACCCATGCTCACTGGAATAACAGTGTTAGAATTTGAGGGTTTTTAAAAGAGTTTTAGAACCCCATAAACATGAATCAAATTATTTAAAAGTTCCAAATTTCTTCTTATCTTGCATCGTTTTTTTTAAATAAAATTTTATTAAATTTGTATTGTCTTTCCAATCTCGAGTTATGTGATTGATAATTTGATATCATTGATTAAGTCAAATTTTAACCTAATAATCTACATGAGTGTGCAATGTGGACTGAATTTGGCCCAAGGCGCTTCTCCAAACCAAACAGTGGCAAAACTAGACAAAAGGCTAGTTGCATGAATCTTGTATACAATCTTTGGGTATGAAATGATTGGAATATAGATGTTTTGAACCGACACTTCAACAATTAGTTTCTGTAGCATCTTTTTTTGCGGCGCCTCTATTGCGTTGCTAAAAGCCTAAAGGCTAAAACTAAGATATTTCCGACCCTTTCAGGTTATTAGCGACGTAAATTAATCTCAATTACAACTTACTTCAACTGCTCATAATTATCGACGAAACCTGACATCGGAAATAGTATAACTAAATTAATAACTGAGAATTTCCTCCTTCCTCTCCCTCTGAAAACTTTTACTATTTCGATAAAAAAAAAAATTCGCAGCCCTCTTTCGCGCGCTCGCTCTCTCTCGATTCCCTCCTAAAACGTTACCAATTTTGTCAAATATCAAAACCCTCATTCTCCTTGCACATTTCCCCCTATTCTCAAGACCATCCGTCATCGTGCAAATTCCTTTGATTCTCACAACACACTGGTGTTTCTCTTTCTCTAGGAGTTCATCCTTTGTCCAAGCCAATGTAGTTTAAGTTGGAGATTCGGTGCTTTTGCTCCTGTGTGTCGGTAGACTTCAGGTTCGGCCATGCATTGTCGTTTTAGGGTTCAACGGCTGAAGATTTATCAACGAATTGAAGTGGCTTAAGGATCGCAAATTTCAAGCAGCGGTGAAGCAGAGGCAACAAGTTGGGAGTCTCAGGACATCGATGATGAAGGAGAACAAAGAGGGTCTGATACTGTTTCTTGAGATGCGGAAACGCGAGAAGGAGCGCAACAATCTTCTCCTTAAAAAATTGGAAGAGTTTGATGATTCGTTCGATCTCGCTTTTTTTATCCATCTAGACAGTGTCATTCGATCAAAGTCAAAACAAGAGCACTTTGGCAAAAAAGCCCACAGCAAGAGGTTTGTGCCCTAATTTTTCTTCTTTGTTATTATGATTCTTGATTTTGGTGTACAATTTATGTTAAATCGCAATCTTTTCATTCTAATAATTTGAATTGCTCAGTTTCGATTGTTGTTCAATGAATCAATTCGTTTGTCTATCTTATTTTTACTTTACCCACAAGTTTTCCCAGCAATATAGCTTGAACTGATAACGATAATGATACTTAAGTGTTACTTATCAAAATATATAAATAAATAGTGACACTGATCATGTCATCCAATGCCAATATACCATTAGCCGAACTTCTTTTCTTATTTGGTATTATTAATTAACAGCAGGCAGATCACAATCATCCCGTGATCACAGACCGGGAAGATGATTATTGTCAATCCAAAGGCAGCCGCAAGATACATAAAACACTAGATCAGAAACCAAATAGCATTGGTTTTCAAAGAGTACTAAGCACAAGCATAGGCATCAGGGTTCTCCTGGAGGTAGGCTTCCACAACCTTGTACATTCCCAATGCCTTTTCTTTGCCAGCCTTAATTTCATCTTCTGTAAGCACAAAATCTCCCTTGGGATAATACTTGCTGGTCATCTTTGAGATTGTACCACCATTGGGTGCTGTCTCTAACCTGACCTCAAAAGATATTTTTTCGAGCTTGTCCATCAAAGCATCACCTTCAATCAAAGTATACTTGTACGTGTATGTCTTTTCATTGAGTTCGTCAATGTAGTGCTTCATATAACTGAAATTACCACCTGCAATAAAAACAATACCCATGTCACATTTATGTTCAATAGGCTATCATATATGAAAATTTGGTGTTTGTAGTGATCTAGCCTTTAGCAAAGTTGATCTGCTTGATGCTTCCAGCTCGTCCATCGCCTTGGATGATTTCAATGCTCTTAACAGCCTGTGGCATGAGTTTGGGAATCAAGTTGTGGGAGTCAAGAATTGTGGCCTTGAATATCCTTGCTGGAGGGATCGAGGAAGTCTGCTCATCGGTGAAAGTGATGACACCCATGATATACCTTGAGTTGATCTAAGATAACTAGGGAGCAATGAGTAAGATGGGCTTTTGGATAGAGAGAGAGAGATGGTGAGAGGAAGGAGTTTTTATAGGTTCAAGTGAGGGCATTCTTTGTTTTTGAAATTGTTTTCAATAGGTTTGTATCCTCAGCAAAATACCAAGGCCAATATATTCAGTTCTTTGTCCAGTTTGTGTGTCATCAGTCACAACAGGCCACATTACATTACAGGGGGCCGGATAATTTTCCAAATAATGGAATCACTGAGATGGACCTTTGTATTCCCTGGGACAAATTACTAAGACCCAATTAAATTGTTAGAAGGATATCACCTTCAAATACTCAATTATACAAATGCGCAGGACAAAATTATGGATCTCAATAGCCTTTAGCATGTAATTATCAAAATTAGTCTAAAATATGAGAACAGTACTGTTTGCATAGTAAATAGTGGGTGGGTAAGATGTGATTTTGACCATTTCTAAATTTTATTTATTTACTTATTTATTTTTATTGGTTACAGAGGAAAGAGAAACAAACTTCAATGAACTTGATGATCAAAAACAACCTGAGGCATTGTTAGCACCAAGCCGATTAAAGATTCACAGTCAATGGCAGATCCAGAGGTTTTGCTTAGGAGGGCCAAATGGAGATATACTGGGATAGTTATTATAAATACCTGCTTCGGAGGGCCAAATGGAGATATGTTGGGATAGTTATTATAAATACATCAAAAGTTTTGAGGGACAATTTTTAAAATTTATATAAAATTTTAATAGAATTTTTTTTTTTCAAAACTTTGGGGCGGTTTCAAAGATAGCAATGTTAGAATTTGAGGATTTTTTAACCAACTAGGGCTTGCCCAATGAATTTAAGTCTCACTACTCATTGATTCCACAAAAAAAAAAATTCTTCATCTCTCACTGGTTTTTTAAAAGAAAAGTTAATTGAATTTGTAGTCTTTCCTATACTGTGTTATGTGATTGATTAAGTCAAAATTTTTTCCTAATAAGCTAACCACGTGCATGTGGACTCTACTTGGCCCTGTTGTGGCCCTTCTCCAGTTCAAACCGTAGCAAATACTAGCCAAATGGCTAATTGCATGAACCCTGCATCTGACGCGGATGTAGAGGGGGGCTGAGCAGTTGCAAGCTGCCCCCCCCCTCTAAAAGGATAAAAACTATTTAAAATTTGAATTTTTTTTACTCCTTTTTTACATATAATTTTAAAAAAAAATTAAGAAGTGCCCCCCTTAATTTTTCATAATTTTATAAATAACATTTTAGTTTTGAAAATTTTGCCCCCCATACTTTTGGTCTAGATCCCCCACTGTCTTGTATTCAAGCTTTTGAGTATGAAATGATTGGAATATGGACATCTAACACTAGCCGAATTGATATGTATACAACCTTTGGGTTGGATCTATATTTATTTTAATTACTTACTACTTTTTTGTTTGTAGGTATGAATATTCAGTGTCAAGTCTACTATATTTATTACTTTCTTGTATATATTGACATGACATCCTAAAGGGAGTGCGTTGCATATTTAAATCATAGTATTGGTACAGAAGAAGAAAAAAGGTAAACCAAAATACATAAGGAGTTTGAATTTTTCAGAATTCTGTCACAAATCATGGCATTCTGTCATCACTAAAGCCCTTGTGCCATAGTCATGCAATATAGGCATGGCATGTGAGAGAAATAAGAAACGAGACATTTGTATCAACATTTTCTTCAAAGAATTAAGAACAGCTTTGCATTTCTGTTCCATGACATCATAGAGTGCTTAACCAGCATGTTTATGGTTTATTTTTGTAATAATACTTTTCTTGAATTGGATTATAAATAATTAAAGATAACTTGCTCAAGCAAGGGAAAGGGCTCATTGGAATAAGTATCCACTTGCTTTCCAGAAACCATGTTTTGGCATAGTTTTTTCATTAATACTTGAAATGCTCATGTAAAGTGGGAAACATTGTGCAAAATATAGCTAGGTAGTAGGCAAGATGAGAGAGTTGTTTGCTGTCAAGAATGCTAATATGAATCACAAAAAGAAGGGCTGCTTGTCAGCTGGCTTTCTGCTGTTCAACCTTCAAATCTCCATTGAATTCATCTTTTAAGCCTAAAGGTACAGAACAGAGGATTAATTAACCTCAGCCTGTTTCGTCATATCACACCTGTATGTATTTTGTTTTCTATTCAAGTCTCTGTAGTCCTAAGTGCATGATTTGGGAACAACAATCTTAAGATACAAAGTTTAATCTGAAAATTAGATATTGTTGATGGAGAAGTGTCACAAATAACTGTAATCATTTCAGTTCCATGAAGGCCAACAGAAGTTCTTTTGTTTATGCAAATAGCTGTTTTATGATTTCTTTTTCATGTCAAAAGATTATTATATATAGGGTGATTTAATTAGACAGAAAAATAACAATCGACCCTTGATCACAAACAGGTGTGATCCTTATTCTCAAAACAAAGGCAACTAGAGCTGGGCAAGAGCAGACAGGCTTTCACATAATAGACTTGAGAAACTAAAAGCACTAGCTTGGAAACTAGGAACTCTAAACATAGGCATCAGGGTTCTGCAGGAGATAGGCTTCCACAACCTTGTACATTCCCAAGACTTTTTCTTTGCCTGCTTTAATGTCCTCTTCTGTAAGCACAAAATCACCCTTGGTATAATATTTGCTCTTCATCTTAGAGATTGTACCACCATCAGATGATGCTTCTAACTGAACCTCGAAAGATATTTTTTCAAACTTGTCCTTCAAGGCATCACCTTCCACCAAAGTGTATTTGTATGTGTATGTCTCTTCATTGAGCTCTTCAACGAGGTGCTTCATACAATTGAAATTGCTACCTGCCAAAAAAAAGCCATGTCACATTCATTCTTTACATCAAAATATATTGGTAACATACAAATTTTGATCATTATATATGATTTTAAGAATCTAGCCTTCAGCAAAGTTGATCTGCTTGATGCTTCCGGCTCCTCCATCTCCTTGAATGAATTCGATGCTCTTAATAGCCTGTGGCATTAGCTTTGGAATCAAGTTGTGAGAATCAAGGATTGTGGCCTTGAATATCCTTGCCGGAGCGATGGGGGAAGTTTGTTCATCAGAAGAAGTAGTAATGGCCATGATCTTCTAGAGTTTTGAAGATTATTGGGGACCAACAAGTAAGCTTGGGTGATTAGGAGTTTTCTTTGCACAATGAGATTGTAAGAGATAAGAAGGTATTTATAGGTTGAAGGTAGAGATTTCCTTGCTTTTTGAAATTGTTTTCAAATGGTCAAGTATCAAGACAAATAGCCAAACATATTCTGCTCCTTGTCTAGTTTCCATGTCATTAGACACAGTGAGGCACATTACATTAAAAATGGGCATCATTTTCCCAAAAGAACAGAAATTAACTTAGACAAACCATTACTATATTCCACACATAAGGCTTGACTGCTAAGATAATCAGCCTGAGAGAGAATGGGGGTCAATGGAAGGAATACCCACTTGGTTCCTAGAAGACTATGGACCCAAAATACTCAACTGTACAAATGCACAAGACAAAATTATGAATCTGAATAGCAGTAAACATGAATCCTAAAATAATGTGAAAACATTAAAAATAATAATATAAAGTGAGAGTCATTTGGCTTTTAGTACAGTTTAAATTCAAATCGAAACCAAGTTTTGTGATTGGCTAAAGCTGCCAGCAGGAGAAAAGAAAGTTTTGCTCATACAGTTTAGATAAGGTTTTTCTTATTCAATTTAAAGATTGGGTACTACTAGGCGACACAAAGAGGTCAGTGATAGTGTCAAAAGTCTTATATAATGATTTTGACATCTTTTAGTTATTAATTAAAGGAATTGCTTACCAATGAATCTCCCCCTCTTTCTCTAACCCAATGAACAGAACCATCACATTGATGTAATCGACACCAATTTCAAACTTCAAAAAAACAAAACTGAGCGCAATAAACAATGTTAACAGTTAAGCATTGTTCACACTAATCAGACTTAGCTGTACTGACATATTCAAACTCCACTTGGATGTTAGGACTTTGTTTGTTGCATTTTTGTTTTATAATTATAAAATGTTACTTATTTTTAGGTTTTGGAAAGCCGCTGTCAAAATATCTTATTTTGGTGAAGCACAATTATTTGTTTCACTTGCTTTGAAAAGCACAGAAGGCCTTGTCTAGTTTCAATGTCATCAGACACGGCAAGCCACATTACTATATTCCACATATAATACTTGATTGATAAGAGAATCAGTCAGAGACAGAAAGGGAGGTTAGATGGGAGAAATACCCGCTTGTCATTTGGCTTTTAGTACAGTTTTAATTCATATCAAAACCAGTAGTTTCGTGATTGGCTAAAACTGCCAGCAGGAGAAAAGAAAGTGATGCTTATACAATTTAGATTAGGTTTTTCTTATTCTATCTAAAGATAGGGTGGTACTAGGCAACACTAAGAGGGTCGGTGATAGTGTCAAAAGTTTTATGTGATGATTTTGACTCTCTTAGTTATTCATTAAAGGAATTACTTACCAATAAATCTCCCCCTCTTTCTCTAACCCAATAAACAGAACCATCACATTGATGTAATCGACACCAACATGAATGAGTTATGTAGACTTCTGAGATTAAGTTATCACAAAACTGAAAAGCTCAACACACTCATTTTCAAAGTAATCAGGCTTAACTGTACTGGCATATTCAAACTACACTTATATGTTAGGATTCTGTTTGTTGCATATTTGTTTTATAATTATAAAACATATAATACTAAAATGTTCTTTTTTCTTTCTTTTTTTTGCAAAACAGCTATCAAAATAACTTATTTTGGTGAAGCACAATTATTTGGTTCGCTTGTTTTTAAAATGAAGCGCCCTGTACAGTTAAAAGCACAGAAGGCCTTGTGGGCTCAAGGGGTTTAAAATTCTTCTCCTTTTCCCACGTTTAAGTATAATTGTTGAAACACAAAGCTGTTCTACCATGGCTAGTATGTCTTCAACAATCATTTGCACTTTCCAGGTGGGACACTTCTGTACAAGAACTTATAATCAGATTCCACCATAAATTTATCAAACCCCAGCTAGATTCCATTTTGGTGCCTTCTCTGCAGGTTAATGTTTCTGCCATGAGCAGATAAGATATAATCAAACTTAGTCCATGTCCATCAACAAATTCATCTCTGCATTTCCTAGCTATCACCCCAACAGATCTCTTCTCTGCTCCTTGTAAAAAAAAAAGGTGTCGCAACTTTTACTTTTATTTTTGGTAGGTTAACACGTTTCACAATTCACCTTCACTACTTCTCCGGGAACAGGAATGAGAGGGTCCAGTTTGAAGAGATGTCTGCAGAGACTCTATTAGAAGGACGGTTAGGTGCTGTTACAGCCTGAAATATGAAGAGAGCTTAGGAGGCTTTAGTTAGAACTCTGGTGCCTCCAAAACTGATTCATTTATAAATTAATCTAATTCCTCTGCATCTAGATTAGGAAGAATGAAGAGCTGGAAAGGCCATACTGCAAGGAATTCATGATTATTTGACTTTATATTGTTTAACCTTCAGTGGAACATTCATCATTCTTAAAACTACACCACTCATTCTTTCCGGGCAACATAAATTTGACACACTAAAATTTTAAGCTCTAAGGTGACAAACGTGGAATAAGGACCAACTCATACCCTGCTCTATATCATTTGTGTCATTGGATATTCCATTGTTATTTTAATAACAATAGTCCTCAGATGATTCCGGGCTTTGGAACCAACTTAGATGTGCAAGTACCATCAACAATACTGGCATAAGAATCCACTTTCTAGCCAGAAAGCATCTTTTAGGGATAGTTTTGTATAATCCTTGCAATGCTCATATGAAGTGGGGACCATTGTGCAAAATATAGCTTGGTATTAGGCAAGAAGAGAGACACCTGTTGTTAGCTGACAAGAGCACAAATATGAATCACAAAGGACTGCTTGTCAACTGGCTTTCTGCTGTTCCATGGAAGAATTCGTCTTTTCAAACCTATTCGTTCATTTATTCATTATTGGGAACATATATTAGGTGACAAAGTTTCAGCCCATAGGGTGGCAACTTAAGGTTCAGAACAGAGAATTAATTAACCTTATCCTGTTTGTTCATATCAGACATATATGGATTTTGTTTTCAATTGACGTCTTTGTCATCCTAAGTGGATTGTTTGGGAACAATAATCTTAAGATATAAACTCTAATGTGAAAATTAGATATTGTTGATTGAGAAGAGCCAAAACAGAATGGCTCTGCCTACTCAAAACTTTAGAGGGGATGCTGCCTACTACTAAAATCCCAAGTGTAACAAATAGTGAAAAACTGTAATCATTTCAGTTCCATGGAGGCCAACAGGAGTGCTTGTGTTTATGCAAAATTTCTGTTGTATGATTTGTTTTTATGTCAAAAGATTATTATAAGGTGTTTTCAATAGGAAGAAAAATAACAATCAACCCTTGATCACAAACAAGTGTGGTTCTTATTCTCAAAATCAAGGAAACTAAAGCCAGGCAAGAGCAGACAGACTGCGACAAAATAGACATGAGAAACCAAAAGCACTAGCTAGGAAACTAAGAAGTCTAAACATAGGCTGCAGGGTTCTGCAGGAGATAGGCTTCCACAACCTTGTACATTCCCAAGACTTTTTCTTTGCCAGCTTTAATGTCCTCTTCTGTAATCATAAAATCACCCTTGTTATAATATTTGCTCTTCATCTTAGAGATTGTACCACCATTAGATGATGCTTCTAGCAGGACCTCAAAAGATATTTTTTCAAACTTGTCCTTCAAGGCATCACCTTCCACCAAAGTGTATTTATATGTGTATGTCTTTTCATTGAGCTCTTCAATGAGGTGCTTCATACAACTCAAATTGCTACCTGCCAAAAAAAAAACCCATGTCACATTCATGTTCTAC
Source organism: Nyssa sinensis (assembly GCA_008638375.1). NCBI lineage: Eukaryota > Viridiplantae > Streptophyta > Magnoliopsida > Cornales > Nyssaceae > Nyssa > Nyssa sinensis. The sequence goes on from CM018045.1 coordinate 5,233,582, forward strand.
ATAATAATATATTGATAACATATGAATTTTGATCATTATATATGATCTTAAGAATCTAGCCTTCAGTGAAGTTGATCTGCTTGATGCTTCCAGGCCCTCCATCTCCATGGATAAATTCAATGCTCTTAATTGCCTGTGGCATAAGTTTTGGAATCAAGTTGTGAGAATCAAGGATTGTGGCCTTGAATATCCTTGCCGGAGGGATAGGGGAAGTTTGTTCATCAGTAAAAGTAGTGACGGCCATTATCTTATGGAGTTTTGAAGATTATTAGGAACCGACAAGCAAGCTTGGTTGAGCAGGAGTTTTCAGTGCAAAAATAAGATTGTTAGTGGAACATATTTATTGGGTGACGGTAGAGAGTTCCTTCTTTTTGAATTTGTTTTCAATTGGTCCATATCCCATGCAATTACCAAGTCAAATAACCAAACATATTCTGCTCCTTGTCTAGTTTCCATCTCATCAGACATAGCAAGCCACATATTAGAAACGACATCATTTTCACAAAAGCAATAGAAATTATCTTAGGCAAACCATTACTATATTCCACATATAAGGCTGGATTGCTTAGATAATCAGTCAGAGAGAGAAAGCGGGGTTGATGGAGGGAATAGCCACTTGGTTCCTAGAATTCTATGACCCCAACATACTTAATTGTACAAATGCACAGGACAAAATTATGGATTTAAATAGCAGTAAACATGCATCCTAAAATTATGTGAAAACATGAAAACAGTAAAATAAAGAGGTACTCATTTGGCTTTTTAGTATAGTTTTTACTCATATCAAAAGCAGCAGTTTTGTAATCAGCCAAAGCTGCCTGCAGGAGAAAAGAAAGTGATGCTTATACAATTTTGATAAGGTTTTTCTTATTAATTTAAAAGATAGGGTACTAGCAGGTGACACTAAGAGGTCAGTAATAGTGTCAAAAGTCTTATATAATGATTTTGACATCTTTTAGTTATTGATTAAAGGAATTATTCACCAATAAATCTCCCTTTCTTTCTCTAACGCAGTGAACAGAACCATCAAATTGATGTAATTGACACCAACATAAATGAGTTGTGTAAACTTCTCAGGTTATATTATTACAGAACTGAAAAGCAAAACTGAGCTCAATAAACAGTGTTGAACTGTTAAATATTGTTTACACCAATCAGATTTAGCTGTATTGACATATTCAAACTCCACCTAGATGTTTGGACTCTGTTAGTTGCATTTTTGTTTTATAATTATCAAACATACAGTACTAATGTTTTGTTTTTCTTTTTTAGAAAACTGTTATCAGAATATCTTATTTTGGTGAAATAAAAATATTTGTTTTTGCTTTCTTTTAGAACAAATGACCTGTACAGTTAAAAGCACGGATGGCCTTGTGGGTTCATAGGGTTTAAGATTCTTCTCTTTGTCAATGAAATATATTGTTGACCCATTCTCAAACAACTTAAGTTTTTAGAACAACCGATGATCTAACTGTCAAAAGGGGGGGAGTTGTAGTGATGTACAAGAAAAACTAGACATGCTCATTGGTTAGTTAAGGAACTTTTCCTTTTAATATAAAAGCTAGACATGCTCATGAAACAGATATTGAGCATTTGTTCCAATCACTATACTATCTATATTTTTTTTACTTTTTTGGGACTGAGGAGATGATAAATGAAGTATGAAACAACTAAGAATCTGAAGTCTAAAATATTTGCCAAATAAAACAGAAGAGAACTAGTCCATTTGGGAAAGAGAGCTCCATCTCCAAGCATGAGCCACTCAGTAAGCAGCCTTGTTTCCTAAGCACTTCATGTGACAAAGTGCTCTAATGAGTAAGACTACCAAAGTGAACTATGAACAGAACTTAGTGTTAGAGATAGTGACTCGTATTCTTGTAATATGTGAAACTAGCATATAGGCCTTATAACCCTATTTTAGGTATAGTAAGAGTATGTTGGAGAGTTTTCAAGGTACCGAGTTAGGGTTAGGATTTTAATTGTGAGGCAATATAAATATGCTGTAACCCTATTTTTTGAATAGTGAAGAACGTAGTCATTCTCGTGGACGTAGGCACCTTGCTCAACCGCGTAAATTTTCTGTGTCGTTTCTCTCTCTCTTTCTCTCTAACTCTTTTCACCAAAGTTAAATAGATCATTAATTCACCACACTTAGGACCGTTTGGTACTGTAGCAGCTTGAACTATGAACAGAGCTTAGGAGGCTTTTGTTAGAACTCTGGTACCTGCAAAACTAATTCATTTATAGGTTAATTTGATTCCTCTGCATCTAGATTAGGAAGAGTGAAGAGCTGGGGAGGCCATTCTTTAAGGAATTCCTGATTATTTGACTTTCTATTGTTTAACCTTCAATGGAATATTCATCATTCTTAAACCTATATCATTCATTCTTTCCTGGCAACATAAATTTGACACTCTCTCTAAAACTTTTAAGCTCTTATTTCGGAGATCGATGTGGATAAGATGACAAATGTGGAGTCAGGACCAACTTATATCCTGATCTATATCATTTATTGTCATTGGATATTCCATTGTTATTTTAAGTAGTAATAGTCCTCATAGATGATTCAGGGCTTTGGAATCAACGTAGATGTGCAAGTACCATCAACAATACTTGTATGGGACACTGAGGGTTAGATATTCTCATCGTGTCAAGAAATGTAACAAATTGATTGGAAAAAAAAAATTGATTATTATTATTTCTCAACAAAAAACAAAGAGAGTTTACAATCAGCTTGTGCTCACAAACACCGACGGGAAATATGATTATTCAATCCAAAGGCAACCACAGCTAGAGAAAGGAAAAGGCCACATTATTACACAACAGGCTTGAGAAACCAAATAGCAACACTTTAGAAGATAAAGGGCTTCAAACATAGGCATCAGGGTTTTCCTGGAGGTAGGCTTCCACAACCTTGTACATTCCCAAGGCCTTTTCTTTGCCGGCTTTAATGTCCTCTTCCGTGAGCACAAAATCACCCTTTGTGTAATACTTGCTTGTCATCTTAGAGATTGTACCACCATCAGGTGACCCCTCTAGCTTGACCTCAAAAGATATTTTATCAAACTTGTCCTTCAAGGCATCGCCATCTACCAACGTGTACCTGTACGTGTATGTCTCTTCATTGAGCTCGTCAATGCGGTGCTTCATATAGTTGATATTCTTGCCTGCAAGTAAAACACACACGTCACATTCATGGTGTATATGATAATATATTGATCACAAGTAAAATTCAATCATTATGTATGTGATTCTAAGAATCTAGCCTCCAGTGAAGTTGATCTGCTTGATGCTTCCGGCTCCTCCATCTCCTTGGATGAATTTGATGCCCTTAATAGCTTGTGGCATGAGTTTTGGAATCAAGGATTGTGGCCTTGAATATCCTTGCCGGGGAGAGAAGGGAAATTTGTTCATCAGTTAAAGTAGTGATGGCCATGATCTTCTGGACTTATGACGATTATCAGGGACCAAGTAAGATTGGGTGAGTTGGAGTTTTCTTTGCAAAAATGAGGTTGCAAGAGGAAGGTATTTATAGGTTGAGGGTGGTGAGTTTCTTGCCTTTGAAATTGCTCCAAGACAAATAGCCGAACATATTCTACTTCTTGTCTAGTTTCTATATCATCAGACACAGCAAGGCACATCACCTAGAAAGGGGCATCATTTTCACAAATAACAATTGAAATTATTTTAGGCAAAACATTCCTATATTCCACATACAAGGCTTGATTGCTAAGATAATCTGTCAGAGACAGAGAGGGGGATTAGATGGGAGGAAAACCCACTTGGTTCCTATGGCCCAAAAAATACATAATTGTCCGAACGCACAGGACAAAGTTATAGATCTGAATAGCAGTAAACACGCACCCTACAATTATGAGAAAACATGAAAATAATAAAATAAATTGGGAGTCATTTGGCTTTTAGTGCTGTTTAGCAACAGTTTTGTGATTGGCTACAGCTGCCTGCAGGAGAGAAGAAGTGATGCTTATACAATTTAGATAAGGTTTTTCTTATTCAATTCAAAGATAGGGTACTACTAGGCAACACTAAGAAGTCGGTGATAGTGTCAAAAGTTTTATGTGATGATTTTGACATCTTTTAGTTATTGATTAAAGGAATTACTTACCAATAAATCTCCCCCTCTTTCTCTAACCCAATGAACAGAACCATCACATTGATGTAATCGACAGATTCGAAACCAACATGAATGAGTTATGTAGACTTCTGAGAACTGAAAACCAACACACTCAAACAGAACTGAAAAACACAACACACTCAATTTCAGACTTCAAAACCAAAACTGAGCCCAATAAACAGTGTTAATCGTTAAGCATTGTTCACACTAATCAGACTTAGCTGTACTGACATTCAAACTCCAGTCAGATGTTCGTGGCGTTTTTGTTTTATAATTATAAAACATATACTATTAAAAATGTTCTCATTTTTATTTTTTGGAAAACCATTATCAAAATATCTTATTTTGGTGAAGCACAATTATTTGTTTCACTTGCTTTGAAATCAAGTGTCCCGTAAAGTTAAAAGTACAGAAGGCCTTGTGGGTTCAAGGGGTTTAAAATTCTTCTCCTTTTCCCATGATTAAGTATCATAGTTGAAACACATAGTTCTTCTACCATGGCCAGTATGTCTCAAACAATGATTTGCACATCCAAGCGGGAAACTCCTCTGCAAGAACTTACAATCAGATTCCACCACAATGTTATCAAACCCCAGCTAGATGCCATTTTGGTGCCTTCTCTGCAAGTCAATGCTTCTGCCATGAGCAGATAAGATATAATCAAACTTAGTCCATGTCCATCAACAAATTCTTCTATGCATTTCCTAGCTATCACCCCAACAGATCTCTTCTCTGCCCCTCTTAAAAGAACTGGTGTCACAATTTTTTCTTTTCTTTTTGGTAGGTTACAGGTGTCACAATTCACCCTAACTACTTCTCTGGGCACGGGAATGAGAAGGTCCAGCTGGAAGAGATGTCTGCAGAGACTCTACTAGAAGGACAGTTAGGTGTTGTAGCAGCTTGAAATATGAAGAGAGCTTAGGAGGCTTTAGTTAGAACTCTGGTGCCTCCAAAACGGATTCATTTATAAATTAATCTAATTCCTCTGCATCTAGATTAGGAAGAATGAAGAGCTGGAAAGCCTTACTTCAAGGAATTCCTGATTATTTGACTTTCTATTGTTTAACCTTTTGTGGGACATTCATCATTCTTAAACCTATAACACTCGTTCTTTCTGGGGCAACACATATTTGACACTCTCTAAACTTTGAAGCTCTTATTTGGGAAATTGATGTGGAGAAGGTGACAAACGTGGAGTAATGTCCAACTCATACCCTGCTCTATATCATTTGTCATTGGATATTCCATTGCTATTTGAGTAGTAATAGTCTTCATAGATGATTCCGAGCTTTGGAACCAACTTAGATGTGCAAGTGCCATCAACGATACAGGTATAAGAACCCACTTGCTTGCCAGAAACCATCTTTTAGAGATAGTTTTGTTTAATGCTTGCAATGCTCAAGAGAAGTGGGGAACATTGTGCAAAACATAGCTAGGTATTAGGCAAGAAGAGAGACTCTTGTTGTTAGCTGACAAGAGCACAAATATGAATCACAAATGACTGCTTGTCAGCTGGCTTTCTGTTGTTCCATGGAAGAATTCATCTTTTCAAACCTATTTATTCATTCAATATTGGGAACATAAATTAGTTGGCACTGAAATTTCAGCCCATAGGGTGGCAACTTAAGGTGCAGAACAGAGGGTTAATTAACCTTATCTTGCTTATTCATATCACACATGTATGTATTTTGTTTTCAATTGAAGTCTCTGTAATCGTAAGTGGATTATTTGGAAACAACATTCTTAAGATATAAAGTCTAATATGAAAATTAGATGTTGTCAATTGAGAAGAGCCAAAACAGAATGGTTCCGCCTACTCAAAACTATAAGGGGATGCCACCTACTACTAAAATCCCAAGTGTAACAAATAGTGAAAAACTGTAACATTTCAGTTCCTTGGAGGCCAACAAGAGTGCTTTTGTTTATGCAAAATCTCTGTTTTATCATTTATTTTCTGGTCAAAAGATTGTTATAAGGTGCTTTCATTAGGAAGAAAATTAACAATCAACCCTTGATCACAAACAGATGTGATCCTTATTCTCAAAACAAAGGAAACTAAAGCCAGGCAAGAGCAGACAGGCTGCGACATAATGGACTTGAGAAACCAAAAGCACTAACCTGGAAACTAAGAACTCTATACATAGGCATCAGGGTTCTGCAGGAGATAGGCTTCCACAACCTTGTACTTTCCAAAATCAGCTGTTTATTTATTTATTTATTTTTTTTTTGGGGGGGGGGGGGGGTGGGGGGGTGATTTTAGAAAACACTATCTTTTCCGCTGAGTGATACATGCTTTTAGAGAACAGTTTTTTTTCCTTTTGATGAGAAGAAACACTGTTGATAAACATATTGTCTGCTTTTACAGTTTTTTTTTTGGTAAATTTCACAGTTTATTTGTATCTAGGGTATATAATTTAAAAGTTGACAACCCTTCATGTATCAAAAATTAAATTCGGTTGACACATACCAAATACATTCCTAATAAATGGAATGTATCTGTTGGTTTTTAAACAATAGGGTATCAAATGAAAGCGAATAAAATTAGAGAGGGGGGGGGGTATGTATAATTTTCCCTTTTATCAATAATATAAGTAACAAGAAGTTCAGATCGTGGGAATCAAACATTACTTCCGCCTGATGTCTAATGCCATAGAAAAACACCTTTCATGGTCATATCGCATAAGAAAGAGAAAAATGGTATGTATCATCAGCATCTTTTATAGCATTTTTTTAGTTTACCCACAAATATCTCCAGCAATATAGCTTGACCTGATATCGATAATGATACTCCTGTTACTTATCATAAATATAAATAAATAGTGATACTGATCATGTCATCATATAATCCAATGCATTTATAAGCCAAACTTCTCTTTTCTTATTTGATATGATTAATTAACAGCAGACAAATCACAGTCATCCTGTGATCACAGACCGGGGAGATGATTATTGTCAATCCAAAGGCAGCCACAAGATACATAAAACAATAGATCAGAAACCAAATAGCGTTGGTTTTCAAAGAGTACTAAGCACAAGCATAGGCATCAGGGTTTGCCTGGAGGTAGGCTTCCACAACCTTGTACATTCCCAAGGCCTTTTCTTTGCCAGCCTTAATTTCCTCCTCTGTAAGCACAAAGTCTCCCTTGGCATAATACTTGCTTGTCATCTTAGAGATTGTACCACCATTGGGTGCTGCCTCTAACTTCACCTCAAAAGATATTTTTTCGAGCTTGTCCATCATAGCATCACCTTCGATCAAAGTGTACTTGTATGTGTATGTCTTTTCATTGAGTTCGTCAATGTAGTGCTTCATATAACTGAAATTACCACCTGCAATTAAAACACCCACGTCACATTTATGTTCAATAAGCTATCGTATATGAAAATTTGATGTTTATAGTTATCTAGCCTTGAGCAAAGTTGATCTGCTTGATGCTTCCAGCTCCCCCATCGCCTTGGATGATTTCAATGCTCTTAATAGTCTGTGGCATGAGTTTGGGAATTAAGTTGTGGGAGTCAAGAATTGTGGCCTTAAATATCCTGGCTGGAGGGATTGAAGAAGTCTGCTCGTCAGTAAAAGTGATGACACCCATGATATGCCTTGAGTTTCTAAGATAAGGAGGGAGCAATGAGTAAGATGGGCTTTTGGATAGAGAAATATGGTGAGATGGAGGAGTTTATATAGGTTGAAGTGAGGGCATTCTTTGTTTTTGAAATTGCTTTCAATAGTTTTGTGTCCTCAGCACAATACCAAAGCCAAGATATTCAGGTCCTTCTCTAGTTTGTCTGTCATCAGTCACAACAGGCTACATTACATTACAGGAGGGCGGATAATTTTCCAAATAAAGGAATCACTAAGGTGAACCATTATATTCCTTGGGACGAATTCCTAAGACCCAATTAAATTATTAGAAGGTTATCACCTTCAAATACTCAATTATACAAATGTGCAGGACAAAATTATCGATCTCAATAGCCTTCAGCATGTAATTATCAGAAAAATTCTGAAATATGAAAAACAGTATAGCTTGCATGGTTAACAATGGGTGGGTACGATGTTATTGACCATTCATCATTTTTTAACCATACCATTCTTTTATTTAGGCCATTATACAAAAGATTTTTCAACCTCTTCTACAAGCGGTTGGTGTGGTTAAATTGTGTTAAAACTTTTTTTTGGGGTAAATGATAAAATTTTAAAAAAACAAATCAAGGGTACAAGAGGGTGACTACGGTGCAAACAGCTCCAAGAGATCCGAAGAGACAAGTCTTAAACAAAAAGGCTGACAAGAAGGCTAACAACCTGAACATCAGAAGATTCACAACCATAAAAACAAAGCAACAGTCAGGATACAAGATTAACCAGTACTTGAACAGGAGAAAATGCTTCTAGGTATATCCCAATGGAGACTAGCTTCTTAATTTTCATAAGAATTCTCAATGTTGGTCCATTTAGCAGCTTTATCAACCTTAGAGATGCATTGAAAAATATGATAAGTAGCTAGAGCAAGTGTCCTCGAGTTTGAAAGGAAATTGGACTTTCTTCCCCACTGAATTGCTTCTTGCATTTCCACATTCCAGCCTTGGGCTCTCCAATTGAGCATACAAGCTGCAAGAACTTTTGACAAGACTTCAGAGTTCAGAAGAGAAGCTACAGCTGAAGAAAAGGTGCTGAGCATGCTCAGTACCATTTGAACAGAGCAAGCAAGAATCTGAATTAGAGACCCCCTATTGCAACAATTTATCTCTTGTTGCATTCTTTCCTTAACGAGGAACAATAACATAAAAATAAATATATATAAAAAAAAAAGAACCTAGGCACAAGTTTAGAAGACCAGATAAGATAATGCCAATCCATCTTAGGATTCTGAGTTACTAAGGCATTCCATGCATATTTAACTGATATAGTCCAGATGATTTTGTCCTCCTCAGTAGGATTTTGAGGAGTGATTCTTTTTATTTCCATGCTTGGGAAAGAATCTCATTTGTCCATCTCTTCCTTGTTTCAGGGAGCCATTTCCAGCAGTTACCTTCCATAATAAAGCAGACTTTAGACTTGGGGGAGCTTTGGAGATCATCAGAAATGAATTTACTATCAAATCTCTTATTTTTATATAGGGTAAATTATAAAAACATCCTTATTCACTTGACCCCTGTACAGATATAAATTACATTTCCAATTTATGAAGACATGTATCCGCTGTTTTTAAACTATAGGGTGTCAAATGAAAGCAAGTAAAACTAGAAGGGGAGTATGTATAATTTTCCCTTTTATCAATAATAATATAAGTAACAAAAAGTTTAGATTATGGGAATATATCCAACATTACTTCTGCCTGATGGCCCTGTTGTCTACTGATTCATGCCATAGAAAACATCTTTCATGGTCATGTGGCATCAAAAAGAGAAAAATGTTCTGTATCGTCAGCATTTTTTTTTTTTAGTTTACCCACAAGGATCTCTAGCACTATAGCTTGACCAATGCCATAATACGGGCGATGTGGGACAATCCAACAATACTCATGTTACTTGTCAAAATAGAAAAATAAATAGTGAATACTCATCATCTCATCATCTAATCCAATGCCATAAGCCAAACTTCTTTTCTTATTTGGTATTATTAATTAACAGCAGGCAGATCATAATCATCCCGTGTTCACAGACCAGGAAGATGATTAAACACTAGATCAGAAACCAAATAGCATTGGTTTTCACAGAGTACTAAGCACAAGCATAGGCATCAGGGTTCTCCTGGAGGTAGGCTTCCACAACCTTGTACATTCCCAAGGCCTTTTCTTTGCCAGCCTTAATTTCCTCTTCTGTAAGCACAAAATCTCCCTTGGGATAATACTTGCTGGTCATCTTTGAGATTGTACCACCATTGGGTGCTGCCTCTAACTTGATCTCAAAAGATATTTTTTCAAGCTTGTCCACCAAAGCATCGCCTTCGATCAAAGTATACTTGTATGTGTATGTCTTTTCATCGAGTTCGTCAATGTAGTGCTTCATATAACTGAAATTTCCACCTGCAAGAAAAACACCCGTGTCACATATATGTTCAATAAGATAAGCTATCATATATGAATATTTGGTGTTTATAGTGATCTAGCCTTGAGAAAAGTTGATCTGCTTGATGCTTCCAGCTCCTCCATCGCCTTGGATGATTTCAATGCTCTTAATAGCCTGTGGCATGAGTTTGGGAATCAAGTTGTGGGAGTCACGAATTGTGGCCTTGAATATCCTGGCTGGAGGGATCGAGGAAGTCTGCTCGTCGGTAAAAGTGATGACACCCATGATATGCCTTGAGTTCTAAGATGAGGAGGGAACAATGAGTAAGATGGGCTTTTGGATAGAGAAATATGGTGAGATGTAGGAGTTTATATAGGTTGAAGTGAGGGCATTCTTTGTTTTTGAAATTGTTTTCGATAGGTTTGTATCGTCAGCAAATACCAAAGCCTATATATTCAGTTCCTTGTCCAGTTTGTGTGTCATCTGTCACAACAAGCCACATTACATTACAGGGGGCGGATAATTTTCCAAATAATGGAATCACTAAGGTGAACCATTATATTCCTTGAGATCAATTCCTAAGACCAGAGAGACAGAGAGTGAGACAGAGAGCCACTGTTTCCTGGCTGGATTGGATAAAAGGAAGAAAAACCCAATTAAATTATTAGAAGGATATCACCGTCAAATACTCGATTATGCAAATACGCGGGACAAAATTATGGATCCCAGTATCATTGAGAAATTATTATCAAAATTATTCTAAAATATGAAAATACTATTGCTTGCATACTTAACAGTGGCTGGGTACAGTACAATTTGATTGACCATTTCTGATTTTTTTTTTTTTTTTAAATTTTCTGGTTACAAAGGAAAGACAGACAAACCTCAATGAGCTTGATGCTCAAAAACAACCTGAGGCATTATTAGCACCAAGAAGATTAAGCATTCTCAAGGCAGTGACGGATTCAAAGGTTTTGCTTAGAAGGCCAATGAATATATATATATATATAGGGGCTGTTATAAAAATATCAAATTTTTTTGAGTGAAATTTCTAAATTCATATAAAATTCTAATAGAATTTTTTTTTCTTAAATCTTTCAGGGGGAGGGGCGATGGCGCCCTTGCTCAATTCTGCCATTGGCTCACTGGGTTTGATAAAAAATAGGAATGTTAAAATTTGAGGGTTTTTAAGAGAGTTTTAGTACCCCAAAAGTGTGAGTCAAATGCCAGAGAAAAGTAGGCTTTGTGATTTTAAGAATTATTCAGTAACTAAGTTAGTAGAGATCCTATCATTTTCATAAACGGTTTGCCTCAATTAATAACCATCCTAGCCATGTCTTCATGATATATAAAATAACCAAAGGGGAAACTCAGTGTCATAATTTTTTTATGGAAGTCTATTCTAATTCATCAATTTTTTTTAACCATACCATTCATTTATTTAGGACATTCTTCATAAGATTTTTCAACCTCTTCTTCAAGAGGTTGGTGTGGTTAAATTGTGTTGAATTTTTTTTGGGTAAATGATAAAATTTTAAAAACAAATCAAGGATACAGGAGGGGGGCTTCGGTGCAAAACAGCTCCAAGAGATCCAAAGAGACGAGTCTTAAACAGAAAGGCTGACAAGAAGGCTAATAACCTGAACACAAGGAACATTACAACCATAAAAACAAAGCAACAGTCAGGATACAGGATTAACCGTTACTAGAACAGGAGAAAATGCTTCTAGGTAGATCCCAATTGAGACCAGCTTCCTAATTTTTCATAAGAATTCTCAATGTTGGTTTACAAGTGATTTTCATCTAGGTTAAATTATAAAAACACCCGTTTATGGTTGCACTCATTTTCACCTGACCCCTGTAGTTTAAAAGTTGACAACCCTTCATGTATCAAAAATTAAATTCAGTTTGACTGATACAATATACAATTTTATTGTAGGAGTGTATCTGTTGGTTTTTAAACTATAGACAGTAGAGAGGAGTATGTGTTATTTTCCCTTTTATCAATAATACAAGTAACAGGAAGTTTAGATTATGGGAATCAAACATTACTTCTGTCTGATGTCTACTGATTCATGCCATAGAAAAACACCTTCATGGTCATATGGCATCAAAAAGAGAAAAAATGGTATGTATCATAAGATCATCAGCATCTTTTTAATTAGTTTACTCACAAAATTTTCCAGCAACATAGCTTGACCTGATAACGATAATGATACTCATGTTTCTTAGAAAAATCTATAAATAAATAGTGATGCAGATAATCTCATCATATAATCCAATGCCAAAAGCCAAGCTTCTTTTCTTATTTGATATTATTAATTAAAAGCAGGCAGATCACAATCATCCCGTGATCACAGACTGGGATGATTATTTTCAATCCAAAGGCAGACACAAGATTCATAAAACATGACTAGGTCAGAAACCAAATAGCATTGGTTTTCAAAGAGTACTAAGCACAAGCATAGGCATCTGGGTTCTCCTGGAGGTAGGCTTCCACAACCTTGTACATTCCCAAGGCCTTTTCTTTGCCAGCCTTAATTTCATCTTCTGTAAGCACAAAATCTCCCTTGGGATAATACTTGCTGGTCATCTTTGAGATTGTACCACCATTGGGTGCTGCCTCTAACTTGACCTCAAAAGATATTTTTTCGAGCTTGTCCATCAAAGCATCACCTTCGACCAAAGTATACTTGTAGGTGCATGTCTTTTCATTGAGTTCATCAATGTAGTGCTTCATATAACTGAAATTACCACCTGCAATAAAAACAATACCCATGTCACATTTATGTTCAATAAGCTATCATATATGAAATTTTGGTGTTTGTAGTGATCTAGCCTTTAGCAAAGTTGATCTGCTTGATACTTCCAGCTCCTCCATCACCTTGAATGATTTCAATGCTCTTAATAGCCTGTGGCATGAGTTTGGGAATCAAGTTGTGGGAGTCAAGAATTGTGGCCTTGAATATCCTTGCTGGAGGGATCGAGGAAGTCTGCTCGTCGGTGAAAGTGATGACACCCATGATATGCCTTGAGTTGATCTAAGATAATTAGGGAGCAATGAGTAAGATGGGCTTTTGGATAGAGAAATATGGTGAGATGGAGGAGTTTAAATAGGTTGAAGTGATGGCATTCTTTGTTTTTGAAATTGTTTTCAATAGGTTTGTATCCTCAGGAAAATACCAAGCCAATATATTCAGTTCCTTGTCCAGTTTGCCTGTCATCAGTTACAACAGGACACATCACATTGCAGGGCCGTATAATTTTCCAAATAATGGAATCACTAAGGTAAACCATTATATTCCTTGGGACAAATTCCTCAGACTCAATTAAATTGTTAGAAGGATATCACCTTCAAATACTCAATTATACAAATGTGCAGGACAAAATTATGGATCTCAGTAGCCTTTAGCATGTAATTATCAAAAAAATTATGAAATATGAAAAACAGTATAGCTTGCATAGTTAACTATGGGTGGGTACGATACAGAATTTTATTTTATTCTATTATATTTTATTTTTTGGTTACAAAGGAAAGATAAATGAAGCTCAAAAAACAAGTCTCACAGGCAGTGGCGGATCCACAGGTTTTGCTCAGGGGGCTTTTATAAAAAGATAAAAAAATTTGGGGGCAATTTTTAAATTATCATAAAATTCCCCACAGATCAGATCCACCCATGCTCACTGGAATAACAGTGTTAGAATTTGATTTTAAAAGAGTTTTAGAACCCCATAAACATGAATCAAATTATTTAAAAGTTCCAAATTTCTTTTTATCTTGCATCGTTTTTTTTAAACAAAATTTTATTAAATTTGTATTGTCTTTCCAATCTCAAGTTATGTGATTGATAATTTGATATTATTGATTAAGCCAAATTTTAACCTAATAATCTACGTAAGTGTGCAATATGGACTCAACTTCGCCCAAATTTGGCGCTTCTCCAAATCAAACCGTGGCAAAACTAGACAAAAGGCTAGTTGCATGAATCTTGTATACAATCTTTGAGTATGAAATGATTGGAATATAGATGTTTTGAACCGAAACTTCAACAATTAGTTTCTGTAGCACCTTTTTTTGCGGCGCCTCTATTGCGTTGCTGAAAGCCTAAAGGCTAAAACTAAGATATTTCCGACCCTTTCAGGTTATTGGCGACGTAAATTATTCTCAATTACAAATTACTACAACTGCAAATAATTATCGACGAAACCTGACATCGGAAATAGTATAACTAAATTAACAAGTGCGACTTTCCTCCTTCATCTCCCTCTTAAAACTTTCACTATTTCGAAAAAAAAAAATTTCGCAGCCCTCATTCGCGCGCTCGCTCTCCCTCCTAAAACTTCACCAATTTTGTCAAATATCAAAATCCTCATTCTCCTTGCAGATTTCCCCCCAATTCTTAAGACCATCCGTCATCGTGCAAGTTCCTTTGATTCTCACATTTTCCCCCATTTTAACTCTAGCACACACTGGTGTTTCTCTTTCTCTAGGAGTTCATCCTTTGTCCAAGCCAATGTAGTTTAAGTTGGAGATTCGGTGCGCTTGCTCCTGTTTGTCGGTAGACTTCAGATTCGGCCATGAATTGTCGTTTTAGGGTTCAACGGCTGAAGATTTATCAACGAATAGAAGTGGCTCAAGGATCGCAAATTTCAGGCAGCGGTGAAGGAGAGGCAACAAGTTGGGAGTCTCAGGACATCGATGATGAAGGAGAACAAAGAGGGTCCGATACTGTTTCTTGAGATGCGGAAACGCGAGAAGGAGCGCAACAATCTTCTCCTTAAAAAATTGGAAGAGTTTGATGATTCGTTATATCTCGCTTTTTTTCATCCATCTAGACAGTGTCATTCGATCAAAGTCAAAACATGAGCACTTTGGCAAAAAAGCCCACAGCAAGAGGTTTGTGCCCTAATTTTCTTCTTTGTTATTATGATTCTTGATTTTAGTGTACAATTTATGTTAAATCGCAATCTTTTCGTTCTAATAATTTGAATTGCTCAGTTTCGATTGTTGTTCAATGAATCAATTCGTTTGTCTATCTTATTCTTACTTTAGCCACAAGTTTTTCCGGCAATATAGCTTGAACTGATAACGATAATGATACTTAAGTGTTACTTATCAAAATATATAAATAAATAGTGACACTGATCATCCCATCCAATGCCAATATACCATTAGCCAAACTTCTTTTCTTATTTGGTATTATTAATTAACAGCAGGCAGATCACAATCATCCCGTGATCACAGACCGGGAAGATGATTGTTGTCAATCCAAAGGCAGCCACAATATACATAAAACACTAGATCAGAAACCAAATAGCATTGGTTTTCAAAGAGTACTAAGCACAAGCATAGGCATCAGGGTTCTCCTGGAGGTAGGCTTCCACAACCTTGTACATTCCCAATGCCTTTTCTTTGCCAGCCTTAATTTCATCTTCTGTAAGCACA
The DNA here is from genome assembly GCA_008638375.1 of Nyssa sinensis. Lineage (NCBI taxonomy): Eukaryota > Viridiplantae > Streptophyta > Magnoliopsida > Cornales > Nyssaceae > Nyssa > Nyssa sinensis. The sequence continues at coordinate 5,249,172 of CM018045.1, forward strand.
AAATCTCCCTTGGGATAATACTTGCTGGTCATCTTTGAGATTGTACCACCATTGGGTGCTGCCTCTAACTTGACCTCAAAAGATATTTTTTCGAGCTTGTCCATCAAAGCATCACCTTCAATCAAAGTATACTTGTACGTGTATGTCTTTTCATTGAGTTCGTCAATGTAGTGCTTCATGTAACTGAAATTACCACCTGCAATAAAAACAATACCCATGTCACATTTATGTTCAATAAGCTATCATATATGAAAATTTGGTGTTTGTAGTGATCTAGCCTTTAGCAAAGTTGATCTGCTTGATGCTTCCAGCTCGTCCATCGCCTTGGATGATTTCAATGCTCTTAATAGCCTGTGGCATGAGTTTGGGAATCAAGTTGTGGGAGTCAAGAATTGTGGCCTTGAATATCCTTGCTGGAGGGATCGAGGAAGTCCGCTCATCGGTGAAAGTGATGACACCCATGATATACCTTGAGTTGATCAAAGATAACTAGGGAGCAGTGAGTAAGATGGGCTTTTGGATAGAGAGAGAGAGATGGTGAGAGGAAGGAGTTTTTATAGGTTGAAGTGAGGGCATTCTTTGTTTTTGAAATGGTTTTCAATAGGTTTGTATCCTCAGGAAAATACCAAGCCAATATATTCAGTTCCTTGTCCAGTTTGCCTGTCATCAGTTACAACAGGACACATCACATTACAGGGGGCCGGATAATTTTCCAATAATGGAATCACTGAGATGGACCTTTGTGTTCCTTGGGACAAATAACTAAGACCCAATTAAATTGTTAGAAGGATATCACCTTCAAATACTCAATTATACAAATGCGCAGGACAAAATTATGGATCTCAATAGCCTTTAGCATGTAATTATCAAAATTATTCTAAAATTTGAGAACAGTATTGTTTGCATAGTAAAAAGTGGGTGGGTAAGATGTGATTTTGACCATTTCTAAATTTTATTTATTTACTTATTTATTATTTTTATTGGTTACAGAGGAAAGAGAAACAAACTTCAATGAGCTTGATGATCAAAAACAACCTGAGGCATTGTTAGCACCAAGCAGATTAAACATTCACAGTCAATGGCAGATCCAGAGGTTTTGCTTAGGAGGGCCAATGGAGATATACTGGGATAGTTATTATAAATACCTGCTTAGGAGGGCCAAATGGAGATAGGTTGGGATAGTTATTATAATTTATAAATACATCAAAAGTTTTGAGGGACACTTTTTAAAATTTATATAAAATTTTAATAGAATTTTTTTTTTCTCAAAACTTTGGGGTGGTTTCAAAGATAGCAATGTTAGAATTTGAGGATTTTTTAACCAACTAGGGCTTGCCCAATGAATTTAAGTCTGACTACTCATTGATTCCATAAAAAAAAAAAAAAAAAAATTCTTTATCTCTCACTGGGTTTTTAAAAGAAAAGCTTATTGAATTTGTAGTCTTTCCTATACTGTGTTATGTGATTGATTAAGTCAAAATTTTAACCTAATAAGCTAACCACGTGCATGTGGACTCTACTTGGCCTTATTGTGGCCCTTCTCCAGTTCAAACCGTTGCAAATACTAGCCAAATGGCTAATTGCATGAACCCTGCATCTGACGCGGATATAGAGGGGGGCTGAGCAGTTGCAAGCTGCCCACCCCTTAAAAGGATAAAAACTATTTAAAATTTGAATTTTTTTTACTCCTTTTTTACATATAATTTTTTAAAAAAATTAAGAAGTCCCCCCCTTAATTTTTCATAATTTTATAGATAACATTTTAGTTTTGAAAATTTTGCCCCCCATACTTTTGGTCTAGATCCCCCACTGTCTTGTATTCAAGCTTTTGAGTATGAAATGATTGGAATATGGACATCTAACACTAGCCGAATTGATATGTATACAACCTTTGGGTTGGATCTATATTTATTTTAATTACTTACTACTTTTTTGTTTGTAGGTATGAATATTCAGTGTCAAGTCTACTATATTTATTACTTTCTTGTATATATTGACATGACATCCTAAAGGGAGTGCGTTGCATATTTAAATCATAGTATTGGTACAGAAGAAGAAAAAAGGTAAACCAAAATACATAAGGAGTTTGAATTTTTCAGAATTCTGTCACAAATCATGGCATTCTGTCATCACTAAAGCCCTTGTGCCATTGTCATGCAATATTGGCATGGCATGTGAGAGAAATAAGAAACGAGACATTTGTATCAACATTTTCTTCAAAGAATTAAGAACAGCTTTGCATTTCTGTTCCATGACATCATAGAGTGCTTAACCAGCATGTTTATGGTTTATTTTTGTAATAATACTTCTCTTGAATTGGATTATAAATAATTAAAGATAACTTGGTCAAGCAAGGGAAAGGGCTCATTGGAATAAGTATCCACTTGCTTTCCAGAAACCATGTTTTGGCATAGTTTTTTCATTAATACTTGAAATGCTCATGTAAAGTGGGGTACATTGTGCAAAATATAGCTAGGTAGTAGGCAAGATGAGAGAGTTGTTTGCTGTCAAGAACACATATGAATCACAAAAAGAAGGGCTGCTTGTCAGCTGGCTTTCTGCTGTTCAAACTTCAAATCTCCATCGAATTCATCTTTTAAACCTACTGTATTCATTCATTTTTGGGAACATACATGAGTTGACACTGAAATTTGAGCCCATAGGGTGGCAACTTGAAGGTGCATAACAGAGGATTAATTAACCTCATCCTGTTTCGTCATATCACACATGTATGTATTTTGTTTTCTATTCAAGTCTCTGTAGTCCTAAGTGCATGATTTGGGAACAACAATCTTAAGATACAAAGTTTAATATGAAAATTAGATATTGTTGATTGAGAAGTGTGACAAATAACTGTAATCATTTCAGTTCCATGAAGGCTAACAGAAGTGCTTTTGTTTATGCAAATATCTGTTTTATGATTTCTTTTTCATGTCAAAAGATTATTATATATAAGGTGATTTAATTAGAAAGAAAAATAACAATCGACCCTTGATCACAAACAGGTGTGATCCTTATTCTCAAAACAAAGGCAACTAAAGCTGGGCAAGAGCAGACAGACACAGACTTTCACATAATAGACTTGAGAAACCAAAAGCACTAGCTTGGAAACTAGGAACTCTAAACATAGGCATCAGGGTTCTGCAGGAGATAGGCTTCCACAACCTTGTACATTCCCAAGACTTTTTCTTTGCCTGCTTTAATGTCCTCTTCTGTAAGCACAAAATCACCCTTGGTATAATATTTGCTCTTCATCTTAGAGATTGTACCACCATCAGATGATGCTTCTAACTGAACCTCAAAAGATATTTTTTCAAACTTGTCCTTCAAGGCATCACCTTCTACCAAAGTGTATTTGTATGTGTATGTCTCTTCATTGAGCTCTTCAATGAGATGCTTCATACAATTCAAATTGCTACCTGCCAAAAAAAAACCATGTCACATTCATTCTTTACATCAAAATATATTGGTAACATGCAAATTTTGATCATTATATATGATTTTAAGAATCTAGCCTTCAGCAAAGTTGATCTGCTTGATGCTTCCGGCTCCTCCATCTCCTTGAATGAATTCGATGCTCTTAATAGCCTGTGGCATTAGCTTTGGAATCAAGTTGTGAGAATCAAGGATTGTGGCCTTGAATATCCTTGCCGGAGCGATGGGGGAGTTTGTTCATCAGTAGAAGTAGTGATGGCCATGATCTTCAAGAGTTTTGAAGATTATTGGGGACCAATAAGTAAGCTTGGGTGATTAGGAGTTTTCTTTGCACAATGAGATTGTAAGAGATAAGAAGGTATTTATAGGTTGAAGGTAGAGGTTTCCTTGCTTTTTGAAATTGTTTTCAAATGGTCAAGTATCAAGACGAATAGCCAAACATATTCTGCTCCTTGTCTAGTTTCCATGTCATTAGACACAGTGAGGCACATTACATTAAAAAGGGGCATCATTTTCCCAAAGGAACAGAAATTAACTTGGGCAAACCATTACTATATTCCACATATAAGGCTTGACTGCTAAGATAATCAGCCTGAGAGAGAATGGGGGTCAATGGAAGGAATACCCACTTGGTTCCTAGAAGAAGACTATGGACCCAAAATACTTAATTGTACAAATGCACAAGACAAAATTATGAATCTGAATAGCAGTAAACATGAATCCTAAAATAATGTGAAAACATTAAAAATAATAATATAAAGTGAGAGTCATTTGGCTTTTAGTACAGTTTAAATTCAAATCGAAACCAAGTTTTGTGATTGGCTAAAGCTGCCAGCAGGAGAAAAGAAAGTTTTGCTTATACAGTTTAGATAAGGTTTTTCTAATTCAATTTAAAGATAGGGTACTACTAGGCGACACAAAGAGGTCAGTGATAGTGTCAAAAGTCTTGTATAATGATTTTGACATCTTTTAGTTATTAATTAAAGGAATTGCTTACCAATGAATCTCCCCCTTTCTCTAACCCAATGAACAGAACCATCACATTGATGTAATCGACACCAATTTCAGACTTCAAAAAACCAAAACTGAGCGCAATAAACAATGTTAACAGTTAAGCATTGTTCACACTAATCAGACTTAGCTGTACTGACATATTCAAACTCCACTTAGATGTTAGGACTTTGTTTGTTGCATTTTTGTTTTATAATTATAAAATGTTACTTATTTTTAGGTTTTGGAAAGCCGCTGTCAAAATATCTTATTTTGGTGAAGCAAAATTATTTGTTTCACTTGCTTTGAAAAGCACAGAAGGCCTTGTCTAGTTTCAATGTCATCAGACACAGCAAGCCACATTACTATAATCCACATATAATACTTGATTGATAAGAGAATCAGTCAGAGACAGAAAGGGAGGTTAGATGGGAGAAATACCCGCTTGGTTCCTAGAAGACTACGGCCCCAAAATACTTAACTGTACAAACGCACAGGACAAAGTTATGGATCTGAATAGCACTAAACATGCATCCTACAATTGTGTGAAAAAAATGAAAATAATAAGATATAGTGGGAATCATTTGGCTTTTAGTACAGTTTTAATTCATATCAAAACCAGTAGTTTTTTGATTGGCTAAAACTGCCAGCAGGAGAAAAGAAAGTGATGCTTATACAATTTAGATTAGGTTTTTCTTATTCTATTTAAAGCTAGGGTGGTACTAGGCAACACTAAGAGGGTCACTGATAGTGTCAAAAGTTTTATGTGATGATTTTGACTGTCTCTTAGTTATTCATTAAAGGAATTACTTACCAATAAATCTCACCCTCTTTCTCTAACCCAATAAACAGAACCATCACATTGATGTAATCGACACCAACATGAATGAGTTATGTAGACTTCTGAGATTAAGTTATCACAAAACTGAAAAGCTCAACACACTCATTTTCAAAGTAATCAGGCTTAACTGTACTGACATATTCAAACTACACTTATATGTTAGGATTCTGTTTGTTGCATATTTGTTTTATAATTATAAAACATATACTACTAAAATGTTCTTTTTTCTTTTATTTTTTTGCAAAACAGTTATCAAAATAACTTATTTTGGTGAAGCACAACTATTTGTTTCACTTGCTTTTAAAATGAAGCGCCCTGTACAGTTAAAAGCACAGAAGGCCTTGTGGGCTCAAGGGGTTTAAAATTCTTCTCCTTTTCCCACGTTTAAGTATCATTGTTGAAACGCAAAGCTGTTCTACCATGGCTAGTATGTCTTCAACAATCATTTGCACTTTCCAGGTGGGACACTTCTGTACAAGAACTTACAATCAGATTCCACCATAAATTTATCAAAACCCAGCTAGATTCCATTTTGGCGCCTTCTCTGCAGGTTAATGCTTCTGCCATGAGCAGATAAGATATAATCAAACTTAGTCCATGTCCATCAACAAATTCATCTCTGCATTTCCTAGCTATCACCCCAACAGATCTCTTCTCTGCTCCTTGTAAAAAAAAAAAAGGTGTCGCAACTTTTTCTTTTATTTTTGGTAGGTTACACGTTTCACAATTCACCTTCACTACTTCTCCAGGAACAGGAATGGGAGGGTCCAGTTTGAAGAGATGTCTGCAGAGGCTCTATTAGAAGGACGGTCAGATGCTGTTACAGCCTGAAATATGAAGAGAGCTTAGGAGGCCTTAGTTAGAACTCTGGTGCCTCCAAAACTGATTCATTATAAATTAATCTAATTCCTCTGCATCTAGATTAGGAAGAATGAAGAGTTGGAAAGGCCATACTGCAAGGAATTCATGATTATTTGACTTTATATTGTTTAACCTTCAGTGGAACATTCGTCATTCTTAAAACTATACCACTCAATTCTTTCCGGGCAACATAAATTTACATACTAAACTTTTAAGCTCTAAGGTGACAAACGTGGAATAAGGACCAACTCATACCCTGCTCTATATCATTTGTGTCATTGGATATTCCATTGTTATTTTAATAGCAGTAGTCCTCAGATGATTCCGGGCTTTGGAACCAACTTAGATGTGCAAGTACCATCAACAATACTGGCATAAGAATCCAATTTCTAGCCAGAAAGCATCTTTTAGGGATAGTTTTGTATAATCCTTGCAATGCTCATATGAAGTGGGGACCATTGTGCAAAATATAGCTTGGTATTAGGTAAGAAGAGAGACACTTGTTGTTAGCTGACAAGAGCACAAATATGAATCACAAAGGACTGCTTGTCAACTGGCTTTCTGCTGTTCCATGGAAGAATTCATGTTTTCAAACCTATTCGTTCATTTATTCATTATTGGGAACAAATATTAGGTGACAAAGTTTCAGCCCATAGGGTGGCAACTTAAGGTGCAGAACAGAGAATTAATTAACCTTACCCTGTTTGTTCATATCAGACATATATGGATTTTGTTTTCAATTGACGTCTTTGAAATCCTAAGTGGATTATTTGGGAACAATAATCTTAAGATATAAAGTCTAATATGAAAATTGGATACTGTTGATTGAGAAGAGCCAAAACAGAATGGCTCTGCCTACTCAAAACTTTTGAGGGGATGCCACCTGCTACTAAAATCCCAAGTGTAACAAATTGTGAAAAACTGTAATCATTTCAGTTCCATGGAGGCCAACAGGAGTGCTTGTGTTTATGCAAAATCTCGGTTGTATGATTTGTTTTTATGTCAAAAGATTATTATAAGGTGTTTTCAATAGGAAGAAAAATAACAATCAACCCTTGATCACAAACAAGTGTGATTCTTATTCTCAAAACCAAGGAAACTAAAGCCAGGCAAGAACAGACAGACTGCGACATAATAGACTTGAGAAACCGAAGGCACTAGCTTGGAAACTAAGTCTAAACATAGGCTTCAGGGTTCTGTAGGAGATAGGCTTCCACAACCTTGTACATTCCCAAGACCTTTTCTTTGCCAGCTTTAATGTCCTCTTCTGTAATCATAAAATCACCCTTGGTATAATATTTGCTCTTCATCTTAGAGATTGTACCACCATTAGATGATGCTTCCAACTGGGCCTCAAAAGATATTTTTTCAAACTTGTCCTTCAAGGCATCACCTTCCACCAAAGTGTATTTATATGTGTATGTCTTTTCATTGAGCTCTTCAATGAGGTGCTTCATACAAATGAAATTGCTACCTGACAAAAAAAAAAAAAGCCCCATGTCACATTCATGTTCTACAAAATAATATATTGATAACATATGAATTTTGATCATTATATATGATCTTAAGAATCTAGCCTTCAGCAAAGTTGATCTGCTTGATGCTTCCAGCCCCTCCATCTCCATGGATAAATTCAATGCTCTTAATTGCCTGTGGCATAAGTTTTGGAACCAAGTTGTGAGAATCAAGGATTGTGGCCTTGAATATCCTTGCCGGAGGGATTGGGGAAGTCTGTTCATTAGTATAAGTAGTGATGGCCATGATCTTATGGAGTTTTGAAGATTATTAGGAACCAAAAAGCAAGCTTGGTTGAGTAGGAGTTTTCTGTGCAAAAATAAGATTGTTAGAGGAACATATTTATAGGGTGAAGGTAGACAGTTCCTTCTTGTTGAATTTTTTTTCAATTGGTCCATATCCTAGGCAGTTATCAAGTCAAATAACCAAACATATTCTGCTCCTTGTCTAGCTTCCATGTCATCAGACATAGCAAGCCACATATTAGAAACGACATCATTTTCACAAAAATAATAGAAATTATCTTAGGCAAACCAATACTATATTCCACATATAAGGCTTGATTGCTTAGATAATCAGTCAGAGAGAGAAAGCGGGGTAGATGGAGGGAATACCCACTTGATTCCTAAAATTCTATGGCCCCAACATACTTAATTGTACAAATGCACAGGACAAAATTATGGATTTGAATAGCAGTAAACATGCATCCTAAAATTATGTGAAAACATGAAAACAGTAAAATAAAGAGGTACTCATTTGGCTTTTTAGTATAGTTTTAACTCATATCAAAAGCAGCAGTTTTGTAATCAGCCAAAGCTGCCTGCAGGAGAAAAGAAAGTGATGCTTATACAATTTAGATAAGGTTTTTCTTATTAATTTTAAAGATAGGGTACTAGAAGGTGACACTAAGAGGTCAGTAATAGTGTTAAAAGTCTTATATAATGATTTTGACATCTTTTAGTTATTGATTAAAGGAATTATTTACCAATAAATCTCCCCTTCTTTCTCTAACCCAGTGAAAACCATCGCATTGATGTAATCGACACCAACATAAATGAGTTGTGTAAACTTCTCAGGTTATATTATTACAGAACTGAAAAGCTCAAGACATTCAATTTCGAACTTCAAAACCAAAACCGAGCCCAATAAACAGTGTTTTAACTGTTAACTATTGTTTACACCAATCAGATTTAGCCGTATTGACATATTCAAACTCCACTTAGATGTTAGGACTCTGTTTGTTGCATTTTTGTTTTATGATTATAAAATATACAGTGCTAATGTTTTGTTTTTCTTTTTTAGAAAACTGTTATCAGAATATCTTATTTGGTGAAATAAAAATATTTGTTTTTGCTTTCTTTGAGAACAAATCTCCTGTACAGTTAAAAGCACGGATGGCCTTGTGGGTTCATAGGGTTTAAGATTCTTCTCTTTGTCAGTGAAATATATTGTTGACCTATTCTCAAACAGCTTAAGTTTTTAGAACAACCGGTGATCTAGAACAACCAGTGATCTAACTGTCAGAAGGGGGGAGTTGTAGTGATGTACAAGAAAAACTTATTAATTTCCCCATCTCATTAGTTAGTTGAGGAACTTTTCCTTTTAATATAAAAGCTAGACATGCTCATGAAACAGATATTGAGCATTTGTTCCAATCACTATTCTATCTATACTTTTTTGGGACTGAGGAGATGATGAAGTATGAAACAACTAAGAATCTGAAGTCTAAAATATCTGCCAAATAAAACAGAGGAGAACTAGTCCATTTGGGAAAGAGAGCTCCAACTCCAAGCATGAGGCACTCAGTAAGCAGTCTTGTTTCCTAAGCACTTCACGTGACAAAGTGCTCCAATGAGTAAGACTACCAAAGCGAACTATGAACAGAACTTAGTGTTAGAGATAGTGACTCGTATTCTTGTAATATGTGAAACTAGCATATAGGCCTTATAACCCTATTTTAGGTATAGTAAGAGTATGTTGGAGAGTTTCCAATGTACCGAGTTAGGGTAAGGGTTAGGGTTAGGGTTTTAATTGTGAGCCAATATAAATATGTTGCAACCCTATATTTTGAATAGTGAAGAATATAATCATTCTCGTGGACATAGGCACCGTGCGTAAATTTTCTGTATCGTTTCTCTCTCTCTCTCTCTCTCTCTCTCTCTCTCTCTAACACTTTTCACCAAAGTTACATAGATCATTAATTCACAACACTTAGGACAGTTAGGTACTGTAGCAGCTTGAACTATGAGCAGAGCTTTGGAGGCTTTGTTAGAACTCTGGTACCTGCAAAACTAATTCATTTATAGGTTAATTTGATTCCTCTGCATCTAGATTAGGAAGAGTGAAGAGCTGGCGGGGCCATTCTTTAAGGAATTCCTGATTATTTGACTTTCTATTGTTTAACCTTCAATGGAATATTCATCATTCTTAAACCTATATCATTCGTTCGTTCCTGGCAACATAAATTTGACACTCTCTCTAAAACTTTTAATCTCTTATTTGGGAGATCGATGTGGATAAGATGACAAATGTGGAGTCAGGACCAACTTATACCCTGATCTGTATCATTTATTGTCATTGGATATTCCATTGTTATTTTAAGTAGTAATAGTCCTCATAGATGGTTCAGGGCTTTGGAATCAACTTAGATGTGCAAGTACCATCAAAAAATACTTGTATGGGACACTGAGGGTTAGATATTCTCATAGTGTCAAGAAATGTAACAAATTGATTGGAAAAAAAAATTGCACAAACACAAATGTGAAAATATTATTATTATTTCTCAACAAAAAACAAAGAGAGTTTACAATCAGCTTGTGATCACAAACACCAATGGGAAATATGATTATTCAATCCAAAGGCAACCACAGCTAGAGAAAGGAAAAGGCCACATTATTACACGACAGGCTTGAGAAACCAAATAGCAACACTTCAGAAGATAAAGGGCTTCAAACATAGGCATCAGGGTTTTCCTGGAGGTAGGCTTCCACAACCTTGTACATTCCCAAGGCCTTTTCTTTGCCGGCCTTAATGTCCTCTTCTGTGAGCACAAAATCACCCTTTGTATAATACTTGCTTGTCATCTTAGAGATTGTACCACCATCAGGTGACCCCTCTAACTTGACCTCAAAAGATATTTTATCAAACTTGTCCTTCAAGGCATCGCCTTCTACCAACATGTACCTGTACGTGTATGTCTCTTCATTGAGCTCATCAATGCGGTAGCTTCATATAGTTGAAATTCTTGCCTGCAAGTAAACACACACGTCACATTCATGGTGTATATGATAATATATTGATCACAAGTAAAATTCAATAATTATGTATATTATTCTAAGAATCTAGCCTCCAGTGAAGTTGATCTGCTTGATGCTTCCAGCTCCTCCATCTCCTTGGATGAATTCGATGCTCTTAATAGCTTGTGGCATGAGTTTTGGAATCAAGTTGTGAGAATCAAGGATTGTGGCCTTGAATATCCTTGCCGGAGAGAGAGGGGAAATTTGTTCATCAGTAAAAGTAGTGATGGCCATGAATCTTCTGGACTTATGAAGATTATCAGGGACCAAGTAAGATTGGGTGAGTAGGAGTTTTCTTTGCAAAAATGAGGTTGTAAGAGGAAGGTATTTATAGGTTGAGGGTGGAGAGTTTCTTGCTTTTGAAATTGCTCCAAGACAAATAGCCGAACATATTCTACTTCTTGTCTAGTTTCTATATCATCAGACACAGCAAGGCACATCACGTAGAAAGCGGCATCATTTTCACAAATAACAATTGAAATTATTTTAGGCAAAACATTCGTATATTCCACATAAAAGGCTTGATTGCTAAGATAATCTGTCAGAGACAGAAAGGGGGGTTAGATGGGAGGAATACCCACTTGGTTCCTATGGCCCAAAAAATACATAATTGTGCAAAAGCACAGGACAAAATTATAGATCTGAATTGCAGTAAACACGCACCCTACAATTATGAGAAAACATGAAAATAATAAAATAAATTGGGAGTCATTTGGCTTTTAGTGCTGTTTAGCAACAGTTTTGTGACTGGCTAAAGCTGCCTGCAGGAGAGAAGAAGTGATGCTAATACAACTTAGATAAGGTTTTTCTTATTCAATTCAAAGATAGGGTACTACTAGGCGACACTAAGAAGTCGGTGATAGTGTCAAAAGTTTTATGTGATGATTTTGACATCTTTTAGTTATTGATTAAAGGAATTACTTACCAATAAATCTCCCCCTCTTTCTCTAACCCAATTAACAGAACCATCACATTGATGTAATCGACAGATTCGAAACCAACATGAATGAGTTATGTAGACTTCTGAGATTAAGTTATCACAGAACTGAAAAACTCAACACACTCAATTTCAAACTTCAAAACCAAAACTGAGCCCAATAAACAGTGTTAATCGTTAAGCATTGTTCACACTAATCAGACTTAGCTGTACCGACATTCAAACTCCAGTCAGATGTTTGTGGCGTTTTTGTTTTATAATTATAAATCGTATACTATTAAAAATGTTCTCATTTTTATTTTTTGGAAAACCATTATCAAAATATCTTATTTTGGTGAATGCACAATTATTTGTTTCACTTGCTTTGAAATCAAGTGTCCCGTACAGTTAAAAGTACAGAAGGCCTTGTGGGTTCAAGGGGTTTAAAATTCTTCTCCTTTTCCCATGATTAAGTATCATAGTTGAAACACATAGTTGTTCTACCATGGCCAGTATGTCTCAAACAATGATTTGCACATCCAAGTGGGACACTCCTCTACAAGAACTTACAATCAGATTCCACCATAATTTTATCAAACCCCAGCTAGATGCCATTTTGGTGCCTTCTCTGCAAGTTAATGCTTCTGCCATGAGCAGATAAGATATAATCAAACTTAGTCCATGTCCATCAACAAATTCTTCTATGCATTTCCTAGCTATCACCCCAACAGATCTCTTCTCTGCCCCTCTTAAAAGAAATGGTGTCACAATTTTTTCTTTTCTTTATGGTAGGTTACAGGTGTCACAATTCACCCTCACTACTTCTCTGGGCACGGGAATGAGAAGGTCCAGCTGGAAGAGATGTCTGCAGAGACTCTATTAGAAGGACAGTTAGGTGTTGTAGCAGCTTGAAATATGAAGAGAGCTTAGGAGGCTTTAGTTAGAACTCTGGTGCCTCCAAAACGGATTCATTTATAAATTAATCTAATTCCTCTGCATCTAGATTAGGAAGAATGAAGAGCTGGAAAAGCCTTACTTCAAGGAATTCCTGATTAATTGACTTTCTATTGTTTAACCTTTAGTGGGACATTCATCATTCTTAAACCTATTACATGTTAGAGAATGTCATAATAAAGTTACACCATCTCTAAAAGCTTAAGCTTTTAGATGAGTTGGTGATTTAACATGGTATCAGAGTAGGCAAAAAGTCCTGAGTTCAAACCTCGCCGTCACACAAAAAAATATGAATTGATACGTGTAGGCTCAAAGTGGCCACACGTGAGGGGGCGTGTTAGAGAATATAATAATAAAGTTACACCATCTCTAAAAGCTTAAGCTTTTAGATGAGTTGGTGATTTAACATTACACTCGTTCTTTGTGGGGCAACACATATTTGACACTCTCTAAACTTTTAAGCTCTTATTTGGGAAATTGATGTGGAGAAGGTGACAAACGTGGATTAATGTCCAACTCATACCCTGCTCTATATCATTTGTCATTGGATATTCCAATGCTATTTAAGTAGTAATAGTCCTCATAGATGATTCTGAGCTTTGGAACCAACTTAGATGTGCAAGTGCCATCAACGATACTGGTATAAGAACCCACTTGCTTGCCAGAAACCATCTTTTAGAGATAGTTATGTTTAATCCTTGCAATGCTCAAGAGAAGTGGGGAACATTGTGCAAAATATAGCTAGGTATTAGGCAAGAAGAGAGACTCTTGTTGTTAGCTGACAAGAGCACAAATTTGAATCACAAATGACTGCTTGTCAGCTGGTTTTCTGTTGTTCCATGGAAGAATTCATCTTTTCAAACCTATTTATTCATTCAATATTGGGAACATATATTAGTTGGCACTGAAATTTCAGGCCCATAGGGTGGCAACTTAAGGTGCAGAACAGAGGATTAATTAACCTTATCTTGCTTATTCATATCACACATGTATGTCCTTTTGTTTTCAATTGAAGTCTCTGTAATCGTAAGTGGATTATTTGGAAACAACAATCTTAAGATACAAAGTCTAATATGAAAATTAGATATTGTCAATTGAGAAGAGCCAAAACAGAATGGTTCCGCCTACTCAAAACTATGAGGGGATGCCGCCTAATACTAAAATCCCAAGTGTAACAAATAGTGAAAAACTGTAACATTTCAGTTCCTTGGAGGCCAACAAGAGTGCTTTTGTTTATGCAAAATCTCTGCTTTATGATTTATTTTCTTGCCAAAAGATTATTATAAGGTGCTTTCATTAGGAAGAAAATTAACAATCAACCCTTGATCACAAACAGGTGTGATCCTTATTCTCAAAACAAAGGAAACTAAAGCCAGGCAAGAGCAGACAGGCTGCGACATAATGGACTTGAGAAACCAAAAGCACTGGCTTGGAAACTAAGAACTCTAAACATAGGCATCAGGGTTCTGCAGGAGATAGGCTTCCACAACCTTGTACATTCCCAAGACTTTTTCTTTCCCGGCTTTAATGTCTTCTTCTGTAAGCATAAAATCACCCTTGGTATAATATTTGCTCGTCATCTTAGAGATTGTACCACCATCAGATGATGCTTCTAGCTGAACCTCAAAAGATATTTTTTCAAACTTATCCTTCAAGGCATTCACCTTCAACCAAAGTGTATTTGTACGTGTATGTCTTTTCATTGAGTTCTTCAATGAGGTGCTTCATGCAATTGAAATTGCTACCTGCCAAAAAAAAACACCACCCGTGTCATATTCATGCTTTACATCATAATATATTGATAGCATATGAATTTTGATCATTATATATGATCTTAAGAGTCTAGCCTCCAGAGAAGTTGATCTGCTTGATGCTTCCAGCTCCTCCATCTCCTTTGACGAATTCGATGCTCTTAATAGCCTGTGGCATGAGTTTTGGGATCAAGTTGTGGGAATCAAGGATTGTGGCCTTGAATATCCTTGCCGGAGAGATGGGGGAAATCTGTTCTTCAGTAAAAGTAGTGACAGCCATGATCTTCTAGAGTTTTGGAGATTATTTGGGACCAACAAGCAAGCTTGGTTGAGTAGGAGTTTTCTGTGCAAAAATGAGATTGTTAGAGGAAGGTATATATAGGTTGAAGGTAGGGTGTTACTTCTTTTCGAAATTGTTTTCAACTGCTCTATATCCTATGCAAGTACCAAGACAAATAACCAAACATATTCTGTTCATTGTCTAGTTTCCATGTCATCAGACCCAGCAAGCCAAATATTAGAAAGAGCATTTTCACAAAAAAAAAAAAAAATCATAGAAATTGTCTTAGGCAAACCATTACTTTATTGCACATATAAGGCTTGGTTGCTAAGCTAATCATTCAGAAAGAGAATGGAGGGTAGATGGAAGGAATACCCACTTGGTTCCTAGAAGACTATGGCCCCAAAATACTTAATTGTACAAATACACAGGACAAAATCATGGATCTGAATAGCAGTAAACATGCATCCTAGAATTATGTGAAAACAATAAAATAAAGTGGGAGTTATTTGGCTTTTTAATATAGTTATAATTAATATCAAAATCAACAGTTTTTTAATCTTCTAAAGCTTCCTGCAGGAGAAAAGGAAGTAATGTTTATACAATTTAGATAATGTTTTTCTTATTAATTTAAAAGATAGGATACTACTAGGTGACGGTAAGAGGTCGGTAAGAGGTCAGTAATAGTGTCAAGAGTCTTATATAATGATATTGACATCTTTTAGTTATTGATTAAATTTAAAGGAAGTACTTACCAATAAATCTCCCGCTCTTTCTCTAACTTGATGAACAGAACCATCACATTGATCTAATCGACACCAACATCAATGAATTGTGTAAACTTCTCAGGTTGTATTATTACAGAACTGAAAAGTTCAAGACATTCAATTTCAAACTTCAAAACCAAAACTGAGCCCAATAAACAGCGTTAACCATTAAGCATTGTTCACACTAATCAGGCTTAGCTGTAATGACATATTCAAACTCCACTTAGATGTTAAGGCTCTGTTTGTTGCCTTTTTATTTTATTATTATAAAACATACAGTACTATTGTTTTTGTTTGTCTTTTTCAGAGAACTGTTATCAGAATATCTTGTTTTGGTGAAACATAAATATTTGTTTTCACTTGCTTTGAAAACAAGTGTCCTTACAGTTAAAAAGCACAGAAGGCCTTGTCTGTTCAAGGGTTATGTTACAAGAAAAAATTGTCTTCCCCAGATTATTAGTTATTTAAGGAACTTTTCTTTTTAATATAAAAGCTAGACTGTATGCTTATTGCACAGTCAGTCTCATTAGATTATTTAAAGAAATTTAGATTCTTAAGGATAAAAAACCTCGATTGCATGCTCATGAAGCAGATATTGAGCATTTGTTCCAATTCACTATTCCATCTATAATTGTTTTTTATGTTATTTTATTTTTGGGACTGAGGAGAAGATAAAAGTATAAAACAGCAGAACTAGTCCTGTTGGGAAAGAGAGCTCTTCATCTCCAAGCATGAGCCACTCAGTAAGCAACCTTATTTCATAAGCACTTCTCATGAACTAAGGAGTAAGACTCCCATGGTTAGTATGTCTTAAACAATGATTTGCACTTTCCAGGCAGGACACTTCTGTATAAGAACTGACAATTAGATTCCACCAATTTTGTCCAAACCCCAGCTGGATGCTGTTTTGATGCCTTCTCTGCAAGTTAATGCTTCTGCCGTGAGCAGAGTAGATGTAATCAAACTTAGTCCAGGACTATCAAGAAATTCTTCTCTGCAATTCCTAGCTATCACCCAAACATATCCCTTCTCTGGCCCTTGGGAAAAAAGGTGTCACAAGTTTTTCTTTTATTTTGTTAGGGAAACAGGTGTCACAATTTACCTTCACTACTCTGGGCACAAGAATGGAAGGGTCCAGCTGGAAGAGATGTTATGAGCTGCAGAGCCTCTATTAGGATGACAGTTTGGTGCTTTAGCAGCTTGAAATATGAAGAGTCGCTTAGGAGGCTTTAGTTAGAACTCTGTTGCCTCCAAAACTGATTAATTTATAAATTGATCTGATTTCTCTGCATCTATAAGGAAGAATGAAGAGTTGTAGAGGCCATTCTTTAAGAAATTCCTAATTATTTTGACTTTTTATTTTTAAACTTCAATGGGACATTCATCATTCTAAAACCTGTACCATTCTTCATTCCTGGCAACATTAATTTGACACACTGTAAACTTTTAAGCTCTTATTATCTGGGCAAAGGAGTGGGAGAGTCCAGCTGGAAGAGGTGTTATGAGCTGCAGAGCCTCTATTAGGATGACAGTTTGGTGCTTTAGCAGCTTGAAATATGAAGAGTGCTTAGGAGGCTTTAGTTAGAACTCTGTTGCCTCCAAAACTGATTAATTTATAAATTGATCTGATTTCTCTGCATCTATATAAGGAAGAATGAAGAGTTGTAGAGGCCATTCTTTAAGAAATTCCTAATTATTTTGACTTTTTATTGTTTAAACTTCAATGGGACATTCATCATTCTAAAACCTGTACCATTCTTCATTCCTGGCAACATTAATTTGACACACTGTAAACTTTTAAGCTCTTATTATCTGGGCAAAGGAGTGGGAGAGTCCAGCTGGAAGAGGTGTTATGAGCTGCAGAGCCTCTATTAGAAGGACAGTCAGGTGTGGTAGCAGTTTGAAACATGAACAGAGCTTAGGAGGAGGCTTTAGTTAGAACTCTGTTGCCTCCAAAACTGATCCATTTATAAATTAATTTCTCTGCATCTAGGTTAGGAAGAATGAAGAGCTGGAGAGGCCATTCTTTAAGAAATTCCTAATTTTTTGACTTTCTATTGTTTAAACTTCAATGGGACATTCATCATTCTTAAACCTGTACCATTCTTCATTCCTGGCAACATTAACTTGACACCCTGTAAACTTTTAAGCTCTTCTTTGGGATATTGATGTGGCTAAGGAGACAAATGTGGAGTACGTACCAACTCAGTCTCATACCCTGCTCTATATCATTTATGTCATTGGATATTCCATTGTTATCTTAGTAACAGTCCTCATAGATGATTTGGGGCTTTAATTGAAACCAACTTAGATTTGCAAGTACCATCAACAATACTTGTATGGCAGATAGGCCTAAACTGAGGGTCAGATATTGTCAAAGAAAAAAAAAAACATTTTGAACAAACACAAATGAGAAAAGATTATTATTGTTTCTTAACAAACAACAGAAGGAGAGAGTTTACAATCAACTTGTGACCACAGAACTCAAACGGGAAAGATGATTATTGTCAATTCAAAGACAGCCACAGCCAGAGAAAAGAAAAGGCCACATATTATTACATATCAGGCCTGAGAAACCATATAGAAGATAAAGAGCATTAAACATAGGCATTGGGGTTTTCCTGGAGGTAGGCTTCCACCACCTTGTACATTCCCAAGGCCTTTTCTTTGCCGGCCTTAATTTCCTCTTCTGTAAGCACAAAATCACCCTTAGTATAATACTTGCTTGTCATCTTAGAGATTGTACCACCATCGGCTGACCCCTCTAACTTGACCTCAAAACATATTTTATCAAACTTTTCCTTCAAGGCATCACCTTCTACCAAAGTGTATCTGTACGTGTATGTCTCTTCGTTGAGCTCATCGATGTGGTGCTTCATATAGTTGAAATTCTTGTCCTGCAAGTAAAACACACAAGTCACATTCATGGTGTATATGATAATATATTGATGACGTGTAAATTTTGATCCTTATATATATAATTATAAGAATCTAGCCTTGAGCAAAGTTGATCTGCTTCATGCTTCCAGCCCCTCCATCTCCTTGGATGAATTCAATACTCTTAATATCCTGTGGCATGAGTTTTGGAATCAAGTTGTGGGAATCCAGAATTGTGGCCTTGAATATCCTTGCCGGAGAGATGGGGGAAGTGTGCTCATCAATGAAAGTGGTTACAGCCATGATCTTCTAGAGTACTTGCAAAGATTATTAGGGAGTAATGTATATGTAAGGTTGGGTTGGGTGGGAGTTTTCTTGGGACAAATGAGATTGTAAAAGGGTATTATTTATAGGTGAAGTTAGAGAGTTCCTTGTCTCTCCATACCTAAGCAAATAACCAAATATGTTCGGCTTCTTGTCTAGTTTGCATGTCATCAAACTTGCATTACGTTGCAGAGGAGCATCATTTTCTCAAAAACCACCATTATTAAATTCCACAAATAGGAGTATTGCTAAGACAATCACAGAGAGAGAAAAAAAAAGAGGGCCAAAATACTGAAGTGTACAAATGTGCAGGACAAAATTATGGATATCAGCAGCAGTAAACATATACTAGAATAATTAGGGAAAATGAAAACCATGATATAAAATGAGGGAAATGATCTTCCCATATATATATACCTTGCCGAGTGCCATGTCCTCTGCCTAACCCTAAAAAAAGAGACATCTAATTACCTGGAAAAAAAAACGCGGGCGTAAAAATATATATACAACCTTCCACATCTTACACACACTCATATGATAATCGGCGGCGGAATATCAGATGGCGTTAGAGGTCGCGGCGGCTTTGGAGGTTCCACATCCGGCGACGGAGGATATATGTCCGGTGACCATGGTGGAATGTCAGGAGCCGGCGGTGATGGCATGGGGGGTCGAGGAATGTTAGGTCCAGGAGGTGACGGTATCGGTGGGCCTGGAAAATCTGGGCCGGGGTTCGGCCCAGGCGACAGTGGTGGAGGATCTGCAATCTTTTCTGGTGCAATCGGATCAAACTCGGGTACATTAGGACTTTGTGTCAACTCCGGTGGAACAGAAGGTTCGTAACCAGGAGGCCCCGAGGGGAGCACTGGCGGGGTTTTTCGCAGTGGGTCAGATGGATCAGTGGCTAGCATTCGAGCGGAAAGAAAGAGACAGTTTGAATTGTTACGGACTCGGCCCATCTTTATCAGTGAGATTGCATTATATGAGTGGAATAGTGAGGAGGCCTTTGCTGTGGTTGATTTCTTCATGAGGTTGTATGGTATTGCAGAGACACTGGACATTTTACAGGGATTCGGTGATTCTTCCGGAACGACGGAGCATATATAAATATATATATATATAGACACTGGACACGTGACACAGTATATAGGTGGCATTCGGAAGACACCTGTAAGTCATGCAGCAGAACACGTAGCTACTTTGGTACTGACAACTGGCACCTCCCGAACATGATTTTGAACATCAGTAGGAGTTAATGCTTGGGAGAATTTTTGAAAACCGAGTTCAGAGTCGCGTGTTTGGATGGGCAACGTGGTCTTTTTGAACAGGTGGTTCGGAATTTAAATCTAATTTTTTTTATATTGAATATTAATTTTAATATTTTTAAAAAATTGTTTAATCATTTTTAAATCTAACTATTTATTTTAAAAAAATATCAGTAAAGTTTTTTTTGCACACTCATTTTTTATTAATATAAAATTTTTTTCAAATATATTTATCTAAACACTCACAAATTATATTTTTTAAAATTATATTTGTTATCAATTATTCAAACGAATAATGATTACAAAATTTAAGTTTTAAAGATGCTAAAAAAACTCTCTCAAATTAGTTTGCATTATTATTGAAGTTTTAAAACTCATTAGAAGTTTTCAAACAAGACATTAGATTCATTAAAAAAAAATTATTAATAAATAACATAATTTAATACCTAGACTCCTAGTTTTTTTTTCTAATAAAGTGATGAGAAATTACAATATATGAATCAATCAATTAACTAAAACACTTCAACATATTAAAATTAAAAATCAACTAACATAATTTATCTTACACAAATTTAAATCGAGAGACTCAACCTAACTCAAAATTGAGTGAAAATAATACTAACAATCGTCCTAATGAAAATTGAGACTCGAACTTATGGCATCTCTTCTAAAAAAGAGCACAAGTAACTATTTAGGTTACACTCTCAATATTTTAACGATAGAATAAAAAAAAGTAATAGATATTTTATTTAAAATGAATAATTTTTAGATAAATTGGTTACATAGATCAAATCAATCGATTTATTTTATATGTACATCTTATCTAATTTTAAAGAAATACAAAAACAAAAACAAAAAATCGCTATCAACAGTTATCACTATCAAGATTTTGTTATTCAAATCATTAGTACACTACATGTGCGGTGAGTTTCACTCGCAGAGTGCACCAATAATTTAAAAACTCGAACACTAAACCATATCTAAAGTCATTCTTAAAAAAAATATATATTTTTACATAACTTAAAATGGTTGGGCTAAGAATATCTCTAGTGTAAAACACCTTGGAGTTATGTTTTGACATTTTCTGATTCAATCCTCAAATGTTATTTTTTTAAAATAATACAAAAAAATATTAATATAGATTTAATGTACAAGGGTCTCTATCTATTAGATATGATATTTCTTGAAAATATGGTCCATTAGATTAAAGTAACTTTTGGATAAAAAAAAACCATATTATTACTATTATATGTATCAAAATATTTGACAAAACTAAAATATAGAAGTGGATATAACATACCATTAAATAAAAAAGTTATTTTATAAATCTGTCACGTAAGCATAACGACTTTTATAATTTTAATTTTACAATGAATTTTGCATAAAATTTTACAAAATATTAAAATTAGTACACCATGTAATAGACTTATGAAATAATTTTTCATTAAAGAAGAGTGTTTGATAGGTCATTTAAGGGATACGTTGGTGTTGGTCTATTACATTGACTTAATTCATCATCTCAATTTAAATAAAAAACTCATTAAAGGTTGAATGGAATAATTAAAGATTTCTTAGCCATTACATATTTTTTTTAGAAGCAAGTATTATAATTCATGTATTAATAATTAATTCAATTAATTTATAAGACATAACTTAACTCAGTCACATAATTGAATGAAAATAAATATTTACAATCTTCAAGTAAAGAGCAAGACTTGAATTCAATCTCTCTTTTAAAAAAGTGTGATGTTTTAAAAAACAAGTATTTGTGTATATATGATGCAGATATAATCACACGAGTCTCACACTCATGTGAATATCATAATGACGGAACAAATATCTATATAAGTATATATGTATCATAAATAAAAAAAATGATAATATTAGTTACGAGTGTTCATACTCATAATTTGAATGACGAATATAATGCACGTATCTATTTCACACACAATTACACGCATTTCAAATATATATTTTTAATTTTTTAAAATTTAAATTATTGTATTCAAATATATTTTTATAATTTTTAAAAAATTAATTACAAAATTTTAAATATATTTTAAAACAAATTTAAAAATTATTTTTGAATCGCTAGAGGGATTCTCACAGCCACAATCCACCATTGACAGTGAGTTGGGTTCTGCTAAATAAACCGATGGCTTTACAGAACTACATCAGCAATGACACGTGCCACCGTGAGTGCTTTATTAAAGCCACTGACCACTGTCGCATGACGTGGTAATACTAAGGTACGAGCAGCACCACGGTTGCCCTGTGTTACTATGCCATATGGCAAAACGAAATAACACCACTATAGAAAATCCAGCACGCGCCCATTTCACGAACCGCGTGTATAACACGCCGAGTGAAGACAACGACTTGCCACCTGTTTTCATGGACTCCCCAAGTATCAAAGCACGGTGGCGGCTTTTCCCTCAAGCCAACGCGCCAGTTTGAGACATATATGTCACGATCTCGAATCTCACCAAATCCATTGTCAATTTTCAATAAATAATTTTATTTTCATTCTAATATTTACTCAAGAATTTTTTGTAAAACCACTGCTAGCTACAAATCTAGTGGTAGATTCAAAAATTATTTTTAATGGAGCGAAATTAAATTTTTTTGAAATATTTTATAAAAATCTAAAAAGATTTTAAAAAAACAATTCTTAATTTTTTAAAGAATTTTAGCACTGAAATAATAGAAAAATTGATTTTCTTCAAAGTTTTTTGAGGGCCATGGCCTCATTTTCACTTCTTACATCAATCACATTAATTTTTAATTTTTAAAAAAGTTAGCAAAAATATAATAAAAATTTTGAATTTTTCAAATTTTTAGAAGTCCATGGCGTCCTTGTCACCCATTTTCTTTTCACTTACTAGAAATACTTTAATTTTTTTTTATCAAAAAGTATCTTAGTAATTAATATACAAGCCATTAAATTTGTAAAATTAAAAATTTAAGGATAATTTGAAATTCAATTTTGAAATCACCTTTCACTTTATTTGTTCATCATTGAATAGTAATTCAAGTTTCTCTCACTAAAAATTTAAGCCTAATCTTTTACATTAATTTTACACAAATTGACTACATACTCAAAATCTACTCAATTAAATATATTTAATTAAGATATTTAAAATTTTCATTTTTAAGCACATTTATATGAGGGTTGTGTATGTGTATTGCATGTAATCCAACCTTGTTTTACGTCTGTAAAGAGTGTTAAATGAGTTCGATATTTAATTAGAAACAATGCTTCTTCCTTTATAAAGGCCTTCTTGGATTAAAGTTTAAGAAGACAAAATTTAAGTCAGGAGAAATCAAAATAAAGAATACCCATCTAACCTAGTATCAAAGTTGGTGAGTGTCAAACAAGTTTAAAATTTAAGAATGAATATATTTTCCTAACGAGGGTTTTTTTCGATTAAAGTCTAAGAAAACAAAACCATGAACCAAGTCGTTGAGTTGAGTCAAAGCGACTAATACTTCAAAGATAGACTGGATTGCATAATATACTATTTTAATTCAAAATTGTATTAAGACTCGCATGTAACTTGACTTATCTTTAAAATAGGGACATTTTTGTAATAAGCATTTTGAAATTGAGACATTTATTTTTTGTTCCGAATAATTTCACAATAGTGTAAGTATTATATCAATAGATTACTTATACTTCAAATTTATCTATGTCATTAAGCTAAAACTAGGCTTTGATATGTTATATTCTAAAATATTGTCACTGGATAATTTGAAAAAATGTGCATGTATAAATATAATTGACAGTAGAGAGAAAAAACTCTTAAATAGAATGATAATTATTATATATTTTTAATATTATTGTTGTCTTAATGTAGTACTTCCTCCGTCCCATTTTAAAAGTCTTTTATTTTATTTTGAAATGTCCCAATTTAAGGGTCTCATTTGAAAAGTCAATGTACTTTAACATATAAATTTTCAAAGCTATCCATTATTATAATATATAAAATAATCTATTAGAAGTTAAATAAGGATGTTATTAAAAATTTAAATAATTTTTAAATAATAAAATAATCTCTCTTAAAAAATTAAAATTTCAAAAAGGATCCCTCAATTTAAGACGGAGGAATAAATAAATAATTTTTATATTCTTACTTGTAGTCTAAAATTCTATAAATAGTAATAGAATATTAAAGAAAAAGTATAATAAAGTGTACAGTCACGGGTGATGCAATTGTTCCTTGAAAAGAAGTCACACTTTTCAAATTATGCTCAAATAAATTATAGAAAATGGGAGTTAGTAGAATTTATTAAAAATAAATAAATGGCAGGTGGGTGTGATTCACGCTCTACAGCCGAGTGTTGTTTTCCAGGGAGATACCGCGTGGGAGAAAGTTTAGAAACCAGAAAAGAAGAGAGAGAGAGAGTGGAAGAAAAGACAAAAAAAAGAGACAGAAAATAAGCGAACACAACAAAACCACATCGAAAAGCTTTCTTTTTGGCTCCCTTCCCCTCCAGGGCTTGGCTTTCAATTTAGTTACATGCCCAAAGACAAAAACTTGGAAAGTGAGAACCCTTTCCTCCCCTCTCTCTACTCTCTCTACACTTCTCTGCTGTATCAGATCCAAGAAGACGACTTTGCTACTGTACTCGGTGAAATGGTGACTATAAAATTCACCAGTCATTCTTGTGCTCCTCTATCTATAATGACCCTGTTTTTGTGATTCTTAGGGTTTGTATTTGGTGTTGCGCATAGATACGTATATATACATATAGGGTTTTGAGTTTGTATATGCAGAGAGGATGCAATCAGAGAGCTCGGAAGTGAACCAGCAGGCTCAATCGGTCGTGGCGGCGACTGATACGCGAGGGAAGCATCGGATTTCGGCTGAATTGAAGCGACTTGAGCAAGAAGCTCGGTTCTTGGAGGTTAGTTCTTGTTGTGACTTTGATCGTTTTGATTTTGTTGTTTTGCTTAATTCGCTACTGATTTGTTGATTTTCCCGCTAATCAAGTTCCACTGCGCCAATTGATTTCGACTGAAATGCGATTCTCTGGTTAATCATGATCCATTGCATTGTTGATGTAGGTTGAGAAATTATCTGGAAGTCAATTGTTCAATCTCTCTGTGCAGTCATGTGATATTTGTGAATGTGTAATTGCATTTTTTTGGACTCCGTGATAGGATCTGTTTAGAATTTTTGCTCTGAATCTTATTTTAGAATTTCAAATATTTATGAGGAATGGGTGTTTGTTTTGGCATATTGGTTGAACATGGGGCGGGGTGTTGAATTTTAAGAACATTGAAGGACTGGTGGGAGTCAAGGGTCTTGTTCGGTTGACTGGCGACTGCTAGAGTTTGATCCTTGTTTTGGATCAATTGATTGGGTTTACTAGTGTTATGGTCTCTTGAGGGAGTAATAAAACTTTGCGTGCGATCATAAAATGGACGTTCTTTGTCTGGTTTTTCTGTTAGCCAAGTGGCCCTTTACTAGACTGCATAAAAGTTTTGGCGGTGAAACGCTTCATTGAATGTGAATGATCGTGTTTTTTCTGACCGCGAATTTCTTGGAGAGTTCCAATCATTAGCTGGTAACTGTTTACTTTTTTCCAAATTGCAAGTGATCGATAATTGTCTTGTTTATGGATAATTAGGACCTAGATCGAGTTCCATTAATGTCCCCTTTTTGTAGTTCTCTCTATACAGAAGTACTATAAAAATCAAATTATTCATCTTATTTGTCTATGTTCTTATATAGGAAAAGTAAGCTCTGTTGAATTTGTAGCAAATAGGATCACATAGGTAGAAGAAGTCTACCTGGGGATTCTAGAGTTAAACAAATGTAGCGACACCTTGTTGCAATAATTGGTCATGAACTTTTTGAAGTGGCATCCTTATGGATGATTCTTTTTTTCCTAAAAAGGGGGCAAGCATAAATTTCAAAGCATAACGAGTAAGTAACATGATTCTTAAATGTATTTAGTCTTAATGTCATAGAAGTCTACAAAGCTTTGAACTTAGTTTTGTTGCAACTTGATTTTTTGGCCTTTGTATGGATGGTTCATAAGAAGACAACTAGTGTGTCGGTGTAATTCTCAGTGGCCTCAAGTAAATTGCAAAAGAATTTTTTAATCGTGCTTTTACAAGAAGATCTCCTCTTCCCATGTCACTGCTCCTACTTCTTTGATAAGTTCTTCAGATCTTATCAGCAAACACCTTTTTCAGCTGCAAAAAAAAAGAAAAAAAGAAGCCTTTTTTTTCAATCCTTGAAAGGGGGAAGAGGGGGGGGGGGGGGGGGGGAAGAAATCAGCTCTAGTATCTAACGCATCAAAAATTGATTGCGACAATCTAATATGGAGACACAAGCCATAACTTTATTTGTTGGCTAATGACCATATTTAGAATGAAATTATATGAAAACCCACATCCTTGTCGTTTACTGACTGTTTGTCGGTTACATCCACATTTAATTGGATTCTTCACATTGATGTTCCTCTTTTTTGGTAATTATATATTTTATGCACTTGCCATGTGAACCTTTTTATTGTAAATCAAATACTATAAATTTTTTGAAAACTCAAGTTGTGTTAAATGGTAATTAAGGAACTGTCAGTTGAAATAAGTGATAAATGATTCCTTTAAAAGAAATCCCAATTTCCCGACAAAGATGTCTATATCTGGGTAGTATATGTAGTATGCATGTCAGACCAATGGTATAAGGCTCAATGCATGAGTCATCAACCTCAGAAGTACCTTCCAACTTGATGCACAAGGCTCAAGTAACTTTAGGTTTTTAGTTGTGCCTTGCAAAGGTCATCCTTAAGCTTCGTCCTATCGTCTAGGCAAAGACCTCAAAAGCCTCCTTAAAGTTTGGCATGATGTTAATGTACATATTGTCAAGGGCCCAAGGCCACCTTTTACTGGGAATTTTCTTTGTTCTGTAGAGTTTTTTTTTGGTGAACCATTACAAAGAATATCTAAAGGAAATGTGATCGTGGTTCAAAATTCAAATAAAATACTCAAAACTCTCCAATTTTTTTTTTCCCTAGAAAGCAAGGAAAAATACGAAGGTAATTGAGAACTTTTTAAATTGTAAATGTCTACGAATTGAGAATTACAATTCCACTCTCTTTAGTTTGTTTCCCATTTTCAACTCTACATTATGATTTGACCTCTGAAATTAATTGTTGATAAGAATAATCAGGTGATTTTGTTTTCCTTGTATTAAGATACCTATTTGTTTGTCAAATTGATCTAAAGAAGGATATGTGGGGCTATGATAAAGGTATTCAACCTCAAATAGAAAATTAATTTTTCCCCTTCCAATTTGTTTCTAGTGAAACAATTTTGAACAAATGTGTGGGGCCTTCCTATTTCTACATTTAGTTGCTTTTCTTATGAAGTTGTCTTCTATAAAATATGTAACATCAGATAAATTTTTTGTTGAAACAGCTTAAACAGTAGTGGAATTATGTTTTCAAGTGAAACCTCTTGTTGTTAATGCTTCCTAATACTTATTGTTGGTTTCAAGTAAGATCATAATGGCACTGTGTGCTATCATCCCTAGCTAGCAATTCCTTCGTGGAAATTCAACCAAAACCTAAACCTCTTTGGGGTCCTCGACATGACAAGTCAATATATGAAGGGTAAACATTATGCAATGCATGGAAACCAACAGTGTCATTATGACTTGTCACGTCGAAGGAATTACTAGCTATGGATGATGCTGCATGTTTACTCTTTCTCGATTTCATATATTGATTTGTCATGTCGAAGGCCCCAAAGATGTTTTGGTTGAAATTCCATGAAGGAATGCTAGCTAGGGATGATGCCACACAATGTCATTATGATCTCATCAAAACCTGCATAACTGAGGCCACAATCCACGTCTCATTATGATCTCATCAAAGCATGGGTAATAAGGCCACTTGTGAGCAAAGGGTTCCTCTTCTTGTCACTTTCCACACACTGTAAACTTGGAGTTTCGGCTATCTCTCCTTCTTTCTCTCCTTTTTTTCTCCTCTACCAACCCCTCTTGCTTTGACTGTCTGGCATGACATGTAAGAACCTATTGTTAATAATATGTAAGCATGTATTTATAGCTTTCCAACCATACCAAAGTTTGTTTTTTGTCATGTGCTAGGTAGAAGTATTACTTAGTTTTTGAAGTGCATTGTATCAGAACTAGTGACAGAGCCTGGCGATCTGCCAGCCAGAATCCATCCCATATGACAAGGCTTCTAGACTTCTATAAAAAATTCTAAACAATTTTATTTCTGCAACTGACACCCACCTAGACAAATGTTGAACAACCATCACAGCTATGATCTTCTGTGCGCTAAAGTTTTGAGCACATGCACCCCCCTCTTGACAGATGAGGGCTCTTGGGTTTAAGATTTGCAAGAAATCCTTAACCTGATCTCAACCCTTTGCAAATTGATGTCAGAATCTTGGCAGGTCTGTTAGTAGACGGGGAGTCGGCTATCGTGATCTTGAAATTAGTTTGTTCAATTTTCATGTTTATATCCGTTTCTCAAGACTCAACTGCACATAGGTACATTGTTTTATTAATATGATCAGGATACCTATTTTTTAATTTATTTATTTGTTATGTTATGTTATGTTTTGTGCTGCTCTGGTTGTGGGGCTCAATAATGCATCCCTTCCCATAAGTGTTAATGATGTAGGACAAAAGATAGCTGGGTTTGTTAAGAATTTTTAGGTTGAACTACATCTGATAATGAACAGTTTCATTTGGATTGAATTGATGGACTATTACAATAACCTACTAAAGAAGAAATTGAGTATATCATAGCTGCCCACACCCTGGGCTAACCCATATACCCACTGCAGGACTGGAAGATCAGAAAGGCCAACCTGAAAGCGAGGCATGCTGGGAACGGATCAGTATAATTTCATTAAAAAAAGGCCCGAAAACAGCACACTACATACAAAAAGACGGGCAGCTACAAAGAAAGGCTTAAAGCCCTAAAAACTTATAAAAAAATTCTATACAAAACAGGTAAGATTCAATTACCTAAAAATATAAAAAAAATTTAATAACCTATTTTTAATCTACTAGGGAAGTTACTTATCAAAAAAAATAAATCTACTAGGGAATTTGCCTCCTATTCAGAAATCTTTCAATTTTTTCATTTCCAAATACACCCCAAAAAAAAATTTCAATGAGGAACTAAACTCCCTGACTTTTCTAACACTACAATGAAAAAGTGGGTTGAGCGTGGAGTATGAGAGCAGCTCAGAGGGCAGGATTCTGAGCTGGAATCGCTGCGCTCAAAGTGCCTTCCCTTTGTAACAGGAAAGAAATGGGGCAGCTCCAGCACTGGGCAGTGAGGGATGCAGGAGGAGAAAATCAGTCCTTGTTTAGCAGATTTTCTGATGATGGGGGGGAGGCTATTTATTACACCCCTGTTGCCATGGTGGTTCCAGACCATGGACAACTGGGGTGTAGCACAGAGGATTCAGGACCCTGCAGATCGTGGGGGCATTAAGAGGAGTCAGAAGGGAGGGAATTGATTAATTGGGACAGGAAGGAGATAAAGATGAATGAGGCATCAGATTGGGTGCTGTGAAAGATTAAAGGAGTGAACAGATGTCTAGGGGTGTCTTGTAGAGGTTATGATGAGTTAATGCAGTTGTTCAAAAAGATTGAGAAGAATAGGAAGCAATCCTACAGAATAAAGAAGCTTATTGGGGTTTGGGAGGGGGAGGGGTAGATGGGTGAAGGGGAATAGTGCGGGGGCTGTGGGTACTGCAGGGGGTGTATTACTGTTGTGGGACTCAAGGGTAGTTAGTTGTATTGATCAGTATATTGGTAGCTTCTTGGTTTCATGCTTGTTTGAGGTGTTGGAGGACCCATTTTCTAGTACCTCTTCCTCCATATTCTCATTGCCTTCCAATGGGAATTCAAACATGAAAAGGGCTCCATGTATATCCCCAACTCTTGACTCTCGTTTTGACCTCCAACCGCCTGTTAACCCATTGTTGAGCCTCTGCCAATCAGGCACTTGCTGAATCAGTAAATTCCAACCAAACATTTCTTTGCGAAATCCAGTCTCTCTCTCCACAAGAATTAAAGTCGACTGTGATGTTTTCCCAGCTAAGTCCCTATCTGTTGAACACCTTCAATGGAGTTTTTGGGCCACCTCTTTGTAAGTTCTGGCAGCCCCTTCTTTTTCTTTTTGATTGATAGGCCCCAACCTTCTAAAAGCCCTTGCAATTCTCCCCCAGCCACCACCCATATTCACTTCCTGGGATGTAGATCAGTCGTCTAATGTCACCATTCCACTCCTGCCACCCTAACAAATGATCCCTATTCATTTGACTTGCACATCATTCTCAGGCTTCTTTTCCAGCCATGGAGAATTGTTGCCAACCTCCGATCTACACCTCTCTTTTCTGCCTCCTTGAGCTGTCTGCACAGCCACAATAAACCCTCTTTCTCAACCCATATCCTCCCAATGACATTCAAGCAACGCTTGACAATTTGGTAGAGCTCGCCAATATGTCCTCTGACTTCTTCGATCTCTAATATTTTGCAACCAACCTGTGTGCATTGCATTTCCAGTCGCCTTATATCCTCTCGAGTCTGAACTAAAATGAATTATTCCAACCCTCTTTATGCCATATTAATAGATAAGAAATTGAAGGAACATATAAGATGCTTATCCAGGACTAGAATCCTAAGATCCTCAGAGGTCCACCAATGGTGATTGACTCTCTCAGGTCCACTGACAGAGATGGGATCCTTTACAACACTGGGCTTTAACCGTCAAAGGCAGGTAGATGCTGCATCAGTTTGTTTTTGGAAGGTTATAAGAAGGATTTTTTGTTTTTTGGATGATTATGAAGCTATACAAAGAGTGTTGTCTGTTGGGGTGATGTTGCATGTTGCTTATCCATGTCTTTCAGTTAAGTGTGGTGATCAAGTCCACAAACATTGCCCAGAAATATAGTAATTGTTATTTTAGCTGATTTTGGTGCCTTTATGAGAACTAGCCTTGTGGATTTCTTATATATTTTACATTTGTTATTTTGCTAGTGCAGTAAGTTTCATGAACTATAGTTTAATCCTTCTAAAATTATTGTGGGGATGTTGGGTGTTGTTTGAAGACTGAAGTTTATTAGGGAAATCGTGTAAATTGGGCCAGAGCTCCACCAACAGCAAGGGGTGATCACTCTTATAAATATTATGCTCAAGTTTCATTATTATGCATATTTTGCAGTGAGACACAGAGAATGTTGCGTATGATGATTTGTTCCAAACTTCCAATATATTTAGAATTGGAGATGATGTTCAAGTTGTTAACTGGATTAAATAGGGGGTACGGGTGAATCTAACTGCACATCAGATTTATTTCCTGTTCCGAGTATGATGTACACTTCCACTATAAGATTTCACTGCCTAAGATTAAGCTTTCTCATTTTTCTAGATTTGAAGGTCAGAGGTAAGGAAGAAAACTTTATGATTGAGTTGGAATGATGAGAAATATGACTACCTCAACTGTGGGGACCCAAGAATTCTCATTTATGCCTAGGCATGTTATTAGGATGATCAGTAGGCTTCTTTTTGTTTGATTTGTGAACACCTCACACCCCCCCCCCCCCCCCCAAAAAAAGAGAGAGAGAGAGAGAGAGAGAGTTATATACAGGTTGCCATACCAATCATATATGAGTTAAACTAGTAGGCTTCTTTTTGTTTGATTTGAAAGCTGTTTCTACAAGTTTCATGTACTCAATACACCAACTGATTAAAAGACCTTGAATGCACATTAATTTTGCAATAGGAGGTTAGTGGAATTTAGTCAATCAAATTTCCTGATTAATTTTTCTTAAGAATTAACCCTAGGCTGTAATCTTCTTTTTTTTCCTTTGGGTAATTTTCTTGCCGTGTGCTTTTTAGCCAAGTTGGTGACCTTGGGCCATTGGGCGTGATGTCTGTTAAATAACTGGATTATGTTTTAACAATGGTGACTCTAGCCATCCTCCTGGCTCAGGGTGCTATACTCTGTATCACCTTATCTCGATGTACAAGCACTTAAACTGGTTGTACATTTTCTTTTCCTTAAAGTAAATTGAGAAAAAGGTAGAAAACTATGTCCTGAGATGCTTTTCCTTGGTACTTAAAACTATCAGTTACAGTTCTGGGATCCTTTATGTCAGTGGCCACCAGATTGAAAAAGAGAAAAAAAGGTTCCCATCTTACAAGTTACAATTATGAAAAAATTTACATGAAATGATACAATTACTAAATGTACTCGACATTTTTTTATTTTTGAAAAATGAATTATTCCTCAAATACATTCAAATTTTCATTTTCTTTTGATAACGTGCTGTATACAGGAAGAATTGGAGCAGCTTGAAAAAATGGACAAGGCCTCGGCTGCATGCAAGGAGTAAGTATGAGATTAATTATGTCTGATGCATGTTATGACTAATATCAGTCTTCTAACTGAGTTCTGTTCTGTGCCCGCTAGAATGTTGAGTAATGTGGAAACAAGACCAGATCCGCTACTCCCAGAGTAATATGTCTCTTGCTTATTTCTGCAATGCTTCATAGTTTCCTCCTGCGATCAACCTTGTTCTAAAAGTCTACTTTCTTTTGTTCCTGTTTCCCAGAACTGGCCTCACAAATCCATCCTGGGATCGATGGTTTGAAGGACCACAAGATTCGTCAGGTTGCAGATGTTGGATACTCTGAATGACGATTCTTGCTAATTTCAAGGATTTCCCCATTTGTTGGCAGATGCTTTGGGAATTCGTAACTTACAAACTTATTACAAATATAGAGCAATACAATGTGCTTGGCAAGTGTCAAATCTAATTCTCCATTGTGCAGAAAATGACGGTTTTTTCCCCTTCTTTCTAGCAAATCAAAAATTGAAGACTTGTTACGATCTTCAGCTTAGTTTTGTTATTAGCAGGTATTGAAATGAATTGCTACAGCGGGCAGAATATAAACAATTTCTTTCAAGACAAATCAAATTCTTAAATATCAATCTTTGGTTGGATAATGCAAAACCAGCTTTGCGCTACTGCTTTCCTGGCAATTTCCCAAGAATGCAACCTCAGAACAGTACTCCAGCACTTAGCATGATACACTGCAGGATTTAGATTGGCCAGCTTTTGTGACAGTGATACGTTTTAATTTTGGACTGCTTGATTCTGAACTAGATAAGAAAATTTTCTTTTGATTTAGGTACGTGTCACAACATATGCATATTTTGTGATAATTTAATTTTAACAAAAGAAAATAAAAAATATATGAACATTATATATGTAATAAATTGTAGTTAAGATAAATACTTGGATAAGAGAGTTTCTTATTGAGTTTAGGCCCAATTATTGCCCAATTATTGTCCTTTAATTTATAGAATAATGTTTGAACAGCACATTCTTTTTCAAGTATATTATATTTTTCACTCATCTAAGTTTAGTATAAATTTCATTTAGGTCCCCCATACCGTACTTTGGATTTGAACAAATTTTTATAAAGTATTGCAATATCGGCCCTTAATCAATTTCACTGTTAGTTTAATAAAAAAAGTCATGTTCATCTCAGGTGAATTTAGTGAAGGTAAAATTAATTTTATTTTGGTCCCTATCAAACTATGGAATTCGTTCAAATAAAAGATCGATTCATCCAAATTAAAAGTATAGGCATCAAAACGAAGTTCACCAAACTAGTGAGGTGAAAACTTGCAACATACACCTCTTTTTAAATATACTAGTAAGAATTTCAATATATTTTAGATGACACTTTCTTTTCTTTCTTTTTTTCCTTTTTAACAAATTAAAACAAAAGACTAGTTTGTAGCAATACTTCCATTATCAGCAAATGTTATAAAATGCTGTGTTGTGCAGAAGAAAACAATTTATCTTCAAGGAAAGAGAAACAATAAACCAGTCCGCTCGGTCATAGCAGTCGTATGATTAGATGATACACAGAATAGAATTCTATTTCAAGCCCTCAAAGTCAAACCCATGAACAATGGAATAATAACACTCTCCCAACTTTTATCCATTTTTAGCTTGGAGCTTTCCCAGTAACTCGCTGGGCAATCCACCCGAGACCATCGTACAGCCCTTCTCCAGTAAGGGCACAGCAAGCTTGTATGTGCCAGTCATGTTTCTTAATGCTGTGAAGGGAAAGGGCTTCGGTTATCTCAGCAGGGGTCATGGCATCCTTGAGATCCTGCTTGTTTGCAAAGACAAGTATGACTGCATTTTGAAGATCCTCGTGTGGTAGCAGCCTGAAGAGTTCATCCTTCATAATGGAGATCCTTGCTCTGTCAGTGCTGTCAATCACTGCAATGACAGCATGAGTTCCGCGATAATATGTTGCCCATGACGTCCTCAGCCTTTCTTGCCCACCAAGATCCCACACCTGATAAAATCATAGTCATCAAACTAATTATAGATCAATGACTACCCAAGAAGAAGACAATGAAGAAGAACTCTGGGGATGCACAAACTCTAGAGATGATGCATTTGGGAGAGGCTCTGTTGAGAAACCTAAACCAAGTTACCTACCAAAAGTAAATGTCATGTATGAACATAAAAAAATGGCCCCATCAACCCCCCCCCCCCCCCCCCCCCCAAAAAAAAAAAAAGGGAGAAGGAACTAGAATGCTACTAGCAAGCAAGGGTAGCTGTAGACAATATAACAAGATGGGTCAGACCCCCAACGTCGGGCGGGCTGGAATATTACAAATCAAAACTGCACAATGTAATACATTTCTCACTACAGAATATGTCCAAAGAAACAATGCAACTCTTAAAATGACAAGGGCAACGTTGTCAGCATAAATCACATATAGAACCATCCTAAGAGATCAAGAAAGAAACACAAGATGACCGATTTACCACGTCAAGAGCATCTCTGGATCAGTTCAAGCTGTTAGTAACTAGTCAATTTGCCTTCCCAAGAATTGAGTAGCAATTCATGAATGCTATGTATAAATGTCACCTCCATCCAAGAGGCCTTCCAAACCAATTCTCCACAACCACAAAATTCACCTTCGGTGGTCTTATGGTCAGGTCATTACATCTAGAAAACCTGAAAAGGGGTGTATTTTCATTGGGGCCATTTGAGGCCTACACGGGACTCTCCTGCTACAGGGTAAACCTTATTTTTGGGCCTCCACAACCCTCCATTAGTTCACCAAAAGAGAATCACCCAAAAAGACAAGGTAATGCTAACTGTCTGTAACAGTATATTGCAGGTGGCAGTGGCCATACCAAGCTAAACATATCAAAAAGGCAGCCAAAAAATAAAAAAAATAAAAAACTAGGATGTCAAGCCTCACACAATGTCAGATCTCACAAAGGAGAAGTACATGGGCAAGATTGCCAACCAAAAAAAAGTAAAAAAAAAAACTCTTCACACCAGTCAATGTAGTCTAAGTCTCTGATCTAACAGGAATACCAGCTAGGATTCCTTTCCACCATTCAAATTTGATATATCTAAGCCATTCTCACCACCCTAACAAGAGGTCAACATTTAAATATCTTTACCACAAACGCCAAAATTTCTCAACAGCAGCCCACAAAAATTCCACTTTAGTGCTATATATGACCTACAAGCAAGGAACTGAAAGCTACTTGACAATGTTTTGCTCAACCATACTATCTCTGCCCACTCCAAACCTCGCACACTGTCAGATCTCACAGCAGAAGAATGCATTAGCAAAGTTAACTATTGGTATAAATGATCTAAGGAAACTGAGAAAAGTTCCAAGAAAATTTTCCTTCTCTGCATATAATATGCTGGTCTCCCCCCAACAAAACACAGCTCAACTCAATTTATACCAACTATTTGGGGAACAAAACACAACAAACTGCCTAAAAACAGTCACGTACCATACCATTCAATGACTTGCGTCATCTGATCTTTATGAGAATACATGCTAATAACCCTTTCCCCATTCAAAATTTAATACATTCAAGGTATTCTCAACTCCCAAACAAGAGGTTAAACATTTATTACCATTTACTACATAATAACAAAATTGCTCAATTGCCTCGTATCCTTTGGTGCAATGACCACAAGTGAAGAACTAAAGCTATTTGTGCTGCACTACTCAATCACTTTCAATCTGCCCACACTAAACTCACTCAACGAAGTTTATGAATAGAAATCATTCATCTAAGTTCTTGTCTAAAATCTCCTAGTACTGTATATGGGAATTGAACTTTTCTAGATCACACTGCTACTTTGTTTGTCCTTAAATCTCCCAATATATGGGCATTGAACTTGCCCATACCCTTCTAAAGCACCACATTCTTCATTTTGTGGAGTCGTAAGTTACAGGTATCCACACGGAAACAGACCCTGTGTGGTTGCAAATATGCGAATTCACTTGACAAAACTTCCAACTAGATAGAGAAAGGTAATCTCCACTCTTTTCAAACTTGCTGAAAAATAGGTGGCAATTGGAAAGCAGCTGTTTGGTCCTACTTTCTCCACTTCATCTAATTCTATTACTCCCACTGTTCCATTATAAGAGTCCCTTTTGGGGAAACCAAGTTTTTTAAGAGGGCATGCATTTAATGTACTGATTATAAGAAGGAAAAAAAGGGGGGGGGGGAAGGGGGGGCATTTACTGCTTTCACACTTGTGTGGAAAGTATAACTTTACAAACTAACCTTCTTTCACTTAATTACTATAACACATCAAATTGCTAAAAAATGGTAATTTGGATATTTCAGAATACTTCATACATTAACCTTCTAAACTGGACTTTTATTTAGGACATCAAAATAAGAAATAAGAGACTCTTAAATTGGAACAAATGGAGTAATTGTTTTATCCTTTTAAAATCATCCAAGAAGTTCACAGTCAACAATTATATATATAGATGCGCACACACACACACACACACACACACATATATATATATGTGAAAAACAAAACCATCAAATGACGAGCACGGCTTCATTCTTTAGACAAAATTTCGGTATAGCAAAATCAGGAAGAATAAAATATGCAAATGAAAAGAGAAATCACAATTAGTGAGAAAGTAATTGATTTCCCTTGAATGTAATATCAAGTACCATATAATCTCTACAGCCACCAAGATTCAAATATCAAATCCGAAGGGTTTGTGAGAGGGTCACGTGATGAATGGAAGGATTCAGAACGCACATGGGGCTATAAGGGTTTAGACCATTCAATTACTACCAAGATTGGGCCGGCCCATCATCAAATTAAAAGAAACGGAAGAAGAAGTTTGGGCCATCGTCTTAGGCCTGGGACTTTACTCAATGGTCAGGAGAAGTGGTGTCCATTTTTGGCCCAATGGGAAGGTGGTCTACCAGGAGGTTTAGGGTCGGCCCCTGCTCATATTCATGTGCCTCAGCCCAGCTCGGGGCGTGTCGCTATGAAGGGGGGCTCTTTTAAAATGCAGGCTGTCCGTGGTAATGTATCAGCAGCAACAGAGATAGTTGCGGCGGCCACTGAAGAGATCTCCAGGAATTATGCACCAGGGGAGCAGAGCGTTGATGCAACCATCGAAGAAGACTTCAGAGTTTTAGCTCCAGGGAAGGAGATCGTCGCTGCAATCAACGCAGAGAGCTTCAGGGATTCTGCATCACGGAAGGAGAAGAAAAAGGAAAGAAAAGACAAGCAGGCAGCGGCACAAGGGGATGCCAGCACAGAGGGGCACGTTTCAGACCATAGTAGCATACTGGATGAACGGGAGTTCCTACAATACCTGGAACACAACAACTGCAATGATGCCAGCCAAAATGATTGGATAGCCGAGTGCTCCTTTGCAACAGAAAATGAACTGAATTTAGTTCATGTGGGCGATGTGGCTCTGCGAAACCAGGTTCTATTGGAGAAGCCAGCAGATTACCATCCGTTAGCAGTTGTACTGCTGGCAAATTTTTCCAATGACTCCGCCCAGACTCAAGTGGAAGCGTCATCAGCAGCGTTCCTATATCACCAACAAACCATAACGAATGATTGGGTGCTTCGAAAAATGGGAAAGGTGAGTAAAATTCTAGGGGTTCCATGTGCAGGCTTTGAGGATCGCATGATGGAGTTATTTAGAGAAATTGTGCTGTGTAATTCCCTGTCTAGAACCAATCCTAGAATTGCTACCGAAAATGACAAGGAGGTTAAGTCAGCAAAATGCCTGAGAAGAGTAATGAAAGAGCTGTCATGCTCGATTAATTATGGGGGTAGCAAGGAGATGGAGGTTTTTACTGAGGGTACTGAGAAGTTTTAGTTTCTATGAATTTAAAAATTTTATCCTGGAATGTGAGGGGTCTAAATGATCCTGACAAACGTGTAGTTATCAAAGGATTATTATAGGAATGGAGGCCTACTATTATATGCCTTCAGGAAACTAAAATGGGAGGTATTTCGAGATCCTTTATTCGTTCCATTTGGGGGTCCCAATGGGTTAAGTGGGCTGCTCTGGATGCCCAAGGCATAGCAGGAGGCATTTTAGTAGCATGGGATTCGCGGTTGATCAGCTGTATTGAACATAGAGTGGGCGAGTCCTCCATCTCTTGCAAGTTTAACTTGCTATCCAACTCTCTAGTGTGAGGTTTTTGTGGCATCTACGGGCCAGTGGTTAATGGTGTAAGGGATTTATTTTGGGATGAGTTGCATTCGTCGCTTTCCTCCTAGCAAGTCCCTTGGTGTACATGAGGGGATTTCAATGTTGTTCGGAATCCGGACGAAAGATTGGGGGGTGGAAGGCTGACTCCGGCTATGAGGAGTTTCAATGAGTTCATTAATTCTCAAAGCCTGGTGGACTTCAATTTAGAGGGAGGACAGTTCACTTGGTCCAGAGGAGGCCATCAGTTGGTTATGTCTCGATTGGATAGATTTTTGGTATCCCACAATTGGGAGGATGTCTTTCCAGGCATCTCCCAAAAGTGTCTCCCGTGGCCTTGTTCTGATCATCACCCCATCATGTTGCACTGCGGGGGTTTTAGCACAAGAACGAGCCCCTTTAGATTTGAGAACATGTGGCTTGAATCTGAAGGCTTTGTGGAGTTGGTGAAAAATTGGTGAGATTCTTATATTGTGTCTGGGTCTCCAAGCTATTGCATCGCCAGAAAAATGAAGCTCCTTAAAGTTGATCTAAAAAAGTGGAATCATGAGGTTTTTGGTTCTCTTCAGGTTAGGAAGCAGTTTTTGCTGAATAATCTTCTGGATCTGGATAGGGAAGATCAGTTGGGCCCTCTTTCTGCTGAAAAAAGGATTGAGAAAGAAGTTTTGAAGAGCCAGATTGGGAAGATTCTCAAGATGGAGGAGATTCTTCGGAGGCAAAAGTCTAGGGCCATTTGGCTTAGAAAGGGAGACCGCAACACTAAATTCTTCCACAGAATGGCTTCTACTCACTACAGAAAGAATAGCATCTCCTCCATTGCTATTGATAACCAAGTTCTCACTGAGAAAGATTCCATTAGAAAAGGTTTGTTGATTTCTTTTCTAGCCTTTATTCGGAGCCGCATAGTTGGAGACCTGGGGTGGATGATCTGTGCTTGGAAAGACTGAACAGGGATGATTCCTCTAATTTGGAGATCCCCTTTTCGGAAGATGAAGTGGAGAGAGCTTTAGAGGCATGCAATGGGGATAAAGCCCCAGGCCCTGACGGATTCACTAGGGCTTTTTTTAAGAAATGTTGGGGCGTTCTGAAAGCAGATATCATGGCGGTATTTGAAGATTTTCATAAGGAAGGAGGTTTTGAGCGTAGCCTCAATGCCTTTTTCATTGCACTCATTCCTAAGAAGGAAGGAGCTACTAGCATCAAGGATTTTCGTCCTATAAGTCTTGTGAGTAGTGTTTACAAGCTGATTGCTAAGGTCCTCTCCTTAAGGATGAAGAAGATTATGAGTAGTATCATCTCTTCCCGTCAGCATGCTTTTGTGAAGGGTAGGCAAATTCTGGATGCGGCTCTCACCGCTAATGAATGCATTGATTCTAGGAGAAAGCAGAATAGGAAGGGTCTCGTTTGCCAACTGGATATTGAGAAGGCTTTTGATCATGTTAGCTAGAGCTTTTTGATGGGTATGCTGGCAAAGATAGCGCTTGGGGCCAAATGGAGAAAGTGGATACAATCATGTATATCCTCGTCAATGAATCCCTGGCGGGTTTTTTCCATTCTTCTAGAGGGTTGAGGCAGGGAGATCCTCTATCGCCCTACCTCTTCGTGATTGCTTTGGAGGCTTTGAGTGGCTTTTTGTTTTGTGCGGAGGAGGTTGGTCTTGTCAAAGGTTTTCAGTTGGGGGACAGCAGCGGCGGTGGAGTTGATATTTCCCATCTTTTGTTTGTTGACGATACTATCATTTTCTGTGACCCTTCAGTCCGCCAGCTTCATTTTGTCCGGTGCATTCTTATTTGCTTTGAAGCAGTGTCAGGTTTGCGGATCAATCTTGCAAAAAGCAGCATTACTCCGGTTGGGTCGATTCCTGAGCTGGATTTGTTAGCTAGCACTTTGGGTTGTAAAGTGGGTAGCTTTCCCTCGTCTTACTTGGGTCTTCCGCTGGGTGCTCCCCCGCGTTCCGTTGGAGTATAGGATCCTGTAGTTGGAAGATTTCTCAGCAAACTGTCAAGATAGAAAGTTCAACTCCTGTCTAAAGGAGGCAGACTCACCATTGTCAAAAGCACCCTGGCCAATCTCCCAACCTATTTCATGTCCCTTTTCCCTATTCTAAAGACTGTGAGCAGGAGGCTCGAGAAGATTCAGAGGGACTTCTTATGGGGTCATGAAGGGGAGAGCAAAAAGATTCACCTAGTTGCTTGAGACAAAATTAAGAAGCCGGTCACACACAGGGGCTTAGGGGTAAAAGACTTGGGTACCTTCAATTCAGCCCTTTTAGGGAAATGGTTATGGAGATTTGGGGAAAGAAATGGGGAGCTTTGGCAGGAGATCATTGCTGCTAAGTATGGGTGTGATTCTGGAGGATGATGCTCAGGCAAAGTGGAGGAGTCAAGGGGATGTGGTCCCTGGGGTTACATTAGAGACGGATGGTCGATTTTCATGGTAAGATGCCACTTTATCCTTGGAAATGGTGGTAGGGTAAAATTCTGGGATGATGCCTAGATTGGGGATGAGTCGATGAGGGCGAAATTTCCTAGATTATACAGTCTGACTAGCAATAAAGAGGCTTGGGCTAGTGAGTGCTTGGAAAAAGTTGGGAACAGGCTTATCTGCACTCCCCGATTTAGGAGAGACTTTTTTGATTGGGAGCTTGAAGAGATGGGCTCTTTCTTCTGTTATCTCAATGATTTCCAGGCTAGTGAAGATAGGGAGGATAAGAGAGATTGGCTGCCGGATAAGAAATCCTTCTCTATCCGATCCTTCTATAAAAGCATATGTGATTCAGATAGCTCCCCCTTTCCTTGGAAGCTCATTTGGTATTCAAAAGTCCCTTCTAAAACTTCTTTCTTTACTTGGGAAGCTTCTTGGAAGGCAATTCTAACGGCGGACAACCTGAAGAAAAGAGGTTTTCTCTTGGCTAGCAGATGCTACCTTTGTAAGAATGAGGAGGAAAGGGTGGATCACTTGCTCATCCACTGCCATGTCTCATGGAGCTGTTGGAATATTATTTTTGCTCTATTTGGCTTCTCATGGGTAATGCCAGGCACAGTAAAAGATCTCTTGTTGGTTTGGGAAGGATGCAATCTTCCAAAAAAGATTAAGAAAGTTTGGAGAATAGCTCCAATTTGCCTCATGTGGAGCATCTGGACCGAAAGGAACAACCGTGTTTTTGAAGATTTGGAGCTCGCTACTTCTCTCTTCAAAGATGCTTTTTTGCTTTTATTATTTTTTTGGGCCAAAGAGACTTTTCCTATTAATGTCTCTTCTTTCGTAAATTTTTTGGATTCTCTAAAACAGATGTAATCTTTTGGGGTTTTTGCCCTTGATGCCCTTCTTGGGCACTATTATATATACAAATTTTACTTATAAAATATATATATATATATATATATATCAAGTACCATCTCCCGTAGAGAGTTTAATGTGGCTTTTACAATGGCAATGGGGCAGGTTATTTGAAAAGAGCATCAAAACTTGCCAATGAGCATAGCACCACCACCCCAGCCCGGTGCACGCCAAAGGATAAAAAACACTAGCCCAGGGGAAAGTACCTCCCCTAAACACTGTCCTTCAATGAAGGTGCATCATTTTTCTTTATTTTCACTGCAGTAAATGTTAATTGGGTAACCTGCACCATGCCTATCCCTTTTTAAGTGCAAAACATCCTCTGGAATATCATAAATTTGTTTCATGCAAAATGTATTCAGTCCAATGAAGCAGAGCATTGCATAAATCTCGAGGGGCATAAGGCGCATAACTCAAGGTCACATGACATGATGTTAGGAAATTTGGGTTGCAATGATTTTCTCTAATAATGTATGTGTTGGCAATTCATTCAAAAAGTCTATATTGAATCTGTAATTGCTAGGTTGGATTAAGTTTAGTTGCGGCTTTACACATCACTCAATAACTTTTCGAAGACTTGATCATGTCAGACTTGAATTACAGTTTTGTATGACTGAAGACGAACTTTAAAGTACAACTTGATTCTTCATATCTATTACAAAGAAGGTAAAACACACTTAGATATCATGCATTCATATTAAATCGTAATTAGGATATCTAACAGTTTAATCTTTCTATGTTTTGATCCGCCCTAATACTTGTTTTTTAATTAAACACAGGTTAAACATTTTTTGGTTTTGACCATAGGCTTAAAAAGTAACTAAAATATGTCTCATAAAGTCTCTTGGATACTTAATTTTTTAACTCGTGTGTGAATTAGGAAGTTTGAGTAAAAGAAAAACAACTTTCCCCCGTTCGAACGGAAGCTATGTTCCATCCGAATAGAAGTCCCCCTCTGAACGAAGAACTGTTTCCCAATCGAACGTGTGTCCTATTTTCGACGAATTCATTGATCGCCCCAGTCCGAACTCCATTAGGTTTAGGGTCACCTATAAATACTTAATGTACGAAATTTTCATAATGCATACAGAGAGTTAGAATCTTAGAAACGGAATGCATATTTAGTATGAGATTGAATACAGTCCCTTATTTACAAAGGAGATTGTGAAGTGGTCGCATTCTAAGAGAGCATCTTGGATTCACATTTTGTCTTGACATTGGATTTGCGTTGGATCTTAGGGGGTTCAAATTAGTGGAGAAAGTGGTTGTTGCGAAGAAATCAATGGAAAAGATGCAATCAGAGCACAAAAGAAAATTACAGAAAAGATTGTGGATGATTGACTAAAAGGGTAAGACTACGGCGGACTATAGCAGGTTAATATTCTAAAGTTTGGTGTTCTTGTACTTGATTGGTTTCAAAGTGTCGCTTTTTACACGTTGTGGCCTTCATTACCCATGAGGGTTTCTCACGTACAATTGGTGTCTCTCTTACTTTCTCTTTTACTTTATATTTATACTATGCTTAGTTTGTTTTAGCACTTGGCCACACGTTTTATAGAATCCGGTCTTAAATCTATATCTAGAACAATCGGTTGTACCATTTAGTTCAACAATTCCTGTCTAATTAACTTAGTTAATTAAAAAATTAATTTAGAGCTAACTATGTGACTCTATGTGATAGTTAATTAATTTTTATTAATTTAGTTAATTAATTACGACCCTAAATCTTCTCACATGAAATCCCATTCCAATTAGTAAATTTTTATGTAAAACTCAGTTAAAGGATCCTATGATGTGGACGCTTAGAAATATAATATTACATTGAGGCTAGGTTGACAACAATAGTAACAATAGCACAACCTTCAGCGGTTTGCAATAGAAAAAAATTATTCCAATAAAGTCATTGGACTAAAGGATCCTATGGTGTTGATGCTTAGAAATATAATATTACATTGAGGCTAGGGTGACAACAGTAGTAACAATATCACAACCTTCAGCAGTTGCAATAGAAAAAAATAATTCCAATAAAGTCATTGGACTAATACAATGAAGGTTAAAATTAAGAACAAAAATAATTAACAAAGTTCCAATTCCAATTGGAAACTCAGAATTTCTTGATAATTCGGATCACAGAATCTTATTTTTAGATTCCAACCACTATCAAAATAACCCCTTGCAAAGTATTATAAAAAAACAAACTCGGCATGTATAATCGATTTATGCTTTCAATTTCTTTTTTCTATACAAAAAATTGCTTAAGTCTAATGGGGGAGAAGACCTTTGAGGTGGAGGAGATTGAAGGTGGGAACCCTCGAATGTTTCAGATCACAAAGCAAGGACGGGGAGTTGTTCAAAGATTGAGGATGGATTCTGGTGGGAATGTCGGCAGCTGGAGGAGATGGCTGGTAAACGAGACAGTAGAAGTTCAGAGAGAGTCTTGCACGGAAAGATTAGAATGAGAGTGACAAGGACCAATAATGGTGGAGCCTTGATGAAGATTGAAGAATCGATTGGGGTAAACAGGTATGGCCTTTATGTACCTAAGGGTGACAAAGGCGGATGATGGGGAGTGGCAGCGGAATCGTTTAGGAAGTTGGCCAGGGAAGATCGGGGCTCTGTGAGGAAGGAAACAAGATCCTTCAAGGAGGTGGCCATTGTTGACGGATGGCCAGAGAGTCCAAAAGGCGTATGGAAGGGTGGTGCTCGAAATTGGGGGGATCTTGGTGTCGACTATTCATCATGTAGAGGTAGGCTTGATTACTTGGGGAAATGTTTGGTGCGGAAAGATGGACCGGTTGGTCAGCCAACACCAGAGATTCAGAGAGTCAGGGATTGGGTTAATAGAAAGTGGGGGGTTGCAATAGGGCGTGACAAGTCATTCTGAGGCACGGTTATCTGTTCTTCCATAATTAATGCAAAAAGTGTAAGGCTTGTGAGTGAAAA
Source organism: Nyssa sinensis (assembly GCA_008638375.1). NCBI lineage: Eukaryota > Viridiplantae > Streptophyta > Magnoliopsida > Cornales > Nyssaceae > Nyssa > Nyssa sinensis. The sequence goes on from CM018045.1 coordinate 5,294,093, forward strand.
CTAACTTGTCTATCCACTAATTTTTATTACTTATTAGCTAAACCAAATGTCCTTGATCACATATATCAATATGAGTTCCAGACTTTCTTTATTAGAATGTACCATCTTATTTCTTTAGGGGCCCTCTCATATGATTTCTTTAGCAACTAAATATTATATATGAAACCTTCCATCAATTAACTATGTTCAAAAGTAACTCCAAGGTCAATCTTCCATGCACGGAACAAATCTAGTGTCCTCATCTCCTTGGCTCACTTTTGCTCAAGATTTCAAAGTAGAACTTATGATGGTTTAGTTTGGTGGTTCTGAACATACTTTCTAATCTTATACATGGATACCAGCGTATTTTCTCCATTTATCAGGCATTTCTTTAGTCTTTAAGATCTTGTTGAATAAGCTAGTCAATTAAACTGCATCATCACTGCCCATACACGCCAAGGTTAAAATTCAATAGTAATACTGTCTAAACAGCTTACGTATCGTGAAAAAAACACAAACAATATGAATATAAGCTCCTCATTTGATGTTAAATGACACGTAGCAAGTCCTTTAGATACTTCTACACAATGATAAATCCCAGAATAACAAGCCAATTACAAGATTTCATGAGCAGTTAAACTAAATTAGGAAAATCATAAAATTATCAGATATTCGCATTCCGTTTCTTTTTTAGAACAAAACTTATTACCCCACTGACGTAAAACGATTGCAAGCATAGAGTCTCCTAAAAGATAACAATCCATATCACAACCCATCAGTCATTCTGCAATTGCAACACAATCATTTAAAACCATGTATAAACTTTTGACACCACAAAGTTTCATCGATACAATCGTCCCAGATATTAATTACGTACTTATGAAGTACAAGCATTCAAGGTTCTTTTTTTCGCACCTCAAACCGGATGTTCTTGTAGACAAGCTCCTCGACGTTGCTACCCACAGTAGGATGTGTTGTGACAACCTCTCCTAAGTGCAATTTGTACAGTGTCGTCGTCTTACCAGCGTTATCCAATCCAACAACGACGATCTTATACTCCTTTGCAGGGAACAACATGAACCAAAACTTTGATATGAATGCCCCCATCTTCACCTAAATCACCAAAGAATTAATCAAATTCTTCAACCTGCATCAACGTACTAAAATAATTCACATGTACATATACATATACGAATACACGCCATACGCAGATCGGTGGGAGTTGACACGTATAGATGTAATTCAAAATTAAGAATGAAATTCAAACTTCAAAGTGAATCGACAATAGAATTATCAGTTAGTTAAATCAGTTGAATTGGTTGAGACAATTCGAACCTTGGGAAGATGAGAGATCGACTGTTCCGAAGGTGTCGACTCGATTTGGGGACGTGACTTTTGAGAGGTTGAAGGAAAGGTATTAGTGGTTCACTCTGGTTCGGAAATGGCGGTTTGTGGAAACCCTAGTCTCGAGGCAATAATTTTATTGTGCCTCCTATCTATTGTTTCTTTTTTCTTCCACTTTGGCGGAAGAGAATGGAGTAAAAAGCTTTACAGCCTGCTGGAGCCACCGTCGCGTGACTGATAATGGGCTCGGTAATAAAAAGTAAGCCAGCTCGAAAGGGCCGTTTGGGGGTAGTTTTGCACCAGTATTTATATTTCGTTTTCAAAAGTTGCTTATTTTTAGGGCTATAAAATAAGTTAGAGGTTTTTCAACTTGTTTTATGATCCGCTTGGTTCGTATGAGATTCACTTATAAAATTAATAAGTTAAATTTAAATATATTAGATTTATAATTTATTAAATTACGTTAGAGTTTGATTGGTTAAATTAAAAATAATATTATATTTTATAAAAAATAAAGTTATTTAAACTTGACTCGCAATTAACTCGATTAAAAATTTGGTTAAAATTAATTCGAAACATTGATAAGTCGATTTTGAACATAATTTAAAATTCATTTATTTTAACGAACAGAACTTGAATAACTTACTACTTGACTCGACTGACTCATTTAAAACTCTACTTATTTGAGAGCGGTTATGTCCTACACTCCCTATTTCACATGCTATGTATTTTTTTTTACAACAATGTTATTCTTTTAATAACATTTTACTAAATTTTTTTACATTGTTTAGGTACTAATTAATTAAGTTTCTTAGTATTTATGAATGTTAGTCAATTAAATACTTTAATACTAGTCATATCATGTAAATCTAAGATACTTAATTAACTAATACCAACAAACTTAACTAATACTGAAATGCTAAATTTGCTAGCACCAAAAACTGTATTTATTAGTATCTGAATAATCATATTAATAAATAATTTTTTTAATAAAATATTATGATAAAAATAACATTATTCTTTTTTTTAATAACCCATAATCTAGTTAACCCTCTACAATCTTTCACTTGCTTAGTAGCTTAATATTATGTCTTTGGGACTTGTCTTTGCTATAATTATGCTAAATAGGTATCACGTGCAATAAATAACTTGTGTGAGAGGGTATCAGACTTTGAGTCAAATAATAAGTTAAATGTTGTCCATTGGGATCGCGAGTTGATACGTTCGAGTGATAAAGATGAATTAAATACAAACCTTTTAATTGTTTGAAAATAAGCATTGGTCAAAGAGTTTCATAGACTTAAAATTTGATCGTGTATAAAGTCCTTGAAGGATCATTTAAATTTGGATGAGATGGTCAAGGGATACAACTCTTGTAACTTATGTCCTCGAGTCTTGAATACAAGTAATACTCTGTTTGGATGTAAAAATTTGAAGAGAGAAGAGAAAATTGAGTTGAAATGATAATAAATATCTCATTTTAATATTTAAATAAGAAAAAGAAATTGGAGAAATTTGAAAAAAAAATTAAAAATAGCTCTAATCTCTTCAAAAATAAAGAGCCTTGAAAGAAAAAAAAAATTATTTATCAATTTTTTTTAAATATCAAATATACCCTTAAATGTTTGTATTAAAAATTATGACTTATTAGAATAAAATGAATTTAATTATCAAATAATTTATATATATTATTTTTTATTTTATTAATTATTCAAACAATAAATCTTTATCTTCTTCTTATTTCTATCTGAAATATTGAAACAAGTTGTAGATAAATATTTTATTTTTCTTTATTTTTTCTTCAATTTTAAGTTTTCTTTTATTTTTTCTCTAAAATTTTCAAACAAACTGTAAGTATAGTTGAGAAAATTAACATTTAAAACATATTTTAAGCATATAATTAGAGTACCGTGTTTTTAATCACTTGTTAATTTTAACAAAACTCTTTTGGGAGCTGCATTATGTTCATTCTCTTATTGCTCACCTGTCTTGAACCAATCAACTTCGCATTTTCAAGCTGTCGCGTTTGGATGGGCCTTGGAGAGGCCCATACGCGATTCTAGGCTCGATATCGTCTGATCATCACTCCATTATATAGTTGTTGGCCCATTTCACCACCCAGGCCCGATTGGCAACTTTTGTCTATCTTAATATCCATCGCCGCCTCCCTGTTCGGGCGGCAACTTCGAAGCTCCAACTCCACTCCTCTCTTTGTGTCCTCCGCCCCCCGGGGCCCTCTGTCTCACACCTATATCTGTAGACTCCGCTCTCAATTGTTCATTTCTCCAACTCAGGAAATTCCGAACCTGCCGCTTTGTCTATATAGACTTTTATGTATACACTGTGAGATATACTTAGCGAATTCTCGCAAGTCTCAAATACTCTGTCAATTGCTGCAATTACCGATCACCGTCAGCTGAACTCTACAAATATTTCAGGATTCTCCAAATTTGCAGTCGAAGATGTCGCAATCTCTCAATTTCTTCATTTCTGCGCCCCGGTCACCGAACTACACAATTTCAAAGCACTCCTTTTTAAAACCCTCTGTAACGACCTTTAATTTCGGGTTTCCGGCCACCTTAGTACGGAGACCGATCACAGCGTCAGCTTCAGATCTTGATTCATCTTCATCATCTCCAGTACTTGTCACGGACAATGGCAAGGGTGGAGGGTCATTATCCGCTGCATCGCGGGAGTACGCGCTGCCGTCGTCTGATTCGAGCTCGATCGAGGTCGATGCGGTGACAGAGGCAGAGTTGAAAGAGAATGGGTTTCGGAGCACGAGGCGGACGAAACTCGTGTGCACGATTGGGCCCGCCACGTGCGGGTTCGAGCAGTTGGAAGCGTTGGCTGTAGGTGGAATGAATGTTGCGCGGATCAACATGTGCCACGGCACGCGTGAGTGGCACCGGAGGGTTATCGAACGTGTGAGGAGGTTGAATGACGAGAAGGGATATGCTGTCGCAATCATGATGGACACTGAAGGGAGTGAGATTCATATGGGGGACCTCGGTGGAGCTCCTTCCGAAAAAGCCGAGGTATATTGATTTAATTTCGTTTTATTTAGTCATAATTATTCGTTTAATTATTGACATTCAATAACTGGATCGTGCTTTGAAGGTATAAATTAGGTTAGCTAATCTGATTCGAAATCCCATTCCATTGTTTGATTATGGATGTGATTATTGGCATTTTCCGAATCAAAGACTTTTTTTTTTCCATTGATCAAATTGAGTTCATGTTTTTGTTCGAGTGGCTTATTTTATTTATTTGGGTGGGGGTTGGGGTGGTGATATATATACTCAACTCAACAAAGCCTTATCCCAATTTGGTCATATATATATATATATATATGGTTTTTCCTTAAGGAAGATTCTAAGATTCTTGTCAAAAGAAAAAAAATGTCCTGATATTCTCATGATGAAGAAGAAGAATATACCTTTTATCGGGTTACGATGCATTGGGGGCAGTCAATGTCTCTGTTTATGTTATTTAAGATTAGGAAAAGAAACTGTCGCTATTGTACCCCCCCCCCCCCCCCCTCTTTTTTTTCTCAATATTTCATTTCATGACTGTAAAAGGCCATGTGTTCCACGATGATTGGTTGGATGGTCATCTAAGCTGATTAGCAAAGGCAAAACTTGCTTTTATTTTTTCTCTCAAATGGTACCGGAAAAGTATAATCATCTAGTGGGAGAATAAGGATTATCTAATCATGGCTTGATATATAACTGCCTGATATAGGGTGAATCAGCCGAGATAATTTGCAAAGATGGTTTGAGGAGAGAAACTAGTGGTAACCATTTGCTACTGATGCTATATACCAAGCTAGGCGCTTGCCTGAGAGAATGTTTATATTTGAACACATTACACAGACAATTTATGTCTCACAATTTTGGTACATTTTCTCAACATACATACCTATAAATCTATACACACACACACACACACACACACATGGAAGATGCAACAAGGGTTGTGCCCCCTCTGGCACAATTTGGGGAGAGAAACTAGTGATAACCAGTTTGCTACTGATGCTATATACCAAGCTAGGTGCTTGCCCAAGAGAATGTTTATATTTGAACACATGACACAGACAATTTATGTCTCACAATTTTGGTGCATTTTCTGAACATACATACCTGCAATATATATATATATATATATATAGATATATTCAGGTTTGAGGTTCAACAAGGGTTCTGCCCCCTCTGGCACATATTTCCAATGTTCTTATAAAAAAAAGAGGTTTGAGATGCACTAATGATCTGATTCGGATTGATGCTATTAGTTATGTAATGATAAATGAGTCCAACATATTTCACGTTTTACACTCGACTTACATCTGATTTGAGCCTATTCAGTCAACAGATTTAGCCATATGTGTGGTTTGTTATTTCCTGTTGTTTCTGTTTGCTTGTGAACTATTGTTGGTTAGTGATTCCAGCTTAAATGAGAGGACCACCAATTACAACTCATTAGGTATCTTAAACATTATAAGATGTCAAAAAGTTAGTGTGAAAATTGTGGCTATCTTCACTCAGAGCACAACCTATGTGTTTCCTGGGCAGTGTTTATTAAAAAAGAAAAAAAAGAAAAAAAGAAAAAGAAAAGAAGAGGAAGTGATGCCTAGTCATTTGTGGCCTAGATAGCTCCTTCCGTCTTGATGACTCACTAATAAGTTCAGTAGGAGAGGATATGATGTTCATCATTATGGTATTAGTAGCTGTAGAGAAGTGTTACCAAGCTACTTTGGGTGTGCTTTGTAGGTTCTATTATGATAATCTACCTTATTTAGGGCCATATGCATTGCTAGTATTTAGAGTTAGGTCCACTTTTACTGCTTGCATCCATGCTCGTCTTACTTTCTGGAATTTCCATTATTAGTGTTTCCTTTTATCTCTCCAATGATTTGGGGTCAGGTTGTCAAAAGGGAAATTGTGAAAGGTACACTAACAACAAATGATGTGTGGGCTGTTCATTTCCCCACCATCAGCATCTAAGTGATCTCTTCTACATATTGGGGGAATTAATGGACAGTAAAACAATCATATTATGTTGCTCATTGTTAAAAAATGTTTATACCTGACTGGGTCATAGTCGATTAGATTTCCACTCTGATCTCTAGATTGTCCAGTTGAGGACCATTCAGAGGGCACACATTTTACATTAATGTTGGATGTCTTTCTAAGTATTGTTGAGAAGCTGCTAATACATCTATCAAGGTGCTTACTAGTTAGAATACTACTCCTTTTGAGCTTGGATTTTTAGTAGGATGCATTCATGTTCCTTGAAAACCAGTTCAGATAGAGAGTCCCCCTGTATATCATCCATGGATCAAAATATCAGCCAATACATATTGTTCAGCTGATATGTATCAGTTTATGGGGGTACAGATGGGGTCCAAAATTCGCACAGTATTGGCCAATATCTATCAATACTATAAATCATCCATGGATCAAAATATTGGCCAATTACATATCATATTAGCTGATATGTATTGGTTTATGGGGGTACACATCCTGCTATACCCTGATGTATTGGGGTGTCCAAAATTTGCTCTAATATTGACCAATACATTTCAATACTATAGTATCGGCCAATACCAGCACTGATATGCTACATTTGACAGCCCCTAGTATAAAAGCTCATTTTGAGCCCATTTTTTGTGTTTTTTTTTGGCTGATTTCTATTACTGCTTATGCACAAGCAATTTGAATTACAATATATCCCAAGCCTTTCTCTGGGCTGGGCAGCTTCATTGACTAAGGCTGACAAAAGTTTTCAATTAACCATAAAGTTTCACGCCGGGCTTGGCGCAGATCAGAGCGAAATACAAGACATAATCAACAATTTCTTTTCTATATCCTTCGAAAACACCTCCAAACACATATTCAAGCTTCCTTTGTAAGTTTTTGAAGCTTCTAGATCATCTACTTCATCCTTTTTTTTTTATTTCTCATAACCGATGTTTGATTTATTCGAAATCTAACTTTGGTTGTAAAGCTACTAGGTTTGAGTGTAGATTTATGTATTTGGAACATACATCTTGTGATTTGAGCTAAATTGTTAGAACTTCAGTTTTGGTGCAATGTTATAATGATCCATTATTATGGACTTATAATTGCATTTTAAGTTATTGTTCATATTAGTTGGTGCAATGTAATTTGTAAAGATCATAACAAATGATGCTTTCTTATTATTTTAACTTAAAAAACTAATATAAAATAGTTAAACATCTTTCTAAGTGTCAAAAAATTTAAAACAAAGAACACTGAAATTTGACAAACTGGAGTCAAAACATGCGTTTCAATGACTTTTAAAGAGTTCGATAGTAATTGAAAAAAATTTAACGGCAGTGGTTTCTGTTTTCCGTTGTGAAATGCTCGATACTCCCTTTGTGATTTTAATTCATGATACCACCTGGTGAGGATTCCTAACTTTTTCGGGAGTTGATACATTAGATCAAGTAACTTTTTTTTTTATTTATTGAGAGGTAAGTGGCCCTTGTGGTAACATTAGATCAAGAAACTTATAAATCTAACTTACCAAAAAATTAGCAACCTCCGAAAGGCATTGGTTGATTGGGTTGGCTGAAAGGAAATTGGGCATAAAAAAGGTCTGTTGTGCCCCAACCAGAGATGCTGACATGCAAAGGATACCCGATTACTATGGGAATCTGTCATGAAGTTCTTCCTCATTTATTCCTTTTAGGTTTTGGGTAAAAATGTTGTTCCAAGTTGGAGGGAATGCAGTCCATCAACACATTCAAGGCTGTTTCCTTCTATTCTTACAGTGGGTACAACTATTTGCAGAGATGTCCCTATGCTGTTGGCCCATGCCTGTTCTTGAAATTTGGTAACCTGTCCTCAACTAAGCAGAAGAACTTTTGTCCTTTTAGGAGTGATTCTGCAGAAATTATTGAAGACTCCAATGCATATGAAGGCAATAAATTTGAGGCTATGATATGTAGGGAACCTACTCCCATCAACGTTTAGTGCCATTTTACAGTTACAGGAACAAAAGTAGCATCTAGCAGAGTCTACATCTGTTTGGGTACAAACAAAAGATTCCATTTTTATTTACAATAAAAGGTGCCGAAGATGCCCTATGTTTGAAGGAACCTATATTAAAGTTACTGCCTCATTATTTTATTCTCTATGGTCTTCCGTATTCAAGCATAAATTTGAACGGAGAGAGAAAAATAAATGGATGAAATATAGAAGGTTCACAGAGCACACATATAGAGCCATGTCCCCTTGTCTTAGATTATGGAGAGATGCCATGTTTGACACCTTGTAATCATGTCAAAACATGACATATGTCCATTTAAAAAAATTATAGGCCTGAGATCTTGCAATCTGCTGAGTACCCTGTGTCTGAATTTCACAGTGCCTTGCCTTTCTGATGACTCTAGAGCTTCTGCATTTCCTAAGATTCCACAGATGCAAGCTAATGGTTGTTGATTCCTATGATGTGCCATAAGATTGTCATTAGCAACCCCAGTTTGGAAATCCCTGCTTCGTTTGTTTGTTTGGATGAGAAATAGGAGAACAGACGTACAATTTTTGCTGGAAGTGTGCTAGGATGATGCTTATGAAATTTTAGATGTTTGTGAACTATGTATTGATGGCCACATTTGTGGACCTGACCATCCACTTTAGATAGGCGTCAAGGGCTGCTGTACTGTCAGAAAAAGGCTTTGTGCACAGGAGCGTCTGCTATATTGACGTCTGCTCATAGTTACTGACATATGTGATGCCAGGAATATTGATGTATACTTAATTGTGGAGAGAGGTCGGCTTGGAAAAAAAGAGGGAAGGGGGGTGGGGAGTTACTGCTTTGTGGGCTGTAGAAGGTAGTTCTGTAGCTGGTTGCAGTTTTCTCCCATTTCAAATGTCTACTTTCACCAGCTTTTGAATTTAAGACATATAACTAAGGTACTTATTTATAATAAAAAAAGAAGACATATAACCAAGGCTATTTCAGATTTTCAAAATGAACATCCATAAAGAAACCACACTTGTTGATAATATTGATTATGCGTTAGGACCCAATAAAAAAAAAAGGATATTGATTATATATCATATTTTTGCAAGATGGATGATAATGGAGTTTAAGGACTGAGTGCCATTGAGTTTATTTAAATGGTTGAAGGGTACAACATATGAGTACTCTCCCTTTATCCCACCTTGTTTAATAAACTGTCTCATAAAAGGCTCATTTAGTAGGGATATTGTTGTCAATCTTTCAGTTAAGAATGCAACTTTTGACATTTCAGAAAACTTTAATGTTTGTAAAACTTTTTTGCAATGCCAAAGTCATTATTATTAAGAGAGAATAGAATTTCCTTATTTTCTAGTCTTTACCATCATATAGAGAGGTGGTGTGTTGAACTCACAAATTAATTGAAGTTGTTTTTTTTTTCTTCTTTTTATTTTTTTATTTATTTTGGGTAATTTAAAATTAGGGCAGCCTAGTGCATGAGGCTCCTGCTAATGTAGGGTTTGGGGAGGGTCAGATGTATACAACTTTACTCCCATGAGTGAAGAGGCAATTTTTGTGACTTGAACTTGCGACCTCTAAGTTGCAATGGAGCAATCTTGCCATTGCGCCAAGGCCCGTCCTCTAGTATTTTAAAAATGAAGTAGCTAATTATTATTTTATAGTTAAAATCAATCACTTGGGGAGGGGGGTGTGACCTTTTTAACTTTGCTAATGAAAACAGCTTTTGAAAAATAATTCTTTGGGATGCATATAAATTCTACAATGAGATTAATACAAGTCCCTGTAATGAAACACATAACTTCTTCACTCAAAGTGTTAAGACAGTTCTCAGTTCACATTCATGAAGCTTATTGACTTAAGTTACTCCTTTTACACAGGATGGTGAGATCTGGATTTTTAGCGTTCGAGCTTTTGATTCACCTCGCCCAGAACGCACGATAAATGTGAACTATGATGGATTTGCTGAAGGTCATAATATTGTCATCTTTCGGTTTACAAAAATACTATGATTTATCCATTATATATTGATGCATGCTTTAGATGTTTGCTCAATTTTTGAATGACTTTTGTGCAACTCAGATGTGATGGTGGGGGATGAGCTCCTTGTAGACGGTGGAATGGTGAGGTTTGAGGTGATTGAGAAGATTGGTCCAGATGTCAAGTGTCGATGCACTGATCCTGGACTTTTGCTACCTCGGGCGAACCTGACTTTTTGGCGGGACGGGAGTCTGGTACGGGAACGTAATGCCATGCTTCCTACAATTTCCTCCAAGGTTGGTTCCTATCTTTCTGCGTTTTGTTCCTTTGAAATTGATTTTGTTACTACCAATAAAATTTTAAAATTACTTCTTATAAAAAGGGAAAATGTTAAAATTACCAAATACTGTCGACCCCTAGAACTTGATAAAACGTAGAATCGAAAAATAAACACAAGGAAAAGCATTTGTTTATCGAAAACAAAAAAGTTATGGAAAAGCAGGAATAAAGACTCAGAACTGAATTATGCTATGTTCCAAGTGGGCCCCACCTTGAAATTGTACCAAATTATAAATTTCTCTCCTTTGATTTTTTTTTTTTCTAATTTTTTTTGGGATAAGTAACAGGGAAAAAAACCACAATACTGTAAAGATGGCAAATTCTCTCTCTTGAATTTGCTTTTCTTGAACTTGTCATTGACTGCATCATAAAGATTTTAAAAGCTGCATCTCACAAATTTTGAGGAGAACAAATAAAGCCTTTCAGCAGGCCTTCTATACTTCCTATGGATCGCCAAGTTCACCTTTTCAACTCCAAACTAATTGCATAACCAAAATTTTCTCTTTCAGCATATCAATGTCATAATTTCTGAATGAGGGACAAATATCACTATGCGATCTGGTAAATCGCTACCTGGAATTCTCACACTCTAAATCTTCTATTTGAAGAAACGTGGCCCCATAATGTTTTAAATCATTTTGAACAACAATTGCCATCACATATAAACTTTTGGGACAAATGTACAATTGATTTGAGGTCTCTTTCATCCCATAAACTGGCATCAAGTAGTAAATTAGTCAAACCAAACTTAAGAGATTGTTTCAGCATTAGAATTATAAAATAGGAGCAGCGAAGCACCTGCCTTTAAGTTCCTAAGGTTTGAGGCATCAGTAACATTGTTTTTTTTTTTTTTGGGTGGAATTTATAATTCACGGTATAGATTTGGGTCAATCGGAGTACACTTGAAAGTTTGTCGGACTCAAAACCTCCATTCCATGCTTAGATATCTATGCTCCTAAATTTGCGCATAACTCCCAATCGCATGTCCTTTTTGACCCTCATTTTTTCCAAAACCTTTAGTAAGAAAGAGGTGCAAGTGCGTTTTTGGGTCAATCAGATCACACTCGATAAGATTTGAATGTATTGATAACGTAAAATTGTTAAATACAAGTTATTGTAAGATTCCATCATGATAGAATTGCAATTCTCTAACAACAAAAATGAGATTTACAAATTTCCATAATAGTCTGCATGTTTTTGTGGTTTTGTAGATGGAACATCTCTTAATTCAAGGATTCTTGCAATTAAAGTTTTGGGTCTATAATAGCTCTGTTGAGCCTGCTTTGTTCAACATGTTAGTATAGATTGGGAAGAAAGATTTTAGAAGAAAATTAGGGGAAGAACAACAAATTGTTCTATTCTCTGTCTTGCTAGCACTGACTGTATATACCATTTACTTTGTTGGAGCTTAGAACACTTGAATGTTTTTCTTCTTTATAACTGGGCCCTGGGAAGCATTTATTACTGCATTGTACTTGCTTAGAATTCCCTAAAATAAAAGCTGGCAATGGGTTGGACCAGGTTGTTTGGATGGGTCTAAAACTGCCCGACCACTGCTCAACTCGCTTTCATGTTGATGCATAAAATTATTGAAACAATTCTCTAGGAAAATTTATAAATAATAAATACATTTAAAAGTATCTTTAAAAAAGCCTTAAGCCATAACTGAGAATCAATAATTGTGTTGGTTTCTAATCGGCTAGGGAATCAAATATAATCTCAATTTGCCTAAATGGGCTGATAGTTGGGATCAGACTTTTGAACTCTATTCGAAGTGCCTCGTGACTTGGTACTAAATAAGTTTGTATACATATATTCTTGGGGAGGGTTGTGTGCGTGTGTGTGAATACTTTTTATGTTTGCATGTATTCTAGATTGTTGTGCCACATTACCCTTTCTAGCACAAGCATTTTCCTTAATGTGAAAATGTTACATTTGGTCTCACTCTCAAGTACTTCATATCTTCAGGATTGGTTGGACATTGATTTTGGGATTGCAGAGGGTGTTGACTTTATTGCAATATCATTTGTCAAGTCTGCCTGAAGTGATTAATCATCTTAAAAGCTACATTAAAGCACGGGCTCGTGATAGGTAGTAATTTACATTTGTATCTTTATTATTTCCAATTCATTCTAATATATATCATTGTGGAATCTTTTTCTTCCCCCTCACCCCACCCTTCTTCTAGTTTGGATTGGGAGAACTTTGCAAAAACTTGGACACATGATCTCTCAAACATCATTGCTACATCAATCCATATGAAATTAATTTTGTTGGTTTCCTTATTTAAGACTGGACTATTCTCTTTTTGTAGTAAAATTGCTGATTTTGTCTCATGTGGTAGTTTGGTACTGGGAGATCATAAAGTTGTGTGTCTGAAATTATTTTTTTCCGTGTGTCGCAAGCACTATATAATTGTCCTGATTTCCAGAGAAGTCCAGATACATCCATCTTTTTGGGAACTGCAATTTGCCCTTCAATACTCAATTTTATGTCAAGTTGCTTTTTGGTGGGTTAAACTAGTGTACTTTGTTGTGATAATGCAGTGATATTGCTGTAATTGCAAAGATAGAAAGTGTTGACTCGTTAAAGAACTTGGAAGAGATCATTCAAGCATCAGATGGAGCTATGGTTGCAAGAGGAGATCTGGGTGCTCAGATCCCATTGGAACAGGTCCCAGTCAGCCCAGCAAAAGATTGTTCAGGTGTGCAGGCACTTAGATAGGCCTGTCATTGTTGCCTCTCAACTGCTTGAATCTATGATTGAATACCCTACACCCACCAGAGCTGAAGTGGCTGATGTTTCAGAAGCAGTTAGGCAACGAGCGGATGCTTTAATGCTGTCTGGTGAGTCAGCCATGGGCCAGTTCCCTGAGAAGGCACTGACCGTTCTGAGAAGTGTTAGTTTGAGAATTGAGAGGTGGTGGAGGGAAGAGAAGCGCCATGAAGCTATGGAACTCCCAGATATAGCATCCTCATTCTCAGACAGTATTTCAGAAGAGATTTGCAACTCTGCTGCTAAGATGGGTAAGAATTCTTCAGCTTTAGATTTTTTTTGCTGACGAATTTGTTAATACAAGTGCATTTTCCTTTTTCATACTCAATGCTAAGAAGCATGGATATGCATTTATATTATATAATAGATGCAGTACATATAGAAATTTACATGTATACACTGCCATGTCCATATCCTACTTTGTGTCAGTGTATCTGGTTCATAGTGTGTTGATGTCCAATGTCAATGTCGGTGCTATTGGCACCTATTGGGGGAGCCCATTTTGGTGAGTGCATTCTAGAGGGCTTTCTTGTTGGTGGATGCACTAATTTTAGCACAAAATCCATGAAGTCCTTTTTTTGAATCTTTGCACCACTGAAACCCATATGGTCCATATGTTAATAAAAAACATGACTCTTTGGTTCTGTGAGTTTAAAGTAAGACATTTCTGAACACAGCCAGAGAGGAGTTCAGGGTAAAACACATTTCCTTCAATGAGTGTCATTAAATCTGCAATTTTATGGGTAAAGTACCAATCTGCAATTTTGAAGTTTTTTAGCCAAATTATGTCAGATGGTAATTAAATCGTGATTCAATATCTGTTTCATTTATATTTTAATGGTCATCAATATCCAAATTGTTGGAAAGCCAGAGCAATAACTCAAATATTTTTGACATATACTATTGTTTTCTTGTAATTTTTTATCATCATCATCATGATCATCGAAGTCCTTCACTCTCTTATGGTACATTTTGATGTACCATGGAATTGATTGAGTCCATGTTGTCCCTCAAAGCACATCAGGTTTTTTTAGGATATTTGTAGATGACCTCAGTTTTTTTTTGGTTATAATGGATGTGTCCTTGTACAATATTATTAAATTTTGTGGTATTATGACATGTATAACACATTGAAATGCTTCAATGGGATGTTCAAGTGCCCCCTTATTCCACCATTTGGATATGCATTTATGGGGATGGATGGTTATTTTGTTCTTGATGGAGGTTGTACCTATTTTGTGTTTTGATCTTTCCATTAATTCTTTTCTCCTTTTTCAGTCAGTTATTATTTCTCATTTACCCCCCTCTTTTCTTGGGTGAGATAACAATATCTAGGCATGGGCTAGTCTCCTCCACTGTCCCTCATTACATAGCCAGTCAAACTCACGGAACTATCTCTCTTTTTTTTACCTGGTTACCCACCCCCAGCCCTGCAGAAAGGGAGGAAGGGGTGTTTATTCTAGTCTTGTTGCTATGGCTTCTAATGTGGCTTGTAACTTTGCAGCTAACAACTTAGAGGTGGACGCCATCTTTGTTTTTACGAAGACAGGGCACATGGCATCTCTCTTATCACGTTGCCGACCTGATTGCCCAATTTTTGCTTTTACAACCACAACATCTGTGCGGAGGCGTTTGAACCTGCAGTGGGGCCTGATGCCCTTCCGCCTGAGCTTCTCCGATGACATGGAAAGCAACCTAAATAAAACATTCTCTTTGCTCAAGGCCAGGGGAATGATCAAATCAGGTGACCTGGTAATTGCCGTCTCTGACATGCTGCAGTCGATTCAAGTTATGAATGTTCCCTGAGAAAATACATTATAGTCTGGCTGCATCGTTGTTTATGTCCCAGATAATGTTATCTGTCAACCTGTTACTTAAATTGCTATTAGTTTGACAATTTTAGCTCATGCCGGAAAGGGAAAAAAAGAAAAAAAATTTGAGTTCCAGTCCTTTTCTCCTCAACTTAACTGCCGATTATTTGCTTCAATGATTCTGCAACTAAACCTGCAGTAGTGTTTATAATATATGCGGCTTTTTGCTTATGTTGGAGGATAATACGTTGCAAAATGTAATAGCAGTCATCGTAATTTCCTCCTTGTTTCTACTTATTCCAGACAACACGGTTTGTGTACTTTCATATTCTATTCAATTAGAAGTTTCAGTTTTACTTTTACCAAAGATTTGAACTGATGAGCGGCATTTAAAAGATTGCGCTAACCTCTTTAAGCTATTGTCAATGTTAGGCGTTGCATTCTTGTCCATTTTAATTCATGACCTCGGACTTCTCTCAATTGCCATTTTAATTCTGCAACTGAACCTGTTGGGGGTTTGGCATAGGGTAAATTTTGGGTACTCCCGATGGTGAGATCAGTGGCCATATTTTTGCTACACGTGGCCATTGATCACTGTTGGACTATCCAATATTTATTAGTTTGATACGTGTCTTCTTGCTTGTGTTAGGATAAAAATAATATGCTGCAAACTGTATTTGTACCTCTGTAGGCAACACTGCAATAACCTCTGTTTTTCTGTATCTGTCTATACACACACACACACACACACACACACACAAACCATGTAGCTTATTAATATTCTAATTCAATTAGAAGTTTGAGTTTTACCAAAGTTTTGGACTGAGCAACGTAAAAAATAATGTGCAAACCTCTGTAAGATACCGTCAATTTTTAGGCAGTGCATTACCATCCATCTTGATTATTCTTGAATTTGGGTTTTCTCCCAAAACTCTGTTTTCATGACCTCAGCTTAATTTAATTTTTCACTTCATTCACCAATTAAAAAAAAGAAATGTATGTTCATGGTTCGACAAAAGAGGCACCTATATTTAGATTGGTCAAGTCATCCGATTAGACTCTCGAGTCCTCCTAGTCTAGAAGACTAGGACCGTGAGGAAAATACATTTGGCTGGTTTTGGCATATTCCTTCTTGTGATTCTATTTTTTTTTTTTTTTTGTGAATAAGGTGAACTTCTTAAGGACCAAGTCTAATGGTAGCCAAACCTTCGATCAATGGTTACTCCTAGAAGATAAATCTCGAATGCGTCAAACCGTCCATTAGTTTTGCGCATCAAGTAAATCGCGAATTCGAACAGCGAAAGAGAGTTGAACCCACACCGATTATCTTTTCAGCCCTTCTGAAGTCCTTAATCCAACCAACTGCGCTAAGCCGGACCGGCTTCTTGTGATTCTATTTGCTAATGTAGTTTAATAAAATTTCTTTACCAAAGTACTCTCATCAAAACTAAACTTTAAAAGGCAGAGAAGATACCCTTTGGTGATGAGAATATTCCGACACTTTTGCCATTGAAGTCAAGGGGTACTTTGGGAGAGTGCAAATCCTCGAGCCTTCGGGATTTCAATTGAATTTGTCGGCTAATAACTGGCAAGCTTAGATACCCTTTGGTGATGAGAATATTCTGACACTTTACCACTGAAGTCAAGGGGTACTTTGGGAGAATGCAAATCCTTAAGCCTTTGGGATTTCAATTCAATTTGTTGGCTAATAACTGGCAAGCTTGCTGTAACATTTGATCATGTATTTTTTTAATAATATTTTAATATATATATATATATTATGTTTTAATAAAAATAAATAAATCATATTACATATGACACATTATTATTAAAATAACACATTACCATTTCATTGTACCAAAAACAACACATTACTACCTTATTGAACTAGAGTTATTCAAGAATTTTGCGGCTAAGGTGGTGTAACTTCCATTGCTTGTAAATGGATGTTCATAAGAAGGCTTTTTAGTGTAGACTGATGCTTGGCAAGCATTTCTGAGCTGAGAAGATTAATCTGATTGTGTAGACATTTGCAGTGAATTTGTGTTTTAATTCCAACCAGTTGTTATTTTTAAGTGACAAATGGTGATTCTAATGTATTGACTTCTGTCAACTTAAATGTTCAAATCTTATTAGGAAAAAAACATTGGACTGATTCAGTTTCCATGGAACCATTCACCTAGTTTCTAACATTTTACCAAACAGCTAAGACTGAATTGATTATGTTAAAAGAGGATAAGATTTGAAAACTAGAATTTAGATGCCATAGACCTTTTGAAAGGGACTATAAAGCTGTGAAAAATGGACTAAGAAACTGTAATGTCAGTGTCTTTAGTGTCTAAAAGCCTATTTGATGCTCTGGAAATTACTGAATTGCCTTAGAATCACATAGTTATCAACTCAAAAAAGTAAATTGGAAATGCTTGTAGAGAGAGAAGGAGATGCATTTTGTATTCACTGCATCGTATAACATATGTAAAACAGACAACTATCAACTAAATTGGGTGTACAAAATATGAGGTGGTTTGCAAACACCGACCCCTTGGACACTATGCGTTTGGATAGTGATTTAGATATAATTTTTTAAAAAATATTTCTGAAAACTTTGTAATTAATTTTTAAAAAATCGTAAAAATATATTTGGATATGATAATTTAAATTAAAAAAAATTAAAAAAAATCAAAACTAATAATTTATCAAACACATATCTCACATTTTAAAATTAAAAATCTTATTTTAAAAATGTAAACAAACATACCCTATATTCTGAAAAAAGAAGACAAGGCCGTTCATCTTGACTGGGTCATAGATTGGGCCTGGAACAGGACAATGGCTCATAACGACCGCAACTAACAATTTCATAATTCAGTGGGCCCTCTTTTGGATACCCTTTTTTGGGGTGATTTGAAAGCCTATATATAACACCTACCACTGGCATTTATTTGGAGACTTTTATAGCATACATCAAAAACACCTTGCAACATCAATTTCTATAACACCCAGCTGCATTTTTACTATTATTATTATTATTATTATAATAAAACAGATCTACCCGTTTAAGATTTGATAATAAGATGAAGTGTCCACCATCATCAATGGGCCCTCTGCTCTAAAGCTTACAATTGGCCCACTAGTATATCAAAATTCCATCATAAAACAATTTCAATTTGCATTTATTTTAAGCAGTAACCTAAACCTCACTGATTAGAAACAAACAAAGAGAAAAGGCCACTTACTTTTCTTCTGATGTTTTCCACAAATGCAAGCAGTTTTCCTTTTTTTCTCTAAATTACACTGTCTTTTTCCTTTTTCTTTTCCCGACGCAGAACTGTCGGTAAAGAGTTGGCACATAGGCTTTTACGTTTTTACCCTCAACCTTTTATAAAATTTATAAAATAAGTAAACTAATATGAAGATATCAAAATTCCCTTCCTCTTTTGACTGTTATATATTTTTCTGTAAAACGTGGATAGAGGAAGAGGGAAATCTAATTGTTATTTGTGTTTCACACCATTATTATATTTTTATGTAAGTATACAAACATTATATAAATACCAAGATATGAGTAACAAAATATTTTTTGTACTTAATTATTCTTAATATGTATGCGTATTGCTATTTTACTTTGAACATGAAAACTTTTACCATGAAAATTATTAGGGTTAATAATTTAAATCCCCATAACTCCCCCACCCCCCGCCCTCCTCCCCCCTTATTTTTACCGGACTTGAATCCTACTCAAAAAAACAAAAAATTGAAGTAATATACCTAAGTCAACAATATGCTTCGATGCCATGATCCAAGTTTATAACTTATTTTATGAATTACATCAATTTAGGCCTGTTAACGAGCCGAATTTGGATAGACCCTCTAAGATCCGGACCTGGACTCAAACCCGTCAAGTTTAAACAGGTCTAAACCTAGATTCAGACATGCTGAGACCCACCTAAACTAAACTTGGATTCGGGTCTCCGACTCCAAAACCCAACCACTTTGCAAAAATAAAAAATAAAAATTAAGAGCTCAAATTTTTCTATTTGGAGTAGTCTAACTTAACTTGACAAATAAAAAATTTTATTGGCCCCAATTATGTCATTGTTGATTGAAACTGTTTAATGTGATAGTCCACTATTATTTGTATATTTCATTCTTACGATCGGACACATGATGAATGGTAAAATAACAATAATTTTTATCTAGAAATTTTTTGATTTTTATCAAGAATTTATGCTTACAAAAGGTTTCCTTACTCCTAAATATAATAGGAAATAGAATGAAAATGTCAGTAGAATGAAATAAAAGTTACTCATCCAAGACAAAAGAATACTTATAATAATTTTTAATGTAATATTCATTCAATAGAATTGGGTATTGATAGCTAGATTCAATGCGTGAAACAATTTCATAAAATGATTTTCATAGCACAAGACGGTGCTAAAAGGTTGAAAATGACAACTTCACTGAGACTCTCTCTCTCTCTCTAACTTTTATATATGTATGTATATATATAGTAACTTTGTTAAGAAGTTAAATACTATAACTTCAATATTGTATTAGAGAGAGAGAAAGAGTGTGTGTGTGTGTGTGTGTGTATGTTCGTTAATGATTTAGTGGGTCGCATCTTTAACAGGTATTATCCAACGGATCTATACCCGGCCCATTTAATTAGTTTTTAATGAGTTTGGATCGAGTTTTGTTAATGAGTCCAAATCTTATGTAAACAGGTCCGAGTCGAGACGGATCGGACTCAGCCCGTTTACAGACTTACATCAATTATCTTGTCATGCAGGCAAGATGTTACTTTTATATTTTCTAAAAACTTATACATCTTGTGCAAATGATAGAATACTTTTTATTTAAATCAATTCCGTAACTTGTGATTTTATTTGTACATTTTGTTCAAGTTTATTGTAATTGTAATTTTTGTTGTAATTAATTAATCGTATAATATTTTTTAAAATGGAAAACTAATACTTAATTGAAAATTAATGTCAATTTTTTATGTAATATAAGGGCACACTTCTGTATGTAAAATGTATTGTATTTTAATAATAGTTTAAAATTCCGTCATTGACCTTAAATATTGATTAATGAAAAAGGAACGATCTATTATCAACAGGTGCAATAGAAGAGAACATAGTAATTTCATGAAAGTACCACATGATTCTGGAAAAACCTGAGAGTTTTACCCTAAAGAGAACAATTTGAGAACAATGTCTTGTTTGGCTTTGCCAAAGAAAAGAAGCAACCCAAAAACAAGAATCCAACCACAATAATCCCCAAAGGGAGGGTTTTTCCATTTTTTTGTGGTGTGGGAAGGACAAAGACGAAGGCATCATCTCATATGACTTTCCTTATCAAACTACTTTATGTCCTCATCAGTCATCATGTATGTGTATGTGTGTATATATATATATATGTGTATATATATATATACACACACACGCACACGCACATATATATATAGGCCCTATATATCGATGTGTTTAAAGAACATAGGCAATAACAAGACAAAAGAAAGCATAACCAAGAGGAAAAATGAAACCTTTTTTTTTTCTTATATGGGCCAGACCTATATGGATTAGTGTCTCAAATAATGTAAGGCAGCATTATTAGTATTATAACTATAGATTCGGTAGCTAATTAAAGGGGTCTTATGGAGGAAGATAGGGCAGTGGCACTTGGTGTGACGTTTGCCCCCTGTTTGGTTACAAGTGGTTATAGTACTTAAATATTTATTTGACGTGTACATTTGGGGTAGCTTCTCTAAGATGGTCACCCGAATTTGGCCCTTTGCCATGGTGTCCGTTTCTCATTTTCTTAGGAGGTGGTAACTTCATGTTTTAAATTTTGAGTGGGTAAATTATATTATAGAGGTCAGTTAGAGTCTGTGTATATATAAACACATACATACATGTGTGTATATATTTACATTTAAATGTTGACGTGAATAATGAAAGTTAACATTAACTTAACAATAGCAAAGATTAGTATAACCTAGAACTAATTAAATGAGTTATTATGCAATTTTAGAAATTATAAAGGTACTCCAACAATGGATAAAAACCTAGAAAGAAATTAATGTAATTTATTTAAAAAATTAATTACCAAAAAAGTGTAGAAAATTTATTTAAAGTAAATAATTTAATATATTATATAATTTTAAAAAATATATTTTTAATACAATAAAATTTATTAGTACATGTAATATAATCGGATGAGATAACTAACGGATCCAATTAATTAAATCTATATTCTTTCTATTTAATTAAAAAAAAATTATTGAATAAATAAATTGAATTCCAATTAAATTCATTTCAAATTTTGATCGATCAACAACCTTGCGAAAATTATATAAAAAAAAAAGTATTGTAATTTTGAAAAGTAATATATACAATTCGAAATTGAAGTTCAAGAAATGTCTTTCAAATAATATTTGAATGATTGTTCTATCATATTAGTTGACTAACGAACCGTAAACAATGAAAGATGTTATATTGTTTAAAAATTACTTTTATTTTTGAATAGAAAAGAAATTACTGGACCATTACTTTAATAGTGAGAATGTTTTAAATTAAATCATCCAAAATTAAACTATTTGCACATGAGTCATATGACAACATAGTATTACATTAAAAGTATCTAAAATTAAACTTGTACAATTTAAACATTAATGTATTTTTTTTTATCTAATATTAATCAGATCAAACCCTAGAAATCAAATTATTATATGGTAGACAATAATTGAAGACCCCTATGCTAATGGTCCTCTATGTGTCATTGTGATGGGATGTTTCCATCAGTACTATCATTGTTTGGAGTTGTCCACTTGGAGTTTGACATCTCAGCTACTAAGAAAAAAATTGAACAAAAAGAGGACCACTCTATCAACACTCATCTATATATAAAAGCCGTATCAGCCGTAAACAACTTGATAGAAAATGACACCAATCCACCACTCTTATCTCCTTTTAATGGCAAGGCATGTCGCACTGATGCAGCAACAATATTGTGACATTTCATCAAATGCTATAACTTCCACAAATTAGGCATCCATTAATTGGTTGGTGCATCGTAGTTGTTTAAGTGTAAAAATGCAAATTTAAATGTGAAAATAACCTTACAATAAAACAGTCTTAGTAGGTGTTACCCCTCGTGGCCTCTATTGATTTGTACATTAAAGTTGTTAAGTGTGAAAGTACAATTTAAATTAAATTGATAGGCAAGTTCGTGGAAAGAGTTAAATTCAGTACAAATTAAGATATCACATTCTCTATAATTATGATATCTAATTGATTTCATTATTGATGCAATTCACCTTTGAAGTATTGTTTATTTTGAACTAATTCAACAACTAGTATCACGTTTTTTTCCTTTTGAATTTTAATCCAAAAATATCTTTACAAGAAAAAAATATCGAATGTACTTAAATGTTAAACAAATTTGATGCTTGATACATGTTAAAAGTATACTTAGAATTACACTAATTGTATACTAGAAGTATACATGTTGAGGTATTGTCTCACTCACCCACTCACTCACTCGCTTATTACTTATTATTATTCAGTCACAGGCAAAAGTTCTCACTCACTCACTTTGTTCAGTCATATACCGAAGGTCTCACCCACCCACTCACTCGCTCAGCTCACTATTATTTAGTCACAGATAAAAGGTCTCACTCACTCACTCATTCACTCATTCATTGTTGTTCAGTCACCGACCGAAGGTTTCACTCACTCACTCACTTAATATTGCACCACCAGAATATCTGTCAGCCTTATACCACTGCCACATCTGTCAATCATCAATGAAACGTCTTTGTTCATCAACATTCGATCAACCATCCGGTTTAGTCGTGACCATGTCACTGCTCCCCATCGTCCCTGTCAACATTCGATCAACCTATTCGGCTCAGTCGTGACCATGTCACTACTCCTCACCATCACTGCTCCTTGGCTATGCACACCATCATTTGCGTTTCCATGCGCCGCATTCAGTTCCATCTTCGCGCTTCCATACGTCGTCATGAACTCTCTTGAGAGTCCAACTCCACCGCCATGTCTGCTTGGGTTACATCTCCATTTCAAGCCACAATATCACCAAGTCAACCTAGTCCATGTCTAGATTTTGTTTGCAAATTCAAGTTGGTTTACCTCCCACTTTAAGTTTGAGGAAGGTGCTAGAAGTATATTAGGGTTACATATATAATATTGTGCAATTCTAGTAGGATTAAGATTTCATAATTTATTTCATTTATTTACACTTTTCATGTACAAACTCATCACTCTCTTATATAAGGAGCTCTCCTGTATAGTTTCATATAATTCAATCTAATATAATATAGTCCTTTGAGTTTTTTCCTTCTCACTCTTTTCTCTCTCTTCTTTCTTTCTTGTCTCTTTTATATTGTTCACCAAATCAAACAATACAGATGTAGAATAAGACTACATCCCGTATAATCTTACAATGGACAAAATTATTCATTAATTCAATAATTTATTTTTTATCAATCATTAATTTTTATGCTTCTCTTTTCTAAACATTCTAAACTAACACAGCTAGATGTAAACCTAGAAATGGTGGAACACTTAAACTTTTTTCTATAGTCCATTGTTAACTTGAAACAATTCTCCAATACTTCTAATTTGGTACAATGGACAATTTCAATTTGTAATTTGTTATAAGTATTCTTTAATTATATTTTCACTAACACAGTGGTAGGATTTTAGTCCTTACACGAGACTGAGATTGACTGAAAAATATTTAATTGTATGCACTAATTATATATTAAGGATTCAATTAATTTCAATAAGAAAATGTTAAATATAACTAATTTTTTTCACTCTATTTTCTTATTCTTATTATAATATGTCTCATCACCTTATATTTATGATTGAAAAAAATAGATTAAAAAAATAAATTATATAAAGCATCGTCAAAAGTGTGAGTTAACCATATGGTTGCGAGTATCTATAGTTTAACTCATATTAAAATTTCGATGGGATTTCTATAAAAACCTGTGCTAAACTTGTGTAAACATAAATGAACTTTGAGTAAAGATTACTTGACTCAAAAGTAAGTGATTTAGCTAATGAAAAAGAAAGTTGTGGACAGATTTTTAGGGATTAGGGCTAAGTACAACATATTGAGATTAGGATTCCACAAAAACTAGATCCCTTTAATCAAATTATCAAGATTGGGTCCCTTAAACAATTCTTAAAGTTTGCAACTTTCCCTTAATTCACACAAGAAAAATAAGAGTAAAATCATAGTAAATCAAAAAGCATCGAGTCTCAAAAGGTAATAACAAGCCCATGTTCCGAAAAGTCTCAAAAGAGGAGATAAAGAGATTGAATAATTTCAAGGGACCATCATCAAAACAAATTTTACCTAAAGTGTCATCAACACCCTTGTCTCCTTAAAGCTCTAACATAGAAAGAAAAGAAATCCACCAGATTTAGTGACAAATCACTCTGACTAAACTTGATTTTTATATTGCTCATTTACAAGCTTTGTCTTTTCATCATTTTGAAACGTAAAATAACCCCAAAAAAAATTATTACCTAGAGCTCATGATGTTTTGGAAAAGTAGATGCTGTGAATTATCTTTTGGAAAATTTTGATTTTTTTTTTTATTGTGTGAAAGAAGATTTAAAAATTTAGTTATTTTATATTTTAAGGCTTTTTAATGATGGAAAGTCTTTTACGTAGATCGCCATTTAGATTCTAATATTACTATCAAGGAAGGAACTAATAAGCATTGAGTAATTAGCATGATTAATATCCGGATAAACTACACTAACTTTTTCTAAAATTTATAAAATGATATTACTTTTGTTAACAAGCTATAAATACTTTACTGACATAATTATTTTCAGAAGTGTCATCACATTAGGGTTGTAAACGAATTAGATTCAGATTCGGAACTGGATCAGAGCTGATCCGAATCCAATTCGTTTAATAAGAAATCCGAATCCGATCCGATTCGTTAATCCGACGGATCAGGCGAATGTTAATCCGTATCCGAATCCGTTACTAACCGGATATTCGATTCGTTAATCCGATTCGATCCGTTTAAAATTATATAATATATATATTAAAATTAATATATTATATATAAATATATATATTAATAATTTAACATATATATAATATAATATATAATAATTTATATATATATACGGATCGGATCGGATTGTAAACGGATCGGATGAGCCTATATCATATCTGGTTCGTTTATATTTAGGATAATCGGATTCGGATCTGATCTGGTCACAGATCACTATTTCTAAAACCATATCCAGACTTAAAGAATCAGATCTTGGATCAGATCGGATCGAGATCCGATCCATTGACAGCTCTACATCACATTTGTTTTTTCTTTTTACATTTTTTAAATTGAACAATTTTTCTAACTTTTTTGTTATGTTCAAATAAATATTAATTAAAACATTCTTTGGTTAAAGAATATAAATTATTTATCTTAAATTTATTTTTATATAAAATAAAAAAAATCTTAAAAAATTGTCTAAATTTTAAAATAGTACAAAAAATAAAAAATAAAAAAGTACTTTTATTATTTAAAAAAAATAATTAAATTAGAGATGGGTATATTTATAATTTTTTAATAAAAATAAAAGACATCATTATTATTTCAGAAATGGAAGAAATTTGTTTTGTAATTGTTAAAAGTTTATGGAAAAATTCGTATAATTTATCTTTAATATTCTGATACATCAGTCTTTCCGTGTTGAGTATGAAAAACACAATCAATATTGATTAGTTGTCGGTAGACTGACACGTGTTACAGTGTTGCCGACTCGGCTCCAGCCCGCCGCGCACGGAAGAACATCTTCCCAGAAAATGTAAACCAAAATATGGGCACTAATTGTAGGAGCAGTATTATCTTGTCCTTACACATTACTATTTGTATTTAGCTCAAGGACAATTATCAGACTTGCTGTCCAAATAAACAGTCTTAACTGTTACCCTTCATAAATAACCTGATTTGACCAAGACAACACTTCTAAAAATATTTTGTTTCATAAAGTAAAGTCTGTTTTTTATTTTACATTAAAATTTAAATTCTAGATTTAAAATTCGTTTTACCAAACATTTTAAATACTATAATAGCATACTTTGTCGCTATTATAGCATTTTATTGTCGCTAACTTGAACCAAACAAATCCTTAATATGTGCATGTATATATATATATATATATATAATTTTATTTTAAAAAAAATTACTATATAGACATTTTTGTAATTTAATTTTATATAATTTAAAAGTTGATATTTTTTTTGTGTTAGAAATTTAATTTGTGTTTGCTGATTGAATCTAAATTCTGACGTATTAAGGATTGTTTATTGATTTTTTTTTACTTGAAAGTTTAAAAAAAAAAATAAGAATAGTAAATAGTTCACCACTAGTGGTTGAACTGTTGAGGGTTGAAATGTGCACGCGGCGAAGACGCCGTGCAAAGCTGCAGGTCAAGTAAGGAATCTCCACCAGTAATCCCGAAAGTGAAATCCGAAAACGAGTGTCGCCCTAAATGGTCCAGGGCGACACTTGTCCCCAACATGTTCTTTGTTAATTTCTTGATTCACACGTCTCCACATCAAGATCAAGTGCTTTTGCCTCATCCTGATTACTTTTTCAATGCTCCCACATCGTCAGAGCAACTCCGGGAATCCATTTTTGGATTAAAAAAAAAAATTATTTTTATTTTATTACAGTATCTATACATACACTAATAACTCTAAGTGTTATATATTATTTTAACAGTAATATTCATTTAATATTTCAATAAATTTTTTTGTCATTTTTATCTCTTTTTTTACTAATCTATCTCTTTCGACTAACTTTTAATTTTTTTTTTTTTATAGTATTCATATTTACATTCACTTTTTTACTATTTGCGACTATATTCACAATTGGTGTTTAGGATAGATGCTCTCTTAGACCATGAATAATGCATTAATGAAAGGCATATTGATAGTTAGAACGAATGACTTTCCTCCTAAAACGTTATTCTTAATTTGGATAATATAATAGATAATCATGTGTGTAAATAAATACATGGATAATGTTTTATTACTCAATACAAGTCTATCATCTTGTATCTATCCTTTCACATGAGATAGGATTCACGACTCATCATGAGTCTCACTCTATATGAGAGAGTGACTACAACATGGACAAACTTGTAATGAGTAACAAAACATTACTTAAAATCTATTAACATGCACATGTAACTATCATCTATACCATACGACCTGTGATCTTGAAATCATTAAATATTTTTTTTCTTCATCTTTTCACTCATTTCAAAGGCATTTTTTAATCACGAATCAGTACTTACAATGACGAATATAATATTGTTAAAATTTTTTAACAAAATATGATTTTATTTTCTAAATTTTTTTATATATTAATATAAACCATTCAAAATTTTATTAGCTTTTATTTGACCCTCTCAAAAAATTAGATATTGCATTTTTTTACAAATAATTTGGTTATAATTTTTTAACGAAATAGGACTTGACTCTCTAAATTTTGAAACCCCCAAATTTTGTTATAATTAAGATATTGAGTTCCCTGAATCTGTTAGTGACTACATGACAATATATATTTTTTAATAACATTTTATATATGCGTTAAGTAATACTAAAAATAATAAATCATAATACACGTGATATAATATCATCAGAAAAACTTACATATCATCTTGATAGGTCAATACCATCTAAGAATTTCCCCCCATTCTATACTTCTGCCTCGTCTTTCTATTCACTCCCATGGTAAGAAGATGTTCACTACATTAATTTCATATAATATTTAAAATGCAGCCATAAGTAGTGGGTATGCTCTTAACAGTAGGCAAATTGTTGGAATTCTATTTCCATCCCATTTATTTATGTTACTTTCAAATGCAATTTTTTAATAACACTTCCTACTTGAATTTTAATGGGAAAATAGGGGTAGCCAACTTGGCTAGAGAGAGAGAGAGAGAGAGTGCATATAACAGTGGGCACCAAAATTAATGTGAAGGCTCGTTAGCTCAAATAGAAATATTTCATGATTAATAAGAGGTATATGTGAGTTGTCCAAATTTTGCCTTGTAACTATCTATTTAAAAGAAGTAATTATTTTTAATGGCATCAGAATCATTAGTTCTGCCAGTTTAAATGAGACTCACGTACCAAAAAAAAAAGAAAAAGTATATTTATTTATTTATTTATCAGGCTTATATTTGAATCGTTTTTATTTTATTTTTATGCTTTTTGAATTAAATGTTATAGATTAATTAGATTAAAAATACTGAGTAAAAATTTATTAAATATTAATATTTAATTCAAATTTGTACAATTATTTGAGAATTGACCTTAATGGAACGGTAAAAATTTTCATTATTACTCAAAAGCCAAGTTATGAAAACAGTCTCTCATTGATGTGATGACAATAATCTTAATATGGAGGGATGGGATCAAATGAGTGAGACAGGTAATTTTTTACAATATTTATATAATTAACATTTTTCAAACATGTTATGCAATCAATCTAATATAATTATTAATTTTCACAGTTTAAAACATTTGTATAAGACTTTTGTCATTAAAATTACAAAACGAACCAAGTTATTCGAGTTCGACTCAAGATCGACTCGATTAAAAATTTGTTTAATATCGATTTGTGAAAAATATAAGCAAAGTTTTGAATATATTTAAGACTCATTAATTTTATAAGTTTAATTTAAGTTTGATTTGATAGGTTAATAAATGGTATAATATTATATAAAAAATATAATTACTTAAACTTGATTCGATTAAAGACTTGTTTAAAATTATTTTTAAAAATTAATAAATAAAAGTTAAATATAATTTAAAATTAATTTATTTTAACAAAACTAATTTAAATAATTTATAATTAAATTCGATTCGATACAACTCAACCCATCTACAATTCTATGATATTGGCCAAAACTACCATAATCAGACGGACCAAATTTATCTCCGCATTAGAACATTTGGAACTTCGAAGCACACGATGGGTCCGGTGGAAGCACCTAATTTGTCTCCTAATCGGCTAATCTACGTTCAATTTCAAATTTGGGGCAGCACCAGCTGCACCACGATCAAGAGGCGGTTTTCGATATCTTCGGAATATGTGGCATCCGTTCGATTTCGTCATACGAACAGAAGTACAATTTAGTAATTTCGAGAAATTGTCCAATCAACACCACCCACGATCCACACAGGACACGTTGCCAGACAAGATGGGGTACAGAAAACTAACCGCGTGAGGTCGTTGCCATGTGACCAAACTATACTTGGGAATTATCCGAGCCATGTCATATGATACGTGGCACACCAGTCCCAGTCAGCACCACCACCGCTTCAGCCTTCGCCTTCCCCTATAAAGCGCCCCCCACCCACTCCATTTTTCACTTCAGAAAGAAGTGAAAAAGCCACACACTACAATTCCCTGTGCTCCAATAACATTTCTCTCTCTTCACCTCCACCTCCACCGCCGGCGAAGACCTGCACACTGTAAAATGAATATTCCGGCCATAGATGACTATCTGCACACACGCAATGTCCTTCTCACCGTCCATCAACGTCACGTTTTCCACGAGAAATCCTAAGCGAAAAGTAATTATCGTTCTCTGAGTTCTGAAGTTATTCGATTCTTATTAGCTACGACACCACGGAGCAAGGTACCGATTTTATTTACACTAATTTTTTTTAATTAGCATTTGGCCGGTTGATCTGTATGTGATCTGGATGAGGTGATCCATATGAGTTATGACGAACGCTGATGATCGGATGATGTGAGATTGTATTAATTGTTCCGCCTTTAAAGTGGAGGTAAATGTATGTGAAGATGTTCAACCTAACCTCATACCGTTCTTTTCACCTTTCAGTGCTTGGTCATATATTTCTGTAAAAAGATTTTGAATTGAGAGTTCTGAGAGAGTCATTTATTTTAGATACAGTTTTAATCTGATTAGTCAGTATTACCTTAGCACGTAAACGAAGTCTTTTAAGCTCTGAAATTGTGGCAGAACTGACAGAGTATAATTAGGTGGTATTGAGAACGTTTGAGAAGGATTTAGAACAGAGGAAAAACCTTTTGATTGATAGCAATACCTTTTCCGATGAAGATTCAACCTATTGATTCTCAGACGTTCCGAGAATCGATATGTAACGATGCAGCCAAACCTGTAGTGAAATCGCGGCTCAAGAGGCTCTTCGATCGGCAGTTCCCTAGCGTTCTGCGGATTTCGTCGGCGGAGAAGCCGGCTGTCGGTGAAGCGCACTACGGCAGAGACGTAGGGATTGAGTTCGAGCCGAGCTCGGTTTGTTTGGCAAAAATGGTGCAAAATTTCATTGAGGAGAACAACGAGAAGCCATCCGCTGCTAAATGTGGCCGCAATCGCTGCAATTGCTTCAATGGAAATGTTAATGACAGCTCCGATGACGAATTTGATATTTCAAGTGGTTTCAGTGAATCAATTCCAACCGGTTCATGTGGTGATTCTTTCGATACGCTCAAGGTAAATGCTGGCTTAATTTTTTTTTTACCACTCTCCGATCACATTTTTTAGTTATATACATATATTTACGCACATACACAATTCAAGTGTATCTAAATGAATGCGTTTTGTTTTGTAGAGTTTGATTCCTTGCGCTACTGTTGCCGAGAGAAATCTCTTAGCAGACACTTCGAAGATCGTCGAAAAGAACAAAATTTGCAAGCGGAAGGATGATTTAAGAAAATTTGTTACTGACGGCCTATTAGTTCTTGGTTACGACGCTTCAATCTGTAAATCGCGATGGGAAAAATCACCATCCTATCCAGCCGGTATCTTTTTCTCCCTCATATAATATATATATATATATATATATATAAATTAGTGTATAAATACGTTTTCTGCCTTTGTGGTAGAGATTCTCGCTCGTTTATCTGATCTAGAGATGTTTTAAATGTACGTGTACAGGAGAATATGAGTTTATAGACGTGATTTTGGAAGGGGAAAGAATATTGGTCGACATAGACTTCAAATCGGAGTTCGAGATTGCTCGATCAACTGGGAGCTACAAAGCGATCCTTCAATCTCTGCCGTACATTTTTGTCGGCAAAGCTGATCGTCTCCATCAAATCGTTTCGATTGTATCAGAGGCAGCGAAACAGAGCTTGAAGAAGAAAGGCATGCCCGTCCCTCCGTGGAGAAAAGCCGAGTACACGAGAGCCAAATGGCTGTCTCCTCACACCAGAACCACACCACCTCCAAACGATGGCGTGAAGCAGACTGAGAGTCAGACCGAGAACAAGGAAAAGAACGAATCGGCAAACGGGCCGCATTTTTTAGCGACTGACATAGATTGCGGGGAGCTCGAACTGATTTTTGGTGAGACGGCCACCTTGTCAGAAGTGGCTCACGACGAAACCGAGTCATCGTCCTCGCCGGCTAGAAATTCCGGCGAAGAGAAAACTACGGTGATGGCGTCGACTTGGCAGCTGCCGGCGATCAAACCGAAGAGTTGCGAGAGAGCAGCCAAAGTCGTCACTGGATTGGCTTCTCTGCTCAAAGAGAAATCCTAAGAAATTTTGGTTTTTTTTTCCCATTTTATTAACCTCATTTTCCTCAAATATGAATATATAAATATATATATTATCGGAGTTTCGGATAATCGTACAGTTCCCTTTCCCTTCAGTTTTTTTGTTTGCAAGGGCATGTAAGAAATCAACAGTTTCTATGATTATCATTGTAATGAAAAAGCAGAAAAAAGTTAAAAAAACCAAAAAAATTAAAATGTTATTTTAAGTCTTATCTTATTAGCATACGTATTATCCGATTAAAATTTATCCACAAATGTTTCTTCACAGGAAACAAAGGGGACGAATAACATTTTTAAAAAGGTCTAGTCACTTGTTAGGCTAAAGAGCCTCTGCACTACAATGGATGTTGTACGGAAGGGTATGGGCGACGGCTCTCCCACGTTTTTCTAAATATATATCTATGATATTTGTTTTTGGGAGCTGGAAAATTATGGAAAGAAGCAAACGAGGGTTTGATGACGGCAGGAAGGTGCCGTCTCGGTCGCCGTGATATGAGGCAAAGGTTCATTAGAAATTTAGAAGAACGTGACGATGAATGCTGGTGAGATGCACCGACTGTCAGTTTTTTGAACTTTTGCCTAACCAACGGGTCGCTTTTTGATCTGAAAATTCTTACGGGCAACTGATTGCAAAATTGGGAAAGAGTATTGTTATATATATTTAACAGATTTAGTTTTGTATTGAGCATTAATCTTCTCGTCCTCGTCCTTGTAATTTTTTTAATTTACAATATCTTGTATTAATTTTTCAAAAGAAAAACAATCATTTTTCCGAGGATCCATGTATTCTTGGCCAAACAAAGAAATTAGCTTTAGTCACTGGCTGGGTACACATTGTATTGGGACAGAGTGCAAGTCCTTAAGCAGTATCCCCTTAGTAATTATATTTGGAGGCAGAAGCTTTGAGGGTGACAAATAGTACTGAAAAAAGATTTTATTTATTTAAAGATGGAGGAGGTTTTGTTTGTTTGACAAGGGAACTATTTGATTAATGTTATCTGTTTTTTTTTATATAACATAACGTGAAAGATTAATAGTGATTCATAATATTTTTGATTTTCATATTTTTTTTTCTTCTCCTTTTCTTTTCAATTCAGCCGGTGATGCCTAGGGATGAAAAATTGTCTCATTTTTAATGAAACGACCATGTGATGCTAATAAACGGGTTCGGAATAAACCCACGGTGTGGCTTGTAAAATCTTGTCAAATTTGGGACGGGTTCGAGAGATGGTTACTCTGTCTGGACTTAGTCTTGTTTATATATTAAGTTTATTTATTTATTATTATATATACTATATTTATTAATAAACAACACTATACAAAATTAGTATTAAAGTTTTTTATATTATACTTATATATTTTTTTTGTATTAGTTATTTTAACAAAAAAAATTAATTTATTTATCAAAATAAAAGTTTTAAGTTATTTAAAATATATATATATATATATATATATATATTGAGGTTCAAGGTAAGAAGAGACGGGATGAAGTCGAAAAATATAAATGAGGTCGGAGTCAGAGTCAGAGTCGGAGTAAACATCTAAACAATACGAGGTGAGACGAAGTCAGAGATGAAGAATTTAAATAGGATCGAGGAAAGACTATCCCATCTTAAATCCACCCAATTACCATTACTAGTGATGCCCATTTCACTCTTTGTGAACTTAATTTCCACTTTGAAAATGCTAGGAAGGAGCTCTTTACGCGTGATGGAATTTGGAAGGCACTGGCGTTGTGCTGAAGAAAGGGAGTTCCCAAGCAAAGAATTATTTACTTTCTTGACTCTGCATCACACGGTTTGAGCTTGTCCTTGACATTGACAATAGTGATGAGATTTGAACAATACTATATTTTTTAAATTTATATACTAAATAACAAGTCACTATATTTTTTGTAACACCCTAATTGTATAATTTAATATATAATAATATTATATTATTTAAAATACATGTCTAAAAAACATAACATATTTTATAAGATTTTGTGCAAGAGGTAATGTCACTTACCACTACCACATGATCTGTTAACGAAATTTCCAATTTAATCTTTCAATCAAAACTCTTATCTTATAGATTGAAAAGAACGAAAAGAGTGGTACAATAGCTGTACTAAAATTACTGTACTTTTTTTAAAACTCATCATGATTTCTTAGTTATATAGACACAAAAGAATAGAATTTAGATGCATTTATTCATGTGAGCTTATTCTAAATCTATAACATAACTAAGCTACAACTCTTTCAATAGACAATAGGAAGATGAGACCGACAATTGTAAACCATGTGCACCCACAGCAAATGGCCTTAAAGCCTAAACCTAATCTACTGGCAAATTTATGCACAACACTCGTATATATATATATATTTTAGTGTTATCTGGCAATGATTGTGGTGGGGCATTTGCAATCCATTATGTTTGTGTACATCTTGTTATGATCACACAGGATACAATGTTTTGTTTAGATGAGTTTTGAATTTTTCATATATAAAATAAAATTTTAAAATAATTAAATATTTATTTAGAATTTTTGAAATATTTGTTTAAATGTTTTTAAGATTAAAATAAATATTTTTAAAAATTTTAATAAATAATTTTTTTTAAAATACTTATTTTTTGAACGTCTATTTCACGCCAATTCAAACGAGTACAAAGTGGATAGGATCGGTTACAAAGTTCTCACAACTAATTTAGGCCCTGGGGTCTCTTCCCTTATTTGTTTTCTTCTCTCTCTCTTAAATTGAGCGAGAGTGGGGTCTCTTTTCTATACAAAGCAAATAAAGTAATTGTCCCAAAGTTTGACAATAATAATACCTTTAAGAAAGCGACCCCCTACCTACCCTCTCCGCTCTCTCTCTCTCTCTCTCTCTTGGATTGCAGTTTGCTTGTTGGGTGTAAATTTGATTTTACAGAGGTTGCCAAGGTCACACGAAACCATTGCATTCAACTATTCGTCATATACATACACATGTATATATACGTGTGTATGGAAATGGAGCACCCACTGTAGGCTGTATGATTAGAATTTTTATCAAAGTGTAAATAAAATATACTTATAAAAAAAAATCTTATACGTATACAAACAAGTTCATGGGAACATTATCTTTAAAATATTTAATTGATTCTTGAAATTATTGATGGATAGCACAAATATCGAGGCAATCCAACTTGTGTGAGAGAGAGCACAATGGAAAGTCTGAAATGTCCACTTTTTATGAGGTTTTCTTCATCTAAACAGTCAATAATCTACAGGTTTGGCTACAGAAGCTTGTACGTAACTGTGTTTATAATTATTATTTATATCCGTCACAAAGTGGTCTCAACCCTCAGGTGACATGGGGTCGGGTCCTATCCACTTTGCTTTTGATCATTAATTTATCGTTTTTTATTTGTTAGAGTTGGTAAAATTTAAATGATAATCTCTATTTTTTTTTCTATCAATTTATTTATTTCTCTTATTTTTTTATGAAATTTATATATAAATTTAGTTGATCACTGTGATTACTCTAATGAGTGTCAAAGTGATAGTTAAGATGAATGTTTCCTCCTACAACTACTTTTCGAGCTGCTCTAAGACTCCCCACCACACCTCACTTCTGGTGGGTTTGCTATTCTCCAAACTTTTTACATTACGGCTCTTAAGACTTTTAATATTTTATTATTACATATATAATTAAAGAAAATTATCGATGGTACATAACTTTTTTCTAAGCTTGAAAGAATTTTAAAGGCTCAAATAAAAAAAAATTGTGTTCCGTCAAATCTTCTTAAATATATACACAATAATAAAATATTAAAAATCTAAAAAGATACGATAAATAGATGAATGTTAATATGAGACGCAAGTAATCATTATTCATGATTTGATTGATTTATACATTATATGCGTGTGTGATGGACACGTATAATCAGATCATGAGTTTTTTATACTCACGACACGATAGATAAAGATTGGAGAGTAACTGATACCTTTTTATTCAACGGCTAAAGATAGTTTTAAATGGGATAGGGATGACTTTGAACTTAGAAGAAAGGTTAAGTTTTCATGAGAAAGAGATTGTTTAGGAATTTATAAAAATGGGTTAAATTTAAGACCGTAAATAAGTCCGAGTTGTATATTATACAAAATTGAAAGACGGGGATTAGGATCTGATTGGAGAAGTAATTAAAATAATACAAGTTTACTCTAAAGAATGTTGAAAAGTAATTCACACTCGTTTTTGACCAAATGCTACGTTTTGTCTTTGTTAAATTCATCACAAAACGGCCAAAACAAGTTTATTTGGTTGAATGTGCTCCTAATGAGACAATTTTTTTTTTGAAAAAAACAAACTAGTTTTCAAAATTTGACCCTAAAATGATATATTAGTGGTCAATACTTTGAATTCTTTTCCTCAAATAAAACAATCTTCTAAAACCATTTCATTAAAGAATCAAAAATAGGATATACGAGAATATGAATTATTAAAAAGGGTCATTACTCGGATAATTGGGCTTATTCGAGATAGAAAGATTCATCTTTTTATACATACAATTTTGATTCGTATCGTTCACACACACAGAGTATTAAGACTTTTCCCATAATACATGATTTGATACTGGATTGAAAAATTAGGTAAAAATAGACTGTAGAATGACAGATTATCATCGTTATCTACAAGGATTTTTCAATCAAAACCTTAAAGCTTACTAGCTAAGAAATGGATTGAATGGATTTCTATCATCTAACTTGATTGGGACAAAACCTTAATCACACTCCTTCAAGTTGTCCAAATACTATTTTTCATATGTGCACTAGACTATAATCATATTGATTATACAATTTCTTTTAACTCATTAAGAAAAAAAAGATTTTGACCACTGCATGAATTAATGTATATAATGATGGATTGTGGAACTGGTCTCGCGCGAATGAAAATTTTAATTAGGACTAAAATCCCAATTTGGACAAAGTCTAGTTTGGATCAAATAATAATTACCTGGGATTTTGCAAATATAAAATCATGATGTTGATATCAAGTTACAAATAAGCCTACGGTTTCTAAAACTATATTTAGACTTTGTGTGATTGTGAACCCTCTAATTATTTCATTCAAATATTTTATTGATTATAAAAATGAGTCATTGAAATAAAAAAAATCACACCACACGCTTCAAATGACTCAGAAACGACAAAACAACTCTGACAATAACATCGCCCAATAACATAATCAAAATTACAGATTTTTTTTTACATAATAAATGAGGCCAACTTGATCTTTCAAGATAGTTAACAAGTGGGTGAGCTTTTAAGTTCAGCCACCAAGAAAATAGAAAGAAGCAACTGTTAAATATTTTGTTAGTTCTTCTGGTTTGATTGGTTGTTTTGGTAGCCATCAGCATAAAAATTCTTGATTTACTTTGTATAATAAGAACTCAAGTACAACTCTACGATTCGATTTCCACTAAGTGAAAATTTCAAGGGGTAGTTTAGTAATAAAAAATAATACGTAGATCGAAATAAGTATCTTAAAAGTACAAGTACTCTTAGGTTTGATTCTTGCCGAGTGAAAACTACCATTGAGGCCACCCCAAGGTAATAAAAAAAATCTGCTTTATTTGGTGTTGTAAATTCTGAAGTTTAGATCCAGTTACACAATCAAAGATTATGGTTAATGGAGTTGGTTCAGGGTTATGTATAAAAAAAGAAAGAAAGAAGAAGTCAACACCACCCTCCTTCCTAAAAAAACAGGTCAAGTAAATGACAAGTGGAAAATGAAATTCAGTTTGTAATGACCCAGTCAATGAATAAGGACTGATTATGAGTTTCTATCAGCAAAGTAAAACAAATTGATTTCAAGTTGCTAA
The DNA here is from genome assembly GCA_008638375.1 of Nyssa sinensis. Classification (NCBI taxonomy): domain Eukaryota; kingdom Viridiplantae; phylum Streptophyta; class Magnoliopsida; order Cornales; family Nyssaceae; genus Nyssa; species Nyssa sinensis. The sequence continues at coordinate 5,331,793 of CM018045.1, forward strand.
TACTATATATCTCAAGATTGTGTGACCTCAAGTAAGCATCTTGTGGGAAGTACAGTATAGAATAAATGTTAGGTAGATTAATAAATTAATGCCTAATCTATGAGATACTTTTAGCAAAGCATTCATTAATCATAATCATAATCAGAAAACAATAATATAAGTTGGGTTAGGCTTTGTCATGAGATTTGATACAATAATTAAGTTGGCTAAAAATATAGCTTAATTTCTTATTGGTCAGTAGGGTTGTTGAGAAAAAAATGATTTCACTTGCAACAACTTCTAGGCAACCAAACAAAGCATTGCGATAATCATTTCTTAATAGAAGAAGAAGAATGATGTAAGAAAAACATACAAAAAAAGCAATAAATATGTTACTAGCTAGACCAATCTAATGTTATTTTCTGTTGTTTTTTCACTTAGATATTAATTCCAAAGAGATTAACACAAACAATGAGAGCCTAAAACTATAATTGAATTGCTGAGATTTTTAGGTATGAAAGATCAGAAAAGGTTGTTTCTACATTTTAACATAAAATTATTTCCAAATCCTATATTTCATGTGGCTCAATCTCAGACCACCAAGACTCTCCTCTGGCTTATTGTGTTTGTGCTGTAGTGCTTTAAAGTAATTCTCATCTGTAGTGAAATAGAAAAGAATGAAAGAAATTGATTCATAATTGAAGCCCATGTTATAAAACATATGCCATTGATAGATTCTTCAAACCAGACCCCCCCCCAACCACCCAACCAAAACTATATATATATATATATATATATATATAGATAACTTTACATCTAAAAAAATTTCCATTACTCTCTCTCTCTCTCTCTCTCTCTCACACACACACACACACATACAAGACAAGCATAAGATGTAAAATATTTAAGCTCAAACACATTCTTATTAACTTACCTCTCCTTTAGCTCTCAACTGAAACACATGCAAATATCAATGGATCAGTTGTTTGTCTGAGAATCAGAGGGCTAAGCTAGGTCTCTACCTAATGTTGATTATAAAGCATGTAGGGCCTTCCAGTCATCATGCTAAAAAAAAAAAAAAAGAATCTTTCTTGTTCCTCATTTCTCTCAAACAAAAATCAAACTTGCTATGAGACAAACAGGGCCTCAGAAATGGTTAATTTTGATGGAGCCTGGAGGGTGTTCTACCCCTCCTCATCTGTCGTCCACCATGTGGGCTATCAGTCCTTTCGATAAACCAGGCCCATGAACTAATACAGACATGATTCAATGTGGGCCAGCAGTCCATTTTTCGTACATATTTTACTAGGTGAGGATGGTCCATCCAACACAGCCCAATAATTGCAGCAGTTATCCAAGGAATGCCCCAAAACTTGGCAGAATCCACCTCATGTTCCACAACTGACAAACCTATTCATGCTTTGCATAGTTACCCGGTTGAGTTTTTTGTCAAGCTCTATGCTGACAAAATTTACACAGATGCTTGTTTATGTTCCTGGTTCAATGTAACCAAGCTGTGTTTCTCTAAAACTTTGTTCCTTTGGGCTTTGGCAATTACCATGTTATTTTAGGGATGCAATTCGGATTTGGGTTGACTCATCTTTTAAGTTTAATTCAAACTCTAAAACATTCAACTCAAGTACCGTCATCAAAACTTTTGCGTGGTCACTTTGTTTGTCTTACATAGGGACTGGGGCACTCAGGGCCTTGTGCCAGTTCTACTTGAAATGAGTGGGCATGTCAAAAGTCACCCATCTAAGGACCACCAAAGGTCCACAGCACATAGGGTTCTTTATTGTACCATGCATTGTAAACTTGCCCCCAAATCTCCTCACTCTGTCCCAAATCTTTCCAGCAAGAAATTAAATGCTATTTATTAAAATTCGTATCGTTCGACTACATTGTTTCCTAGACAATGATTTGCAAGAAAGCTTCATACAAATGAAGGAGAGCCATGTAAGAAACACAATGATATTTTATGCAGGATGCAAGGATACATATCATTCATAAAACAAAGCCCACTGTCTGAGATGCTGAAGAATACAGATAGAACAGAGGCATTCTACTAGAAACACTTAATAGTAGAAAAAAACTAGTAGCTGGCTATCTGAAAGAATTCCCATACCCACTTTTTCCATTTTAACAAAATATGATGGCACTGCCCTTAATACTAGGCCATCTAGTGCAACTAAAGGATTCAGTTGGCTTCATCAACTTCATTCTTTGCCATCAGCTGCACGAAGGGAGCCCAGTTGAACGGGAGCTTGTGTTCCCACGACTTTTGATGACCCATAAATTGATAGATCAATGCCCTGAGTTTTCTCTTTCTCAATTTGGTCCTTGATCCAAAGTATGTGAATCTCAGCCCATCCTGTAAATGTCAGGAGAAGATATGGATATGATCAGTGAGTCAGCTATTTGCCAAAAGCCAATGGATTGATTCAACAGAAGAGCCAAGTAACTGTTAGTGGATACCTTCAATTTCATAGTAGGGGCCCAACCAAGTTTCTCCTTTATAAGAGTGTTGTCCGAATTTCGACCACGAACACCCTCCGGCCCAGGAATGTGATGGATAGGGAGCTTCTTATTCTCAAAGCTGAGGACAATCTCAGCCATCTCGTTCATGCTAACCATCTCATCACTTCCAATATTAACTGGCTCTCGGAAGTCTGATTTTGTCAATCTGAACACATGAACAGTTGATATTAAGACACCAAATCAAGAAGATGCAGAACCCAATGTCAAATATAAATTTGAGTCTATATTCATTGTGCAATTCAAGCCTTGTCTTGCTTAGAAGAATATATGCCTCATTCAGTAGCGATGATGCAAAATGGAGTCTCAACATCAGTTACCCAAAAAGGGGAAAAAAATCAGCATCAGTGAGCACTCAACCTCAATAACCTTTGTCCAATAAAAATTACATCTCAATTAAACTTAACAAGATACATGTTCATCAGAGAGGTCTACCTCAGAACACCTTCAACACATTCATCAATGAAAGTGAAAGATCGGGTTTGTAGCCCATCTCCCCACATCTCAAACTTATCAGTGGAAGTAATGGCCTTCCTGCAGAAAGCAGCAGGGGCTTTCTCCCTTCCACCTGTCATGATAAAATGAGGTGCATAATTGATTAATAGGGACGCCAGATTAACCAAATTTTCCAGTTATGTGAAGAACTTACTATATCTGAACACTTGCCTTTCCATGTTCCAAAAGGGCCATAGATGTTATGGAACCTTCCAATCCTACACTCAATCCCAAAGTCCTTGGTGTAGTGCTTGCACAATTCCTCTGTTGCCAGCTTCTCCAAGCCATAAGCATCTTGAGGCTAATACAAGCAAAATAACATCTCGTCAGTAACATTGAAAAACCACAAGCTGGTATGCGTAAATACAGTATATCTTGATTAGTTAGGAGGAAACCTCAGCAGGCCAGGCATCAGACTCCTTCAAGCTCACATTAGTTTCCAACTGCTTAAATTCAGGGTAAATGCAAGCACTAGAGGCATAAAAGAACCTGCATAGCATAAGGCGAAGTTCAATATTCTGATCTGTGCATCTATATAGACAGTAAAGCCGACGCCATCAGGTCCAATAAATTAAAAGGCAAAGCAGATGCTAGAGGGTTTTCCATGGAAGCACCATTGACACTGAAATTTGGTTGCTTCCAAATTTTTTCAACTGGAAATGCTTGCTTTAGATGGCTTGGAACAACCAAAACAGCTTGAATTATAATCCCTTTTTCACAAAAAAAAAAAATTGACCCAAAAAAAATTCAAAAAAGGTGTTAATAGAGGAAATATCGAAACATTATTTTTGATGTGGTGTGTTTTGACTATTTGGCAGTTCCTAGTGAAGTTGTTCTGCTTCACGCTAAGAAAAAAACATTATTTGTGTGAAAAGACAGATTCAGGAACAGCACATTGAAGTCACTGGAGGAAGATATAGTTGCATTTTGTTTCCAATGCATTTTTAGTTCCATATTTTGAAAAAGATTCATCATAAAAAATGATATAAAGTTTTGGGAATAATATATTTCTGAAGCAATGAAACAATTCTTATGCAAGTAATTCAACCGTCTTAAAGAACTTGCATTGGTGTGCATAAAAAACCAATAAATTAGCTTGATATGCAATAGACTGCAAACATAATTCTAAAAATCGACAGGAAAAAAAATGACAAAATGAAAAATATGATACTGCAAGTTCAAAATTATATTACCTTTTAACTCCATTGATCCTTGCAGCCTCAAGCATGTTAAAGCTGATCATTGTATTGTTATACATGATAACAGAGTGGTTTGACTGAATGAAGCCCATACCTCCCATATCAGCAGCAAGGTTGAACACATGATCAACCCCAGCCGTAACTTTCAGACAGTTATCCATGACCCTCAGATCAACAAGATGGAACTCGTTGCAGAACATGTCCTCTGTCATGTGCTCATTTTTCTTCCAGTCAGAAGCGATAATGTAATGCCCCTCACTCTTCAACCTCCTGGCAATGTGCGAGGCAATGAACCCTCCTGCCCCAGTTATGGAAATCCGGAGCTTCTCTGAAGGCCAGTAGGGTTCCCTCTCAAGGTTCTCATAGGTGTATGCCCCATAATTAGTATTGCCCGTGCTTCCCATTCTGCAAACCTCCGTATGAAGAAAAATGTGAGGGTTCAACGAGCCAAAAATCATAAAATAAAATCTAAGTATGGCTTTTGTGATGGAATGTGGCTGGAGGGAGACAATTATGGCATTATAAAGGCAGAGAAGGAACTAAATTCCAACTCCATCCAATTATTACGAAAATGTAACAATAGCAACAACAAAAAAAAAATTACAAATTTAGACAATAAAAATGAGACCACAAATACAGAAACAATGTAAATTAAAAGGAAAAATTAGACACCATAAACTGGCATAAAGGAAGTCACCAAAGAGCAATAAAAGAAACCTAAAAACAATGGGTAAGAGTGTGCGATTGAATCCAATAAAGCAAACTAATGGTCTAGAAGTAAAGTAAACTCAGAGAACCAACAGAAGTTGTCCAAACTACCAAAGAAGGAAAAGGAAAAATTAGACACCATAAACTGGTATAAAGGAATTCACCAAAGAGCAATAAAAGAAACCCAAAAACAATGGGTAAGAGTGTTTGATTGACTCCAATAAAGCAAACTAATGGTCTAGAAGCAAAGTAAACTCAGAGAACCAACAGAAGTTGTCAAAACTACCAAAGAAGGACATAACAATTAGATAATAGTTAAAAAATTATATGAGCAGCCCAGCAAATCCAACTACATGAACTCACAATTAGTGGGGAATAGAAGTTATTTCTTTGATTTGATATGAAACTTCAATGATTCAGAACATAAAATTGCAAGACAACAACTAATTTTCATCACCACAGCTACTTAGAAAGAAAAAAATCAAAGGAAATTGATCGAAGCAGAGGGAAAAAAAAAACTGCTGAACAAGATGACTGCCCATTCAAATCACACAGATAATGAATTTAACGGAAATGAAGATTCATATAAATACGCCCGTTTATCCATGTCAAAAAAGGGCATTAATATCATATATCTCGGAAACAGAGACCTCAAACGTCACCAAATTAACAAAATAAATAGAACCCAGTAAACACAACAACTCAAATCGCAACAAACCCATGAACAAAATCAACAACATATTCAAATCAAAAAATAAAATAAAATAAATGAAACAGAGTGAGAACAAAAAAAAAAAAGGAATGCTGGCTAATTCAATTACCTTAAACAGGTCGATTTCGAAGTTTAGAGCCTCAGATATATGCGCCAATATATGAATCTCAGTCAAGAAATCTTTTTTACTAGATCCCCTGTGCTCGAACGCTTCGACCCCCTGGTCCTATATATAGAGCTACTGAGCAAAGGCGCCTAATTTTTATCCCCTGCATATTATTTTCCTTTTATTTGTTTTGCCTTTTTCAAATTTTTGTGGATAGAAAAAAACAGGGAAGGAGAAATTAGGGGAAAGAAGGAAGGAAAAGAGGGGCCTTTTTTAGGGAGGCAGTGGGCTCATGGGCTGCAATCAATCTTAAATTTTTTTAATAAATTTAATAGATAATATATTTTTTAATTATATATTATTATATTTAATATATTATATTAAAAATAAATAAATCATATCACATATAATAAAATATTATTAAAAATACATATTATGACGTCACTCCATCACTTTCATTTTAAAAAAATATTCTAAGAAATATGTAGCGTTTCTTGTTGGTACGCCTTATCTTTAACCTTTCCTTTTAAAATATTTAATGCATTTATCACTTATCAGTGATAATTGGACTCACTTGTCAATTGGGGGTAGGTGGGAAACGGCACCTACCACGTGGGACCTACACCTGTAGGAAAAAATTGGCAAAAGATCTTATAGAGCTCGTGGTAGGGACCACCATAAGGAATTACCAGATTTTTTTACTCTGCTTTGATATATAATATGTTGTTTGAAATTCTCCAAACTCTTTAAATTATTAAATTAATTTACTTCCTGATTTTCTTTAAATTTATTTAAATATATTTAAACCAAACAAAAAAAAAAAATTGAAACATTTTAAGTAAAGCGTGTATTTTATTTATTAAAGTTTCATATAATTAAATAATATTATATAGTGTTTTAAAGATCATGATTTTAAATTCTTCTGCCAGTGAGAGTATAAAAAATAAATAAAAAATTAATAGAATTCAAATTTTTTAGGCACGATAATTAACCAATAATGTTATACTTTTTAAATATCTATTTTAAATTTTACATCTTAAATAATGTGATACAATAATATTAATAATAAATTATGTAATATAATTAATGTGTTATAATAAAATTTTATTATGTTGTTATTATATTATTTAAAATAAATTTTTAACTGCCCCACGTGACTACAATGTGAGATGAAATATTGGCATTGCACGTGCTTCAAAACAAAAGAAAAAATGTGATTAATAATTGTCCTTTGTTTGGAATCTTTCCTGCACTACTTTTATGGTAACAATCTTCAAATCCTTAATTAAAACATGAAATCCTCGTTCATGCTTAACAGTGTTGTTTGATTGTCAAAAATTGCCTACCATAAAAAGTTGTACTAGGGGCCTCCTAGTAGATGACAACTTTCATTAAAATCCTGACACTCTTTTAGTGTTTTCAATGTCCAATAATTTCATGGCTATGGGCCTATGGGTGTTCCTCCAAGCCTCTCAAACTTTATATGTAAATAAATAAAAAGATAAATTATATTAATTTTTTTAAATTTTATAATAATTATACTAACCTTCTTTTAAGTTTTTAAAATTACATTAAATTTTTATATTTTATTAGATAATATACAAATACTTTTTTTCTAATTATTTTTTTTAAAATGACGAACTTGATTTTTTTATTTATTTATTTTACATTTTGACCAATTTTTTTTAACTTTTTAAATTATTTTTATTATTTTATTTAAAAATAATTTTAAGATAAATAACTTCTTTTTATTTTATATAAGAAAAAATTTAAAGTTTTTATCAATATTTATTTAAAAATAAAAAAAAAATTTGTCAAAATTTATAAAATTGAAAAAAAAATGTGAAAATAGTAATTTTGTCATTTTGAATAAAAAAAGTTGACTAAAAAGAGTATCTGTATATTATCAAGTAAAACATGAACAATCAATATAGTTTTAGAAATCTTAAAAAAAATTAGTTTAATTGTCATAAATCTCAAGAGAGATCAGTGTAATTTACTTTATATAAAAATATTTAATTTACCTTATTATGCCTTAAGTGTCTCATTGATGATTTTGTTGTATAAATAATTTTAAATATTTATCATTTGATATACTGAAAAACTAGTCTTTTATTATATACAATCTTGAATGTAAGACTTACAAAAAAATAAAATAATACACTTTTTTTTCACAAAAAGACACATTTCCTTTTTGAATGAATTTTCCAACACAAAGTGAGACAAAGTTACCCCATTTGTGTCAAACTTATTAGATTACTATTATAAAAGGAACTTGAATCCTTTCACTCTTTTAATTTAGTTGATTACTAACTTACATGGGTGTCAATTTTTAACACGACTCAAACACGATACAAAGTTAACAGGTTTGAGTTTAACATAAATAGGGTTTGAGTCATAAACGGATTGACACATATAACATGATTAATAAATAGGTCGGGTTTGAGTTTTACTAGTGTCAACTTGTTTAACACGACTTAACACGTTTAATTATAAAATATATTATGAGTTAAAGTAATTCATCTTACATCAAATATTTATCAAGATTTTGAGAATTTTTATTTATAAAAGATGTTTCTAGTTTGATTTGACTCATATCCAAAGTTACTAAAGTTAAAAATTATTTATGCATATTAAAAGATAAGTAAATTTTTTTATTTAAAAAATAAAAAAAAATTAAAATAAACATGTTAAGTGTGTCGACATGTATAACCTGTTTAATAAATGAGTTGAGTTTTGAAACTTGACACGATTAGTTAATAGTGTCGGGTTAGGGTTCACACATATTTTTAAATATGTATGCTTTGACACGTTTCGAACACGATACAATAACACGTATTGACACCCCCTACTGACTTAGATATATATATATATATATGTCTGTATGTATGTATGTATATCACCATTTCAAATAACTCCGTCTGACTCGCTACCATTGCCCCCTCCCCAGTCCCCGCCAAACACCCAATAAGATTGTAAAATAAAAGAAAGATTTCAATGAACGAAATGGAGGATGGCCCGTGTGTCCTTTCTAGTTTTAGATGAGCCGGGCTAAGCTCACACTGGTCCAAATTCAGGCCCAAATGTAAGTTTTCGGTTAGCATGGGTTTACTATACTTGGAGCCTGTCTACTGAGCACAGCCCTGGATGAGTTTGGATGATAGCAAAAACTGGGCCGTGTCTAACTATTTGGGCCACCGCCACAATATTAGTGGCCATATTGATGCATGCAATTACCAAATCGCCACAGCAAGAGTAGAGAGAGATGCAGAAGAGGGAACAGGGCAAGCAGGGTGGAGCCTCGGGTGGCTCAGCCCCGCCGGCGGCAAAGAGAGGTCGCCCCTTCGGCAGTGGAAGCAGCAACGCGGCGGCCGCCGCAGCAGCTGCGGACACGACTGCGCCTTCAACACTACTCGGCCCATCCCTCCAGGTCCACTCCTCCTTCGCTGGTCAGTCCATCAAAACCCTAGCATAAAATTACTTTTACGTCGCCTGAAAAATTGGTTAATTTTTATATGTAAGATCATTAACTTTTAATAAATTGATACATTTAGAGACTTGGTGTTTGGATTGCATCTCCGAGTGATATTACCGATCGAACAAAAAACTTTAGTCAAAATTTACTTATAGAAAATTATATACATGTTTATTATTTTCTGCAACATTTGCGAGTTTTCAACAGCGTAATTAATAAGGTCTGAAATATCTGGAACCTTAGGGTTTTTTTGGTACGTGGATCCTTAGGTTTGAACCCACTTCTGCTTCACTCACTCTTCAATTATTTTGATATTTATTTGTGTATATCTATGTATTGAGTCGGAGGTTTGACCCACATACGTTGTGTATATAATTGGTGTGGAGTGGTTCACGAGAAATAAATTGAATCCTTTACATTTGAAATGACTATGGATTTTTTGGAACTTTATAATTGGTGTGGAGTGGCTCTCGAGAAACAAAAGTGAATTATTTTCATTTGAAATGACTATGAACTTCTTGGAATTTTCTTATGGGTGTGTGTCAGAGAGAGAGATGCATGTGGCTAAAATATGGTCTATTTTGAATCCACATAGAGTTAATGAAGGTCTTATTTCACAACCAATCCCTCCCCACCCAACAAAGACCAGAAGACAAAAAAGGAGAGAAAGATGTGTCGATTTTTTTTCCCTATTCCAAACTTATTTTTGATCAACGTTCTCATTTTTAATGAGGAAATTAGAGAGATTTTATTATAAAAATTAATAATAACAAATTTTATTTATTTTGTATTTTTAGTAAAAATTATAACTAGAAAATAAAATGATTTAGTAGCTTTTGTTTATCAGATGTGCACAGCTGCTACTATATTGGCCGTACAAGAAAACTTATTCAATTCCCGAGATCTCTCCTAGAAAATCTGTAGGTCTTTGAATTGGAAATGATGTATGCCATTCAAGTGTGGGCTAGCAACATATTTCGAAATAATGTTGAACAATTGTTTGCACTTTGCAGACACTTAATAAAGTATGAATGTGTTTTAGAGGCAAGAAAATTTCATAATGTTTTGTTCGAGTGTTTACGTGTATGCATTTATGTATATGCATGATATTATACTTCTCAAAAAAATTTATATATATATATATATATATATACACGCTATTATATATTGATTATTTATTGTTGGTATCCCATAGTTAATTACCTAAGACATTGATAGAATATGATTGGATGACCTTTTGTCATGTAAGTGATGTAACACTTTATTTACTCGATTACATTGGATAGTTGAAAGAGTTTACGGGTAACTCTTGGGGAACCCTACGAATAAGATAGTCTAAAATACTTGATTACACCGATTATCGATATATGCTCTACAAATTTTTTTTAATAAGTATATGTTCTAGTAAAATTTCCTCCCTGAACACAATTTAGTTATCATCTGCACCAAACGTTAGCTTGAGTGGTTTCTCCTCCACCTCTCAAAGATAAGGTTGAGGATTTGAATCCCAAATGGACAAAATAGACATGTTTCTTTCTTACCAAAAAAAAGTTGCCTGCACCATTGTAAATGTTCCACGTATCCTTCTAGAGAGATCACAATGGGATTAATATATTTAAGGAATAAATTCAGGTAATGGTAGGGCACCAGACGCTTTCTTGCTTGTGTGACCTAGTCATTGGTCAGCTAGCACTGGTATGCCCAACCCAGCAATAGGTGATCCTGCTTGATTAGATGATGCTTGTGTGGCAGTATGATGCCATTAAAGCATCTCTCTTTACATTGATTAGTAAAAGGATGAGGCGATGAGGTGATCCTATCTTATCATTATAGAGGTTTACAGATTCTGATTATCTGACTTTGAAACAGTTGGTATTTTGAGTAATATTTTTGGAAAAACGATTGAGAACATGCTAAAACTTGCACTCGGGAAATTTTCATGGATGCTTGTGCAGTTAAGTTCTCCTGGTATTCATATCACATAGTTTTGTTGCTATTTCTATGTTCTGTTTTTTTTTTTTTTTCAGATCAAAATAACAAAAGGATTGTTTTGGCTCTTCAAAGTGGATTAAAGAGTGAGCTGACATGGGCATTGAATACTCTCACACTGCTCTCATTTAAAGAAAAGGATGAAGTGCGCAAAGATGCAACCCCTCTTGCAAAAATACCTGGGTTGCTTGATGCTCTTCTCCAAGTTGTACGTGTCACTCTTTCTTCTTCAGAAAGTCCCAAATGTATATTAGAGTTTTATTCAATCATAGTGTTCACTATTCGTACTAATATTAAATTATTACAAGGGAATAGATAGATGACTGGCGCGATATAGCTCTACCAAAGGAGCTCGTAAAGACCCCAAGGGTGAGATTATTAGGTACCAATTCTGTTGTAACTGGATTTGGGAATGAATGCGAGGCATTGAATTTGAATGATTCTGTTCCCCGTCCTAGGTAAGTTTGATACAATTGCTGTTCCTCTGGTGGGTAAGTTCCAAGTTGTGGATACTCAAAGATTTTCATATAAAGTTGGAATTTGAAATTTCTTTTATGCTCTTCCTATGATAGCCTGGGACATGGTTCTTCTGTTATGGACACATCCACACAGAAGAGTACGCCTAAGCCTCGTCCCTCCGAGTGGTGGTTTGATGAAGATGGCCTGTTTAATCTGGATGAAGAAGGGCGGGTAGAAAAGCAGCAGTGTGCTGTTGCTGCTTCAAATATTCTTCGTAACTTCTCTTTCATGCCAGATAATGAAGTCATTATGGCCCAGCATCGTCATTGCTTGGAAACGGTGTTTCAGTGTATTGAGGACCATATTATAGGTGAGAAGAATTGTAGTCTTTCGTGCCTTCATATATCTTCAGCACAGAACATCTCATCTGATATCTATATTTTTTTAAGTTCACTGAAGTCTATTTTTGTCCTACCAAAGGAAGGTATTTTCTCATATCTATTTTTGAAGAGTTGATGCATTCAGATGTATTTGGAATATTTAAAGCAATTTTAAATAAACTAGACTTACCTGCATGACACTTCACAAGACAAAATCATACTTAACCTCTCTTGGATGGTGTATAGAATCTTGCTGGGATTATTTGCATGGAATCAAAATATTGAAGCTAACTGTAGAGAGAATTATGTCTGTTGGCCATTCCTCTGGGGTATATTTGTGGATGAATGTTTGATGGACATTCTTTTGTGAAGGCAAGTTAACATGTAAATCTAATTAGAGATCGTGAATGGAAGATACTATATTTGTAGAACTTCAGTAGATGGCATGATAACCTAGTTGAATTCCTTTAAATGGGATCCCAAATCTTGAGGGAGGAGAGGACATAATAAGGTGGGTAGGTACTAGGTACTGGTGGAGGCTCTTTTGAGGTGAGATCCTTTTATAGGGTCTTGAGAGGGGGAGGCAAACAAGAATTCCCTTAGAGAGCTACTTGGAGGACGAAAACCCTTGTGTTTTTTTTTTTTTCCCCCGAGTGGATAGTGGCTTTGGAGAAAATGTTAACTATCGATAATCTTCAAAGAAGAAGACATGTGAATTGTTGTCATCTTTGTAAAAGGGATGAAGAGATAGTTAATCACTTGTTGGTTCATAAGACGTATAATAATTAATTGGTATTGTCTTTGTAAAAAGGGATAAAGAGACAATTAATCACTTGTTGGTTCATTGTGTGGAGTGTGGACTCTTATGCTTCGTATTTCATGATCCATTGGGTGTTTCCTTTTTGATGGTTGAGGTTCTCTCATGTTGGACGAAAGGTAGAGTGAGGAAACAATTGCCAGATTTTTGGCATGTTACTTCTTTTCACACTCTCTCTCTCTCCTTGCCAAAGCCTTGTTCCAATCATTTGGTTCCTGTTGGATGAATATTTTTACCATTTCCTTGCAAAACCCACTCTTAAAATACTATGATTTTTTTTTCTGTGCAAACTGCAAAGTTGACTTGTTTGAATTTCTTGTAATTTCAATTTCATTATATTCCACACAGTTACAATATATCGATGATTTTGTTTCAAGATTCTCCTTCAGAAAACAATAAAGTTTGATGTATCTTAAGTCGTATTGTTCAACATATTTCCCAAGAATGCTTCTGTATACATGTTTTAGCTTGAAGTGCTTCTTATCTCAATGTTCACAGAGGATGAGGAACTCGTCACAAATGCCCTTGAGACAATTGTGAATCTGGCTCCATTGCTGGATCTTCGAATCTTTAGCTCATCAAAGCCTTCCTACATCAAAATAACGTAAGAAATTGTCTCGACAGTTTGCTTCAAGACGTGCTACTATGATTTCTAACTTAAGTAAAATGTTCTATAATTTTTTTTCACCAAACCAGAGAGAAACGTGCAGTCCAAGCCATCATGGGGATGCTGGGATCTGCTGTCAAAGCCTGGCATTGTGCAGCTGCAGAATTACTTGGGCGTTTGATTATAAATCCTGATAATGAACCTTTCCTTCTTCCTTTTACCCCACAGGTTGATACTGTTCCTTATATTGCCCCTTGTTATTTTTTTGATATGTTATTTGCATGGAAAACCTTAATAAGGGTTGGATGGACTCTGCAGATTTATAAGCGTTTAGTTGATCTTTTGAGCTTACCAGCTGTAGATGCACAAGCAGCTGCTGTCGGTGCACTTTATAACCTTGCAGAAGTTAATATGGACTGCCGGCTGAAGCTTGCTAGTGAGCGGTGGTGAGATTGTTTTTCCAATATTGCAAGCCTAAAATGAGTATAGAAAATATTGTTATGATTTATTTTTTTATTTTTTGTAGCTGAACTAGCCATGTGTGTTATTCTATATCCAGGGCAATTGATCGGCTACTGAAAGTCATTAAGACACCACATCCGGTGCCAGAGGTTTGTAGGAAAGCAGCAATGATATTGGAGAGCCTCGTCTCTGAGCCACAGAACAGGGCCCTGCTGCTAGCTTATGAGAATGCCTTTGCAGAGATACTTTTCTCAGATGGAAGATATTCTGATACATTTGCGAGGATATTGTATGAATTAACATCTCGACCAAGCAACAGAGTGGCAACAGCTCGTGGTGTTTGGGGCATGTAACTGAAACCATGTCATCTGCAATTTTAGTTGATTTGGCTCTGGCTACCCACACGAGAATATTAGCCTGGTATTTAGCTAAGAAGTACATGTAACTCTTCATATTAGCTAACTTATATTGGTGATAGTGATTATTAAAATGTTTACATACTGGTTCACTCGTCTTCATGACTACATTGGTTCATCACTTGAAATCGCTCCAATGCTGTTCCAGTATTGACATGTATTTCTACTATGATTTTTATGTATATGTGGATTTTTGCATGTTAGTCATCCTGGTTTCCAATGGATTTTAAATTATCTACAACTCTAGCAAAATTATCGGAGCCTTTGCTTTGCAAGACCGGTTATCTTGTGTTCATGATTATGAGAGCTTTAGGCCACTGAATCATTGAAGCTCTGCTGTTTATTAGGTGAGACGACATTATCTAATGTAGGAGGACTCTTTCCGGATTACATGACCGAAAGATCCATTATTGAGGTCTCTGTTCCTTTTCATTGCTTCGAGTCGAGTGCTTGATCTTCCTCTTCGACTACTACTACTACCACCACCTAGGGAGGGTTGAGAAAAAGGAAAAAAAAATGATGCAATGTTTGAGATGGATCATTTTACGTCATTAGCTAATATGACAGGACTCTCTCCCTCTCTCCCCTTGATAAAGAAAGAACTCTGTATTAATTCATTTTCAGTAATCCTTTCCTTGTTACAAGAACTTTTTAATTTATCTTGCACCATGCAGGTTGATAGGAGAGGTACTTTTTATTTGATTATCCCAACTCCAAAGATCAAGGCTTCTCTGTAATCTGTAGTAATCGTTGGGTTAGCTCTCTAGTATGTACAACTTCGGGTTGGCCCCAAGGATATAAAAAACATGCTCAATAAATCTTGGAAAAATTACACAAGCCTTCTCTGAGTTAACTTACAGTTATATATAGGGATTTCTTTTATGTTTTTTAAAATTATATTGTTTTTTCATTTGTTATACTGACGATATATAAATTTTTCTTCATATACAAAATTTGCCATTGATAGTGTTCTAGTTTTAATTAAAAAAATTTATATGACTAAAATATTCTTGTATATTATACTAACATCTCTTATCTTTTTACAGATTATAGGAAATGTCCTTGTAATTATTAGATATAACAGTAGATATCAATATAATTATTTTATGAGTAAAATAATAAATTCATGATTTTTGTTAACGCATGTTTTTCGATAATTCTCATAGGAGATATTAATATAATATTAAAAATTACAAGAGAGATTTTTATAATTTTCAAATATCATAAAAAAAATATTAGTATAATTTTTTCCAAAATTTTACTAAAGAAGCATATTTTAAATATAAGAACAGCTATTTAATCACCGAGTCAAATTAACAAGTCAACAAAACAAAATGACACTTTACATAATTCATGTGTTATTTTTTCAGTTTGGAGTAAAAATAAATTTTCTTTGAATATTTTTTTTAGTAACCATCATTGAGCGATTCAATAAAAACAAAATTAATTATAAAAATAATACATCATGCACTAGTGATTTATCATTCAAAACTGATGGCATCTTAGGATGGCCTATCAAACTTCTGTTCTAATTAATTCTCCCGTTGGTTTTGCTAATACTAGTCTTGACTTTTGCTCTTGCTTTCCATTAGAAATTCACTACCCAAAATTCAAAAAAATCTCGAGAAATTACACCGACTTTTCGAATTATTTGACAATTATAATGATTTTTCTTGTATTTTATTTTTTATAATTATAGTCTTTTTATTTGTTATACTGATAATATATAAATTTCCTCTTGCTTACAACTACAATATCTGTCATCGACGGTATTATAGTTTCAATTAATTTTTTTTATATAATCAAAATATCATTGTATATTATATTAATTTCTTCTATTTTTTTACAAATTACAAGAAAAATTCATGTAATTATCGGATGATATTACAAGAGAGGTCACTGTTTACAGAAAATATCGATATAATAATCTCAAAAATCTTACTAAAGAACTATATTTTAGATATGAGTCCAGCTATTTAGTCACCAAGTCAAATTGATAAGTCAAAAAAAAAAAAAAAAATTAAACGCAATGACTGCGTTACATAATTTATTACATTTTTTTTATGTGTATCGTATTAGACTAAAAATAATTTTTGTTTGAATGGTAACCATCACTTATGTAATTGTTATTAATTAACATATACACAGACAACAACCAACCATCCATAATCGAGCGATTCAACAAAAACAAAATTGATTGTAAAGATAATACATCATACATCATGCACTAGTGTTTTTGTTCTAATTAATTCTCCATTTGGTTTTGCTAATACTAGAATTGACTTGTGATCTTGCTTTCCATTTGAAATTCACTACCCACCATACAAAAAACAAAATAATAATAGTTTTAATATCTAAAATTAAAAGCAAACAAATTGCATCGCCATTGGGTTATAGATGTATATATATGCATGTGGGTGCACGATATTTCTTAACCACCATTGTTAGATTAACAACCATCGATACTTGCACTCAATCTCCTACTTATTTCACAAGGCTAACTTTATTTGTTCACACCATCACCATGCATTCCATTGAGGTTGACACTCTTCAGTCGTCATAATCATCAAATTCGATCACGTCTCTACATATATTGCTTTTAATTATATATATATATATATATATATATATATGCGCATGTGCGTGTGCTCTCATAACATATTCTTTATCTTATTACCCAAAAAGTCCTAGTGAGAGCTTGAACTGTAGAAGTATTAGAGATAGTGACTTATATTTCTTAATATGTAAATTTTATGTGTCATTTTTTTTTTAATATTTTCTATCAAAATTGTGTAAATAGTTATTTATAAACAAGAGGCAAAGCCTTAAAGGTTTTTTTTATGTCCAACTGTTGCAGAAATCATTTAATTGAAAGCTGTGTCAGAACATGGCAAGAACAAATTTATAAAAAGAAAGACAAAAGAATTAAAAATTTTAAAAGTGCCTCCATGCATGAATCCATTGTTAGACCAGTTGTAGTTTTGACTTTTAGACTAAGATGGGGTGCTTTTAAAGCTAGCTCATCGCCCCAACTAACCATTCAATCCTGAAAACCGATAGATCAACCAACTTGCAGCCTCCAACTTAGACAACCAACAGAAATCAAAAGACTTGTTCAGAACATGGTTTGTTCAAATTTATCGTGAGACATTGCAAACACAATTTCACTTACGTCTTCAAATGAATTTTATTAATTAAATAGCTTCTTTATCTGATACAATTTACATAAAATGAAAAAAAATAATTGGCAGTCTTGATAAAAACAAACTTATGGGTTGTTTAAAGTACTAGTGCAAGTCAAATTTTTCTCTAAATTATTCTCGATCCATAGTTTCTTACAAGATAAGAAATTTGAAAACTTGAAAGGAGGATCAATGGAAAATTTCTCCGAATTGCTGGAACTAAACATCAGTACATAACAAAAAATGGACTAGTTCAGTGCATAAAGTTTCCATCATTGTTGGATTTGAGGAGAGTTAGACATATGGAGTCTTACCTATTTTCATAACTCAAACTATTGACCTTCATATCACCAAAAAAAAAATAACCTTTCGATTGTGCCCATTAATTTTTTGATGTCTTCACTACTATAGTAGGACAGCTTTACCACAAGAGTCAATCCCCAGGAGGTGGTCGTGTGTGTGTGTGTGTGTGTGTGTGTAGTATATATTCCAGCTATTTTCGTAACAATTTAATTATTATGAATGGCCCAGCACATTGATAATCCATTTGAAGCTGTCAGCTAATTCCAGCCATTTTTTTTCTTCTTTTCTTTCCATTCTTTCGTTTCCTTCTGCTTTATTTTCTTCCTGTCATATATGCCTGCAAAACAACAGCTGTTCCATCTTGTTTATTATAAAAACATGTCCGACGTCTGCAATTTGGCCACTTGGGGGCCTAACATTCATAGCATTGTTCTGATATAAATTTCCAGTGGCCCTCCCTTAATTACTGAACTTTTTTGAGGCATATGTACATCAACTATATGATGAGGACATCTCCTCAGTTCTAGGTTTTCATTGAATGGCATCTTGAATTGAACCATAAATTTCAAAAGACAACCCTCCGATTGCAGGCGAAGAAGAAGTATGCTTATACTATGTTTGGAAGGAAGGAATTGAAAAGAAAGGGAAGGAAAGGAGAAAGAAGGGGAGCTTATATGACGTTTGTTTTAAAAATTAGGAAGGAAAGGGAGGGAGAGCTTAACCCTCATTTGAACAATTTTGTTATCCCTCCAAAAGTGGGAAGAAATGGAGGGAAATGAAATAAGGATTTAATAAATTTTTAATAATATCAATATTACTCTTAAAATTGTAAAAGCCAAAATAAAAATGACATCTCTATCCTAAGACATCCAAATATACATTATTTCTTCTTCTTTTTTCTATACACAACTTTGCTTTTTGCTGTTACTTGCTGTTGTTGTTACTGCTGCTGCACATGTTTTCACTTTTCTTTCAGTTCAATTTCTCTCTTATTCAATCCTTATACAACACACACACACATATATAATTTAAAAGGGTATAATAGTAAAATAATATAAAATCATTTCCTTTTCTTTCTCTCCTTTATCATTCTCAAACAAGATGAAAGGATTATATATTAGTCTTTTCTTTCCTTTCCTTTGCTTTCAGTAGTTATTCAAACATAAAGGATGGATTACCTTCTCTTCTCTTCTCATTTCCTTTTCCTCCCACTTATCCAAACAAAGTGTTACACCGAGAACTCGAGTGACCCTGCCTGTAATGACAAAAGAATGGGAAATGATTTCTCATTGGCCACTTTATAGCAGTTTTAGATTATAAGAGTGAAAAATGAAGATCATGTGCAAGTCATGGAAGTCTTCTTCATGTAGCTTAAAATGGTTGGCTTTTAGGATCACATGATTTCAAGTTTGCAGTTTCTTGAGAGTGCTTGACAACCTAATAAATTTATTGCAGTTGAACTATGTTTGACAATGTGAAATGAGACATTAGATTAATGTTAATATAATGTTACAAAGGAAATAGTATCAAAATGAAGACACAACTAATACTCAATCAAGCAACACTTCTTGAGTACAATCACATCACAAAAGGGAATTAAATATATAAAAGCAAAGAGAATCCCCTTTTTCTCAGACCACAATCATGTTTTATAGAATAAACACTTCTTGAGTACAATCATATCACAAAGAGGGATATAGAAAAGCAAAGACAATCCCTTTTATCATTTGTTTTTTCCTACTACTATAGACCACAATAAACATTATCTGACCATCCCAGAAGAGAACAGAAAAATGTTTAAGAATTGATGGTTGTCACTTTAGGAACATGAACAGGAAATTCATCAATCTCATCCATCCAAGGATTCTTCTCTTTTGCCGGATTAATGGTCTTCAACGCACGCCACACAGCACTGTTGCACTTGAAACCTGATCCAAATGCAATTTGCCACGTCCGATCACCCTTCCTGATCCTCCCTTTTGCTTCAGTATAAGCCAATTCATACCACAATGAACTACTAGAAGTATTCCCAAACCTATTCAGAGTCATTCTTGAAGGTTCCATATGCCATTCACTTAGGTCAAGGTTCTTCTCTAGCTCATCCAACACTGCTCTTCCTCCTGCATGGATGCAAAAATGCTCGAAAGCAAGCTTGAAATCTGGAATATATGGCTTTATCTTCATCTTAAAGATCTTTCTTGCCACTAAGGTAGCAAAAAATAGGAGTTGTTCAGACATGGGAAGAACTAGTGGCCCAAGTGTGGTGATATTTGTTTTTAAGGCCTCTCCAGCAACAGCCATAAGGTCTTTTGAAAGCGCGACACCAATTCGCTTGGTTTCATCCTCCTCTTGGAACACACAACTGTAACATTTATCATCTGCACCCTTATGGGTACGTACAGTGTGGATGAGTTGATACTTTGAACGACGACGATCAGATGATCGGTTGGATAGGAGGACTGCAGCTCCACCCATCCGGAAGAGGCAGTTTGAGACTAGCATTGATCTGTTGTTTCCAAAGTACCAGTTGAGAGTGATATTCTCCATGCTCACCACCAGGGCATAAGAGTTGGGATGCACCTGTTACAACAGAAAAATGGATTAGCCACTTACCCTTTTGAAAAATTATCCACTTTGTGACATTATAGTTCTAAAAATGAAAACAAAATGCTAAAGGATCATTTTAGTTGCATAGTGTCACTCATTAAATTTTGAGTAATATTAGCCCTTAATCTTTAAGGTTATGGACAAGTTGGCTTGTCATGCTTGCATAACTTTCGTTTTTTAAGAATAAATGAGCAGCCACTAAATAAGAAAAAAAAAAAATTGATAATTTATTTAAAGTATATTTTTATACATGTGACCTTCATCCACAATTAAAAGCACGGTACTCAAGGAGTACCAAATATTTAGTTATCTAAGTGCTAGCTAGATGACCTAATTAAGCTTTTAAAATCCTTCCCTGAGAGGTGATTGCTCAACACAACTATATATATAGGCTAAGCATTTAATACCGCCATTTTTAGTATAAATTATAAACACCAATGCTTTTCTAATCATCAGATTAATTAATCTAACGTTGGCCCACTTGGGTCCCCTTATCTCAGCTGGAGATTTGGACAAGTGGTGGTCTGAATTTGTTTAACATATGATATATATATATATATATATATATACCATGATTAATTTGTTATTAAAATAATCTTGGAAAGATTACTAGAAATACAAAAAGTAGCAAACCTGTAAAAGTTGTCTGGCAAGGTCTATAGAAATTAGTCCTGCACTGCAGCCCATACCACCAAGGTTATAGCTTAAAATGTTCCCTCTAAGCTTGTAATGGTTCACAATCATGGCGGAAAGCGACGGTGTTGGATTGAACAAACTGCAATTCACAACAAGAATCCCAATATCTTTAGCCTTCACACCAGTTTTCTCCAAGAGCTGATCAATAGCTCCGAACATCACCATCTCTGCTTCCTTCCTTGCCTCAGCCATACACGGGTTTGGCGGGAGGCTCAAGATGGCCTCGGGGAAGTATGTCTTCTGCCCCAATCCTGACCTCTCCAAAATCTTCTTCTGAAAGGCCAAATTCTCTTCAGTGAAGGCCCCAGCTTGTCTGGATCTCTCTATGAAAATCTCTCTAGTACACATACGAGCAGGTTCAGGCTTGTAACATGCGAAATTCACCAAGTAAACCCTTTTAGGACGACTCATAAAGTAAAGGGTAGCTAAGAAAACCATTAGAGCTGAGCATAATATCACTGAAACAAGATTGAATTTGAGGTGGTTCCATAGCTGGACTAAATCATCGACAGTAAGCGTGGAAACATGCACCGACACCACACCAAGAAGTGGAGTCAGCAATAGATACATGGCATGGGTGATTAAATAATGGTAACCAAGCTTCACATATTTGAGTCTGACTGATAAGAGAAAGTTGGGGAGGTTGTTGTTTCTTCTTTCAGGTGGAGATTCGACTGGAGCCGAATTGGTTTTGGTTTCGGTTTGAGGATTCAGTTTCTTCTCATCCACCATTGTTATCACAAAAATTAAAGAAAACCCAAAAATGTGTACACTTGATCAATGGTGAATAAGGAATAGAGCTAGCCTTAATGGACGCTTGTACCCAATTGGGATTTGTGGTTTGGGATCATTTAGATCGTGAAAAGCAATAAAACTGGAATGTGATAGAATAATCGGAGAGGTCACAACATTTATAAAAGAGGATCGATAAACGTTTCAGAGGAAATTGGAGAGAAATAAAGAGAGGGAGGGAGAGAGAGACTGTGTGTCTTTGTGTAATGACTTGCCAAAGCGGAGGGCGAAAGGATTTAAAGGGGGGTGTTGAGAGAGAGAGAGAGAGAGAGTGAGGTGGGGGGTGCAACTACCCCAACGAACTTTTAATTGTTAACCGGCCGTGGCATTGAATTCGCCAGACCGGGAAATAGCGGGTTTTCGTGCAAAATTTGCATCACGTATTTGACCTACTTTTACAAAACTAATTTCTACTTTGCCATTTCTGATGTTTATCCTTGCGCACGCGGCTGTTTGTATGCTTGTGCGGTTAACTTGTCCGATGAAGACTCAAAAGTTTACGAATTGGCAATTTAATTTGTTGTATTAAAAAAAAGTTTTTAATAAAATTTATATTCGATCAGATTTGAGATATGTTTGGAATGAAGGCACTCTTTGCTTTGATTATATAAAATAAAATAATATTTATATTCATTAAGAATTTATACAAATTTAATAAAATTATACATTTAAATAAGAAAATAATCTCATTCTGATTTTCTATTAAAGTACAAATTTTTTATTTTAACATAGAATGTTTTACATATTAATTATAATTAATTTACTAAAATAAAAAAATAAATAGAAAGTCGCACTCGCCTATCGTAGGATTTAAACGAATTTAAGTGAATTTTTTTTTTTCACAAGATAGAATTAGACTCAGAAGGCGTCCCCTATCCTGAACCTGCCCACCCCCTTTGCCATCCCTACACATCACCTTATTGTGTTGATATAGTGTAATGTTCTAATTAAATTTTAAATTAGTGTAAAACATTTTATTAAAACCTTCATAAAGTTAAAATTAGAAAACATATTATATCATATATATATATACACATATATATATATGTGGTCACAGCACATGAATACAATAACATCACATGACTATTGTCAAAATTGGATATTAACCTAATAACATTACTTACTCATCTGCATTAACATGATATGACTGTTGTCGAAACGGGACAATAACCTAATGATATTATCTACTCATTCTCATAAAAAAAAAACTATCAATCCTAACAATTCACTTAGACTTTAAAAAACTGTCTTGATTGTCTCACTAAACAATTTTTAATTTGTTCTTGATCAGGGTAATGATAACATCACTCCTTATGAACTAAGTTACAAGTTCACAACATCCCATACCAATTAGGACTCTAAAATTAGCTAAAAATTTCTATAAATTTGGTGAAATTTAATTATAAATAAATAAACATTGAACAATCTAAAAAATTAGGTTGTTGACAGCTTTCATATTTTACTACTAGGATGAAAGCGAGAATCTCTAAAAATAAAGGTATCCCATTAATACCAAACTATCCAAAAAGAAGCCACTTGAACCGTATTGGTTGGGAAGTTTTCTATTCAAAGCTTCCTAATTTGGAGTTTTTCTCATCAATCCACACACACACACACACACATATTGAGAGAGAGAGATTCTAATTTTACACCATGTTTTTCACATTGGTGATATTCCTATCCTATATCCATCATTCGGATAGAAATAGTATAATTAGTATATAAGACACCATAAATTTAGACTTAAACTTTTAAATTATAATACTGTGAGCTCAATTGTTGGGATAGTAAACTTGGGACATTAGAACATGATTAATTTTTGTGAAAAATACATCAATAATTACAGCGTGTGGACCACTCTCAATAATACGATATATCCATTTAAATTTTGTTATATCATAATAAGGTATTGAGAAGGATAGATGAAAGTCAAACTTAACTTTTGACACTGTTCTGAATCTCAAACTTGAATTCTCACGAAATTATTCGAATAATTTACGATTGAATCAAACAATGCACCCTTACATATCAAATGCTATAAAACATATTGAAGTTCTAGATTTAAACATAGATTGGAACTGGACCTCTTCAAAATTGAAGTTCATCAACAGTCTTGATGGGGTAGTTTAAAAGCCTGACTGTTGATAACCGGACTTTTGAGGTTCCCTAAGCATGGGCAAGTTTCTTGGCCAGTCAATTGTGACTCATTTTACAAGAAGTTCAATATTAATATTTTAAGAAATAGAAAAGTAGGATGAGAGCTACATCCTCATTTGAAGCAGCTTGAGACTTGGACGGTCGCGAGTCAACTAGATGAGAGGTCTAAGTCCATGTTATGAAGTTCAAATGTATGTAAAGGTTCCCCATGAACAAGAATTTATTGCAATAAGATCGGACTTAAAATGGAATAGAGCACCATTCCCTGCTGGCACCCCTTTTTTGGCCGACTCTCTCTCTCTCACACACACACATATAGGTAGGATATTAAAGGCATTTTGAGAATATATATAAGATTATGTACTCAATTTCAATACCTAATTGACTATTTCAATAATTCATCAATTTGCTTAACAATTTTAAAAAATAAAACAAACTGCAAGTTGATGTATTCAATATAAACTTATGCATATAATTTTTAAAAAAATTGTAGTATTATTTAGATCTTTCGAAGTCAGGCAAACTTAAGTAATTTTTTTTTTTTTATTGATTGAAGAATATTTATTTACAAGTATAACTTATAAACGAACACAATTTATTTTTAAAAAATCACTCATATTTTAAAAAATTCAAAATCGTGACTTTTCTTATAAGAGAGGCACGAAATATCACTTAGTCACTAAAGACTTCGGCAACAAACATAAGCAATCAAAGTAAATAAAATCTATTCTACGAGAAGGAAAAAAAAATGAAAATGACATTATTAAAAAGCCATGCTAAAAAATAATGTTTGGACTTCTAGTCATTGGCAGATTTAGAAATTATACTTAGAAGATAAACATATATAATTAAGGATGTGAAAATAAAATCTTATAAAAATATTTTAAAAATCTGGCATCAATTCTTAACTTTAAAAAAAATTAGTGAAACATTAAAAGAAAATGCGGGTTTTTAGAGGGGGTGGGCCTTTGGGTGTTCCTGTAATTTGACAGACTATGCGTGGCATTTTGGGAAAAACAGAACAAGCGTGTAAACTATAGACAAGCCAATGAAACGCAATACCTGTATTAGTATGCTGGCGACAGGTGTGTGAACGTTCTAAGGCCGCTTTCGTCGACTTAGGATTTAAGAAGCCGTCCCCACCTAAATCTCTCTCTCTCACTCTCTAAAAATCTCATTATTTCTCTCTCTAAAATTAATGAAGGTGTATCCGTCGATTAAGCATATTTTTGATAGGTTCATCCAACAAACTCAACTATTTCTCCCTTCAATGCTTCTAACTGCTAGCCGAATTCCTGCCAACTAGTTGAAAGGAGTTAGGCGCGTGTAAGCCACATTCCACAGCTGCGACTCACTTTAAAAAAAAAAAACTTTGGTTGGAAATTTGGGCTTCTGGGTTGGGCCACTTCCTCAACCAAAATTGCTGCAAAACTTTGGGTCACCCAAGTTAGAGATGGGTTGACAAGAAAATGAAGCTCACACGAAATCTTTCTTATTTTATTTACTCAACCATTAATTTATTTTTTAGACAAAGTATGCTAGTTTTACTCTTTGACTTTGAATTTTAGGCTATGTTTTGTTTTCTTCTAACCAATATATAAATTTAAGGTTATGTTTGGTTGGTGGATTTTGGTCAAATTTTCCTTGTACTTAAATTAAATTAAAAATTAATTTTTTTTACATGGTTAGAGTTCAAGAAACAAAAAGAGAAATAAAATACAACATTAAAAAATCTTATTTTCATTCACATTTCTTTTTCTTCTTTATTCTTTTTTAATAATCAAATATGAGTAAATCAAATAAAAGAGTTGTTATGAGTGTTTTGAATTGCCACGATTGTCAAATATGTGTCCGTACAGTTCATATTAAATGAGTAATGACTCTTACTTTTTACGTTACATGTTATTTGTAAGATTTAGATGCACAAAAAATATATTGGTAAACGTGATTTGACATTTATAAATGGTACAATTGTGGTTAGCAGGAGGGTCATTAATCTCCTACTCTCTCTTGTAGTCTTTTCAAATAAATGAGTGATGGCTCTTACTATTTTGGGCACCCCTCAAATTTAAGTAATTCAAATATTTTGTAGAAAATAATTTTAATATGAGCTCTTTCATATGTAAACAAGTTTTTTATATGTTAAATTTTTTTAATAATTTTATTTTATTCAAATATTAAAGTGATTAAAATAAATAAAAATAGAATCTCAAAAAAAATCTAATGAATAAGAGGATCATTCACATGTAAAAATGAAGTCTTAGCATCGTTATCTAGTTACAAGTGTAAAATTAGAATAGACTTCACATGGTTAGATAGTACATTTGTGCATTTGGCATTTAAGTAATAGAATTTTTCACCTCACTCATGCAATCCTTGAAAAAAAATTTCAAACTCATGTAATTTTTTTGTTATTGTCTGAACTAATACAATTTTTACAAATGTATTTTGAAAAAACGTCTTTAATTTAAAAATTTTATCCAAATACATCTTTTTCTTTAGATGAACAAATAGAAGCATCTTTTCAAAAAATTCATTTTGACTTGAAATGCAAAAATTTAAAGAGTAACGAATTCTTGAATACTTAAAACTTTATCTAATTAAAAGACATCTTTTGAAAAAAAATGTCTCAATTGAAAAAATTGGTTAAAAAACATTGTTTGAAAAGACACATTTAAAAATTACATAGATCGAAATAATAATGAAAAGAAATTATAAAAATTACATGCGTAGGGTAAAAAATTCTAAGTATTATTACTCTTATCAACTTCCAATAATGCTCTATGCCCTAAATTTTAGTACCAAATTTTGTACCTCAAATAATAAAATAATAAATTATTAATAAAATATTTATAATGTATATAAAGCACCATCAATAATCTAATATCACATCATTTCTCATCAACATTTAATCGTTTAAGGAGTAATGTTACAATGCAAATTTTTGTCCTAAAACTTACATTTCACATCATGTAATAATATATTATTGGCGAAATATTCAAAGCAATGCTAGATGTCCCATAATTTATGTACCAAAACTTAAAAGATTATTGACAAAATATTTAAAATGTATTTAATCCATCACCAATAATTAAATGTCACATAATTTGGGATGCAAAATTTTTTTAAAAAAAGTATTACTTATATCTAAATCACTATAAATAATATAATAATATAATAATATATCATTTGAAATACAAAATTTAAGCTTACTCACATTTAAGTTTTACCGTTGAGCCAGAAAATGGCTATGGTTGGGCTTTTTGAGGCGGTTGTTACGGTACCATGCCCTAAGGTACCTTTTAAGGTTGTTACCCATGAACGAATTTTTAGTAATTAACTGAGGGGGACACAAATCACACAATACATATGCGCAATAAAGTTGGACTCATGTATATCAAAATGTACTGTAGTACCATAATGTTTGGCTAAATTTCTTGAAGATATTGGCGTTTGAAGAGAAACACGTTACCGGTGCTTTTTGTTAGTACGCGTTGCAAATTCCAATTTTGCATCTCATCTCAGGTTGCCAAAATTCAGGAGAAGCAGCCATGTTTACATATATAACAAGAAGAACGTATACGCCAGCTATCAGTTTACCTACTTTGATGAAACGTATATCCAAACAAAGATTATTAACTTTCATTTTCAAAAAATAAAACACACACACACACACACACACACACATATATATATATGAACTATTTATTTAATAAAGAACAAAAAATAAAATTCAAATATAATTTTTAATAAATTAAATTACTTTTACATAATCAAGTTTTTATAATAGAAAGTAACTCCAAATGGACACTCAGGTTCTAATTACCATCACAATGACTGTGGCAGTTGGACTTGGAGGGGGTGTTTTGCCCTCCACTTTTGTGTTTTGAGCTATTAAATTTCACACACACACACACATAATATTTTGTTATATATTATATTATTAAAATATTAAATAAAAGAAAAATAAGAAAATTCTTATTATTATTAAAATATTAAATAAAAGAAAAATAAGAAAATTCTTACTCCATAATTACTTTTGAATAATTTTTACCAAATACCTGATTAACAAATTCATTTTGTTAAAAGTATATCACGTCCTAAATAAACATATTTCATTTCAACAAAAGCGATCTAAAAAAACTTATCATTAACGTTCACGTTTTATAACAAATGACAATTTACGTTTTCATTTCCATTCCATGTACCATAACAATTCACTTAATAGATATCATTGGTTTAACATAAATAATTATATACTCCTCAAGAAAAGAAAAAAATATATGGCAATATCATAGGATAACTATTCTCTCATAAAATATGGCCATACTTGGAGGAGATAGCAATGATTGGTCACCTGATCCTTGAAGTTAAAAGCACCATACTGCTACCAGAAAACAGAAATTTTTGAATGGAAACTAGTTTCAAGACTTTGAGGCTGAAGGACTCATGGTTTCTATCTGTCCATCCAAAAACCTCATTGCAGCTACCAAAATAAGAATAATTCAACATCTCTGGCTTGCCCTTTGATGCATTCCTTGTACTGATTCTGAATCAATACAATATCATACACAATTAGGGATGTCAGTCAGGCAAGTATAGAGCACTCCAATCCCAAACCCACCCTATATATAAAAAAAATTCCTACCCAAACCTGTACCCTGTTTGCCTCAACTGTTATATTGTACTAAACCCATACCTATCCCTACCCATATTTACTAAATTTATTATCTGTATTTAATAATAATAATAATAAATAAATAAACATTTATTTTTTAGAATTATTATTCAACAATTATATATATATATATATATATATATTCACAGGTAAATTAGGTATTTTAAAATATATAAGGGGTATTTAAATAATTTTATATTATAATTGGGATGGGGCAAGTTTAAACCTCATTTTCTGATACTTGCTCCTAACTCTTATCAGATTCCAACTTCTTTTCTTAAAACATGCCCTTTAACCTTTTTATATACTTCTCAAATCTGTCCCATTAGGGGCTATCTCAAAAAACTCGCCCCATTGACATCCATACACACAATGGTATTGGCTTATCACAGACTGACTATATCAAGATAAAAAGATCAAAACCAAAGGGCAGCTCATTAGTAAATTCAAGAACTAATACCTTGAGAAAAAGTAAAATATCAGCTGAAAAATTTGATACAATCTCCAAAGACACATCTCTTCAACATAGTCTATCCAAGATGAAGCACAGAGTTGTGTATTCAAGTATGCATTTTGTAAGATTCTTGATGGAGAAATATCCCCAATGGAGTAAGAAAGATTATTTTAATATGAAGGGGTCACTCTTCATTCAATTAGTTGAAAGGATTCGTGTACTCCAAATCTACATCTGAATGTTAAAACAATTTTAATTTAGTGAAGAAGCAAGGATCAAAATTCGACCACAAAACAAAAACGTTTTGCAAACATTTTAAATATACAACCGAAATGATGAAAAAACTGGAGAAGAGAGTCAGGGTGAAATTGAGGAGCAGATGTAAATATGAATAAATTATTAGATAAAGTCAAACAACACTTTCTTTCTTCTTTTTTTTGGATAGGCAAATCAAACAACTCTTTACTAGTAAAAAAACAAATATAACATATTTTAGAACCAATTTTCTAATGTAATAAGGAATTATTTTTAATTATATATAACATCATGTCAGGCATGTATTATATAACATTCATGAAATAGATATTTTGATATGTATTATATAACATTCACGAAATAGATATTTTGACACAAGTAACATGTAAAATAACAACTCAAGCAGAACAAACTAAGTTAGGCTATTATAATTAGCAACTAACAATAAATTGATCACCTACCTCGTCATTTCCACTATTTTAGTTCTCCTCATCTATTGTCCGAAAAAAATGGAGATATTTCTTTTTGTATTTTTGGGTTTTAACCTTCAATCTCTCTCTTCATCTTTTAAAAAAAAATTATCGATACATTACTATTTTCTAAAATTGTTGTCAAATACAGAGAAAATTCTTGATTGTTTCTGTATATTTTAAAATAATTTTGTTTCTTTGAAAAATATGAATTTTGATTTTCCAATGTTTTGGTTCATTAGGAAATGAAAACATTTCGGCTATTTCAATGGAAACAAAAGAAAAATTTTATCCAAGTGAAGAATTGCAAACACAATGAGAGGAGTTCGTACATCCTACTTGTGGGACTATTTGGACTTCAATTAATTATTACTGCATTGATAATTGAATGAGAATGTGACAAAGCAGAAATACACGCATATCTCCCTAGAAATTGTTATATTTTTTATATTATTGAAAGTTTCAAAATTTGTTTTGACTTCTTCCTGATTTTTTATTTTTGTTGCTGATTTTATGATATGTTAGTTGTTGACTTGTTATTTATTTTATTGCTGATTTTTTGCTACATGTGATTGATTTTGTGGGATATTTTGTTGGTGAAAGATATACAGAATGCCTATAAATAGAGGCTTATGTATTCTTCCACAACACAACAACTAGAGTTCTTATTCTCTTTAATCCAATCTCTTCCATCCAACCTTTACGTATTTTTCATACTATCTTTGTGTGGGCAACTTTGATTCTAGACGGTTCATCCTTTTCCCAGTGGGCGTGGACTCTGAGGAGATTAGCTGTGAGCAAAACCTGGGTTGTATCTTGGAGCTGTCTGTGACCATTAGAACCTTCATGTAGGGAGGCACAACAGCTTTAGGGCAGTGATTACACGCCTCACAGGCCAGCTCACTCCAAACTTATTTTTCCTGTCATTGACGCATGTTAATTTAATTGTTTTATGTTATATGCATGAAATTTAGTTATTCTGTAATTTTATTCCATTATAATTCTTTTATTTTAGAACTCTTAAATAAAGTAATTAAATTTGACTAACAATCTAAAGCTGTTGTATGTTTTATAAAAGAATTATAGATTAATTAAAACACTAATTCATGTTTACATAGTATTTACAAATAAAATCGTGCATATATTATTTACATACATATAAATCTTATATATATATATATATATATATATAGTTCAATTTCTGCATGTTAAAAGTGAAAACCATAGAAGATAAGTTGCTGAATTTTCTCTCTACATTCCCTTTGACAAAATCTGCTTAATGGTCTGTGGAAAAAAAAAAAACCAAACATTCTCTTCTCTACAGTAGATTTGTATCTAATATATATTAAACATATATATAAACTGTTACATACATATTTAAACCACTACAATATATAAAGTGTTACATACACATATAAACCATTACATATATAAATTGTTACATACATATAAACATATATAAACCGTTAGATACATATATATATTTATAGATTAACAGTGAAAAAAAAAAAAAAGGCAAACTGTATCAAATTGTTTTTTCATTTTTTTATCTATATATATATACAGATATATATATATATATATCTGTCAATACATATTAATAATAATAATTGCAATCATTGCTAAGGAAAGCCGTTGCTTTCCATTCGTGAGTTAATCACTACACTATTCAGTATGTATGTTCCCAAAAATTCTGAAGTTTGAAAGATAGGAAAGCAAGGATCTACATTCAAGAGAAAACTAATTGGATATTAACAAGTTTCTATCAAATCTTACTGCTTAGCATCGTTGGTCCTTTCTTAGCTATTCACTGATATTTACCTATTTACTATTAAAAATAAAAATAATAATAATAATAAAATATTATTATTATCTGTTTTCAATTTTATTTATTTATTATATGTATATATTTAATAGTGTTTCTTTTTTCTTTCTTAGTACACTACTGTGAAATTAATTGAAAGACTTTTTATAATTGTGAAATTGAACTTTAATAGTTTAATTGAATAACTTCTGTTGAACAGAAATTTACTTTATTAAGTCTCAATAAAATTAATTTTAAAATTTATAACAACAATTTTATTACTTATTTTGTTACATAGTGACTATATGAAACTATTTAGATTTTAGATTTATTTCGTTTCTATATTATTTATTTCGATTTAGTGAAATCGAACCAAGTCGACATAACTATGATTTAAATTAAAATAAGCTGATATGAAATTAAAAGAACAACACATTGTTAACAACGTACTATAAGGAAGTAATACATTACATATACTCATAACAGTTATAAATACTAAGGGATTATTTTCCAGTCGTTTGACTTGCAATCCGGGAATAAAGTACAGCTCACATTCCTTTTTCTATTATCAAAATTTGCCAACCATCAGGATAAATTGGTTTATGATACATTTATTTAATTTGCAGTGTGATTATTTGATTACTTCTAATGTATTGATTAGTAATGTAATTTTATAGCTATCAATTTGAGATTATTTAACAAAAATCCTAGTATCAACATGTTTTGTCTTGATGACAGTACAAAGTGATGATCCGAATGGAATTTATTATTGTGGTGTATACTGGTTTCCAGCATGGCAATCCTTGAATGAAGCCAAAATATTGTGGGATGCATCTATCTCTTTTCTTTGGCCTCTTTATTTATTTATTTTTTGAGACAGTGTGAAACATATCCTATTTACATGAAAACATTATTTATTAGTTGTCAATTTTTTAATAGATTTTAACCTTATTTCAAAATCTCAAGTGAATTATAAACATAAATGTGAAATTATCTTTAATTCACACTTTCATAGTTATACTATTAGTCACTCCTCTACAAGTAATAATCATATGTAAACTAGGTATGAACGGCTCATATGGTGCAATCCCAACGCCATATTTATTTTTTAAAAAAAAATTATATATTTATATATATTTAAAAAATAATAATATTGACGGTGGGATAATTTACTTGTCTAATACTGTGTATGCAACTAGAGTATTATCTTTATTTTATTTTTTTTTCAAGTTTAACTTGTCAATTTAAAAATTCACCATATGAATATTTTGACAAGAGAGACATAAATTTAAAATCATTTGATAGAGTTTCTTTTGTTCAACATAGAATTAAATAACATACACATACATTAAAATTTATGTAGAGAAACTTAAAATACTTGTGAACAAGAATGTAAGATGTATAAGTAAATTAAATATTATGTGATCTTAAAATAATAGCTTGAAAAATATTTAAATACTTGAAAGTAATATATGATTTTGAATAAATATTTGGAGGAAAATAATTAATGTGATTATTATTTTTGAGTAATACATGTTTTGGGAAACTACAAAAAGAAAATTTATACATAATTTTTATGAGGGAGTGAAAGTATATTAAAAATAAAATTAAAAATTTTAAAATAGTGGTTCTAATAAATTGAAGAGTACTAGTCATATTTATATTAAATTAAAGTAGTTCCTAGTAGCTAATAGATTATTGGCTATAACTTATATTTGTGGTTCCTTATAGTCAAGAGACCATTGACCACAATGAAATTAAGATATGAATCATTAAATAGTGGGGGAAAATATCTATTAAAATATTCTCAAATAATTCACAATAGTAGTTCCTAGTAAATGCAAGACTACTAGCCACATGAGTGGTTGTTCGTATTACTAAGAATACTGACCACTATTAAGCATATAGTTTCTAGTAGCAGGTTACTGGTTACATGAGATATGATTCCTAGTTGTAAGGCTATTAGCTATCAATATGAATAGTTTTGCTAGCTGGATGTTGCACGAAATTTATTTAATGATTCCAAAATACTTTAATGTAGCCTATTGGACTATAGTTATATGATAAGTCCTTAAATCAATTGTAAAGAAAAATTATGGACCAATTTCATTTAAATAGGTCCATATTGCCTCGATTAAAATAAATTGACATATTTACATAATGAGCCCATATGAGAAATGAATCATATTTACTTGATGGATCCATATAATTATTGTCCCGATAAATTAAACAAAATAAATATTTGTTGATCAATAATTGACCCGAGAGGTCTAACTAGGAGTGTAGTCCTAGATTTGTCGAGGGGGATGGGCTTAAGCTCACAAGGAAGTCACCTAGGAAAGTAACCCAACCTCTGTGATTGGGGACCCCATGAAGGAGGTTCAATGGGTAGTAACAATTCATATTGCGTGACTTATATATCCAGCACTTTATATAAGGAGCTGTTTAATAAAATGCTCCTGCTCATCCCTATGGCAGTGTGCTGTGTTATGTGACATTTAGGAAGGGTTTACCCTGAATGAGCCCAAGGCATGAACACTCTTGCGAGGTACAGGTCACATGTACCCTTGGAGGACTCACCTAAGTGAGAGCTGTCGTGAGGCCGCGACTATGAGAACTGAGCTATTCTCTAGAAACTCTCATGAAAATCAAGATCAAGTGCATGGCCTTTAATAGCACTAACCCGCGAACCATGTCTAATATCAGTACTGTGTGTGTGACTTGTTGAACTCTGATTCAAAGGATCTAGTTCAAGACTTAGTTCACTATGATCATTCAGAAAGAGACTGTCAACACTAAGTGAGGTTCAAGTCCGGAAGACACCTACACCTATTACACAGTATAATAGTTGCCCAAACTTTCTTATACATATATATGTAAATAATATATATGTTTCATGAGTTTATAAATTTTGAAACTTGTGGGGGATTGTTATATTTTTTATATTATTGAAAGTTTCAAAATTTGTTTTGACTTCTTCCTGATTTTTTATTTTTGTTGCTGATTTTATGATATGTTAGTTGTTGACTTGTTATTTATTTTATTGCTAATTTTTTGCTACATGTGATTGATTTTGTGGAATATTTTGTTGGTGAAAGATATACAGAATGCCTATAAATAGAGGCTTATGTATTCTTCCACAACACAACAATTAGAGTTCTTATTCTCTTTAATCCAATCTCTTCCATCCAACCTTTACGTATTTTTCATACTATCTTTGTGTGGGCAACTTTGATTCTAGACGGTTCATCCTTTTCCCAGTGGGCGTGGACTCTGAGGAGATTAGCTGTGAGCAAAACCTGGGTTGTATCTTGGAGCTATCTGTGACCATTAGAACCTTCATGTAGGGAGGCACAACAGCTTTAGAGCAGTGATTACACGCCTCACAGGCCAGCTCACTCCAAACTTATTTTTCCTGTCATTGACGCATGTTAATTTAATTGTTTTATGTTATATGCATGAAATTTAGTTATTCTGTAATTTTATTCCATTATAATTCTTTTATTTTAGAACTCTTAAATAAAGTAATTAAATTTGACTAACAGAAATTTCATTGAATGCCACGGATTTCATATATGAGCATTAAGTTTCTTTGAGATTTCAAAGTCAAACGCCACTAGTTTCTGAGAAGTCTGATAAATTGATTAAAATTCCTTCCAATGTAGGTGCTTCAAGTGTTAAAATAGCTGCCTTCACAGAGTAATTTTGCATTTGTGCTTGCCGGTGAAAGAAATGATCTTCAGGAAGTTACTTAAAGGAAACTAACACCACAGGAATAGGTTTTGTATAAATTTGAATATACTAAGAAAATATGTTTTCAAGCAACAGTGCTGAGGAGATTGCTTGTATTGAATGTACCTAATGCACTGGAGGGTCCACTACTAACAGAAAAGTTGAATCAACTCCACTCTTATGAAATCATAAGGATTTTCACACATTTAGTCCTGGAACTAGAGATGTTGATGATCTTGAATAACGTTCAATGAGTTGCAGGACTCTGACAGCCTTCCTCTGAAGTTTCCCATCCTCAATAATGCTGCGGCCGGTGAGATGAGCAAGAGGTATCCTAGCTGTTGATCCATAGCACTCCACCATGTCCTTCGACTTAAATATTTTCTCAAGGAGACCCAATGCTTCTTCCATTAAAGATTCAGTTCCCCAACTGAAGACCCCCAATATGGGTTTAATGGCATCAGCATCACGGAGGACAGTGGCCCCCCTGTGAGGAGAGTCTTCCTGAACCAGAGTTGAAAGTGTTTGAATAGCTTCATAAGCTATTTCATTAACCCGTTCTCCTAAGAGTTTCACCATCTCAGGCAAAGCATTTGCCTTCAACATACAAAATGAGGTAGTCACACTGCAGATACCCCCATGCACTGAGCATAGAGGGTCACGCGCCCCACGGAAACACCAGCAGCCAACATTTCTGGACAGAACAGTGAGTTTTGGACTGTTAGTGGAAAGATTACCAATGAGAGCTGCAGCATTTACCTTTGCCGTTACTGAACCAGCCCTGAGAAAATTTACAAGCAAAGGGTATGCACCTAGTTGAACCACAATCCGCTGTGAGTCAAGATCTGTGGGATCTGTGAACCTGAAGAGAGCACTTAGTGCATTTTCTTTTGCTTCTATGGTCCCGAATTTTAATATGTTTATGATAGCATTCGGTCCATCCAATTCAATTAACTTCTTTGTAAGGAACTTTTCTGACTTGGGAAGATTGGCTAATAAACCAGCAGCAGCCATTTGTACATCCTTTTTATTGTCATTCTCAAGAAAACCCACTAAAGCCTCTAGCCTTCTTGGCATGAGAAGGTATTCTACAACTCCTTGCGGCTCGTGCTGGGAGAAGAGGAAGATAATATTTATTGCAAGCTCCCGGATTTCCTGACTGGGGTCGTCAAGAAGAGGAAGAACTAGGGAAACACCACTGGCAGTGAGAACAGCTGTCTTAACAAGACCAGGATCAGACTGACAAATTCCAAGAAGTGCACACAGGGCAGGCCTCCGGACATTGTGATCTGAGTTGGGATTCTGTTGAAAAGCTAACAAGTTGGTGATGATTGGCTCTAATTCAAGTTGAGTTCCATTTTCATCAACAAAGAATTTAATTCCATCACCATTGGAAGCGAGTTTCTCGAGGACTTCAAAGCATTTAGAGATAATAATTGTGCGTATTTGGGAAGAGAACAATAGTTTCAGAACAAGAGAAACCCCACCAGAAACAGCTACAAGCTTCTTGTTTTCATGATAATCCAACAACTTAGCCAATGCAGATAATGAAAGTTGTTTTGATTCAATATTACCAGATACCATTTCAAGTAAAGGAGGTATCACACCTTCCTCTCCAAGGAGCTTTATATTTTGTTCAACCAGTTCCATACCAACAAGTGCTCTCACCATCGATATCCTTGACGACTCCGGCCCTGAAAAACAACACAATGATCTAACTAGGTACCAATTTTGAAGAAAAAAATAAAGTCAATCCAGAATTACAGCTTTTCATCTGATGCTGAACAGGATACATCATTTTTACAATAGGAAATGAAACAAGTTGTCAACATATTTTAGTACACACACACGAAAAATAAAAACAACAAAACAACAGGATTAAGCTAACAGCAGGTCTGGACATCTCATTTAAAAAGCGACAACTCCATTGTGTTTAAAAAGGAGATCAAATGAGCCCATGATATATATAGGATAGGACTTGAGTTTGTGTCTACTCAG
This sequence comes from Nyssa sinensis, assembly GCA_008638375.1. Classification (NCBI taxonomy): domain Eukaryota; kingdom Viridiplantae; phylum Streptophyta; class Magnoliopsida; order Cornales; family Nyssaceae; genus Nyssa; species Nyssa sinensis. The sequence continues at coordinate 5,369,260 of CM018045.1, forward strand.
TTTTTCCTATAAAAAATAAAGTTAGGATTTAATCACTAGGCATGCTTGAATTTTGTTCTCGAGCAAGAAACACCATCTTTACAATCATAAATTAAGCGCATGAGTAATATTCTCTGTAAGATTTAGTGGGAAAGGGTTCTCTAACATTGAACTACATGATCAATACATGGTTTATATGCAAGTATGTTAACCCCAAAAAATCAAGAGGAGTGGGTTCACTAACCTTGAATAATCTGATCAATAAGCGGTTTATACCAGCCCGCCTTAGCAGCACGAATAATGTTCTCCTCATCTTCATCGCAAAGCTGCAACAAGATTTCTTTTGCTTTATCAGCTGACTCCTTCACTGGACCGATCAGGAGGGTAACAAGGAAAATTATTGCACTACATTGCTGAGAAAGTTTCCTGCAAACAGATGCGTTCCAACCAGATCTCTCTTGCAGTAACTCATACAGCAACTCAACCGCAGCCTTCGATATGCTTGAGTCACGCCCTAAGCATGCAATGATGTGATCAAATCCCTGGGACTCGTTCACTTGATCCTATAAAATTTGATTTTAAATGTTGGATTTAGTATACTGCGAAGCAAATTTCTATTTTTTCGCATGAAGCAAAATTTAAAATTTGATATATTTGTGTTCATGGACTTGGGAGAGGGTGTATCCCAAGGTTTAAGAGAAAATGAAAATCTTTTTTTTTTCTTTTTTGTGGGTAAAAATACGTAGCAACTTCACATAATGGTGGTTACAAAAACACTGATAAGTAATAGCCATATAAAAAACACTTTTGACAATGCAAGCATTCTTCTCTTGATTGTCCATTAAGAAATTTAGAACTTCTTTGCAGACTCCATCTATACATACTGCATGAAATATTTGTTACATCCAAATGTCAGTAGTATTAATAGACTATTAAAAAGCAGAGACCCACAATTCAAGGCAGAATGCACGTAAGTTTTTTCTTTTCAATTCTCTATTTCTATTTTTTTTTTTCCGAATAACAAACAACCGTACCTTATTTCTTGCATGCTCTTGTACAATATTTTTCAAGGTAATTAATATCTTTCTTTTCACATCTTTGTTGTGCGAGCTTCCAAGTATATCCACAATAATATCAGTAAGGCCTCCAATTGAAATCCAGTCTTTGTTGATAGAATTTTCTCTCATAAGCTCCTGCATTTGGTCAAGTGCCTCTTCCACAGAACAGTTCTCATCTGATAGCAGTTTCTGCTTGCAAGATCTGATTTTGAGGCAGTAATTGAGTTCTTTCCACTCTTGGATTGATTGTCTCAGTTGAAGATTAGATCTATAAGAAAAATCCTCAAGGGCAACACCCGTTTCTGGATCAGTTTTCTCTCCTTGGTCAAACCAAGCTTCGAGGGCTGTTCTCTCACAGGCAGTACCGGTGCATAGGCTGACAGGATCAGCCATCACAGTTCCAGTTATACAACAAGTAAAAGCTTTATAAGGTTGAATATATTCTTCTCTTGGATCATAGCGTTCTATGACCTGAAGCCTTTGGAAATACTGCTTCCTGACTTCCTCATAATCCCTTGCAGCATCAGCTCGAGAGAGCAGCTCAATAACCTGCTCCAAAAACAAAAATTCAGCCCTTTCTTTCCTGTTGGCAGCTTCTTCTTTTTCTCTTCGGAAGCTTTCTAGCTCTTTGCTTATCTCCGAAGGCTCAACTGGCACCCCAACTGCCCTTGCTATCTCTTTGAGCATGTCATTTGCAAAACCCTGGTCAAGTTTATGCTCTGTAAGACCCTGATTCAACTTGTCAACAATTTGGATCCGAGATTGAGAAGCCTCAAATTCTGCTCTTTGCATGTCATTCTGTAACCTATTCACCTGGTCAGATATCCCTGCTAGGACTTCAGTGTTTGCAAGGGATAAAGCAGCCAAAGACCTTCCAATATCCCTCGTGACATCTTGTACCTCCTTGACAATTTGCCGGCACCTAACCACCAAGTAAAAACGGGCTCGGTTTTTGTACTTCTCGACCAAATTACTAGCCTTCTTGACATCAGCCTCAAGAAATTCCAAAGCTTGCCTCGCAGCTGGTGAATCATCTAATTTTTTAAGCTGCAATTCCTTTAAGACAGCCTCAATGTCAAAAAGATGCTTTGATAGAACCTTGAAACTCTCCTTCTCGAAGACAACATCCTTGGCAGCTTGACCTGTTTTAATGACCTGGCTCGTCAGCACCGCCAAGATGGTACCGATTGGTATGAGCTCCAAGGCCATTGCAATAATTCTAAGTTCCTCAATCAAAAGCAAAGTCTATGTCCACAACCTAGAAATCAAAGCTTTTCAATATATTCTCTCTACTTTCCTCCTCTGGCTGAGTATTTACTAGTATTTGTTACCACCTAATTCAATCAACCAATTTAGAAACTGCATCACCCACTCTTAAATAACGAATGATAGTAAAGTGCAAAAGTTTATCCCAACTAACAAATAGAAAACAATCAAACAAGGAATCACTCATAAAAACCTGTAAATAGAGGCCTCGTGTTCTTTTTATCAAAATAGGCCACAAAGCTGAGAGGATGGGGAAAACAAAGCTAAAAATTAAGTCCATACACCCGGAGATATAATTCAAAATTGGTCAAGTGCAGAACAAAGATGGTGAAATACACCCTCAAAACCATTAATCTTGTTCCTTAGTATAAAAACAAAAAAAATAAGATCAGCGATTAAGGCGTGAGCCCATTAAACTTTGCATTACAAGCTAAAACAAATAGTTGAAAAAAAAGCACCCATAGAAGAAAATTCCAGTGTCAAAACAATTGAAATTCTTTTAACAAAACATGAAGACAAATTTTAGATATTAATAAAATTGAAAAGGACTTATGTCTGAAAAGGCAAGTATTATACAAGTAAATAAATGTAAATATCAAACTATCAAGCAATGAATTTTTTTACTAATTGGCTTCAGTCCAGAATAAGAAAAAGAAAGAACAAGAAACAAAGAATTCATTGTGAAAATGTTAGCTCCCAAAATACATTTCTAGCATTTAAGAAAAGGAACAACAGACAAAACTCGAGCATTCATCACCCATATCTGAAATATTAAATTAGATATCAAAGAGAGGAATTTTGGATGTAAAAACAAAAACAAAAACAGAGAGAGTTTCATTTGATTTTCAAGCGAACCAAAGACATAAAGGGTAATGCCCCAACCTATTCCAAGCAAGAAAACACAAGAAACAAAACATCCAAACATGGGTGAGAATATTACCTCCAAACAGCTCCAGCGTCTCCCGAACGGCTTACTCGCAAAGAGTGCCACTTGTTTTCACAGAAGTCTTTCTTTGTGCAAGTCAATCAATCCAGACAAAATATGATTTGATTTTCTTTTTGTCGTTTGATTTTCTTGGAAGACCGCGTGGAAGTGAAAGATTCTGAGTAATTCCATGAAATATCAGTCGCGTTTGATGTTACCTGGCAAATCCGGTCTGGGGGCCCAGACCAATCAAAAGCCGAAGCCATTTCTTATTACTGTGCCTGGTTTTCTTTCCGGGAAATGGCTTTGCTTCTCTCTTTTATTTCGTTGCTTGGCAAGGACCATCAATAGTTAATTGACCGTTAATCTATTTATCCTGTTAAGTTACTGTCTTAATTTGCCACCGGCGAAGGAAATCCGGATCAGATTGAGAATAATTCGAATTATATTTGTTAAGATTATTATCGAATAAGATTTGAAATTTTCACAATCAAATTACGGAATTGAATCCAATTTGATAGAGTAAATTTTAATAATATATTATTTATATATAAAAAATTATGTAACATATAACACATATAAAACTCAACTCAAACCAACTTAATAAATTCTTATATAATTTAAAAGTTTATATATTTTATAGGATTATAATATAAAAATTTTAATACATATTACATACAATCAAATGAATTATTAAATAATCGAAATAGTTTTATATCCAATCTATTTAACTAAAAAAGTTACCAAACTTGAATTGAATCATTCTATCTAATTTTTTTGTACCACATCTGAATAAATTCGAATCTTACATATCACTGGTACACCTTAAATAATAATTTTCATTTTATCATTCAAATAAGACTCGAATCACAATATTTATCGCATAAATATGATATTAAAGATAAATAATTTCTTCCAACAAAGTTGGTATGTGAATAATTTCTATATGATAAAATTCTATTTTAAACATTCATCACTTAAAAATTTAAATTATATTTTTATAATCTCTCTCTCTCTCTCCAATTTTTTATACTCAGTTCCTTTTTTCTCCCTCTCATATGTGTAATTAGGGATTCCATGGAACCCGACTTGTATCTGACTGATTATCAAATAACTTCTTTAATTAAATAAATCTGATATAGATTAAACCAATGAGATCCACTAATGGTACGATACAACCCAATAATATATAACATATTATATATACATTTATTTTAAAATTAACATATAATTATATACAATAAAACTTATCAGATCAAATTTCATCTCCTATGATAATTAACAAATTTTTGATCCATCTAATTTTCAAATTCGAATTGCTACGGCCTACCTGCCGTCAAAGAAACAGTGCTGGTCATTTTTCTGGGTTTACTAATGAAGTTAGGAAAGTGAAGGGCTTTCTGGGCATGTATTTGTATCCACTGCATTGTAGCGTAGATGTACAACCATTGATGAATGGGTAACATGTACAACCATCGATGTGAAGAAGATGAATTTACTTGCTGATGAGATGAAACTGAAATGGCCGAAACGAGGGGGACAGAAATTTCTTTTCCTGTCACCAAACAACCCAAGATCTCTTAAACTTTGACCCAGCCAACGCGGTAGTTTGGTCTATGGAGAGGGGCCTTTCCACGACAAGCAGATCAAAAAAAAATATCAGAGCCACCGTGATCACTTTCCCTTTCTGAAGAGATAGACTCCACTTCCATTCCACGGTCATTCATTTAGAAAAAGCTTTCGGAAGGATTAATCGAGTTTTTACAGAGATATTCAAAGAGGCCACTGGACAAAAACGGAAAAAAAAAAAAAAAAAAAAAAAAAGACCACCCACTTCACTTTCATCCTTCAAAGGCTAATGCCTTTCTCTCAGGTTCATTGGTCTTCGGAACCGAGAAACATCCCATCTAAGAGATTAGAAAGTAATGGACATGTATTCAGTGAAGCTCTGCCATAATTATTATTGTTTCAAACAACTGGCAATGCTCAAATTTAGGCCTGTTTTTTGGTTCACCTGTTAAAGCAGCAAGCACCTCATATAGGCAAAGCATCATCTCATTTGCAATGTGCAGTAATTTGCAGTGGCGCCATTCATTTTTAACAACTGCAATTAGAACGGCTTCTAAACAATTACCTGCCATCCACTTTGCAAGAAAGGCTTCCATTAGCGGCTGGGAAAGGTCTGGGAAAACATTATTGTGCCAAGAAATTCTGTAGAAACAGTTGCAACAAATGCAACCCAAAAAATAAAATAAAATGAAATAATTCAATTGCATTTTGAGACAAGCCACCTGAACCCGTTTGTGTGAGTTTCAGCTGGGCTAACAAGAAAACAACATTTCCAGTATATTGTCAAACTGTCTCATTCACACCAAAGCATTTGACAATCACAAATGTTGAGCAGCACCTTAGTAAGCAAAGCATCATCCCACCTGCAATGCAATTTTTCCACATTCCTGCATTTTCTTCAGCAAAAGCCTCGTACAATCAGCATATTGGACAGATACTCCACTAGAAGCATTGGTTGCGGATTATGTAGCTATGGTGGGGACTAATCTTGTGTGGAGCCCCATGATTGAGAGTTGAGGGAGGTTGAGGAGCTAATGAAATTCTTCAATAGATGGCAGGTTAGGGGGTAGAGATGATGAGGTGGTTTGCAAGGTTGGAAGTTGATTTGGAAAGCTAGAATTCCAAAAGAAAGCTGTGTTTTTTTGTTGGTTGGCAGAATGAGGTGCTATTCACACAGCAGATAACCTTCGGAGGACAAGACATCGTCTTCCTAACCATTCTTGTATGTGTGAAGAGGGGAAGAGAGTTGATTATCTTATCGTTTATTGTAAGATGCTGAGAGATGCGTGAAATTTAATTCTCTCTTTTTGGGTGTAGTTGGGCTATGCCGACTTCTATTAAAGAGGTTTTTCTGGGAGTGGAGATACAGCCGCTTGAGGAGGAATTTGAGGCAACCGTGCATGATAGCGCTACTGTGTCTAACTTGAGCATTTGGAGAGAAAGGAACAAGTGAACCTTCGAAGAAACTAACTTGTTGCCATGGAACTTGTAAGAATAATTTTTTGCTTTTTTTTTAATTTTGGTTTAAACTTTAAAGAGAAATAGCCAATGCTTTTAGATACATTTAAAATATTTTGGGGATTCTAGGTTTTAATTTTTGTAACCGAGACTCTTTTTTGTACTTATGAGTTACCTCCCTCAGGAGCCCCTTATTAATGAAGATATACTTTACTGATCAAAAAAAAAAAAAGTGAACAAAATGGAAGGCAAGTTCCACGACCACAAGGGTAACATTGGATATGACACACGAGGTATCTTCTACTGCAGACAAAATGCCAGACACAATCCTCCCATCTTACAAGCTTCAATTGTTAAATGACAAAGTTTTGTGTCACTTTCAATAAAATTCAGAGCATCACACTTTTTGAGAAGGTAAACCAGTGATTCACTTAGGAGGGGTGAAAAAAAGAAAGTAAAATTCACACAATATAGAGATCCCCCATGTACATAGCATTATCCAAATCGGACAAAATATTCACTTATTGAAGCAGAATCCTTATTGTTTTTTTACTGCAGATTACATAAACATCATGTAAATGCCAATTGAAACAACTGAAGATACAGTGTTAACTTACAGCCCCAGGGGGAAATCAACGAATGTTGTTCTTCCGAGCTATTTCTCGAGCCATCTCCCTCAGTTCCTCTGGTGACGGAGGCCTGGGCCCCTCTGGGGGATACACTACATAGGAACGCTGCATGCCAAAAGAAGCACAAATGCTTTAGAGAAGTATCAAAACATAATCTTATTTATTTAAATATTTATTTGGTCAACAATCATTATCGAACCCCTAAACCACTTTCCAATAAGCTTTTAAGCATTGAATTTATAAAACAGAAAATTTAAGATAAACTTGTACATTCAAATTAAATCTTAAAATCGCTTCTCACTTGGCACATTCAACATTCCGTGATAAGTTAGGTCTCTCTTAATTCTTAAAATGTGAACCCCTTTGTAAGTAAAATTTTCATTGTAAGTGATAACTGATGCAACATTATTAAGTGCATTACATAAAAAAATCTTAAATATTTTCAATTTTGAGTGCTTAATACGGTCATCAACAACACCATTAGTGTGAAGAAGTAAAATTTCTAGCAAAACTGAACCAGAACGTGCATCCATTTAGAGCTAAAATTCCAAGTGTAATTGACAAATCTCAGCTTCTCACAAATCACAAGACAAAGCTGAATTGCTAAAGGCTCAACCTTAAGCTCGTCCAAACCCTAAATTGTGGGCCTTGTCATGAGGTTGAAGTTGGACATTAGGCCACCCCAGATCACTCGTTGCACTAGATATAGAGGCCTTCATGGAATCACTGAAGCACATTAACCCAGATTCTAAGGCACTGCCACGACGATATTGCAATCTTTTCCATTACCCTTAAGATGTCAAACATTATTGCAATTTTGTCCATTACCTTAAGATGCCAAACATTACTACTACTACTTCATAAATTAACTCCCAAAAAGCACGAACTCAACATACAGATCAAACAGAGCATACGATAACGTATTTCTTTCTCATAATAATGAAAAACTTACCTTGCACTCGAACCAACAGTGATGAACAAGAACAATGCAATGAATGCATCATTACCGATGACTGTAATACATGCTTCCAAGTTCTAAAAATTTTGGCATTCCAAAATATGGCTAACGAGTTGGCCTCTAAACAAACTCCAATAACATTATATTAAATTTTAATTCACAAATATTTTATCAGTTTGAAACTAACTAATGACCCTCTAATCCAAAATCCACTGAGCAACCCCAGAGATTAAAATCACAAATGCAATTAAACTATACAAGTGAATCTCAAGGTGATGAATTAAATTGTGACACATGATAAAACTATACCACGCTTGGCTTGATAAAAAAATTAAAATAAGCAGTGTAATATAAAATTAACTCGACTAAAATCATAAATGTCAGCATATCAGCCCTTCCATGTAGTATGTGAAAGTGTTTGTGCATACATATGCGTATGCACATTTACACACACTTCTAGTGCCCCAGAAAATTCAATAATGCCATTTTTGTTGAAGGAGTCAAAATACAAATAACAGACCATTTCTACTAGATGTTCCCCAAAGCATCTTAAGACCGTTGGTAACACCATATATACATATAAATGCAAACATACGGATAATATATATATATATATATATATATAACCAATCAGTCACAAAATTAGATCAGTTGAGTAAAATTTTGGCAATCGTGAACCCTGACATCCAAAAAATTCTAAATAAACATCTACCTAATAAAAAAGTAAGTTGAAGAACATCGATTTCTAGAGCGGAGTTTTACGTACATTGCCCATGACTCTCTGGATATTCTTAGTATTGTTGGCAAAGAAATACATAAGGCCGATCGGAACAGACACGTACACAGCGAACTTTGCGATCTCCAGAATACCCTTTGAAGTTCCCAGCGAAGACATTTTAAGATGTCCGACTGACTGAACTTCCTACCGAACTGAAAAACCCTAGGAGAGAGAGAGAGAGAGAGAGGACGATAACTTAGATACGTGGCACGGTGGGAGTCTTGGAGTGGAGTTGACGATGGGCCGGCACAGGCTGTGCAGTTGAGTCCATGAAATTCTGTGAAAGCTGGAACTCGAGTAGACTGGGTCCAGTTCCAACTTAGGCCCACTTGGTGCAGTTGAGTAGGTTGCCCTCAGCCCATCCCATCATGTGTTCGATAATTTATTGTAAGACAGCAACCACTTAGAGGGAATTTAATTTTTTTTTTTCCTACCAATTGGGCCCTCCATTCACCACCCCATGGCCATGGGGATGGTCTACAGGGCTCTAACACCAAATTCCTCTAGAACCAATGGTGGATTTCTAGATGACAAAAATATAAAAATTAAAATTTAAGGAAGTCTTTTGTAAAATGACAAATTTCGGGAGAATAATTTTTAATTTTTTTTAAAAAAATAGTCGTAAAACAACAAATGTTCAAAATTTTGCTAGATTTGAGACTGTCTAGATCCCAAACCTCCAATTCTCTTAGGCTACGTTTGGTACGCAGGAATGGAATAGAATAGGAATGGAATAACATCAGGAATGGAATAGAGTAGGAATGGAATGGGAATAATTATTCCATTCTTTTGTTTGGCTGAATACCTAGTAATGGAATGATAATTTCATTCCTGTGTTTGGTTTAAACCATCAAATTGTTGGAATGGAATGAGAATAATTAATTTTATGATAAATAATTAATAATTATATTACTGAATAATTAATATTTTTTAAAAATATATCTTTTATAATATTAATTATTAAAAAATTAAAATAATTATACATATATTTATATATATCCTATTTATAATATTTTTGGCAAATATATTTATAATTTTATTTAAATTAATTAATAAATTTTTAAGAAATATAATTAGTTTTATGATAAATAATTAATAATTATATTACTGAATAATTAATATTTTTTAAAAATATATCTTTTATAATATTAATTATTAAAAATTAAAAATAAATTATACATATATTTATATATATCCTAGTTTAATAATATTTTTGGGCAAATATATTTCTAATTTTATTTAACTTAATTCAATAAATTTTTAAAGAAATATAATTAGTTTTATGAATACATAACATTAATAAATTATATTACTAATAAGTTACTATTTTTTCAAAATATAATGTTTTATTTATAATTTTATTTTAAATTTAATAATAATTTTTAAGAAATATAATTACTTATGATAAATAATTAATAATTATAATTACTTGAATATTAATATTTTTTTAAAAAATATATCTTTTTTATATATTCATTATTAAAAAATTAAATGATTATCATTATTTATATATATCGCTATTTATAAAGTTTTGGCAAATATATTTATAAATTTAATTTAAATTAATTAATAAAGGTTTTTTAAAGAAATATACATTATTTTTTATGATAATAATTTAATTATATTACTTAAAATTTAATATTTTTAACAATAAGATCTTTTATAATATTAATTATTAAAAAAATAAAAATAATTATACATATATTTATATATATCCTATTTATAATATTTTTGGCAAATATATTTATAATTTTATTTAAATTAATTAATAAATTTTTAAGAAATATAATTAATTTTATGATAAATAATTAATAATTATATTACTGAATAATTAATATTTTTTAAAAATATATCTTTTATAATATTAATTATTAAAAAATTAAAATAATTATACATATATTTATATATATCCTATTTATAATATTTTTGGCAAATATATTTATAATTTTATTTAAATTAATTAATAAATTTTTAAGAAATATAATTAGTTTTATGATAAATAATTAATAATTATATTACTTAATAATTAATATTTTTTAAAAATATATCTTTTATAATATTAATTATTAAAAAATTAAAATAATTATACATATATTTATATATATCCTATTTATAATATTTTTGGCAAATATATTTGTAATTTTATTTAAATTAGAGTTAAATATATTGTAATTCATCTACATGTATAAAATATTTTTTTATTAATAAAAGTATAAGAAAATTTATAATTATTAATTATAATAATTAATAAATTTTTCATCTACCAAGATTATTAATTATAAGAAAGTTGACTGTACTTGTGGTCATGGGCTGTAGAGATGGATGGCCATTCCGTTAGGAAAGGAATGGCCATTCCTTAGGTTTTGTCAAGGAATGGATGTAACACCCCAACCGGATTAGCGGGAAATTTAGTGACGAAATTGGGAATTAGAAATTTTACGAAACGTAATAAAAATGTTATATGAAATTAAATCGAATAATAATAATAATAATAATAATAATAAATAAGTAAATAAACAATAGCGATAATAAACGAATAAATAGATGAATATATGAATAAAGGAAAAAAAAAAAAAAAAGGGGGGGGGGAAGCCAAAATTTGAGGCCAATGGGTTTTGAACCCTTGACCCAAAAAGAAGCAAATACCTTGGCCCAAAAAGAAGAGCCACTTGGGCTGCCCCACTCCTTGTGAAATATATTACAATAGGTATGTATATAAACACATTAAAATGGAGCCCCACCACCCAAATTGGCCAATGGCCTTTCATGCAATCCAAAGAATTGATTTTAAAAATGAAAAGAATAAAATATAAAGTGGTATAATTATCAGTGTTGCGTATGTGTAACCTCAAGACCCGAAATCAGAAAGTAGAGAGAGAGAGAGAGTGAGTTAGAGAGAGAAAGTGAAGGGAGAAGAAGGAGAAGGAGGGGACTGCCATTGCATGCAACTGGTCACTAAAGAAGAACCAAGGAGGATCTAAATCCAAGCAAGAAAGGAGGGAAACACCACTGTTAAAGGTATAGAACACAAACCACCCATTTTCTCTCTCTAGAAATTCTCATTTTTTTGGAACTGTTAGGCTTTTTTTAAAATGCATGCATGGCCCTATTGTGATGAATCTAACCTATTAGAATCAAAATAAACGAGTTTGGGGGCTTGGAAATCATAACCACCATGGCTGCCATTAACGGAGCTTCAAAATTTGGGTCTTGACCGATTGAAACTAAATGAGTTTTGGAAGGTAGGGGCGCGATCTAGGGGCCATAAGGGTTTTAAATCCACAAAAATGATAACAACCGGACGCAAGATGAGGGAGAAAAGGCCACTTGCAGGTCGCGGCTCCATGGGGGTTTGTCAACCTTCATGCGTTGTAGCTCGGTTTTAGGGACCAAAAACGAAGTAAAAAAGGGTTTTAAAATGTTTTAGGGATGTTTTGATGTGAAAATCAGTGAAAACCGACGATGAAAAGTGGAGTTTTAAAAATTAAAAATTTTAGTTTCCGGCCACCGGCGCCGGAAGTGGTGACCGGAGGCTCAGCCGGAAAAACGAAGAGAAAACCCTGTTCACGGGTCGGGTCGGGTCATGGTCCGGCCACGGGTCGGGACCTGATCCATTCAAAAACGGATCCTTGTTATAAACTGAACGGTACCGTTTTAGTTAATGGGCTGCTGATATCACTGTGACGTCATGATGACGTCACGGTCCAGTTGAACCGGTTGGTTCGGGACCAACCAGTGCCGGTTCAGTTGGAACTTGACTGAACCGGTTGATTTATTATAAAACCTTCTGAAATTTCATTTTTGACCCCAGCTTTTGATTAATTATAAAAGCACCCAGAAAATTAAATATAAATTAATTTAAAATCCTTTCTAAATTAGAAAAATTACCAAAACATCCCTAAGCTAAAATTAGTCAAACGAAGTCCAAATAAAATGAAAGAATAGTGTAACCCAATGTTTTTGGGCGTTCCGGACTCAATGGCGAAGTCCGATTTTTGAAATTAAGTCCCAAAAATTTAGATACGTAAAATGTGAAATTACCATTTTACCCCTAATGATACCTAAGGACAATTGAATATAAAAGGTAGTCCATTTTGACTATTTCGGGCAATCCGGACTCAACGGTAGAGTCCATTTTGGCAAACGAAGTACCGAAAATATGACACGTAAAAATATAAAATTACAAAAATATCCCTAGACTTAAAATAAACTACCGATACGCAAATTCAAATCTAGAAAAAACCTAAACCAATTGTCTTCGACACTTTGAACATAACGGAGACATCCTTGTGAGGAAATTGGAATAGAGAGGGCTCTCAATTGACTGTTAAATTATATTATACTTTGAACAAGAAAGTAATAAGGTTTTGAATTGTGATTTTAGGGACCCTCGTTAAGGAAGGATTTTTCGAAATTGCTTTTGGGACTTCAGGTGAGTATTTTCATACCATGTTGAGGTGGATTTTATTTATAGATATAAATATCGAACTCTTGTATAATTTGAAAATAGATCCTTCTTTTTGAAATCGATTCGAATGACTTATTGACATTGCCATTTCTTGATAGTGTGTAAAATGCTCATGATACTATAAACAGTTTTTCTCATTAATCCTTGGACCGTTTTGATTAAAGGCTAAATATGATACTCTTAATTGAATAATTTAGATTGTCATTGATGTTATTGATTTTGGAAATAATTTTGATGCTTTGAATAATAAAATCTTCTATGATCTGTCATTATCGAATAGATTGTGACTTTATTGAACCCTAACCACGGGGTATATGAGTGGTACTATTGAATTTGATCTCAGTCAGCGAGGTTCTAATTTGCTGGCATTTGAACCCTAACCACGGGGTATATTGGTGGTATTTTTGAATGTGATCTCAGTCAGCGAGGTGCTAATTTGCTGGCCATAGAAGATGAATTTTATTGATTTGAACTTTTATGAATATCGAATGTGAACTATGATTGAACCTTGAATCTTTGAATTGAGAACTATTGAACTACGATTTTGATTATCAAACTATGAAAATGTTATCGAACTATGTTACCGAACCATGAGGTTGATTTTGAACTATGACTATTGAATTTGAAAACGACTTTGAACCATAACTAAGATTGAGTTACAACATTATACTACAATGTTGATTTGATTATGACTATTGATATTGAAAACGACTTTGAACCATAACTATGATTGAGTTACAATATTATACTACGATGTTGATTTGATTGTGACTATTGATATTGAAAACGACTTTGAACCCTGTTTGAATTATAATACTAATCTTTAGTAACAACTTATTGGATCATTATTTTGATTGTGCTTTGTTATCGATTTTGATTTACGAATGTGATTGAACTGAGATTATGATAATGATTTTGATACCATTCACTGATCTGTTGTACTTGGTATGACGTATTTTAATTCCATTTGAGTATATACATTTCAAACTGTACTACATAGTAGTTTTGAAACCCTTGGCATGTTATGGAAGTACTCATTGGGCTTGTTGAAGCTCACCCCATCCTCTTAACATTTTTCAGGTGAGGATTAGACAAACTTGCTTTCAGGTGATGCAGGATAAGTGCTTAAGGGTTGAAGCAAGTTCTTTTGATGGGTCCTCGACCGAAGATAGATTAGACATTTTGGATCTTGTGTATTAAGTTGTGTAATGTTATGCTAACTCTTGACTTGGAGACTACGACTTTTGATGATAGTATTTGAATCGACCGATTTGGTTATGTAACTTATTTTGTGAAGACAGGAAAGAAAAAAAAAAAAAAACATTCCGCTGCGTAAATGGTTATATTAAAAATATCGTGATTATTGAATTGTGATTATTGAAATAGGCCTCGGTGGCCGATCACGAACCTTTAATCCGCATAAGCCGGGTTTCGGGTCGTGACAATGGCCATTCCTGTGCTAAGTGGAATGGCCATTCCGAACGGAATGGGCATTCCAACATGTTTAAGCATACCAAACGTGGGAATGGAATGGGGACAGGAATGCTCATTCCATTCCTACCTCCATTCCTGTGTACCAAACGGGACCTTACTCATTGTTCTCCCTTTTTTCCATCGCCGTAGTAGGTAAGTATTATCAAACTATTGCTAGTTAAATTTCAAATTATGTACCATCTTGTGTGTGTGTGTGTTTTTCTCACAAGTAAATAATGTAGAAAGCTAAATCTTGGTGGCGTAGTTGTTTAAGTGTCATTTTAATTTATCGATCAAGCGTTGAAAGTGTTGCATCTTAAAAGTTAGGACTTCCCTTACCATATGTAACATATAAGTATTGCTTAGGGCTCAATGAAAGCCCAACCTAACCTATTTTTGAAATTTAAGCATGACTATTTAGGGGCTCAGTGTTTGATTCTAACCTTTTGAAATTGCGCAATGCTATTCTAAATTCAAACTTATACAAGATAATGTTTTTCAAATCAGTAGATGGTATAAAAATTGAGTTTTTATTTATTGTAAATATTTTATCTCTAATTTCTATACCATTCACGATTAAAAGACTTTAAAGACCATACCTCACATAATCTGTAGGTTATAGTAGCATTATCAAATTTTAAAATCTTATTTAAAGTGTTTGGACAATGAGAAACCAATAAAGAAAAGTCCACTTTTTAAATTTATTGGCAAGCTTTATTCTATTAGCGCCATATCAAAAGCAAACTTCACCTAGAATATCATAATCTTCTTTTGTTTGAGCAAATTAGAAGTTGGAGCAAATATTTGGTGGTTCTTTGGAACAGTACTCCCAATGATTAAATGGATAGTCATATGAGTAAACTGTTTCTGTGTATGTATACTTGACATATCATTTAACTGTTGAGATCATTGATACAGAACTATTTAATATTTTTTCAAAAAGTTAAAGCTGGAATTACTACTTTTTATATAAGCTTTCATGCCCTCTAATGTTCTATAAAGATTGTCTCACTCTGAAATAATTCGAGTTGTTTCAATATGCCAAACACTACTTTCCAAGTTGCAATGGTGAAGTCTGAAAATGTTGCATTAATTCATTATGGTTTGTGCTATAGATTGTGGGCTCAATCACATGGTTCCACCAGGGTGAAAATTGATCCCCTCATTCACATCTTCTTGGTCATATGATCTTGTCCTTTGCCTACATAAGCCAGTCGATAAGTTTTCCAAAGGGTTCATTTATGGTCTATTCAAGCTGTACGGCCTTTCATGCAATGCAAGAGCCATACTATTTAGCTTGTAAATTAGGATTTTCTTTTATTTTCTTTTTCCATCCAATGCAAAGATAATGGGCTAATGGACCATTACTTGGTGCAATGACCCTCAATATGAGAACATGTGTTTGAATTTAAAAACAATTACTTTATGCACATGATTGTTAGAATAAGTTGTAAATCTACAATTTCATTATTATAATTGGGATATGTAAATCATGATTTTTTTAGACGCGTGATTGTTAAAATAAGTTTTAGATCTGCAATTCCATTTTTAAGAATTAAATATCAGATAAAACAAAATGTCTTTAAAAAAAATAATCATTTATACTTCTTAAAGACTTTTTCAACTGAGTTAATCCTATATAAGAACCAACTTTCCAGATAAAATCATTTGACATAAAAAAAAAAAAAATGTATAAGAAAGATGATTAGGGTAACAAGGTAGGAGAAGCATGTTCATTAAACTAATAACATGAAAGTGAAATACAAATCTAACACACGCTTGATAGTGTTCCAATGCCATTTGACATCTAATGATGTCTTGTTATTGGCCTAAGTGGATAATATCAATAAATTTTTTCAAGTGAATGACAAGTGCTATAATTAAAGAGTAATGCTCGTCTTACCTTTATATTTTATCAAAATTGTTTACCTTCATGAGTTGGTAGTGTTGTATTGATTGAATATCAGATGATGTCATATCATAATGTGATATTCAACCAATACAAGACTGTCAACTTATGAAAATAAACACTTTTGGTAAAGTTTTTAAGTAAATCTAACATTATTGATAGTTAAAATTATAATATAATATGGCAACTTGTTGCCTAATATACTATTTTAATCTTGATATTTTTCACCTCTGCAACATATTTTTTTAGACAAAGTAAACTAACACTTCCAAACATAACTCTTCCACACATTATGTTTGGTATCTTGACCCAGCGGATCGGCTATTTGTGGAAAAGGAATCAACCTTTACGGCAACCTATCAATTCAAGAAGCATCAGCAGAGGATACGAATCTTACCGACCCTTATTGTTGATTCGAATTTTAAGATGTGGTTGATTTTTTTATTATAATTTTTTTTAAAAAAAATTAATACTAATTTATGATGAGAATAGTGGCGAAGCAAAGTAGAGCTGACCCCACTGAAATTGAAAAACAAAAGTTCATATATACTGTGATACAAAATTTTTATACAATTTTTTCCTCAATTCACCGTATTAAAATTAAGAAATGAGAATTAATATAAGGTGATAGCATTTATTTTAAATTTATTTACTTTATAATCCCAAAAATTTGAGAAAATATTATTCATTTTCATCAATGGTAATGAGTGTTGTGATAGTTGATCTTAACACTATTTTATTTTACGAGTACATAAATCTTCGTGATGAAATTAATAAAAAATGTATATATGCCATCAAAATTTGAAAATGGTTTGTTTTATTGAATTACTCACTAAAAAAAAGATTCGGCTGTTGGTTTCATTCGAAATTTACAATTGACCATTTATAATTTATATTTAATAAATTAATAAATTTTAACAAATCAACTTAATTTCATGATTTATAATTAATAATTCTATTAATTAATAATTAATAATTAATATTTTTTTAAAAAAATCTTTATAATATTAATTATTAGAGAGATAGAATAGTTACATATATATATATTTATTATTATTTATATGTCATCTTGTTAATTATATTTATTAATTCTATATAATTAAAGTTAAAATTTTATAAATGAAAAAAATTATGACATAAAAAATTACATCCTTGATAAAGTCAAAATGGACATTCAAAGTTTTTTATATCAATTAAATGTTTTTTATGTCAGTTAAATATTATTATTTTTTATAGAAAATTTTAAATATAATTGATAAATTGTATATAAAATTTTATTTTTGTACCAAAAATTATTTACATATAAGAATTTTTATTAATTAATAAAAATATAAAAAAATTAATATTAATTATATGACGATTCAATATATTAAGTGTCTAGGCAAAATAAGATTCCAAAATTCTTGAAGTAAATAAATAAAGTTTCTTGTAAGTTCTTTTTTCCTATAATTCTTTTCATATTTAAACTCTTCAAATAAAAAAAAAAGCCTCATTATATTAAATTTTAAACAAAAATAATAATAGTATAAAATTTAATTAATAGTTATTTATATCAGTATATTAAATATAAAAAATTCATTATAATATTTTCCTCGAACCTCAATTTTTAGTGGGTAGATGAGAGTAATACTGAATAATAATTTAATTTTCTTATTATTTCTGAGAAAAAAATTAAAAACAAAAACATTAAGTACTCTTCTTTTTTATTATTATTATTAAGTAGCATTCACTAGATAGTATTCATAGTGGCTACTAGAACAGCCGACCACGGCACTAGCTCAATACTGCTTATTTTAACGAACTCTGACTTCTCTGGTGGGCCCAAATCAAAATATAGACCGTTCACCAGTTTTGGTATGGCCCAACTCGGCCCCAGAGTGATTATGTTGCTGCTGATGCAATCACCGTGTACTATGGGGTAACCCAAGCCACCTGGCCTTCCTCGTATCTCACGCCTTCTTCTCACTTTCGCCGATTCAATGAATCGCGTACCATGTAATGTTACCTTATAATTACACAAGTAGTAGACTGATCGGGAGACTTGAAAAGTTTCAATCTGACGGAAAAGCCCTTGGTCTTTCCCAAAATTACAATATAAAGTTCGACCATTCAAAAAAAAAAATCATGCCACTTGGCAACTACCCCGTCCAATGTAAACGTGCCTTTTCACGACAAGACAACTTGATTTGACTTTGAGGAAACCAATTTGTACCCAAAATTGCCAAAAATGATAATTTTAAAACGCGTAGTTCAATGTATCAAAGCCCTTACCGCTATAAGATGTTACCCAAAGAAACAAAATTACATATAAATATTTTAAGATTGTGCCACACTAAATAATAGTCTAATAAATTATTTTTTTTTATAACTCAAATTGATTTTATTAATCACAATCTTTGATTGCATTATTGAATCATAAATCAAAATTTTTTTCATAATTATTTTCACACAAACTTATCATTTTACTCACTAAAGCTTGAATTATTCTTTGGTGTTGTGATCTAATCATATTATTTGTTTATTTTTTAAAAAATGAACACGATTCAATCTACAAAGATAATCAGAAGATAAGAAATTTATAATTATATTAGTACCATCACCACATGAAAGCGGCTAACTATAATTTTTTTGTTTTTTGTGTAAATTAGGTGTATGAAAAAGACCCATCATTTTTTTATCACGTGCATTTAATATGATTACATGGATTAAAGAACTTAGTAGTCTTTTTGTCTACGGAATAAAATTATGTATATCTAATTTTTTTTAAATTTTTTAATAATAATAAATTTGTTCAAACAAAATTTATTTTTGTGTATATGCATTAAATGCACTGTTGACTAGGCTAAAAAAAAAAAAAGGAGAAAATCTTAAGATTACAGTTATAGTGGCGGTCGGTGGCTAGTTAGTTTCCTCGAGGATGCTTGGCATATTCCATGCTGCCACCAACTTTGTACAAGTTGATTTGATCTTTTTATCTTTTAAAAAAATTATTTTATGTGTTAAAAAAATTCATACTAAAATGAAGGAGGATGACAGAATAAAAAACTAACAAAAGTCTGCAATAATAAAATAAAAAAAAAAAAAAGGGAGAGGGGGGTAATATAGTAAATTCGAAAGAAAGAGTCCTCAATATGAGTGATGATAGGAGAGAGCCAACCATGCACCATTTCCCGCTCCTATAAAAGTGGAACACAAGCATTAAACAACCCGTCCGTGCAGTCTTGCTTGTGGGTTGTTGGCACTTTCTATCTTCAAATCAGCGGCCGCCGTTGGGCCGCTCCAGCCCCCAAGGCATGGAACCAAGGAGGATCGCACGATTCGCACCTCTCTCAAGAACCACCAGCACCGGTGGAGTGATCCTCGGAAAGTATGAACTGGGCCGACTGTTGGGCCGCGGCAGCTTCGCCAAAGTCTTCCATGGCCGCTCTTTATCTGACAACATCACCGTGGCGGTCAAAGTCATCGACAAGTCCAAAATCGTCGACACCAATATGGAGCCACGGATCGTACGGGAAGTCGCCGCCATGCGTCGACTCAACAACCACCCTAACATCCTCAAAATCCATGAAGTCATGGCCACGAAATCGAAGATCTACCTCATCATGGAACTAGCCCATGGTGGCGAGCTATTCGCCAAACTCGCCCGAAGCCGCCGATTTCTCTGAGCCGACTGCCCGCCGTTACTTCCAGCAGCTGCTCTCCGCCCTCCATTTCTGTCACCAAAGCGGCGTCACTCATCGCGACATCAAACCCCAAAACCTCTTACTCGATCAAGTCGGAAACCTGAAGGTCTCTGATTTTGGCCTCTCCGCTCTGCCAGAGCAGATCCAAAACGGCCTCCTACACACCTCATGTGGTACTCCGGCGTACGCCGCGCCGGAAGTATTTCGAAGGACGGGGCTACGATGGTGCCAAAGCCGACGCATGGTCATGTGGGGTCATCCTATTCGTCTTCCTCGCCGGCTCCCTTCCATTCGACGATAGTAATATCCCAAACATGTACCAGAAGATCCATCGCCGGGAATTTCAATTCCCGGCGTGGATTTCAAAGCCGGCCAAGTATATAATCTCTCAATTACTTGATCCAAACCCTAACACAAGGATGAGTATTGAAGTGTTAATGGGTCTTTCTTGGTTCAAGAAGTCTTTACGTACAGAGTCTCGATGTTGTTCACTTGAATTGGATTTAGTATCAGGGAAAGACTGTAAATACACACTAACTATGAATGCATTCGACATAATTTCAATGTCGTCGGGGTTGGATTTATCAGGTCTTTTTGAGACATCGGCGAATCAGAGGGAGAAAAGATTTACATCGAAGGCTTCAGTGGAACTCATTGAAGAAAGATTGACACAAGTTGGGGAGAAATTAGGGTTCAGAGCAGAGAAAGGAAAGAGTGGGGCTATTGGATTGGTAAATATGAAATCAGTTGTATTGGCTAAAATTTTAGAGGTGTCACCAGAATTGATGTTGGTTGAAGTGAAGGTGGTTGATGGCTGGGAAGAGTTTGAGCAACTTCATTGGAATGATATGAAAACTAAGCTTGAAGACATAGTTCTTTCATGGCACAATGATGTTTCTTGAAGAAGAGATGGAGGAGCATGGTTTATGAATCTCAACGGGGTTGGTGGCCTAGTTGCAATATTCCATGAACAGAGCATGTAAGATCCTTTTAGGGTTTACATGAATCTTCCCTCTTTGGGTGAGCCAAACTTTATGGAATTCATGGACTTCGCTTGTAAATTAATTCTTTTTTTTTTTTTGTTTTAGTGCTCTAGTATTTTGTTTAGTGCTCTATTTGAATACAGTTATTTTAGTGCTATATATTACAGTTTTGTTCAAGTGCCAGTATTACTTACTGAACTAATAATTGATAATACCTCATAGATGGATGAGAAATCTTGAATTCAGTTGTTCAGTGGATAGATAGTTTGATGAATTTTTTACCTTTAACTCACGCTGTTCTGGAGTGATTTTACCCTACCCCGGATTTTTTAACTATTTCTTAAAATAATGCAATTTTTAAAAGATAACAATTTTAATAACAATTTTTTAACGGAAATGTGAGTTTGAAATTGAATGTAATTTCAAACCAACAAGGATTTAAATTTATTCTTAAATTTTTGTTAGTTTAAACAAATTTTCAGATACTTGTTAGTTCAAACTTATATCTTCAAGAGACGATTTTAAATTCGCATCTTGAAGATGCAATTTTGTTACGAATGAATATGTAATTTTGAGAAATAATTGAAAGGTAGGGTTAAATCAAAAACCAGGTGTTGTATAAAATTCATCGTTGGATGCTTAACAATACAGACAGGTGGTTTCTTTGGAACCCCTTTGACCTTCTGAGGTGGTTACCTTCTTTAACATTGACCTTAATTCTTCCATGCGGATATCCAAAACATATATACTTACTATCATTTATATATATATAGGTGCATATATATATATATAGACATTTTTAGTTGGATTGGGTATGGATAAATCAAATGTCAGGTGCAGGTGAAGTTGGCAGCATCACCTTATATTTAGCAGGCTCCCACGGTGAATACCGAGTGCTGAGTGCCTTTCTCATATTGAGTACCTTGTGAGACAAATGAATCTGGACAATTGTGCCATACATGACCGTACATACTGTAAATATCTTAGAATACTTGATGCATGTTTGGTGTAAACCCAACTGGGGAATAATGATAATTTAAAATAAATATTGTTTAGCATGGTGGACTAGGCATAAAGGGCCCCCATCCATTAATATCAAGGTGATTGATCAATTTCTTATTAAATGCACTTAACAAACAGGGCCTTTCACTTGAACTGCATACCCGTCGATATGGTATAATACAGATTAGAAAAGCCTACCTATTTACAGTACTTCTTGAACCACACTCCTATATTAAGAAAGCTTTCAAAATCAGATTGCGGTCTGCAAAAGAGAAACATGCGTTAGGCACCGATATGAAGTGCGAGGCTCTCTTAAAATTTGGTTAGACTTGCTAGAAATGCATACAGGAGAAGTTTACCTTTCAATCCCATGTACATCATTGGGAAACACAATCACTTTGACCTCAACTCCTTTCTCCTTTAATGCCCGAGCATACTGTAGATCAAGCGCCAAAATATTCCCCAATACTTTTTATTAGATCTATAAATGATAGAATATTCAACCATAATACCATGTGAATAAAAAATAAAAAGAGAGAAATGAAGCCAGAAGAACTCCCACTTCTTTCCATGTTTATATATTTGTTTTCACTTTTCACAAAGTAGTGAAGCCACTTGCAAATGCAACAGATGCTAGTGTTGAATATTTTATAACAAATAAAAAAATTGTCATTTAATTCAGATCCCCTACCCATTGAAGATTGGCCTGTTGGACAAGTGAACACGAAATTTGTGTGCTGCACTTGTTTAGACACTTAAATAAGTGTCATCTTTTATGTATCTTAAAAATCTGCAGTGAGTGAGGGTGTTCAAGAAGATTTTTTTTTCCTTCGCCACTGTCTTCCTATAATTGTTTGCATACCAGGACACACTTAGGCATGATAAATATTAATGTTCAACATTCACATGCATGCATATGTATAGATGTATCCCCATGTCTAGATTCTGGGGATTTGTTGTGTGACTGTGTCCAACATTTTGTGTCTGCATTAAAATGCAACGTCCGTGTCCTTATCCAGAAAACATATATTCAGAGATTAAAGAGTGCAAAGTCTTACTTGCAAACCATTAGAAACTGGAACTCGAAGATCCTGAGCACCTAAAAGAAAAAGTGTAGGTGTTTTGACCTGAAAATATAATCAAAACAAAGAAGTTAGTAGTACTGCCCACATATCTATTTGAAATGCAGGCTTCTACTCATAAATATAATTGTCCACAAAATAATGATTTATCTTCAGAAGTGGAACTACTGGCAAGCGTTATCTGTTTGAAGATTTAAAGATTATAGCATGCTCAAATTTGCGGAAATAGATTCTGCGGACACTTTTTCTGAGGTGCTGTATGCTTCTCTAATGCATGGATAGAGTGAGGAGGCCATGTATTTGAGGCCCAAGACCAGTGGTCAGTTATGGGTTTAGATCTTTCTTCTATAGGGTGTTTTGCAGAAAATGGCCTTCCTTGAAAATGTATTTGGAAGGCTAAAGTCATTTGCCAGGTTTCCTTCTTTGTTTGGTCTGCTGCTTTGGGGGCATCCTAACTATGGATCATTTGGGAAGAAGGGGGAAGATAATTTCTCATTCGTGTTGCATGTAAAAAGGCAGAGGAGACAACAAATCATCTTCCGCTTCATTGTGAGATAGCTCGAGATTTATGGTGCATGATTCTCTCGTTAGTTGGTGTGTCATGGGCTATGCTAGATCTGTTGAGAGCTTCGAAGTTACTGGGTGGGAGGGTGTGAGAGGAAGAAAATTTGTCAAGCATGATAACTGCTCCATTATTTATTTTTTGATCAGTGACAAAGTGCTCCATAATGGGCTTATGTAGAGTGCTGAGGGAGAGGAATAAGTGTGCTTTTGAGGATGTTGAATTGCAACTAGATAGACTCACGAAAATGATGCCAGATCCTTTCATTTTTGAAATTTCAAGAACTTCCAGATTCTTTGTATACTTTTAAGATTTCTTGGATGATCTAAATTTAAAGCGAGAGTCTTACTTACCAGTAAATAAATAAAAATTAGAGTGAGTCTGGCTGGACTCCTGTATATGTCTCATTTATATGGTGCCATGGTCAGTTGCAACCCTCCCCACCCCCACCCGCACCCCCACCCCCACCCCCAGCCCCCCAAAAAAAAACCACACATTTTCAATACACAATAAATAACTAGTAAAAATTTAAAAAAAAGTGGAATATATTAAGTATTCTACGGCAATGGTGGTGATGTTGAACAACTATAAGTACTAGTATTTTCTATATCAAGGAACTTCAGACCACCTTCTCTTTTATCTTTTCAGTTCATAGGTGGGCTCTCTATATGAGTATATTAGGGTCAGGATATTGGATTTCACCTGTCAGTGGTACGACATAAAATGTTTAAATTACAGAGCATGACTGGGCATGTCAACCAACACCCCTCCCTTCTTAATTTAAGGGGAAAAATGAAGAAGCGAACGAGGAAAAGCTAATAGATGCAAACTGTGACTAGCAGGTTGACTGTTGCTGTTGGGATAAGCCTTTGTGGAGTTCAGCAGTATCAGCCTACAGATTCTTTTACAGAATCTCAATTCCATTCTAAGTGTATCTATCAAAAGCCCCTGAATCAGCTACATAACAATTAAAAACAAGTCTTTAGAGAGCATACCTTTGAAAGGTGTGAAACAGGAGACTTGCTGTAGAAGAGAGCTAGGTGTTCAGCTGAAGGTGCTTCTGTAAAGCTAGATTTTCCCTCACTTCCACGGGCCTCCACATAGCACCAATCGGGGATATCAGTTGTACCAACCATCAAAGCAAGGTTACAAACAGGATTCCTTACAGCGGCTGCAACAAACTTATCCGGCGCCTGCAGAATTTATATTATTAGAAGCAATCTACTTCTGAAGTGAGTTACTGGTAACTTTACAAGACTATTTACATTTAAGCCCCACTATCCAATAGTATAAATTTATAAGTGTACATACAGCCATAACAACCCTCTGGCCTTGGTCACTGGGTTCAAATGGTTATCCTCAATAGATTCAAGGTATGGTAGAGGAGACGAAGTGTATACACAGCACGTATATGAACAAGGATATAATGCCAAAATTTAAACAATAGAAGTGCTAGTCTTTCTGAAACTATAGCACCTGGCCAATCAAATGGGTTGTCAAAAAGCCACCATGGGAACCACCAAGCACTGTTATTTTAGATGGGTCGGCAAGTCCCATGTCAATAACATGATCTATAGCAGTGAGCACATCATTGACGTCCTGCACACATTAAGCCCAAGAGATTAGGACTAACAAGGACTCCCAGGACTAGTCTGTTAAATTAGTATTAGTGGAATTCAAATACTAGGGAAATATTTTAAATACCCAAGAATGAATAATTAAATCAGACTAAATAATAAGCACCTGAGTCCCAACTTTCCCTGGGAGAGATTGCAATGCTTCCTCACCAAATCCCAATGAGCCTCTGAGATAAATTACCATATTAGAAGATACTTGAATGCAGAGCAGCACCATCTTTCTATTGATGATATAAGATGGTACTGAAAGGATATTACATTTAAATTATAATACTTGAGATGCCAAACAAATATCAATTTATATTCAGAACTATGAAATATATTTCCAGAAAAAAATATGCAGACAAATAAAAGGAAAACATTTGACTTGCCTATAATTTACAAGAAGCAAGCTGTAACCAATTGAAGAGAGGAATGCCAAGGACTTTGAGAAGCTTGTCAATGAGACAGCGTGAGGCCCCCCGTGAAGGATAACAATTAGGGGATCGCACGCACCGCTCTTGCTGGTTTTGGAGGATACAAAAATAGCTTCAAAAGGTTTGCTGGCACCTAAAATAAATTGAATATTAACAAACCATTAAATTGAAGCAACTTAACACACAAAGTAATATATGATTGAGAGCTATGCATTTATTAGTAGCTGGCAAAAGAACCATTAAGAAAATTTCCATTTTGTTTAAAGAATTCAGCCAGCTTATTGTTGCCACATAGCGCATAAGATAAGTGGGTATGTAAGTCGCTAAAAAACCAACTCATCTAAAAGCTTAACTTGTTAAAGAATGAACCAACAATGTATATCAAGCTCTCAACATTCAAAAAGGAAACATAAACACACAACAAAACCAAGTGCAATTTTGCACAAAAAAGCTAAACTGGAAACTAAATGCAAATGGAGAGACTTGAATCCAAGACCTCTCATAACCAAGTCTCTAATACCATGTTAAGTAACCAATTGCTCCAAAAACTTAAGTTGTCAGAGAGGATGTAACTTTAATATTATATTCTCTAACACGCCCCCTCACATGTGGCCAGACTACATCAATTCACAGGGCCTCTCTTGTCTGCTCTGATATCATATTAAACCATCAATTGTTCTAAAAGCTTAAGCTGTTAGAGGATGAGCTAACGATGTATATCAAGCTCTCAACATGAGTATATGCTAATCCCTTGGCATTCATTACCCACTTACAGTTTGCAGACATGGTGTTTCAATCTATGGATCAATCAGATTCTGCAAACTCTTTCTGTTATCAACACTATTTTCCTCAAACGCATTTCTAGATTTTAGTTTATCATTTCAGAACTTGGTGCAAAGGGTGGCCATAGATGATTTAGTTTTGTCATGTTATAAATTAATGTTATGTTGTATAATATCTTTAGAAATTACTGGATTATTATCCATAAACATATACAAATTATATTAAATATAATCGAATTCAACTCCTAATTGGATAGACCCAACATAGATTTGAATTCAATTAAATTATAATAGGATATCTTAGATCGGATTTAAATTTGGATTCAAAACATGGTTTTAAATCACGGTATCGGGTATTCTAATGGCTACGGTCACAATGTAACAGGATCAAAAGTATCGGTTGATATGTAAAGAAAATCAAAAACCGCTTCTAATTGTTTTTAATCACTAGCAAACCTTTTAAAAATCACTAATACAAATGTTTAATCCAAGTTTTGTCACATTTTAGTGTAATCAATTATTTGTTTTCAATTTTAAAACATATAGAAACATGTTTGACTTATTGTGTTAGATTTATTACTTTTTAAAATCAAACTATAAGAAAATATCATCTATTATGAATAACATTTCCCTACATACTGAATAGAATAAATAATAACTAGAAATGCTATTATAACATAATTAATAATTCATAAAAGTAAATAATTGTTGGTAAGACAATTCTAATTTCTACAATGCTATAATTACAACGAAAATATTTTTTCAAAAAAATATTACAATATATTAATTTAGTCCATTACTATTCATACCTTATTAATTCATGAAACCACCACTAAAATGTCCCAAAGCACTCCTAACATACCTCAAAATTTCAAACGTGCAATTGAAAACCACCAACCGTAAACATGGCCTTCAAAAAACTAAATCTGCCCACCAATTAATAAAACCCAAGCTCTAATTCAAAAGATCAAAGCTTCAAATAGGTAGATCAAAACTCAAACTAAACAGATCTGAAGAATATGACCAAGCCATAGCTCTAAGTTTGATAACTCAATCTTGAATGATCTTATACAAGCTTGATATTATATGTTAGTTCAAAATCAGTTTTGAGGCCTTGGAGATGAAATTAAATATTAATCACGTCGCTATTCCTAATTTCAACGTATTGGGAGGAGAAATTTCCAGACTCCACTCAGTCTTTGATTCCAAAACCTGTGCCAGATCATGCACCTTTACTGTTGGATTGTGGAGGCATAAGATGGGGCCATTCTCCTTTCAGATTTTGAAAATATGTGGCTGAATTCAGAGGGCTTCAAAGAGATGGTGGCACACTGGTGGCAAGGTTATGATTGCAGGGGTACTCCTAGCTTTGTTTTGACTAGGAAATTGAAGAGGTTGAAGGAAGACTTAAAGATTTGGAATCGGGATTCTTTTGGCAATGTCCAGGTTAGGAAAGACATAATTCTTCAAAAGATTCTTGATCCAGACTTGAAGGAGCAGATCGGGGTCTTGTCAGAGGCAGACAGAGTGAGCAGTGAGGGTCTTAAAGGAGAGTTGGGGTTCTTGCTGAAAGCTGAAGAAATCTCCTGTAAACAAAAGTCCAGGGTTCTGTGGTTAAAAGAGGGGGACTTGAAGACCAAATTTTTCCATAGAATGACGAACTCTCATCGAAGGAGAAGCAACATCAACAACATTAAGGTGAACAATCAGATTCTTCATAAAGACCAGGAGCCGCAGGCTGGGGTAACAGATTTCTTCAAGAAATTGTACAGAGAGGAGGTCAGATGGAGACCGAAGATGGACAATTTGTATTCCGGGCAGTTGAATGGTGAGAAGGCTCAATTGCTAGAGAAACCCTTTTCGGAAGAGGAGGTTTGGGAAGCTTTGAAGAGTTGTGATGGGGACAAAATCACCTCTACTAAAATTAATTTTGACCGCCCTTGCCTCTTAGCATGACCCTCAATATTAACCGTGTCGTTATTCTTCATTTATTGGTCTTTATTTTACATGACCATATCACCTCAACCGATATTATCTCATTTTATTTCCTATAAGTGCTACTACTACCATCTCCCAAACATGTTCATTCTTAGTTCTATATTTTCTTGTCTTACCGTACATCCATCTTAACATCTTCATTTCGGCTACACTCATCTTATTAACATGTTGTTTCTGTCCAACATTTTGTTCCATGCAACATAGCTAGTCTAATAGTTGTTCTATAAAATTTACCTTTTAATTCTAAAGGTACAAGCCAATCACATAATACCCAAGACACACTTCTCCACTTAACCCATACTGCTTTAATTCTATGAGTAACATCATCTTCAATTTCTTCCTCTCGATGAATAAGTGAACTTAGATAATGAACTTTTTCACTTCTTATTAACTTTTGATTTTCAATTTTTATTACATCCCCATTTGAATTACTAGTTTTACTAAAATTATACTCAAGATATTCAGTTTTTGACCTACTTATCTTGAATCCTTTTGATTCAAAAACTTCTCTCCAAATCTCTAATTTATCATTTATCCATCTTTTAGTTTCATCAATTAAGACAATATCATCAACAAAAAGTATACACCATGAAAAGTCATCCTGTATATGCTTAGTCAGTTCATCCATGCTAAAGCAAAAAGAAACGGACTTAATGTTGACCCTTGATGTAAACTTACTACGATCGAAAATTCACTTGTTTCTCCAACAATTGTCCTTAATATAGTGACTTTCCCATCAATTATGTTAATTCAATATCACATAAGATGACTTTAATTAAGCAAGGCAATCAGAATTTGTTAATGTCAGCAGAAGATTGGTCTCTTGCCAAACCCTACAGCAATGCAGCCTCAGTTCAGCACATCACGCATATCAGATCAAGGAGGATTCAGGTTCCCTCAGAGTGGACAGCGGACAGCCCTAACTATATTATTCGTGTTGATAAAACAAGGAGTAGAACCAAGGCATTCTAAATAAAAACATAAACTCTATGTATGATGCATCGTAAATATAAATACATACATGCGCATAAAAGCACTTCAGATCAGGACAAACTGGGGGCAGCCCAGGGTAATTTCCAATATTAGTTGTGAATGGCAGGAAGATTGATGTATAATTGTGTGATCTTCAAAGGAGATGATCACTATAGAGACTAATATACAGTTCGTGTGAAAGAGATGTCCAAGGTACATATTAGTGCAGACAAGCTCTGGGTCGAGTTGCACAAATTTCAATGCAAAATTTCTGTATTTTTGAGAAATAGATCTTGAGGGAGATTTTATGAATGAAATACAAGAGAAATTTGCGGAGCTACAAGCAGGCCCAACATCAAAAATGAAAAATGAATTAGATATGTACCATGGGGCCAGTTAAGCAATAAGAAAGAATGACAAACAGAGTGAATAACCTAGAATTATATGTTTTATGCTTGCTTTTCTTCCAAATAAGTCGCAAAGAAATCCCAAAAAGTAATGAGTTATAGGGTATATAAATACCCGAGAATATGGAAGAAAAGTTATAAAACTTTACTTTTGTTTCCATTGAAAAGGCATAAATGTTTCTATTTCTCAATGAACCAAACCAAAACACAAGCAGAAACTGAATTTCGGATGTTTCCATGGACACAAAGTTGTTTCCATAAACATACTGAAAATTGTCAAAATATACGAAATGGTCAAAATGTTCATTTTTTTCGCATATGAAAGAGGAGATTGAATGATCAAAACCTAAAAATACAAGAAAACTATGAGAATTAGAGAAAGTGGAAATGAGGAGGTAGGTGAACAATTTATTGTAGTATTAAGTTACTAATTAAAATATCTCAACTTGCTATTTGTTTTATTTAAAATGTTATTTTACGTGTAACTTATGTCAAATAATCTACTTCGTGCTTATTGCATAGAACATACATATTATGTTATAATGTTGTATTTAGTTATATAATAATTCTATATTCTTATAATTTCATATTACATGAAAAAATTATCCCTAAAATCTTTTATACTTGCTCTTTATTAGTAAAAAATTATTTAGTATTAATGGCTAATTCACATTTATATTTGCTTCTCTTTGCCCCCTAGTATCCTCATGTGGATGAATGTGTACCCCTAAATTATTTCCAATTAGTTAATTATAATACTTATCTTCACACATTAATATATTTTATGTTATATTTCTAAGTGTTTCCACATGTTTCAATTTTTTTAATTATTTCCTCTATACGTTTGAAATATATCTTAAACATTTATCTTTCCTCAATGACCAAACCAACACTCTGAATGAAAGTTTGATCCTTCATTCAAAGATGTAGCCTCAGCCTCAATTGTACCATAGCATTCAACATTGACGCAGCAGGTTTTATATGGAACCATATGGCCATGTAATACCTATTGTGAGGTTCTCAGAAGCACTTCTGACTGGAATCTTCATGATACTAAACTGAAGTGATGACAACAAAGATGTAACCTGTAAAAGATTGTGGTAAGATACTCGGTTAAACACGGATTTGAACATATGAAAATATTAATTTCATATTTAAAAAATAAATAAACAAACCTTCTCAGAGCATCTGGATATAGGGCTTGAAACATCAAGCCAACTCCATGTGGCAGATGTAGATGGCTCCTCAACAAGATAACCATACTTGATTCGGGGAACATCTATTGGACTGCTACATACTTTAGAAAAGAAAAACAACATAGAATTTATCTCACCTTTTTACGATATAGTACATAGATTATGAAAAGCATTAGCATTTACAGTTACCAGCAACAATATTGTCCCCATCTAGTGTAATAACATCCCAAGAAAAATTGGAGTCGCTAGGGCTGATTCGTGATACATCCCCACTGTAGATACATAAGCAAATCATGAACTAATTATACAAGCAATATCAACAAGGTCTCTACATTGATGAGTCAGGAAACATAGAACTCTTACTAGTTACCTCAACACATTCACAGAAAGAATTGCTTTAGTGCTACCCCAGAAAGAAGACAAAATCATAGTGCATCCATCAGAAAGCCAAGGTTTACTAAGGAAACTTGAACAGTAAAGCCCGGGGAAGCAACCATCCTCAGCACACATCACAACAGGAACCTACAATTTGTTAAATAGGATGAGACAAGGATACATTCAGCTAAATGAAAGATGGAATATGACTTTACATTATCTTTTAAATATGTCATTATTCTGTATGCAAAAGCTTTCATAATGTAATAATAGAAATAAGTTATTCAATACTTGAAGATGGTTTTGCATTTCGATTTTTCCAACATTATCATGAATATAGTTTCACACATATGGAGACTTCTTCACTTACCAACTTCTACCTATCTTGAACCTGACTTCCTAAATGGGGAGTCATGAAGCTGTTCAAATTACGTTCACAGAATTCACGGGGTCTGAAGGATTTCACTTCAGTTTTATCTCCTGTAAATTTATATCATGTACTTCTCTGTGACACTTAATTATCTGCCTAAAAATTTAATGGATATAACCAGAATATTAATGAAGTTAACTTAGGTTCCCACGTGCCACAACCCCACCTGCCCCCTCCCCCCACAAAAAAAAGAACCTCAATAATAATTTTTTTAAAATAAAAAAAAAAAAAAAAGGAAAACAAAAGAAAAGGATAGGTACCCCACCGGATGTCATTCACAGTTTAAGCAGAACATCAGTCCAACACAATTCAATTCAGTATGTAAGATATCCCCATAAACTTTCAACAAGATACCTCTGAATACTTTGCAATAGTAGCAGTATAGCAAAATTTTGATCCACCAAAATCAGAAACAAGAATATCACAGATAAAAACTCAGAAAACCAGTAACCACGTTGTTCAATGTGAAGCAATTCTAAGTGAGAGCACATAGAATTTTGCATCCTTGTAATGATGCAACAACTTGTGCAAATGTATAAAAGAATCACTCACCAGGAACAAAGAGGATAAAAGAATCAATATCCATAGTTTATTCACTCTCTCAATGGTAGAATCTAACCCATAACCCCACCACGTCTATTACATGCCATGCCAGCACCTAACCATTATGTTACAACAACTTCGGTAATATCCACGGCTTATTTACAAATGCGAAAGAAATCAAGTGTGCCACCAACAGCAACACCCCATCCCCTTCTTCCAAACAAACAAACAGAATGAAAAATAAAAATAAAAAAAATAAAAAGATGCATTGTCTAGTTTTATTCGGGTCTCAAAGAGCAGAACCCCCCATCCAACTCATTTTAATTCAATATATCACCAAAAACCCTCAACCAATATTCCTTTCAATGAATCTCATATAGAACAGTTACAAATTTGTCCAGCCAAAAGCTAAAAATTGAATATTACCATCTTAAAAAAAAATTATCTCGTGAACTAACAATTTCAATTAACAAAATTCCTGAATGCCAGAATGTACAAGTTTGCATTCTTCTAATGATGCAAGCATTTGTACATTTGCTTGATAAAATCAATGTCATAACTTGTCCATGAAAAGAAAGCAATAACTGTACAGAATCGCTACATGTGAATTAGTCATTATCACATTCAAATTTGACAGCAAACAAATAAAGAGCTCACCAAATCAAAAATTTTTGCAGATAGACTGAGGTTTCCATCACTTGGCCAATCAATTCTATGAAGTGAATCTGTTGCAGAATGCGCCCCAGAATCTACAGAACTTTTTGCAGATACAAACACAAGAAACTTTCCATCCGGACTGAAAACATAATACACCTACAATCAGAGATCCTGAGGATGTTTCTCATTTTATTTATTTATTTATTTATTTTGGTAGGAAGTTTCGACAACTTATATAGAGCAAACACTGCCATTGGTTATTAGATAACATGAACAAGTTAATAGATACAGAAGTTGTAAAGACACTCCAAGCCTTAGTTGATCCATTGGACCAGCCTATACAATTAGAAGCGTGGTACTCGGTGAGGAAGGGGAAAATCCTAATAATTCCATAGATTCACAGCCTTTGAAGTTGCAAGAAACAAGAAGCATGCACAGACAGACATACTAAAGAAATATGATACAAGTGAGTTTTTTATTAAAGCTTTTTCCAAGAAAGAAACAAGCAACTAGACACACAAATGCCCCATTGCAAATACTTTTTTTTATATAATTGACATACTAGCACAACCTATAATACATATAATAAGATAAATATTTATTGGAGCTTTCTCCAAGACTTTTATCATGTAAAAAATTACTGAGAGAGAGAAAGGAAGCTGTTAAACCACCAACTCATTTAAAAGCTTAAGTTTTTAGATGAGTTGGTAACTTAACATGGTATCAAAGCAGGCCAAAGATCTTGAGTTCAAATCTCACCGTCACCCTTAAGCTTTTAGATGAGTTGGTAACTTAACATGGTATTAGAGCAGGCCAAAGGTCTTGAGTTCAAATTTCACCGTCACCCAAAAAAAATATGAATTGACACGTGTAGGCTCAAAAGTGACCACACGTGAGAGGGCGCGTTAGAGAATATAATAATAAAGTTACACCCTTTCTAACAGCTTAAGCTTTTAGAATGAGTTGGTGACTTCACAAAAGCACTCTTAGGCTCCACAAGAAAAACGAAAATTATTTTTTTTATTTTTTTTCTCTTACTTAAATATGAATAGAAATTAAGATTGGATTTGGTTTGTGACTTTAATGAGGGAAAAGAAAAGAGTCAAAAGACAATGAATTAAAAAAATATTTTTTTAAACTTTATTTGAGTAAGAGAGAAAATATGAGAAAAATCATTTTCATTTTCTTTTTTCCTTTTCTTCAGCAAATCCAAAAACCAAACGGAGCATTAAAGAAATATGATACAACTGCTTTTTTATATTGAGGCTTCATCCAAGAAACTAACAAGCAACTAGACATGCACAAGTGCCCACACTATAATAGATATTATGACACAAATATAGGCTTTCTCCAAGTCTTATATAATGCAAAAGATTACTGAGAAAGAGAGAGAGAAAGGGAGAGGAGGTACTCTTCAAATCCCAAGGAACAAAGTGGAAACTAGTACTCGAGCAACATACCTGAACCGTGGGAAGAAAGCACTACTTATGCTTTGAGTTAAATTAAACATAGATACATCTTCAGTTTCATTACCCCTGCACATAATAAGCAATTTTGATCAAATTCAAAGGCAAAGTATGCTTATCCAATCTCCAACATGAAATGAATCATATGCAGAATGATGTAACAAAAAACATGATCATTTTACTGAAAGCGAGTAACCTACTTAGGTTGAGATTCTTTGGCTTCTGATTCATGAAATGGAGCCCTGACTGCATATAAGGCACAAGGCCGGTTATAGCAGTACTTAATACCAAGCTTTCTCATTCCTGATGACCACCCAACAAATACCAAATATTGATGCAATCCTTTAGATGATGGTGCCCACACAACTTGTCCAACACTCAACGACTTCTCAATTCCTTCAACAGCACGCACCTCTCCACTGCATAAATTCATATTAAAGACTTTCCATCAAAGGGAAAAAGAAAACCTCACACATCACAACATAGACATGAGCAGATACCGGCTAAATTAAACCTGTTAGTATTAATGACAAAGAGTGCAGGCTGCCTTTTCCCAGCATAGGTCTCCCCCCAGTCCTCCTCCCAGTCCCCTTGACCTTTCCAGCTACCACAATCCTTATCTGTGGAGCCTCCTTTCTTGTAGCCCAAACCACTAAATGTTGGCTTGGTGGGAGCCGGCTCCTCAGCAACATAAGCAATGAGAGTTTCATCAGAATTCCAAGAAATTCCTTCAAACCTGTGCCATCGGGACACTTCAAAATTTACAAGGACAGCGAAAAGGCATGTCGATATAAATTTATGAAACTACTAATAATACTACCAAATACAAACACGGATCTGTGACAAAGATATAAGTGGCCAATTTGCGAACTACTAAAACACGCAAGTAGAAAGAGTTAAATATTTAAATCACAAAGCATTTTATTATCAAGAAAGTAGGATTGATACAAGAAGTTACCATCCATCTGAATATACTGAGCCATGGATAGATTGAGGAATATGTAACTCCTTTTCCAATTGAAATGGACCCCAAATTTCGAATTGAGTGGGAGATTCATTTTCAGAATTTCGAACTACAAGAAGCTTTGAACCTGATGGTGATGGAACCATTACAGACACGCCTGTCATCTCAATAGGAAATGGAGTCCACTGAAAGCTTACAGAACTATTACTTTCTTTTAGAATGTGACTGGATAAAATATATTTCCTCCTCTTATTGGACAAAAGATTTGGTTGGCTAATTGAAAACATAGCCTGGGAGCTTTTTCCTGCAACAAAAGTTTTTGTAAACGGACAGTATGCATAAATTTAGGTGTTGGATTTTGAAGTGAAACGTGAAGAAGAAAAAAAAAGTTGAAAAAAGAGAACATCAGCTCCATCCTCTGCAACACATAAAAGGAAAAGGGAAAGGAAGGGTGAGGATCAAGCATAAGCAGCCATACCATTGTTTGATATAAAAGTCCAGGCCCTTGTCAATGGTGGAGATATTTGTGAATTCTTGAAGCAATTTAGACTCAGAAGCATATTCTTCTTCAGTAGTTGCCTCTAAACCAACCGGCATTTCCTTCAGGGGGGTGGATCCTAGAACCATCCATTGCTGAGCAGGCTGACAATCTTTTACTACAAATTGAATGGAAAAAAATCAATAAGTTACCTATCAAAAAAAATTCAATAAACAAAAATGATCATTGCGAACTAGGTAAGAAACAAAACAAGAGGAACATGTTTCAAGAATCCAGGCATAATATTGTCCATCTGTCAATGCTGCAATACAAAAAAGGCTCAAAAGCCCACCATATTGACTTTCTACCTAACACCCCCCCGGGCGCGAAAGAAAAAATAAAAAGAATAAAAGAAAAGAAAACCAAAACAATTTGTATTGCCATATATGATATGGATTAATGGGTACACATGAACAGCTCATCTTTCGGTCCAGGTCAAAAACTGAGGGAAGGTAGGAAAAGAATTGAAGCAAAAACCTTTCGCATTAGTTGCACACAGTGTGTCCCGTTTGAACAAGGTTCTGGAAAGGTAGACTGAATACGGCACTAACCTTTGGCATTAGTTGCACAAAGTGGCTGCTCTCATACTCAAAGCCTCATTCTCACGCTTGACAGCCCAAGCACTTTACCATTGCCCGAGCAATGGGCCCTGACTTTGATATCGTAGTGTGTTCTTTAATTTAATGAAGAAAACTATAAATTTTCACATAGAGTTATTGTTTTCATGAATATTTAACATTAGGAAAAAAAAAACATTTTTAAACAGCATCAGAAATAAGTTTTGAAAAATGGTGAACAAAAGTTGCATTACAAATACAATCAAGAAAAGGGGGAAAGCATCTGAAAACCTCCACAGCTATAAGTAAACCACAGTCAGTCAATCACCTTTAAGAGCCTCTACAACTATAAAAACCAAAAAGGCAAAAAGATCCCTATAGATGTCGTAGTTTTGATTCCATGTGAGAAACAAAATTTTTGAATTAGCTCCTTTATGCTTTTATTTGTTGATATTTAGTAGTGTCACTCAAAAAATCATGTTACTGGGTTTTAAAGCTTTTAGTCTGAAAAATACAACCAAATTAGTACTTTTCAGGCTAACAAGATCTTCAAAAATGTTTTGGAAGCTCCACAATTGTGTTCAGTGAAATATTACTGGTTAATTGTATAAAAGGGTTGGTCTCAACTTATGAAAAGTCCCACTTCTCTTGGGGATTTTTGCATACCAATTATTTGCTCTTCTGCCCAGTCAAGTTTATTAAAAACTCCGTTAGCCCACTTTATGAATCACCTAGTGTGTAGCCATACATCAGCTAATAAGAATGTTTGAAGCTTGTACAATCAGAAAACTTGTGTGTGATGTGTGTGTTAACACAGACACAAACAGAGAGATCAGAGACCGTGGAAAAACCAATAACTTCTATTCCCAAAGCTAAAAAATGCCTTATTTCATAACTTCAATCGTTAGAATCAACATATAACTATACAATCCAGCTAAAACAACCTGAATCAAAGAACTTAGCGAAAACTAAACTACTAGCAATCAACTTAGTTGACATCAGTAGCACAATAGTCAATTGCAATATAGATGTAAAAAAATTTAGAGAGAGAGAGAGAGAGAGAGATTACGTTGAGAGAGAAAGAGGTCTCGCAGTGAGTTGCCTTGGGACGATGAGATACAAAAGGCGGAGAAAAGGAAACGACGGGCGAAATAGGTTCAGGCACCACTCCGAAGTAGAGGTATTTCCCCATTTCCAAACTGCCGTCCTCATTTATATTCTATTCTAAGTCGAAAAGATGGGATGCTTCTTAGTATCCGCATGACGAGGAGTACGCACCAATGCCCGCTTTTCTTTTATTTTTATTCCTATTCTTGCTCTATCATTAATCCTTAATCTTGCCCAATAATGTATAATTAGAACTTAATATTAGAATTTGCATAAATTTGAATGCAAACTAGCTTTCAACTAGCGTCTCTCCAATTTTAAATCAATTATAATTTCAAGCCCATTTTCATAACATTAGCGCTGTGCTCAAATAGCTATGAGATAAAAAAAATAAAAAGATAATATTAATTATGAAGGAGAAAATTGGAAATGAGAGTGTAATTCTTATTTTACGCTTTTGATAACAAATGAAAAAAAAAAATAAAGCATAATGTTTTCATCTTGTTTATAAATAATAGAATAAATATTTTTTTTTAGTTTTTACTATTATGTCCTATTTGTTTTTCTTTATAATTGATATTATAAAAAATTTATTAAAATAAGAATTAAAAAACTCTATCCTCTCCCTTCGTTCCTTTTTTTTTCTTTCTCTAATTTTAAATCAAACAATAAACAACTTATCATTTCTTTTTTTTTTTCCTCTATTTTCTTTTCAAATTCTTCAATTCAAGCAGCACAAAATGCACAATATTAGAATAATTACAACTAATTAAGACTATTTTCAATTGACCATGTATACTTTTCTTCAAAAGAGAAGTCGTAAATTAGAGTCTTATTCTTTCATTAAAGATGTGAACATTATTTTTATACACCTATGAACTAGGTTGAGTAATTGTTCAAGACTCATATTTGAGAGTGAAAAAAATATTAGAATAATTATAATAATTTCTTTTAAAATCATTGATAATTACACTAATATTCTTCTTGTTTTTAAAATTATAATATATATTATGTCCGATTTAATGAGACAATGTGTTAATAAAAATTTTGAAAGTATTTTTTTAAAGAATAAATTTGGCATTTTAAGAAAATATCAAAAAAAATTAAATTCAAACTCGAGACGTTTACATTTTATTCTTAATATCTTTATCGGGCACACCATCGAACAATACCATTATAACCTAACTATTATTAAAAAAAGTTATTTTTTAATAATTAACTTTTTTTATTTATTTTGACTATTAGCACATTAATTATATTGAACATTCTAATGTTTCCCAAACAGAAAAGGGTTTTAAAAAATTTCACATGTCGTATTCATTTTCATCAAAGCACAAAAGTTGACCTGTTACAAAATAAATAAATAAAAGTTGACATGACATTTTTTTATTTTTTAAAGAAAAATTACACACTTATTGTTGATCGGTGACAGTAACATTTTATACTTCAAAACTTCACAGTTTATCTTTATTTTTAATTTTAATTTGATTTATTCAACAAAATTTTATCATTTTTTTAGAATTCTTTACACAGTTTAAACTTTTTAAGAATATATTTTTTGGTTGGATTTATTGTTTAATTTGTCACCTTATTTACTTCAATTATTTTAAATTTTATCAAAATATTATTAATTAATATTATATAAAAATAGGAGTTCAACTCTCACTTAGAGAACCACTTACTTATGAAAAAAATTTATAAATATTTAATTTTAAAATTTATAATAAAGCATTTTTCTAATATATTGCACTTATTAGAAACATTCTAGCTTTGATATTAGCATATTTATTGGGGTGCTGCGTGTAAAAGTGGATAAGGTGCAAAAGAGCTCTCTGTCGTTCATTTAAATGCTCTAACAGTGACTAACTAACTTGTAAAAGAAACTCACAACCCAATAAAGAGGTTCCACGTAGGCATCAAAGGGAAGAAGAACTGTTACTTAAACACTTGTTGCTGCAGGATTAAACTTTCATATACTTTTTGCCGTGTGACCAGTCACTTAAACACCATCATACCGTTAAGAAACGAAAGAGCTCGACACTCGCAAGAAACGAACGGAAATGGCAGGTTCAGCGACACTCTCTGTTCTCTCTACCAATTCACTCCCCAAAATTAGATCTACGCCTGACTCATGTGAAAATAGGGTTAGGGTTTCGATTCAGAGAACCCTTAGTTCAATCCCTTTGGAATCTAGTGTAAGCTATCGTAGAAGATGCTCAACGAGATTGCATGCCGCTGGACTGTCGCAGATTGAACCTGATCTCAATGAAGATCCTAAAGACCGGTGGGCCACAAATGGCATTAGCTCTGTACGTTTTCTTTCACTCATCGCTTAGAGAGAGGTTTCGGTGTTGTATGTGCACACACACACACACAGATATATATATATAGAGAGAGAGAGAGAGAGAGAGAGAGAGAGAGGGAGGGTTTTTTTTTCATTGTCGTGTTAATGGTTTCAGGAAGATTTTCATTATGGAAAGTATGATGATCATCATACCTACCATGAAGGTCATGAGAAAGGTATTCTATTATTTCATTCAATTATTCTTTAAGTATGTTACCGCCAGGAATATGTTTTTTTCTGTATGTGTTGATTTCATCGTACATTTGAGAAGATTCATGGTCTCAACACTGGTTGTTTTTCTTGTCCCCAAATAGCCTCGTGGATATAAATTAGAATAGCTTGTGTTGATCGATTTTAAAGATCTATATACATATTGAATTTCCATTAGAGTAAAAAGTTGAATCTATCTTATGAGTCAATCGGTAATTATTTTTTCATTTTTATCCCAATGCCTAATTTTTTATCTGTGGATATTTTTTTTCTTCCGTTTTTTGAACAACTGGTTTATAGCGATCAAATAGAGAAATGACATGCTACCTCGACAGTGTTATAGCATCTTCAATCCTCCAAAAAGGAAACTGAAAAAAATGGGAGTCTCAGATTGGGTCCACCAAGATACT
This sequence comes from Nyssa sinensis, assembly GCA_008638375.1. Classification (NCBI taxonomy): domain Eukaryota; kingdom Viridiplantae; phylum Streptophyta; class Magnoliopsida; order Cornales; family Nyssaceae; genus Nyssa; species Nyssa sinensis. The sequence continues at coordinate 5,410,051 of CM018045.1, forward strand.
CTCTAGTTTTGATCACGGCTTGATCTTCTTCTTTTTTCCCGTCTCATTCGAATCCAGCTCTTTAAAAAAAAAAAAAAGAACAATTTTCTTGGAGAATCATTTCAATATCTTTGTGGAGATTCACTGCCAATTTTAAGGTTCGAAATAGCCTAACTGTAAAGTCTCTAAGTAGTCGTACGAGAGACGAGGGTCGAATCCCTGCCTTCACTAGCTCAACCATTGGACTACCAAAAAAAGAAATCATTGATAAACCATTGGACTACCAAAAACAGAAATCATTGATAATTTGATTGGGTCGAATCCCGCCTTCACTAGCTCAACCATTGGACTACCAAAAAGAAAACATTGATAATTTGATTGGAAAGATATTTCCTTTATATTTATTGACAAATTTTATGTACTTAAAAAGAAAATCAGTCATGATTTTTCCCAAGGAAAACAACATATCTATTGATTAAATTGTTAAGGTAACTGAGTTTGAATTGTTCAGTGTTGTGTGTGTGCGTGTCTTTGCTCTAGAGTATATGAAATTGGATTTGTTATCGAACTATTTTGCACCACTTCAGATAGGCATTCATATTTTGCATTTTTTACTCTTAAATCTTATATCCAAAATGGAAACTCCTGGAGTTGGAAGTCAATTTTAATATCTTTTGGGAGCTGGAAGTCAATTTTAAGATCTTTTTGAAGCCTATTTTTCTTAGGCAATCCAAAACCCTGTTTTTATAAAGTCCTCTGGAAGTTTTGGTTCTCTGTGTAAATGAGGTTGAACTTCTTGTACTTCCATGCAATTAGCACATTATCGATCACCTACTTGTGTATATTAGGTTTGCAGCTTCGCACGTGTCAGGGTTCTCTTTTTTCTGATAAGATAGATCGTCAAGGTAAAAGGTGAAAATGGTGCTGAATAGTAGAAATAATCAAACCAGTACTGTGATTTCAACTATGGCCAGCACTTCTAACATGAATAACATGTCAAAGAAACCAAGGACCTGCTATGCTTCTAATCCAGGACTGGTTGAATACTTATTAGCCCAATCAAGCCTTAGCTATGTGTTTTGGAAAATGAAAGATGACCGTGGCTTGGCTAAAAATTTGATGATATTTCTCATTTATAAATCCTTTTAGTTCACATTTTTGTAGCGTTTATGACTGAATACTCGTATGCATGCTAATAGCCTAATAAACAGATAAAATATTTCGAAAAGGGAAAACCCTTCATTGTAAAAATAGTTGAGGTTCTGATTTAAACCTAGGGCAAATTGTTCATTGGTTTTAAGTGAATGTAGTTCATGAAAGTTTACCAGGGCTTCAAGCCAAAACATCAAATTGAATTATTCAGTGGTTTAAATCTCGCCTTTAACTCTGGTCTCTCCATCTGTGGAAAAATTATTATAATTTTTTGTTATGAAACCGTTGTTTCTTATTAAAATTTACAGTCACAGGAACATTTTGGGGATCAGTTGCAGAAGATTATGCGGCAATTGGACCCCCGACTGGTTTTCAGGGTATCAATGATTATTAATGTCTGATAACTTCATTAACCTAGATTATTGGCAATGAAAATTTTATTCTTCTTTCTTGGAGCAGGGCTTATTTCATGGCTATTCCTTCCAGCTATTGCCGCCGGGATGTATTTCAATGTTCCGGTAAAACTGATACTCAATTTAACATGCATCAAAGATTTGACAATCTAAAAGAGTGACACTGCATTATAAATGAGCCAAATGGACTCACTCTTATTGAGAAACGTTTTTCTCGATTCTTGTCTTTCAGGGAGAATATTTGTACATTGGAGCAGCTGTGTTTACGGTAGTATTTTGCATTATTGAGATGGATAAACCAAGTGAACCCCACAACTTCGAACCCCAAATATACAATTTGGAGAGGGGAGCTCGTGACAAATTAATAGCTGATTACAACACCATGGACATATGGGATTTTAATGAAAAATATGGCGACCTCTGGGATTTCACTGTTAAGAAGGATGACATCATGAAGAGATAATGTGCATACACAGACGTATTGTAACTTGAATCACACGATCAAGGTGGAGAGTGAAATGTATCTACAAATTGATATATCAAACTCAATTTTTTTGAATGTCATAAGGATGATGCTTTAGGTTACACTCTTTTTTTTTGTTTCTTTTATTTCTTGAGAAATTATATCTTACAAATTAATATTAAACTCTTAAACTCAATGCATACTTCTAATTTTGAATGTTTGAATGATGTGGCTATAAGAGAACAAGACATGTGTTCTCCAATTACTTCTTGAAACTAAAAAATTACTTTGCGAAAATAGTTCTAAGGGTATTATTTTTTGCCAAGAAAAAAGTAAAGTTCTTTTTTTTTTTTTTCTGTTTTGGGAGGGGGAGGTTGGTAAATACATTGTAAATGTAGCATGCACCCATGGGCACAACATGGTAGCCTATGAGTTTGCATTCATGAAAGCACCTCAATCTAAATGAAATGTTCCCATAGTTGTGTACCTTTTCAATAATATTATGTTACAGTGTTAGGTTATTATTTATTTTTTTTAGGAGATCATAACACATAATTATTATTAAAAAAACATGCGTATACATCGTGATCTAATATCACTAAAAAAATTTGTCATCATCTCTTGCAATTGAAAGGACAAAAATGTCTAGTTATAACATAATACTAAAAAATTTCATACATTATAGAATTCGACACGTGACATTTATTTTATATTATAACTATCAGATTTTATAACTTATTCTATATGTCAAATTTTAATATACTAGAATTTTTTTTAATCTAAAAATAATGCCATGCTAATTTTTCAACAATGTCATCATCATCTCCATGATCTTTCCATTTTCTTTAGGTCCATACCAAGTCAGTTGTATAACTGTTCCGTAGAGTAAACGGCGAGGATGAATTTTGATAGTCCAATTATGTTGTTGTCAAGATTGGTTCCAGTTGTTCCCCTGCATTAAAAGTGGTTTGGGACCTACTTCCCAATCCGAGATTAGTGACCAAATGTATAAAAGTATAGTTTTCATGCACATGTGAACACCGATCTCAACAATGGAATAATTGGTTTAAGAATACTTGATATTTTTTTCACATAAATATCAAATTTGAATAATTGTCTAAAGGTGGAATTTTATCAAACTTTTTTCTATCCCATATCTCACAAGACTAGACTTAAAAGTCATGCTATATGGACACCCTTTGTCACAGCACATGAATGAATTTTTCAAAATAATTCAAACTAAAGTTAGAGTATTCCACGCGACAAGCAATGATATTATTAAGTCAAGTTCAACATGCATCAAAGATTTGATAATCTAAAATAGTGACACTGCATTATAAACGAGCCAAATGGACTCACTCTATCGAGAAACGTTTCGCTCGTTTCTTGTCTTTCAGAGAATATTTGTACATGGAGCAGCTGTTTTACGGTTGTATTTTGCATTATTGAGATGGATAACCAAGTGAACTCACAAATTCGAACCCCAATATACAATTTGGAGAAGGTGTGTATTGAATATGTTTAAATCATGTGCTCGTGACAGATTAATGCTGATTACAACACCATGGACATATGGGATTTTAATGAAAATATGGGTGACTCTGGTAGATTTTCAGTGTTAAAGAAGGAGACATCAATGAAATATATTGTGCATACACAACGTAATTATAACTTGAATCACACGATCAAGGTGGAGAGTGAAATGTATCTACAAGTTCTGTTTGGTTCTCTCTTTTCACCTGTCTTGTAGATTCCCTTTTCGTATAGGTTGATATGGTGAGAAGAATCAGTAAAAGTGACTAAAATTCTGATGCAAGATGTGTACATTTGTTTCCATTCCACAACAAAAAATTGTTGCAGTATAAAGAAACGATATTCAGTTTGAAGACTTTGTTACTCTGCAACCCCAAGAAAAAAAAAAGTTGTAATATTGAATCTACCCACAGTCTCTTATTATTTGCATGTGGAAAGTGGTTAATCTTAGTTGGGTTGGGTCGGGTCAATTGAAAACTTAGAATACCTAACCCAACCCTCTCAAACATGTTTAAATGTTATGTATAATGATTTCTTTTAATAAAATATTTCACACTTAGGCACAATTAAATGATCCTCCATGAATTTGTTATAATAAATTAAGTAAATTACACTGATCTTTTATGATGTTTCTCACAATTACAGAAACTTTTTAAAAAATTTTTGAAATTACATTACTTTTCTTGACTTTTAATGATAAATTGCATGTACCTTCATTCGATTCATTTAAAAAAAAATGACACAAGTGTCACTTTTTTCTTTCAATTTTGAGTTTTCTCTTTATATATTTTTATTTTATTTTTAAATAAATATTGACTAAAACATTATTGATTAACAATAAAAATATAAATTATTTACTTTAAATTTAATTTTATATAAAATGAAAAAAAAATATTTTAAAAAAATTTAGTCAAAAGTGGAAAAAATAAAATATGTAAAGAATATTTTTATCACCTTGATTTTTGAAAACGGGAAGATGATGCAAGTCCTAAATAGAGTGGTTTGAACTGGCAGCTGCCTTCGTCCTCGACACGGGAAAATCCTGATTGATGACCTCTCCACTACGGCAATGTCGCGATATGGCTTCTAATTTCAACAATGGTGCAAAAAAGTCATGGCAATTTCCAGGTTCTAGATTCAACATTCAAGTCCCAACCAAATCAAATTAAAATATATGAATTCCTCGTCTTACTTACACTACTTGTCCACGTCTCCCCTGCTTTCACATTGATCCAGGTGCACATGGTGAGTTATGAATAGGATCAAAGGGTATAAATTCAAATCGAGTCCTTTTGGGGATATGCTAAAGCCTAAAGTCAACATGATTGAATCATTCATGAATTTGTTAATTCAATGTATGCTTCAGAGACTTTGACTGATTCATGAATTTTGTTTTACTAAAATACAGAAGACAGTAACTCAAGTTACGTCGTGTGCCTCAGACCCTTGAAAATATTTCTTACATTCGATAATAATCATTCATCCCCTTGATAAATTAATCCAACTGGAGGAAAACCATCCATGTTGCTGCATTCATAGAAATATCTATGGACTTCGAGATTGTTATCTTCTATCAATATTATTTGACCAGAGCGGGACCCATTTGTTAACAGGTCCATATCCCATGGATGGCTAAGATGCCAAAAACCAAAGCATCTTCAACAGAATCGTGATTAGAGTTCCATCTTCTTCTTCTGCGTCTTCTTCTTCATAGCATTCCATTCTCATTATTTCTCAGACATCCAAGTTTGTTTTACAGAAGCAAAGCAACAATGAGAATCAAACCCACCTACCTCTCTTCGCTGCTACTCTTCTTCCTCTACTGCCACCATCGTGTTTATTCACAAGATCCAGCACCAAACACCACTGGATATACCTGCACAGCCAATCAGACAACATATCCATGCCAAACCTATGCATTCTATCGAGCCATGGCTCCAGACTTCTTGGACCTTGCCTCCATCGGTGACCTCTTCTCCGTGAGCCGTCTCATGATATCAAACCCTAGCAACATCTCCTCCCCAACTTCCCCTCTCCTCCCCAATCAATCCCTCTTTGTTCCTCTTACATGTTCTTGCAATTCCATCAACAACAGTGCTATTTCTTATGCTAACATCTCCTATACCATCAAGCAAGGTGACACCTTCTGGTATGTCTCCACCAATCACTTCCAAAACCTCACCACCTATCAATCGGTCCAGGTGGTCAACCCCACTCTCATCCCAACCAACCTCACAATCGGTGTTAATGTCATTTTTCCAATCTTTTGCAAATGTCCCAATAGAACCCAGTTGCAAAACCAAACCAATTATCTTATCAGCTATGTGTTCCAACCTTCTGATACCTTTGCATCCATTGCTTCAATGTTTGGTTCAACAACACAGTCTATAACTGATATCAATGGTGAAAGCATTCTGCCTTTCGAGACAGTCTTTGTTCCTGTGTCACGGCTTCCTGTGCTTACACAGCCTTCTGTTTCTCCTTCACCTTCCGTGAGGAGAGAAAGAAGAGGTCTTATTATAGGATTGTCAACTGGATTGGGATTTTGTGGCCTTCTGTTAATTTTGATTAGTGGGTTGTGGGTATATAGAGAGGCTTTGTTTAAGAAAAGGAGAGGAAAGATTGGAGATAAAGAGGCACATGAATTGGGCAGGGGAGGGAAGGGGGTGTTGGAGAAGGTGGATGTGAATTTGATGGCCGATGTTTCTGGTTGCTTGGATAAGTATCGGGTTTATAACATTGGAGAACTAAGAGAAGCTACTGAGGGATTTGATGAGAGTTGTGTGATTCAAGGCTCTGTGTATAGAGGTTGTATTGATGGAGAGTTCTATGCCATCAAGAAAATGAAGTGGAATGCCTACGAAGAACTCAAGATTTTACAGAAGGTAATAATATTATGCAATTACCTTAACTTTTCTTATTCTTATTCTTCTTCATTTTCTTTTTCTTTTTCTTTTCTGGATGTGTTGAGAAGAATTTACTAACTGCCCATGCCAAACTGTTACTTTGATCACATGATTTGCAGCTCTTTCCTCTTTTTCGTTTAATAGTAATTGTGAGTGATTTGGTATAATGGGAAGGAGGTACTTGAGTAGATTTCACATTACATGGGAAAGAAATAAGATAAACAGGATTACTTGAGGTGAAATTTGAAATGTTACAAAAGATAGGGACACCAGTGGAAGAATATTGATTGTTTACTAATAAAATAATGGTTAGGTGAAGTGGCTTGGCTTATTCTTAGGTATTAAGATTTTATATATTCATTGCAGAGGTTTAAAACCTTTAAAAAAAAATTGGTTGTGGAAGTACTGGCAGACAGATGGATCCTTTGGTTAAAAACTTTTTATTCAAAAAAAAAAAAAAAATTAGTGGGAATTGCCTACATTACACTATTGCATAGTTGTGTTGATATGTCATGTTCCATTTGATTTTTTTGGAATTTTGTTCTGTTTGATTCCTTACATAGCTTTTGAATTTATAGTGCATTCTTCATGAAACATAGTGAAGATATTATAATTCAGTGATGGGTTTAAAGACAAATTTGAAATCATCACCAAAATTGATAGAAGTCTAAAATATTGTCATTGTTTGAATTCTTGGATGTACCATGCAATATTCAATGAGATGATTCCATTTTTTTAAACTCCCAACTTTGTCCTTCTCATTTGTTTATACTTTTTTTTCTTTTTTCTTTTTGGCTCCAAGTTTATGCCCTTCTGTTTGTTTACATTGATTGGATGGTATCACTGCCTTAGTTCTTTGGTTGGGAATCTGTTCACTTAATTTTATATTTTTTATTGCTCTCAATTACATAAACGCCATAGTAGGTGAGGTGAGCACAAGAAGGGTGTGTTTGTTTTTGTGTGTGTGAGACAAGTTTGATTGGCTGACTTTGGGCCAGGCTTTGTGGTTCGAGGCGCTGGCCCTGATTCAAATTCCAACCTTGACCAAGCGTTTTTGAGGTATGCCTTACCATATGAAATTTTTTGTAGCTTTCACTCCAGAAGTAAAGGGTACTAAATTTATCATCAAGCAATTCTTTTGTAGCTATATTGAGTAGTTAATAAAAATTCTTTTTTTAACTATTGCAGGTAAATCATGGCAATTTGGTGAAGTTAGAAGGCTTTTGCATAGACCCTGAAGATGCAAACTGTTACCTAGTATACGAGTATGTTGAAAATGGATCTCTCCATTCACGGCTGCACGGAAACAAGAACGAAAAGTTAAGCTGGAAAACAAGATTACGAATTGCAGTTGACATTGCCAATGGTCTGCAATACATTCATGAGCACACGAGGCCACGGGTTGTACACAAAGACATCAAAAGCAGCAACATTCTTTTGGATGCAAACATGAGAGCCAAAATCGCCAACTTTGGACTTGCCAAATCCGGCTGCAATGCCATAACGATGCACATTGTGGGAACTCAAGGCTATATTGCTCCTGAATATCTAGCTGATGGGGTGGTTTCGACTAAAATGGATGTTTTCTCATTTGGGGTGGTGTTGCTTGAGCTAGTTTCCGGCAGGGAAGCCATTGACGAAGAAGGGAAGCTGCTATGGCTGAGTGTTAGTGGAATTTTGGATGGGAATGAAGAGAGAAAGGAGAAGAGAGTGAGGGCATGGATGGATGATGATCTTCTTAAGGAGTCATGCTCGATGGACAGTGTGATGAATGTAATGACTGTTGCCGTTGCTTGTCTGCAGAGGGATCCTTCAAAGAGGCCTACCATGGTGGATATTGTTTATGCATTGTGCAAGAGTGATGACTTGTTTTTTGACGTCTCAGAGGACGGACTATCACCCCGTCAAATAGTAGCTCGATGAGTTGGTATGATTTGTATATTAATTACATGGTCTGTGTGAAAAATGAAAATAAAATAGCTAAGTTGTCGTACTAGAGGTTGAGGAGGGTTACCCTTGTTGTGTAGCCCATTTGTTGTATTTGAAACCAGAAAGAAAAACTATCAAATATATAATGTTGCACTATTTGTTAGAGTTAGTGCAGTAGAATATAGTGTCTGTAACTATGTAACTAAGTCGAGTTGAGTCAAGTAGAGAGTTGTTTAAGTTTGGACTGTTAAAATAAACGAATATTAAATTGTGTTCAAGTTTCGAAATATTTTTAAGCCAAGCTTGAGTAGTTTAATTTTTTTTTGTAGTATTAAATTACCTATTGACTTATCGAATAAAACTTGAGTTGAGTTCAATAAATTAAAGAATTTTAAATTTTGTTTAAATTTGACTTGTTTATTTTTTAAACTGATATTGAACAAGTTTTTAATTAAGTCAATCATAAGTTGAGCTTAAATGACTTGCTTCATTTTGCAATTGAGAAATATATGTGGTAGAGAGAAATTATTCAATGAGACTATCGTTTCTCGTCTCATTAGACAATTGATCAAAAGGCAAGTAAAGTCATGACCATTCAAAAATTTTAAAATGTCCTTGCATCTTGGGCAAATTATATAAAAATCTTCCCAAAAAAATTATTCACCACCACCATAACAAATTTTAACATAATTCATTAGATCTTAGTCGTGTATAAATACTTAAATTTTCAATCTCCAACCTAAATTTTTTGGATCAGTCATTATATGTGATTTTTTTTTTCTGGAAGCATGACACATTAGCATAGAGCATGAACTTTATTCGATCCTCCTATTGTTTTGTGTTAGTATTTCTAATAATTGACACTACGAGATCATGGTTTCAAAAACACTTGATCTTATCAAAATTACAACTAAATTGATTGCCACCATCAAAAAAATTGTTAGGGTCTTAAGGAAGGAGGGATGAAGAGGAGAAGGAAGAAAAGAAAGGGTTATCTTTGAGGCCAGTCTGGGCCAAAGTTGGTGACTGGTTATGTGGTAATATGGGCCTCTACAGCCAGCCCAAGGTTTTTATTAATTCGGCAGCTCCTCTAAACTTATAGTGGACTCTCCAAAAGTACAATACTTGTTTGTGTAGTTAGCGTTCTAAATGAGTGCAGTCAAGTCAAGTCCATCAGGATGTTTAAATTTGGTTTACTAAAATGAATTAACTTCAAATTGAATTCAACTTCATCTTCTTAATATTTTAAATCGATTTTAAACAAATTTTTAATTAAACAGAACTAGAATAACTTGATTTTTTATATAATATTATACTATTTTTGGTATAACGAATTAAGTTCAAGTCAAACTCAATAAATTTATAAGTCTTAAAATATATTTAAATTTAATTTATTAATTTTACGATACGTAGTCAACCAATAGAAATTATCTAAGTTAGTTAACGACAAATAACATAAAGACGGGTTTTAGTTTTGTCAATAAAAATTAGTAAGACAATTAAAAATACATTTAATTTTTTACAATATCTCGTAAATATTATTTTCGTATGCAATTTTATGTTATCCCGTTTGACTTTACTAATATCATGTACATGTGTCGGTTTCATAACAAATAGAAATATAATTTTTAAGCAAAACAAAAGGTAAAAAGTAAAAGTATTTTTTATATTCATTTTTAAAAAATAAATTAAATTAAATTAAACACTGCTTCAAATTATTTATCTTACCTCAGAAAACAACAAGAAAAATACTTAAAAAAAATAGTTACCAAACGGTTTGCTTTCTTCCATTTTTGTAAAGGGCCTGCCTTTTCCGTGAAATTAGATGAGGAGAGAGACTACTCACCTATGATTCTATGAATAGAGTTTGGCCCACCAAAACAATCACAACTTGATTAAAATGTCGAGATTCATCAATCACAATGGTGCTCATCCAGTGATGGCTATGGACTCTTGAATCCGTAAATAAATAAGATAAAATTAATGCAAAAATTGAAAATATACAAATATTATATATATTTTTAATTATTTTTATCAAAATTAGAAAACTGTAATAAAAAATAACAAAAAGAATTTAAAATTACATGTCCCAAAAAATCAACGCTCTACAAAATTCTCTTATCTTTTAAAAAGCACAACTGAAGCGAGAAACGATACAATGTCATAGTAGAGCAGAACAAAGCAAAGAATTTCACTTTGAGAGTCCTTCGAAACGCTAATCGGTTACCTGTCTCTCCGACATCACACACCTTCTCTCGTGCCCCCCTCAAAACAACTCACCCCCCTCTCTGTATACATATATCTGAACTTCTGAAGTCTCGACTACAACTCAAAAAATTCAATTCCTTAGACACTCTCTCCACTAAATTTCATCCGACCAGTATCCGGCATGGCAACCAACCCGCCGGAAGGTTATGCCGATGACTTCCTCGAGCAAATCCTCGCCTTCCCTTCCTACGCTGGATTAGCGGGAGCCGATGGCAGTTCAGCTCAAACGACGTCGTTGACGACAGTTTCACAGCTTGGCTCCGGCGACACAACCTCCGCCGGTGGCTTCCAGCAGCCGATGTTCCCGTTAGGATTGAGCTTGGATAACCGTCGGGAGGAGGTCGATGGTGGAGCTTTTACAGAGAGAAGTGTAAGTGTCAATTTACTTATTTGCCCTTGCGTTTATTCGAATTAGCGTGCCTTTTGCGTTATAGCTCTTTTCGTGTTCGTAGGAGGGTAAATTTGTCGCTGCGAACGGCGGATTGACGGCCGTTTTGACAATGATTAGGGTATGTTCATGAATTTGGAAAAAAAAATGTGGAGGGTTATTGAGGGTCCTGTTGTTGTTTATCTGCAGGAGAGAGAGTCGGTGAACATGCCAAGTTTGTTTCCGGCGTTCGAACATTTACAGACTCACTCAGTCCGGCACACTGTTCCTCAGGTTCACCAGGTTCTTATAATCACCATATGCGCTTCATGCTTGACTTTCATTATACGTGGAAATGTTATTTTTAAAATTGTATTTTTAAAGGGAATGACAGAAAGCATCAAGAACAGCTCTGAGAATAATTATTGACAAATAATCAATCATGCCCCCACAGTGTAAATTTATGCCCTTGGAATTTGGAAGGAGAAGAAATGCAGCTATTTATGCTATGCGCTGGACAAACTATTTGGCCTTTTCATCACAATATGACAGCACACAGAAGTGGCTGTCATATGAAGTCTTGGCATCTCCAGTGGACTCAAACCCAAACTCATGAGTTTGGGTTTGAGTAAAACCTTCTCCAACCCTAGATTCAAACAGATATGGAATCTATTTTTATTCAAACTCAATTTTGTTGTAACCTCAAATTTATAACCCCAACTTAATTTGAGTTAGACCATTGAAGAGCATGAAACTCAAATTCAACTTTTACTCAAACTAAAAGTGAAATTTGGGTTTGAGTTTGAGTTATAATTGGAGATGGCTGAGATGTCTTACTTTGATCATGATACTATGTTGGGAAGCAAAACAATTAATTGGTTGTGGACCATCTGATTCGTGGACGTATTCCACCAAATAATCCAATAAATATTACTCAGCTCAACAATATCCTTAATTCCGCCTATTTTGAGGTTTGCTTTTACTCAACTCAACAAAATCTTCATTCCTGCTATTTTGAGGTTGGCTTTGAATCTTCTCTTGCCAAGCCATATCTCTACAGCACTCTTAGTAACCTCCACCCCAGGACCCTCGACCCCACCTTTTTCCCCTTGTTCTTTATCATATTCAAATCTACTAAAATCACTCCTTCCAGTGTCTACTTTGTTAATGGTAGAACCATCTCTACTAATTTCATCATGTCTTTAGTTAATGCAGTCTTTGACTTCTCAAAAATGGAGAAAGGAATGTGGTGGTTGGTAGACAGCTGATGTAAAGCGCAAGACAAGTAAACATATTTATGAATACAAATGAAAAAAAATCACCCAGAAAAAGATCTTTTGACATTTACATTTACCTTAGTAGGTCACACTCCTGCTGTCCTACATCATTATCCCTGCAATTTATCTGTCTGTAGTGCTCTAGAATTCGCATTGAGGTGCCAAGGGACAAATTGTATATTGTATCTGAAACTCCCACACTTGAGACCAAGACATTATTTGCGACTGCAACCATTTCTTTGCTATGTAACAGGAGCATTTTGTCACTGGAATAAAAACTTCAACTCACTGAAGGTTCCAAGAAACCGTGAGTTTGTTCAAGAAGAAGGATATCATATCAAGTTTCATTGCTTAATGTTTATTTCAACAAAAGGTCATCATGATTAAACTCCAAATATTAAATTTCTTTACTTGAATTTTTTATTTTTTATTTTTGCTGTTTTGATGCTTCAAAACAAATTCATGAGTAACTTGTCAGACTAAAGCCAGTTTTATTTGGGGTTATAAGTTGCCCTGCACCAAGGTTTAGAATATATGTAGACAGAGGTTTTAGGATTTGCTTAGACTTAATATTTGTACTATTGAACTTCAACTCCGAGTTATGTTATGGCCACTGACTCTTGCATTCTTTTGCAGCCTTTTCAAGGCAGGCCAATTCCTAGCACGGCAGTCACAGTACCACACCCACCTGTCATCCGCCCAAGGGTGCGGGCTCGACGGGGACAAGCTACAGATCCCCATAGTATAGCTGAGCGGGTAATTTGAATGACATAGAAAAGCAAAGTAGAAAGCTATTTGTAAAGTAGTTTTGGTTGGAAAAATTGGTTTTTAGAGAGAGAATCTATATTTTCAAGGAAATACTGTCTATGTAAGATGAAATCAAGCTCAAGGAGAGTTGTCGCAACAGAAAAAAAAAAAAGGGTATGAGATAAAAAATAAAAAAAAAAAGGGCATGAAATACACTAAAGAAATTTGTACAAGTAAATCAATATGATGCAATAATATGATTTAATATTTTTTTGTTATTGGTGAACAATTAAAATTAGCTTGGTTATCTTACTAAAAATCTGGTTGAACTGTTATTTGTAGACTAACAGTTCTACATCTTGCTACTGTTTACCATTGTTTTGCATTGACAGTTATGTTGCTCTATCACAGTTGCGTAGAGAAAGAATAGCAGAAAGAATGAAGGCTTTGCAGGAACTTGTTCCCAGCTGCAACAAGGTCTGTGCTATTGCATTCAAGGTTTTTAAGGACTTTTTTCCCCCCATTTTTTGGGAGGCTAATTTGGAAATTCAATCTGAATCTTTTTGAAAATTTTCTAACTTTTTTCTTAAATTAACAATCCTTTTTTTTTTGGCCAAAGTGCACTGAATTTGACAATTCATGTAAAATCCAGCTGAAAATTTCCAAATTAGCTTTAAAAAAAAATTAAAAGGGCCATTTTTTTCCCATTTCCAAAACCTAATTTTCAAATTTAGCTGAATAGGCAGAAATTTTCCTCTTCAATCTTGAACAACCAATCTTTTATCATTTGTCATTACATCCTGCACTTGTAATTATTTTTGCATTTGCCCAATGGCCATGAAAGGGATTAGAATTTCTTCTTCATTTTCATAGAAGATTGCTGCCTAGATTATTCCCTGGCCAGATTAAAGTAGTCTCAGACATGATGAGATACTGCTTGACACCCTTTTTTCTTAGAAACTAGGAAACTTTTATCAATAGGAATTTTTTTCATAATTGAAGTACTTTCGCTATATGAATTATTCCTGGGTACTCTGAGTCCCTCGGACATATGGTTGTCATGTTGCAGTATTCTGGACGCAAGTGATGGCTATCAATGTAAGTAATGGAGATGCACTCCAGACTTTGTGATGTTACTGTCTGGGAACTATCACTTACAACTGACTTTGTTTGTGTGGAATTGATATGTACTTTGGAGTTTTAGGGTGAGATTTAGACACTCACCAAATCATTGACACCTTTGATATGCTTAATGTTGGAACTATCACGGATTATTAGATATGACTGATCGCGGATGTAAACAAGCTACTGCTGTATTAAACTTTAATGGATAGACCTATTTTATTCCTGCCATTTATGTATAAATTTCCATTTTTACAGACGGATAGGGCTGCCATGCTTGATGGAATTCTGGATTATGTGAAGTTCTTGAGGCTTCAAGTCAAGGTGAAAGAGTCTTCCTTTGTATTTGTTAAAATTGTTCTATTTCATTTATTTATTTCACGAATGCCTACCGTTCCCATGATTACTCTGTTAGTACTGAATCTACTGATTAATTCTTGCAAAAGCTTCTGTGTATCTCAGTGTCTTCGGTAATTTCTACTGTTCTACAAATTCAGCAACTGCTGAATACAACTACACACATTAATATTAATTATGGATATCGGTGTCTTAATCACTTGGAGACACCCTGCAAAACTAGTTTTCATCAATAATGCCACCAACATAAATGCATGGCCATTTTCAAAACCTTTGGGCAGTTTCATTTGAAAACAGAAGTTAAATGAATCAAATTGTGTTTGTGTATGTGGATAATCTTCCGTCCAGAGTTATTGATCCAACCTAATTATTGTCTAGTCCTGTTTCAATCACCACCTTTGTTTTCTAAAAGGCCAATTTTTTTAATCCTTTTTCTGTTTACCCATTGTTAATATTTATTCACCTATTTAACAGGTACTGAGCATGAGTAGGCTGGGTGGAGCTGGTGCTGTGGCACAACTTGTAGCTGACATCCCACCACCATCAGTTGAGGTAACACAGTAAAAATTATTTTCCTGTCACTAACACTTTTTTAAAAAAATTGTCATTTGTACTTTCAAGATTTCTTATGTTGTCTTTCAGAAGTATTTTTTTGATTTTCTAATATTTAGGGAGACACCAGTGAAGGTGGATGCAATCAGCATGCCTGGGATAAGTGGTCAAATGATGAGACAGAACGAGAAGTAGCTCAACTCATGGAAGAAGATGTTGGAGCTGCTATGCAATTCCTCCAATCGAAAGCCCTTTGCATCATGCCCATATCACTTGCTGCACTAATATATCCCACTCACCAACCAGACACCCCCACGCTTGTCAAGCCTGAACCAAATGCTTCATGAACCTCCCAACGGGCACACGTGCCAACTAGATCTCCCAATGGCCTCAAGTCTTAACACAACTTTATATCCCCATCTATCAACACTTATATATCTTTCCTTGGCATTCTGTGACAATGCAATCAAAGTCAGATACCACAATTTTGCTTTTGTCCTCCCCATTTCCTCCAAGCTTTGTCAAACAAGTGGTGATGTCATACCTTGAAGACAAAAATTAGTTAATGGCACTTCATCTTTTGTTGCCATGGTCAAGTGAAGGGAGAGAACTTTTTTTTGAAGTTATCTTCATATCTACTCCCTCTTTTTGTTGTGGGATCGTGGGGACTCACACTTTACTCAAATGCTTGGTGGATAGTGGGACATTGTAAAAGAGAGATGGATGGATACCCGTAAATATAATGTATTTTAAGAAAATAGTTGAAATGGATAATGGTATGTCGTTTTCAGAAAGCACCTTTGTTTTTTTCTATGTGGTGAGTGCGATTGTGCTTCATGAAAAGTAGCTTGAGCTTTTCTCACATATCCACAATGATTAAATGGTAGAATTATTTAGGGTAGGCGGGTGTCGCCCTTATGTTACATGTGAACATAAATTGATAATGATATATATCTGGGTGGCCTAGTGTCAAACATAAAGACCACTTGGATGGCACCATTATTTTATTAGCAGTACAATGTGCCATTTTGTATCAGGCAAATAGTTACTGGTCATCAATCAATCACACTGAGCTTCATCGGGCTTGTGTCTACCGTGCGTGCGTTTGTGTTTATGGGCCCATGCACACGGACACGCATGCCTGTGTGCGTGAGACGAGTTGGGTGGTGTTTTGGATGTGAAGCATCAAGAATACAGATGAACTGGTTTTAAATATTTTTTTTTTGTTTAGTAAGTTTTTTGTAACAGTATATTGGTTCATGTCTGGTCTTAAAAAATACTTATAATTTGAATAAAGTTAGATTAGAGAGGAGTTAGTTTTTTTTAAAAATAAGATAAGAGTTGATTTTTTTAAAATCTAGATAACTTAGTGGGGATAGTTACTGATTTAATTCAACTTAAAAAATTTTCAAACAACCCCTCAGGTGCTAATTCAAAGCTCAATTGAGACTCGGGATTGCCAAGCGAGAGTGATGCTTAAACACAAGTTTCCATCTTCTTCTGGAGATAGTCTTTAATATGCCCATCTAGGGACTTGGCTTATAAGTCTTTCCACGAGCTTGATCTTCTTCTGGGTGGTGGTAGCAAAACATGGGTAGGGTTTTAGGTAAATTGGTGTAATCAATATACACTGGATGCTGAAAACTGAAGAAACTTGCATCGACTCTTTATAAAACCTAATTTTGACATACGTTTTACGGAGAAGTTTGTGTATGGATTGAGTTTTATTAACTTGTTATGAAAAACATGTTCTATAACATCATGTCATTTAAATAAGATGTTTTATTTTTATTTTTTAGAAAATATAAAATAATATATTATTTATATGGCAGGATATGATTGGCAGAATTCGTGAATCAGATCCATTCACATGGTTCATGTAACAAAAATAAAAAATTGCTCGAAGGTGAGAAGAACATTGCAAGGAATATTGTTCAGATCATAGATTTTGATGGACCCTGGGGCGGAATGGGTTTCAGGGCACTCTTTTATACATTTTATAACCTTTAAGACAATTGAACAGTAGTGAGTTAATACTTCCTTCACTAATACTAAATTTGAAGAAAAGGAAATGTGTTTTTTGCTTTCAAAAACAAGACAAATGAAAATGATGTTAAAAGCGCAATTGATGGAGCATTTTCAAAAACTGATTTGAAAAAAAAAATCGTAAAAATGTCCCACTTTTAGGAAGCTAATGAAAAAAAATTCCCTTGTTTTCAAAAAAATCGAATTCGTTGTACAATAGAAAGAAACATATTTTTGTTGTTTATATTTTATTTTAAAAATAAAATTTAAAACTAGGTATCCAAAAGATGGATTAAAGAGGACACGAATATTTGGGTTACGATCATATACTATTTCAATGTGAATTTAAATGTTAAGGTACAATGGCCAGAATAAAAGCTACTTAAGAGTAATTTTCAAGACTTTGTATAAATAGCTTGAGTTATACTGTATAAGATTTGAACGAGAGACTTTATATTTTATGACTAGCACTCGAGATTGGTAATGTTCATGTTATTTATTTGTTTAAAAATAAAAAAAGATAAACATGATTTTGTTTTATTTTAACTTGAAATGAAAACATTCAATCAACAAAATGAGAAATGGGGAAAAAGAATTTGCTAAATATTGTGTGTAGTTGTGTTTTTGTTTCAATAGGTTGTGAAAAACTTTCCAAAAAAAAAAAAAGATTGAGAAAAAAAAAATTGTAGAAAGAACTAAGAGGGATGATAGCTAGGAGCCATTAAAATTCCAACTCTGCACATCTCTTCATTTTGTACACATCTTTTTATTTTGTTTTATAGCAATGCTATCCATACCGTTTGATTTTGCTCAAAAATTATACCTGCTGATGTGGTTACCCAATCAGTCAAGCCACATTAGCAGACTTAATCTGAAATTTCAAATTTCATTTTACAAAACAAATTTCTTTTCCCTATTTTCCAGACTTTCCCTCTTTCTGCACATCATTTTCCCTTCCCTCTTTTCATCTCTTCTCTACCTCCCATTGATTCTTCCCTCTTTTCCCTCTGATTTTGGGCTGAAAGGGGTTGCTTTGCTTTTCTATAGTTTCTATGGTAATCTAGAGGGAAAAGAGGGAAGAATCGATGGGAGGTAAAGAAGAGATGAAAGGAGGAAAGGGAAAGTGATATGCGGGAAGAGGGAAAGTTTGGAGAAGATGGAAAAGAAATTTATTTTGTATGATGAAATTTGAAATATCATATTAAACCTGCTGATGTGGCTTAGCTGATTGGATAGTCACATCAGCAGGTATAATTTTTGGATAAAATCAGAAGGTATGGATAGATTTATTGTTTGTTTTAACACAAGTGAAACTACAAGTTCATTTTATAAATATTTGCAAAGAAAGGAAGAAAAAAATTTGACAACTTTTTTATCATGCTTTTTAATTTCTTTTAATAAAATTTTTGGCCTTCAACTAAAAAGGTTAAAAAAAAAAAGAAAGGGAGAAAGAAGAGAAAAAAAAAAAAAGAAAAGAAAAGAAAAGAAAATGAATAAATTAGAGTAATTCATTTCGAAATTTTTGACAATTACACTGGTTGCTTTTATTTTATCCGACAAACTATAAATATCATTCTCTAGTTAATTTTTTTTTTCTTCAAAATAACAAAACTGAGTATTTATTTTTCTTTTTTTACATACATTTTTAAAATTTTTATCAATTTTTTTGATTTTTTTATTTTCAAATAAATATTGATTAAAATCTTAAATTTATTTTTTATAGAAAATAAAAATAAGGTATTTATTTTTATATAAAATTTTAAATAAAAAAATTAGTCAAAACTAAAAAAATATAATAAAAAATAATTTTAATATTTTAAAAAATATATTTTTGACTTATTAATAAAAATATGAAATATTAATTTAATTTTTAAAATTATAAGAGAAATTGATATAATCCACAAAAATTACAGTAACACTAGTGCAATTTATCGAAGAAAAGAAAAGAAGATGGAGGACAATGACAGCTACCAACAATTACTACATTCCAAATTACAAGGACAGGTGGATGTAGCACAAGCAGGATAATGATAGATACCATCAGTCATACCATCACATCAAGGGTTGCCGATTGGCTAACTTTTTTTAGCTGGTCCGCCTTGCAGCTGCAGCTGCCCCACGTTTTTCACAATCGAACGAAGTGGAGTCCCGGTTGAGTACGAGGTCTAGAATTTATTGTATGACACTCGATCATTGATTAAGTCCATGTTCGAACCAATTATACAACGTTATGTTAATAAAATTTATTTTATCATTTTTTAAATTTAATATATGCATACATGTTACTTTGTGACGGGAGGATGAATGATTTAATATTATACAATGATTTTTTTTTAGGGACATCAACAATTTCAATCGTAAAACAAATAAAGTAATTGCTTTAGGTTTTACTTAATAAGAATATCTTAAATCTTATGTATATATAATTTATTTAAATTAAAAGTTAAAAATTAATAAAAGTTTAACTCCACAAAATATCATAAATTTTATGTATTTATAATATAAATAAATTAGGAGTTTAACATTAATAAAAATTTAACTTTACCCAAACAAATGCATAAAAAATTCATAAAATAAAAATTTTATTTTATTAATAGAGTTTTATTCCTATCTTTAATGTTTTATTGCTATCCATTTAGACGAAAATATCTATATAAACTCTATTAATAAAATTTCATTTAGTATATATCTCTTTTGTTAAAAAATAATTAAATTTTATATTATAAAAATAAATATAATATATATAAAAGCATAATAAAAATGTATATTAATGTTAAAAAAATTAATTTAAAATTATCACTTTAAACCTCCAATTATATACAATCATTCCAGATAATTTTTTTTTGATGACGAGAAACTCCATGGACAGTAACCTGACCCATAGTCCGAAGGAATAAATTTCATATGCATCTAATCGTTTATTAATTATACATTTTAGATAAATTACAAATTTGTGCAATAGAAGAGACTCAAACCCATACTAATTAGTTTCATCAACCTTTCTAAGATCCTTATTCCAACCAATTGCATTACGTCTGGATGGACAAATTTTCTTTCCAAATAACCATAGAGAGAGAAATTGAAAAAAAAGTTAACGGAGTTTTAAATGTTGGCCAACGGAGTCAAGTACTGGATATTTTCTTTCACTGCAGTTGAGTTGGTCGTTAAATCTGATTTCGTATAGGTGGCGTATTTATATTGGCCGGATATAAAGTTCATGCGACGCACCCGGTTCAATGATTAATTTCTCCAAGTGAAAGAGAACTATCACGCAGTTTTTGACCCATGGTGATAATTTCATACTTATTTTCTTCATTCGTGCAATTTTTAAAATATCCTCCCAAAGATATGTTTTTTTAAAAAAATATAAATAAAAGTGTTTCTTAAAAAAATAAATACTTATAAAATATTTTTTAAAAAACACTTTTTTTATTAAATTTGAGCCAAACCATATAAAGACAGTTTTTAAAAAATAAGAGTATAAAATTGAGGGAGCCAAAAAATTAATAAAAAATACAATAATATCATAAAAACATGAATTTTGGTGGGTCAAGTCACGGTTCTATTATTAAAACAAATTTGATTTTTTGAGAAATTTTACATATCAAACCCAAATTATTTAAGGGAGAAAATAAAATTAAGCATGTGTTTTGGGATAACTTTTAAACGAACGTAAAAGTTGTTGAAAAATACGGTAAGAAAGAATCTTAAATTGAAAAGAAAAATAAAGAAATTATTTTTAAGAAACCTAAGAATATAGAATTACATTATTAATTTTTAAGAATTTATTTTTTATACTAGCATAAAATTGAGAATTAACATATTTATTTTTATGAAGGTAAGATAGTGGCATTTAATACCGTAAATGAGTTAGAATTGAGTCGAGTCATGTAATGAATTGTTAAAATTTGGTTCGATAAAATAAATAAATTATAAATTGTAATAAAATTTGCTTATATTTTGAATTGATCGCAATCAAGTTTTTAATTTTGTCAAGTTTAATAAATAAACAATGTCTAAAATATGTATAAGTTTAGTTGCTTAACTCCTTACCCAATCTAAATAATTTTATAATTAAATTAAATTTTAGTAACTTGATTTATGTTATAATCTTAGTAACATTATATATATTAAAAAAATAAAACTTCAATTGTTATCGTTGTTAAATCAAACAAAACAATCAGGGCCTATGTCATGTTCGATACGCATTAATTAAATGATTATTTCATATAATGAAATAAGGAATTGAATAAAAATGAAGATGACATGAAATCAAATAAAAATTATTCACTTGAGTCGGATAAATACTTGAAATAATTTTTAATAAAATACTCATTTTATAAAATAATCATTTACAATCATATTCAATAAAAATAAAAATTAAAAAAAATTATAATAAATATTTATAATATTACTTTTATCTATGTTAGAGGCATCGACTCTCTCTAGCCGAGCCGCCGTGTAAAAAGCTACGGTGCTTGTTAGCGCCCTTTGGCCTTTGAGAAAATTCTCCGTCCACCTGACTCGCAAAATTAAAGGAGCTCGTAGTTGACAACATGGTGAAGCACGTGGGCTTCCATAAAAGAAGCCATGTGATGGTACTCTGTTATTGTTGTACTCCTTCAAAAGAATACTATATTAATTCAACTGTTGTTTGAGTGTGACGCTGACCCTCCATAGGTCTACCAATAAGGAATTATATTATTGAATTGTTTCCATATATATATATATATTAAAATGTCAATTTACCAGGATACCCTTCAGTCTTTCCTTATATTATTTTTCGAAGGTACTGTTTTTTTTTTTTTAAAAAAAAGAATTATACTAGACACATTTTTTCATTGAATTTTATGGGACTTATTATATTTAGGATAAATTATATGAATATTTTTATAATCTAACTTGTTTGTATTTGGACTTTTATATTTTAAAAATTGATAAAAACATCTTCTTTTATGTGTCAAAATTAAATTTAATTAACAAATATAAAATAAATTAATGACTTATGAATTAGTTTTTTGTTAAATTTTAAGTTATGAAAGTCCAACGAAAACAAGACATATCTTTCATTGAATTTTATGTGACTTATTTTATTTAGGGTGCATTATAGGAATATTTTTATAATTTTACTCGTTTTCATTTGGACCTTTATATTTTAGAATTTGATAAAAACATATATTTTATGTGTTAAAATTAATAAATATAAAATACATTTTTTACTTATTAATGAGTGTTTTTGTTAAAATTTAAATTATAAGAGTCAAATAAGAACAAGTATGACTCTAGAGAGTATTGGTAATTTTTTATTTATTTTATTAAGCCCACAATTCATCGTTATCTCATATAAGTCACATTATTAAATGCATCCACAATATAATGCATTACATATTTTTGTGAGAATCACGTTACATACAATGATGTAAATGTTAGATGTAAAAGTTTGATTTGGTCCATGAAACACACTCGTTTGCGTGACACATCGACGTGAAGTACATGAACTAATAAAATCATGAAATATGAACTTTTGAAACAAATAAAAGTGACTCTTTACTTTACAAACTCGCAACTATTAATTATATCACAATTGTTTATATATTTCATATGAAATGCATAATTTATGTAGGTAAAATATAAAAAAATATATATGATACAACATTCCCATTTTATGATTTTATTTGATATATTTATTTTTTTCTTACTCTTCAATGTATATTAATAATTCATTTAGATGAGATGACTTTAAAGAGAAAATAAAAGTTTCGAGTAGACTGATTCCATATTCTCTCGTTTGAATATTTATTATAAAATGAAAAAAGAATATTAAGAAATAAATTTTAAATAATCAGGCTTCGTTCTCCAATTTCTCTATTTTATTTCCTACTAATTAGTTATCTTCTTATTTATCTCCTAAAACAAAGTGAAAATGATTTTGTTTTTTTATTTTAAGTTATTATTTGTTTATTTATTTCAAAACTTCCAAACAAATTATATGATTGGAAAAGAGAGTTTTCAAGATTCACTGGCGTGGCATTTTTGTCAATGAAGAACCTCTGAAACGAATACGCACAAACACGAAAATAGGAAAGAGCAGTTCGCGGGTCTGATTACAGAATACACGTATTCGAATAAAAATAATGTTAAATAAGAAAAACAAAGAGACTACACTTTCCAGTCAATCTTTAATCCGACGCCAGTCTTCAATCCATGTGTTTTGTAACCCCAATTTCTGTGCATTTCTTCACTCTGATGATATAGAAAAGAAAGAGAAACTCTAGAGAGAGAGAGGGAGGGATGCTTCAGTTGCACAGCCCGCGGCCATGGATTTCGCCTCGAATTCCAAGATTCAACCAGATTTCTTCTTCGAAGAGGTGACTCAATTCTGCTGGTTTTCCTTCTTTGTCCTCTCGTTGTTCCGAAGTTTGTTTGATTTTTTCCTGCGTCTTTATTTATTTATTAATTCTTGTCTCTATTAGAATTGAATAATTTGTCCATATGTGTGTGTATATATATACACGCATGTATGCGTATGCAGTACTGTGAAATTTATTTGTACGTTTACTGTAAAAACTAGAGGGCAGAGTATTTTGTATATTGTCCACGTACGCAAGAACATAAATAAGTCAAGACTCCATCAAATGGCACGTGACCTACATTTTTCTAGTAAGGGCCTCTTTGATTTGTACAAAGAACTAAGAATGCTGTGATTTAGAATTTGTATGTGTTCATGAACCTACGATGATTGAAAATTTGAAGTTATGATTAATTATAAGTTCAAGCAATGAAACTGGAATTTCCCTGGATCACGTGAGTTCATTTGATCCAAATGGGTATCGGAGCATTCTGGTGAAGTTTAGGCTAATAGTGAATGTATGGGAGTTATTTGAACTATTGATCAAAATTGGAAGAAGAGTCTGCTGCTAGATTAGAAACAATTTATTAGAGAATCTGCAAGCCTTCTTAATTGTTGGCACCTATGAGTTTTAGGCACCATTTGGTTTGCATTTGAAAGTATGTGCTTTCCTTTTGGAAGGACATAATAAAAAAATTTGTGTTTGGCAATAGGATTGGAAAGAATGGAAGGCTTGAAGCAAAAATTATTTATCCTGGAAGAAAAAAATTGGCTTTTGAATAAATTGCATAATAAGAAAATATTAACACATTTGAACAAATTGTTATGCCTTTTATCTATAAAATAGTCCATATGAAGTTCATTTTTCAAAGTTAGCCTTTTGTTTTGTTCTTTTTAATTATTTGGTATTAACTTATAGCATATATTCTTATAGTAGTATTGCATACAAAGACCTTAAAATATAATGAAATCATAAATGTTGGAGAATATTATATTAAGAAGTACGGATACGGACATGGATACAACACGACATTTCTAAAAAAAATAAGACTCGTTGAAAAAATATATATATATATATATATATATATTATTTTTTAGATGACCGATTGACCGTATAATAAAAACCCAACACGATTTTACTTAAAATTGGCATAAAAACACACAAATCACAAAAAAAAACATTATTAAGATATTAAAATAACAAAGTTATTAAATAAAAATTCAAGAATTTATTCACTTAATCATTAACATCCATTATTTAAGTTTTAAAACAAATTTACTAATTATTATATAGAATATATATATGTGTGTGTGTGTGTGTATAAAACAAAAACAATTTGTAAAGAGATGGAAAATATCCACAAAAAGTGTCAAAAACATGTCCCTACCATGTTCATAGCATGACCCGAATGTGTCCAAAATGCAGAAATATAAAAAAAAAATTTGACACTCTTTTTTCTCGTGTACGACAGTGTTTAAGAGTGTCGGTGTCCCACATGTATTTGACATAGACACAGTGAGCCAAAATGGAGTATCCGCGCTTCATGGATATTATATAATATATTATATACGCGCGTGTGATAAAAAGAATAGTATTGTTGTATAACATTCGTCCTAATGTCCTCACATGAGTAATGATTATTTGTAAATTTTCTCTTTCTTAGTCATGTGCATCATATCGTTCAATAGATTACTGCACTATGTTTATCGTTCTAGGAAATATTTCTTCAAAGTTTAGAAGTCCTATTAAATGATGGTGCGAGAACATGAAGCGCAAATATTTTGAGAGCAGGCATCATATGAATGGGGCTGACTCACACACCCTTAGCAATCCAATCATGTCTAACATAGATGTTAGGCTTCACTAGGATTTTATCATCACTGTTAGATGAGGAATGCATTATTTTGATGGCAATAATGGCGGTGTGTCATTTTCGAGGAAACTTGTATAGCAAGTGTTTTTAACATCTATCGCTAGTCTATTTCCCAATCCTGCCAGGCAAAATTAATTCATTTAGAGAAGAAATGTATGATTTGTTTGACCTTTTGTCAGCAAATTATCATTTATCTTGTGTTCTGAATACAAAAGTACCGAGGGATTGGAAGCATTTAACAGATTTATTTCTCTGCAGTACTGAAGGCAGCCTAATTTTTCGTCTGAAAGCCTTGGATTGTGGTTACCCTGCTTGGTTCTGTTAATCTTCTTACTTCTTAATCTCTCGAAACTTTTGTGTTAGTCGTAGTTCTCTCTCTCCCCCCATTCTGTCACTTTTTGTTTTTTTTTCCCCCTCATGAATATATCCCGTGGTCAAAAGATCTCTAAGGGAAGCACCAGGTGTTGTTGGCACGCGCCTTACTGATTTCAGCATTCCCATGAAAGACCAAATCCAAAAGATTAATTTTGAAAATATTGTTTTTCAGCTTAATGTCACATGTAGGTGACCTCCTTTATGATAATTATTTCTTTCCTTTTTTTCTTTCTTTCTTGAAATCGAAAAACAGAATTTGAATGAAAATGAACACCAAACATTAAAAGAAGGACGAGAATTCTGTCAGAAAGAAAAAGAAAACTTTGATAACACAAACACACACACACACACACACATGACAAAGAATAGGACAAGAGGTTCTTTTTTGTATACCTTTTTATTATTTTTATTTGGGCTGTTCTCAATGATTTCTCATCATATGTTCTTTTATAGCAATTCATGAGCTTGTATGTGGCAATTTTGCATTATATTCTTTCATGTGGTAGATTTTTTTTCTATCTTTTTTGAAGTATCATAATTCAAGTTATGTCAGTTCTATACTTCGACTCACTCTATTGCGTAACAATGAAAGGGAAAGTGTCAAATTGAATGCATTTTATGTACTTGCACCTAAAAATTATAGCAGCTATATTTCATATGTTGCATGCTAAAATCTTATCAAGAATTGTGTTAAAAACTTAACCTGAATTTCATTGGAGCACAAGAGCTTTATGAACCTAACATTGACATGATACTTTTTAGAAAATCAATGCCATGCCCGTGTTGGTGGATCCAATCTTCAGCTTTACGTGTGAGTGATTTGTTCAGTAAACAATGAAGGTGAGTTATAAACGGTCTATGTTTTAAAAGTTGAAACTTTTATACCTGTTTATCTTGTGAACTGATATCTTTTTATAGTGGAATATTGAGTATGAAATCATGCTATGGTCCAATGTACTGTATTTTGCTTTTCTTTATGACATGAAGTACGGTATACTTATAATAGACATATGGAAAGAGAGTTAGGTACTCTTTGAAAACAATGATTTAAGTAAGCCATCTCTGGTTAAAGTCAACCCAACACAACTCAACAAATCTCTAGAGGAAGTAGAGTCAGAAACTTAGGTTGTCAGCTGCATGTAAACAGGTTTAGTGTTGGGAGACAAAGTGGATATACCGTTGTAAATATAGATACTTAAGTTCGTTAGAAGGAGGGAAACCCTTATGCTAAAAAAGAAGAAAACAAAAGTATATGCTTTAGGTTAACATGTATCTGTATAAGTAGAATTGTTTGTTTGAATATATATTTATGCTGGGTGCTGTATATTTAATGCTTTAGTAAGTAGCTTTGGATTAAATTTCATCTAAACATGGAAGCTGATTGGTGATTCAATTTAGGTCAACCCAATCAGGTCGAATGGCATTATGAATAATTTTATAAGTTACAACAAATAATGATAGTTGAAAATAATTAATGTTTAAGGAAGTAGATGGTAACATCATCAAGAGATGATCGCTTGATGTGCATGTGTGTGGATGTGATGTGTGTGTGCGCCCGTGCATGCAAAACAAACAGAAACTAAGGAAAGTTCATTCATTTAGTGAGCTGGGATAAGATGAAGAATCTGGTAGTTGGGGGAGGTTTGGGAGTTAAAGATCTAAAGGTGTTCAATCTAGCTCTTTTGGATAAGTGGTTGTGGAGACTTACGATGGAGAATAATGTGTCGTGAAAGGATGTGGTGATCATGAAGTATGGTAGTGGGGAGGGGGTGGTTGTCTAAGGAGGTAGTGGAGTTCGAAGGCCTAAGGAGAACTTTTTCCAATTTGTTCATTTTGATGTAGGCAATAGGTGGAGGGTTAAGTTTTGGGGAGATCCTTGGTATTGTGATGTGTCATTAAGGGATAAAAACTCCCTAATGTTTTTTGTATAGCCACTCACAAGGAAGTTTTGGTGGCTGAATGCGCTTCCTTAAAGGGTGTCATTTGGGTATGGAGTCCTTTTAAAAGGAATTTCTTTGATTGGGAGGTAAGGGATGTTGAGTAGATTTGGCTTTGAATGGTGGAAGGAAGCATCAGTTGATTTGGGAACTTGGAAGGTGAATAATTCCAAGAAATTCACTGTCCAATCTTTTTATAGAGCTTTGGGGTGGGGTGGAGGAGTTTCTATGGAAGCTGATTTGGAGAATCGGAGTTCCCATCAAAGTTTTGTTTTTTGCTTGGTCGGGACTTGGGGTTCTCTTGGCCTCGAAGAATCTACGCAAAAAAAGGTATCATCTTCGAAGTCGTCGTTGTATGTGCAAAAAGGATGAAGAGTCAGGTGGATCATCTCCTTGCGCATTGTTAGATGGCAAGGGACCCTTGGAATATGGTTTTCTCTTTGCTTGGGTGTAGCCCGATATGATATATTTAAATTTTAAATAATGAGACCATTCTAAACATTTTCTTCCCTTCCTAATTTTTTTTTTTTTATATTGTGTAAATGTTATCTAGACAAAAAAAAAAGCTTAGTCCTAAAACAATGTGAGAAGATACATGAGGATATTAAAGTAAAATAAGTTTCAGTTAACGAGGCTCTCGCCTTGATGCTTGTCAACTTAGTTGAGGCAATTTCCCAGACGATGCTTTGCCTAGAGCGTGCCAAGGCACTATGCCTCATCCTCGCATCGCCTTATTGCCTAGGCAAATGCTTGGTCGCTTTTGATGACACAATTGCTTGCAAAGATATATGTTCAAAAGAATTGTTTTACTAGAGAGTTTTAAGGCGTACATTCTTAAACTTTTAAAATGCATAGTCAAAAAGAAACAATGTCTACACATCCTCGCATTTCCTTATCGCTAAGGCCCGGTCGCCTTCGACGATACTATTGCTTGCAAAAGTATATGTTCAAAATAAATGTTTTACAAGACAGTTTTAAGGCTTGCATGCTTTAACTTTTAAAATGTATAGTAGAAAAGAAACTGATATGTCTACTAAATAACCTTATCAAGAATACGGATATTGGGATGGATGAGCGGCAATATGTGAAAGGATAAACTACGCAATGAATACACTTATGGGAAATTAGAGTTGGGACTAATCAATGATAAGGTGAGGGCGAGTTGTGTTAGATGGTACATTCATGCTATGGAGGATTAACTACTATGCTATTGGGGATGAATAACTTTTATTCTAGTTGAAGGCATTGGAATGACTAGAGGAAGCCAAGAAAGGAATGCAGTAAAGGTTGTAAGAAAAGACACATGACTTACAATTTAATAGATTACATGGCCCCTTGATGGAGTCGAATGACAAAAAGGAATTGAGCAGCTAATTGCAAATGATTGAGATTTAAGTTCTAATTGATTTAAGTTTTGGAGTATAACAAGTATTAATTAATATCTAGATGCAAGACACTTTCGGTACTTTCGTCATGTCACCTTCTTTGAGCACCGCGTGAACTTGGTATACATGTTGGGTCCATTGCACCGGAGGTGGTGCTCACCATGTTTAATCTCTAGAAGAGGGGATTTCACCTTGCAAGAAGATGTTGCATGTGTTTGAATGGGACGGAATCCATTGACCACCTCTTTCTTCATTGTTCTTTTGCGAGGGAGATTTGCAACTTTGTTATGTCTTTATTTGGCTGTTACTGGGTAATGAATTTGGCGGTGTTGGATTTTTTTAGAGTATGGATGGGGGGAGGTGGGAGGGGACAGGGAAAGAAGTTGTAGAGGATCACTCCCATCTGCTTGTTTTGGGATATATGGAAAGAAAGAAATCAACGCATTTTTGAAGGAAGGAAAATGGATAAATGTAGATTCAAGGATAGTTTTTTTAAAATGTTGTATTTTTTGGAATATAGAATCATACCCCTCATATGTATATAGTTCTATAGATTTTTTGCCAATATGAGACTCTAGTTTTGTTGAGTCTCCTTTTGTAAATGGGTACATCCTCTTTGGGTGTTTTTCATGAATACATTTACTTATCAAAAAAAAAAAAAAAGATTTTGGTTTTGAGAGGTCTTCGGTTCAAGTCCATGTAACATAGATCTTAGTAGATATTCTACTCAAATCTTTCTTCTTGTCAGGTGCACACACTCCTTCCACCCTAATTAAACTTTGTTTCAAGTGTTGTGTGTATTGTGGAAAGCCATTTCCCATTTCTTGGCTGTCAGCTTGTTGATAGTCTCATGAATCTTACCTTGCTAGCTTGACATGACTTATCTTGTATATATTGTTATTCAATTTTTCATTGCTCCTTGTTCTGTATATTACATAGCTGTCTTGTGCATTACTGCCTGCATATTGGTTTCTCATATTTATGTGCCATAATTTCTCCAATGCCATAACTTCCTGCCATTGCGGGGTGCTGGGAGGGGCGGAGTAGGTACAGATCTAACCTTTAACCTTTTGACATTAGTGTAAAGTGGCTGCCCTCAGAATAAAACCTGTGTACTTATACTTGCAGCCTAAGCTCTTACCATTGCACAAAGCCATGGTCCCTATGGGTGAGGTTGGTGATGTTAGAAATTAATGTGTTTTGTATTTTTTTTCTTTCTTGGAATCTTTTATTTCACTTAAGATTAGGATGCAAGATATAATCTATTTCTCTTTCTAATGTTACGAGTACCTTTTTATTCCATGGCCTCCATTGCCAAGTTGCCATTGAGGCTAGTTGGTCTCAATGCTTTCAGACTTTGTAATTTTTTTTTTTTTTGGGGGGGGGGGGGGGAGGGGAATAAGTCCACACGACCCTTGTTACTGTGACAGTTATTTTGTTGCTGAGAGTTCAAGCAATCTGGTATTTGTATTTCATAGGTGCATAGTACATACCAAGATTGTTGCCATGTTGATCTTAGTCATATTGCTAGGATGCTCTCTTTGCTTTGCTTTATTTACCTCATATACCTTAGCATGTTGGCATATTCGTGAAGTCCCCACTTGCTCTGGCAGTTCTTATGATTCTTGGTTAAAATCCAGCATGAGTTTGAACCTGGGACCTTGGGGATATTACCCAAGCCTCTCCCAACTCTTCCAACCCCAAGGGTTCCCAATGCTCATAACAAATATAGTGTTATTGGAATGCATATATTGGTTTTTCTATCATTAGTAAAAGTGTGCTAATTCTCCTATGTATGGTGTCGATTAGTAAATATTTTATACATTCTTTTAGGTTTTCTAATGAAAAACTGTGATATTCTTATGCCAGGGAAATGGGAGGCCAGTTCCCAAAGGACTTCAGATAAGCTAGATTCCCCTATGAAGTGGAATGTTTTGGACAATTGTCATGCTAAATACTTGAGAATGGACCTAAAATATAGTCCTCAGGTGAGTAATAAATGAAAGGCAGCTGGGGCACTGAAGGGGTTAAAATGAATTGTTCTAGTGAATGTTTCAAATTTTCAGGAAAGAGATTTATAATTTATTTTCTTTTCTGTGTGGAGCATATTCAATATTATGTCATGCTAATTTCTCGTGGATGATATGCGATATAGTTTGTTCCAATTTTTCTCTTGGTGCATTGCCTAGCTGTTTCATCACTTCATGTAGTTGGACAAAAAATTGGCAACATTTTCTTTTTCTTCTCTCTTTCTCTCTCTTTCATTTATTCAGAAAGAAAAAATTTATACTAATAAAAATAGGGTATTCTAATGGAAAAGCAACAATGACCAACAAAAAATAAGAAGAGCTAATAGTGCAAGGCAAAAGACTTAACAAAAAAAAAAAAAAAAGACTTAACAAAACAATGAAAGTTAATATGCAAAGGACCAAATACAAAATAAGCAAGACTATCATGAATATGAAAGGTGGTATATCCTTGTCAGTGTGCATAACAGTGTTAAAGCTAAGAAGGAATGCCTTCAGAATTATGTTAAAGATACGTCACATTTTTTTCTTCTTCTTGTGATTAGCAAGAGGGGAAGGGCGAAGGGAGAAAGAAACAAGAGTCACATAAAATCGAAACTGAAGAAATCAGAACAAGCTTTTCTTTTACTAGTCATAGTGATGTATATGTGTACCCATACCAAATTTTTAAACAAAACAATCCTACATTTTCTTGAACAACTTGGATGGAAGTATGTTCACTATTTCTGGCAGAAAGCAACAAGTCAAGTTTCCAATTATAAAGTCGGCATTTCTCTTTTTTCTTTTAGATATGCATGTGTATCTGTGCACGCGTTTGTGTAAGAAATATGGAAGTGTATTATAGAAGTAAAGAAACTTTTTTGGAAATGGTAGAAGTGACCTCTAAAACTATCCAAAATTGAAGTCCCATTTTTAGAGTGTTCATCATTATTTGATAAAGGGTGATTCCAAGGCAGTGGTATGTTGTGTGAAACTGTTCTTTTGGTTCGTGAAGATATGCTTATCCTTTTTTTTTTTGGGTTATGCCAGGATGACCCATGGTTTTGAATCGCGGTTGTGGCATACGTCGTAGTTGCCAAGGATGGTAATTTAAACCTGCCATACCCCACCCCTATCAGGCAATACATAATGGGAATTGGAAACTGTTCCCGCGAATTTTTTTCAATCACTAGCAATCCCTTCGAAGGTCACTCACTCATATGCATGTTTTAACCCTAGTTTTCCACATCAGTAATAGAACATTAGAACTATATAGTGAATTAGTCATTACTAAGATTATTATGAAATAAAAAAACATAAAATAAAATAATACTAAAAAAATTAGTTTAGTACTTTAGTGTGATTAATTATGGAATGAAAAAAAAAAAAGAAAATCAAATACTTGGCCTCCTGTTTCAGCACGTGTCGGTCAATACATATCGATATTGATACCTATCGGTCAATACAATAGTAAATTTAAGACACCCGATATATCGGGGATGTAAAAGTGTCAGAGGGTCAAAAACCAATACATATTGATTGATATTTGAATCTATATTGAATTCTTTGGATGGATGCTTGCAAACCTTGTGCATCGTTAGTAATTCCTTTGGATGCATGCAATCACTCGCAAACCTTGTGTATTAGGTAAGCCTGGGCAAAGGCCAAAGTTATTTTGGGCAATAGATTTACACAATGCAAGAAATCTTAGATTTGTTTTGCTCCTTAGAGGCTGATTACCAAAAGTTAGCCCTAGTCTTTATTTGATCATTAATGAACTTGCTCACAATATTGAAATGGATGGGGACAAAACATTGCATTGAATTCAAGGAAGGAAAAACTGGAGTATAAATTTCATTGTAAAACTATTCTGTATTTTAGGTAACCAGACCTTTGTTTTGGTGAAAAAAATGCATCTTTAATTCTGCACATTTTTTGTTTTCTTCTCTCTCTCTCTCTCTCTCTCTTTTTTTTTTTACTATGATGTACACCCTTTTGGTTTATGAAATTGTTAACCCATACCTGAACTGTTCCATCTGAGAACATATTCTGAATGCTATGATAGCAAAACTGGAGTTTGGCTCCATTTTCTTTGGTTCTTGGAACAGTATGTCATTTGAATTGCTAATTTACTTCTGTTACTTGTATCTACTTTAATATTCAGGGACTTCTATGTTTTCATTAAATTTGGTCCAGATTTCAGTTTTACTTGTGTATTTCAATTTTGTACTATCTATTTGTATTGTCTTCTTCTCATATCATGGAGAACTAACCTTTAAGGATTAACTAATACGTTGATCTGTGTTACATTGCTAGTAGTAATATTATTTATTATACCTCATGTTTGATTTTTATTACCACATGTGCAGGGTCACCCAGCTAAACTCATGATGGCATCCATATCATCTTATTTCCTGCCCAGAGTGATGCAATTGAGTTCTGCCAATACAGTGATGAATATGGTCCAAGACCTACTTTTCTATGTAATTCGAACATTTGTGGCTACAAGTTTGCCTTTTGCTTGTATATCTAGTTCCTTAAAAAAACCCACTCCTCTTCAATTGGATGTATCTTTGCCTTCATTGCAAGATGTTAGATGGAGCGTTGCACGGTTACTGTATTTATTCAACATACAGCTTGAGAGAAATGTGGCCATGTAAGTGATGCAAAATATGTTCTTCACTGTTGGGTTTCTTTCACTTTTTGTTTTTCTTTCTCTTTCTCTCTCCCCCCCCCCCCTCCCCCCCCAATATTGTTGTGTTATTTGAGAAAATATCAACATGGCATCATTTTATTTAAATGATATAGATGTCAAAATATAAAACACCCACTATTCTATTACTCTCTGGAAAGTAATGATGGGAAGGAATATAATATTACTATATTTCATGAAATTTTAAGAAGCGTATCATTATTTTATTCTATGCCTTGACGGCTGCGTTAGCAGTACTTGGTTTTTATGTTCATGCAATTACCAATATTAGGGAGCAAATCCTTGTATTTATGAATTGAATTAAATGTTAATATCAGTTTCTAGTCAATTCTTTTGGATGCCACTTTTTTTTTAAAAAGAATTATTAAATTATAGAGGGAGAATGCCCCTCTATAATAAGGCAACAATGAGTCATAATTGCTCCTCTAACGTGTATTGGGTTTTCTTTGACCTCCTTGATGGGAAGACCAATAGAATGGAATTCTCGGTCTGCAATCTTTGACTAATCTATTACTGAATCCACATAATTGAAAGTATGTCTATTTTGTTCTTTCCCAATAGTCCCCTGTATGATTTATATTTGCTGATAGCCTATTTTGTGTCTTCTCAAAGCCGAAATATAAGTAGTGATTCTAGTGAAGGTGAGCAGGTGACTTTTCCTTTGATTGCATGATGTGCACAGCAAAAGAACAATAAATTAAACATTGCAAAGTGGCTAGGATGCATGAAACCATTTCACGTCATCTGCTTATTTGCGTGCATTCACAATTTAATTTTGTTAATTTGATCAAGCAAAAGGTTTAATGGTTATTTTCGGTAAGCGGGGGCCAAAGTTTTATGTATCCTTTCTACCAGCCTCTTATTTTTTTTGGATGGTGGAAAGGTGGATTTGAAGAATACTTCTTTTAACATGAATACTAGCCTTGCCTATTGGTGCTCTGATTGTCAATGGTTGAAAATGAGCATTTTTGCTTGACTGGCACCCTGTATAAAACCTTTAGCCAGGCCTAACTGGATATTACTCCTGATTTTTTTTTCAACCCCTTGTTGAAAATAGAAGGATAACGATCATATGTTTTTATTGTAAGTGGGTCCTTTGATGTAACATTCAGGTACAATAGAGGTGGGAATATTTACTAATTTCAAGTCCTTTATGAGAAGGAAAATCTTAAAAAGGCCATAAGATATTAGAGGATAATATGGAAGATCCACAAGAG
The DNA here is from genome assembly GCA_008638375.1 of Nyssa sinensis. Classification (NCBI taxonomy): domain Eukaryota; kingdom Viridiplantae; phylum Streptophyta; class Magnoliopsida; order Cornales; family Nyssaceae; genus Nyssa; species Nyssa sinensis. Next base: position 5,444,997 of record CM018045.1, read on the forward strand.
AGATTTTGGTAACTGTATTACTGTAATCGAACTTCTTTGGATTCCAAAGAAATTCAAAGATAATTCTTCACTTGTTAGTTGGTAGGATTTTCACTCACTAAAATCTGTGGATGCTTTCTAGTGCTGCTCTTAAATCATATTCTGAAGCAACTCCTATGTTGTGTCTACTTGATGCAGACCTATTTAGCATTCACTTTTAGTTTTTTATTTTATCTTTTTTCGGTTCTACTCAATTGGCTAAATTATTTATTATGGACGTTTTGTAGGTTTCTTGTTGTGCTCCTTGTAGCTTGCTTCTCATTTGTTGTCATAGGTGGTTTTCTCTTCTTCAAGTTCAGGTAATTTATTCTGGAGAATAATTTTGTCCTACAATTAGAAAAAATTATTGTTAGTCATCGTATTATTCAAATGCATTCTTTTATTCATTATATTATGTTATGAAAGTATCTATAAAGTAGTGAATTTTTAAGACTGGGACATAGTCATGAAGTAACTAGTTAACCTCATTTGTCTCGTTAGTTTCTCTGATACTGGTAGATGTAATCTTTGCAATTTATTTATATTTATATTTATATTATAATCTTTTTAACTAAATAGAACTTATTAAAAAATATTTTTATGATAAAATAAATAATTAATGAAGTATTAATCTTGTAAATATTTTTACACTTCTATTAAAAAGCATAGTAAAATGACTCACCGGGGTCGGGATGGTCAATCCAATCCTGAATCCTTAAGAATACCTTTAAAATAGCGCGTCAAACCCTGAACTTGAACCTTTAAAAATAGCAGGTAGGTTTAGGTGGGTTGGAGTCTTAGTGGGACATGTCATAAATAGCTACCCCTCATTTGGATTTACAAAGAGAGGAAGGGAGAAAACGGATCCTCATTACTAACCCCAAGTAGTTGGGATTAAGGCTTGTCGAGTTAGACTAAGTTGAGTTGTTATCAAGTCTACATATTTATTATGTGATGGAAAATTGTTCATCCAACCCTTCTCTTAATTGAATCTTTTTACATGTAATTCTCATTTTTGTTTGCTAATTTAGAGAAGTCCGTTGTGAAATGACCCAGGGGTAGTACACAATCTCTGGAGGACTGCTTCTGGGAGGCTTGGGCGTGTCTGTGTTCATCATCTACTCATTTGAAAGTGAGATGCTGTTTTGTGAATTCATATTGTTCACTAGATAAATTGTCAGTCTTTATATTGCTGAGGTAATGGGCAAGTATTAACTGGTCTAACTACAAAACATTTCTTGTGTTGAACTGCAGCAAAGAACACGGGTTGAACGTGTTGTTGGCTTTGTTCTTGCTATATGGGGCATACTGTTTTACTCCCGCCTATTAAGCACAATGACAGAACAGTGCAGGGTAAGCTCTTGGAAGCAGTTACATTTACCAACGCTTACCTTTATCTGCACGAGAATTTCATTACTAGCTCTTTGACAGAATAATATGCAAAAACTCAGAGAAGGAGCACAAATGCAAGTTCTGGAGACTGATCATGTCATTATTTGTGGAGTAAATAGTCATCTGACCTTTATACTGAAGCAGCTAAATAAATATCATGAGTTTGCCGTTCGCTTAGGTACTGCTACAGCTAGGTAATAGCCTCTTATGCTATTAATAAACAATATTTAAGTACAGTATGAGGTGCATTTTATGATTACTAGTGTGTGTACATTTGCAGGAGGCAGAGAATTCTTCTTTTGTCTGATCTTCCAAGGAAGCAAATGGATAAGATAGTTGAAAATATTTCTAAAGATCTTAACCATATTGATGTCCTTACAAAGAGGTATACAGTGTATACCTTTCTTCTGATCATGGTAGTATCTTGCAGGAAATACCCCACTTTATTTTTACTTCTATTTTCTGAAACACTGCCAAAAGTTTCTTTCTTATATAGCTGTTAATTTTTCTTGGTTGGATGCCCTTATGTGGCAAAGATGCCTCTACAAAGGAGCCAAGTGGGTGGACATGTGTCAGTCACTGCCACTTCTCTGATATGCCAAGACATGTATCTGACCCATCTTGGACAAGTCTATAATTTGAAAATACATTTCTATTTTTGGAACTTTTCTGACACTTCTCAGTTACCCACGAACATGTGACAGCATGCCTTGATTATCTGGATACAGCTTTCTTTTAGCATAGAAAAAGGGTAAAAGAGAAAAAGACCATTACCATCGTTGATCCCTGTTCATTGAGGGTGCTTTGGCACTCTGAGCTTTTTACATTGCACTGAGTAATAGCCCCTAACATTGTAAGAGTGCAACTGTTAAAAAGAACAAAATCATATTAAGTCTTTATATAAGATATATTTATAGCTTAAATCATGTTGATATAAAATATATTTACAACTTCAACCATGTTAAAAATAGAAGTGAGGCACAATTAAGGCCTTAATTGGATGATTAAAATGTGTCTGATTTTTTTTTTTTTGGGGGGGGGGGGGTGGGGGTGGGATGCAGAGGAGAGGAGTTAGCATGGAGTAATGCTATAAAACAGAATTTCTGTACAAAATTTTCATACAAAAATGAGATGACTTATTTGGTACTTGCCACATTAAACAAAAGGACTCATCAATATTTCTTGTAATTTCAGAAATATGACTCCCACCTCATTCTTGACGGAGATTTTATATAAAAGTTCTGTTTGTATGTTGTTTTTCTTTTAAATTTATACGATTTCAAAGCAATGGAAGACATTAATTGTTATTAAAATAGTAGAATTGTCAAACTTGATATGCTTTCATTTCTTACATCTTGAGCTTTTGCTTGGACAGTTGCAGCCTGAGTTTAACAAAGTCATTTGAAAGGGCTGCAGCCAATAAAGCACGTGCCATAATTATATTGCCAACAAAAGGAGATCGGTAAGAATTGATTTACTCGATAAGAATATATTTTCAAAAATTTATTAATAAAATTTATTTTTGGGGGTTGAAAGATTTTGTCTTCCATTTGAGGACATCATCCCAAATTAGTAGAGAGTACATTACAGCTGCTTTATTATTTACGCTGCTCTTTATATTGGAGTCATTAGTTCCTATCGACTATGGGTTGTCAGCCTGAAAAAAACGGTGATCAATCAGTGCAATTGAAGAATAATTCATAAAATTAGAAGTGAGCCGACATGATTCCTTTATCAGGTAGATGGAAATGTTATTATTTAATTTATTAAGTCAGATATTATGGAGGTATTGTCTGTCCTCTCAATGTGGATTAAACTTCTCTCTCTAAAACTGTTTCTTTCTTTCTTCTTCTTCTTCTTTTTCTCCGATTTTGTGTTTAATAATTTTGTCCATAACAGCATGTATACAGTTTGATGGACATTTTACCAAGTGATGATAATGCAGTTTTGGTTCTAATATATTAGCTATGTTAGGCATCTTTCTTTGTCTTGGATCTTCAATTAAGCAACTAAGAGAATGCAGAGGAAATTATGGTCAACTAGTGAAATTTGATATTTTGAACATCATTTAAAATGCACCTTAATTTTTTTTAGACGTTGCGGATTTATGCCATCATCACTGATTTAGATACAACATTGTTGTTATCAATATTTGCGCCATTAGCTTAACTACTTCGGTTTGGCTACATGAATCTTGATGCAATTACTTAAGTCTATGTAGCATTATTCAGCCATGGTGGAGTCTTCAAATCTTTTTTCACTGTCTCCCCCCATGTCATTTTTCACTTATCCAATTAAGATGGCAACAGGTAGGGTTCGGGGCGGGGGGCCCTCCCCTACCCTGCTAATTATGTCCCCTATACCTGCACCCGTCCTGTCCCTTCCCTTCCCTTCCCTTCCCGCCCCCCTCTAAAATTAATTATATTAATTTAAACTAATCAACTAGTATTATAACAAATAAAAATCTATATAAAACTCAACATAGCCTTTATCCTAGCCCGGCTTGTTGATTGGTACAAATCATATACATATACATATACATATAATATACAAATTATATATAATGTATATACATATGCCTAAATCTATATATAATTGTGGCGGGCCACAGGTGGGGCAAGGTACCCAAACCCATCTCCACCCGAACTCATAATGGGTTTTAATCTCTTTCCCCCCCGCCGCCCCACGCTGCCTTGTTGTGTTTATTTTCTCCCTGAACCAGTCCCATTGGCATTTTGCCATCTTTACATCCTCTTGCCTTCTCAAGGTTTGCCAATGCTATCACTAGTTTCCATCATGTATCCAAACCATCCCATTCATAGTGGCTTGTCTTTATCTTGCTTGTAGGGCTACTCATCCATCTCAACGTGCTCATTTGTACAATGTATGTTTTAGGCTATATAATGGCTGGTGGTCAAGATATAATACATAAAATGGGTGTAGCTCAAAAGAGGATTTCAAGATGGGTGTTGAGAGATGAAAAAGGATAGAATAAAAATGGATTTTTGTGACAAGTTGGAGGTAGCACCTACTAGTGACAAGATGAGAGTGTCAGCTGGAATGGATTGGTCATGGTAATGATGACCCAGGACTACCTTGGCAAAGAGTGAGAGATGGCTGGTTATATATAATTTTGAAAGATAAGGGGAAGGCTATAAAAGAATGTAAATTGATATATTGAAAACTGAGACGATGACCTTAAAACACTATAAAGCTCCTTTTTTTTTTTTTAATAGGTAAATCACACACACAGACGCACGCTTTTGCCCCTTAAGGAGACTTGAACCCTCAACCTCCCATATGGGAAGGTGGAGGAAATACCAACTAAGCGAGAGCTTGTTGGTATAAAAACACCTATTAGATGCCCCCTTATGGCACTTTAAAACCCCTGTCATGAGATGTTGTAACTGTTCTGCAATTTAGAATTCTTAAATTCTATTTGTTATAGTCCATTGATTTTGTATTCTTAGTATATCAGGTATGAAGTTGATACAGATGCATTTCTCTCTGTACTTGCGCTTCAGCCTCTTCCAAAAATGGCATCTGTGCCCACCATTGTTGAGGTATGTTTCTCTATGAACAGCTTTTTGACCGACCGGTACAAAGAGTTTTAGTGTGCATTCATTCAAGTTGACCTTTCCTCTTAATTGTGTGCAGGTTTCAAACTACAATACATGTGAGCTCTTAAAGTCAATCTCAGGATTGAAAGTAGAGCCTGTGGAAAATGTTGCGTCAAAATTATTTGTCCAGTGCTCTCGGCAAAAGGGGCTCATAAAGATTTACAGACACTTGCTTAATTATCGAAGTACTGTGCAAATTCTCATTAAAAATTATGGTTTTATGCATTGTTCCCTAGAAAAGACAAAATGAAAAGGGAAAAAAATCATCAGCTATGTATGCACATCCCACATTTTGTCTTTCTCAGATAAATTTAAGAAAATTAAGTTAAAATCAATAATTTGAATGATCTTTGTTAATTTATTTGACTTGACCTTATACATGAATTTATTTTATGAGTTTGTTTCTTGTCAAATGTTATTTAATTCGTATACTACCTTCCACTGCCTACATAAATTTTATTAAGTTTTGCCAAAATTCATTTTATGACATGTAAAACACAAGACCGTGTTCATATTTGTCTGTTTTCCATACTCCTAGAAGCATCTTAATTTTATCTGACATTGGCGTTGTTTCTAACCATTTTCATTTATCATTCTAGTCATTGTTACTGCCACTTCACAATGAATATCCTATCTTTGCCTTTTTGATGTAACACGACATTTGTATCCATGTCATATGCACAAACTCAGGCCAATATCTTTGCCCATACCTTGTTTCAGCTTTTGGAGGTCGTAGTGCTCGGTTCTTTATATTTATCGGCATTAAACCTGCATCTGTGTTCCTGTTAGACAGGACAAAAGTATGTTAGTCTCAATAATTAGATGTGAAGAGCTGTGATTGGTTTGGTTCTTAGGTTGTTTGAACCAACTCCTAACTTTTTTCTAGGATAATGTCATTTGTTGTCAATGCATCTTATGATCCAATCATCATATTATGATGTTTTTAGTTTGTTTTTCATTTTCAAACATCATATATCCTTCCTAAACACTAACAATTTCATGTTTTCATGTTGCAGAAAATGTATTTAATCTTTGCAGTTTTCCCAATCTGTCAGGAATAACATATAGGCAATTAAGACGTGGTTTTCAAGAGGTAAAAGTATTGCTGCTACTCCCTGCAGTTTTCTGGTTTTATTTTTTTTCCCCCTTTATATGAACATCTCTTCAGGCAGTTGTTTGTGGTCTTTATCGGAGAGGGAAGATATACTTCCACCCACATGATGATGAGGTGCTAGAGCAAACTGACAAAGTAAGTAGACTCTGGATTTCAGGAATTTACTTGCTTTCTGATTTTCTTTTATAAAAAAAATCAAATAAATGGTCATTAGCCATTTTCTCTAAAATATAATACATTGAACTTTTCCAAATCCAGATGATTGATCCACTTGGACAGTTTATGATTCAGATAATACCCTTAGAGATGGTAAAAATGAAAATGTTTGTTTAGTAAACATTAAAGCATAAGGTTACTTATCAAAAAAAAAAAATGGCATAAGGTTACTTGTCAGAAAAGCCTAATTTTTAATATAGTGCAATCAAGCAAATGAAACATATTTTTACATTAAAAAGTATTTATTATAGTTTATTCAATCTAGGGTGGTTGAGGGCGGGCCTTGACGCAACGATAAGGTTGCTTCAATGTGACCTAGAAGTTGTGGGTTTGAGTCGCAGAAATAGCCTCTTCGCTTGTAGGAGTAAGACTAAGTACATCTAATCCTCTTTAGACCTTGAAATGGTGGGAGCCTCGGGACTGCCCTTTTATTCAATCTGGGGTGCTTCCAAAACCAGCGATCTAAAAATTGGAAACTTGAGAACTGAGCAGTTTGACTATTTTAACAGTTTAACCATGAACTGTCTAATCTTGTCCAAGATGAAGAAACTTACACGTGTTTTTTTTTTTTTTTCAATTGATTTAGTAGCTTACTGCTTTTCAAATTAGAAACTGTGAAACTATGCATTTTTAAAGTTGAGGTTGATTTTATCTCTTTGAAATGTCTCTTACTATTAAGTTGTGTTTGCATCATCTGTCTTATTATATGCAAAATATGGGATGATACATGTACTCTACTTGAATCCTCGAAGTCAGAGTGGTAGCCCAATGTAGCATTTGATTCGGTAGTAATATGGAGGTGTTTGCATATATGTGTGTAAATTTATATTGACTCAATTCTTGCTGGCTTGCAATGCAATATTTTTAGTACTTTTTTTTTTATATATGAACAACTGGGAATTAAATACTTAGATGAAATGGATTGAATCTGTATTTGGTACTCATATTCATATCTCTGCAAGGTGATAATAAGGAGGAAACACACCGTTATATTTTTCATGATTGAATTATCAATTAGGGGAAAATAAATTCTTCCTGCTCTGGAAAGAAAAAGAGGGAAAGTGGTTTCTGGGCCAACTGTAAAGGATCAGCACTGGAGATATAATATTTCCTTGATTATGTCACGTGGCTAAAGTTCAGCTTTAGGTTTTGGAACTTCAACCTGTAGGAACCATTCATTTACCTTATGATTTAATTACAACTTTGCCAATAAAGGTTGGACAGTTGCCAATTTTACACAATTCTAATCATTCTTTTTGTTCAATATTTAACATTTCATTGTTCAATATCAGTAATATCATGTTGTCTATATATAATGCATTATATCATTATATTGTCCAAACCGGCAACATCAATAGATTAAATTCTATCATTGTAAATTGTTGAACTTTGCAAGGGAAAAAATATTTTGTTTGCTCGCCACTAAATTATCGGAAATGGTTACACTTTACATAGCTAAAATTTTCAGTTAATTACATTCCCTCATTGATTTGTTATTTGGTTGGCACTGTTTTATTTTACTTGTATAGGTGTTGTTCATTGCACCTGTTCATGGGAAGAGAAAACCACAACTTACATTTTCAAATGTTGTCAGTGAAGAAAATAGTACTGTTCATAATCTTGAAGTTTTAGAAAAGAATGGTGAATCTCCTAATCAAGCCTTGGAAATAAGCAAAGTGCGGCTTGAACATATAGTAAGGCGTCCCGCAAAACCAGGTTCAAAGGTATAACTTTCCTGAGAAACAATTATTTACGTGTCAGTATCCTTTGAACGATTTGAATGTAAGTGTGGATTTTGAGTTTCGAATGTAGGCATCAGACTGGAGTCAAGGACCAAAAGAATGCGTCCTAATGCTTGGGTGGCGCCCAGATGTTGTAGAAATGATTGAAGAATATGATAACTATCTTGGACCAGGCAGTGTATTGGTTTGTTCTAATGTTCTTTAGAAAATCCTTATACTGGATCTGGTATTTTGCTTTGAGATATAAGTAGTTGATCATAAGATTTTACGAAATGTTGGCTTGGAATTTGAAAGCATGAAATTAGGTTTTGTGAGTTGCAACTTTAGCGAAAGCATGCATGTGGAGAGGCTTTCTCTTTAGCCTTTTTCTTCTTGTTATTATGGAGAAGCATTATTATAAATAACAAACATACTCTATAGCAACCATATCATTGACATTGAGGAGGTGAATAATTGGTTACATAATTTTTAGTCACTTGACTGAGAACAAGAGTTCCAGAAAACTGAGTAATAAATTCTGCATAACTTTCATTACCCTGGTTTAACCATAAGAAAGTTAACAGAGAAATAACTTGTTCGCTTCTTAGTCAGTGTCTTCCAAATCTGTTCTGATTTCACTACGTTTTGATGATTTTCTATCAACCGAGATTTGATGCTGCAGGTTCCTTTAGATATCTGTCACTTCTTGCATATGTCTTTCTTGTTTAGCCGTTTAGTATGAAAAGTATGTCTTGTGCGTCTTCATTTATTTTCCCTCATTGAGGGTTTTCATCAGAAGCCTGGCATCATATAAACTTCCTTTCTTATGGACAAGTAAACTGCTTGTTTGATGTGAGCAATATTGGAAGTTTCATGTAACAGTTGAGCGCTTTGCTGCTGCATTTTTTTGGCATTTAATATGCAATGCGTTCGTCCCCATTTGGAAGCTATTTGCATTATCTATGGAGATGTTACTTCCAAGGCCACCAATGAACTGACATTACCATTCTTTATCTCTTTCCTTTGCTAATAGCTTAAATTATGTTTTGGATTGCCCAAACATCAAAATTTTAGGTTGTTAATATGTTAATTGAAAACTTATGCTATATATTCTTTACCCATTTATATGTAGGAAATATTGTCAGATGTGCCAATGGATGACAGAAACAGGGCAAGCAACCTTGCTGACCAAGGAAAGCTAAAAAATGTTCAGGTTTCGCACAGGGTACTGTCTTACTCAATATGGCAAGAAGTTGGGAGAATTTATGTTCGCTTTCATTTTCTTTTATTCTGAATTGCTTTCTTCATGATCCTTCAATGCCTTACTGTTTTTTTCATATGCTGCAGATTGGAAACCCTATGAACTATGATATCTTAAAGGGAACCATAACAAATATTCAAAAATCTTTCAAGAAAGGCAAAGATATTCCCTTTTCAATCGTTGTTATATCTGATAAAGAGTGGCTACTTGGAGGTAACAGAACATGATATTTCAATTGGCTGAAGGTAACATAGTATTAACCATTCTTTCTTCAGATCCATCCAGGGCCGACAAGCATTCTGCATATTCTCTTCTTCTTGCTGAAAATATTTGTGACAAACTTGGAGTTAAGGTGAAAATTATAACTCAATAATAATCTTGACAAATGTCAACATTTATTTCAAATTGTGTAGATGGTGATCATTAAGAATTGCCGAAGGTTGTTATTACCACCCTGAATTTTCAATGGTTTTCAGCAACAGTTTGGGATGCAAGTGAGCTCAGAATTCTTGCATTGCTTCACAGAACCTGATTTGGAACTTTAGTAGCATGAAAACAACAATTTGAATGCCAGAAAATGATGATTTATATAATACAATCTATAGTATAAGACATGATTAAATTACACCTGCTGTTAAAATTATTATTTTTGTACCTCTTAATAATTTTGGATACGACTTTTTTATTTGTCAACTGTTGGACTGAGCATTCCCTGCTTGCTTGTCATGTCTGCCAAAAGGTCCAAAACTGAGTTGATTGGTAGAGACTTGTCCCATTGACATGATATTAGTTTTATTAAGAAAGTGTATTAAGAAAAAAGTGAGTTCATGGATATCACATCTACCAATATAAGATGAAGTTGATATTTTTCTTGCATGACAAGCACAATAAAGGTATCTAATCAAACAGGCGGTTTTGTAAATGTGAATCCTACAAAATGTTATAAAGTGGTGGTTAATTGAGAGGCTTATTCTACCAACTAGAGAAACTTAGTGATAGAATTTTTGTCTTTTAACAAAGGCTGGCAGTTAGAGAGCTTAAATTCTATACTCAAGATTTCATAAGCCTGTTTATAACCTATTCAAATAATGCTTTAGATTATGGTTCTACACCTCTTCAAAATACAACCACCACAATAAAGATTTTTTTTTTTGGAAAAAAATTCAACCGCTATCAGTTATATTTATCTAACATTAAAATATTTTCAATATAAATTATTTGTATGTAAGTACCCATCATGCTTTGTTTTTGTATTAATTTTTTGTCCTTCATCTCATGGCTGCCTAACAGAATTAATGTTATGTATTTATTTATTTGTTGGCAGCTGCTTCTTTGTTTTTTTTGTGTGTGTGTAGGAATGGCAACGGGGCGGGTTCGGGGCAAGGGTGACCCTTCCCCGACCCCGACCCCGTTTATATTTTCTCCCCCTCCCCGCCCCGCCCCGCCCTGCCCTGTTTAAATTCTACCCCGACCCCGCCCCGAACCCTGTTATATATATATTTTTTAAGTTAAAATTTTTATTTTAATAAATAAATAAATTTATTTTTTCAAAATAAATAATATAAAAAAATATATTTATATAAGTGTAATATAAAAAATCTTAAAATTAATTTTATATAGGATTATTTATTTATAAATATAATATATAAATAAAAAATAAAAAACTTAATATATAAACGGGGCGGGGTCGGAGCGGGGTGACCATTCCCCTACCCCGATGGGGTTTTAAAAGCCCCACCCCGACCCCGTTTATGAGCACACCATACCCGTCCCATTAGGGTAGGGGCGGGGCTTTTTGCCATCCCTATTTGTGTGAGTGAAAAACCTATATGAGATAGGATAAGGCAGGACTTCTTGTTTTGCTTGGATTAGGAATGAGTATATGCTCTGTAGCATCAACACTTTATAATTTGTGCATTGACCCGACACTCCTATCATGTCAGACATGCCCATGTTGGCAAATTTTTCTAAAGGTATTTTTAGTATTCCACATTATTTCCATGTTGCCCTAATATTATGTATTTATAGTTGAGGAGCCGCATCTCTTTGTACTGGAATTTATAACTTTTTCAGATTATAGTGAAACAACAGCAGTTGTGGATGTAACCCTATTCTGGGGTGAACCATGTAAATCTTTGTGTTCTTGTGTGTGCATGTGATTTTAGATTTGTTATTATTTTTTCATTTGCTTTCGTATTTCACCGATCCTGGTTAGATGATTATATTCCTAACAGTCCAAAGGGTGGAGCTAGGTATATGGTAAAGAGGGACACGCCCCCCCCCCCTTCCCCCCTCCTGAGAAGAAATTTTTGGCTCTATCCTTGATGCCTCTTCTGGCTCTATCCTCGATGCCCTAAACATATTTATATATTTTATTTTAAGAAAAGGAACAAAAACTTATATTACACACATAATTGACACAGGATTAGTACAGGGTAGTGATTTGATCCATGTTAAATGCGTCAAAAGGACAAGAGGAAGGCTGAAAAGAATTTTAAAAAAAATTGGATTGAAACCATGGGAGAAAGGACATGATTGGTTGGATTTAACAAAGGATATGGCTTTACAAAAAAGCTGATTGTAGATGACAATCCATGTAACTAAACCCAAGTAGTCAGGATTAGGGCCTGTTGAGTTGAGCTAAGCTGAGCCAACATAAGACAAACATGTAGGGATGTCAATGGGGAGGGGAACCCTGCCCCACGAAAAAAAAGTTTTTCCCCCAAACTCAATTAAATTCTGTGATAGGCGGGGACGGGTCCCTATCAGTGTCCCAATTTATTTTTAAATTTTTATTTATTTATTAAATTAATGGTAATTAACACATTTCAAGCAAAACATTACATGTGTTGAAATAAGAAAGAAGAAATAAGAAATAAGAAATATGTATGTCAAGAGATAATTAAAATGACATTATTTTCTTTTTCAAACATACAACTCTATCAAGTTTGTATAGACTTCTAATAGGTGACTAAAAAATATCATTATAAACATTGATTATGTATCAAAAAATTCATTTATTATTTTATTTTATTTTATATAATCGGGGCTGGACACCTTCACTCCAAGCTTGCCCCAAATCTTAACGGGTGGACATAGCTTCTCCCAAACCCGTCCCATTCGGGCCGGGTAATGGCAGGTTCCCAACGGGGTATATAGATTAAATTGTCATCCCAAACATGTAGCAAAAAAATTTTAAAGTAGAAAAAGGATATAGTCGTGTAGAGAAATAAATTGCATAAATAGTTGTATCACATAGTATAACAATGTATATTTTTCACCTTCCAAAGGCCCATTGGACATTGCAATAAAAGCCCGGGCTGTCAAGCATGAGAATTTTAAGTTTGAAAAAAGTCACATTTTGCAAATAAGGTTAAGGTTTGTATTTAGTTCACCCCTACCATCACCTCGTATTGGTAAGACCAACATTAGAGCTAAGTTGGAATTGATATAGTGGAAGTGATAGAGAAAGAAGATCGCGTCTTGAATATGGAAATCCTGAATCCACTGAGGAGAAAATGCTTGGATTATTAGATGTAGCAGAAGCAAAACAAAAAAAATATCACTCCTTTAATCTGGAAACTCTTGAATCTTCTGATGAAAAGTTGAATCCATAAAGGTTGGAAAGAAAATTTTAAATTTTACTAATCAAAACCATCATTATGGAAAATAGTGGCATCCAACTCTTACCAAAAGGTTCAAAATATGGAAACCCAATGATGTAGGACAAATTTGGTACCCTAAAAATAAGGATATTAGTTTTAGAGTTGTATTAGGATTTTTTAGTTTCCACATTTGATTTATTCCTAATTTATCTAGTTTCCTTGTTTTATTAGGATTAGTATAGAAAATATGGGAATTAGTAGTTTACTATTCGAATTACTAGTCTTTATTATAGTAGGGTTAGTATAAAAATGAGTTTTTGTTTTATAGTCAAAATAAGAGTATTTTAACACTATAAATATGATGTAATAGGTCATTATCATTATGTTTTTTATTAATAATAAATAATTACAAATTTTGGAGAATTATTTTCTCTTGTTGGGTGATGAGTTCCCATGTTACTTTGTTACTAAGTAATTCGACGTGTTCGATTCTCCTTCCACGTTTTTGTTCCGCATTATTTGGTATCAGAGCTAGGATTTGCCTAGCTCAATAGCAAATGACGGAGTCGAGAACCCAAATCCCATTGACATTTGTCGTGGGATGGAGGTTGTATGGATGACAATTGACTACCACTAGCACAAATCAATGATAAACTTGGTGCTATACAATGGACGCTTATGCGACTCAATTTTAATGCCCCTAGAGACCCATCAGTCAAGAGAAACTACGCCAGAGGATTTGCTTGAGGCCAGCCTGAAGACAGAGCTATTCACAATTACGAAAGACTTCTAGATTTTGATGGTAATTTTTATCTTGAAGACTTTCATGATTGTGTTTATGATTTAGATGATTGTCTTAATGATTTGAGACTTTCAGAAGAAAAAAAATATGTTTGGGCAGAAAATAAACTCATTGGATTTGCAAAAAGATGGTAGCTTGATTTACAGTGGCATAGCCAATTGTAAAGAAAAAGATGCGTTCGATCATGGCCAAGAATGATAACTTGTTGATGATTAGATTTTTGCCAAGAAATTATTTGCAGATTTTAGAAGATAAATACAGGCTAACATGGGAAAGCACTAAGAAAGAAGTACAAGCAAAATCTGAAATTGTGAAAGTGATTTCAACTAATGAGGTTGCAAATACTGAATCGCTAAAAGAAGTCCACATCATTACTGAATACTCTTTTGTCATAGAAAGCGAAGATCAAAGTTTTTCATGCCTTGAAGAAGATCACAAAGAGTTGATAGAAAATAAAGTTGAATTTATTTCTATTGATGTTGCTGAAATAGTTGGTACAAATAATAAACAAGAAGAAAGTATTGAATTAATAGATCAAAGTCTTAATTTAGTAGAACCAATTGATTTTAAAAATTCTTTTATGCAAGAGAAGGAGCAAGAAATTCCCGTGGAGGAAGTCAAACCTGAATTTACTGAAGGATGATGAAGATGCTTACAAGAAGATTGAATTTGTAGTAGATCAAGAAGATAATTTTTGTTTTATTATATGCACATTATTATCATCAGAAAAAGGGCCTAAAGTTACAGACTTCAAGAAAGATCGGTAAAGGAAATTTTTGAGACTTCAATTGTTATTAAAAAGATTCAATATGGTTATGGACGAGTTCAGTGGTTGCGTTCATCCGGTTAACTCGGAGGATGAGTTCTTTTCAAGTGGGAGAGACTGAAGTAGGATAGATTTGGTATCCTAAAAATAAGGATATTGGTTTTAAAGTTGTATTAGGATTGTTTAGTTTTCACTTTTGATTTATTTTTAATTTCTCTAGTCTCCTTATTTTATTAGGATAAGTATAGAAAATGTGAGAATTAGTAGTTTACTATTCGAATTACTAGTCTTTATTGTAGTAGGATTGGTATAAAAATAGGATTTTTTGTTTCCTAGTCAAAATATGAGTATTTTAGCACTATAAATATGATGTAATAGGGCATTATCATTGTGTTCTTTTTATCAATAATAAATAATTATGAATTTTGGAGAATTATTTTTTCTTGTTGGGTGAGGAGTCCCTACGTTACTTTGTTATTAATGAATTCGATGTGTTCGATTCTCCTTTTACGTTTCTGTTCCGCATTACTCAAAAAATCCTATAAAAAAAAAAAAAAACAAAATGAACCTGGAAATTCCAAAAAAAATTTGCAGTCTAATCCAAAAACACGAAATTAGACATACGGACTATAGAGACCATGTATTGACTCTAAATAAAAATGAAAAAATACCAAAAATGAAAAAGAATACAAAAAACTGTGAATAGTCCACTGAAAACAGCCACTTTTTGGGCCAGAAATGAGTGCCTGATTGGCCGTGTCGTTGGACTCATTTGGAGCTTTCTGGACTATGCTTGGGAACCCGCAACTCTTCGTGAATTAGAAGTTATAGCCATTAGAAGTTTTGTCACAAGACCTATGCAATATGATTGGTCCCCTTCTGGGCTTCTGACGATCCATTTGCTCCAAAAACTTTACCGTCATATGTTCTGCATCATTTATTATTTATAGTGACTGTAAAAATTAAGGGGCTTTACCCCTACAATAAGTCAATGGCCATTAACGGTCCCTAATCAGACAGGGATCTCTTCAGTGCAAATCTTTGGTTCATTGATGCTCAATCCATTTTGAGATGCTGCATGGGTAGCCTCATTAGCCTCTCGAGGAGTGAAGATGAGAGACTTGACTCTAGCTCCTTTGCTATCCATAAGGATTGATTATACCAAAAGTTATTAATTATAGGAATTATTTAGTTATCAAATATTTTTGGATATGAAAGTCATCAAATGTTAATTATTAGTCAGCCCTTTTCTTTTCATGATGAATGACGCATTGCATCATATTATATTAAAGTATCTATAATGTACAAAATGTACAAGATTCAACATATCTGGTGAAATGTGAGCAGGGTCCAATCATGAATCAGAATGTAAAGTGGAATCCCCTTTTAGTCCTCAAGTACAAAATCTCATGAAGCAAATACAAAATCATTAAGCTCTAGCTTGGTTGGTATCTCCTCCACCTCCTCATTTGGGAGGTTGAAGGTTCAAGTCCCCTTAAAAGAGGGAAAGTGTATGTGTGTGTGATTTACCTATCAAAAAAAAAAGAGAGAGAAGTAAAATGGCTGAGATGCCCATTGCCCATGAGCATCCTAGCCTTATGAACAACAATCAACGGGCATTTACTTGTTCACGACTTAATGTATTCTTTCGTGGCCAGAATTACAATAATTTTATAAATGCATTATTTCTTGGCTAGAATAACAATAATTTTATATTTTGAAAGATTCTGAATGAGTGAATTGCAGGTGCAAAATCTAGTTGCAGAAATTGTTGACTCCAAATTGGGAAAACAAGTAATCCTTCCTTTTAATCAGTTTCTTATGTAACGATATGTGATTTATGTTGACCAAGTTAATGATATTTATGAAACCCCTGCAAATCCCTACAGATTACAAGAATCAAGCCATCCCTCACGTATATTGCATCAGAGGAAGTAATGAGCCTTGTCACAGCCCAAGGTCTTGTATTAATTTTTTTTTTCCTTGCTGTCACAGTGTTCTTATGATTGAGGTTTTCATTTTTGAAGTAATTCTCTGTTTGAGCATTACAGTGGCTGAGAACAGTGAATTGAATGAGGTGTGGAAAGACATTCTGAATGCAGAGGGAGATGAAATATATGTGAAGGTAAATGCCTCTTAGTGATGCAGTTATTTTAGTTTTTTAGTATTAAGGTGAAAGTAAATGAGTAACTGTGATGTGGTATGCTGTGTTTACTGAACAGATAAAACTGGAGAAGAGGTTTATGGTAAGCAAATGGCTGAATTAGACGAAATAGGCCTAGCATTCAGAATGGGTTACTGTTTGTTGTATATTTCTTTGATATTAATACCTCTCTGATTTTGAATGTACTTATCTATAAATAAATGCCTTCTGAGATAATTTAGATTAGTAGGTTATTGTTCACCAATCATCTCTGTTTCCTTAATTGAAAGGACAGCTTGGGACATTTTTTGTGCGAGCGCTATTGTTATTCCCCAAACCACACAACTGCTGCAGTTTTGTTTTACTTAAATTACTTGAAGTTATCATAATCATTTGCATGAAGACAAAAAGTATTATGGCATGTACTATTAAAGTTTGAGTTTATTGCTACGTGTGTAATAGAAATATCAGTCTTTTATCAGGGATCATGCAGTGTTTCTAATCCTATAAAATTATAACCAAACCATGAACCTTTTGATGCTTAACTTGCTTCTGTTATTTCTGACAGGACATTGGGCTTTACATGAAAAAGGGGGAGAATCCTGCATTTGCTGAGCTCTCTGAACGAGCATATTTACGTCGAGAAGTTGCAATTGGTTATGTGAAAAACAACAAGAAGGTCAATCATTTTTTTAATTTGGATATCTGAATTGAAAATACTTCGGAGCTTTTTCTTAAACCTTATTCCTTGCAGGTTATAAATCCAATTCCCAAGTCGGAGCCTCTCTCCCTTGAAGTGACAGACTCTCTAATAGTAATATCTGAGCTTGAAGGAGAACAACCTATACTTTTGTAGTATGTGCCAGACAATTTTCATTCGTGATAGCTCCTTGATTATTCTTTATTCTTTCAGGAGCATCATTGTCCCTGTCTTCAAAATATATATATATATATATATATATACATTTTTTTTTAAATTCATTAAAAGGAGTACGTTGTGTTGTTGAGGTCTTATGATGATAAGAAGGTTTAGCAGGCAGAATATGCCACATCTCTATAACAATTATCAAGTCACCAACTTTTTTCTTTTTCTTTTTCTTTTCCTCTTTAGGGTCACAACCTGAGCCACTTCAGAGATGCTTTGAGTTGCACAGCATCAATGTGTGACAATGTCATAGGCCAACCAACCAATGTAAATCACTCAAACAGCAAACATGCGCTTGCAGTGAAGAAATAACGTTGCTTGCTATGAGCTGACATAGCTAGAAGTACCCTTTTTGGGTGACATTATCTACTCGTGTATGTCCAAGAACTTTTCAGTACATACTGAAACTCAATACATTCACTGTAACCCCGGTGACTCCAGGCGAGCTATTATAAATACCAGTCAGTGAATTTACATTGCATCAAATCATGTTTTGTTACTGATTTCTTTTATTATTAATTCAATCTATTGTGGTTTCAAAGAACTAAATTCCTCAGGAGTTTTTTTATGAAGGGAAATGCAATTGTAAGCTTGAGTTTAGATGAGATATGGTGTTTTAATTATTAGATGATCTAAGAATTAAAAATAAAGTGATTGAAATAAATAAAAAATTAATTCATGGACAGTAAAGTTGGCTGTTTTAATGGGTTGTCATTTCTAATGCTAAAACTATGATAATGTTATATATAGCATTATAAATAGCATATTCATCCCAGATCAATTTTTTTTTCTTTGGATTCATTTTGATATTTAATCAAATGATTTTTAAATGGTTAGCTGAAAAGAATAACTAGTGTTAAAAATAAAATTTAGCACAAGAGCAGGAATTTTAAAATATAGTATCGATACTGTAACTTTAACATGACTCAATGTTAGGTTTCCTTTTTTTTTCCTTTCTATGAGAGAATGAAAATTAAATTGAAGATAGATAAATTTAAAAAAGAAAAGAAAAAGGGATGAGAAGAACTAACAGTTTATTTGGATAAGTAGGAGAGAAAGGAAAGGAAAAAAGAGTATTAGTTACGAGAAAAATGAAAGAGAGGAGAGGAAATAATAATCTCTTTTTTATGTTTAGATAATTAATGAAATGAAAAGAAAAAAAAGAATAATATAATTATTTCATTTTGTTTGAAAATAATAACAGAAAGATAAAAAAAAAAAATTTAATTATTTTATTATTATATCTTTTTGATGCTTTAAAATAAAAGTGTCATTTTTATTTTAATTTTTATAATTTTAAAAATAATATTAATATTATAAAAATTTCATTAAATCCCTTTCCTTTCTTAAATTTTAAAACAAATATGCCTCTTCTTCCATCCTCCTTCCCTTCCTTTCTTTCCAAGCGAGGTGTAATTTATTAAGAATAAGCAGTGATATCTATCATCACGTTAACGCTTGCGACGGTGTTGCAGAGGCCACGAACTAACTTGTAACAATTAGGGTACAAAAAATATATATGTACTTCATAAATATAGCTTCGCTACCTTAACGCGAGTAATTTGAAACCCTACACTACAGAAAGCCCTCTCTTGATCTCTCTCCCTAATAGTCTGAGAAGATGGCGCATGGAGGTTACGGCAAGCGCCGGGTCGCCGGACGCAAACAGGTGAGTAGTCGCCGGTCCAAAGGACTAGGTGTCGACAAGAAGCCCAAGCCTAAGTTCGTCTCTCTCAAGAACCAAATTCGATCCGTCGAGCGTATGCTCCGAAAGGTGTGTTACCTCTTTCACTTCGATCACGAAGCTCTTAATCCTACTGCGTCATTTATATTTTCTTTATATATGCATATAGCTAATGAAGTGTTCTTTTTTAAAGCTAGGGTTTATGATAATTGAAGGTCTATTAGTTTGATTAATGTGGTATTAGAGGACGACACCGTGTATTTTTCGTGATTAAACTATTCATGAATATTCAAAAATTCGTAACTATCGAGCGATGGTTTCTGCCTTGGGTTTATAATATAATCAAGGATCAATAATAGTAGCACCTAAGTGAAGTTAATAATATCCCAAGATTGCAGTGAATAGCATAAATTAGCAATATTGAGTTAAGAAGGGTAAACGGGTATTAGCAATATATTGATGATCTCCCATTACAACTACAAGCCAAATTGCAAAGATCAGTTTTGAACTCGGCCTGTTGAATTTGATGACTTTGTCTGTGGCTAGTTTGCCAAATATGGATTTGTGAAGGATGCTAAACTTGAATTGAGGTTAGGTGAGATAGAAGATATGTGAAGAATATTTCAGAAATGCTTGGAACGCCTGGTTGTTTACCAGGCAATGCTACAAAGGAGTCATCGTTGTCTGGCTACCACTTTTGTCTTTTGGGTTTCCCTTCGTCCATCTTCATTATGCTCTATATCCTCCATTTTGTGACTACCTCATGGAAGAAGTTTATAAATATTACAATGAGCTCAATTCCACTCCCTCATTTCCTCTTCTACTTCTCCCTATCTCTTTCTCATAAACATAAAAAATATCTTGTTGTATTTTTTTGATTTCAATCCTTCAATCTGTTTTTTTTTTTCAAATAGATATTGCCCTTTAATTTGTCTTTTGATTATGGAAATATTTCAAATTTTTTGACACTTTTGTATGTTATGGAAATAATTTTGCTTCAATAGAAAATATTTGAATTTCTTTTTTCCTAATTATTTTCATTGATGTTCAGTAGGAATAGGAACATTTTGGTCATTCCAACTGAACAAAAGGAATTTTGATACTTGATGACAACATTGACAAGATTGTTGGGAATCAGAGTCGCTTAATTTAAGAGGATTAGGATGCAAATTAATTGGATTCCTCCATATTTAAGAAAGATGCATGCGTGTCTATTTACCAGTGTTTCAAATTTTTTAAAAACTGGATTAGACCAAGTAGACCACAGTTTGACCGATGAACCAGAAGGTGTTCACTTTACAGTTTCCGTAACCCTCCTTTTTCTGGTGGGGGTGAAAGGAATTGGTCAACTAGCAGATGAACAGCTAATCTGCTTGAACCGGTAATGGATTCTGAAAATAATCTTTTTCATACTTTTAATACTATGCTGAGCTCTTTATATTCTGCTTAGCTTTTGGTTTGAAGAAACATTTTTAGAACTTTTTTTTTTCAAGTGTTTGTTGTATTTTCTCTCTCTCTTTTTTTTTTTTGGGGGGGGGGGGAGAGTGGGGACTTGGGGGGAGAGAAGGGAAGGTGTTTTCTCAGAATACTTGTACTTATAGATAAAAACGTCCATCAAGATTCAAGTGCAGTGATTGTACTGCCATTTCTCCTGGCAGCTTATTTTGAAAAATGATTTACTACTTTAAAAGAAACATCAATCCACCATCCATTTGCGAACACCACCACCTTGCTTAACTGCATCAACAATGAGCTTTGGGGACAGGGATTGGGGGGGGGGGGGGGGGGGTTGCAATTGCCCCTTCTCAAACTTTTTTAACTTTGTATTTTCTTTTCCAAATATACCCTTTTAATTTATATCCCCCCAACCCAAAATCTAGACTTTCACACTTTAGCATTATTTTAATTTCAATTTGACCTCTCAATGGAACTTTTATCAAATTTTAGGAATTGTTTTTGTATAACCTAAAGTTTCTTTAGGGTCTCTTTCTTTGGTTGTATTTCTTGTTTGACTTGTAAGTTTAGTTGTATTAATAAATTTAGTTATTTATAAAAAATTATTATCAGTCAATATTAAAATATTATTTCTTTACTTTTTAATTCTATGATCCAATATTTAAAAGAAATCCCCCCCCCCCCCCCCCCCAAAAAAAAAAAATCCTAGCCTCGTCCCTAATGAGCTTGACACTAACCTACGTTCTTTGCTGGACCTATGGCTGCACCAATGTTCACAATAAGCTCACAGACTATAGTACTGGCCTGTTTAATCATATCAATCAACATTTTTTTCTCTCCCCAAGTTCAGTGTTCTTAGATTTGAATCTGACTTGTGCTCCTTTATAGAAAGCTTAAAACCATGGAGGTGAGGAATGTGTTTGAGTTCAAACCACCCTTTCCAATGATGACTCTGGCATGGCATGTGTCTATGCTAATCTTCGCTCTAGTGCATTGTGATTGCTAGGTCAAATGATGCTGGTCGTGAATGGTTGGTGGTGTGTGGTGGCAGCTTTAAAGAGGCCCTTCTGTTGAATTTTATTGAAGGGTTATATCTACTGTAAGAGTAAAAGGTTGTATCTATCTTAAGAATGAAATATTTCAACCATTATAAGGGATGGAATTTACAGAAAAAGAAAAGAAAAGAATGGAAAAATCTTATGGACTATCGAACGGCAGTTCAAAAAGTGGCTTTTCAAATAGACAGTTAAGTTGATGTTAAAGAGCATGGCTCTAGTTTTGGTTTATATATGAAGGTAAAGAACAACTTCAAATTTTAGAACTCTTTTAATGGCTTCACACACTTTGGACTGATTTCTTAAAAAAAAAGAAGGTTGTTCAGCTCAAATGGTTTTTAGGAAATTATTATTATTTTGATCGGTAATGGTTTTAGGAATTATAGAACCTGTAAAGTAGCCACTTCATGGTTTGGGTAGTTCAACTGTCAAGTCCAGGCCGATTTTTAAAACATTAAGAGCAATGATGAAGAAATGAATAACTTACCCCAAAAAAAGAGAGAGAGGAAGAAACGTGTATGATCTACCTAGAAGACGAGGGATTTCAATCAAATTGCTGTGTATTGAAAAAAAGGCTAATCCAGGAATTTTGGCATTTTTTTTGCTTTTGGTTTTTTTTTTTGGTTTTGGGGGGGGGGGGGGGGAGACCCTTGGGGTTATATGAGTTGGGAAGAGGCTTGGGTAATATCTCCAAGATCACAGGGTCAACTTCCACCCCAAGGGGCACTTACCTATCAAATATATATCTTGGGGAGAGAGAGGGAGAGAGATTGGTTATGCACATATGTGTGTATTGATGAGATCACTTGCAAGTTTATCCTTACATTGCAGATTTGCAATAGAGCTCATAATTTTAATTTAACTAGTTGCCTTTACACAGCAGTCTTATACCTAATTTTTTTTATCAGTAGTCTTACACTTAATTCAGTATATTTATTCATTTCTTTGATTAGTATAGTTGTTATTGCATAATGCGATTTTGGACTTCTTGCATTAGTTATTTTTACATTTGATGTTGATTTATCAAATTGGAGATGTCTAATTTTCTTTTCTTCCCCCAGGCCTTACCCTCTATATAAGAAAAAGAAAAAGAAAAATGATAGAGGTATCCCAAACTATCTTAACCTCATGGACGTGCTCCTCTTTGACTGGTTTCATTAGTACCTGATGGAATTTCGAATAGCCGACCTCTCTCAACGCTTACCCCACAGCACTAGACTGATAACTCTGGAACATTTCTAGTAGCATAATTTGATGTCTTTACGTAATCTACAGGTGCTGTGAAATAGTTCTATTCCTTGTGGAGCATGGATTCTAGTTACGTTCTAACTTAATTATTTATTCAAGGATCTTCCATCTGAAGTCAGGGAAGCTCAAGAAAAGAAGTTAGAAGGACTCAAGAAACAACAAGAGATTCACAATCGTCTGGCTGTGGAGCGCAAAATATTCTTGCGTGACAGAAAGATTAAGTTTTTTGGTAAAAAAAAATTATTCTTTGTCATTTTTCTTAGTTTATATTCAATTGGGAAGTATTACATACATTGTAATTTGCACTGAATTCTGCATGACTATTGTAATATAACTTGCTGTGGGTAGAAAGAAGGAAGATTGAACGAAGAATAAGACGTTTGGAGAAAATGCAACGTGCTTCCTCTGGGCAGGCCCAAGAGGCAGATATTGCTGAGCAGCTTTCTAAATTGAAAGAAGATCTTGAATATGTGAGGGTAAGTTATATATCAGACAATTCTCACCCTTTATCTTTTGTGAATGAATGCTTCATATTTGATCTTAATATTTGAGACTCTAGTTTGGAGAACATGAGACACTAGTTTTTGGGAGTCTCTTTTGTATAGGGGTTCACCTTCCTTCGGGTGATTTAGTGAAATGCTTACTTGTAAAAAAAATTTAAAATTGATATGATCGAGAATTGTTTTCTTGTTTTGAGAATTTCATTAGCATTTTCTGCACTTCTCTTCCAGAACAAGGAAAGGTACAAATGCATTACCTTTATAATTGGTCATGCTATATAATTAATTTTAAGTGTGATTGTTATAACTGTTTCCCCTCCATCCCAGCCCCCCCAAAAAAAAGGCACCGAATTTTGTTGTTGTTGACTTTGACCTATGTCCTCCCAGAATAACATTCTGTCCCACCACCTTAGTTCAGTCTCTTAAATATCAGTCAGCTACTGGCTTGTCTAATCTTTCAAGTAGTGTCATTGGAAATTGTGAGGCCCAAAATTCGGACATTACTGGACCTTTACTACTCAAAATGTGATATTCGTCAATTAGCAAATTTTATTTTTGTTACACTAGTAAATTATAATGCAGATATGCATAAGGAAGACCCATATGTTGTGATTCTTACGGCTTTAGTGAAGGTTCTTCAGTCTCCTATAAAGTCCCACTAACAAGAAGTAAAATGGTAGAGGGTGGTTACTGATGGGATCTAGGAATGATTAGACGGAATGGTGCAGCACAAGAGAGAGAACAGAGAAGAGAAGAAAGATTGAGAGAGAAAGAGAGGGAAACCAAGAGTGAATGTTCCCCCTTTCTCTATGTCTAGTTCATGATCGCCGGCATGCTAGCTCAGGTCGGAGATAAAACTTTTGAGGTTCTGAAGGAAGTGGATGGGTCGACGAAGCTCTTTCAGATCATCGAAAGAGGTCCAAGTGTGGTGAGGAAGATATGGGTGCTACGTGGGGAGTTGGAATGGGCTTGCAACATTCTGGAGTCCCATTCTTCAGGCAACAGAAGAGTTGTATTCCCCATTGGAGTGCATGGAAAACATAGAAGCCTAATTCTGTGGAAGGGATCCAATCATCGAGGTAATTTCATAAGACTGCAAGGACGTACGCAGCGAGGGATCCGGTCTCTCTTTTTGCCGGAAGATCTAGAGAACGGAGGATGGTTCTCTCTATGCTCAGGCCTTCAGGAACTTGGGTCCATCTTTGCCACGACGTTCTAAGAACGATCAAGGATCCTATTTAGAAGTAAGCAGGTTATGCGACTGGTCCGACGGAGCCCATTCAGGTAGAACCGAAACCTGCCAATGCTCCAGAAGACTTCGAGGTTCACCTTGGCTCTTGTGGTAGCCGTTTGCAGTATCTCAGACGTTGCTTAATCGGTAGATTTGGAGAGTTGGCTACCCCTGTTCCTGAGAAGACGAAGATTCTGAGGTGGGCTCTCAAAAATTGGAGGATACAAGTTGGTCTGAAAGTGCTCGATTTGAACGGTGCGTGGTTTCTCTTCGAGCTACCGTCGGAAAAGGAGGCCAAAAGGATCCTCAACAGTCGTTTATGGACCTTTGAGGGGAT
Source organism: Nyssa sinensis (assembly GCA_008638375.1). Classification (NCBI taxonomy): domain Eukaryota; kingdom Viridiplantae; phylum Streptophyta; class Magnoliopsida; order Cornales; family Nyssaceae; genus Nyssa; species Nyssa sinensis. The sequence continues at coordinate 5,470,090 of CM018045.1, forward strand.
GGCAGTGACGCTTAAGCCGTGGTCCCCGTCAGGGTGCTGCTCGGAGATGGCTAACACTGGTTTAAGGTGGATACGGAATTATGGGTATTCCCGCTTTTCTGTGGAGTATAGAAATGTTTCGGGCTCTGGGGGATCGGTTGTGGGCCGTTTCGTTACCGGTGATAGGGACACGGCAGAGCGCCGTCAACTGCGGTGGGCTCGAATTCAGGTCAGAGGACGCCGGGGGAGTCTGTCCTTGCGTCTTTCACCATTAAGTGTGGGATATGGAACTTTCTCTCTTCCGGTATGGTCGGAGGATGGACCGATGTGTGTCGCCGAGACTCCCATCGACGGTTGGATGTTGCAGAGGCACAACCGGAAGACAGGGGTCAAAGGAAAGGAGTTCACGCGCCCGAGGAGTGCGTCTGCTTCTTTTGTATCAACAATAATTATAAAAGTTAGTAAAAAATAATATCCATTTATTTTTCAAGCATTAAGACTCAAAATTACAAGAAGATATTTCTATTATTTTTTCTAAAATAATAGAAAAGTAGTAGGGAAATAAAGTGTATAGAAATAACTATTTTAATACTAAACTACTAATTATAATAGGTCTAAATCGCTATTTGTTTTACTTTTTATTTTATATGTAAATTATGGCAAATTATCTAATTCGTAGATATTACATAGTATATATCTATTATGTCATTTATCATGAATTAGTCTTCATTTATCATGAATATGATGTATATGCCTTAAACATACACAAATATTCAATAAATAAACTTATTTGTATAAATAAATAAATTTTTAGTTATGTTTCCACATGTTTCCAAGTTTTTTTCCGTTTCCATTATGTTTCCGAAACGTTTCTGAAACGTTTCCATTTCCGGACAGACCGAAACTATACATCGAAACGATATTTTGATCCTTGGTCTGCGCTCTGACAACCTGACGGACATGGCAGGAACTGGGATACGGGTTGCTACACGCAACCGTTTTTCAAATCTCAAATCCCTTACGAAGGCTGATCGGACGGTGGGGATTGGAGAGACTCTTCCAGAAGCTACGAGGCCATGGGGCTATAACGCCGATTCGGCGCTCCGTGTTGGGCCTTATGGTTTGGGCCTATTTCAACAGAATGGTGGAAACACAAGTGGTTCGGGCCAGTCTCAGGTCTGGACGATTTCCAAAAGGAGGGCTTCTTAAGTCAAAGAGTAATTGGGCCCAATTTCACGGGAGTTATAAGGGCTGGAGAGGAGCAGCCCAAAAACCCATCTCACATGCCCAGCCCACCAGACCCAGCTCGGGGCGCCATCCACCAACAGGTTTTATAACGACAAGCACCAACCAAGCCAAGACAGTGGCTATTCGTGGAAGGGGTAGACGTGGTGAATTAACATTCAGGCCAAAGCAGTTAACTGCTGGTGCAGATTCAGACTCAATCAGGGATAAGGCGAAAGGAAAAATCAAGGAGAAGGATACTGAGCAGCCTTCGACATCTCACTCAGGCAACGTTTCAGAGGGGCCTGCTACAGACTGCAGCAGTTTGTTGGATGAAGGTGAGTTTCTGCAGTATTTGGAAAGCAACTTTTGTAAGGAGATACTTCAAATTGATACAGGTAGCAGGGAGCTCCTTTGCAGCAGAAGAGGAATTGGCCACAGCCCTTGAGATGTCAAACTGCCCATTAGATCAGGGGGGGGGGAATTGGAGTTGCAGCAGGAACTTGACGAACAGATGGAAGTTTGTAATCCACGGGCAATTGTTCTACCAGAAGGATACCCAATTGATGAGCCACAGATTGAAGGGGAGATTTTGTGTCATCAGCAGAAACTATCTGATGAATGGGTTTTCAGGAAATTGGGGAAGGTTAGCAAGCTGTTAGGGGTTCCTTGTGTGGGTTTTGAGGACCAATTGATGACATTATTCAGAGACATCGTAATGTGCAACGCTCGACTCTCCTCAAGCAATGTTTCGGAAAAAGATAGAGAGTATAAATCAGCGAGAAGGATGCAGAGAGTTATGAAGGAGTTGTCTTGCACGGTTAACTATGGGGGTAGTAAATCGGCGGGGGCCTTGGGAGGAGGCACTGATAGACTCTAACCTCTTTTTTATGAATCTACAAATATTGTCTTGGAATGTGAGGGGGTTAAATGACCCGGATAAGCGTGCAGTTATAAAAGGATTATTACGGGAATGGAAGCCTTCTGTAATCTGTCTTCAGGAAACCAAAGTGGAAAGTTTCACGAGGAGTCTGGTTCGATCCATTTGGGGCTCCAGGTGGATCAAGTGGGTTGCTTTAAACGCTCGGGGATATACAGGAGGTATTTTAGTGGCATGGGATTCCAGAGTGGTTTCTTGTTTAGATCACAGAGTGGGCGATTTCTCTATCTCTTGCAAATTTAGTTTGTCGTCCAATTCTCTGGTTTGGGGCTTTTGCGGTGTCTATGGGCCAGTTATTGATGGGGCTAGAGGTCATTATTGGGAGGAGCTGCAGTCTATGCTTCTCTCCTGGCAAATCCCCTGGTGCTTAGGGGGAGACTTTAATGTTGTGAGGAACCCAGATGAGAGGGTAGGAGATGGGCGGTTGACCTCAGCTATGCGGAACTTTAATAAGTTTATAAATTCTCAGAGTCTGGTAGACTTGCCCCTAGAGGGAGGGAGATTTACCTGGTTCAGAGGCGACCATCAGTTGGCTAAGTCTAGATTGGACAGATTCCTAGTGTCGCTCCAATGGGAGGATCACTTCCCCGGCATTGCCCAGAAGTGCCTTCCAAGGCCTTGCTCTGACCATCACCCGATCATGCTGTCTTGTGGGGGTTCTGGCTTTGGAAAAAGCCCCTTCAGATTCGAAAACATGTGGCTTGAAAGTGATGGGTTTGTGGAGTTGGTGAGAAAATGGTGGGAGTCTTATGCTGTGACTGGTTCTCCAAGCTACTGCATTGCCAAAAAGCTGAAACTCCTTAAGGAAGACCTTAAAATATGGAATAGAGAGGTCTTTGGTCTTATCCAAGTAAGAAAGCAGACTATTCTGAATAATCTACTGGAACTGGACAAGGAAGAGCAGATGGGGCCCATTTCAGCTGTTAAAAGGGTGGAGAAAGAGGGCCTAAAGGGTCAAATAGGGCAGATCCTTAAGATGGAGGAAATCTCTTGGAGGTAGAAATCTCGTGCTGTCTGGCTTAAAGAGGGAGACCGCAACACCAAGTTCTTTCACAGGATGGCTTCATCCCATTATAGAAAGAAAAGAATCTCCTCCATTGTTGTTGACAATTGTGTGCTCACAGAGGAAGAGACAATTAGAAGAGGAATTGTCGATTTCTTTTCTACTCTCTACTCAGAGCCGCGGAGTTGGCGTCCTGGAGTGGAGGATATTTGCTTGAAGAGCTTGAACGGTGAAGAAGCCTCTAGCCTGGAGTCTCCTTTCTTGGAGGATGAAGTGCTGAAAGCCTTGGAAATGTGTAATGGGGATAAGGCTCCAGGGCCAGACGGGTTTTCTTTGTCTTTTTTCAAAAAATGCTGGACTGTTCTGAAAGCGGATGTGATGGCAGTGTTTGGGAGTTTCCATAGGGAGGGGGGCTTTGAACGAAGCCTCAATGCTTCCTTCATCGCTCTCATCCCAAAGAAGGGGGGTGCAGCTTGCATTAAAGACTTTCGCCCCATTAGCCTGGTAAGCAGTGTTTATAAGCTAATCGCTAAGGTTCTTTCCTTAAGGCTAAAGAAGGTTATGGGTAGTATCATTTCTCCTTCCCAAAACGCTTTTGTGGAAGGGAGACAGATTCTTGAAGGCGGCTCTTATAGCTAATGAATGTATTGACTCTAGACTCAAGCAGAAAAAGAAAGGGTTGGTCTGCAAGCTTGGATATTAAAAAGGCCTTTGATCATGTTAATTGGGGTTTCTTGATGGGTATGTTGGCTAAGATGGGTTTTGGGATCAAGTGGAGGAAGTGGATTCAGTCGTGCATTTCCACAGTTTCTTTTTCGGTCCTTGTCAACGGATCCCCCGCAGGCTTCTTTCGTTCGTCTAGAGGATTGGGATAGGGGGATCCACTATCTCCCTTTCTCTTCGTGATCGCTATGGAGGCTTTGAGCCGCTTTATGAGCCGGGCCGAGGAGATTGGCCTTATCAAAGGCTTCCAAGGGGGGGCAAGAAGGGGAAATAGCACTGTCGTCTCCCATCTTTTATTTGCAGATGATACCATCATTTTTTGCGACCCCACAGTCTGCCAGCTTCGCTTTATCCGTTGCATTCTCGTGTGTTTTGAAGCTGTGTCGGGTCTAAGGATTAATCTGGCTAAGAGTTGCATCTTTCCGGTTGGGGCTATTCAGGGGCTGGATCTTCTAGGCTAGCACCTTGGGCTGCAAAGTGGGCTGCTTCCCCTCTTCTTATTTAGGTCTTCCTTTGGGAGCCAATGCGAGATCCATTGGGGTTTGGGATCCGGTGGTTGAGAGGTTTCATAGCAAGCTTGCTGGCTGGAAAGGCCAACTCCTTTCTAAAGGAGGCAGGTTCACTCTTATTAAAAGTTCGTTAGCCAATCTTCCTACATATTTCATGTCTCTTTTCCAGATTCCGAAGTCAGTGTGTAGAAGATTGGAGAAGATTCAAAGGGACTTTCTTTGGGGCCTATGAGGGCGATTGTAGGAAAATTCACCTGGTGGCGTGGGACAAAATCAAGAAGCCCCATTCTCTAGGGGGCTTAGGGGTGAAGGATTTGAGAATTTTCAATACAGCCCTTTTAGGTAAATGGTTATGGAAGTTTGACGATAGTGACAAGGATCTTTGGAAGGAGATTATTGTGTCTAAGTATGGGAGTGAGAATGGGGGCTGGTGTTCGGGTAGCGTTGATGGGCCGATGGGTTGTGGGCTATGGGGTTACATTAGAAGAGATTGGAGACCTTTCAAGGACATATGTAGGTTTGTCATTGGTAAGGGTGACCGGGTGAAATTCTGGGATGATGTGTGGTGTGGGGCTACGTCTCTGAAGATGAAATTCCTTAGGCTTTACAGTTTGGCTACAAACAAGGCGGCGTGGGTTCGTGAGTACGTGATGAGCATCGGGAATACTCTTGTTTGGGCTCCTTCTTTTAGAAGAGATTTCCTCGATTGGGAGCTTGAGGAGGTGGCCTCTTTTCTTAGCCAAATCAACAATTTTCGAGCAATGGAAGGGCGTGAAGATAAGAGGCTTTGGATTCCGGATAAGACTTCCTTTTCTGTGAGTTCTTTCTATAAGAGTTTGTTTCCTGCCGGAAGCTCTATCTTTCCTTGGGAGCTCACTTGGCATTCCAAAGCCCCCCCTAGAGCCTCTTTCTTCGCTTGGGAAGCTTCTTGGAGGGCCATTTCAACCGCGGAGAACATGATGAAGAGAGGTTTCCTGATGGCTAGTAGATGCTACTTTTGTATGAATAAAGAAGAAAGAGTGGATCACGTTCTCATGCATTGCCATGTCCCCTGGAGCTGTTGGAACCTAGTTCTTTCCCTTTTTGGAGTCTCATGGGTCATGCCAGCTTCCGTCAAAGATCTGTTGTTAGCATGGGAAGGGTGCCATCCTTCCTAAAAATATAAAAAGAATCTGGAGATTGGCCCCCATTTGCCTTTTATGGTGCCTATGGAAAGAAAGAAACAATCGTGTCTTTGAGGATCGGGAGCTTTCTATTCCCTACCTTAAAGACGCCTTTTTGCGTTTATTATTTTTTTGGGCCAAAGAGGCTTTTGCCTGTAGATATTACGTCTTTTGTTGACTTTATGGGGTCTTTAAGACCTTTGTAATTGGGTTTTTGCCCTTAGCCCTTCTCGGGCTTCTTTATATACATCTTACTTATCAAAAAAAAAAATATGCAGATATGCATTATGGTATTCATTCGAGAGCTGAAGTTGATTTTTATTTGAACTGCAGTTCTTTCCCAAGACAGAGAAATATGTTTCTTTATTTATGGGAGGTGATGATACTGACATAGTTGATAGGAGAAATGGATTAAGGAAGCAGATCAAGGCCAATTTAATTGCTGCTGCAGCTAGTGGGAAGGATTTGGAAGGTATTTCCTTTGTACTACTTATACTAGTAAATAGTAACTTATGACCTAATATTTTAAGGGTAGATTTATATCCTTCAATAATCAGACATGAATATGGGTGTCATGCTCCATAATTGATATGCAATGCTGTATATACAAGTATAAAGTTTTTTAAGCAGAGCCAGTAGTTATATATTCGTGTTCAATCAGGGGCTATCCTTGAGAAACTACCTCAGACTAATTATCCAAAGCATAAATTATGTAACATCTACCCTGGACCATTATTCTTCATAGATATAAGATATCAAATAATGAAGAATTTCTTGGAATGGTTGTGTCAAAAAGCATAATGAAGACATTTAATTATACAATTTTGGTACTGGTACCTCGTCTATAGGGAGTTGTATCAACGTATGCTGCATATCATTACTTATTTTTCCATCAAGGATTTTGATAGTTAGCTCTTGTTTGTTGCCATTAGAATCATTAGTTGAAAGTTTTAAAAAAGATCATATGATTGGTTAAACCATAATGGTGGATGTAAAAAACATTTAGAAACAATCTACAAAACTTGTGCATCTAACTTTCAATTTATTAGATCAAAAAAGTATGCTGCTGATCTGGACAGACTGCCCTGTAGGATGACATAATTGAATGAATAAATCATCCAAGATCCCTCTCTTAGGATGTGGATTTATAATTTTTGCCTAGAATTCTTAGGTGCGACACTCATTATTTTCAGTATCTCCTGTTACAATTGTGAAACTAAATTAACTTTTTAGGGTTGCTGCCTGCTGGAGTTCTTTCTATCCTTTGAAGTGTGAAATGAAAGTAGTTTGGTTGAACTTGTGGGTTTTAAAATATTGTGAGTTCAAAATAGTTAGGGTTCTCTTCTTCATTCTTCAGAAATCCATAATTTGAAAGTTTACCAATCCATAATTTGAAGTGTCTTTGTGCACCTTGTTTAACTAGATCAAAGGAATGGTGAATCTCTCCAATGTCTACATTGACTCCTTATTTTTTGGTGGGTGGGGTGGGGTTTGTTAGGAATATAATCACCTAACCAGTATCGGTGAGGCACAAAAGCAAATAAGAAAACGAATCTAAAATCAAACACACACACAAGAACACAAAGATTTACGTGGTTCACCCCAGAATAGGGTTACGTCCACGTTTGTTGCGGTTTCACTATGATCTGAAAGTGTTACAAGTTACAATGAGATGCGGCTCCTCAATTATAAATACATAGAATTAGGACAACAGGAAAATAATGTGAAATACCAAAATTACCCTAAAAAAATTAGCCTCAGTGAATTGCCCCGAACCCCCTCCTTTGGGTAGGGGGGCAGGAGCCCCCTTGCAACCCCCCGACCAACTTACCGGGAAGTTGGATCCGCAGGAGAGGAGCTAGTGTCCAGTACTTATTAGGATCCACATTACCCAACAAGGTTCTCCTCTCTTGTACAGTGTGTGTGTGTGTGTGTACTTTGTCCAAAAAATAACAAGGGACTGACCTGAAGTCATTCTGGAATTGCCATCCCAAACATGCTCCTTACTTCTGCTAATTAGAATTTGATGATGTGAAGAATTAAGATTTGAGAAGAAGGCTTACTTCTTTAATATTCGGTTTCTAAGCAGACACGATTGCCTGGACAAAGGGCCTAAAAGAAGTTGCTTCTTGACATGCGTATTGAGGACGATGGCCTTTTCCCCGTTTTTAATGCACTTGTCATACCTGCTAATTTACTCTTGTTTTTGTTAATTTTCAGTTTATCTTGCTATGCTAATAGGATTATGTTTTCCCTTTCGGACTTCCTTTAACAGAGACAGGGAGTGAGGATGATGGGCTTTTGGACCTGAGCGAGGATGATTTCTTCCTAACAGGAAGCTCAAGTGATGAAGCCGATGCAGACGATGAATGGACAGATAAAAGTACAAGGTATACTATACTTCGAAAATTGGGAAAGGAGATGCAACTTATAAAGTTCTTATTTTGATCTGAAGTGCTACATTTTTTTAGTTCCAAGGGATGTTTTTGCCCCCCCTCCCCCCGATCTCATTAGTCACAATAAAAAAAAAAAAGAGGATATTGCTGAGAGTACAGATCAATGCAATATTTTAGCACAAGGTATACTATACTTCGAAAATTGGGAAAAGAAGATGCAACTTATGAAGTTCTTATTTTGAACTGAAGTGCTAAAATTTCTTAGTTCCAAGGGCTGCTTTTGGGGCCCCCTTGATCTCATTAGTAAAAAAAAAAAAAAACCGAGTATTGCGGAGAGAAGTAAGGATCAACATAATATTTTGTGTCTGTGATGAATTAGTACATAATCATTGAATTCTGACCAAAGACACTTTGACTGAATACAAGTAGCGGATCCCAACCTTTATGACAAGTTATTGCACACATATTTTTAGTGGCTTTTTTTATTAAAAAAGTAAGAGTATTGTACTAATGATGCCCAAGGGGCGCAAACCCATTTACAATTGCACACTTGATTAGAGTCTCAAGTTTTCCAAAAAATTTACAAAACTATGAACATTTTTTTGATTCGTACAAAACTATGAACATATGAGGGCTATGATTCTATATACCAAAAAATAAAGTTTCAAAAAACTATATTGGAATCTACAAATGCCCATTGTCCTCCTTTGAAGATATGATGGTTCCTTTCCCTCCAAATACTCCAAAAGAAGCAAAATGTGCCATCCTCCACACATTCCTTCTCCTCTTCCTCCCACTAACCCGAAGCCACTCTTTAAAAAAATTCCAACACCCAAAGAGGCATGACCCAACTACACCCTGAGAAGCTTGAACACAAGACACCACACCTCCCTCGCAAAAGAGCAGGGGAGAAATAAGTGATCAACCGATTTGCCCTCTCTCAAACACATACTTCATCTTCCGGTGAGATAGAAGCCCTCTTTTGAATATTATTATTTTATTCTTTTTGATAACCGTGGGTTTCTAATCCTTGCTGTAGAGCGAGCTAAGTTTACCAACTAGTCACACGGAGCGGTGCATACCTCCACTGCACGCGCGGGTATTTGGTCTAAGGCCCTGGGGTGGCCCCAACAGAAGTTTTTGAGCCTATGGAGTATCGAACTCAAGACCAATGGAGATTACTCTCATCTATCTTGTGGCCGGCTACCACTTGGCCACCGCCCTTGGGGTTTCTTTTGAAGATTATCCATTGTGAATACGGTTCCTCAAGCTAAACACCATATGAAAAATGCAGCTTCTGATGAACTTTCGAGCACCAAACTATTCTCCAAGTGAAATTGCTCACCCCCTTCCTAGTTAGATCCTTGTCGTAGGGCCTAACTAAATTTTCTGCAACTATTTCCTCCAAACAATCAAATCCAAAGTATCCCTTCTAGATCTAGATTGGTGAAGAAAGCCCAGGAAGCACACTACATCATCCATTTCCCAATCATTAATATTCATGCGAAAGCAGGGATCCTAAATTATGCCACCCTCCGAGAAAGTGAGATAATCCATTATCATAGCTTCTTGATTCAAAGCAATATTAAACAATCGCAGAAATCTGTCCTTCAAAAGCATTTTCACCGCTCCATACATCCTTCCAAAAGAAACCCGAGCCCCATTCCCAATTGCAAAACCAATTCTTAGGAGAAAATCACCCTCCCCTTACTAATGATCCTCCACAAGCTCCACCCCAAATGCCCCTCCCCTCGTCTAGACACCCTTCCACCTGCATCACACCCAAATTTGAACTTGATGACTCTCCTCCACAATACCCCTTGCTCCACTGCAAATCGCTAAAGCCATTTCCCCAATAATGATTTATTAAACACTCTCAACGGCTTTATGCCCAATCCCCCTTCTTTCGAAGGCTTCCAGATTTTATCCCAACTTGATGACTATAATTAGTAGAGTTGGCAATTCCCAAACTGATTGCATTGAACACCTTAAGTGCACCTCTCTGTTGGAATATTAGTACGATAGCACTCACTACCCATTTTGATTTGCACCACTAACCTGTGTTGTTAATTAAAGTTCATCTTAGATTCCTATCATTTGCCTTGCAGGGAACAAGCTTCTAGTACTTCTGGAAAAGCTGCATCTGGCATGTCCAGTGATGAAAGAACTCAGGTTTTTAATTAAATTTTGGCATTTTGCTCTCATAATAAGATGTGTGAAGTTATAAACAGTATCTGATTTTCTTTTTTCTCTGCAATGTAATTGAAGAAGCAGAGTTCTGCTCGAGCTCTGATGCCTCCTCCTCGCCCATCAACCAATTCGTTTTCGAGTTCAATTAATGCTAAATCAAGGTTTGGAAGTTCATCAAGGAAGACTTACATCCTTACGGAGGGTTGAAATGTCCACATCCAGTAACACATCGAATAGCATGAGTGGCTCATCCTTTAAAAACAGGGCATCTTCAGATTCACGGGTGGGCCAGAGTAGTAATCTGAGTTCCAACTCTGATGCTCACAAACCCCGAAGAAAGAGAAGGCCTAAGAAGAAAAAGCAACAGGTCCAATAATAGTGACATTTTACATGTGCCATCTCCTTTTCAGTGTTGTCATTATTACAGTACTACTATACGTCTTCTTAAGGATTTTGTAGGGTGTTACCTCTGTTAAGTTTTACTGTTGACAGGCATGAATTGAGTTCACTGCTGATAGAACTTCTGTAACCATTTGAAGCAGCTTATAGAATGTTCATGCAATATTCTTACAGCTTGGTTTCAACTATCAACGTGTTTATTTTCTCTTTTCATGAATAGTAAAGAATCTGTATGATGAGATCACTGTCCTGATGCATGTGGACTCACGTCACTCTTGCTGCTCATTAAAAAATTATTTGGGAAGAAAATTGTTTTGTTTCTCTCTCTCTCTCTCTCTGTGTTGTCTTTGCCTTTTTCCTTTAATTTTGTTTGGTGGATGGTTTCTGTAAATATTTGATGGCCCAGCTGTTGAGTTCACAATTTTCAGTTTCTTCAGTTTGTATCCTCTTGAACTTCCTTCAAAATTGGAACCCGGTTTGCTTGTCCCACATTTGTATGCTGTGTCAACCTTCCGTCGTAGATAAAAGGCACTTTCAGGTATTTTCTGGAGGAAGAATTGTTTGACTATCTGAAATACTGGATCTTTTATGCTTTGGTTTCTGCAAACTTGGCATGAGCTGCAATATTTGGCCGAGCGTCTCACAATTTTGGAAAGTTACCTAAAAATGCCTTCAGGTTTGCCCCGATTATATTTTGATGACTTGTAACTAGTATTACATTTATTAAATTCATTTGTAAAATTATCATACTCTTGTGTTATTTAACTTTAATTAAAAAGATGTTCTGCGACATTGAATTTGAAGTTGACATCTACATCTCCAAAATTTTCAGTCTTGCCAGTAATGTACTTGAGTGTAATTGTTTTACACAGTTTTAATAAAATGAGGTATTTGAAGCATGTTTCCTAAAACAAATAGAATTTTTTTATAACATTATATTTTCCATTATTTCAATATTGTTGACCGAAAAACATATTATATAAGATATTATCGTAATTTTTTAAAATATTATTATTATTATTATTTTGTTAACTGCGGTATGTTTGATAAAAGCATTTAAAGTTCAATAAGTAAAAAAGTAATCCTTTCAAGTTTGCTTCAAAACTGAAAACAAAAGAGCATTTGATAATCATCTCTTAAAACTAAAATAAATTAAACATTATTTCTTATTTATCAAAAACAAAAAAAAGCATAAATATGTGTGTGTGTATATATATATATATATGAATTCATATTTTTAAATATGTATATATATATATATGTGTGTGTGTGTGTGTATATATATATATAAATAATATGATCATTTATATGTATATATGTAAATATGAATTTATATTTTTAATTATATTAATTAATTAATTTTAATTTTTAAAAATTTAAAAATAAAATTTTTAGACGGTACAAGTGATTCTAAAAACAATAGAGCCCAATTTTTAATGGAGCAGGGACCCGCCCGTTGTCATTCCTCGATAACATGGCTGCCGCTTGCCACATCAAGATTCAAGAACACGGGCGCTGGTTCGAGCTTTATGTAAACGATTTAACGAAAAAAAAGCAGAAGAAAAGCACATTCTATTGTTCGGTGATATATATCACACAGACAGAAAGAGGAGAGAGAAAGAGAGAGTGAATGGAATTTGTCAAACCATCGATTAAATTCTTATTCCTACTCTTCATATTTTCGGACGCTTCCGTCTGCAGAACTCTCGCAGACGGCGTTACTCCCGAAGAAGCCAAACAACTCCGAGATGAGGTACTCATTTTCTTCTGATTTTGTATTGGGTGTACCATAGCCTATAGCTATTCGTGAGCTAAATCTTTTGTAGGTGTGCCTATGTCGATTCCACCGTTCTCAATTGATCTCCCTCTTTGTTGATACGATCTTTATTTGATCTCTGATTGTAGATTGTTAAATTTATTCTGGCGAAAGCAATTCAAGTTTCTATGGACCTTTGCTCTAGAGCAACTAGTAATTGAGTCTCCAAGTAGTTGTTTTTGTTAGGACATCATGGGGAAATTCAATGAAATTTGTGCCGCTAAACTTGAAGCATTGAAAAGAAAAGAAAAGAAAAGAAAAGAGAACTGTTTGATTCGCATTGAAATTCTGTTTATAAAGAAATCATTCCAGATATTATTAAAGTAGAATCAATTAAAAGAAAAAAAGAATCTGTTTCAATCTCATTGAAATTTCATTTACAATGTAGAAAGAAATCATTCTATTTCTAGGCGTTTATGTTGAACTAGTTACAGGCAGCCAAATGCGTGTCTACCCTTAATTACCAAGTATATGTTATACTTCTTGAAGATTTACTTGGTAATAAGTTTAGAACTGCAGCCCGATTAGCACTGATCCATTTTGTAACTTTCAAAAATTGTATTTAGGAACTGCAACACAACCCACGAGCTATAAGAACACAGCTGTGTGTTGCTTCTAGTGCTTTGAAAATTGGAATTTCAGGGTAGTTTTGTATTTTTTTTTTCAATTGAACTTAAAGGGGTTTCAGTTGTAAATGATACAATTTCTTGCATGATTTAGGTGCTTGGAATGTTCTATCATGCCTTTGATGGATATATGGAGCATGCTTTTCCCCTTGATGAGTTAAAGCCTCAATCATGCAAAGGAGAAGACACACTTGGTGGCTATGCCTTAACTCTGGTAACAGCAGCCTTCCCTTCCCCCTCCCCCTCTTCATATATGAAAAATGCAAAATTGTGTCTAGCTTGTTGAAATCTACTTTATATTTTTCCATTAATTGTCACAGATTGACTCCTTAGACACTTTGGCGTTACTTGGTGACCGAGAGCGCTTCACTGCATCTGTAGAATGGATTGGTAAAAACCTTCGGTTTGATATAGTGAGTATTGCATCCTTTTGGGATAATGTAACTGTACCATGTCAGGATATTTCTGTGCTTAATACAATGAAACCATCACTATTGCAAGAATTATATTCTTATCTTCTAACGATGGATCAAACTCGTGAGTCCTAACTTGGTTTCACTGAAGCAGTCTGTTTATAGGTGCCATTCTCAGTTTCAGTTTAGTTAGACAAGCTAACTTGACTTTCATCCGAAGTCCTTTTAGAAGAGAAGTTATGGAGAAATACAGACAGTTATCCTTAGAGTTCTATTTATGTAAAGGAAATGGCACTCCATCTTGTGGGGCCTCTACTGTTGTAGATTTCACAGGGGATTTGTGTCTTTAACGGGGAGTTTATTTTTTATTTACTGTATATTCCACATGTACATGGGTTGCTATAAACTTATTCCTGTTGTTAAATTATTTAATTTTCTGTCTTCTTATTCAGTAAATCAAACTGTAGTTTTTAACTGCAGATGAACCCCTTGACCCTTAACTTCTTTTGTGTGCTTGGTTTTCCTCGTGTGATTAGAACAATTCTGATTTCTTTCATTGTGAGGACCATCATACAGCACACATTCTTTATGGATGTTTTAATAACTGTTGAAGATGTGGACGTCAGATTTGATAATTTTATTAGAGTTATAATTCCTTGCTGAAATTGTGACCGACTTAAACTTTTGCCTCTCTCTTTTCTGATTTGGAATCCAGTTTAGTTTCCTTGTTAATTAAGGATTTTTTTTCCTATTATCTTTTTGGTCACTTGAGCAATTGGAGCCAGTCCTTAGTGGCTAGACATACTGCTTTGTTTCTTGCGAGTTATATTAATTAAACTAAAAAATTGGTTTTTTTTTTTTTGGGCAGAACAAGACGGTTTCTGTCTTTGAGACTACGATCCGAATACTTGGAGGTTTACTTTCTGGTCATCTTATTGCAAGTGATTATGCTACGGTAATCTTTATATTACTGTAACTTATTAATATATATTATATTTAAATTACAGTTTTCTTATTCATTCTGTTACCTGGATACCAACAAAAAAAAAGGAATAAATTTTTTCACGCTTTTTATAATGCTTGAGATGACTGCTCTGATGGCTACCAAATGGGAAGAAGCTGTCAAGAGAGCCAGTGGGAATTGTGCATTCCAGAAATCGTTAAATTATAATTATATAATTGCCATGTGAAAAATGTTAGTTTCTTTTCTTTTCTTTTAATATACACTTTACTTATTGTAGCCTAGGGGATTTTATACTTTGTCCAGTGTTTAGTTCTTCTCTGCCCATGCACACTCACAGCTAGCACCCCTTTTCTTAGTGGAGGTAATGATTCTAGGGGTGATAAAATATGTTGAATGGAAATTTCAAAATGTGTGAAGCACCCTTGTCGGGGACACTTACAATAGGATTTTTACTTTCAGGCGTGTTTGATAGAGGAAAAAATACCTAATTTTGTTGCACAAAAAATTCTAAAAACAAATGAATTACACATATTGAACACATGGATATCAACCATGACTGGTGGGCTATGATTTGTTAGTTGTGTTTGGATGGGCGATTTTTTCACTTTTCAAGCGGGTTTTTGGGATAATTGGTTATTTGTTTGGACTTCTCAAAACGCTCATTTGGACATTTTCAAGACCAAAACAGACGTTTTGAAAAAGTGTCGGTAAGTAATTTTTTTCAAAATGCTCTGTTTCTGAAATGCCCATTTCCTAAACGCCAGTTTCCACCGCCCATGCAAACGAGCACGTTATATGGATTCTCTTATGCGCACACTTCCAAGTTCCAACCATATATTGTATTTGCCCATAGGTTTGAGTCAGACTTCTTCACTTGCCCGATAAAATATGTAAAAATTGACGATTTATATATTAGTTCAAATGTCATCTGGAAATTTGTTCTGCTACGTAGAAGAAAATTCATAGAGAGCTTTTTCATTTGTAATAACTTTTATTCCTAGAATGACAGTGTGTCATAGTGTTAACCATATTCTTCAGGTGTTCATTGGATTTTTTTATTTATAAACTTACAGGGCATGAAAATGCCATCCTATGATGACGAATTTCTTCACTTAGCTGAGGATCTGGCCCGGAGATTGTTACCTGCATTTGATACTCCCACAGGTATTACTACCACAAAGAATGGTAATTAATTGGTCCAATTAAGCTGTGGAAAGTCACCTGGCAGAAACATAATTTTCGAAGTAAAATAACTTTCAATAACTTTTGTTTCTTTCAATAAATTCCCTCTCTGTAAAGCATACAAGATATGCAGAAATTTTCTACATTATACACATACACACAGATATATACATGTGTATATATATATATATGTTTGTATAAAAGTTCCTTAACAAAATAGAATGCTCCTAATTATTAATGTCTGAATGTCAAAAGTGTATATGTTTGGCAGCTGACTGTTGATTCCTGATCACTTAAGAAATACATATTTCATTCACCGTCATGTCAATTTCATTTTATTTTATTTTTGATGAGTTTGAATATCGATCACATTATGACATTCCAATCTATTTTGTGCTGCAGGAATTCCATTTGGATCTGTCAATCTATTGCATGGAGTTGATGAAAATGAAAGCAAGGCAAAGCCTCTTTGTATTTTATTACCCTCTTTAAGGGCTAGTTTGTTTTGTTTTAATATGATTATAAAGTACATGCTCTTGTTGTTTGATATTTCTGCTTTGATTTTCCATGCAACATGTGATGTTTTACTCACCTTTTTGGATAATAGATATAATCTTTTGACATCCACTTGATGTTCCGCTCCATGCTGTCCTAGACTTTCTGTGGCTAGTTAGTTACGAGTGACCACATATAAGCTTTGTGTCATGGACACTTTAAACTATATATATATATATATATATATATATATATATATTTGATAAGTAAAGATTTGACATTAAGGTGCCCCAGTGGGGCAAACGCATATACAACCTAAAAATTTACAAAGGTCTCAAGGACCCCAAAAAATCGACTATTGCTGAAGCATTTACAGGAAAAGCCGCATTGACCCAAAAAAATAATAATCTCAATAAGTTATCCTTGATGTACATTGAAGTATTTTCCACCCCTTTAGAGAGCCAGTTGTTCCTTTCTTTCCATAAAATCCACATAAGGCATAAGGGAGTAAGGTTCCACTCTTTCCTTACCTCTTTTCTTACCTTGTACCCTTGCCAAGCCAAAAGGAAATCCTTAACTAAGTTTGGCATCACCCAAAAAATACCAAAAATAGCAAAAACCAAATCCCAACCCTCTCGTGCCATTGGATAGTGAATAAGAATGTGATCCACCCCCTCAACGTCTCTCTTGCACAAATAACATATGCTTATATTTGATAGTAAGACACACTCACCCACTATGTCCCAATTGGGACTTGAGCCCTCAACCTCCTCTTTGGGAGTAGAGGTGACACCATTCAAGCTAATGCTTGATGGTATCGACGCATTAAATTATATGAAAAGCCTGGCAGACAATACACCATAAACATGGTCATAGGGATGAGATAAGTGTCAGGCATGCCTACTGTTAGAAAGGATCATTATATCCTAAGTAACTAGAGGTCCCATAAGGGTCATATCTCCATGTGTGTGTGTTAAGTTCCGAGGATATAGTAAATTAGTCAAGTAGCACTGCAGATGCTTTGTTAATAAACACATTATTTTACATTGAGATAATGCACCTCTTACTCTCATTTGGTGCTTATGGTGTGAAGAAATAATAGACTTTTTTAAGAGGCATGTATGTCTCTTTTTAGGTTAAAAGATATTTTGAAAATGTTATACTTTTGGATTATAGAATCTCTCACTCTTTGCATTGATTCTTTTGTAGAGTTTTGGGGGATCTGAAGCTATAATTTTAGCCTTCCTTGGTTCTTGTAAATGGTTTCGCTTCCCTTAGACGGTCGTTAATATACATCTTACTTATCAAAAAATAATAAAAGTTTGAGGAATCAACAAATAGAGATGCAGAACTGTAATCATGATATAATTACTTCTGATGTATCTTTTTTTTTCCCTTCCAAAATTAATACTTATTTTAGTTTCCATTTTCTATTTTTTTGTCTGTCCTATTTATTTAAATTCTAAAATTCACCGCTTTTGGATTGCTTAGGTAACGTCAACAGCTGGTGGTGGGACTTTGACATTAGAATTTGGGGTGCTTAGCCGCTTAACGAATGATCCTAGTAAGTGTTGCTACTGTTGGCAGGCCAGTAAATTTCACTTTTCCAATTAGCTTTTGATAGTAGTTCAATCTCTAACTTCTTCTCTAGGTAGATATGCAATCTACATTCACTCGTGTTGATAAAAGGCATGGTCTTGTCACTTGTGATGTACATAATTCATCTGAAGAATGTGCGGTAAGACAAGAAAAGATAGAATTAGGAATAAACATATTCGTGAGATGATACCTATAGGAGATCAAATGAGAGAACATCGGCTAACGTGTTATGGTCATGTAAAATGAAGACCAATAAATGCACCAAGAAAGAATAGCGACATGGTTAATATCGAGGGTCATGCTAGGGGGTTAAGGTGGCCAAAATTAACTTCAGTAGAGGTAGTTAAAAAAGATATAATAATATGTGGTTTAACGGGAAGAATGACCTTCTTAGTAGCACGGATACGGACACGAGACACAGATATAACACAATGCAGATATGTGGACACGTCATTTCTCAAAAAAATAGGACACGGATACGTTGAATATATATAATTTTTTTATAAGACCATATAATAAAAAACTAACGGTATTTTAATTAAAGCTGGAATAAAAAAATACAAATCACAAAATATTATTAAGATATTAAAACAATAAAGTCATTAAATAAAAATTGAAGAACTTCTTTATTTAATCATCAACATCCATAATTCAAGTTTCAAAACAAATTTATTAACTATTACATAGAACATATATATATATATATATATATATATATGTTGTGTGTGCTTGTGTGTATGTATATAACCCAAAAAAAGAACTAAGGAGAAGAGGAGGAAAAAAATCCAAAAAAGAAGAGAAAAAATAGAAAAATTGTCCATCACGTGTCCATCACGTGTCCGAAATTTAGAAAAAAATAAAACAATTTGGATATTCTTTTTTGCATGTCCGGGAAGTGATCGAAAGTGTTAGTAAGCCAAAATAGAGTGTCCGTGCTTCATAGATGGCCTTAAATAGAGAAGAACGGCGAGATATGATTCATGTAGCTACCCCAAATAATTGGAATTAGGCTTTGTTGAGTTTTTAAAATGCAGAATACTGTTGTTTGAATTCACCATTTTCCTTTTTTGAAGCACATCAATTATGTTTGGCTCAGTTTGATTAAATAGAAGGTTCTTGGCCAGAAGGGCAAAGGATGTCGAAGGTGTGGCTGGTCTGGCCGGCTCTCTGGCTTGCCTTTTAGCAGCTAGACTTGACCAGTAACTATTGGCCTGCTCTTTGGGCCTTAATCTTTCTGCAATTCTGGCTCTTGGGTTAATCTCAGCCTCTATGTTGATTATATTAGCACAGTGCAAAAGGTTTAATCTAGTTATCTTCTGGTAATTAGCTGAATGTTAAACTAAAATTCTTGATTTCTGAATTTCATTTAGAAATGGTGCTACCTTGATTAAATTTTTTTCCATTAATATAGTGAAAATTGCCTGAATTGTACATTTTCTTTGAAGGGATATGTAGATTTAAAGATAGTTTTTTGAAAATATTGTATTTTTGGAATATAGAAGCATACCCCTCGTATGTATATAGTTTGTATAGTTTTTGGAGACTATGAGACCCTAGTTTTGTGTGTCTATTTTTTGTACATGGGTCTGCCCCCCATGGGCATCTTTAATGAATACTTTCACTTATAAAAAAAATGAAGTTAGATTATGATATTTCATCAATAAATATGGTTATGAAAAGGCTACATGGTTTCAGTGACAAAACTCAAAGGTTCAATTATTATTTACCTAGTACAATTTTTATTTTGCAGTGGAATTTCAATTATTTTGTAATTGTCTATCTTGAGTGTTACTTTATATTTAAGCTGGTTGTTACCCTTCAAAAAGTAAATAAATAAAAATCTAAGCTGTTTGTGCCTTTGAGCTATGTCTTCTGGAAATAGTTGAGCTGCCATATGTAGCAGTTCTGAGTAGTAAAATGTTGAACAGTCAATGAGATGGTTCCTGATGTGCGAACCTTATGGCTAGATGGACCACCATACAGCCCATTTACCCCTTCCCCCAAGTTTTGAATCTTTATGTGCATAGTAATTGAAGTTTTTTTCCCCCTGCGTTTAATTTTGTCCATCTTCATGGGAATGCAGTTTTTGAGGAGGTTACAAAGAATGCAGTGCGTGGACTATGGGCTCGTCGTTCGAAGATTAACCTAGTTGGTGCTCATATTGATGTTTTTACAGGTGAATGGACACAAAAGGTAACATTTCTTTTAACCTAGTAATATTTTGAAGGGACATGCAACATGAAGTTATTCGTATCTAGAATTTGAATATGTTAAGTTAATGATATCTCAATATCTAAGAATATTAATGATAGATAAAATAATGAAAAGTATAAGAAAATCTAATTCATTATTCTACATATGAGAAACATTTTCAATTTTGTTTTAAAATGGCTTTCATCTAATATCTTAAGATATTGTCATTTTGTTTCCTTCAATTTTTTGAAGGCTATAGATTTTTCATAAGTTCAGTTCTCTTTAAATACATCTACACAAAATTTTGGAGCTTTTCGCAGAATTCCTGTTCCTCGAAAAGTATTATTTGAAATATTAAATGACAAAAACTCCTTTAAATGATAAAGTGGATGTAATTGGTAATTTCAAGTTTCAAGGGTTCTTTGTTTGACCCGACATGCTTCTGGCTTGTGAAATGCATCTAAAAATGTTGTCAATGAAGGTTTATTGGTGCTTCAATTTAGATTTAAGGATTTTGGCTGGTGACAATTGTCTGATACTCTCTTAAAATTGACTTTGTGAGCTACTGCTATATCAGGAAAAAGAAATGTGGAGCCTTATGGGGGTGAACAAATCTGTCCCTGCTTGCGGGAATATGCTTTCATATGTTGCTATATGGTCATTTTGACATCTTAAATGCATTGTTTGAAAGATTACTCTCTGCTGCTGTTTAGTCTGGCTGGTAGTCAGTCTCTCATCATATGTGTAGGAGTTCTTGGATGATTTTTTTTCCTTCAAATAAAGTTTCTTTACAATTTTTTTGCCTGTTGTTTATTGCGTTCTTTCTCAGCTCCTGATTATAAATATAGTCTATAGACCTTTACATGATTGTCTGCCTACTGGGTGAAATTCTCGAGGAGACAAATCTACAAGATTAAAACACCAGTTGGTAAATTTCGTTTATTTACTGATTCCTGACATTTATCTGTAGATTTTTCTATATTTAGTGGCCTGCTCATAACTCACGTAAATGAACTCCATATTATATGAAATTCAATTTTGTTTGTATGTAGTTATCAACAAGCACAGTTATTTGTTGCTTTGCAGGATGCTGGAATAGGAACCAGTATTGACTCTTTCTATGAGTATCTCCTAAAGGTTAGTTCTTATGAGTTAGAATGGTGAAGCCCCCTGTCTATAATTGTTATTCAATAATGTGAAAACATATTTTTAAGGTCAATGTATTATTCTGTTTAATATCAATTTTAGTCCATGATACATACTACTTTGCTTGTTTCATGGACTAAACCTATAGAAAATTGATCTTTCCAGTAAAAGCACACCATGAAAGATACTAATGAACTCGCTCTTTCGTGAGGATGTTCGTTCTATTGTTATTGGTCATAAGCATGGCTTAGATATTTGACACTGATTGCCTGATATGCATCTGTGTCACTGCATGCTGATGTGGGGAGATCTCATGATTTAAGTAAACCTAATACCCACAGATTTTGGAGCGAACTTTATAGTATTTTGGTGGCATCATATTACTATATCTGTGTCAGCTATTGTTGTGATATGTATCATCTATACTAGTGGGCTGTCTTGAGGAGGAGAAAAACATTTTGGGTTAGGAAAGAACCGGAGCCATTTTTCAATCAATACCCGGACCATCAGAAAGCCGTAGAGTGGTTCTAATGTGTACTTGTACCACATTGACATTTGTTTTGTTTAATCCCCCTTCAAAAGAGATTAAGCCTTAAGTTCTAGCTCGGCTGGATGAAGGAAAACCTCAGCTCTTCCCATAGCTTTGCCCAATTGGACTCCTGAAACAAAGAGTGGAATGATTGCACTGCTGCAGCTCTCGTTTTTTTCTTCTTCTGAGACTTCGAATCAGTCTAAAAAACAGTTATCATCTTGGCTTTGTTGCATCTATTCTCTCCAATTTCATTCAATTTTCTTTGTTTCTATTTTTTTTTATTTATAATTTAAGCAGAAGTTTCCTGCAGAATTTGGAGACTGATCCCTATTTGCTTGTTGTGGTGCATCTGGATTAAAGGAACAACCGTGTCTTTGAAGATGTGGAGCT
The DNA here is from genome assembly GCA_008638375.1 of Nyssa sinensis. Classification (NCBI taxonomy): domain Eukaryota; kingdom Viridiplantae; phylum Streptophyta; class Magnoliopsida; order Cornales; family Nyssaceae; genus Nyssa; species Nyssa sinensis. The sequence continues at coordinate 5,491,972 of CM018045.1, forward strand.
CTTCACTCCCTTCTTTAAAGACGCGTTTTTGCGCTTATTATTTTTTTGGGCCAAAGAGGCTTTCCCTGTAAATGTCTCTTCTTTTGTTGATTTTTTGGAGTCGCTAAGACCATTGTAAAGCTTTTTGGGGTTTTTTGCCCTTGTTGCCCTTCTTGGGCACATTTGTTAATACTAATACACATCTTACTCTTTACTTATCAAAAAAAAAAAAAAGCAGAAGTTTCTTGCAATCTTTTTGTGGCGTTAGTATGTTTTTATTACCTTTTGAAGTTCTTTTACTTTCAATTACAGCATTAAGGGTCAACAGCATGCAGAACATTAAGTTATTTGAAACCATTAATGTAGATTTCAATCAAGTTTAAAAATATTCAGGATTTAATGAATTACCTTTATAAAAGAATTAGAACTTCAAAGGACAATCATCCAAGCCAATGTTTTAGGAATGCTGGAAAATCGCAATTGATGAAGTTACCCTAATACTTGCTACTAAAAATGGTTTATTTAATTGATCAAAAGGTATGTTGGAGTAGCTTGCATAACATGCCTTTATTGTTTTGGCTTGTGTTTCAAATTGGTCAACTGGCGCGGCAGCTCTTGTAGTGCCCTTTTGGTCCTTATTACTGAGTTACTTAAACTCATTTTCTTGCTTCAATGTTTGTTTATCTCTTTTTTTTCTTAATCATTTCTGATCTTTTATTTATTTATTAAGTTACTATATATATTTATTTTGAATTGATGCCTAATCCTCTATCCTCTCTCTCTCTCTCTCTCTCTCTCTCTCTCTCTCAGCCTAAAGTGATGAGTTTGCATTTTTCCCTCCCCTTATGACAGTTCATGATTTTGCTTCAGGCTTACTTATTATTTGGAGATGAAGAGTACTTGTTCATCTTTCAAGAAGCTTATGAGGCTGCAATGCACTATCTTTTCAATGATCCTTGGTAAAAGATTGTGGCCATTATGTGCCACTATGTAAATACACAGTTCCTCGCCTTTCTTCTGGTTCTATTTATTTTTGTTTTTGTTTCAGATTTTATCTTCAAAATTTGAATCCTATCACAAATGTGATGACGATGTATTAGATGTTTGTAGGTATGTGGAGGTAAATATGAACTCTGCTGCCCTTGTCTGGCCATTATTTAACAGTTTACAGGCATTCTGGCCAGGACTTCAGGTAATTTAATTATGTTTTTCTCTTTACTACAAAATATGTAGTTTGTTCCTGGGTATAGAAAATTTTATTGAGTAGAAAGAAACTGACTGCATCATTTTTGGAAGGTTTTAGCTGGGGACATTGATCCTGCAATTCGAACACATGCTGCCTTCTTTAGTGTCTGGAAAAGATATGGTTTCACCCCAGAGGGATTTAATCTTGCCACACTCAGTGTTCAGGTATCTAAATCACTGTTATCTGAATTCCTGGATGATTCTGTTATTTATTCGTTTGTAATTTTACTCTTTTTTTTTGTCTTTTAAACGAGGCATAAGTGCCTCTTATGAATGGGCTTGTCATCTAAGTGAAGTTGATTTGCCATTTTGGCAACTGAAGTACTGGTGGAGTACGTATTTGCAGTATTTTGCATCAGATTTTAAGTCTAGTAATTTTAGTTTTAATTTTTTTTTGGTTTTTGGTGTGGTTACACTAGTAGGACATTTTCATGTGATCTCTAAATTGTGTTGGTGAAAGTTTGGTAGTTTAGACCTGTTCTAGGGACATTTTCCCCTCCCAAGAAGCAAATGGTTGGTTGAGCAGCACCATTTTGATCATGTAAGAAAGCTCAAGCTTAAATATATATATTTTCTTAAATGAAGCTTTAAAAACTGCCGGAAAAAGGGAAATAATTGTATATGTGTTGTCTGATTCAAACTCGACTAGAAATGCTAAAATTTCAGCACAAATTGATCTCTTTGTTGAGGTTTATCAAATAATAAAGATTAATCTTCAAATAAGTAAGGCATGGTATGAAACTTTCTGACAATATATGACTACATGCTGCATGCTTCTTGACAATAGAAAAGCCAATCCTTTATTCACAATTCAGGTTTTAAGCACTTCTGTTCAATTCATGGCACTTTTTTTGTGGTGGCATTAAGTGTTGCCATATTACCCAATAATCCAAATTTCGTTTCAGAGTGTCGTACATGAGATGGAAACATTTCAGAAATACAATGAAAACAATGAAAAAAATTTGAAATGAGTGGAAATACTTATAAACATAAAGTAATATATATGAATCCGTGAAGATAAACATTATAATTAACTAATTAGAAATGTTTTAGGCCTACACATCCATCTAGACAAGAGGATATTGGGGTGGAATTGAAAAGTAAATATAAATATGAAATAATCATTAATATCAAATACCGATAAAAAAATCATTAATACCAAACAATTCTTCACTAAAAAAACAAGTATAAAATATTTAGAACTACTTATTTCATGTAATATGAAATTATTATAATTTTTTTTTAAGTATATGGAATTATTACAATTATATGCATTATTATAACATAATAGTTATGTACCATGTAATGTGCATGAAGTAGACAATTTGATACAAGTTACGCGTAAAATAATAATTGAAGTAAAACTAGTAAGTTAAGGTATTGTAATTAGTCCAAGTATTATAATAAACTGTTCACCTACCTCCTCATTATCACTACTTCTACTTCTCCTTATCTATTATTTCTGAAAAGAAAAAATGGAGATTTCCTATGGTATTGTTGGGTTTTTATCCTTCAATCTCTTCCATAGAAAGATAGATAATACCTTTTACTAGTGTCCGGAATTGTTGCGTACATGAAGGAAAATTTTCTATCGTGTTGCTATGTTTTGATTATTTTTGGTATTTTGAATAGAAACAATTTTGTTTTCATGGAAACATGTAACTTTTTTACTTGTGTTTTATTTCGGTTCACTGAGAAACGTAAATGTTTCAACCGATCTGATGGAAATAAAAGGAAATTTTGATCCTTGATATTACCACCACAAAACTTTTCATGTGTGAATGGAAAAGGATCGGCAACCAACATTTGATAACAAATTTAGTTAAATCATTGAATGATTTGAGTAAAGTTCAATGGCTTTTTAATTATCAAAATAAAAATAAATCGATTTTTCATGCACTGAAACTACATCTATGTCTAGCATGGTCAAAATGACAAGTCCTACTTTATCTACCTTTGCATAATTGTTTTTCATTAAATATTCAGTAATTGGATTTTTCTCTGGTTTCCTTTTTTTAGTAGATGATGGCTATCTCTAGTATTATTTGGTAACAGATTTCTTATTCTGTGACGTTATCATATCATCAAATGCGTTTTAACTGTTACAACTACATCTATGTCTAGCAAGGTCAAAAAAGCTACCCGTTGCGTCCAGAGTTAATAGAGAGCACATATTGGCTCTACAAAGCTACCAGGGATCCCAGGTTGGTTTCTCTATTTGACTTAATTCAAAAATTCTTTTTATGTATTGTGTGCTTGTTGACTCCCCTTCCATAATTTCTTCTTTAAATTTCCTTATTTAATAAATAAGTTTACTTACTGGTAATAAATCTTTAATTGAGGTTACATAGTGCAGTTTATTACTTCATTAGTTGTATCATGTAAATTAGGAAGTGTTACACTTCAAGAGAGACATTGTTTACCAAATTTTTTTGTCAACAACAATGTTTCCAAGGGTGTAGTTCTTTGTGTCACAATCAGGATATTAAAAAAGCTTGAGTTCAAAATGGGAAGAACCCTTCAGTATAGTAGATTGGTTAAACTTATCAATATATACTAGTTAAAATGTATGTGTGTTGCACATGGAATTGTTATAATAAATGATACAAAGGATCAAGGATCTTAGAAAAAGAGAAGAAAATTTAGAATATTGTAGTGTGTGATTTGCAAGAGGACACGTTTTGATCTAATTTCTGCGATTACATACTCCTATAAAAAAATAATTCAGTGCCTAGGGCAGAGTTTTGGCATTGATTGCTACTGTTCATTAATTTCAAAAGATATTTCAAGACGAGGGTTATGTAAAAGCCTTACCTCTTAAAAGATCAAGCATACCCAAAAATGTTTGAGAAAGGAAAGAACAACAGTTACCAATATGGTGCAAGTAGAATTAGCTAATCCTAATATAGTTTCACCTATATATATATATATATATATATATACGTGTGTGCGTGCTAGCGTTTCTGTCACTTGATTATATTATCTATGAGAAAATGTGCACCGGAAGTTGCGCTCAGTCCTTCTATTCTCTCTTTTAAAATTTACCACCCTCCAAGGACATTCAATAACTTTATTGTTTGGATTCAAACTCTACATGTTAGAAGATGAATGAATCACTGAAGATTCATGATTTAGATTGAAACTCTTCACTTTTAATTTTTGGAAATTTATACTTAACATAGTTTATTTATAAGTGAGCGGGATAGTTTGGAGAAATTACACTTAAGCTGACAAGGAAAAAAATAAATTGCATTTAGGCTGAGAAATTTACACACAAGTTGAACCCGTATTTTACTATGTGCCTGGTAGCACATAGTGAACTACCGGTAGTATATAGTGTAGTAGCACATAATGAATTGCTGGTAGCATATCAGCCTAAGTGCAATTTACTTTTTTCCGTGTCAGATTAAGTGCAAATTTTCAACTTATTCAGCCCACTTATTATTTGGCCTCTAGAGTTTATTTTAAGTGTAATTTTCCCTTTTATTTATCTTTTCTTTTTATTTGTTGGGGTAAATAATTTGGATTGGAATCCTAAGACGCCAAAGGTTTTTTGTATGTCATAGATTATTATATCTGACACTCTAAAATAAGGAAGTTTCAGAATGGGCTGCATAATTGAAATTAAGAATTGTGAACCTTTGTTTTAGCATTGACCTTCAATTCTTTAAATTACTGAAATGTTAAGCGGATGGATAAAGGAAGAATAAAATTGTGCAATGAAAAATTATCTGAAACAAAGATTGATTGTTCGTTATTCAGAATGTGTGTGTGCCGGTGCTTGATTTCTTCATTTCAATCCCTTGTGCGAATTAACGTAGCTATGTTGTAACACCTGCGATTTTTTGACATGCAAATTGAAATTTCTTGTAACATTTTCTATATAGATATCTTGATGCTGGACGTGACATGGTTGCCAGTTTACAATATGGGGCCCGATGCACTTGCGGATATTGTCATATTTCAGATGTAGAGTTTCACAAACAGGAAGATCACATGGAGAGCTTTTTTCTAGCAGAGACAGTAAGGACAAATCTTAAATATTCGATGAAAATTATAATATTTGATTTGTCAATTTTTCTTTCTGTTGTGTTTGAAGGATAATCCTCTACCTAAAATACTGATGGTAATAATGACAACAATAAAAGAGGATTACCATTGTAGAAAAGAAATATAAATATGCATTCTTTCTATATGGGTGGTATACTGGCTATGTGGTCTGGGGTTGAGAATCCATACTACCACTCAAAAGTGTCTTCATTGCTAGATCACCTTGGCTTAGTTACTTGATAAATGGTCTGTACCATCCAATTTCAATACTAAATGATTAAGAAAAAATGGGATTTTATTAAATACTCATCAATGGGAAGAATGTATAGGAGAAGGTCATAACAATTTTACACGAAGCTAGCCTTTGTAAGAAGCTATTAATGGTTTCATTTTTCATTTTATATGATGGACAATCACCCATGGAAGTTTCACTTCCGCCTTTGATAATAACACCAACCTAAATTTTTATGTAATCCTGGCAGTTGAACTTTTGCAACATCCCATTACTAAAGGTAGTCCTATTGCACTTCAAGCTTCTTCCACTTAACTCGAAGCATATATGTAGAGACTTTAATCTCTTGTATGGAATAAGAGTGCTAAACCCTCAAGATTCACAATGTGACAGAAGCCACTAAGAATAGGGCTGCAACTCAGGTGTGTTGATTTAAGTTTAGACCATCCAACCCAAGCCAATAAAAAATGCTAAACATCATTTTACTTTAGCAGTTTAGAGTAATTGATGCAGGACAACCTTAGGAATCCATACCTAAGGGAAGTAGAGCCTTAGGCATCCGCACTTGGGGAAAGTAATGGAATCCACACCAATACCAAAGGAAAATCTTCATTCATCAAAACTAATGAATTCTAGTACAGTCAACCTTTATATAGGCAAACTTAAAAAAAGAAAAAGAAAAATCAAATTACCAAAAAGGACAAACACTCAAAATAAAATAGATACATCAAGACCTAAAATAAAATAATAAAGTCCTATTCTCTAGGATCAATGGGAAGAATGTATAGGAGAAGGTCATAACAATTTTACACGAAGCTAGTCTCTGTAAGAAGCTATTAATGGTTACATTTTTCATTTTATATGATGGACAATCACCCATGGAAGTTTCACTTCCGCCTTTGATAATAACACCAACCTAAATTTTTATGTAATCCTGGCAGTCGAACTTTTGCAACATCCCATTACTAAAGGTAGTCCTATTGCACTTCAAGCTTCTTCCACTTAACTCGAAGCATATATGTAGAGACTTTAATCTCTTGTATGGAATAAGAGTACTAAACCCTCAAGATTCACAATGTGACAGAAGCCACTAAGAATAGGACTGCAACTCAGGTGTGTTGATTTAAGTTTAGACCATCCAACCCAAGCCAATAAAAAATGCTAAACATCATTTTACTTTAGCAGTTTAGAGTAATTGATGCAGGACAACCTTAGGAATCCATACCTAAGGGAAGTAGAGCCTTAGGCATCCGCACTTGGGGAAAGTAATGGAATCCACACTAATACCAAAGGAAAATCTTCATTCATCAAAACTAATGAATTCTAGTACAGTCAACCTTTATATAGGCAAACTTTAAAAAAAAGAAAAGAAAAATCAAATTACCAAAAAGGACAAACACTCAAAATAAAATAGATACATCAAGACCTAAAATAAAATAATAAAGTCCTATTCTCTAGGATCAAAGACGAATAACCCATAGGTGGTCCTTTTTGTTCCCCATCACTAACCATAGTGAGTTGAATGTAATGTGATGGTTTCACTTCTCAGCTTCTGTACATAAATTTTCTTTCATGCCCCATTTATTGGTGGTTCACAATTTCCTTACATGGACCACATGGGTTTAGCATTGGATGGTTTCCATTTTTTTCTTTTGATGATGAGAGGTATCCCCACCCTTCAGGTGAGATTGACTAACCCCCCTCGATGCAAGCCCACACTTCCAAAAAACGTGCCAAGTAATTCTGTGAAAATCCTGTGAGGCTGGCTTCTTGTAATGGGAGTTAGACCTGGGACCTTGAGATATTATTCAAGTTTCTTTCCAATTCAGCCAACCCTTGGGGGTTACTTGTGTTATATTGCATTGTGAAGTCATTTTTTCATCTTTTTTTTTGTTTCCTTATATATACAACACTGCATTAATTATGTATCAACATATATAGGTTAAATATTTGTGGCTTCTTTTTGATTTGGCCGCGGGTCCAGATAACCTTGTTGAAAATGGGCCATACAAGTAAGTGCTGTGAATCCTCTGCGGTATTTCATTGTCAAGTACTCGGCATCCAGCAGTTGAAAGTTTAGTTTTGATATATTTATTCTTAAGAAACATGACTATTTTTCCTTAAGATAACATGATTACTTTTCCGCATCTCTACTAATTTTCCTTGAAAAAAAAAACTCCATTTACAGGTACATCTTCAGCACTGAAGGGCACCTATTGCCTGTGACCCCACAAATATCTCTAGTACGTGAACATTGTTCATATTTGGGAGCATACTGTAGAAGCAGCAATGTGAGATGGGAATCCCATACTTCAGACATCTCGACTGATTCTCAGGAAACTAATGGTAGTAGATCCTACAGAGGTTCAGGTTTCACAAGTATTCCATCGGACTCCACTTTTCATAAGTCCACTTCTGTCACTGGATTGATTAAGGTCAGTATAGACCATGTTATGTTTGAACCTAAAATATATGCCTTTTGTTGTATTATTGTGCTTCATGTGCCCCCATATATTTTTAGTAGTTTTTTATGTTCACCAAGGGCCACCTACTTGGGACATAAGTCTAGCCTCTTTTCGGTTTGTGTGGCTAGTAGGGTGTTGCATTGGTCTGGAGATGTTTTCTTGCACATATGAAAATTGGCTCTGCAGGATTCCTCTTCGTATCAGGAAAAAAAAATAGAGAACTTTAAAAGATATAATGTCAAAGATTTAGTTTCCCATCAAAAACTGTCAAAACTCTCGGGATTCAAGGTTACCATACTGATCCTTGCACTTATCTCATAAGAACAAAAAGTTCCTCTTCTATTTTACTTTGATAAACCGTGTGCTATTTTCTTTCTATGAAAAAAAGGTCACCTGATATGGTGAGCGGATTGGCATGGAGCTACATGCATAGAGGGGGACGTAATGCATTGCGAGTCAAACCTAGAGAAAGTGCATGGGATCTCAAAAGAGAAAAGAGAGAATATAAAGCTTTCACTAAACCTTCTTCATCTTTTACTAAAGCTATCTGGAAAGTCCTTTCTTAATCCCGTCCCACTTCTACTAAAGAATATGTTAAAGCTTCTTGATTTGATCAATCTAAAATAAGCATTTAAAATGAAAAATGAACACTAGAAATCCAAATTATCTATCAATAAATTCCCTAAACTTGCCTAAGAAACTCATCCTTTTGATGAATTTTGTATTAAAAGTCATTTGTCAACCAAGAATTGTCAAAGAAATGTGCGTATAATTCCCCAAGAATATGCTGGAATGAGATTGTCAAATTTCTTTGAATACCATGAATGCTCGGAGAGAGAGAAACTTTCCGAGGACAACTGATATTATCCATTTACCACTTGAATAAATTCTATAAAATCACATTCCACCAAAATAGAAGAATCTGCACAGTGAAACAATATTCACGTACATCAACACGAGCACAAATTTTCACATATAAATTAGTCGCAACTTAAGTATGGGAACAAGCAAATAAAAGTTTCCAAGTGTAATCTTTTAGTACTCCACTCCATCAGCAAATACTTGTGTTTTCTTTACATGTTCATATTGTGTCAAATTGCTTCAAAGCACTAGAATATGCTTTCAATACATGTTAAGATTTTTATATATGTTCCACAGGGAATTCTGCCCAGGACTAAATCATGGGCAGAAGTTTGGCATATCATATGTTGCTTCAGTCGATACAACTCAAGAGGATGAATCTTCAAACCAAAGGGACACTGCCATGGTTCAGAGCCATTCAGTCGTGGTGATTTCTAATGCAGATGCCAAGTATTCACCATCAACTGTCTTGAATGATCATGATAATGATCAGGAACCGAGTAAGGGAGGATCAGAGGGTGGCCCGCCCCAAAAATGATGGATACCTGGGCTGTTTATTAGACTTTTTAAGGAAGATAAATGGTCTGAATTCAACTTCAGAGTCATCATGATCTGAGCTGTTTACAGCCTATTCTTTCTTGCACAGGAAGAATGATGAAATGTGATTTGGAAGGTGGTCCAGGATTTCAACCAGAGGCTTGGAAGGAATTGTGGTGCTCCACTTGGGGCAGTCTTTGTTCTGAGGTTCTAGCAATTTGGCACTTGTAGACACGGAGCTCAGGGGGGCAAAATTATAAACACAGGATATTTTTGGTTGCTTGTCATGCTGCATTTGAGGTGGACACATGAAAACTAATACTCAGTTGCGTTCTAGGATTAACTTAATAGATTATATTTACATTTATCACAGGGTGTTTACGGATGTGTGTTAGGTGAGGGAACGATAGCTGAAGAGAGAAAAGAGACCCCGGGGGTGGGGTTTGAGTTATCAGACGCTTGGACCATAGCCCCATAAGTTACCACCTGTGTTTCTTTACTTTGAACTGGATGGGCAAGTGGGCAGATTGTTGAGTCTTTGATGGATCTGAAATTGGGTTTCGAATCTACAAAAGCGGGATACTTGTAACAAATTTTATACAAGGCATGATAATGACTTTGGTGATTTGGTTAGAAATTATTAATTTATTTTATTTTTCATGTGATTTGACGGAAAATAGATGTGTGTGAAGTTTGAGATTTTCTGATGGTATAATTATATTGAGAATTACATGTTTTTCTTAAAAAAAATTAAGTTCAACTGCATTTGTCATTCCTCCCAAGCATTTCGATGATGTTTGCTAGATTCTTTTAAACAAAGTTTTTTTTGTTCTGACTACCAAGCAAAGCAATAGTTGATTAGCACTCGTAGTTATTAAACAACAATACTGCAATTCAGCATGTTGAGAAAGGTCACCCTGTATGTGCTTCGGGCGGGCTTTGTCTCATATGATGATTACATGAAACTTACTGCTAGGTTCTTCTATTTGGCGACCTCGTAAGTTTCTTCCTGTAATCACGTTTCTTTATCGGATTTGTTTGATAGTTGTTCAGGAACTGAGTTTTGTGGAAAACAGCTTCTCATTAATTCCTTTGAGCATGAGGCCAAGTCAGCTATTCAGCCTTACTTCTTTGACCATAACAAGGTTTAGTTGCTTCGTTTGAGCCTGGTGTAATCGAACTTTTAAGAAAGAAAGAAAGAAAAAAACTTTTGTCAATATTGTAATTCGTGACTGGTCGGAATCAATAATATAAGACTATATAGAATAATTTCCGTAGCCAATCTTGCACACGTGTTTGATGATGTGCACGTGTCCCAAAAAAAATTGCAAAACAGTATGGTCTTGGGCTCTCTGATCACAGATGTTCGACCCCATCTAAAGGCCCATCAAATTTAATTCCAAAAGCCCGCTCTGTAGCCCAAATTGCAATTTCAACCCCCCCTGAAGGATTTTAAAAGAATTTACTTATACATCGATCCCTGTATCTTGTTGGCGCCATGAAATGAATCACTCTCTCTTACGTCTTCTCCACAACTGCCTAACTCTCAGATCCTTGAAATCCATCCATGCCCGTCTTTTGGTCGGTGGCTCATTCACCTCCGACCTCAGCCTCAACAAAATCCTCCGTCTCTACTCGCGCTTTGGTGCACTAGATTATGCATGCAAGGTTTTCGATGAAATTGCTCAACCAAATGCCTTCCTATGGACATCCATGATTCATGCATATGTTGAAAATCGTGGATATACGGAAGCTCTTAACCTGTTTCACCGGATGCGGAGTGAATCTGTCCCACCCCTTAATTTTACTATTTCGTCTGTGCTCAAGGCTTTAGCTCGTGAAGCAAGATTAAAAGATGGTGAGGCGATTTATGGATTTATTGTGAAATATGGCATTGGTTTCGATTTGATAGTACAAAATGCAATGCTTGATTTGTTCATGAGGTGTGGGAGAGTTGATTTTGCTAGGGGAGTATTTAATGAGATGCACGAAAAGGATATTGTTTCTTGGAATTCGATGATATCTGGTTATGGGAACAATGGTAGCGTTAATATTGCACGCGATCTGTTTAATAGCATGCCAGAGAGGAATGTGATCTCATGGACAACCATGATTTGTGGATATGCTAAGGCTGGTGACATGGTGGAGGCTCAGGTTCTCTTTGAGGCAATGCCTGTCAAAGACTTGGCCTCATGGAATGTGATGGTTTCTGGGTACATGGATGCTGGTGATCTTGACACTGCTAGCTTTCTTTTTGAGGCAATGCCAAACCGTGATGTTAGAACTTGGAATCTGATGATCTCAGGATTCTGTAAAGCTGGGGAATTAGAATCTGCAAAAGACTATTTTAAAAAAATGGCAAATAGAAATGTGGCATCATGGGCCATCATGATAGATGGCTACATTAAAGCTGGAGATATTAATAGTGCGAGGTGTTTATTTGATCAGATGCCTGAGAAGAATCTGGTCTCTTGGTCTACCATGATTTGTGGATATGCAAAAAATGGGCAGCCTTGTTGTGCTTTGGAAGTTGTTTGAATGCTTCAAGGAGCAGGGCATCCGGCCAGATGAGACTTTCATTTTGGGAATCATCTCAGCTTGCTCACAGTTAGGGATTCTGGATGCAGCTGAATCAATTATTCGTGACTATGTGGGACCATTAGTTTTTTCTAATTTAAAGGTTGTCACTAGTTTGATTGATATGTATGCAAAATGTGGAAGCATTGACAATGCGTTGCAAGTGTTTGAAACGACTTATCAAAAAGACCTGCTTTGTTATAGCACCATGATCACAGCCTTTGCAAATCATGGATGGGTTCAAAATGCCATTGCTTTGTTTAATAAAATGCAAAGAGCAAATGTTAAACCTGATGGAGTAGCTTTTCTTGGGGTTTTGAGTGCTTGTAATCATGGGGGCCTTGTTGATGAGGGCAGGAAGTATTTTAAACAAATGGCTGAAGAATTTGGAATTCAACCCACTGAAAGGCACTATGCATGTGTGGTTGGCCTTCTTGGTCGTGCTGGGTGCCTTGAAGAGGCACATGACCTAATAAGTAACATGCCTATGACACCCACTTCGGTTGTATGGGGTGCTTTGCTTGCAGCTTGTAGTGTCCATCACAATGTCCAGTTGGCTGAAGTTGCAGCAGCTGAGTTATTCAAGATTGAGCCAGAGAATTCTGGTAATTACATTCTTTTATCCAACATATATGCTGCTGCTGGACAATGGCGTGATGTTGCTAAAGTCAGAGCAATGATTAGGAACAATCGTGTGAGAAAGAATAGAGGTTCTAGTTGGGTTGAGTTGGGCTCTGTAGTGCATGAGTTTGTCATGGGAGATGTGTCACATTTAGATTCACATAGCATATACTTTGTTTTGGATTTGCTTAGTGAAGACATGAAGCTTTCAGGATATCTAATGGACGCCAAACAGAAAGATATGACACCACTCTCAACTTCATGGCGTTCTTATTTATCATCTTGCTATGAGTTGGAAGACGGATGGTCAAATTTACATATGATAAGGAAAGAAACCTGAATCTTAAGCTAAAACATGACCTGGCTTCCTGTTAAATCGATCCCCTTTAAGGCTGTTGGACATTGTCAATCAGATTATCTCCAATGCTTGCATTCCTTGAGGAGCCACTTAACATGTAAAATATTTCAAAGTTTGACTTTCATTCATATTTATGAATCAGGATGACAAACAGCTCATTGAATGGACTTCATGAAAATCTTAATCTTTGTCACAGGTGATCAAATTTCAAGTTGTCAGGGACAGCACTTCAAAGGATCAGCTGTAAGGTCAATAAATAATTTGGGAAAATTCAATATTTCTTCAAAACAGGTAATAATTAGTTTTAGTCATTTGATTTTATGTCTATGTTTCAATTTTTTTGACTTTGTGGTAGAATGCTATGATGTTGTAGTTATGGTGCAAGAGCCACCATATAGTGTCCTTGGTTTAGTCCAAGCTTAGCCTCCAAGCATGAAAAGAAACAAGAAGTTTACGTCTTTTAATACACCCTGAAGTATAGCTTTTTGACTGAAATGCTTTCCATATACTGCAAAAACTAAGTGTTTGTAAATAGAAGAAGGTTGTGATGACTGCATTGACATGGATGCAGTAGGCCATTCTTATGTGGTTTTTTTCTTGGAATGTGGCTTCAATGTCAACCTGTCAATATCGAATTCTTAACAAATGTCATATTTGTCGAACAAAAGATCACAGAGCTGGGACCTAACCTTATGTTAAAAATAGATCAAATGAAAATGTAGAAATTAAAAAAAGAAAAGAAAGACAATTCATAAAAAGCATTAAAAAAAATATATCACAATGTTAATTATTAGATGCGTCTGCCATCATAATGCCTTTCTATGAGCATTGCAACTAATCTGACTAGGCAATAATTTTGCTATTGGGCATCCGTATGCAAGATGTGGCCCAAGCAATGGCTTGCTATGGTCTAGGTGATAAGTTATAACATATGCACACGCGCACAAAGAAAAGAAAATTATTGATAATGGGGGAAAGGAAAGGAATGGACAACATCAGTTAGGGGAGAAAAGAAAAGAAAGGAAAATATAGTATTAATCCTTCTTCTTGTTTGGATAACTAGGGAATGAAAAGAAAGGAATGATAGTTTAATTCTCATTTTGTATGGGGGAGATAGAGGATAGGAAAGAAAGGAATAGAATGTTTTGTTCTTTGAGTAAAGAGGGTAAAATAGGAATTTATTTTGTTTTAAAAAATAGAGACAAAACGGGTAATAACTAACTCTCTTATATTTTCCTCCATCTTTTCCCATCTCTCAAAGGAAGAAAAATGAGTTTTTAAGCCCATCCCTCCCTCCCTTTCCCCCCTTTTTTGTTTCTTTCCTTTCTAAAAAAAAATTTAAATATGAAATAATGTCTGCTTCCCTCTCCTTCCATTTCCATCTATCCAAACAGACTGTAAGAAGTGGATATTGTATGTCTAGTTATAGTAACCATAGTTGTCAAAACGTGCATCGGAAGCTAAATCGTTTTAAAAACAAAATAAAAATACATTTATAAAAATATATAATATATATATATATACATGAATATATATAGTGTTTAAAATGATATAAATATCATTTCAATTTACTTTTCATACAAATTAGAAAAATAAATTATTATTATTCATCCAACAATTAAAAATCAAAGTGGTACCAAGCATAGTGGTCTCATTTTTCAAATATATTGTATCATATTATATATGTACAGTGTATAAAATAATAAAAATTATATTTTACCTTACTCTTAAAAAATAACTTAAATTTCATGCAATACAAAAATCAAAATTTATAAATATTACGAATTTCAAAATAAAATTAAATAATCTACCCAATATATTTCATTAAGACAAAATCTAAAATTATTCATTTTTATAATTCATCCCATTTTCATCTTAATATCTAATTTCAATGGCATCAACATCATCATCACTATCATCATATGTCAACAATATTTTACTTTATTTTATTTTTTTAACTTGTTGTAATTGCTCACTTTTCATCCACATCTTCTAAAAATACTTTTCTTCTTTTTTATTTGAGGAAACATCTCAAGACGTTACAAAGAGGCAATATAAAACTAAACAAACAAAAAATGTTTCTTATGTATATAACCAAACAACCAAAAAGATGTGAAAATAATGTTGTTTAACCTAATTTCCATATCTCGTGTATCGTGTGTATTGAAACGTATCGTAAGATACATATTGTGCATCATAAGATACAGTGCAAAAAGATACATGTATAAGATACGTATTATTTTATGGTCATATCGAAACGTATCGTATAATATATATCGCATATGATAAGATACTAACAACTATGATAGTAACCACTAAGATGATTAGATAACCTTAGTCGTTCGATTAGGCTTATTTGTTTTGTTTGAAGTTTATTTATTATTCAACTCATCATAGCCTTTATGTCACAAGTCCACCTAGGGTGTCCTGGGGCTTATAAAGTGGGTGTGGTACTTGTAATACTCCTATCCCACATCAGTTAGGTGTGAGGAGTTGAATTGACTTATAAGACACAACAAGCCTTCCTACTAACAACTGGGGCTTAAGCATTCTGAGCCATAATGTTGTATTGTTGTGTGTTCTTTCTTCAGGTTGTTGGAACAACAGGCTTGGAGCGTTATAGTACCTCTACCTAACAGGTTAGTCTTTTGGGTTGGAGACCCGATATGTGTACGTGCTATCAGAGTAGACTCGACCCCTTATCTGGTGCAAACCAAGCGCCCACACCGAAGGGTATCCGCACCAGTATTGAGTTCACCTGCTTGTAGGGTGGATGGGTAGGCAGGGTGGTTCAACCTCAACTAGGGCATCGCATGTTCGTGTGGGAGAGAATGTCACGAAGTCCCACATCGGATAGGCACTAGGCACCAAGGTGTTTTTGGGCTTATAAAGCAGGTGTGGTACTTCCACCTAAGAGGCAAGGTTTTGGGTTGGAGACCCGACCCGTGGAAATTTAACTCAAAAATCCTTTTCCTCCCAATACCTTTATCTTGGATCATACCTTTAGTAGATCTAGGCTATAATGTCCTTTTGCCTTGTCCGGCTTTCTTTTCGCTTTCCTTTGGTCCTTGTAGCACTTCCAACTTGAATCAAATCACCCCTTACTAATGCATCAACTTATGTTTGTTGGACAGGCCAAATAGATTACTTTTCCTCGTCTTATCCTCACTTACCCTTTGTCTCAAACAGATGCATCTGCTTTTTATGATACCTTTTTCGTTCTTCATTTTTTAATCCCTTATACACTTTAGTATCTTATTTTCACTGCCCTTAGTTTCCATGCATGTTTCTTGATAACCCAACATTTTATACCATAAATCATTGTTGACCCTGTAGCCATTTGGAAAAACTGTCTACTTGATCAGTGTTCTAATGTCAAAACGCTTGTCTAAAACCAACTTGATTCTCGACTCACACAATTTCTTTGTAAAGACCATTGTTTGATGTTCTTCCAGAAGGCTTAAGAATTCATGTAGCTTGACAAACATACCATTGACTGCCTGGGTGCCAATTGCTTTGTTTGACTATCACCAAGGCATTGCTTTGATTGACTACATTATATGTGCCAAATAGTAACACATTTTCCTACTTACCACAGAGAGAGAGAGAGAGAGAGAGATAGGAGAGAGGCAACATATTTTGTTGAAACAAGCTTGGAGAGACATCTGCAAATTATTGGACATGTTATCTGGAATTTGTGGAGTATTCAAGCATTGACAGCCCTTGTGTGTGTGTCTGAGAGAGAGAGAGGCAACAGATTTTGTTGTAACAAGCTTGGAGTGACATCTGCACAGTATTGAACATTTATCTGGATTTTGTGTAGTATTCAAGCATTGACGTGTCCTTGGGTCAAGCAGTGCTAGAACCCATATCGTTTGGGCTGTCCTGATCCTATCATCTCAGTATCTATGATTGCAAATCAATCATGCAAGCTGGGGAGCCTGGCTACCAAAAGAAAAGGAGAGTATGAAGGGTGAGGATTAGTATATTGACCTTGAAATTGCAATAGGAATGAGAAAAATGAATCATGCAATATGTTTTCTTAGCCATTTTATTTTTCAGCTGTGGTGTTATCTTTCTAACTCAAAACATGCCACATTATAGTTCTCTCATATTTTCCCATGACTGGATCTAAATACCATAAGGAAATATGAATCAAGACAATTTTTAGAATTACTAGAATCAACCCCTAGGAACCACGTAGCATCTTATTTCTGGATTAACTTTATGCATCCTTTATTTGGTTGCCAAGAAGGCTCAAGAAATTAAATGAGAAGTTGGATCATTGAGGCTAAAAGAATAGCAGAATTTCCAATTCTTTAATTGAATACCTCAGTAACATCTAGTTTATTCACCAAGTTAAAAATAAATGTATAATCGCCTCGTAAGCCTCATATACTAAAATATGCTTAATAAGGGGCACTGAACCTTTAGCATAATAAATCAAACTGCACATCTAATATTTAGAACTTTTATGGGAAAAAAATAATTGCTGGAAACAGGGAAGTGGGAAAGGAAACAAAAACTAATATATACATGTGAGAGAGACATCATACATAAAAATTAATTTAGTAATAAATTCCACCTTTTCAGTAAAAAAACTAATCACATACATTTGCTTTAAGGGACAGGACTCCCAACTGATCATCTTTTGCAATTTATAAATTTGCTAAAATTTAATTTTCACGAAGCACAAAAAATTTTTACATTGCTCGATAAGATTTTCTTGATTAAAATGTTACTGTGACTATGTCGCTTGCCCAACAATTAGCCAACATGATGATTAGGAAAGATTATTAGTAGTACAATCCTTAGCGGCCACATACATAGGAAAAGAAGTCCAAACCTGTAATATTCACAGAAAATAATTTCCGAACACATGGAGCAATAGAATTGGAATCTCTGTGGGTGTGGGGTTTGGGGGCCCAAAGGACATTTTCACTTCTAGTGAAATTCAATTGAATTATATCTCTTTGAATTGGTGCTGGAACCAGTCTAATATTAAACCCAACCACATTAGCTCACCACTGCTGACTGTTGACCATGATCAGTCTCTAAGACTCTGGATCACGTGGTTTGTGGTTCATAATAATCAGAACAGGAGTGTCAACTTCCTTTTGCTGTAGAAGCTGACGAAAGGTGGAAAGAATCTAGCCTCAACTCAACTCAACAAAGTCTTATCCCGATTATTTAGGGACGGCTACATCAGTCATATCTCGCTATTCTTCTCTATTTAAGATCATTCTTTCCGTTAGATCATACATTACCATATATTTTTTAACTGTTTCTACTAAAGTTAATTTTGACCGCCTTCATTCCCTAGTATGACCCTCAATATTAATAATGTCGCTATTTCTTATTGGTGTATTTATTGGTCTTCATTTTACATGATCATACCACCTTAGTTGATATTATCTCATTTTATTTTTTATAGGTGCTACTCCTAACGTGTCACGAATATGTTCATTCATAATTCTATCTTTTCTTGTTTTACTGGACATCTATCTTAAGATCTTCGTTTTGGCTAAAAGAATTCAATCTTCTTTAGCTAAAAATGTGTGCTAACTTGGAATACCTTTCTTATCTCGCGTGGTAGACAGAAAGAGTTCCTAAAACACCTCCTCATAGAAATCACACATCCAGAAAGGAGAGAATTAAAGTTCCAACTGATACTTAAAGAGTTGTAGTTGTATACTGCCATATGATGTACTAATGCATATGAACAAATATATAATTTTTTTGGGTATCTCATATTGTTAGCAATTTGCCTTTTTTCCTTGGAAGACAGCTTTATTAGATAAGTGCAAGTAATTCAGATTTTGAATGCTTTTCTTCTATTTGGTTGTTTCATGTATAATTGAAATAGGTTAGTTGATAAACCAATATATCATATATATTAAGGTAGACAAGAACGTACTGGTTTGTATAGGAAAAATCTTTGTATTGTATTTGGTGCTATAAAATCAAATATAGATAGAAAGCTGATTCAATTAGAATCAGAGACTCAACACTCGGGCTGATTTCTTACATCATTGTAAGAGTCGCATGCTTGTTTTCTCTTATTAGACTAGGAAGAGACTTTCTCAAACTCCTCTGTTCGAAGCAACCATAGTCTATGCCGGTTGGCAACTTGGGATTCATTTTGTGGACTATCGCGTTTTATTGTTTTGGCATGATCTCTGAGGATTGTTTTTTCTGCATAATTTTTGAATCAGTTTTAAAAGGTCACTGATCGCAAACCAGTCGATTTGTTGTGCAGGACATATTATGATTGATCCGACATTCAGTATATTACCGCCTTTGTATTTGATAAAAGGATAATTTCTAAAGATCTGTACTCTAATATTATCTCGAATTATGGACAAATAAAGGTAATCTTTCTAAAATGCATTAGCAGTACTGGGCTAGTCCCTTTTTTTAGTTATATGTTAGTTTTTCAACAGTCGGGACTTAAGATTGCAAGAATAACTTTGGCGCATGACAAGAATAAATGCATAATTATAGGAAAAAAAAATGTGATACACACGGTTTTAAATCAAATCACAACACTAGAACAAAGTTGTACACACAAAGACATAACGAAGAACTTGGATAACCATGTGATATATATATATATATATATTTTTATACAATTGCCATGGAAGCAAATTTTTCTTTGTATGCAGTTTTGGTTTTGATGGGATTATTACAAACAAAACGATAGCATCACAGAACCTTAAAACCACAACAGATTTGCTGCCACTTTACGAAATAAGCTGTAATTTTTATAGTATTTTTTTTTCCTGTTTACTGTTTGCACTTCCAGGTAGAAGATCAGAGAAAACTGTTGACGCAGGGATTGGGATATTCAAAATCAAAGTCCCTCGAGAACCCAAGCTGAAAGATTAGCTCATCGTGAAAGACATCTTCTCCTCGGATTGTGTTATGGTTTGTTGTGGCTTGTGGGTTTGTCATACACCGTAACCCAATCCTCTAGCTTCAGATCCCTTCATGATTCTCAGTCTCTTGCAGGATGAAATGAACATACTGCAATAACAACAGATAACCTTGTAAGTATGCAGTATAAACCATACATATATAGAAGTACTATATACACATATATATCTAGAGGGAGAAAGAGAAAGGTTGGAGAAACTTACTCCCATGGAACATCTCCGGCCAGCATCCAGTCGCCATCTTTGTCTTCATAAGTTGGTGCATATTCTGATCCTTTGTATCCTTCCCTCTCCGAGTACTCGCCTGGAAAGGTAAAACCAAGAACACACTCATCATTAGAATCACCTTCACAATCATCACACACCATATATATCAAAACAACAAGATCTGTATTCTTACCTATAGTGAGTTTGAACATGTTCTCAAGAGCTTTCAGCAGCTCTGGGTAGCCCTTGTAAAGCTTCAGGTCAATCTTTCTGAGGTAAGGTGCTCCATCCATGCTTATTTTCACGTAAATTCCAGATTCCAACTCAGTCTGCTTTGGTTGGAAGCTATTCTTCCTGTAGGAGCGGATTGGTGGCCACCCCACTACTTGTGCTCTGTCATTACACATACCCATCAAACATTTTAGTCCATAATTCAAAGTTTTAACATAAAGTTTACGAGATCTCTAAAATAGTAGAGAGAAGCCTTGTTAACAAGTCCAAGGCAATAACTTACTTGGCAGCTGGTGCAGTTTCACGGTCACTGTGTTTGTTATCAGAGCTGCCGCTGGATCCACAGTCTTCAACCGTGTCCGGTGATGCTCGCTTGTTGTTCCTAACTATGGACGTCGTTTGTTTCTCAGACTCATCCGTCCCCGGCAGGCCCAACCTAAGCTCGGTTGCCTTGAGGTTGAGATCCCCCTCATATGCCACTGTGCTTTCCATTTTTCAAACTAATATTCTTGACGTGAAAGTACTATATATTGCCTTCTTCAAGGGTGGTGTGGAAGAGATTCCGGCAAGAAGTTGTATTTTCCGGTGAGGTTCTGGATAATTTGTTTAGGGAAGTTAGAGAAATGTGTGTTATGGGGGAGGTTGTAATACAAATGAAGGTATTATATAGATATATAGATATATATGATATAAAGTAGGGAAGATTTGAAGAGAGAGACTTTGTATTTGGCCATGAGATGCATGAATTTCGGACAAAGGAAAGCGAAGCTGTCGGTAGCATTGGCAGCAGCTTTAAGGCAGGTGTCCCTACATTTAGGAGACAAGGGTGGGACAAAGGCAGCTGCCCATATGGAAGACTTTGAGGGACTCTGTGTGACGGTCAAGATGCGTTTTGGGGTGTGGTGGGAGTGAAATCGGGAGCGTTGGTTTAGGAAGGAAAGAGGGAGCATCGGCATCCCATGTGATTGGTGGGGTTCCACATGGGTGTTGGGTATGGGCAGAGCATGGCCATGGGGGGACTAAGATTTTGACAGAGTTGAATTCTGTGGCTAATTGATTGTGGGGTACGTGACATGTGGTCTGTCATGTGTACATGGTCAGCCAATGACCCATTCTTATGGACTCTCAATTAATTTTCATTTAATTTTCTAAGGCAGCTATTAAATTTTCACATTCTTGTTTATTCGTACTAATATTTAGGGATGTCAATGCTAGATTTTTTTTTTTACGTTAGGGGCTAGTTTAAAAAAAAAGTAGATTTAAATTTGTTTTGTATGAAATTATTTTAATACTCTATGTTTGTTTAATTTTCTCATGAATATATATAATTCTGACATAATAATACAAATTTAAGCTTAATTATTATTCTTATTAATAGTATTGTTATTTTTTAGTTAAGATAATGAATTTAGCAAAATTAGGGCAAATGAGGTGAATACAAGTTTAGACAATTTAGAGGGTGTTTGGCATAGTGGGTGGCAGTCAAGTGCTTGCGATTTTGATAACGTTGTTGAAAGCTTTCGTTGCGAAAATTGCAGCTGCATTTGGCTGCTCCGGTTTTGTCAAACTGAGGCCTTAATCGAGATAAGGGTTGAGATACCATTTGCAGTCGGCCTAGGGTTGTTTTGGAGAGGATTTTTTTTAAGTAGATTTAAAATAGGAGTAACTCATCTTATACCCAATCTGTTGATATTCCTACTAATATTTGTTTGGCTTAAACTTTTGATAGGAAATTATTTGAGTAGACATCAAAGTTCAAACCTCATTGCCTACCCTTAAAAAAGCGGAGAAAAACCAATTTGTTGTGCATATATAAGTTCAACTCTATAAATACTTTGTATAAGATGCCAAAATCCCCGTGCTTTTGCTTATTCACTAATATATACTCAACTACTTATTCACTTTCCTTTGTTATTCAAATTAAAGTGTGTTTTTGAAGCAAAATTGTTATTCAAATTAAAGTGTTTTTTTGAAGCAAAAATTGCTTCAATGGACTTTGGAATCTCATTATGCTTTCCATGTTTTATTTATTTATCCAAACCAGAGTTTAGTGTACAGAAAAGGAAACTGAAAAGACACAGTAGAGGCCTAACAAAAAAAGAAAAGAAAGAAGGCTTAAAACAGAGCATAACAAAAACAGACAATTAGTGACTAAAGAAGACACTGCTCTGGAAACTGTGTCGGGAAACTTTTTTCTTTTACTAAAGGCATCCCAACATTGAGAAACTGTGTTGTATCTATAACTCTATATTATAAGAAAAGTAGATGAATGTTAACCAAATTGGATTTGTGAAGTCATGAACATTGTCCTCTGAGAAAGAGTCCCACCTTGTCCACTGGTCTGAACCTTCTCACCCTTAGGAAGCTCATTCCATGGAACACCAAGCTACAAATTTATCAACATCAGGGTCCATGCCATGCTGTGCGTGCGGTGCTATTATTTTTCCAAAAGTTGCCCAATAATTATTAGGGAACGTCGCCCTTATCTTCTGGCATTCCAACCCGCTGCTGAATGAATTGGAGTGCGGCACTGCGAGTGGGTTGCAGTACATGGTGCATTTTAGTATCTGTTTAGTTGAATTGTATAAAAGTATTATTTGAAGTAGGTAGCTGTTTAAAAGTATTAGTTGGATTAAACTGTTGAGTGTATAGACTTTTGTTATTAGAAAAGATATTTGAATGTTTAGGTGAGCTGTTAATTAGTGGTTAAAGAGTATGAAATGTGCTTCTTACTCTTAGATATTAAATTACGTGTTTAACAATTTGTTATATTATTAAAATTATATTATTTATATAATTAAAATATATATATAATAATAAAAATTAAAAAATAAATATTTTAATATTAAATGTATAATAGAAAAATATCAACTATCAGAGAACATACTATTTATTGTATGGACACACTTTACTAAATACATGAATGTGTTCTCTTTTCCTCTTTATAAAAAATTAGATTTGTAAAAATTGTTTTTGAACTATTGTTTAGTGAAAAATGTATGAGTTCTAACTTCTAAATGATTTCTTTTAAAGATAGGATTTGGCATGAAACCCGGGTTTCTCTTGATGTTAGAAGCGTGTGGAGTCTCACTCCACATTGTATTTTTTTGGTGTACATGGAGAGAGAAATTGTAGAATTTTTGAAGGGGAAGTCAATGCTCTTAATAGGCTCAAAGATATGATTTTACACTTATTATTCTTTTGGATGATGGAGGCATTTCTTTATTGTATATAATCTTTTGCAGAGTTTTTGGGGGTTTTAGCTGTCATTAGTAACTTGCTCCTTCCTTAATCTTTTGTAATTGTTTGTCTTTCTCAAGCACATTAATAGAATTATCATTTGCCTATATATATATATATATAAATATCCCTTTTTAAATACTAAAGCAAGATTAAAGAACAAACGATGGCAAAACAAGAGAACACAGACCGACTGATTTGATATAACAATATCCAAAGATGGTTAAATCACTGTCATTTTTAGAAATACATATTTTGGGATTACTAAAATTTGTTCTCGCCAAACACATCCGGACCCAAATCCGAATTTGTACGGCTGTGTTTGGCCAAGTCAAACAAGACCAACCCGCAATTGAACCTAAATTTGGCCGGATGCAGCTGGCTATGTTTGGGCCCAAATTGATATGCCGATTTTGCCCCCCTTAACCATTCAACATATTACAAAAATGTCGCCCAGTACAAATTTACTATTTTAACCCCGCAAAATTATAATGAAATATCTTCTAAAAAAATGAAATTCAGATCTTGGAAAATAACAGTGGATTTATCCATGGTCGCTAAACGAATCACAAAAGTTTATATATAATGGCTTGTATTGACACTTTTCCTGGTCTATGCCATTAAAAAAAAAAAAACTAGGTTGGCTATCCTTTTAAGGAATCAAACAACCCTAGTACGAATGTTTTGAGCTGGTTGCTGTCCATGGCTGTGTTGGATCACCTTGTCTCTGTCATTATTGGTCAAGCCAACACATCAAGACAGCTACAGCAATCCATAATATAAAAATCTGCAGAGTTGGCTGATCAATCTGTGGCGTGTGAGCTACGACCATTAAGTTGGTTTATACATGTGGTGTATGAGGTAGAGTTCGGCATTTGCTTGATTGGTAACAGCCCTAAAGATAGCTATGCACAACAAACGATCGGATATATGTCTATTCTTGATTTCTTGTCCACGAAAGTTTCTTGGTTGATAGGACACTGACTCATCAATGGAGTCCAACTGCCAAGTTGGCATGGCCAGTCCGGCAATATTTGACCATGTCCTTTTTGGACTTTTTGGGTACACAATATTTCCAATTTTTATTTGTTTTTACTGTTCACGAGTTTGTGATTAATTAAGTTATTTGGTTTAACGTATTTAAAAATCACATTCACGAGTTTATAATTAATTAAGCTAATGTGATGATTAGACAGTATATATAAAAGAAAAAAGAAAAAAAAGATGATCACTTTTACAATTTTGAAATATATATATATATATATATAGTTAATTTGGAATAATTATGAGGTTTTCAAGCTGATAAAAGTAGAGAAGAAAACATGGTGTAGAGCTGGTGGCATTTAAGAGCTAGCACGAATGCAGTTTGGTTTAGGAATGTATGTTAAGGAAAAAAAAAAACATGCAAAAACTTGAAATGAAAAAGACAATACATATGATCAACTTTAAAAGGAGATTTTGCATATCAGCATATATGTATGGTCATTTCAGTGCAAATGCTCCCATTCTCACTTTTGTGATTTGGATTATAAGGCATTTTTGTCTTTTTATTTGCAGTACAAGTGCAGGCTGTGCATGCCCCCTAAAGAAGGAGAAGTTATCATCCTTCTTATTATCATCTTTTTGTAGGTCGGTGCTCATATACCCTTTAATTAGTGCACTAGTTAGGACTACTATATATATATATATTCACTTTAACCTAAATAATTATATTAATTAAAATAAAAATTAACATATATATATATATATTTTGTTAGATAATAAATATACTGACTTTTGAGATTTAGGTTAGCAATAAATATTATTTAAGAATGGGACATAAGTTACTGGAGGCTTTAAAATTAGAGGAATATTGCTTGGCTGTGTAGGGGTGCCCATTAACCTGGACAAAATGACAAACACAAGTTAGCTAGGTATGTATGTAATGTAGTACTGGTCCCCTATATGTACATATATATAACACCATTAATATATATACAGAAAAACCAACTCATGAAACTCACTCTCGCAATTACAAATTAGAGCAATGGACATAAATTGGGGGGCCGGTGCATTCACTTGTGGAACCCTTGTTCATCTGGATCACCTCTGGCCAGGACCACACCCATATATGCACGAGGCTCCACCATTCCTTGCTGCATTTTGCAATCCCAATATCTTCAGATATGTATTACACCGATTTGTGTCTCTCCAAAATAATCCCACCCCACCAAGCGCCCAAGTCTCTCTCTCTCTCTCTCTCATTAAATTAGTAAGTCATAAACTCGAGAATTAATTAGGTGATCCGCTTTTCCAAGGATTAAGTTATATATCCCCTTCAATATTCTTGAGAAATATCAAACATATATTTGAATCTTTCAAACTTTAACCATAGATTTTTATATAAAAAGAAGAAGGATAATACTATATATAATAGATTTTTAAAATATTATATTTTCTTACTTCTAGACCATAACAAGTAGTTACACATGAATTTATTATAATATATCACACTATCTTATTTTTAAGAGTGAGAAATTATATTAAGAAAATTTATTATATATAACATTACTTGAAAAAGAATAATCAATCATAAAAAAATAAATGTAAGATTTGAATCAATATTTATTTGAAAATAAAAAAAAATAGAAAAGAATTAGTCAAAATCTTAAAAATGTAAAAAAAAAAATGATGAAAGGGAATATTTTAGTCATTTTGAACAAAAATAATTGACTATACGGAAGGTATTTATAGTTTGTCAAACAACTGTAAGGAAGGTCAGGATAATTTTAAAAATTTTAAAAATGTCAGTATAATTGTCAAAATTTTATAAGAGATTGGTATAATTTATAAAATTAGAATAAAAAAAGAAAAAAAAACTAAATAAAGAAGAAAACTCAAGGTGGCTTCAAGGCAGATAAATTAGAACACGGCAGTAATCCAAAAATATAGAGCATCATATCAATGCACTCGTGTGGTGTCTCTGATGTCGTTGAAAGGCTAGTGGGTCCCTACCCACACGGGAGGGTAGATTGGTTGGCTTGTACTCTACCTAACTGTAGATATCTGGGAACAGAAGACGAAGAAGGAGCACTTGTTTGCCCTGCTTCTTCTGGTTGTCAGCTCCATTGGCAGTGGCGCAATGGGCCACCAAATAATTTCCATACCTATCTATATATATGCGCTTTCTCAGATGTTGGTCATGCCACGTCCATGCACCAAACACCATACGTGGTTTGTAGATGGTGTGGGACCCTTGTCAAACTGGGTATCAAACTTCATGGACCCCATTTGCTCTTCACATTTAATTAAGTGTTTAATTGGTAATTTTTTTTTTAGTAATTGTTTTCAAAAAATTAAATTTGTTTTAATTTTTTATTGTGAGCAATGACAATCAAACTCTTAACCTGAACAATATTAGAATTGTGATGATTGTCACACAGCTAGCATAGCATCGAGTGATTTGAATGGGAGGATTATTGGGAACAATTTTTTATTCTCAAAACTTATCATGCCAAATCAATCTTCGAAGTTAACTTTGAACATTAATAAGTATATATCTTCCTTCTTGTTTTGCTCTATTGTTAAACTTCTAAGAGAATTGGTTACAGTTACTCTCTCTCTCTCTCTCTCTAAGATGTGTTAAAGTAGACCTCCAATGGGTTGTGGAAATTCTTAAAAGAATATAGAGATGGCTCCTCTTTTTGGGTATTATTCAGGATGATGTCAAAGCATTGTTAGGTAATTTTTACAACTTTGAATGTAAGTTTATTAGAAGATTTGTTAATGGTTGTGTACATAATTTAGCTAGGCATGCACAATTTATTAATTCAATTTTTAGTTTGTGCTGTTGGAGGAATCACCTTCATTTCTTGTGAGGTCCTTCCAAGCTCATCTTGATTCTTCATCTTAATAAAATTTCGTCATTGCTTTCTCTTTTTGAAAAAAATAAAAAAGTATGGAGATATGAATATTGATGTCGGCCTAAATTGACTGTGGAATGGACTATCAAAGCCTGTATGGGGATCCGAATTTGATATAAAGCCTACATAGATTATGCTTAATTTTCCACATTAATTGGTATAAATAAACTAGTAAAATGACCATAGAAATTTAAAATTTAACTTTGCCAAGTAGAAATCAAGATCTGAACATAAATAAAAGTAGAAAAATAAGGTGTGTTAATGGCGGGCATACTGGAAAGATGGTGACAGAAGTAAGGCGGCATTAAAGGCTTATAATGTTGTTGACCATGAATTATGAATGTTACGGATGACCAAACATTACAATAATATTTGTGTTATTTTTCAAGAGAATTAATTGTTGAATTATGACTAAAAGCGATGGGGGATGAGGGCAGGGGGGAAAGAAGGAATGTCATTGCAAATAGTATTTTCTCCAATGATGCCTTACAATTATTGGATTAGCATTCAAAACTGCAATGTTTATATTCATTGATGCATGAAAGCAACCAACATTAGCAAACCTTAGAGAATTCTCAAAACTGCAACACTCAGAGTGCGTAACTAGTAACTACACAGGAGCTCCTAGGATATCTACTGCATTGGACTTCCAGTCTATTGATATATTTTTTTTTTAATATAAAATTGTTTTCATAAAAGGATTAATGTTGTAATAATTACTTTATATGAGAGGATACAATACACCTGACTTTCAATATATTAGAGAGAATCTCGATTTCAGTCTCATTGGACATTAATTTATGTACTTAGAGAAACTCCAAGGATATAGTTGGGGAGTCATCTATAACTACTAAAATGACTCTCAATGTGACATTGTTCATCCTCTAAGAAAACACCCATCCTGGTTTCAGTGTTGGATCCAGCCATAAATAGTAACCGAGTGGATGTAGATATGGATACCATATGAGAGTGAATCCAAAAGTTAGTTGGAAGAGAGAGAAAAGAAATAGATTGGTAGGAAGACAAAGAAAAGTGAGACAAAAATATATTAAAATATCATATGAATACTCCTTTTGGATACTACGGTTGGAGTGATGTATAATGTCGTGAGTCATTAATGTATGCATAATTATTGTAGTAGCACCTAAATAAGATTTTTAGGTTCAAAATGAATCTCCCTCTTAAAATTGCTCTTAATTACGAGCATCATTACGAGAGGATGCTTAAACCTTAATTGTCCATCTATCTCTCATTCACTCAAATTGTACACTCTAACAAGAGAGGTATGACAAGAGACATGTTTGTCTTCCGTTGATGAATAATGAATGATGATAGACAAATATATCTCCAGTGAAAAGAGGAGGGGGGAGGGGTTAGCAAAATCTAGGGGTACTGTAATTAAAAGAGTGTGTTGGGAAGAGGGATGATATTAAAATAAAAAATAAACACTGATTTTGACTATCACTGTTGGACTATAGGTATGGTTAGGAATGGTAACGGGACAGATTTGGAACGGAGTGGCCCTTCTTTAACCCCGACCTAGTTTATATTCTCCGACCCCGTCTCGTCCGGTTTAGAAGTTTACCCCAACCCCTGACCCCGAACTTGTTTATGTTCTCCGACTCCATCCCGCCCGACTCCATCCTGCCCGACTCCGAACTTCGATATATATCTTTTTTTAAGTAAGTTAAAACTTTTATTTTGATAAGTAAATTAATTTTTTTTGCCAAAATAACTAATACAAAAAAATATATATATAAGTGTGATATGGAAAACTTTAAAACTAATTTTATATAGTGTTGTTTATTAATAAATATAGTGTATATAAGAATAAATAAATAAAGATTAATATATTAATGGAACGGGGTGACCATCTTCTGAACCCGCCCTGAACTCGGTAGAGTTTTAAAAGCCACACTCCATCTCCGTTTTTGAACACCTCATGCTCATTTCATTAAAGACAGGGTGAGACGATTTTCCGACTAAGACGTAACAAATTCTCATTTCTAAGTATAATGTTGGAAGCCTATTTTTATAGACGTAAGTGTAGCAGGAGACGAATAAAAATTTTACATCTCCAAATAACTTTCCTTGTTGGAGATGCTAACAACAAATCAATATATTTATCTATAGTTGTTCCTGCTCGTGCCTTGATGCAAGCAATGCTTTGAAAGTCACACATTACAATATGTAAATCTTATTTTGAAAGATTATTTTGGGTTGGCGACCTAAAAATCTAAAACAATGTTTGGAGGCATATGATGAGATTCTCCTAATTAAAATATATATATATATATATATTTTATTGTTTTTTTTAGGAAAGGTAGTTGTCTTTTTCTTTTTTTCCTTGGGAAGGAAAGATTTAGTATGCTTCATTTAGCTTGAAACCAATACAAAAATATAACTGATTTTTTTCAATTCCTGTCTTGAAAGATTTACAGTCTTTATAAAGTGATTCACCTTATGTCTTTGAAAATACCATGGTGATCTTTTTGCCAGCCATTAACTAATCTGATCATGATCTCCTGTCTAGTTTCAGTCATACATGTGTATAACCAACCATCATAATCATATATGTGTGTGTACATATACACTAAAAAATACATGTATCTATATATTCATTTAATATACCATATATACATGTGTAATTAAAAAGATTAATATTACTTGCATTAAATTTTACATTTCAAAATTATAATGATATGACAGTGAATCAAAACATTAACTAATGTGTAAAATGCATCACTAATGATCTTATATCAGATCAAATCGTATCAAGACCCAGATTCCATACTTCCTCATGTATGACTTAACCTCCCAACGAAACACATTTACTTGACTTAATTCAATATTTTCTATATTAACTGGTGGAATTAAATAATTGGTTAGTTAGTTCCATTGCTTGTTATAATAATAGTGTTTGGGTTATGAAGCATGATAAAAATAGTCCCTAACACTATAATAAGCGAAACACTTCTAAACAATGATATTTTATTTTTAAAAAATGTTAAGAGATTCTTAATTTATATATTTAATGTGATGCATTTTTATTTTTATTTTAATAGCACATTGGGTGTTTTTGTTTTTTTGTTTTGATACAATGATTATGATAGAAAAATCGAATTCATGATAACTACATGTAAAGAGTGTGCACTTGTCCCAATCAAATAAGACCTTAGTCCTTATCGAGCGAGTTTTTTTTTATTACATTGATGGGGGAGGGGTAGTGACGGATCTAAATCATTGATTTAGGAAGGCAAAGATTAAAAAAAAATATTTAAAGCAGGGTTTTGTGAAAATATAAAAAAAAAAAAAAAAAATGAGAGGCAACTCTTTATTTTGTTTGAAAAGTTTTATTTAAAAAAGGGTAAAAAGAATAGTGCTATAAATTTTAAAAATTTATCTTAAATTTATATTTCAAATAATATGACAATTACTTGACAAGATTTTATTGTAACTTATAATTATATGATTTAATGCACTCTGAATATTATTATATCCATTATTTAAAATATAAATATAAATAATATTTAACATATATAGCTTTAGAGTAATATTAAAACATCATATCAAGGACACAATTAAAAATATAAATAATAAATTGAAGGTGTCAAACATTAATAATTTATTAATACAAAACCGCGTGCATTAAAAGAAAGATTATGACCGGTCAGAACAATTTTGAGACTAGACATTCTGAGCAATAAGTACCCAGTCAGCCCCCACCATGGGATCCATTGTCCCAACTTCAACCAACATTTGGAATAATATTATTGTGGTGAAGATTCCCAAATATTGCGTTTGTGGGACTGACATTTATTAAACAAGATTAGTGATAAATTAATATTAATTAGACTGGTACTTGATTAATTTGAATAACATGACTCCTTTCCCAAAGGTATCAAAAGGATAATCTAATCCTTGATCCAACGCATTTATTTTTCACCACTCTAACCATTAACTTAATGCAAATTTGGTGGGGTAAATTGGGTTTGGCTTCTTTACAAGTACAAAGCCTTACATTTAGAGCAACCAAACAACTTTCAACTTGATATATAGTATTGTCATATCCTGATTTTGATGGTTAATCACATTTCTTTCATGTGTTCATGCCACAATTTTTGTTTGTTTGTTTTTTATTTTTGTTTTTGTTTTTATTTTTTGTTTTTCTAAAGTAAGTGAATGAGATGTCTAAATTGCACAAAAATATTACAAATCATATATGTATAGTTCCAAAACTTTGAGAAAACATGTGTATTGTGACAATTGTTTATATCTGAGTGTGTTCATATCTTCTACAATTAATTTTAAATCATTATACATTGTAAAAATTGTTGATTTTGGTTTTAAAAAAATGACTTATTAATTATTTTGTACAATATTATTTAAGCGTGCTATTTTAGGAAATGTGTATAAGTTATTATAGAGGATGAGTATTGCTATGGGTTACATGTAAATTTCATCAAAATAAATAAATAAATAAAAATAAAGAAGAGCTATTCTAGTGGACGAAGTTTTTGTCATTATGAAATTTGAAAAAAATTATATGTACACAAGCGTTATGCTCATGAACGGTGAATTTTTTTTACAACTCGAATTAGAGATTTTTAGGTCACAATAGACCATAAATATAAAATTTGAATGATCGTCATACAATGTCACAGTCGCATAGACTAATTATTTACAAAATTTGAATTTGGGAAGAAAATTTGTGAAATAAACTTAATAACTTGATTAAGATCTAAACAAATTTCAATGAATATAAAAAAATCAATGAGTGTGTATAAAATAACTATAAAGTTCAATAACCTTAATTAATGTTATATACAAGAAAAGAAGAAGAAAAATTAACTTGATTTTGCTAATCATTATTGAAATTTCTAGAACTTTTGCTCATAAGATTGATAGCAGTCTTCCAAAAAATGCCAACCCTCTAACTATATATGTTTCAACTTCCATGAAGCCATCATTCATGAGGTCGTCACACGTCTTCATATATTATATATTTCCTCTCTTTGCCTAGATTATAGTAATCACATGATTGGGAAACGAAATGAAACCCATCAACTGAAGGGTATTCCTTAACAAAACAATTACACCAGAAATTAAAAGAGCTATTTAAAATTTTAATATTTTGATAGATAAATTTAATAAGTCTCAAATACAAGGCCAAAAAATAGGAAAAATTCAGTATAAATTTTCTTATAATTATATTGCCTAATTTTACTTCAACACATGCTACAATTGACCAAATGACCAATGTGGTCCTGCATCTACCAGATTTTTTTGACCTTATCTTAGTGTTATAAGGACCACCTTATATATATATATATATATATATACACACACAATATACAGGATACATCCCCCCAAATAAAGTTCATTGGAAAATAAAATTAATCACCAAAAGTTATCTGTATTGGGAGTCACTTTCTTTTCTAGATAAAGAGGTGTTTGATCTTGGAAAACAAAAATTGGATTCTTGTATTCTTATATGATCTTGACTCCACCAAGTCTAAAAGGTGAAAGAGAGTAAGTTTAAAAGAGCTTTTTTATTATTGGAAAATGTGGTTGGGAAGGTTTCAGATAATGGGCTTGTTATGATATGGGTAGGTTAGAAAGAAACAACCCAGAAAGGGGGTTGGGAGGGATGTTGACCGGGCAAGGCACAGCTAGGGTTAGGGTTGTTTCCTTCTCTTGGGGATGTGACCTGTCTCCAAGTCACCACCATGCCCTAAAAAGCTTAGGATGAGTGATGTTGATAACTGCAAATGATCGATGTTCATGTAAGTTTTGCAGGAGAAATTTCTGACACAATTTGCTTGCTAATTCATCATTTAGTTTTCCAAATAATGTTTTAAATCTCCTCTGTTTTTAATTTTTTCTTTTTTTTGAAAGATTTCCTCAATATATAATCCATATACTTCTAGTTCTTAAGCAACCATCTTAGTCAACTTAATTATCCATCTGCTTGTTCTAACTCGATTAATTAAGATAATTAAGAATAAACTGATGCTAGCCCACCTAATCACTCATGACCTCTCTTTTGAGTCTCACTTATGCGAGTACTAT
Organism: Nyssa sinensis; assembly: GCA_008638375.1. Classification (NCBI taxonomy): domain Eukaryota; kingdom Viridiplantae; phylum Streptophyta; class Magnoliopsida; order Cornales; family Nyssaceae; genus Nyssa; species Nyssa sinensis. Next base: position 5,525,484 of record CM018045.1, read on the forward strand.
TTTCATTCAATCATAGTCTAGATTGAATTATTTTTCAGATCCATATTTAAAAAGTTCCTAATTTAAATTTGTGTGTTGTAATATCCTTTCGCTTCTTTCACAAAAAAAAAATTACGATAATTAAAGAAAAAACAATCTCAAATCTTCATCAAGAATTTTGTATTAAACATTTTGGGCCAGCCTATCCACACTCTTATTTTCTTTATACTCATGCACTCCAATACATTGTATATATATATATATATATATATGAGTGGGAGTGAGGGAGGATAAAAGGGCATTCTTGAAATTGCAAATAGGGTCCCCAACATTTTTTTCTTTTCTAAAATATGACTTCAATTTCATGGTACACAATGTTAGTAGCCTAGGTCAAAATGGAATGTCTGTATAGTTTGACCAAATTGGACCGTCTTTAAAGCAAAAAGTAATTCAGCTAGAAAAAATAAAAAATTGCTAATCTACTTTTGTTAAAACATAATGTTTTGCAAATATATATATATATATATATATATCTTAATTTATCTATAGTAACTAAATCATAAGATTTGGAAAATAAAAAATTCTAAATTTTTTATATATTCAATCCAAGTTGTGACGGTGGTGAGCCTTGACACAACGGCCTCTGTACTTACAAAAGCAAGTTTAGATAATCCAACTTGGAAGATTCATATATTGGAAGTTCAAAAGTGTGTTTTCCTTTATTCAATCTTAGTTTTAAGAGCAACTCCAACAAAAAGAGACATTTTTTTACCAAAAAAATTCATTTGGGTCTTGTTACAATATTTTTACATATATCAATGACTCTTAGCACTATATAATATACATCATTCTAACAATAGTATTTAGAAGGAGTATACTTTTTATATTTTAATATATTTTTAACTTTCTTTCTATCTTTTTCAACTAACTTTTTCACCAATTTTAACTCCTCTTTTTGACTTGTCTCTCTTTTCTCATGAAATTCATATATGGATTCAGTTGCTCATCGTTCATGTGTTGTATTCATTTGAGTGCAATGATGTCATTTCTGTTGGAGACCCAAAAATACTCCATTGAAAGAGAAAATAGTAATTAGGGTGAATGACTCCCTTCCTAAGTCCTTCCCGACCTTTTATACAGTGCCAGGGTAAGTAGTCAATTTTGCTTTCTGTTGTGCTACCAGAGCACTGACAGCTTGTGGATTGATAATATATCGCATAAAATATTTTTTGTGGTTCATATTGTTAATTAGATATTAATTTGCTCGTTTTCTGAAACTGTGACGAAATTTAAAATTTATTTTCAAAGGGAATTTTTTTTTCTTAATATTTAATTATTTATTAATATAAAGGAGTTTATAAATTAGACAAAAAAATTCACCAATAAAAAAATATCTTAAAAAAAATTTAGGTTAGAAAATTTTGAAAATCAATAAAAGTTTCATTGAGAGAGTCAAATATGAAAAACTTTAAACCTAAAGAAAAAAAATATATAAATTAAAGGTTTATATTTGAATTTTTTAAAAAAATATAAGAAAATTTTTAAATTAAAAAAAAAATTGAGGGAGTACAATAGACCCGCTTGAGCTTAATTTAACAGTACCCCAAATTACCATCTCTCTCTCTCACACACACACAAACACACACATATTTATAAAAAAAGTCAGTGCAATGCAAGAAGAATTCATTGATTCTTATATATTTATAATTGGGAGCTTTGGTTGAAGAATCTTTACCTTAAAATATGTTAAATTTAATTGGTACATAAAGATTACAAGTAAATGGCGTGCTCATATATAATTGCAGTGAGATGTGCCCTCCAACACCCAACTGAGGGAGAGAGGAAGGAAGAGGCACCCGCGTGAGGATAACCCATTCAGGTACTCTGTACCTTGTGTTTCCTGTTTTCTTTTTTCTTCTTTGGGGAATATATAAAATAAACTGTTTTTTTTTATAAATAAAAAAAATATTAACAAAAACAATGAAAGGTAAGCATGGGGTTCACACACAGACCAGGAGTTTTGCTATTAGCTTTATATATATTATTGGAACAATTTTTTAACCATTTAAACTTTTAAATTAATTAGAGTTTTAATATGGTATCAGAGTTCTAATTATAAGAGCTTTTGACTTCAAATTTCTCTCCCATTACAAGATTGCCTTTCGTTGGCTACTATACTTTGTAAATGGTTACTTCTAGTAAGTTATTCAAGTGTTTTTGCACTATACTGTGTTAATTAAAATTATTATCTATTGTGCTTATATGCATAAAATAATATGATATATAGCTTTATAAATGAAGAAGTGACATACTTGAAAAAAAAAATTAAAATTGAAATATCATTCTTATAGAGATTAAAATATATAATAATAATAATAATAATAATAATAATAATAATAATAATAATAATAAAAGGCAACCGCCTTTGAGCTACTGGATTTTTTTTTGTCACTAAGCTCTCTATTGTAACTGGTTGCTTAAGTAATTGTGATTGCTTCAGTGAGTTTCTGTAGTTAGGAGTCTTCTTTGTTGGATGTCTCAGCTTGTTCTTGTTACTCATTTGAGCCTGTAATGGGGTGTTCCTTTCTCTTTTGGTTGGAATAAAATACTTACCAAAAAAAAAAAAGGCAACCACCTTAGGTTAATTATTGTTCAATTTTTTTTACCATCGATCACACTTAAAATTACTCCACTAGTAATGAAGTAAGGATCGTGACACCTCAATTGATAAAAATTAAGAGTTTAAAACATGCATGAGAACATGATAAGGAGGTTAGGTTTGGCAATAAATATATACATTAAATTTTAAAAATATCTTTAGATTACTAATGGCATTAGGTTAAATTGTTGGAGAGGATAGGAAGTCCATGAAAAGAGGTTTTGGCATATATGCCATAACTCAACTTGACCTAGCTAGAAGCATAAATCATAAATTTTGTAACAACCATGCGCCTGCTTCGCAGCACTAAAAGGTGAGAATGGAGAATGAAACCTAATGCTTCGTCGTCGCTTAATGGCTTGGGAGGAAGAAGAATTATCTAAATTCCAATCTATCCTACGTGGTGTTCCTCTGATGTTGAATGCTAAGCAAGACATCTTGGTCTGGAAGATTAACTCCTTTGGTCTCTTCTCAGTTAAATCCCTATACTCATGCTTCAATTGTTCTCTAGCCCCAAATATCAAGATTGCAAATCTTATTTGGTATAATGCAGCCTCTCCAAAAGTTCAGTTCTTCAGCTGGTTGGCCTGGAATAACCGTACCAAGACTGCTGATTATCTACTCAAGTTAGGAATTATCAACTCCATTGATGAATGCTTATGCCCTATCTGCGGGTTGGAAGTAGAAACCACAGATCATCTTCTTTTATTTTGTCGTGGAGTTTGGAAAATCTGGTCAGATTGTATCAACTGGTGGGAACTTCAATGGACATCGCCTAACTTTATCAAAACAACCCTTGATTAGTGGCAAAGCTTTAACTTCAAAGGAGCATAAGCTAATCTGGGAGATAATCCCCTTCAGTATCATGTGATCTATTTGGAAGTTAAGGAATGAATGTATCTTCGATCAATAAGGTTAAGCTATGCTGGATTCATGTTCGAGATTTGATTAAATCCAGACTTGCCTTTTGGATAAAATCAAAAAAAGGGGGCTCTTCATACCTCATCAACGACCTGATCTTCAACCTTTAGAATATAATTAGTTGCCGCTGACTCATCCTCCAGATGAAGTTCAGCTTAGTTCAGAGCAGGTCCAAAGCCTTGTTCATCAATTCAAGTGGTAGTAGCTTGTTGTATCTTAGGTGCTGCAACTTTTTCCTTGCAGCTTTGGCTAGTGGTAGTAGTTTGTTATATCTTAAGCTCTTCAAGCAATTCTGCGTGATGAAAAGGTTGGCTAATGGTTGGAGTTTCCCTTCTCTTGCTCCTGGTTCCTCATTTGCAGTACAGCTTGCTGTAGTATTCTTCGGTGATTGCAGTGGGGTGTTGCTTTCTTTCCTACTAGAATCTATAAAGTACTTTTGAACTGTTGCTGATTGTTGAGGTTGCAGGTAATGATGATGGAATATTTGAATTTTAGATGGTCATAAAGATTAAAGATAATTTTTAACCTTCTGAAAAGCCTTGAAAGAAGCAGGAGCCCTTCTCTGGTTGTATGGGTACTTATGCTAAAATCGATAGAGAGGTATGAAGTTTGGTCATTGTTGGGTTTCAGCTTGTTGTAGTCGGCCGGGTTGGTTCAGTTCTTCTTGGGAGCTGCTAGATTTTCACACTTATAGAGCAGTGGATTCCAGGTGGATGATGCTAATGCTTTGTGGAATGTGGTGTTGTATTATACATTTTTCTTTCTTTCTCTGTTTTGTGGTTTTATGTTGGCAAGGGATTATCCTCCTAGTTTGGTGTCATTCTAGTTGGGTTGATTCTTGGAACTTGGCTTATGGTTGGAGTTCCCCTTCCCTTGCTTCTAGTTCCTCATTTGCAGTACGACTTGCTGCAGTAAGGATATTTTTTATCCTTCTAAAAAATCTTGAAAGAAGCAGGAGCTCTTCTCTAGTTGGTGGTTAATCTTGGTGGTTTCCTTCTTTGGTTGTATGGGTTTTCTTCAACATGCTAAAGTCGATAGAGAGGTTTGAAGTTTGGTCATTGTTGGATTTTAGCTTGCTGTTGTCGGCTGGTATGATTCAGTTCTTCTTGGGGGCTGCTAGCTTTTTTCACCTTTAGAGCAGTGGATTTCAGCTTGGTGGTTAATTTTGGTGGTTTCTGTTGTGCCACTTTGAGTCCCACATCGGTTAGGAGTCAGGCACTGGTGTCGCTTATAAGCCCTAGTCGTCCTCTCCCTTACACAAGGCCTTTTCCTCCTTGGAAGAACAAAGCTGTGCGGACCATAAGACCTACGGGCAGCCCAAAGCGGATAATATTGTGCTAGGGAGCCTACCATGTGCCAGGATGAAAAAGTGTAGCATCAGTTTGGCGCCGTCTGTGAGAATGCTTGGGCCACGTCACTCGTTCCTATTCTCCACCAGTCCCGACTGGGGGGAGTAGTTGTTGTGCCACTTTGAATCCCACATCGGTTAGGAGTCGGACACTGGTGTCACTTATAAGCCCCACTCGTCCTCTCCCTTGTACAAGGCCTTTTCCTCCCTGGAAGAATAAAGCCATGCAGGTCATGAGACCTACAGGCAGCCCAAAGCGAACAATATTGTGCTAGGGAACCTACCATGTGGCAGGACGAAAAAGTGCAGCATCAGTTTCCTTGCTCGAGTTTAACTGCGACCTTTGCCTCCTTAAGTCTCTTTGCTCATGGATTTTCTTTGTTGGGCAGCGCCCCTAGTGCATTTACTATACCCTTGGGAGTTCTTGTTTGTTTCAGGAAGGACCAGTTTGCTTTGTTCTGTGGCTATCCATCGCTTCAAGATCAGTTTGCTCTGTTTTGCAGTGTTTCAGGTGATATTGGGCAGTTGCTCTTGCCAAATCTACTGAGTTTTTTGCTTGCCTGCTGTATTTCATTCATATGTTCTCTCCCCCTTTTCCCCTTCTCTCTTTTATTGATGTTCCTATGTACTCCTTGTACTCTTTCCATCAATAAAAGTCTTCTTTGTTGATAAAAAAAAAGTTGATGCTTACCAACTCAAAGTAGGATTCTAAATTCGTAAGAATAAAATAAAAATCACCTCTTCTCTAATTATATCTTCTACCAATTCTTTGTCTAATTTTATCTTCTACCAATTCTTTTTCAAAATGGACCACCAAAACTGAATCGGGACAACACAAAACAAAAAAAAAGTACAATTAGCATATGGTAGGGCAATTCTATATTTATTGCTCTATAAAATGATCAAATATATGTACAAGCCATTGGGGCATGCATAATGGTTGTAGTTTCTTTGTTGGACCACACAAAAAAAAAAAACCTTTAGTGATATGATATTATAGAAAAAATTCTATGTTCATTCAAATAAAGTTTTGACATATAATCAATACTTTAAGTTAAAACATTAGCGAAAAACTATTTATCCCACATATTTAAAAATGATTTAAATAATTATGTATTTTTTCTTACTATCTTAATTATAACTAGACCTTTTTTGATCACATGCTATTTAGTTCATTTAACGATGTCATTCTTAAATTATTTTTTTTAATGAAAATGATGAATATTATAATAAATTTAATAGTACAATTACAACATTACATAAATATAGATTAACACAAAATCTCGAAACAAATTAGTCAAATTTTTTTCCTAAGTGTGTATGGTCTTTTGTTTTAAAAATTTTAATATAAACTAGGGGTATTTCAGTAAATTTAAATACTTAATTCTTATTATTATTGATATGCCCTTCATCCCAGAAGATCAGTAGTTCGACGTGTCAACCTGCAGCCGGTTGGAACATGATAGGACAATGCAACCATTGGTATATATGCACATGAAAGTTATGCACACGGCTTCCTCCGCTATATTATTGCAGTCTCTCTGTCTCTACCCCCATTGCCATCAAGATAGAATAGAAGCAGAAGAAGAAGAAGAAGAAGAAGAAGCAGCAGCAGCAGCTAGAGAAGCTATCAACAAACAAAAGAGCCACTCGATGGCAGGAGTTTCCATGGAAGTTGGCCGGAAAATAGCCAACTTGCTCGCTGAAGAGCGCGACGGCTATATGCTGAACCTCAAAGAGACTGAGCTCTGTCTTGGTTTACCTGGTGGAGGTGGAGGTGGAGGCGAAGGAGAGACAATGAAGATCACTGGGAAGAGAGGGTTCTCCGAGACTGTTGATCTGAAACTGAACCTTCAGTCCAAAGAATCAGTTCATGCGGATCTGAAGGAAAAGATGAAGAATTCATCGAAGGAGAAGAACGTCCTTCCTTGCTCTAAGGACCCATCAAAACCACCTGCCAAGTAAGTCATCCCATATATAAATATACATATGCTCATACACACACATATTTGCACACACACAGACACACGTTAGGCATTTTAGATTTGATGGCCGTAATTAATGGGCTAAACAACAAGCCCTCAGCACAAATACTGATAGAACCCTCAATACTCTAAAAAAGGCCGAAAAAAGAAAGCTAACAAATGAAAAAAATATTGGATTCTCCTGGTTGAGTATTTTCAACAGTAATATTGGTAATTACTATGTGCAAAAAAAGTATACTTTTACACATGAAGTCACTGATCTAACTGTTGGATTACCCTTACACATATAGTCACTGATCTAACCATTGGAAAATCGTATTTTAGGAGTACCAAAATTTACTCCTCACACAAACTAGTTCATTAGCGTAGTAGAGGATGTTTTAGGGTTACTAGTTATGTACGAAAAGTAGAAGAATAATATGCAAGTTGGATTTGCAGGGCACAGGTTGTGGGTTGGCCACCAGTCCGGTCATTTCGTAAGAACATAATGGCTCAAAAGAGTATTTCTGAGGAGACAGATCAGAAGGCCAGCAGCAGCAGCAGCGGGGCACTGGTGAAGGTTTGCATGGACGGAGCACCTTATCTTCGTAAGGTGGACTTGAAGATGTACAAGAGCTACCAAGAAATGTCTGATGCCTTGGCCAAGATGTTCAGTTCCTTTACCATGGGTAAGAATATAGTAATTGCATGCAACCCATAAGGAAAAACTTAAACAAACAAATAAATAAAACTCTTTGTAGAATGAAGTAACAATATATGCATGTCAGCAGCATGTGTATGCATGGATTTAGCCATATTTATTATTATATTAACCATTTACAGATCTCAAATCATTGTTACATGCAATAATATTAATTCTAAGAAAAAAATTCAGTGGCAATTATATAATAACAGATTAATGTCATTTTAAGGTTAGTTAAAAAGCAAAAACAGCCTATTTTTCTTCTTCTTGATGCACTAATTAATTAGCTATTACTATTATATTGAATAGAATAATTACTAAATCTCACAAAAGGTAGATCTGAGAATCATTATGTGATGCTACAGCCAGCCTAGCTTGTTATTACCTTAATGCTAGTGTTATGTTTAACAGGAATTCCACTAATTATTGTGAGGTTCTTATTTTATATATGTAGGTAACTATGGGGCCCAAGGGATGATAGATTTTATGAATGAGAGCAAGTTGATGGACCTCTTGAACAGTTCTGAGTATGTACCCACCTATGAAGATAAGGATGGCGATTGGATGCTTGTGGGAGATGTTCCATGGGAGTAAGTCTTTAATTATTTCCTTAAAAACCCTAAGGCCATCATGCAAATCATCATATTAATGCAGAAACCAACATGAGCCATGGGTGTCAGATTTGACAAGTCCCTAAACATCTAACCCTATAGCATTACATATAGGAGTGCTAGCATAATATTAGTGGCAGCTGGCTTTGCAAGATTTTGAGTCAGTTGTCCACATCATGAGTTCAACCAAAAATGAAAATGATCATGAAAATCAAAAGAGAATTACCACTAACCCAATTTGTATCCTATTTGATTTCATCCAGGATGTTTGTCGATTCATGCAAGCGCCTGCGTATTATGAAAGGATCAGAAGCCATTGGACTTGGTATGAATATTAGTATCAATTAATTGTTACCTATGTTTTTTTATCTGCTGTATAATCTTCATTAAACAGATCTTCTGCAGTAATTTTTGCCTAGGTAGAATGGTCATAAATGATGTAAAAAAAAGTAATGCTAAATATAATAAATTTTCTCACGCCTAAACATGAGATGATATTTATAATAAATGCGAGTTTCGTCACCTTAATCTATAAGGCAGAGAGAATAGAATGAAAAATCCATGAAGATTAGCATTTTTCTGTTAAAAAACATTAATGTTGAGGGTTAAGCTTTCGAATTTAGGCTTATATTTATTGCAGTTAATATTAGTGATTTTTTATTAAGCAAATGAATTAACTTAGTAATTAAATGAAAGTTAGTGCATAGTAATTAAATAAAAAAATTACTTTGAAGTTGACTAATGTTAGTTTCTTTCAAATTTCAGCCCCAAGAGCTATGGAGAAATGCAAGAGCAGGTGCTGAACCATACCCAAGATTGCCTGCTCCTTTAAGATCAGCATTCACTAGACGGATCGGGCAGAGTGTTGTTTAATTGGATGTGTCTGTATTTTTAATTGATAGTATATAGATATCAAAGATCTGGACATTTGTAATGGACAAGAAGTAATAAACTTGCCTATGTCTGGCTTGTTATTTATTACTAATAGCTTGCTTATTAATAATCATCTTTTTGCAGTTGTTTGTTGTTGTGTGTTCTTGCTGTCACAGTTGTTTGTTTTTATTCCTTCAATTTTAATGTTACTTGTTTTTTCAATGCTCACCAGATTCTTCTTATATATATATATATATATATATATATATATATATATATATATATTCATGTATTTCCTTTGTTTATTTATTAATTCATTGTATATTGGCATTATTGTTGGCTGAGGAAGTTATTAAAATCCTTGAGCCAAGTGAGGGAGGGAACAAGGCCATGTGCATGTTGATGGGGCATTCATTGGTAGCCATTTGTTTATGTTGTTTGTTTATTAGTTTTGGATAATCAAATATACATTTATGTGACTGGTGAATGTAGGCTCTTGATTGAATGGCCTTTAATGGGGAGTTGGAATTATATAACGTGGGATGGTGGCTAGGGGCACATGCATTATTGCATGTGTTTGTGTTAATTTTTTTAATTCTAAATGATTTTTATGGTATCCCTAACATTCAATTTAGTTAGGCCAATGGTAAACTTCCCATTTAAAGAATGATAAATCAATTCTGTGGACGTGTTACTGCTCTCTCACAAACATTTGATTTTAGGTCAATGTTACTGAACTTTCCCCATCAAGAAATGACAAATCAATTAGCTTCATGCACGCATGAAGATTAATATTTACCCTCTCTATCTGTCTCTATGCATGCATGTGTGTGTGTGTGTGTAACTATGTATTTTTGACAAGTTGGGTTTGTTAAATAAATTGAAAAACAATGAATGATGGAGCTAGGAAGCTAGGCAACAGCTGCAGAAGGTCTCTATTAGGAAGATAGTAGTGAGTCACTCTCAATACTCCAATTATTGAGAATCTTGATTTGATCTCCCTCCCATATAATGTTGATATAATGGATCCAAGTCAATCCCACCGTGTCTCATTGTTCCCTCCCCCCTCCAACTAATTAATTTTTCTTTTCAAAAAATGCGATATAATTATGGACATGAGAAAAAGCAGCTGGCAATACTACCTTTGGAGACAAAAACCATTAATTTTCATCTTTTTTGTGTTGTCTTTCACAACATATTTTTTACTATATCTACATATGCATATATAATACACATATATACGAAATTGCTGCAGTATGCTTTTGCACCCCTCTCACAACAAAAATGCAGGAAAAGCAAAAAAGCCTTTTGGAAGTTTTCATAAACATGAGAAGGAGAGAGCGCTCGAATAACTCTCAGGGTTATCTGAGCCGGTTAGACCTTAAAAATAAAAAATTATGTCCCAAGAAAGGCTCCTGTTCGAGCCATGACTTCGGATTTGCTCTAACAGTTATGGACCCAATAAAATCAGAAACTCTTAGGAATAGGAATAAGATATTATTGGCATGTCTTGAAGGCAAAAGTCGGAGCCAGGACAAAAAAAATTTAGGATTAATTTTTTTTTATATCAATTTTTTTCGGGGAGGATTAGATTTACATGTAAATTTTTTTTTTCTCTTCCAAAATTTTGAGGGGAAAATTCTTTTTTCTCAAAATTAAAGGTAAAATTTACATATAATTTTTTTTTTTTGGTGGCAAAATTGGGGGTACAGCACCAAGCCTGTGCATGCCGGTGCTTGAACGCCTTATATGTAAGTATACTTCTGTTGCATGCCTTCTGCAAGAGAATGCTTCCCTAACTCCAAGGCTAAGCTATTCTATGCTTCTTTTGAAACATTTGACTCTGCTTTCAACTCTGCTGATCCGCCGGTCCTTTTGTATTTGTCCAACTTCCAAGCTCAAGTTAGGCCACACTCCATGCTACCTACAACTAAGCGGCATGCATGCTTATCATCTGCCAAGCAATTACTAGCTATTTGAAAATGAATTAATGTCCTTTGGATGAACAATAAATGAGAAATCATAAGAAACCCAGCCTTTTATGATGGAACATGACCTCTTATCATATAAGCTTGTTAAAGGATAGAATGAAGTTATTTTCTCCCTAATATTTTCTGCAATTACTGCAAAAGTATTTCATAAATAGAAATATTTCAGATAATCGGGTAGTACGAGTATTCACTTTCTATTCAGTTTGCATGAGTTTAATTCTTTCTCTTAATTATATTTCTGACTTGATCACTTGATCTATGTGCTTCGGCACAGTATAATTTGGACCAGTGACTGTACCGGGGGTTGGGGGGCACTGTCCCTTCAAAAGTTTTAAAAAATTTTATTTTGACTAAAATTTTATTATAATTTGAAAGTTGACCCCTCAAAAATCTTGATATTTTTATAAATATATATTTTTGCCCCTCTTACACATAACCTTTGGTCCTCTCCGTCATTGGTTTGGACCTCAGTTAAAACACATAATTCATCATATGTAACATCTAAATAGCTAGCTAGCTCTGTTGATTTAGTAGGGGAACAATTTTAATTACCCGGGAGAAGACATTTATTAACTAACAAAATCATCAAAATGAGTCAGCATGAAGTGACTTAAGAGTGATACTGACGTCAAGGACACATACCTTATATAATTAATTTTCTTATAATTAATAAACTCGTTATTAATTATTAAATTTTTTTTAATAAAAAATTATTTCATACAATTTCAACAAAAAAAAGATCCTATATATAATTTTTTAATGATACTTTGATATTTTATAAAAATATATATATATATAATATTCAATAAATTCTGAATATCCTTTTGAACCAAAGAAATTATTTTCCTACACTATGTTATAATTTTACTTACTTATAATACTTTTGCCTAAAATTTAAGTAAAATTTACAAATATAATTACCAATACATATATAAATGAAATATATATAATTACATGTTTATCTATTTTATCTCTCTAATAATTAATATTACAAAGATTTTTTTTGCAAATTGTATTAATTAGTATTAAATATTAGAACTAAGTCGGCATTTTTAAAAAATAATTAATTTATTAAATATTAATTATAAAACGAGAAAAAAATTAAAAAAAGGAGTAGAGTACATATTGCTGAACATGGCATGCTGGCAAGTCCCTTAAATGGCGCAGCCAAGTATAGACAGGACTGGTTTTAGCGGCCCAGTGGACCCTCGCTGCCGGCCTCTTAGGAAACTACTCAAAGCTTCTAAATGCAACCTCGCTCTATTTGGTTCAATGGAGAAGTGAATAATGATTTACACTTTTACAGATAGGGAGGGTGAGGTAATTTACTAATTTCTATGCCCAGGGTGAAATTACCAACCAAACCCTATTTGACCTATGGTTTAAAGCCCAGTCACCCTAAACCTACCCAATCTTGGACTTTTCACAGTTTAATCGTTGAAACAAGCTAAAGAGAACTATCCAATGCATAAAAGTGGGGTGGGTTTATACATAGAAGCCCGGGAAACAATTTGGGACACATCATCCAAACCTGAACCCAATAGAATTTGGGTCATTGCCAGCTTTGTTTGCATTTCATTCTTGTATCTTTTGATTAGTTACTAAAATATTGTTCTCTCTGTATACTCTTCTATAAAACTCTTCACAATTTTTTGGGTTCCCTCTAAAACTCACTCTCTCTTTCTGCAATTTTCTGTGGTTTCTCTATCAAATAACCCATCCTTTTAGTTTGTGATAATTAGTTCATAGCTATCCCTTGTCTAGTTAGTTCAAACTGATCTTTAAAACACTCTCTCCAATTTTTTTTAGGTCCCTATCTCGGTCTCTAGAAATTCTTCAAACTGGATCTAAGTTATCTAAACTTTAGAAAAATCAACCCCCATCTAGTATGACTATGTTCAGAATTTAAGCATTTTTTAAGAACAAATGTAAACCATTTTAATTGAGGAAGTATTCATCCACCAGAAGGTCCTCATCAACTTTAAAGGTACCAATTGATTTAATATTCCTTTTTCATGGCATGAAAACTTTTAACGGTTCAACCAATTTACATGGAAAAAAAATTTACATACCATCTATGCGCCTTAGAGCATAATCGAATTTGGCACATATCCTTCAAATGAGTCACCAGCACTTGATAGGTCTCACATATTTCCTGAGTTTTTAAATGTGTTGTATCTTCAGCAACAAATCTGTTAACAGCACCATTGACTTCAATCCAACTGCAACCAAATGGTTTTTGAATCCCTTTCTCCTTTACCAGTCTTCTCACTCTCATCACATCCTTCCACCTTCCCACAGAAAGATAAATGTTTGATAATAAAATGCAGGAAACCAAATTAGGGACCTTTGAAGTTGTTATTATTTCACCGACTTTGTCAGCCAGTTTAACATTCTGATGGATCCAACAAGCACTTAGTAAAGCACCCCAAATTATTGAATCAGGTGAAACAACCATGTTTTGAACCAATTCATATGCTTCTTCAAGATTTCCAGCTCGCCCAAGGAGATCTACCATACAAGCATAGTGCTCAACTTTAGGACTCAATTCATGTTTACTTGTCATATTGAAAAACTGAATCCTTCCCTCTTTAAGCAATCCTGAATGGTTACGGGCAGACAGGATTCCAATAAATGTAATGTCATTTGGTTGGGCCTCAACACTCTCCATCTGTCTAAAAATTGCTAAAGAATCTCTTCCATTACCATGGTAAGCTAACCCCAATATCATGGCATTCCACAAGGCCACATCTTTCCAGCTTGTCTTGACAAAAACCAAACAAGCATCATCAATTTGACCACATTTTGAGTACATGTCAACAAGGGCAGTGGCTAGAATCACATTTAGCTCCAAGTTGTTTCGACCCAAATAGAGATGAACTTCCCTTCCTAGTTCCAAGGATCCTAATCCAGCACAAGCAGACAACACATTCACCATTGTGATCTGATCTGGTTTCACTAACTTTTCATGCATGCAATGAAATAAATGGATAGCCTCTTCTAGCAATCCACACTGCACATAACCAGTGATAATGGCATTCCAAGATGCCAAACTTTTATGTGAAATACCATCAAAGAGTCTACGAGCCTTCTCCACATCTCCACATTTTGAGTACACGTCTATAAGAGCCGTGCACAAAAATGCATTTAAGCGAATGGCGTTAACATCCATGAAAATTGAAACCCATCTTCCAACTTCACTATTAGAGAGACTTGAACATGCAGAAAGAAGGCAGACCATTGTTTCCGAGTTGGGTTCAACCTCATCTGCTTAAACAAGCATCGCACGGAACAAACCCAACATCTCAACTAGATTTCCTTCTCTTCCGTAGCCATTAATCATAGCAGTCCAACAAACCACATTCCTCCTAATCGGCATTTCTTCAAACAACTCTCTTGCCATCTCAACCTCTCCCCATTGAACATGCCCCGAAATCATGGAATTCCAAGAGACTGCGTCCATCTCTAACATTTCTTCCCACAAGTTGTGAGCAATATCAATACAACCACATTTACAATACATATGAATCAACGAGTTTTTGACAAAGAGATCAGAACGAAATTTCAATTTGAAAACATGGGTATGTAATCGTTCACCCCCACGGACCGAGTCAAGGGCAGAACAGGCTTTAAGGAGAAATGGGTACGTAAAATTACTAGCTCTAACGCCATCTCGAAGCATTTTGAGGTAGAGAAACAAAGAGTCTTGAGGAGAGCCATGAAGGGTGTAGCCTCTGATCAAGGAATTCCAAGAAAAATCAGTTGGGTAAAGGATTTGATCAAAAACGAAGTGAGCATAATCGATGAAGTTGAGGTCGACAAGCTTGGCGAGCAGCTGGTTTTGCAGGGGAAGGCCATGAACGAGGATTTGAGCGTGGATTTAGTGGATCTGAGAGAGGGACGTCGAGTTGCGGAGAAGAGAGAACACCATGGAAGTTGCGGGGTAGTTCTCACAAGTCTCTCTTAGCCGTTGGGGGTAAATTTCAAATGGTAGTCATTCAAATGTCATTGGCGGGGAAGAGGAACCATGATGCTATAGTCTTGGTTAGAGCCTCGGAGCATCTCCAATGCCACTAGCTATACTTTCATTTAAACTAAAATAAAGAGCTGAAAAAAAAATTGTCTTCAATGTTAAAAAAGTGGGGTTTTAAGCATAAAATGTGGTTGAATTAAAATTAAAGTGAGTTTTGCACATTATTTTTTATGAGTCCACATAAAAATGTGTTTTTCTTCGTAATGAGATTAATATTATTTATTGGGTTTTTCAAAACCATTAAGAAGTGAATGAGAAATTGTGTCCAAACATCAACACTTAAAAATGATAACAAAGTTTAGAACTTGTAAAAAACTTATGTCCTACATAAGATGGGTACAATGTTTTTAAAAAATATATATACAATTACCTTGAAGGAATGTTTGTACCCTTAGAAGTACCCAAATTTTGTGTATGAGAGAGGAGGACTTAGCATATGGTTGGTCACATGGTTGGTTCACCAAACGCGCATCACCATCCCAAACCGGGATGTTGGTCACATGGTGGAGGACCTAAACATGGTTGGTTCACCACACGTGAATCGCCATCCCGAACCGGGCTTAAGCTTGGGCTTGGCCATTCGTGTGTGTGTGTGTGTGTGTGTATATATATATATATATATATATCTTTTGGAAAAAATTCATTTAAAAAAATGTTTATTTAATTTTTCAAAACGTTGTCGTTCCTGTTACCATTAGAATAGTCCAAAACGCTGTCGTTTTGATTTTGACTGAACAATCATCTTCTTCAAATTGAATTCTACACCATGACCTAGTACATGGTTAGTTCATCACATGCGCGAATCGCCATCTCGAACCGGATTTAGGCTTGGGCTTGGTCATTCGTATATATATCTTTTGGGGAAAAATTCATTTAAAGAATTTTTTATTTAATTTTTTAAAATGCTATCGTTTCTGTTACCATTAGAACAGTCCAAAATGTTGTTGTTTTAATTTTGACTAAACAATCATCTTCTTCAAATTGAATTCTACTGCCATGACCTAGTACATGGTTAGTTCACCACAAGTGCACCGCTCTCACCCCCAAACCGGGTTCAGGCTTGGGCTTGCCCCATCGTATGTATATCTTTTTAGAAAAAATTCATTTAAAGAATCTTTTATTTAATTTTCCAAAAACGTTGTCGTTTTTGTTACTATTAGAACAATCCAAACCGTTGTCGTTTTTTTTTACTAAACAATCATCTTCTTCAAATTGAATTTTGTGCCTAGAATCTAGTATATGGTTAGTTCACCACACACGCGCCGCTACCTTGAACCGGGTTCGTGCTTGAGCTTGACCCGTCGTATATATATATATATATATAATTCATTGAAAGAATTTTTATTTAATTTTCTAAAACACTGTCATTTTTGTTACCATTAGAACAATCCAAAATGTTGTCGTTTTGATTTTGACTAAACAGTTAAATTGAATTTTGCGAATCTGCATTATACGTTCAAATTGAACCACAATAATTCTTCGAACAGGGATGACCCTTGGCTTCGTGACTCTATTAAACAATCACAATAAATTTTATAAATATCCCACACACTTTATTCATCATCATCAATTAGAATTGAGTTTTCTTGCATATACTCTAAAAGAGTTTCAAACACTTTTTGGTTCGTCAAACGCATAATTTGAAGTGTTTTTACTGTACGTGTTGATCATTATACCCTAAGAAGCAACGTCCACGAAACTTGTAAATACCACTATAAGTGGTGAATTTGCTTTAAGAACATTATGTTAAACACAAGTCTTAATTTCTGTAATCTCATTCTTTTGCAATTTTGTAAGTTTTACAATTTCAATTTCTGTTTACTGTATTCCTATACCATTAAAATATTATTTCTGAATTTTCTAGTTTTTGTTTCAAAAATTTTATACTGTTTTTGTTTCAAAACAATTTTCTATTTTTCAAAATAGTTTATTGTTTTTAAAATAGTTTCTGTATTTCTGAAATAAACATTGTCTCTAAATACCGGTACTAACATTCAACAGGTTAGTGAGCATCTTCAACACCAAAACATAGATAAATTTAAGAAGAAACACCTTCAATCAATAGAAAGAAAATCTAAAATCATAGAAAGTGACTCCTTAATCTAAACCAACAAATCATCAACATTCTTAGCAAAATTCGCTAGGATATAAGTAACATAATTTATTGGGTGCCCGACCAATTTGCAATCAAATGAATGTAAGAGAGGACAAATATACTTTTAAGGATAGTGTTCTCACACGCCTTAATAGATAAGTGCATTTTACAATATTGTGTTATACTTTCTTCGGTATTATTTTTGTGCACATAATTAATGCATAATTGATGACATATTTAAGACTAATAAAGAAAGGAAATAGCTATTCACACTCCAATATTTTCATTTAAATTAAAAAAAAAAGATTTTTTAATAATTAAAATTGTATTTTTTAAAGCTCGAATAATCAAATGAGGAGTTGGGACAAGGACAAATAATATATTACCTATATAATCATAGAATGAAGATTTATTTGCCATAAAGTGGCTCCACCATGCCCATTGTTTTTCCGAACAGGCCATTCTTTCATTTCAACTCTCCCTTTTTTGCGCTAGCATGTTAGGAGATTTTACTTAGGCCTATGAGAAATTTTGTCATAAATCAAGTCTAATGAGTTGGATTATGAATTTTATCAATAACATCTTGTCACGTAAGTAATATATTATTTTGGTATCTCTTAAAAATTAACACAATTCAAATGGCACAATATTATTGACATGAACCTGATTCATTCACGACAAAACCTCTCCGGCCAACTATTACCTTATTGCGAATAATATCAGAACAATTCAAAACAGTTGTTGTTTTGATTTTGACTAAACAGTCATTTTCTTTCAAATTGAATTTTGCGAATCTACGTCTATACATTGAAATTGAACCACAATAATTCTTCGAACATGGACGACCCTTGACTTCGTGACTCTACTAAACAATCACAATAAATTCTATAAATATCCCCCACACTTTATTCATCATCAATTAGAATTGAGTTTTCCTCATATACTCATGAAAGAGTTTCAAACACTTTTTGGTTCGCTGGATGCATAATTTGAAATGTTTTTATTGTGCGTGTTGATCATTGTATCTTAAGAAGCAATGTCTATGAAACTTGTAAATACCACAATGAGTGACGAATTTGCTTTAAGAACATTGTGTTAAACATAAGTCTTAATTTCTGTAATCTCATTTTTTTGCAATTTTGCTAAGTTTTACAGTTTCAGTTTCTGTTTACTGTATTCCTATACCGTTAAAATATTATTTCTGTATTTTCCAGTTTTTGTTTCAAAAATTTTATATTGTTTTCGTTTCAAAATAATTTTTTGTTTTCAAAATAGTTTACTATTTTCCAAATAGTTTTTGTATTTCTGAAATAAACATTGTCTCTAAATACTAGTACTAACATTCAACAGGTTAGAGAGCATCTTCAACACCAAAACATAGACAAATTTAAGAAGAAACACCTTCGATCAATAGAAAGAAAATCTAAAATCATAGAAAGTTACTCCTCAATCTAAACCAATAAATCATCGATATTCTTAGCAAAACTCGCTAGGGTATAAGTAACAGAATTTATTGAGAGCCCGACCAAAATTTGCAATCAAATGAACGAAAGAGAGGACAAATATACTTTTAAGGAAAGTGTTCTCACACGCCTTAATAGATAAGTGTATTTTACAATATTGTGTTATACTTTCTTCGGTATTATTTTTGTGCACATAATTAATGCATAATTGATGGCATATTTAGGACTAATAAATAAAGAAAATAGATATTCACACTCCAATATTTTCATTTGAATTAAAAAAAAATGATTTTTTAATAATTAAAATTGTATTTTTTAAAGCTGGAATAATCAAATGAGGAGTTGGGATAAGGACAAATAATATATTACCTATATAATCATAGAATGAAGATTTATTTGCCATAAAGTGGCTCCACCATGCCCATTGTTTTTCCGAACACGCCATTCTTTCATTTCAACTCTCCTTTTTGGGCTAGCATGTTAGGAGATTTTACTTAGGCCTATGAGAAACCTTTGTCATAAATCAAGTCTAATGAGTCGGTTTATAAATTTTATCAATAACATCTTGTCACGTAAGTAATATATTATTTTGATATCTCTTAAAAATTAACACAATTCAAATGGCACAATATTATTGACATGAACCTGATTCATTCACGACAAAACCTCTCCGGCCAACTATTACCTTATTAGAATGAAGTATTGCGAATAATATCAGAAAAATATGCACTTACTGACCTACTTGAGGGGTCGTTTGGATGAATGTGGTTAGAGGCATCTTTGGATTGTGCCTTGGTTTGTTTTGGTAGGGTCGCAAGTGTCCAACCACACTTTAATGAGAGGCCACAAGTGCTGCCACACTGCCATGCTACCTCTAGGGGATGGGTTTACAAAAGAAGATGCCGATACTGGTGCATAAAATTCACGATGCTGTCTTTGAATTTTGATAACCATGCAAAGTTTATTTGATGCATAATTATGAGAATCAAATCAAAAATGTTATATTTAAACATTTGTACTTGATCAAAATAAGAAATCATGATATATATATATATATATATATATATATGATTAGAATAAATTTTTGGAAAAACTAAAAAAATTACTGTTGGTTTGTTCTACATCGCCCGTCTCTAACCCCTCTATGTCTATTTATATGACTGACTATCCCTCTCCTTAACACATGAGTTTTAAGGAGTTGAATGGAATAGGCCTCCAATTTTTAATATGGTATCAGAGCTTGGTTTGGGCTAGAGGAGTCGAGGCGATGCTCACCTGGCTTTCCTCCGCAGGTAATGTAGTCCAGGGGGGCGTGTTGGTTTGTCCTTCATGGAGCGTGTTGGTTTGTCCCACATTACCTGTCTTTAGCCCCTCTACAGTCTATTTATATGGCTAGTTATTCCCTCTCCTTAACACTTGAATTTTAAAGGAACTAAATTTCCAATTTCAAAAATTACTATCACGTGGAAAAGTTTTATACATTTCTTCTTTTTGAATGCATTTCCTTAAACAAAGACTATTTATTATATTCTTCCTTTCGAATGTTAAATATTTTTTCAAAAAATAGAGTGTGAATTAAATTCATATTTGAATTGAAATTCAATTCAATCAATTGAATATGGAATTTGAATTCCAGACTCTGCTCCATTTAATCTATTTTGAAGACTGTTGTCATAAGTCGTTATTTGTCACGCGTTGATTATTTTAACTTTTTACTCTCAACAGTTTATATAATCACAATAATAACATAATAAATTTTTATATTACATTTTATCTTCTAACTTATTTAGAATACCTATTATGTCCTATATCCCTGAAACAATTATATAACAACAAGAATGTCATTATTTACATTTGATAAAAATTTATTCAGTTTTTTTTTTTAAAAAAAATTCCAACCCTTACATTTAATGGAATTTACAATAATTGTAATTCAGCAATATAAATACCCACATGTTTTATTCATCCCATATGCAAATTAAATTAATTCCTTATATAATAATAATAGTAATTATTATTATTATTATTCGGCCTTATATATTAATACATGTTTATATACAAAAACATAAATTTATAATTAGCAAATAGTAAAATGTTTGGCTGGGCTGTCATTTATCCCAGAAGAAAATATAAAATTGAGTTGTCAAGTGTAAGAACGCTTGTGATAATTATTATTATGTTGGCCTTATATAAAGTTTAATAAAAAAAAATGACGTTAAATAGAAAAAAATGACGATATATAATAAATTTAGTTTATTCTAAATAATTAAAAATATTTGAGCTGCCATTTTTTAAAAAAAATAATTAAGACCATCGAATGTAAGAACACGTCTTTTGTTAATCACTTTCAACACTCCGTAACAATGAAAGTAAAATTGGATAATATGATACGGTCTTTTGTTAATCACTTTCCACGCTGTGTAACAATGGGAGTAAAATTGACTAATATGATAATGATATTTTGGTTTCAATGAATCATATGAAAAAAATTCAGTTGTCAACTTCCTGCTTACATATGAATATGGTTGCATCAACATCCAGTGTAGTAGGCATTGGAGTGCTGCAGACATGACTTGGTTAACATATTCATTTATTTATATCTCTAATCCAACTTGTAATTAATGACACTAATTCATCTATCTTAATTTACTAATTTTAAGAATACACTGTTTTTTTTTTTTAATTTAATTATGTAAACAGGCACTTTGTGTTACTCTGCCATGCACGCCTACTTTTCCTGATGTAATGGGAAAGGAAAGTCAACTTCTCTTGAAACATAACAAACTTCTTCATCTAACACAAATTAATTTGAGTACAGCTATTTACACTCCTTTATTATACAAATGAGCCCCAAAATAATACTATTTTAATAATTAAAAGAGTAATTTTTGGAGTGCAATTCAACAACTGGGAGTGGGAATAGCTGCTCTCATTAATTTTTATGAGAAGCAAAATTGACTCTCAAATTCATTAATTATAATCAAGTCGTTTCAATGAGCTTATCACGCGTAATAGAAAATTAATATCAGTTTAACAAACTAATTGGACAGCTACAAGCTTGGAGACTGAATAGATTAAATATATAAATTACTGCAATTAACAAATCTAAGCATCTTTTTCAGTATTATAAAAATTTAAGCAAAATAGTATCATCAGCCTCCCATTGGAATAGCATTTTTATATTAGAATAGTACAATATTAATTTAAAATTAAACTAGTTTAACTATCACCTTTATTTACAGAAAGTGACAAGAATTGCGTATACTTAATTAACCCATTCACATAAAAAAATAACTAAAAATCATCATCATTGAGTAAGCTAGTTGAATTTGTAATATATTACAACTTATGATTCACCTAAATCACCACCTCGTGTTTGTGCCCAAGAATAAAAGGCCATCCATGTATTGGCAAGGTATAAAAGATAAAAATAAAATAAAATAAAAGAGATAAATCTGAAGCAATGGTTCGTTTCGTAGAGAAAGTATTAGGGTGACCTGAGGATCCCATGTCGCTATGCCACCATCCAACAGTGCACTGACATATGGGCTATGCCCTGCTAAAATAAGTATGACATAACACACGTGACATACTACCATTGAATGGTGGCAGAATCACGTTGGTGCTACGAGGGTTCTGAAAATATTTTCAATTTGGTGATTCTCAGTTCTTTATTCTTCCCCTAGCTTTCTTTAGGTGATTATTTTGGATAATAACGTAGCAAGGTGTTAATCAAGCATTAGTAGACTTTTTAGGTTAGAATGATCATTTTAAATGGAATAACTATTCTTAAAGAATCTGAAATCGTCATTCCTTATCAAAAGTCACCGAATGCTCATTTCATTTCTTACCAATTTTTTTTTTTTTTCTAATAAAAAAAATGCAGGTTGAATTCTTTTTTTTTTTTTGCCTAATAAAAAAAATGCAGGTTGAATTTTTATTTATATTTTTTGCCAATAAAAAAAGTACAGATTGAATTTTTTTTTTTTTTTGCCAATAAAACAAATGCAGGTTAAATTTTTTTTTTTGTCAATAAAAAAAATGTAGGGTGAATTTTTTTTCATTAAACGTACATGAAAGCTTTAAAATTTATATAAGTACTTTGAATATCTAATTTAATATTAATTTCATTCTAATAATTAATGATCTAAACCAAACACAGGAATGTAATTATCATTCCATTATTAGGTATTCAGCCAAAAAAAATAATGGAATAATTATTTTCATTTCATTCTTGTTCTATTCTATTCTTATCTTATTCTATTTTAACATACCAAACATGCTCGAGAATTTACTAAAAGCAGAAAGTGAATGCATGGAGATGGTCTCCCAGAATAAAACTGAAGATAAGAAGGAAACCAATGAGAATATGTACCACACCAGAAAGTGAAGGGCCACTTAGAGCCTGCACTTTTAAGTCTATATTAGACAATCTCTAAAGGAGTTAGAAAATATGGAAAAACAAATATGTAATTCGCTACTTGTCCTGTATACAAATTTGCTATCTTCATTTGAAGAAATTATTATGTGAGAACGTTATATCATATTATTATATGATAGTCTTTTATAAAAATATATTTTTTTATTAAAATTGAAGAGAAATTTATATTTATAAAACATGAAAAAATTGTATTTTTGTAAGAAACCATTATATGATAATGTAGTGTGATAGTTTCACTGAATAATTCTTTATACATCAGTATTTTTTAAATTTGACACGTTTGACTACCTCATGAATAATTAGTCCTTCATTTGCCAAACACTCTATAGCAAACTTTATTATTTAATATCTTTTACTTGTTATGCTTGGTTATACACATTTATGACTTTATATTGTTGTTTATGATTGTTACAAATTAAATTTTAAAATGTTTATTATCAAATAATTTATTTAATTTTAATACTATATATATATATATATTTTAATTATTCGGTCGTTTATATTTTTTTTTTTGCAAATAATTGGTGTGAGAAATAGTAGCCATTGATTGAAAAAAATAATCGCGTAGAAGTGTTTATGAGTGTTGATGGAATTGAAATGACTATTGAAACTCATTATTTTTTAGGTGGATGGGTCCCACAATATTTCATTAAAATGTAATAATATATACACTTGGCGGTGCAAAGCGCAAATATGAGACGCACCATCGCCGTATCAAAGAAAAGTAGCAAAATTAGTGCTCAGTTACGCCGTCCCTGTTGGACATGGACATGGACATGAACATGGAGATGGTCTTAGCCTCTAAAACAATGAAGATATGACTCCAGCAGGCTTGCAATGGTACCTGGGAGGGTGAGGTTTGGGTAGGGTTCAACCCATCTACTGAGAATTACATGAAACACATCTATTCTAAATCTCTACTTCATCTTCATCATCAAAGTTAACGGCGGACCTATTTCCTAAAATTTTAAAAATTAGATTTTTTTTATCATTAGCTTTTATAGATTTTTTTTTTTCAAAAAATTAAGAGTTGACTCTCAATTTTTTCATATTTTTTATATAAAAAAAAAACTCTTCTTAAATTTTGATTTTTATATTATTGTCCCTCTTAACTTTAAAGTTTAGGTTCGTTATTCATCAAAGTTTATCTTTTATTTTTTTTTGACTTTAATTATACAGACTCTTTAATATTAAATAATTGTTCAATGGCTTATCGGTCAACCTCTATATTCTCATCAGTTCAAGTGAATTAACGATTTATGTAACAAAAGTTAAAAAATAAAATTAATACAAAAAATTTATATGATTTGATAATATACTTACATTTAGGGGAGAAACTCTCTCACTCCTCATATTAGAAAAATGTAAATATTATTTTCATCCATATTCATATTATAAGACATATTATGAGGCTCTTTTTTTATTTATTTAAGACACATATTTGAGATGCTTTTATTGCTGCTAAATTTAGTTGATGCTTCTATTATTAAAAAAATGTTTTGGACAAAAATTATAATAAAAAATAAATAAAAATAAAATTACTTTTTTTTTGGGCATATATTTGCTATTTGATTTGTAAAAGAATTTACCAGAAAATATAATAATTTAAGTTTTTAAGTAATACATAGTTTTGTATAGAATACATGACATAATTTGAAAAAATAAAATAAAAATGATAATAATGAAACATACGCTTGCATTCATGTGACAATTAAATAGCTTTTTTTTAAAAAAAAAAAAAATTCTTTCTTTTTCCATAATTAAAGGGAGCCTAAAATGACTTCAAATGCAAAAATCCCCCAGTTAAATGGCAAAGGGACGTGGGTAACACATACCCCACTGGTGCGCAGGTTTAAAGCATCAGTACGCCACAGCAACCGTCATCGTCTCTGCATAGACCTCTCTCTCTCTCTCAAACTTCTCTATATAGCCATGAAATCTTTATGTGTGTCTTCGCCTTTCAGAACTCTAATTATGCCTTGCTATCACTTCTCATTAGGATTTCTGTGACTGTTATAGTGATATATACTGACGTATTCTATATACATATATATATACATATTGGGGATGGTTAGAGATGACTCGAGACGCGTCCATCGTGCCGGCAGATCCGCAGGCGGGCTTGAAAAAGAAGGCGGCCGGGTCGAGGAGTTGGATTCTGATAGACTCGACTGGCGAGGACTCGATATTGGATGTCGACAAGTACGCCATCATGCACCGGGTTCAGATTCATTCTCGCGATCTTCGCATTATCGATCCCCTTTTATCCTATCCTTCGACCATATTGGGTCGTGAAAAGGCCATTGTTCTCAATTTGGAGGTGAACTTCATTATCTTTCTTTTTATCTATACACACGAGTATATATGTTTTTATATATGTGACATTTTTCTTGATAGGCTTTCCTGCTAATTCTGTTATTTTGTGTATTTATCCGGGTGGTCAGCACATCAAGGCGATTATTACTGCTGAAGAGGTATTTTTTTTTTAAATCATTATTCTTATTTTTTATTATTTTATATTCTGGTTTAATTTGCAAATTTATATACACTTTGATTATATAGTTACTTGGTTAAAAGGGTTTAAGTCAATAGATTTACATTTACAAAATTGAAGTACCAATCAAATTGAGTAGAAGTACTTATCTAATAAGCACACGAAGCTGAATACCCAACCAATTAGAAAAAGGAACTGTAAAGATTTTTTTTTTTAATTATGTTTTAATTTGTCCAATTTCACTTCTACAGTGTATGATGAAGTCAAAAAGAAGTCAAACTTTCTCACAATTGGAGATTAAGACTTTGTTCGTTTACGTTTTTAAAAATAAATTTTTAATTTTAAAATACGGAATATGCGTTTGATAAATTATTAATTTTAATTTTTTATAATTTAAATTATTATATTCAAATATATTTTTACAATTTTTGAAAAATTAATTATAAAATTTTTAAAAATATTTTTTAAAAAATTATATTTAAATCACTATTTAAGTATAACTTAAACTTTTGGAAGTTTTGCAAGTCAAATTGACTTGTTCTGGGCTTATGGTCCCAAAGTTTCAATCGTGAGGAGACCGGCTTGTGTCAAGAGTTCTCCGGTGTGTGACTTTGTGCAGTTTTGATTTTTAAAGTCAACATGAAGATTTTTGCTTTTCAATTTTCTTTTAAGTCAACATTAAGATTTTAATATCATTTTTAATTTAATTTACAAAAATCAAGAAAAATAACATTTTTTTGGTGATCGATTATTAAAAAAAAATCCATTTTTTGGTCAAGCACATGTTGTGAATGTATTCACAATATGTCAAGCACATGTTGTGAATGGTAATTCAATCAATTTACTATCCATTCTTTCTTGGCTACTTCTTTCAATTATACTATCTATTGAACTATTGGAGTAGTTGGGCTGTGAGTTTATGAAGCACTTATACTATTTTGGCATACGTGTCAAATATGTCAAAAAAGAGTACTCAAATTCGGACATATCTTAAAAATGTTAAGACATATGTTGAACACATATTTTTTTTTAGAATTTTTTTTCTTCTTTTTCTTCTCTTCTCCTTTACCTTTGTTTTTGTTTTTTTGAGTTATATATGGAAACATATATATTTTATATGGTAGTTTATAAATCTGTTTTGAAATTTAATTCATGAATGTTGAACTTCTTGAATTTTATTTAATAACTTTGATATTTTAATATTTTAATAATATTTTTATTATTTGTATATTTTTATGTTAATTTTAATTCAAATAATATTATATAGTCATTTTAAAATATATATATATATATATATATATATATATTCAATGTGTCATATAAGTATTCTACATTTTTTTAGAAATATTGTGTTTTTGTATTCATGCCGTATTAATGCCTTGATAGATAGTGCAATTCTTGATGAAACAATCCTATTAATGCCTTGAGCTGCGAATGCTTTTAGCCTGTAGGTTTTGGTCTGTACAATTTATGCTAGACCCTCTTATTCATTTATTTATTTTTTAAATTTTATTGTTGAGAAGAAGATTTAGGAACTTAGGATAGCTTTAGTTAAATGAAGTTGGGGTTTGGTTAACAAATTGTAACTATGATTTTATTATTGGATAGGTGCTGCTTCGAGATCCATTGGATGATAATGTTATACCTGTTGTTGAGGAATTACGAAGGCGATTGCCCCAAATAAATGCCATTCGTGAAGGTCAAGGAGATGGAAAGGAGTTGTGTGCACAACCAGACGTCGAAGCGGGCGAAGAAGATGGTACATACACTATATTGATTTAATGATACTGAGTTTTGAAAGGAAAACAACAATTGTGATAATAGAAAGAATTCCTGTCTCTGGTTTCTTCAAAAATGACTCTTTTTTTTTAACAACATGTTCAATTTCATTTTCATTGTGGATTTTGGAATCAATAATTTTCTCTTATTGTTTTCTGTGGGTTATATTTGATGTCCTAATGCTCTAATTATTGCAATGTAGAATCTCCATTTGAATTCCGAGCCCTGGAGGTGGCTTTGGAAGCCATCTGCAGTTTTCTTGCTGCACGTACAACAGAATTGGAGACTGCTGCTTATCCAGCTTTAGATGAGCTTACCTCTAAGGTGCGCAGTTGGCATATGTAACGCATTTTCTGTTGTCGGTGACAATGACGATAAGTTGATAACAATTACATTCTCTCTCTCTAAAAATTTCTTTGAAAGATTTAGTTGAGAAATTGCATAATCTACTAATGTGTAGCATATGTTGCATGGCCTAAGGTCACAAACATGGAGACATAAGTTTCTGATGTTGATTACTTAACATGCTTAAAAAATAATGCTAGTGGGTTGCAAAGTCCAAAGTTTTCCTTTCAATTTTAGAACTATTTTTCAGAAGTGTTTCACGCGTCAATCTTCAATTCCACAGAATTCTGTGCCTCTCACAGAATTGCAGTTAGAGGCGTGCGTGTGTTTTGTGGAGGGGCTGCTCTAGGAAAGGTTTGTGAATCAGCCAATTGGTTTGGCTTCAAGCTTGAATATTGGTTTATAAACAGGTTGGTTGTTGGATACAGGATTGCATTTTGGTTCTTTCTGTTTTTTTTTTTTTTTTTTTTTTTTTTGGGGGGGGGGGGGGGGGAGTAAGTATTCTGTTCTAGTCAGGTTTGTGAATCAGCCAAATTTCTTTTTGGGTAAGTTGTGAATCAGACAATTGGTTTGGTTTCAAGCTTGGTTGTTGGTTTATAAACAAGTTGGTTGTTGGATACAGGATTGCATTTGGTTTATATGTATCTCTTTTGGGCTCTGTATTTTCAAGCACTCTGTATACTGTGTCTGATGGATGGATAATGAAAAGAATTATACTCTTGCCAATTGGAAAGAATTAACTTATTACCCCTTGAATATTCTGGTAGTGATATCTTAATGCCCAGCTACAGCAGGGTTTCTTTCTACCAGATGGATCTTTTCTTCTGGAAATTCCTTATGAGCTTTGTACGCATCCTATCTATTAACCAGACTTCGAAGAACCCCCTCGCAGTTTATGCACGACTTTACCATTTCCCCACTTGGTAGCATCCTCCTTGGCGCATCCCATGTCTATTATGTCTGTCTATCACAGTAATCTTGGCCAGTCTCTAGCATCATTTTATCGCATAAAAAGTCCTGAATTCTTTTTCAGACTCAAAAGTTCAACTTTAAGGCTGAGGTCATATCCATTCCGCCTTTGAAAAATGTGAATTATAAACCCCACCCCTCCAAAAAAAAAAATTGCCGCCGTTTCTACATGCAGTATTTTAATATTCAATCTGTCTAATTGTATCTAAATACTTTTCTGGGTTTTTTTTGGGGATTTTAGGCATTAATTTTTGTAGCTCCTCTCCCCCCCCCCATTCTTTTAGTTATGGTTGTGCCCCCCTCAAGCGTTTGTTTTAAAATTATAATACATACCTTTTACCATAAAAAAAAAAATTTCAAACTGTCTAGATTTAATAATCATTCATCTTTTATTGTTGCTCCTGCTGTTCACATTTACATGCACGTGGTATTTTTTTCTCCATTTCTACTTTTTGTAAACAATTGTAATTTGCAGATTACTAGCCGTAACTTGGATCGGGTCCGTAAATTGAAGAGTGCAATGACAAGGTTGACTGCTCGAGTTCAAAAGGTATGGCTAACTTTTGTTTTGATGTGCAAATTTGTGTCGTCAAAATCTTCTCTTTTCTAAACATGGCCGCATCTACATGTTCATGCTCATTCAGTGTTCTCTGTCACTTACGGTTATGTGGCATGACCACTATAAGTAGAATCAACATGGGATGCTTTTGGTTACACATTTCTATTTGATGTTTGGTGAAATGTGTGAGTATTCCTTTTGGTAATGTTGGACTCCGTTATTTCATAGTTACTAGCTGTTGTTTTTAATGATCTTGTTAATTTGTTGTACAAGAGTGATTATTATATTTGTGACAAGGACAAGAGAGATTATTATGCTCATAAGTGTGGCCTGGTTTTTATTCTTTGCTCACAAGTGTAGGTGATTGCAGGTGAGGGATGAGCTCGAACAACTTCTGGATGATGATGATGATATGGCTGACCTTTACTTGTCAAGAAAATTGGCTGGTGCATCTTCACCTGTAAGTGGTTCAGGTGCTGCCAACTGGTATCCTGCCTCGCCCACCATAGGCTCAAAGATATCTAGAGCAAGTAGGGCAAGTGTGGCAACAGGTCGTGGAGATGAGAATGATGTTGAGGAGCTTGAAATGTTACTTGAGGTTATAATATTGACCTACTTTTTTTTGGGTCATGTTGTCTCACAAATAATGTCTTGAGAGGGTGGTTGCATGTTTTGCAGGCTTATTTTATGCAAATTGATGGAACGTTGAACAAATTAACTACGGTATGTGATGTTAATCTTTTTGAATTTATCAAGCTTATTGATTTTTATTCTTTATAAAAAGTTTGGGGTGTATCCATTTTTGTGCTAAAACAAACCAAGTCATTTCTCATACCTTGTAAAATTATGATGCACACGATTGTTGATGGCAAGTTGGTTCAAAATGAGTTAATAGAGAGCAAAGTTAGTGAGATTGCCCCCCAACACACAACCAAAACAGGGTTTTAGTTTGAATTTATCATACCTTATTGATTTGTATTCTTAATAGAAAGTTTGGTGTGCATGCATTTGTGTGCTAAAACAAAGTCACATGTCATACCTTTAAAATAATGAAGGATGTGTCGATTGTTGATGGCAAGTTAGTTTAAAATGAGCTAATGGAGAGCAAAGTTAAATGAGGTTGTGCGGGTCCTCTCCCCAAGGGTGTTAGCAGCCAAAGTTTTGGTGGTAGTTTTCTTTTTAGAAAGAGGTTAATATCAGAAGTTTTGAGGGTCGCATTACATTGTGCTCCATTAATATTATAGTGATAGTATTTTTTTTAATAAAAAAAATAATTATGCAGCTACTTTTGGAATTTTTGGACACATGAAAAGGGTCATATATTACACATTTTTTAGTTTTTGAAATCTTTTTGCATGAAGTTGTTGTCATGGTCTGACCTAAACTATCTCAACAATACTTTATCTCCCGGGGATATATGAGTTTTTTGTCACCATTCACATTTTATTTAAACCTTCTGTTTATTATAAGCCAATTTTTATTTTCCAAGAGCTTTGACCCACATTTGCTTTAAGTTGAAACCAACCTCTGTTATTCTTGGCATTCTAAGATTTGTTTATGAGCCTATGATTCATGGCTTGCTTCTGAACTTTCCTGACACGGGCAACAAATTGTTAGTACTATGCCAGAGGTTGATGGAGGTAACACCCTGGGGTCAGATTAATATAATCTTGAATATTCTTATAGAATTGTGGGAAAAGACTACATATTTGAGCTTTTTGGGGAGAAAATGATAAAGTAAAGACATGGAAGTTAGTTGCACTTTCATAACTTGTATTCTAACTTCTAAGGTCCTGCTATGTCTTAGTTCTA
This sequence comes from Nyssa sinensis, assembly GCA_008638375.1. NCBI lineage: Eukaryota > Viridiplantae > Streptophyta > Magnoliopsida > Cornales > Nyssaceae > Nyssa > Nyssa sinensis. The sequence continues at coordinate 5,556,523 of CM018045.1, forward strand.
AACTTTTACTGAGAGCTCTTTAAACTCGTTTGGGTGTGGTTCCTGAACTCAGTTGATTCATCCTCTTCAGGTGTTCTGTGAGAGGTCAAAATTTGCTTAAAGATGCATTAACAACAAGGGTCTGGACACGTGAAGGGACAATTTTTGTGATTGTTGGTGAAATCTGATACAAAGAGAGTATGCTAGGATTTGTTTGGATGTTTGCTTGATAAGATGATTCTAAGTGTGTGCGTTTGTGTGTGTGTGTGTTTTAACAAGTTGATATGTGTGGTTCATATGATCTGCGAAATTGTGATGGTTTAAGAAGAGGACGGTATGCATGTCTGATCCACCTAGAAATATTCAGACTATCAAATATTTAAATTTTGTCATGGAAAAGCTTTGTAATACCATTTTTGTAATCTTTACCTTTGTGATCCCTTATCCATCTGTAATACCTTTTGTGTAATCTTGGCCTTTGTAATTCCTCATCACGAGCAAGAAGTTTATGCTCCATGTACAACTTCTGCCCAGATTAGTGTAATTTACTTGGAATTTTTAAAGATGCAGCTTAGATACTGAGATTCTTCTTGTGACATTATCAAACACACTAAATGTTTTTATTCTCTTCTATAGAAAAGAAACATGTTTTTGGTCATCAAACTTGACCATTGATCAACTTAACCTTTTGCAGCTGCGTGAATATATTGATGATACAGAAGATTACATTAACATTCAGGTAATCAACAGGAAACTGGAAAAGTGTGACTTGACATTAAGTGTTCAAGTTTACTTGGTTTAGTATGTACGTATTGTGATCTAAACATTCATCGTGCATCCGTTTTGCAGCTTGACAATCATCGAAATCAGCTGATTCAGGTTTCATAGCCTTGCATTGATTTAGGACATTAGTATCCATATGCTGCTTCTTCTCTGTGTTTTGGGGTCACTTAACCTTGTGGGAAGTTTTTACTGCTGTTATGGATTTATTTTATTTTTATTTAATGGCTGCAGTTGGAGCTTTTTCTTAGTTCAGGAACTGTCTGTTTATCCATCTTTTCTTTGGTGGCCGGAATATTTGGCATGAATATCCCATATACTTGGAATGATGGGCATGGATACATGTTTAAATGGGTATGCATAGAACTTTAGCTATATAATGCTAATCAAAGTTTTGGTTGAGTATTTGTGAATGATTTTCTCTTTGATTTCACCAGGTGGTCATCTGCTCGGGGATATTATCTGCCTTTGTTTTCATACTCATCGTTTCTTATGCTCGCTACAAGGGTCTTATTGGATCTTGATCAAGGTTATTGGGACTATACATTTTTAAACCTGATTAACCCATAATGGGTACCAAGACAAACAAAACAAAACAAAACAAAAAAATAGTATAGGGAATGACATTTAATTTCTTTTTAATATTGATTCTGGTTCTCATTGTTTTCATATGCATAAACTTGGGTGTGTGATCATAGTGTTCAATTACCCATTGTATTTTGTAATTACTCATATTTAATAAAATAACTTGTGGCTATCCTGAACAAGTTCAAGTGGGCTCTTATTAGTTTTAAAACATGTTTCTGGCATTCACGGTGTGTATTATTCACTGCCCTTCTTACGAACCTTGTTGAATGTGAGACACTGATATGAATTTATTTGGTTGTGGGTTACTACCATATCTTGGCCTGAAGAGGTGTTCCAGGTCTGGAGACAGCTTTGGGGGGGCGGCGGCAGCTCAAGTGATGGTGTGCATTTTGTTATTATCATTTCATGCAACAGATGAAGCCTTATGAAGTCTGGTTCTAGAAGTGCTCTCCTTGTGTTATCTGAATCCAGGTTCCTTTTTTCAGGAGATCTGGCTCTACGTGGTGGACTCTGGGTATGTCTTCCCTACTTGTAATATCCACCAAATCCTCAAGAGCCATCTTTAGTATAAGCAATGTCGAAACAGAGATCATGAGGTGATTGTAGATATAAGTATTCAATCAATAAATTCGTATTTCTTTTTATAAAATGTTGGAATATAACTCTAAATTGTTTTCGCTGTATAAAATTAATTTATCCAAGATTTGATGCGAAAAGAATGGAATACAATCACATAATTTGAGAGACAATTTTTCAAATAATTTTTTTTTTATAAAAAATTATAATATTGCTCATGTACTATATACATGACCAAACAGTCGAAGATGCACTATCCTTCGCAGTTGTACTTTAATAAGAACTTTTGACTATTCCAACGATATTAAGGGCACACGTTTCTCATTAGTAAAGCCAAGGAATAAAAGGGCCCGGGATGCTTCTAGCTCTACATAGTTGATTTTGGAGATAAATGATTGATACAACGATATTGGATTATATGTTATATTATACATATATACTATATCATATTTATAGAATTATTTAATATTTTAATTATATATTTATTTAATTTAATTGTATATATTATTTATTCTATAATTTTTTAAATAATTTAATTTAAGATGTAACCAAATATACCTAAAACCATTTAATATAGAATAAAGAAAAAAGGACATTTCTTAATCAATAATAATTTTTGAACAATTTTTACTAACCATCTAATTACCAATCACTTCACAAGAGACTCACTTTTAAAATATATTAATCTGACCATCATAGTGATTCTTGTAAAATCATTTTCATTTAGAATTACTTTTGAAATCTATTAATCTAAACATTTATTTTATCAGAATCAATTAATTCTCCATAAACTCTAACTCCACCGAATGGACACTTACAAATATATTGCCTACCAAAGAAGAAATTCCAAAAAAATAAAATAAAATAAAATCAGATGGGACCATTATGTGGTTGTTTTCTATATCCTCTCCTTTGATCTTGATTTATAATGACATGAAAACCTATGCATAGAATCATACAGTGGGGTACCTACCTCTAGCACGGGTCCCACCAAATTCCCAGATTAGGAGACCCTTCACATCAATTCTTATATATATTGCAATGCTTTGGTGAGAAATGGGAATGGGTTGTCAATTATGCCCTACAATAAACTTGTATTGGCCCTACATAAAGGCCAAGGCAGTAGAGATATGAAATTAAATTAAAAGTGAATTAAGAAACATTTTGAGAAGATTAGACTGAAATAAGTTGACCATAAATTATAATATTTACATTAGAAAAATGATTAGGCAAATTCTAAGAGAATTTATTATTATTATTATTTTAAAATGTTTCAAAAATATAGAAAATTAGAAAGTAAAAAAAAAAAACTATGAAAGTCATTTTCTTTGAAGCTTCCCAGTCATTTTCTAAAAATCTGCAAAAACTTTTCTACATTTTTTTTTCTTAGAGTTCCAAAGTATGTTGGAGTAAATCATTGTATCTTATAAAAAATTATAGTCTTTTATTCCTAAATTACATCTTACAAATTTCTTGTAGAGTGTCTAAAATATATACAATTGTAGGAAAATTTAGTAATTATATATATGCATATATATAAGAAAAATATTAAATGTCTGCTGCATAGCATAATAATTTACCCATTTACTGTAGAATCAATTATATCTTTAATGTAATATGTCATTATGTGATAATTTTAAAATAGGTAAATTACACTCTCTTCTTCTCAAGTTTCTCATAATTGTATTGATATTTTTTGAAAATTTTAAAATTATACTGAATTTTCTTATTTTATTTGACATTATACAAATACGATCCAATCAATTTTTTTTTTCTTTCAATTTTAAAATTTTGACATTTTTTTTTCAATTTCTAAATAAATATTGATTAAAATATTAAAATTATTTTTTATAAAATAAAAATAAGTTATTTTACCTTACGTTTATTTTTATATAAAAAAATCTTTAAAAAAGTTAGAAAAATCAGTCAAAATTGAAAAAATTCCAAAAGGTGGTAGTTTTGTCAATTTGATTAAAAATTTTGACTAAAAAGAGATATTTGTATATTTTTAAGTAAAGAAGAAAAAATTAATGTAATTTTAAAAATTTTAACAGATGTCAGTATAATTGTTAAAAATCTTTAAAAAATTAAATATAATTTATCTTTTTAAAACTTACATCATATAAGATTTTAAAATATTAAGTGATGTCATGTTAGATTGGGATATAATGTTTTAATGTATATATTTTCATGTCCATTTTTTTTAACCGGAGGTGTGACTTAGTTAGTCAGTGGAGCGTATGATGATGAATTTCATTTTCTGTGAGAAAATAGACAGTACATAAATGCAAAGACAGAGACATTAAATCTGCTACATTTCACTTGGCATAATCTAACAAGATAGAGTTGTGGGTTAACCGTAATAAGGTCCTGTTTGGCATAATTCAACAGGCTAGGTTTGTTAAGATACTTTAGGCTTTAACACTACTTCCATGTGGAGCCCTTAGCTCGTCACCTATGAGCTAGTCGCTAAAATGTGCCGATGAGTGAGACCACCCCTCCCAGCACCGTGTGCGCCGGAACCACTGAAAAATCCACTCGTTAAACACGAGAAACGCACTTCCACTCCGTGTCAATCGAGTGCGCAGGTTAATCCCGAATCCACCGTCAGCGTATTTTATCCGGATTCCCTTCTTTATATGTATGTACATGTCTCGAACTCGCTCTCGTTCGTAACATAGTTCATGGTAGGAACCTCGAACAGATCATCGCTGCCATCATCATCCACAAGCCTCCATTGTCCAAATCCAACGAAACCCACGTCGGTTCTCTTAGAAAAATCCAAACCCATCTCTGAATCACACCTCAAAACCCGCTCTCTCTCTCTAGATCGATATAGAGAGAGAAAGAAATAGATATATCTATAGAGAGAAGGGGGGAAGTTACTTCTTCTTTTTTTCGCGGTTTGAGTCATCTGCGCGGATGATTTTCTTAGTGATTTTCATGGTTTCTCGTTAGGAATGACGGAAAATCTAATGATTTTGTTGGGTGTATTATTGGGTGGCATGCAATCTCATGTGGGTACGTCTACAAGAAGCTGTCAGTGTCAGGTTTTGTGAGATAGAGAGGTGATGATGACGACGACGACGACGACGAACAACAGCCAGGTGGTGCAAGTTCGAAGCGAGAAGGTTGCGGCATGCATGACATGTCCTATCTGCAACAAGCTCTTCAAAGATGCCACCAGTATCACTGAATGCCTTCACACATGTGAGTCCTCTCTCTCTATCTCTCTGTTATCTCCTATTTGTGGGTTTTTCGATTTCAATTTACTTCACTTTTGCGTTTTATCATCTGTGTTCTTCTTAGTTTACGTTCACATTGATATTTTCATTTGAACTTTATCGTTTTATAGCATTTCTATGATTTGGGTATTGCTAATATGTTTCCATGTTTTGGTTATGTTTTATTTTGCATTTTATGACCCGGGTATGCTTTGCTTTGCATCATTATTATAGTTTATTATTACACGACTGGCTGGTACATAGCTGGCTAGATTGATAGGAATAGAACAAGAGACTAGATACTGTTCTCTCCTGTTGTTTGGGTTCTCTTATTTGTAAGTAACGATGAAGTTGAATTTAGTAATGCACAGACTGCGATAATCAAGGGAGAATTTTTGAGAATTTGAAATATAGTTTAAGTTAAATTGTTAATTGTGGAAGGATTTCATAGTTCGGTTGCGTTCTATATTTAGAAGACAAGATGGATTTTGTTCGCTTAGTTTCTCTACATGAAAGAAAATCAAAGTGAGTATATGTGCACAGATACATGTGCCATGAAACATTACTCTTTGCTTGAGCATGAGAAGATATATATGTCCTCCATGTGACAACTTCAGGGAACCCCTTTTGGGGTTTTCTAAAATCTACTGCATGGTTGCATGTTATGGGTGTTCCGAAAGAGCTTCTGGTGCTTTGGTCATTTTTAGCTATGCACGGAGGACCAATGGTACACAAGAGAACTTTATTTGTGTTATTCCCCAAATTTCTTGAGAAGAATTTTTCCAAGATGCCCCAAGCTGGCCATAAAATTCATGTACACTGTGAGTCAAGAGTAAGCTAAATATTAAAGATCTATAGTATACTGGGCACTCTTTTTACGCCAAAACAAGCAATATCTGATTTGATTCATTTGAATTTTTCAAAATGTAGTTTGCAGGAACTGCATATATGACAAGATAACAGAAGAGGAGTTGGATAGCTGTCCAGTATGCAATATAGATCTAGGTTGTGCTCCACTGGAGAAACTCAGGTATATGATGTTCTAGCTCTACTCATATATGTTTTTAGAATTCAACATATTGGCCACTACTTCCCCAAAAGAAAAACATTGGCCACTTACTTTAAGCATGTAATTGGTCTTTATGCATTAGAATAATTGCTTCATATAATGCTTAATTATATCCTAGGGATGGATAATATGTGTGATGCATATGTACACAATTGTTAGCAAGCAACTGTATGTCAGGTTCACATTTAGAGAGATCATTGGCATTTCGCATGGATTACAAAAGTATGTGCACAATATAACTGATGAATTGTCTAGTAGATCATCCTTACTTTTGCACCTTGTGGAATGAGTGGTGGATTCACTACATGATAAGTTTTGAAAAGAATATCATCATCTAAGATTCTTTTAGTCTCAATAAGCATAGCAATTGTTGTCACATCCATGATCCAACACTTCATTTTTAAATTTTATTCTTTCAGTTCTTGTCAACTCAAATGATATGGTGGTTTGCATGGTCATGATATTGAATCTAGTTTTTGTTGATGGAAGAGATACTGTGGAGTGTTATTGCAAAGTATGTGTTTGAGTTAGAATATTGAGTTGGAGCATCACAACTCTGTAATTATCATGACTTATTGTTGTAGATCATATGGACTAATGATATACTAGAATACTATGATTGATGGTAAGCTGAGATTTTTAGCTTCAGATTGAACCTCCTTTTGCTTCAGACTAATGATATACTAGGATGCTATATAGATGCTACGATAGAAAATGAGACAGCTAAACAGGTAAGTGTACGAATTTTTAAAAGTTTAGTTTGGAGAGTCGAGGTTCCAACCCACACGGATAGGTGAGTTGGCTAAGGCAACAACTTAGGAACTATATGTCTCGAGTCCAATCCTCCCTGCACTTATCCGATGCATGTGGTTTGCAGTAAATTCATGCATCCATAGGGATAGTCTCAACTCAATTGGGATTAGTATTTCCTGGCTTCTGGAATGAAGTATTTCTGGTTAAATAGTGAATGCACTTCTAGAGTTGTTGGCTTTTGTATGTATGTATATTTGTCTAAATTATTTAGATTATTAAGTTGAGTTGATATTTTGATCCTTGTGCTTGAGATGACATAATCTTAACTGGGAGACCTTTTTTTTTTTTTTTCAAGATAATTTATTTGCAGAAATTAATCAATCACCTTACAAATTTATGTGGACGACCAATGGTTGATCTCTTGGATTGGTAGAGTCTTTTATTGCATATTGTGTCCAAGTGTTTGGACCGTTGGGGTTACTGGCTTGTATCTGTATCCGGTATTCTTTAGTTCTATGACCTAATGGTGTTCTGTTTACAAGAGCTTCTGATATATTTTGTATCCTAAACTATGAACATTTTGTCATTTGTATTGAGAATTACAGCGCCTCATGATTGCTTTCAAAATTTCTACTTATTCTGGTTATTAATTTGCCATTGTGGTATATTTTTATATAAGTAATACTGATAAAAAAATGTTTTTATATAAGTAAAAGAAATAAGTGTCAGAAATTGCAGATGGATTTAGGCCATTGTCGAAATATTGAAGCCATAACTTCCCCTCATTCATTCTGATGTCTGTTCCTCTATTTCCATGTACTATGTTGTGCAAGAACATATCTCAATGTTTTTATGGAGCCATTTGCTTGGTGCTCAACATATGCCACTGCATGGACATGTGCTCAACAGAAAAGAAAATAATCCCATGCATTTGACTAGAGCAGAGTTCTATGTTTATCAAAATTATCTGCTTTTTCCTATCCTTCAGGGCAGACCACATTTTGCAAGATATTAGGGAAAAAATATTCTCTTCTGTAAGAAACAGAAGAGAGGCTAAGGAACCTGAAGTTGTGGCCTCGGTTCCACTTCCTGCTAGAAGAAAGGAGAGGTCTCTCTCTTCCTTGGTTAGCACACCTAATGTGTCAAACCAGACTGTTATGACTAGAAGAAGAAAACCTGCTATAAGAAAGCCTACTGCTTCACGAGTATCTACTTTTTCCACTGAGGAGGCAATTAAGAAATTGGAAGACTGTCTGGAGAGCTCAAGCCCTCCTGTGACTCTAAGCAAGATTGTTCAAAATAGAAAGCAGGTAAAGAGTCTGCACTGCCTGTGTGTGCTTCTACCTGTGAAACTTTTTATCATTATTATTATTTACATGTAAAGAAAAATTTGATATTTTCGTTCGGCGGGCTGTACTCATGAATTATATCCAATATTTTAGTAAGTAAAAGTTTTTTACATAACATTTTGATGCTGCAGAATTCTTCTGCATCTGAGTCCTCTGGGCAACACATGACTAATAAAGGTATGGAGCATAGTGCTGAACCATTGGAAGGGATGACTGATCTATGGAAACCCTTGAATTGTCTGGTAGAAGCTGCAGGTATAACAAAGCCTAATAAGTCTACTTTACAAGGGTCTGTTGGCAAATCAGCACCATCCCGTGTACAAGATAATGAAGCACATGTGCCTAAGTCCAAAGTTAAGGAACGTGGTAGCAAGTCAAAAGTCCACGATAATGAAAATGGAGCAACTCCAGCACCATCAGTTACAGTAAAACATAGAAAGATGCATGGGGGTCGACAAAAGAGAGCAGTTGTCTCTGAAGAACTCAATATTCCAGCGCAGGCCATGGTTGATGCGGCAAGCAGTAAATGTGAGAGAAGAGTTAATCCTATTTGGTTCACATTAGTTGCTTCTGATGACCAGTGAGATTCTACTTTTTCTCCAGCACTTCAAATAATAGCAGTAAATATAATTAGCTATATCCAATCATTATCTTACATATTAATTATCTCTTTTCATGATTAATGCTTTTAGGGAAGGAGATGGACCCTTGCCACAGATATCTTCCTGCTATATTAGGATAAAGTGAGTTTCTTTAGCACCAGCACCACTTGCTGTGTCTTGTAGTGCTGCCTTCCTTATTTTTTTATGTATTTCAAAATGAAAATCTCATTCTCTTAGTATGAATATTTTTACCATGTTTACCAGTTCTGGTGGGAATTTGCATAGCTGTTTTGCTACATTTAAAACATTAGTAGAATTTTCATTTGCTATGCTTGATATGCTTTGGGGCTTTGGGTCATGACATTGATGCCTCTCTAGGTGAATTGTATACTGTAACATGCAGTAAAAGTAAAATACAAATATGACGTCTTTTTGTACAGATTATCATGCCTTAGATTGTTAGACACCATGGGCAGTTTTCAGTTTAGTTTCTTTCCTTTTCAAGTATTTTTTGATAAATATAACTAAAATCTCTCTCTCTTCCATTTGATAAGGCTACTTGTTCTCCCTTTTCTTTCTTCACAAGTAACTAATCTGTACATACTGATACAAGGAAGTACCTATATAGCACCTGATAAAAATCATTCTCCTCTGGCCACTATTTTTTGGTCTGCTACATTAATCCCTGCAGTTTCAAAATACCAAGAACACCCACTCTAAGCATTCAAATATATTTTCATTAAATATTGAAGATACATGCTAAATGCATAGCTTCCTCTTGGCCATGGGGGTGGTCAAGCAGATCATCTATTCTATCAGGCCCCAGTGAGCTAGTATAGTTGTAAAACTGTATTCTCTTCGGAGAAAATTATTAAAACAGAAACTAAAGCGGTAGGAAAGTAAAAAAACATCTCTGAGCATGTGATCTCTGACTGAATAAATTTTTTTTTTTTTTTTAATATACAGAGGTTTACTGGATAACTATGACCGGATTAGGGAGAGATTGCAGTGGACAGATTACTTCTATGAATTGGAAACTTAATTGACTTCTCCAAGGATGTTGTTATTGGAAAAGGTCTTATTTTTAAATATCCAATATACTCATGCTTTCACAGTCAATTAGTAATCCCTGGATAAAACAGGAGGTCTTTGTACTAGAGGCAGGTCTATATTCCATTAAGGACAAGAACATGAACACGCCTTGACACTCATTGGATCCCAGTTAAGGGCCATAATTTTGTTTGAAATTCTCTATTAATTAGTAAATCATATTTTGTAATGTAATTGGAAGCACGAAATTATAGGTGAACTCAACAAGAATACAGCAAAGAAGGATATATTTGCTCAAAACCACATCACATTTTGTTGTTTCATGAGTTCAAGGGATAACTTGAATGATGCAAGACAATGTTAGTTCTAGGTCAAGTGTCTGAGGATTTCCATTTGTATAATACCACAATTTTTAAGAAGCTTGAAATTTTCAGCCCCCTTTTAGAGAAAAATGTGGAATTTCAGGTTCTATGCCAATTCTGATAAATTTTGTTTTGCATCTTATTTTTTTTCTTTCTCCTAGTTTCTTGACTAACATTTCTGCTTTATGATTGGTCCGGAAATTGTGATTGTGAGAGACATATTGTTCTCTAAATGTGGGATTCCTTATGGAAAGAAACCAAAGTCTTGTTTGGAAACAAAACAAATGTTGTGGAGTAGGGTTGCCGGTTATTTTCTTAGGCTGTGTTCAGTAATATTTCTATGAAATGATTATGCACCTCCTGACGTTATTATTACATTAAAAATATTGTGTATGTGAATGTTTTTGTGCGTAGCAGAAAGAACTGTATATCCTCCACCCCCCTTACTTTAAAAAGTTCCGTTTGTGTTTTCCATGAAAATAAAATAGTGCAGATAAGAAACTTAGGACTTCTGTTTGTGGATCAAACCTACTAAGATGGTGACAACGTGACAGGAATTTATTCTATCAACATCAAGCTAATTTCTTGCAGACATTTGGCACACTAACTACTCAATAACCCTTCAACAGTTGTGAACTCCTACGTTGTAAACCAATTGATATTATTCCCTTTCCCAATGAAACTTAGGACTTCTGCTACCCTTTTTCTTCTCCTTTCTTCTTTAGATATCAAAACAATTGAAATTCTACTCTAACTTGAAAAAAAACAGCCTTAATCCCTACTACTTGGTTCAAGTACATGCTTCTTCTCCACTCAGCTACAGAATCATATCCTCCATCAATTTATACATTCATTATAGAAGGTGTGGTTTTATGTTTTACATTTGCTGTCTGTCTACCACAACTTTGTGTTCTCTGGTCTCCGGATGGGTTGTTGTGGAAGAATCACACTCAACATGAGTGAGACATCAGAGAAAGTGATGATAAATTGGTGTAAAATGCCATCCCAGAAGTATAGAATGCAATTAGGAAAGTAAAACAATGAAGGATAAATTGATAGTCCAAAAGCTAACGTAATTTCATATTTTCCTACCTTTCCATGATACCAAGAATCAGGAAATTGTCTTCAAGTTGTTCCTCTGAGCTACAACTAGCTATACTATTTTGTCCCATAGACTTTCCAGTTGTGCATGGTCTTGTCAATAATACTTTGGGCTTCAAGGGTGTAACTGTCTCTTAATAGTTATAGTACAAGCTTATGAAAAATAATAATAATTGTAGTACAAACAGCATAGAATTGAGGAATGTTCAGGCATCCTTAAACCTTCGGTTATTTTTTATATATCAGTTGAAATAAGTCCATTTTACAGATTTTAACATTCAGAATGCTTGCACATGTCTGGGATCTATACCATTTCTTGGAAAAAAAACATAGTTAATACCATTCATTATCATCTTCTGATGATGACTCTAATTGTTTACTATAATTCATATGGTGTTGTCAGTAATATTTTGAGCTTCTTGGGTGTACGTGTCTCTTAATATTAATTATAGTACAAACAGCATTCAGACAGACATCCTTTGAAGACTAACCTTTGGTTATTTTTGATATAGCTGTTGAAATAAGTTCATTTTACAAATTATAACATTCACAATCTATGCACAACATGTCTGAGAGCCATCTTCCATTTCTTGAAAAAACATAGTTAGCATCATTCATTATCTTCTGGTGATGACTCTTATTGTTTGCTACAAATTCAATTCTCTTTCATGATGACTCCGTCATAGTTGTGGATTGTTCAATACCTTCCATTGCAATGGAAATAAAAACACAATGATTGTCATATCCATTATATATCCAAACTGATAATAAAATGACTTTACTCCATAACATCCATATCCACTAGCATGCCGACTCTGTCACCTGAATGTAACACTATAGCCCATGGTTCTAATATACGACCAAAAGAAGAAAAAAAGCATCTATTTTATAATTTTCAAACTTTCCCATCCTTGCATTGGTACCCCATAAGGAATTTTTAAACCTCTTTTACCAGTGACTCATGGTCTCATTGACTGGAAACATGAAGCAAATGCTTTGGCTGATTCATAGTTCTTTTGTGGGATTGAGTTTCCCTTGTAGTTTTGCAGTTCCTCATTCTGTATTTGGACCGTGTGTTCTTGGTGTTTTGTTTATACATGAATTTTTCATCAATGAAAAGGCTTCATCTGAGTGCCCTCTGGGAATTGAGTTACTCTATTTCATTTTTCATGGCATTTGAAGATAGAAATCATATTGTATAGAATCATTATGAAAGGGTCATCACCATGTAGTAAAATTAAATGAAAAGACTTGATTTCATCTTATTCTAGCACAAACGTGAAAAAGGCCATGTTGATGGCTCCCATACTTTTGGTGGCTCCTTTATAAAGGCTAAGTTAGGCCTTTGAATGCTGTCCAAAACATGATTAAGGCGTATCATTTCCACGGGACATTCAACCTTGCCTTAAAAATATCCTTATCAAGTACTTTGATCATTTGATGTAGATTACCAGCTTTTATTTAAATTTCACTTCAAATAAGCTTTGCTGGTGATGTATTTGGTTGGTGATTTGGTATATGTGCTGCTTTTTCAAACTTCTTACTTGTATTTGCCATCTTCTTGAAATGACAGATCAATTTTACATGATGATGAATCAACAGAGAGTTACTTCATGATCATGTTTTGACTTTACCACAGAGTTTCTTGCAATTTCTTGGGAGCAAAACTGTTCGTATAAGTAATATGTTTTTTTTTTATCTGTTACTGTCATAGGGATGTTAATCTACCAGTTTCGTTTATCAAAAAGTTCCTTGTGCAAAAACTGGATCTTAACAGTGAAGCTGAGGTAACTTCATCTTTTAACCCTATCTATAAAAGTAATTTTGAAGGTGTGCATGTCTGTCTGTGTGTGTATGTTTTCCAGTCAATGTGTTCATTTAATTCCTAGTATTTACCATAATCGGGGTTGTTTGAAGATGTTTTTCTATGGCCCAGTTACATATTATGTAGCAGAAATTTCATTTGTTATTGACATTGGACTGCACAAGTAAGCCCTTGTGAACAAATTATTATTAAAACAGAAGATGTGACTGTTGATACAGCTGAATTGCAAAATAGATTTGTAAAGCTTACATTAAAGTGGAACATCTTCACAGCTATGTATTTGAATGGAGGCTAATGAAATATAAATTCATGTATAGCCTGCACAAGAGGAAGAAACATCTGCAATATAATTATTCCAACAAAAAAAAAGTGAGATGTTAAAAAATGCATACTCTTGAGAAACTATAACAATATATAATTTTCGAACTTTATGATGAGTTAGCATCTAAACAAACTATTGAGTGGATTAATATCTTCTTCTGCGTGTACATGCGAGTGAATTATGGGTATGTGATGTTGAATTTTGCTAATTATTTTAATTTATTACAGGTGGAGATTATGTTGCGGGGTCAGCCACTCCCTCCGACCTTGCAGCTGCATGACTTGATAGATTTCTGGTCACAGACTGAACTGACATCAGAAAGAATAAAGACATCCGTGGGCAGCTCAGCCAAGGATTTCGTGATGGTTCTGTGTTATGGTAGAAAAGCTCAGCCCTCTTGAACATGTTTGATATCACACCTCTGTCTCAACAGTTGGCCCAGTCCATCTGATCCAATTTAGAGCATACTTTCATATAGAAATTTTTTATTGTACAATCTTTAGTTGCATCCCTGCATACATGTAGATACTTTGCAATGTATGTGGCGCGACCTGCGCTTTTAATAACTTGGGTTTTCTTTTTGTTATTCAACTTGTTTGTGACAAATAAAGCTACGAGCCTATGATCTTTGGTACAACTTCTACATCAAAGGTATATTTGAAAGCAAAAGAGCAGTTTTCTGCCTCTCTGTTGTACCCAGGGTTATTAGATTCATTTATGCTATTCTTTTTTAGAGATCCAATTTAAATTGCATGGTGATGAGAGTAGTGAAATCATCTCCATGACAGACATGGTCTAAAGGTGAGAAGAAAGCCATAGAGAGAACCGGTAGCAGGAAGAGGCTCACAAACTCATGCTCTCCCGAAGGCTATTAGACAAACCAGAATGTCAAAGCAGGTTTCATTGAAACCAGTTTGGACTAGGATTCTCTTTAGAATGGTGTGTGGGTTATGAAAATCTGTCTTAAAATGTCATTGGTAAATATGGGAGATTATATTTAGTACAGAATGTTATTCATACTATACTTTTACTTATATTTATGTGAAGAAAGTTATTACTCCAGGAATTTGTATAGTTCTGATGATTTATGCGACAATCTTCAGCATTTTCTTCTTTCTTTGTTGGCATGCAATGTTCTAGAATAGGGTTTTGTTGCCAAGAAGTTTTTACATCTGCAAGCCTGTTTCTGTGTTATGTCTGTCTCTCATGGGAGATTGACAACGAAAATTGTGAAATGTAAGCATCGGGGAAAAAAATCATTGAATATTGATTGCTTCTTAGTTCTACTGAAAGCAAATATGGAACCATAATTTCAATATAGACACCAAATGAATTCCAATGACAATAAATTGGCTCTGGCTGAGGCTAAAGATGGACTGAGATTTTACTAGGATTCTGTTAAATGGCAGATGATCTCTGCATTCTCAATTTGGTCCATACATACTGTCCCAACTATTTCACCACATTAATGGCACTGTTACTAACTTTACAATTGATGCCATTGGGGTTTCATAATGTTTCTCCATTTTATTAATGTGATCATGCTAAAACAAAACAAAACAAAACCACACCCCCGGCGAGAGTCATTGAAGAATGATTAATATCAAATTGTTCCAAGAATAATTGCATAGCTTGTGTGGCTCTTCCTGGTGAAAACCCCTTAAAGAGGCCATGGAAGTTGATTTTTGAAAATCATGGACACCAGACCAGAAATTCTCAACCTCTGAGCCACATGTTTTGTGGACCTGTCACTAATATTGTCAAACAAGATCTCATGCAAATACTGAATGAACATTTTCTTACTAGCACCATTTTCAGTTGACAGGCAATTCCCAACTCCAGCATATATGACCAGGTGTCCTTTTCACCACGCAAAGCAGCAACATATGATGGAAACACAAAATCACCATCCTAAAGCTGAAACCATCCATGTCGGTCTAAATTGTCCACCAAATGAAGCAGCATCAGTCAGATAGTATGAATATCCAACCACCAGTTTTTTGTGCTTGTAAGTTCGGACAACCCACAGAAATTATAAAAGCCCATTTTGTTCTAGCATAAGATTGAAAACCAAATATTTTGATATCTCACTTGTGGAGACGCACATTTTTGTAATTTGTACTTTTCGTAGAATGCAGAACATTCCAAGGCACAACAAAAGAAATCGTAAATGTAAGAAAATAGTGCAACAATTGTACTGATGCATACTTCCATAACAATGTGACTAAAAAAAGTATGATCACCAAAAATAAATGTATCCACACAGATTATTGAAGATAGATTTCATGGCAATCGCCTATAATTGTGCATTGGCCAGGGAGAAGCTAGAAAAAAAAATTTACTTTCTTTTTTTTTTGGGAAAAAACTTTAGGGGGGATTTTTTTTTTCTTCCTGAAATTGGGGGTAAAATTTGACGTTCGCCCCTCCCCCCCTCCCTCCCTCAAATTTAAAGTAAGGCCTAGCCTGCTGTAGCTCCACCTTGTGCATAACTATGCCCACACGCATGAACATACAGTATCATGTTTGTCAGCAATGAGCTTTACAGATCTATGTTGGACAAGGTGTTCTAAGCGCGCTGTACATATCTAATGATTGCTACTGATAATAAAACAATTCCCCAGCTGGAACCAGTTTGATGTTATTCTCAAGACACAACCTAAAAATCAACATGAAAAGAAGAAACTAGCACATTCTAACATTACTGTGTCCACTCAATGCATGACAACACAATGGAGTGAAACAATTTAAAAGGGATGCCCAAAGACCCCATAACAAAATACTAGTAACTTCAAAATTCCCCTATGCCCCCACAGCAGGGAGCAATTTGAATATATGTTCAATTTTGAACAAGTGTATTTTGTTCAGGAGCTGACATTGTTCCAACAAAATTACAAAAAATAAAGAACTTTAATTTTCTCGCAGATCTTTGAATTTTATTTCAAAGTAATTGTCATCAGTAATCACTAACAAGAAACAAAAGTATCAAGCAAGGTGAAAATGTTACCTTGCAGGAAATATAAAAGCATATTAAACAAATTTTAGAGATGACTTTTCTTTAGATTTGTCAAACAAGGTTGCCCAAAACATAATATTACTATTTTGCAAAATGTCTAATTTTGTGTTTTTATAAGGACTTGAAAAAGGAACTGAAAATTTATTTTCTAGGATTTAATTAAAATATGAGAGGGATCATATTGACTTGTTTATTTTTACTGTCCAAAGGAAACAGAGGTTACCAAATAGTTGCTACAGAAATCTTGCTGAAAGATGAAAATACAATTAGAAAAAATAAGAAATACCAAATTACAAAATCAAGTAAAAGAAGAAAAAAATCCTTGCAAGGTAAAGAAGCAAACATGGAGTGGATGGTGCGAGGCGGTTAGAACCAATGTCCTCTTGTCCACCCGTCAGTATTCATTTTAATTCATTCCATGTATGATCAACTAATCAGGTGCCAACTTCAACAAATTAACTTAAAACCATCTTCTTTGTTTCAGCAAGTATATGCAGTGTTTGTCTTTATACACAAACGAAATTTAGAACAAAACAATATAACATCAGATAGGAAGATAAAAAATGGAGTCACAAACCCAACCAACATATAAGAAACGTAAACTATATTTGATCAATTCAATGCATAAAATGGAACATTTGCAATAAAGATGCTGAAGTAATTTTGAACGTTAAATATATATAACCAACCTAAATGAAAGTGACAATTGTACCACTTCTACAATCACGAACCAACCCCATTCAAGTCAATTTCACCCACAATTACCAACTAAAACCCGACCACTGAAAAAATCCCCAATCGAGTTCAAAGGTCAGACGATGCTATAAGCCCCTCGCGGACTATCCACAACCGAAAGCAAACTTCCGTACGGGGATTCCTGGTCATCGATATCATCAGTAGCCCTAATCGCTGCGTGCAAACAAATAACCCCAATCCCAATCACCATCGAAACCACGATGTTCAACCACACACGAGTAAAAAATAGGGCGACAAGGGTGAGCACACTAAGGAAAACCAAAACCACCCGATCATCGACCGTCGGATTAAAGATCACCAACGGCTCGTCGCGATAGATATACAGATATAGCCACCCAATGAACGTGATCAAGAAGACAATCATAGACATTGGGTGATATAACAGACTCAAGAACAGTATGAACAATACGATAATTGTGTAGTTTACATGGAACCGCATGAGATTTTGCTTGATGCGGAAGGTAACTTCGTCGAAGGGGAATGGAAGGCTGAGTGCGGAGAGGTCCAGGAGTTCTCGCCATGGCCGTTGAGTGGCGGCAATCGATTGGCGGATTTGGGTGGTGCGAGAGAAGAAGTCGCCGGAGGTCGATGGTGGAACTGAGGAGTACCCAGGTCGAGCTGTTGATGACATCTCAGCGGGTGATTTGGCAGTTGATGGATTAGGGTTTGTTTTCTCTCTCTCGCTGCACAAAAAGGGTGTAAAGCCTGCGTTGACTGCTGAAGAGAAAAAAGAAAACCAAGAATCAGACAAACCAGCCGTCCACCTTGACTTACAAATTCATATATACTTCAATTTGGGTTATTTAAATCCGGACAATAGATGGATCTTTATATTAATTTTATTTTCGAGAGTTGCCATTAAAATTTAGGAAAAAAAATACCTAAAAATTGTTAAAATAAAATCTTCAAACAAAAAAGTCGTAATAATTTTATTATTTAAAAAATTCAAAAAACAAATTTTTACTACCAAATAATAAAAAAAAGTCAAGTTATTGACTTTTACCTTAATTTTGTTAAAAAAATATTAATAGTTAGACTAAAATAATTTTAAAAAAAGTATTAAAAAGTTTTTAAAATAAATTCTTTAATCGAAAAAGCTATAATATTTTTTATTATAGCTTTTTTAGGCTTTTCAAATAAATAAAAAATATTATGATTTTTTTTGGATTGAAAAATTAATTTTATGAATCTTTTAGTATTTTCTTTAAAAATATATTGTGAATAATATTTTAGTCTAATTAATAATATCTTTTAATAGATTTAAGAAGAAAGCTAACAATTATGCTTTTTTGTAATAAATTATTTTTCTTTAAATAAATTTTTTTATAGACTCTTTAGATTGAGAAAATTATTTGAGGGATTTTTAAGTATTTTTCTCTAAAATTTAAATATAACATTTCATGTTTTTTTTTAAGCTTGCTCAACTATTAGAATAATGGTATTCATATTCCTATTAACTCTTCTCCCTTGTTTTTACAGAGACTTGAAAATAATCTTTTTCAAAAAAATAAATAGATAATGTCATTAGATTATTACCCGTTTTAAAATAGTTTTGTAATTCAAGATCATGTTAGAACATGTCATATACTAACTAATTCTTGCCTTTGAAGTGGAGTTATTTAAAATTTGGAGATTAAAAAAAATTGTTATAGATAAATAGTAATTTGATATGGTTATTTTAAAGTGAGGAGTATTTTACACATGAATTTAGAATGAGACTTTAGGGGTTTAATATTGTTGAGTTGGACTTAATGTGATATAAGTAAAAATGAGGGTTAATTGGGACTAGTATATATGGTTGGTATGAGTTTTACCATTACTCTTTCACTAGTAAATGCATAGTTTATTTCCTTCTTCCAATCCTGAAGTGAGCTTTTGTCTCTATACTTGTTAAACTAACGTTCCCACACTTGCCAAAGAGAACTCTAGTCTTTGTATGGTTGCATGAATAGTTGAGACTAACATCTTGTATTTAAGATTTTAGAGAAAAAAGAAAATAAAATAAAAGACAAAAGAGAAAGAAAAAAAAATTCATTTTTCACCTTGTTTAAATATTCTGGAAAAAATGAAAAAAAAAATTGTTTTTTATTTGAATAGTCAATAAGAAAAAAAAATTATATATATATACACACATCAAATTACAGAAGTACGTATACGGCTCAATATGGGCCGAGTTAAGTCTAGCTTAAGCTCACAGCCTAATTCAAGGTTAGGCCTGAAATTCTATACAAACTTAGCTCTATTGACGGTCCTAGTTACGGATACTACAGCAGCCGGCAATTATGTCAGCCATATATGGGCTATCATTTTCTTAGATATCTGTTGGTTTTGTGTGCCCTATTATATTGATTTCTCCAAACTAGTTGTTTGATTTCCTATTGGGTGCTCCGAGGGGGGGGGGGGGGGGGGCCTTGGCAGTCTAGAATTTTATGATCATGTAAATTAAATTTTAATATTTGGCATTTATTTCAAATGAAAAGGTTTATATCATGATATTATTTATGTCACACATTTAATTCTAATGTGTCGTTATAACTTTTTTTCATATGACCTTATCATTGAACTTTCTTAACAATGCTAAAAACATCATCTTCATGTCCCAATTTCGGACACCACCCTTTCACATATGATGTGACTAACATTATTTTGAAACTTGTTTCACAATCTTTGCCTGGTTGTCTTTTTGATTCTATAAAATGCTCTTTTATAGGAACTATGACACCATAGACATTGACGCCAGTCAGTGCCCTCATCTGTGCTTGTCTCATATTCTTAGGCTTTGGGCTGCGCTGGTCTGACCATTGCACGAACAATATTCGTCTGATAGTCTTTTAATGGAATAGTCCAATAAAAAAACGTAGGATGAATCCCAGGGCTGCTTCATGCCATCAAGATCTACCTTCAAATTTTGCTTAATATCTTGCTTGACAAACAATGACAAGGAGACAGCACTCCATCAGGTGGCAACTTTTACTTGGACTAGAGAGAACAAATTTAGATATTACTCACAAAATAATTGAGATAAGCATTGATTGAGTTGAATATGCAAATATATATATATATATATATAGTGTGTATATCACAAGTCCTCCACCACAATTACACCTGTAGATATTATTCTGGTCTTGGGGAACACACCTTATTCCTTATCTCCCAAGGTAAATATACACAACTTTCACCATTGGTTTGTTGTTGGTGCCATGCCACCTTATTATAATGCAATTATGTCTTTCGGTGAAGACCAATTAATAATAAAAAAAAATCCAAATAAATAAGCAGCCTTTGAAAATATGGTCACTATCAATGAAAAATATTTAATAATTAATTAATCCTCTACTTTAAAGAAATTTCTAGGCAGTTTGTCACTAGCTAATTTGCTATAGTTGTAACTTTAAAAAAAAATAATGATAAAATCCAACATATTTTGATACACACACTGGCATACGATCTCAAAAATATTCCACGATCTTCTTAGTAGCTTGACAACATATATAGCTAAGTTCTTTTAACACCACTTCCTTTTCCTTTTTTTTTTTTAATCAGTTTTTGAAGATAGATTTGGAAGATCTGAAATGGGTTTCTTCAAATCACTAATTATTTGTTCTTCTTGGTAAGAATAGTAGTAACTAACATATACTGCATCAATCGTTGACAATATATTTGGGAAAAGCACTGGAGCTTCTTTGGAACCTTTCCTCTAACATCAGAATTACTTGTAGAAGCCTAATTTGTTTAGCTATCTTCTTAGCGCAAATTAAATAGAGGTTAGAGGTAACAACAACTTCCTTTCTCATAGAATACCTGACCGGTGGAAAATTAGAGCACCTATGTCTCTAGCTAGAATCCTCACCAGCCTCTTTTATCTCTCTCAAATCTTTGATATAAATAATGTCATAATAATACCCTAATTTTAACATATGACATTTATAAATGTGGTATAAATAATGTTATAATAATACTCTAATTTAAAACGTATGACAGGATGTTTAAATCTGATAGAGAAATTTCATGGGAGTTTTCTTTTTCGGTTGCCCATGGCAGATTGTATTGGAAACCTATACCTCAACCACGGGTTAAAGCCCAGATCCGTCCCTCTAAGCTTTTAATATTTGAAGTTGGGGGAAAGCATTCTTTGTCGTGAAAATAACGCTACCAGTAGCTTAAGAATCCAAATTGAAATTAAGAAATCGGTAATGCTCAACCAAATTAACATAATTAATTTGGAATGCCCCCACCCAAAAAGGAAAAGAAAAAATATTATTATGATACACCTTTGTTTTGGTAAAGACTTAAGCAGTGAGTCTGCAAGTGGTTTGGAGCACATGCTGTATCAATAATCTAGCATTCAACCAGGCTGCTGCAAATGGCAAGCACTAGTCAAACAGAGAGTGCATCAGCTTCGTCAGATAATATTCTGATGGATCCTAGTTTGTACGAGGCTGCCATGAAAGGCATAGCTCATGTCCTCAGGCAAAACCGGCGCCAACTTGATGTGAAAGTGAGTCCAGAGAACAACACAGTCCTCCATATCGCAGCACAGTTTGGCAATCTAGAATGCGTGAAATATATCCTGCGTATGAATCCAATGATATTTGATCGGTTGAATTCGAAAGGTGAGACTCCAATTTACATTGCAGCAAGGGAAGGAGAGTACGATATAGTCAAAGTTCTCATTGAACATGCAAAAGAACAAGAGCAACATGGGAACGTCGGAGCGGCCAAGAAGATGCAGATGCTGACAAACAATGACAAGGAGACAGCCCTGCATGAAGCCATGCGGAATTCCTTCGCTTATAAACTCGTCGAATTGCTAACACAAGAAGTCCCCGAGCTTTCATGTGTGGCCAATAACGCTGACGAGACTCCACTTTACCTGGCTGCGGAGGGAGGAAATTATCTTTTCGTATCCCTAATCTTGGAAAAATGCACGGAGCCGGCTTATGGCGGCCCCCTCGGTAGAACAGCCCTACATGCGGCCGTAGTTCACGATTCTGAAGGTAGTTTCCAATTAAATTTCTTTAACCTTTTCTGTCTTTAATGTTAGAAAATTTGCTATGTATCTCTAATTTTTTTTCCTCTTCTAAATACAAAATTATTAATTAAATTTTGTATTTAAATTTTGTTAACATATTTTTTACGATTGATAATATGACTATTTCACTCAATTTTTCTTGTGACATAATTGATCTTAAATAAAATTTATTAATTTTAATTTAAAAAATTTCTTTTTGCATAAGAAACTGTTACAAGTTTATATATAGATACACACACAAGGCACAGTCATTTATATATATATATATATGTACATATTCTAATTTTAATAAAATTGTTCATTCACAAAAATCATAAATAAGTAATACAAAAAATATATTTATGTTAAGATTATTTAATCTTTTTAATTCAAATAATTAGGATAAATAATATATGATAAAAATGTAAAAGATGAACTTATCTCGGTTGAAAAAAATCGAAATTAATAGTTTGATTCTCTTTTCTCTTATTGGTTGCAAATTTTTTTTGAATAAATAATACTCACTATTTATTATATGATGTTAAAAAAATCAAAGAATATTATATGACGTTCAATCAAAGAGATTCGAAAAGAAGGGGAAGAATGGCAAAGAGAGAATACATAAGTTGATGTCTTGATTGAAAAAAAATAATTAATGGTCCAATTTCTACATAACGGTTCAACTTTTTTTGGTTTTGTTATTTTATAAAATATAATTGGTTAAATTGAGAATTCTTTTTCTAGGACTTAAACATTTATGAGAAATTTTTATAAGTTTTATACTCTTATTTAAATTATACTATAAAGTTGTACAAAACTTGGGAATAAAAATTGTAAAAAATGTGAACTAACTGAGGTTAACCCAATTGACCATCTATACAACTCCTAAACACTTTTTACTAAAAAAATGTGAGCATTTATTCACACTCAACTATGAATTGGGTTGAGTTATTTGTCCAAGGCACATATTAAAGAGGTACTTGGATTGGATTATGTCTCGTAAGTTGATTGAGTTGGTTGAGTTAGTTGAGTTTGGTTGTAATAGAATTGTGTTGATTGTAATATATAAATTGAAACACCACATCATTTCTTTCAACCAAAAAAAAAAGTTGTAAAAAATTTAGAGCCTTCTCTACAAGTGGAGCCTAAAGCAATTGTTTTACTTGCTTTATACTTGAGCTGACACTAACTATATCCTACACATAGTGGTACCTTTGAACCCCAACATGATATGATTTTCAAAACTATACATCAAATGGAAAATACAGTCTTTTACCTATTGGATAATCTTAAGATGAGTTTCTAGTTGTTTTCATTTATTTTTAGTTCTTGAGTCATCTAATGACTAAAATCTCACTTTTTTTCGGGTTCTTAAGTCATTCAATGGTTAAAATGTCACTTTAATTAAAATATCATGTTTCATGAGAAAAATGTTATGCTTTTCACATAGAGCAATATTATACTTTTTAAAATTGTATTCCAAATTTCACATATGTATCTCAAGTTTTGCATTTGATGTGACACTATAATATTGACGGTACATTAAACCGTATAATTAATGTGTTATAGTTATATATTTGACAAATCAATGTCAAATAATTTGGGATAAAAATTCAAAAAGTGTAGCAATATTACAAACATAATCAATGTGCCGCACAACAGTAAATGTGTATTAATTATGAAAGATAAGAGTATAATGAAAAATACTATGTATCTTCCCAATATTATTTATAATACTATATGTAGTTTATTCAACTCTATTTTGACATTCTTAAATACAAAATAGTGAGATTTATGTGCATTTAATGAATCATGTTATGTCGTGTTTATGAATAAGAAAATGAAAATGAGATGAAAAAAAAAAAAACATTTGTTTTCGAGTATTATCCAAATTCACATTTCATCCTAGATACTTATATTAAACATAAAAACATACTTAAGTTTCAAATTAGATAAGAGACTCAATCATGTGTTTGTGTTATATATATATATATATATATATATATATATATATATATATATATATATATATATAAAGCACACAATTATCATAATTTCTTTTCAACTAAAAAATAAAAAATAAGTAAAAAATGAAGTACTTTTACCTTATATATATATATGAGTTGTGGTAAATACAAGCCGTCAAATAAGTAGAAATTCTACCTACTTTTTTTTTAAGCTAAATATTGTCCTTAGAACTTATTCCACATCTTTATTAGATGGAAATGAGTGTAATTTTAATCTTCTCACCAATTTTATTACAAAAATTTCATGGTCAGTAAACAACTGAAGCATTTTCATTGGAAAAAAAAGAAGAAGTAATTCATTCTTGTTCTTTTTATTATTTGCTTCTCTTCAGAATGCACAAAACGATTACTAAACTGGAAGCAAGATCTATTGAAGAAGGCAGATGAAAATGGGTGGAGACCACTTCACTATGCTGCACGCTATGGTACGGTATCAATGGTAAGACTGTTACTAAATGAGGATAAATCAGTAGCATATCTGACTGCAAATGAAGATGGTAGGACGACAGCTCTTCACATAGCAACAGCTCGAGGCCATGTGGACATAATGGAAGTGCTTATATCCCGGTGTCCAGGTTGTTGGGAGGTTAACAATAGCAGAGGTCAGAATATTCTTCACATTGCAGTCCAGAGTAAGAAAGAGAAGGCAATCAAATTTATCCTGGAAACACTACCGCTCAGGAGCCTTATAAATGAAAAAGATACTGACGGGAACACTGCTCTTCATCTGCTTGTTGCTTCCAACTGCTATGTGCCCAAGCTCGTAAGGAATTCTAAATCACATAGGAACGCCTTTAACAAGAAAAACCACACTCCCATGGACATAGCGTCGTGCAATAACATCAAATTAACAAATCGGGTAAGGATATCTATTTTTGTCTACATTTTACATTTACAGTACTTTTCATACTACATATATATATATATATATATATATATATATATTGCAATTTTCGTTTTAACTTTTCACTAAAAAAATATCATTAAAAAGATTAATTTTTTTGCAAAAAATTTATCTATTATTTTATTTTTTATAATCAATGTCGTAAGATAAGATAGGGATAGAATGTCTTCAACTAAAACCTGTTCCAAATTTTAACCGAGTTGATATAATTTCTCCTAAACTCGTTCTATTAAAGATGAGATATGACGGAACGGATGAGATTAAATTGTGATTCCTACATATATCTTTTCACGTTCAAAACTATTAATTTAAATCAAGTTTATGTTTCCAGCATCCCTCTTAAATATCAATTTCTCAATATGACTCTGTCTACTTGGTTCAGTCATATCCTTTAATCTTCTTTAGCTTGAATTGCAGTTCTTCATTTTTTTTTCTTCATAAACAATCTTTTATAAATCTCACAACTGTGAATACCTTGAGTTCACTTAAGCCAACTCCATATAATTGATATTACAAATGATAATATTGTAGTGATCGATCTAGAAGATGTTCGATACCTTTAAACAGTGAATCATGTTTATATTTCCAAGGCAGTCAAGGCATGCAATGAGTAGAAAACTTTGTATTACAGCCACTTAACCCTGTACCTTTTAATCCCGAATAGATTCCCCATTTTCTAACAATTGGGATTGTAATCAAACAAATAAACTGTGAAATTTACTACAATATTATCTAGATCCTTTTGTTTTTCAAATTGATCAACGCAGGACTTCTTCAAGGATCTGATAAAAGTTGGTGCTGCTGAGGGTAGGCGAGATATAACGATCTGCAATGAGGATCATGAGATAGCAGCTAATGCTAATGAGGATGATAGAATCGTAAGAAAAGATATCAGGAAAACAGCTGACACCCATTTAATAGTGGCTGCTCTTTTAGCAACGGTAACTTTTGCAGCTGGTTTCACGGTGCCGGGTGGATATGATGGCAATACGGGTCCAGACCAAGGCATGGCAATTCTAACAAGAAAAGTAGCTTTCAAAATATTTGCCATTTCAGATACTATAGCCATGATATTGTCCACTTGTGCTGTGTTCATCCACTTCATTGCGGCAGATTATGAAGACAAGTGTCTGCTTAAACTCCATTATAAGCGGGCCCGAGATTTCATTACATTTGCCATGGGCGCAGCGGTGCTTGCGTTCATCACAGGAATGTTCAGTGTGTTATCACTTTCACCGGGCCTTGCAATTGCTGAATGTGCTGTTGGCTGCCTTTTCTTTACCTATAGTTATATTTCATTCAGAAACATATTCTGAGTGACCGTGGCTCTTCATATATATATATATATATATATATATATATATATATCAGATCTGTAGTTTGTGACCTTGGCCTCTGTTTTTTTGTTAAGACATGGTTTTCTTATAATTATCATGGTATCTGATAAATCAATGTATTTTCTTATTTCGTTTTATTTTATTTTTTTTTAAGTTTCAGATGTTCATGCTATTTGATAATTAATTTTAATTTTGCAAATTCCTTGTTCAAAAGTATATGTTTAGGATTTTATTTCTTATGTCAAGAAAAAATTTTAATATATATTGCTTAGAATGACTATAAGATCTTAACTCACCCATCCTCTCATGGGCCATGTTTGGAAATATGTAAATAAGTTGGGCGCAAATTTGAAAATCAATAAGGTTAGGATTAAGTTTGAAAAAAAAGCTTAAAATTATATGTCATGATTATGATATGAAATTATTCAATACTCTTTATATATTTTAAATTACTTAATTTATTCATGAATATATATAATTTTGGAATATTACTAATTTTTATTTTTAAATAATAATAATAAATTTTAATATAATCAAGAAGGGACAGGTATGAATTTAATACAAGTGAGACAGAGTGGGCATGTGATAGCCTTTGAGGCAGAAAGGGTTTAATAAGATTTTTTTTTTTTAAGGGGGGGTTTGAAATCGAAGCGTTCCCGATCCTACTCGAACCCCTTTTGAAAGAAGTTATTCAAGAACAGATGGAGTATTTTATAATTCAGGAACAAGTATAAAAAATTTATTCTTTTCTTTTAATAAAAAAGAATCTTGATAATAATAATAAAATGTAATCAAACATCCCTAATTCAAATCATTCAAAATGTCTTTCTTGACGTGGAATCAAATCCATCAATATCCTTAAACACAACTTGAAGGAGTCGGCCGACAGTGAGCAGGTCATTATAAGAGACTTAATTTCTTGAGTTCATAAGTTTAATTCTTTTCACCTACAAAAACTCGTAATCTCGTCTAGAATATTATGTATTATTCAAAAAAATAAAAAATAAAACTCTTAAAAATGAAAATAAAATTGGAGTTAGCTTAACATTGCATTTGTGTCAATGAACATTAGTTACATTAGTTGAATATGTGAGTCATTTACTAATATGTTTAAGGGACTATTTAAAAGTTTTTCAAATTGCATCAGATGAAAACTATTCTCATTAAGTTATCTGGTTATTAAAAAAACTAACTTTTCTCTGGTCTAATTTTATTCAAGTTTTAAATATTTTTTAAGATTAGATATGAACCAATATACTGTTAAAAGATACTTACCAAATATCAAAAAATTTAAAATTAGTTCATCTGTATTCTATAGAACCGATTCTAATCTTTCTCAAACAGGCTACTCATTGATATTGCACTGAAAACAATTGACTTGAGTTCGATTTTAAACTAAAATGTTATTAAAAAATTACATATAAAATATATATAACAAACATCTTGTAGTTGATAAAAGTATGAAAATAAAATATTTAATAACTTTAATAATTAATAAATTTGCTCTCTCTTAAATATTAATTATAAGAATAGATGATTAAACATATTAATCTATCAACATTTGAGACAAGAATTTGGAGACCAAAATAGAAATATATATATATATATATATATATATATATATATATCCTCTTATGTTAAGTTTTGCTTGAACACAATAATCACAATGACTTAAGTTTTTCCACTCAAATATTTAACTAGCATCTAAATGTTTTTGTATTTTTTATCCCAAAATTTTAACTAGTACATATTTCTCATTTTTGTTTCTCTGTTTCCATTTTTCTTTGAATTATTTTTTCAGTTCTTTTGTTTGAAGCTAATTTGGAAAGTCTCAAACCAGTAGATTGTTACTGTTTCTCGTAATATTTGAAATTTGGAGAACATTAAGCACTGCTTAGCAGGATTGAGTTTTCGAATTTTTATTTTATGAATGATTGATCTTCATTGTACAGTTAAGGTTCTAATAATAATAATTTTGGGGTATTCAAAAATTATTAATCTTCATGGATGTCTAAGGATAAAAACCTTTTTTTTTTTCAAATTATATTCGCTCATAGACTTAGAGACACTAAAGAGTCGGAAAACGGAGTAATGGGTGAGGAGGGGGGGGACTCTCATTAGTGGAGAATATATATATATATATAAGTCTAAGGATAGTAAACTTTTATTTCACTACAGAAAATATAGTATATCTGATTTAAGTTATAAGAAAACTTTAATCTCCTTTCCTGTTAGTAAAAAATTAATATTACTAATGTTTTATAATATATATGTATTTTTTATTCTAATAATTAATATTATAGAAGAATTTTTCTCAAAAAATTATCAATTATTAAGAAATAAAAATATTAATCATTTACCATGTATTAAAGTTGATTCTTCAAAAAAAAAATTTAATTAACTGAGATTATTAAGTTATTGAATATTATTATTAGAGGGTAAGTTGTATATTCAAGATTTATTACACAACGCCTGAAAATATTATTCTACTCTTCAATTTTATTTTATGATGGTTTCGTGTTACTGTAATATTGCTTGTTTACTGCTCTTTTCTTATGTTTAATTTTAAGGTTAGGAACTGAACCCTCCAATTAAGATGACATCCTTGCACTTTTTTACTGTGTTAGGCTTTGATTATATCTAATATTTGATTAATATTCAGCACCAAGATAAATAAAAGAAAAGGGGAAAGTTTGGATTAATGTTTTATTCGAATCATACGACTATTAACTTTTTATATAATTGATGTGAGTTTGATTCTTCTTATTTTATTGTTATATGTAAAAAGAAAGAGAAGTAAAATAAAAACATAAACAAAAGAAAGAGTTTTAATTCTTTTTATTTTATTATTACATGTAAAAAGAGAGAGAAGTAAAACAGAAAGAGAAACAAAAACAAAAGAAATGTTCTGACAGCAAAATCCTTTATTTCATTGTCAAACAAAGTGAAGCCCATCCCCACTGTATATTTTTAGATTCTAGACCAAACATGTCACACCTTTCTCTATTGGTCTTTTTTATTGCTTTTATGTCTAGAGCATTAATGAAATTGAGTCCCTGACTGTTGGGCCTTTACGGCCCTTGACCGTTTTAAAATTTATTTTTTATATTATGGGCCCTCAGTTTATAGGTTCTATGGCCCAACTATTTCTAGCTGATTGGGCTTTATCGAGCCGAAACAGCTTGTTGGTCTAGCGTTTAGAAAACCCAGACTCGCACCCAAAATTAATAGAATTTTATTTATATTGTACTTTAAATTTATTATTATTATTTATTTAGATAAATAAAATTTATTATTAAAATTTAAAATATAATTTTCTCTTATTAGAAAATAATTAAATTTTATATTACAAAAATAAATATAATATAATATATATATAATAATGAAAAAATTAGTGATATTAAAAAAAAATTATTTAAAAATTTTACATTTTTTTTTAAACCTCTAATTATATAGAGGCGACGTTGATGTTGACAATCTGATAACTCATCAGATTCATTGTTTTCACATTAGAAGAAGGAACACCACAAGATAATATTGGCTCCACCAATTTTTAAATTGTTTTCGACCACTTAGTTTTATCAATAATGAAGTGATTCAATTTTTGCAAAATAAAAACAGTTGACGTATGTCAGCCCATGTCAAGGTGTAATAATTCTAATATCCTATTCCAAATACCAACAGATGTTGATAATCTGATAACTCATCAGATTCATTGTTTTCACATTAGAAGAAGGAACAACACAAGATAATATTGGCTCCACCAATTTGGGGTTCAATATCAGTTCTTTCAAAAATTTATGCTGCTACAGGAATGGTGGATTTAAACCATGCACTTAAGGGGGTACAAATTAAACTTTAAAGAGATTTTTTTTATAGAAATATTAAAAAAATAATAATCGGAGCGGGAAAATTCCTAATTCCTAAAAATATATATATTTTAAAATAGTGGTAAAAAATAGATTTTTAAAAGTTGGGGGGCACAGCCACCCTTGCTCTTGCCCAACTCCGCCACTATGCTAGAGAACAAACTGAACAATTTGTATTAAGCTAACAATCTTTCTTTGTATGTAATTCTGCTTTACAAGTAGAAAGTATATAGATGGATGACAGTGAGTAGGAGGAGAGACTAGCTCCGTTTTGCACATAAAGAGTATGTAGAGAGATGACAATGAGTGAAATAGGAGACTTGAATCTAAAATTTCTTATAATCAAAGTTTTGTTATTATGTTAAATCACTAGTTATTATAAAAAGTTTAAAATATTAGAGGACGAATCCAACAACGTATATCAAACTAAACTAACATATGGGTTGCCCATCTACAATTGGTAATCAAGCAGTTAAATTCAACTTATAAAAGAATTTGGTTGAGGCTATTCCCACTCTCAACACTCAAATTTCAAAAAATACAAATTTTATCACTATAAAAATATTTTTTTGGAACTCAAATAAATAAGAAAGGAGTGGGAATAGGTATTTCCAAGAATTTTTATGCTTCCAAATTCGGTTAAAACTTGTTTTTGCTTTTCCTCCTTGTGTCCATTTCGTGACTAATCCTTAGGATAGCTTTCATGCTAAAAAGAACAAGCGGAAATTAGAGCTACGAAAAAAATTGTCTATTGATAATATTAATTTAAAGAACAATTATGGGAATTAAAGGGCAACAGGTAGATATGGCAGGTGATTAAGTTTAGCAAGTCGATTTGTCACTTAATCATTAATTAACATTTCTCTAATTAACTTATCTTATATGCATTCAAGTTTATAGTTGCATTGCATTTTAAGAAAGAATTGTTGGAGAGTTCCGTCCGAGAAATTCACCCAATGCTCAGCTATTCTAAGTTGTGTTTTCTGTTCAGTCAGCAAAGTGTTGTGCTTTCCATCAAAATGCTATCACATATTAAAGACACACATCATGTCACATTACTCGTTTTACTATAGGTATATTAGGTGCAAAAGATCTAAAAGTGACCATTCTTTAATATTTTTTGGGGTTGAACAGAAACATATAAATGAATTGATCCTGTTAAGTTTTTTGAATTTAAGTAACATGAGATTACTCACTCAACAAGAAAAAGAAAATTTTTAAATTCAAAATTGACATATTATTAATCAAAGATTTATAATAAGTGCCGATTACATAATATATATATATATATATATATAGAGAGAGAGAGAGAGAGAGAGAGCTTAAAGACTATTAATATAAATAAGAAGCTATTAATTCTTATAGTTCTTAAATTAGTTCCAATAGAATAAAAAAATTCAAAAATTCAAAAAAATTAAAATTTGAGATTTTTGTAATCGAACTTGTAATTGAACCCAAAATTGAAAAATAAATAAGAAAATAGAAACTAATCGAAACTCAAGATGACTTTTCTACGTAAAGTAATTACAAAAATAAAAACTATTAAAAAATGTAAAAAGGTCAAACTAAATACCCAAACATTGGAATTTTGCCAAAACCTAACTTAAGCCCTTGGCAAAGCCTGTAATCATTTTTTTTCTTGCCGTTTTGGGTTAAAATAAAATTTCAAGCATAAAATCGAGATAATTATTAAAGTCATCAAAAGTTTTTAGTGTACTTTATTTTCAACTATAATAATGTCTATGATGCTGCACTTTTTGGCCCACGTGAGATCCAAGCTCGGCTCCCTGCGAAACACTCGAAACAGAAGATCAGAGGACCACCGGGTTGGCTCCGGCGGTAGCCGCTCCGATGCTTAAGTCAATAAATTGAATTGAAAGACTCGTAATGAAAGCCAAAGTAATGAGCATGAAAATAAAGCGTACCTTTAGGGTTGAATTTATAGGCAATATCTCTCCTAAGTTGATTAGGATTTGGAGCCATGAATATAGGGATTGGATCTCTGGAGATATCAGTTACCTTGTTGAATATGGTAACTTAGTGTGGCAGTTCCCTTGTTGGAGATAGCTTCTTTATTTCCTGCTTGGTGCTTACTGAAGCGATGATTAGGTCTGATCATTGATGTGTTGCATTGCAAGCTTGCATCTATACAAGTTAGTCTTTATGGGAGAACTGTCTTGCTTTGATACTATGAGCTCGGTCCATGTAGGTTATGCCCTTGACTGACCGAGGATGAGATGTATGACCGAGCATGTACTAAATGGCCGAGCATAGATTATAAGACCGAACATGAACTAAGCGACCGAGCACAAGTTATGTGGCCGAGCCCGAGCTGGGCGACCGAACGCAAGTTATATGGCCGAGCCTGAGCTCTATTATGGGTCATGAACCGATCTTGCAGTTACACGTGTCATGCAGTGATTGGTGTGTCACATAGTGGTATATCAGTCTACAAATGGTTAATGGGGATTTGCAGTGGCAAATTTTAGGAAAAGTGAAAGTGTAAATAGTAAGATTTACAGGAACTTTTATAAATATATAAAATTTAGGAAGATCAAGCCTTAATTTTTTTTTTTTTTTAAATTCTAACAAAATAAGAGATGAAAAATACAATTTACAAACTTTTATTTTGGGAGGCCATTGGCCCCTTTAGTCCCCTCCATCTGCCACTGGCCCACTGGGTGTTTGGATTGCTTCTCTAAAGACAGGAAAGTGTATTTAAGAAGAAAAAAAATTAACACAGCAATTTTAAAAATTTAATCAAGTGGTCAAAAAGGTTTCTCAAGAAACCATTAATTTTGCAATGTAAACACAGAATGTATTCTAAATTATTTTATTTATTTATTTTAACTATTTAAAAATAAGAAAAAATTAAAAAGTTCTTAAAATAAAATTTTTAATCCAAAAAATTCATGAAACATTTTTTCTACCTAAGAAATTCAAAAAAAACATTTTAATACCAAAAAAATCTAATTATTAACTTTTATCTTAACATTGTTAAAAAATATTACTGATTATAGTAACACGACTTGCAAGATACATTTTAGAAAAAAAATACTATAAAATATATAAAATAAAATTTTCAATTCCAAAAAATCATAACATTTTATAAAATAAAAATTTATTTTTCAGGCATTTGAAATAAATAAAAATTGTTATGTATTTTTTTTATTGAAGAATTTATTGTATCTATTATTTAGTATTTTTTAAAATGTATCTTGAAAATTATTTTAGTCTAATTATTAATATTTTTTAATAGTGTTAAGATTGAAGTTAATAATTAAACTTTTTATATTAAAAATTTTGTTTTTGAATCTTTTAGATAGAAAAAATATATAATGATTTTTTTGAATTAAAAAAATTATTTTAAAAATTCTTTAATATTTTTTTCTTAAAAATACGGCAAAATATTGGGGTCCCTAATTCTAACAATCTATTCCAAATGCTACAAAAATGTTGACAAGTAGGTGGATGACAGGATGATAGGATGAAGGACACATATTCCATTTGTGGATAGTATGGCTTTACTTAGAGCAACTCCAAGGGGGAGTTGCATTAAGGATGGCAAACCCGTAACTGCCTGTAACCGTCAAAATTTCATCCCAAATTCTACTATTTTGGACTTCAACGGAGGTAACAGCAAGGGTTGGAAAATGGCAGCAATGGTCTTGGGGTGGCAATTTTGCAAACTCTGGAGAGAGAAATGGAAAGGTTTCCAAAAGCCGTTCTGGCTTTTTCGATTTCACTGTTCTACTCTCTTTCCACTCTCAACGGCTATATTGAACCCAAAAAACTCTATAAATATGAGATTTTGAAAGATAAAACTTACCAAAGGCCGAAAATTGTTTGAAAATCGCCGGCCACTATAAGTTTCCGCTTTTTTTTTTTCTTCAAACTTTGTGTGGTTATTGATGGTAGAAGCACAGAGAGAGGGAAAGGGGAAGGAGGTGCAGAGGGGAAGGGAAATGAGGAGGAGGAGCAGGCGCAGTGACGAAGGGGAAGAAACCAGAGGCGCGGGAGTGGGTTTCTCTGTGAAGAAACCAGAGATGGCTGGGGGTGAGGAAACAAGTTTGTTTCTCTGCCTCCTTTCCCTATATATATATATATAAAATTGATTTGAATTTAAAATAAATGTTTTTATTTTAGTTAATTGGTAGAATTTAAATTAAATGTTTTAATTTTAGTTTATTTATTTATTTATATATTTTTGTTAATTTATGGTGAATTTATTTATTTAGCTAATTTTTATAATTGAAGAATTTTTTTCTATTTTAGTTAATTGTTATTTAAAATTTAAATTGATTTTATAATTAAATTAATTTTGTAATTTAAATTGAATGTTTTAATTTTAGTTTATTTATTTAGTTTTGTTAATTTAGGTTGAATTTATTTATTTAGCTAATTTTTTTAATTTATGAAGTTTTTTCTATTTTAGTTAATTGTTATTTAGAATTTAAATTGATTTTATAATTAAATTAATTTTGTAATTGAAATTTGAAATTTTTACTATAAAAATATATCCGTTAAATTGCGATCGTTATGAAAACTATACTCGTTCAAATATAACCGTTAAGTTTAATTATATTTTTTAATAAAAAATATTAAAATATTAAAATAGCATTCCATTTTAGCACCTGTCATTGAAGCAGATTTATAATTCAGGGTGCCAAAATACCGTTCAAAATTGTAAATGAATGATTTGACATCCTAAAATACAAATTCTCTTTTGGAGTTGCTCTTATCACTTCAGCTTTGCTAGCAAATAATCAACATAGAAAAAATATATAATAATTTTTTTGAATTAAAAAAATTATTTTAAAAATTCTTTAATATTTTTTTCTTAAAAATACGACAAAATATTGGGTAAGTAATTCTAACAATCGATTCCAAATGCTCCAAAAATGTTGACAAGTGGGTGGATGATAGGATGGACGACACATATTCCATTTGTGGATAGTATGGTTTTACTTATCACTTCAGCTTTGCTGGCAAATAATCAACATAGCTATCGTTGACGTAATCAACTCGTGGATATTATCGTCATCAGTCCTTGTTTCACATCACGTGAAGCAACAATCCAAGCTTTGGGTAGCTCGTCTGTGATTGGCATCAACTTATAAAAGTAATTTCTTAAAACAAGGAACAGCAATCCCCTCCAATTTTATTTGAAATTTAAAATTTAAAATTTAAATTCCCTCCAATTTTTATCTATAAATGCAACTACTTATCTTTCATACATTTTTCAACTTCTTTTTCTTCATTTCTGCACTTTCTTTCACTCTTTGTTGTTTTTATATATAATTATAACTAGCTGCAAAACACCCAATACATATCATTATTTCAATCATATACCGTTAACAAGTTGCCGACTGTGAAAGACCGTATTCTCAGGTATGCTTTACATTCCCTTGCTACTACCATTTAAAGGCTTTCTTTGATAATTTATTTGGTTAACTAAATCACCGACCATGCATGCTGTCTTAAAGCGGAACACTCTCAGCTGTTGATCGATCATTCTATGATTTAACCACATGTTAAACAATGTGCAGTCGTCTCACATAGAAGTCAAATGGATCCTGTATTATACAGGGCAGCCGTGGAGGGCAATATTGCTGAACTCGAGCAGAAACAGGACCAACTTAAAGTCCAAGTGACCCCAAACAAGAACACTGTACTCCATGTTGCTGCACAGTTTCACAACAACTCAAACTGTGTGAAAGAGATCCTCGCACTGCAATCCTTGCTGCTATGTATGGTAAATTCCAACCGTGAAACTCCACTTCATATTGCAGCAAGGGAAGGACAGTACGATATAGTCCAAGCCCTCATTGAATGTGCGAATGCAGCAAGTGAAGAACTCGAAAGTGGGATCGGATTGGCTAAGGAGATGCTGAGGATGACGAATGAGGACGGAGACACGGCCTTGCATGAGGCTGTGAGAAATAATCATCTTCCTGTGGTACAATTGTTGACAAAAGAAGACCTAGAGTTTTCACATCCAACCAATAACGCCGAGGAATCTCCACTTTACCTGGCCGTTGAGAGAGAATATTGCAGCATTGCTGCCGAAATCTTAACAACTTGCAGGTCGCCATTTCACGATGGCCCTGATGGCAGAACGGCTTTACACGCTGCAGCAATTTGGGATTGCGAAGGTATGTATCAAATTTGTTCCTTCAACGGCTTTAACTTGTAGAGACTAGAGCATTGGAACAACAGATGTCAAGTAATGCTGTGTCCCATAAATCAAACAACTCTGTCCACTCCATTGTTGGTTCCGGTAAGCATTCCTTCACGTTGCATCATGACACCATATTACTGTAGAGAATGATTGCGTTTTAGTCATTAAGAAAGACGCAACTCTCACTATATTCAATTCCATACGGAAATTTTCAAACTCGCAACATATTTGGAATTGGTATCCCAGTGTTTTTTTTTTTATGTCTTTTTTTATTGTTGGGTAAGTTGAAATCCAGGTGTTAGTTTAATGAAGCAAGAACGGAAATCCACCATTTCTTGGGAGATATCTCAAGCAATTCCCTAATTGACACTGAAAGTCCTAATAAATGGGATTAGCCGCTATTGCAAACATATTTACAAGTTTGTTTTTACTAGCTTGTAGCTTTATTTGTTTCTCTTGTAGTATGCACAAAAAAACTGTACGACTGGAAGCCATCGCTAACTAAGGAAGCAGACAAAAATGGGTGGACACCACTTCACTATGCTGCACGACTTGGTAAGCAATTAAGGGTGAGACAACTACTTGATCTGGATAAATCAGTAGCATACCTTAACTCAGCAGAAGAAGATGAAAGGAAGACAGCTCTTCACGTAGCAACTAGTCATGGTCATGTTGGCGTAATGAAAGAAATTTTATCACATTGTCCAGATTGTTGGGAGATGCTTAACAGTAAAGGCCAGAATATTCTTCACATTGCAGTTGAGAGTGAAAAAGAAAAACCAGTCGAATTCATCTTTAAAAGTTCTTGGCATATCAGGCTCATCAATCAGAAAGATGTCGGTGGGAATACACCTCTTCATCTATATGCTACTTCTATGACAATCATGCCCTGTCGCCTGTGGGACCCTAGAGTAGATAAGATGGCCTTCAACAAGGAAAACTTGACTGCCCTCGATTTAATATCATCCAGTGACAGACTTATTGGTATAGAGGTAGGGATGCTTGCTATGCCTTTTGGGTTAAAGTTAATTTTCATGACATAACATATAACATGCAATAGTGACAGCAAATTCCATCCGGTAAATAGGGTAAGAAGAGTTAAATCCAATCTAACTCACAGCGAAGAGTTAAGTCCACATAAATGATAGTGAAGACTAGAAGGGTGGCCTTTGCTGGCTATGGAAACTTTAATCAACAAATAGTTCATTTTATTTTACTAGAGTGACTTGACAAACATTTACTTCAAACTAGAAATTAGAAAGGAGAAATCTTTTATTTGGATATTTATCTCAATCACAATTTATCAGAAATGAATGTATATTTATTTGTTTTATTTTCTTGTTCTTGTTCTTTTTTTTTTTTTTTTTAAGATAAAAATATTTAGTCACATAATATTCATATTATAATATGTGATATGTTGCAGTTAACACACTTTGGTATTCTGATACGAGGAGATTCTTCTTACTTAATTTGAACAAGTATTGTTATTTAAAATTTAAAAAATAAGATCATTGTCAATAATAAAAATTAAAATGACTTCTGTGATCAATTAATTGGTCACAACTAGATACTGAAATTTATCAGAATCTATTTGGATTTTGAAATGAATCAAATATAACAATGCAGGGTATGATTGAAGAACAACTGACAACTAGTTCTGTTCATGGTTTGCGAAATGTAGTCCTTAACGATAATGCTGCAGTAGCCAAGATACGGAAAGCTCGTGGTCAGATAAAAAAAAAAAAAAATGAAATATGCCAAATTTTGAAGGAAGAAGTTAACTCTAACTTGATAGTGGCTACACTTATCGTGACCGTGACCTTCGCAGCTGGTTTCACAGTGCCGGGTGGCTATGATGACAATGAGGGCCCAAATCATGGCATGGCAATTCTAACAAGGGAAGCAGCTTTTCAAACATTTGTCGTTACGAATGTTATAGCCATGATTTCTGCTACTTGTGCTGTATTCCTCTATTTCATTGCCTCCTCATATGTCAATGACCTGGTTAAGTTTAACATACGAGCTCAATCTGCCAGGTTACTCATTATCATTGCCATGGTAGCAATGGTGATTGCATTTATTACAGGAATCTACGCTGTGGTAGCAAATTTCTCAGGACTTGCAATTGCCACTTGTGTTATTGGATGCTCCTCCTTCCTCCTTTTTTATTTTCTACTCAAAAGGCGGCTCAATGATGTTTTAAGTATTGGAGTCCATTAGGAGTTCTAATTTTATTTGGTATTTTACAGTTTAGGAATGTATTCAAATTATACTCAGTACTTGCGTAATTGTTGTACTCAGTGTCAAGTTCTTTTAAGTTGGGAATAATATTACATGTTTTCTGCAATTTTTTTCCCTTTCTAAGAAGGTTTTGTGAGCCCATAACTAAACCTTATAGTGTGACAATTAGAAAATTTGCTATTATGTTTTTAAAAGATTTTCTTCATTTCTAGAGGATTCGTAGTTAGTAATGATACGTATATGATGCTGCAACTTTTGGCCGACGCTGATTCCGAGCTCCTCAACCTAAAGAACACTCACAAAGAAGATCGGTGAACCACCGGATTGGCTCCCGTTGGTAGCTGCTCCGATGCTTAAGTTAGTAAAGGGAAATCCGAAATTGAATTGGGAACCAAAAGTCTGAACATCATACCTCTCCCATTGCCTCCTACCCTTTTTGTGCCTTGAACGACTCTTTGGATGGGTAGGTGGAGTTGGTACTGTCAAGGTATGGGCATACTGTCGTCTAACGGCATCAATCATGAGCATCTGCCATGCTGCTATCAATTGCCCCTCTCTGTTCCACCGGGTTATCAATTTTGTCGTCTGATACACGCTTCCGACTGTCATGCGGTGATGGTGATGATGACGGCTTGCTCGGCCAGATCCTCCGAATGGTGTTGAGCTCTGAACCACAGGAAAGCTCGAGAAGGGTGATGCTCGGACTTAAGAGCTTTGGAGGATGCGCGTCCAAGCGTGCTCTGTATGGCCGAGCCTGAGCCACATGCTCTGTAAGGCCGAGCTTGAGCCACATGCTCTGCATGTCTGAGCTCGGCAGTTACACATGTCACACAGGGATCTGATATGTCACTTCATGGTATATCAGCTAATCCCCCCCTTCGAGCCTTAGTTCGGGCTCAGAGAGTAACTAAGGCTACGGGTCCATGTTTAGCCATATGCCCTGTCTTCACGTTTTTCAAGGTGACTGTTGGCACGTCATTTATTGCGCAGTCGATGGTTGAGCTCTCGAGGCCATCAGTGCTTGTAACCGTCACAGTGATCCGGCTTGTGGGGCCCGTGTTTTTGAATTGCACGTATAAGGAAAGGAAAAGGGGGGCTTCGCCCATTTTTCCCTTTCGTCATTTCCGTCGAACAAGAGGTTTTCTGACTGCTAAGTGAGAACATCCACCAAATCCGAAGATTTTGGTTGCTCGAAATTTTCTTCATCGACTCTTAGGTTCGATTTTAGTTCTTGTTTTTTTTACTGTTCCTCCTCCCTTTGCCTTTTCTGCTTGTTTGTTGCTTATATAACATGACGGTTTCCTCCGAAACCCCATCGTCCTCGCAGACATATCTTGAGGATAGTGGTGCCTCTGAAAGTAGGTCGGACGGTTCCCATTCCAGGAGTGGAGTTAAAATTATAGATGCGTTCCCAGAATTTAGGGTTAAGGTAGGAAATGCTCTTCACAAACCTTCTCGAAGAGAGGAAAGTCAGAGCACAGTAACCCTATCCATGCTGAACAGTATAAAGGAGTCGTTTAGTTTCCCCAAGAACGTTTCCCTTAGGGCCCCCGATGCCGTGGACATGTATGCCATCAGTGGAGGGGAAATTTGTGTTTACGTTACTTGGTTTGAAATGGGGTTGCGGCTCCCTTTTCCTGACCTGATTAGGAAATTCTTTAACTGGTTCAATCTGTGTTTTGCCGACTTGAATT
Source organism: Nyssa sinensis (assembly GCA_008638375.1). Lineage (NCBI taxonomy): Eukaryota > Viridiplantae > Streptophyta > Magnoliopsida > Cornales > Nyssaceae > Nyssa > Nyssa sinensis. Next base: position 5,597,136 of record CM018045.1, read on the forward strand.
TAAACAGTTGGAGACATTTATTAGCTTTCATAGAGTTAGGTCGTCTGAACAATGTCGAAGCCTCCTTGGACTTGATCCGTAGCAAGATGGAGCTCAAGTACATGAGGTCGGAAAGCCTTTACTACATATCTTTTGATAATGGCTTTAGACCACTGTCTGTCGTTCTGACCTCCAATAAGACTTGAAAGAAACGGTTTTTCTTCGTAAGTGGGGGATGTGAGGTGGATAACCCTGATGATCGGATCTTTTCATTACCCCGGAGCACGGGATTGATTGGTGAGGACCCTTTCTTCTGCAAACTTTGCGCTTGTTAATTTCCACATATCTATTGTATTAATTGACTGTTGTTGTTGTTGTCTCTTTCTTACAGATAAAGGTGCTAAAAAGAGGTCGTACTTCACCAAAGTCCTCAAGGCTCCGTTGATAAGTTCTAGGCGGAAGCCAGTAAGAATCGCCCTTCTGCCAGTATGGGGTCGGGCACCCAAAAAATAATCACAGAGACGATGAGTGCTAATATGAAGGTAAAGGCCGTTTACGACTTTTAGTGCTTTGATTTAAATTCTTGTTCTGACCAAACTTTTACTGCTCTACAGCTTATGCACAACCTGGCCGCACTAATGGGGTCTGCTTTGGACCCCGTGGCCGTGGAAGGGCTTCAGGACGAGCTCGAAGAAGCAAGGCTCCAGCTCAGCACTGCCCGATCTCAAGCGTCCACAGCCGAGGAAGAGCTCAAAGAGATGAAGACTTCCCTCTCTATTATGGAATCTGAGAGGGATTCCCTTCTGTCCGAAAGAGATTCCTTGCGGTCTGAGAGGGAGTCTCTTCTCCGAGAGCAGGAGGAGTTAAAGCGAAAGAATGATGTTTTTGAGGTCACTATGGCCATGAGGATCAACGAGGCCAAAGCTGTGACTGAGGTCGAAATGAAGGAGGAGGTTGACGAGATGGCTAAGGATCTCATCCAATACGGATACGATCATTTCAAGTCTAAACTCCTTGCCAAATTCCTTGACTTTAACTTGTCTGACATTGAAGGCGACGAAGATCCGACTGCCCCTCCCTCATAGGATATAAATGTTTGTAATTAAATCTAGAATTTTCTGAAATTTTGCGTGTCTTCGGATTGTAACACTCATAAATCTTGAATGGATGTTTAATTGATTTATCATTTTAACCAATCTTCGATGCTTTGTAATGTACGGCCGGGCACTAGCCCTTGAAATTTCCAACCGTCACAATTTGAATAAATCTTTGCTGAGCAATCTGAGCTATGAGTGTTGAAGGGCCAAGCTGCCCATTCCTTGACTACCGCGTGAAGGTGGCGATCTTAAATAAGCTATAATTTAAGCAGGATAACCCGGAATTGAGCTTCTGAGCATAAGTTGGAATTCGAGCAGTATCAAGTTTGCGAATTAAGTTGGACCAGACCTTAGGTCTGAGCATAAAAACGGACTAGACCTTAGGTCTGTGCATCAAGACGGGCCAGACCTTAGGTCTGTGCATCAAGACGGACCAGACCTTAGGTCTGTGCATAAAGATAGACAAGACCTAACCTTAGGTCTGTGCATTAAGTAAGAACAATCCAAGATTATTACTTTAAGGAAACATATGATCTTCATTGGTAATACTTCCGTAGGTGCTCTACATTCCATGGCCTAGGTACAGGTTTCCCAGCCATATCTTCTAGCCAACAAGTAGTAGGTCTGATAACTTTAGTCACTCTATAAGGACCTTCCCAGTTGGGTGATAATTTTCCTATAGCAAGATCTTTAGTGTTCAGAAATACCCTTCTCAAAACGAGATCCCCAACTTGAAAATTGAAAGGCTTTAGCCCCAACTTAGAATTGTTGGCCATCCTATGTTGGTACGCCTCCATCTTAATCCTGGCTTGATCCCTTCTTTCCTCGAGTAAATCTAGGTTCTCGGTAAGCTGCTAGTCATTGGACTCTCGGGTGTACATTTCAGTCCTCAAGGTTGGCATACCAATCTCAACTAGGATGACCACCTCGGTGCCGTAGGCAAGTAAAAAGAGAGTCTCAGGGATTGGAGTTCTCCTAGTCGTTCTGTAAGCCCAGAGCACACCAGGAAGTTCTTCAACCCATCTCCCATTGGCGTCTTATAATCTCTTCTTGAGAGCGTCAAGGATGGTCCTGTTAGTGACTTCTGCTTGCCCATTGGCTTGGGGATGGCCTGGTGAAGAGAAGTGTTGTTTGATGTGCAAGTCCTGATAGAATTTCTTGAAGGTTTTGCTTGTGAATTGTGTTCCGTTATCCGAGATGATAACGTGTGGTATGCCGAACCTACATACAATATTCTTCCAGGCGAAGCTCTTGATCTCCTTCTCTATGATGTTGGTCAGAGGTTCTGCTTCTGCCCATTTGGAGAAGTAATCGATGGCCACCAAGAGGTACCTTCTGTTCAGCCTAGCTTTGGGCAGCGGGCCTATGATGTCCATCCCCCATTGAGCAAATGGCCATAGGCTGGCAATTGGGATAAGCTCATGGTGGGATTAATATTGGTAGGGTGCAAACCGTTGACACTTGTCACACTTCTTAACATATTCCTTGGCTTGAGCTTACATCCCAGGCCAGTAGTAGCCCTGGGTTAGTGCTCGGTGGGCAATGGTTCTACCACCGTTGTGGTTTCCACAGATCCCCTCATGTATTTCCTCCAACACGTATTGGGACTCTTTTGGGGTTAAGCACCTTAATAGGGGTTGAGAATAGGACCTTCGATAAAGCCTTCCATTCAAAACTAAATAACGGGCTGCTCTGATCCTTATCCTTCTAGCCTCATTTGAATCTTTCGGGAGAAGCCCCCTTTCCAAATACTGGTAAATTGGGGTCATCCAATTTTAGGTATGCTCGATAGCGTTGGCGATTCAGATTCCTTCTATGCTCAGCCTTTTTTAGTGGGAGACTTTTATGGTAGATTCTGCTCCGACATTAAGATGGGAGGCCATGTTTGCCACAGCATCAGCTCTGCAGTTCTGGTTTCTCTCTATTTTTTGGATAGTAAACGTCCGAAAGGAGTGTTTCAATAAGTTAACCAACTCTAAATAACGAAGCATCCTGAGATCTTTAACGGAAAACTCACTAAGAACTTGACTGACCACTAACTGGGAATCGCAGAAGACCTCTAGATTCCGAGCTTCACACTCTACTGCTAACTTCATTCCCAAGACGAGAGCTTCGTACTCCGCTTCATTATTTGAGGCCCCAAACCTTAGGCTAACGGCCTTCTCTGCCAAGAGGCCATCGGGAGATTGTAATACCAAACCCACGCCGGAGCCGTGGTCAGTAGATGACCCATCAGTATGGAGTCGCATTCTCCTACACTTTCGTAGGATCGTGCTTTGTCCTGTATTGCCGGGGTGAACTCGACGACGAAGTCTGCCAGGGCTTGTCCTTTGATAGAGACCCGTGGAACATAAGATATGTCAAACTCTCCCAACTCCACCGACCACTTGACAAGTCGTCCTGAGACTTCAGGCTTCCTCAGGACCTGTTTTAATGGATAGGCAGTTGGAATTTCAATTGGGTGAGCTTGAAAGTAGGGCCTGAGCTTCTGTGCTGACGTTATTAGAGTGAAAGCCAGTTTTTCAATCTCAGGATACCTCTTTTCCGTGTCGAGCAATACTCTGCTGACATAAAATATGGGCTTCTACACCGCCCCGTCCTGTCTGACCAAGGCAGAACTAATAGCGTTTTCAGAGACCGCGAGATAAAGTAGCAATTTTTCTCCTTGGATTGGTTTTGACAACAGTTCTGGGGAAGCTGATCTGTCGTGGAAATCAATAAAATTACCAAACTAAACTACTAGTATAGTAGAGAAGTAAGGGTCGAACCCACAGAGACTGTTAATTGTTTAAAAACCAAAGTTGAGATTGATTTCAATTCAAATTAACAAAGATTGATTGTAGTTGATTCTTTCCTAAAATTAAATGAGATGAGAACTATAATTAAAGAGAATATCCAACTGAATTAATGAGGAATCAAATTAAAAGAGAATTCTTAGGGTGTTGAATCCACCACTAATCTTGTAACTAGCTTCAATTGTATTAATTCTTGGGTCATTCAATTTGGATGTAAAAGACGTATTTTGGCTACAAGCCTCAATACAATCATCAAGAAAATCACGCACCAAAACTCTAAGCACGAATCATCTTTGGTCAACACAAATTGTCTACGCTAATTCTAAGGTCATAGTCACAATTTGTTTTCCCTGAGTTATGACTCGTCCTATAGTTTTGATGTATGTACAAATATTACTATTGTATAACCACATAAACAAAATCACAGAAATTGATTATGTGCAATTGAATAATACGATCAATGCTTTAATAAAATCCCAATGTTATACAATCAACATCCAAGACTAATTAACCCAAAAATAAAATACAAAGAAACAATATTACTTGACTAGGGTTTCATCTAAACCCTAGGAATAAGAGAACTTAGCCCATGATCGTGGAAGAGGAGACCATAGCCATGGAATTCTTCATCTTCTTCTTCAGAGTTGTCTCCTTCCTTTTTCTCTTCGTCTCTAGATCTCCAAGACGACCTCCTCTCTTTTCCAAAACCCTAGGTTACAATATTATCCCCCTTTTTCCAAAATTACTCCCACCACATAATAATTCAGAAAAATACAATAAAATCCCGTAATTAGACATTAGGGGCCCAAAAAGGGAGGCTAAAATGATCCAAAATAGAGTCTGTAGTGCTAAAATGGGCCCTAGTCCACCTACATATAGACCAAGCCTCTCTTCTAACCCAAAATCACTTGTTTTCCACTTCTTTTAACACTTCAAAGCCCAATATTCTCCTTTTGCTCCAAATCCACCATTAAATCATCAACTTTGACGAGCTTTCTCTGCAAAAAGATAAAACAAGAATTAACTAGCAAATGCATCTAGATTGGAGAGATTAAAATAATAAAAGTGCAAGAATATCTAGGGTTAACAAAATAAATATGCACTTTTTAACCAGTTATCAGAAGCGAGGTAACCTTTCAATTCTTGGAAGGATTTTTCGCAATCTTCGTTCCAATGTAAGGCTCTGTTGCCCTTCAGAGCTTTGAAGAACGGTAGACAGCGGTCAGTTGACTTGGAGATAAAACCTGCTTAGTGCTGCGATTCTACCGTTTAGAGCTTGGATTTCCTTCTTGGTTTTGGGTGACTCGAGTTCAATCAGCGCCTTGATCTGAGTAGGGTCTGCCTCAATTCCTCTCTGGGAGACGACATGCCCCAGAAACTTTCCTTCTGCCACACCGAAGGTACATTTCATGGGGTTGAGTTTCATCCCATGTCGCTTTAAGATATCAAATGTCTGAGATAGATGCTAGAGGTAGGCGTCCCTCCGTAGACTTTTCACTAGCATATCATCTATATAAACCTCCATAGTGCTTTTGAGCAGAGGGTCGAACATCTTGTTGACCAAATATTGATATGTAGCCCCGGCATTTTTTAACCCGAAGGGCATCACCTTGTAACAATAGAGGCCTCGTTCGGTTATAAATGCCGTATTTTCCTGATCTGGAGGGTTCATCTGTATTTGGTTATATCCTGAGTAGGCGTCCATAAAGCTCATGAGTTCATGCCCTGCAGTGGCGTCGACAAGTTAATCTATCCTCGGAAGGGGAAAACTATCTTTAGGACAGGCTTTGTTGAGGTCTGTGTAATCGACACTAACTCTCCACTTGCCGTTTTTCTTCTTAACCAAGACAGTGTTGGCCAACCAATCAGGATAGAACACCTCTCGGATCATTTTAGCTTTGAGCAACCTTTGAACCTCTTCATCGATCACCCGATGCCACTCTGGAGTGAGCGGCCTCCTCTTCTGCCTCACCAGTGGGTGATCAGGATCCACCATCAGCCTATGGGTGAAAAGGCTCGGATCTATGCCTTTTATGTCCTTCGTCTCCCAAGCAAAAATGTTAAGGTTGTTCTTCAGAAACTTTGCAAACTTGCTGTGCTCGGCAGGTGTTAGGTTTGGACCTATTTGCAAATGATGTCCCTCTGATTCTGGGCCGACCAATACTTTGATAGGTTCCCCAACTGGTTTAGCTCCGCTGTCTCTTCCTCTAGGGCTCAAAGGCTAGCCAATGTTGGGAGGACAATCTTCGTCCTCATGAAGGTGGGCAAAAGTTGGATCCACACGTTCACGAGGGTGCTGTAATTGCTATTTGGGAGCCTTCTGTTTAAGAGCAAGGATATGGCACTCTTTAGACGTTGGCTGGCATCCTCTGACATAATAAACTGTCTGATCATGGACGTACTTCAAGCATTGGTGGAGGGTTGAGGTGACAGCCCCCACCTGGTGTAACCACAGTCTCCCAATTATGACGTTATAGGGAGATCTGCATTCAATACCATGTATTCTGAAATCGTGGTTTTCTGTCCCTCGCCTTCCCCGACTGTTATAGGCAGGTCGATCCTCCTTAGTGGGGTACTGAGATTACCATCGAACCCTACCATTATAGTAGTGGTAGGCTTGATGTCATTGGAGTCAATCTTCATCTGCTTCAGTGGTTCATAGAACAGCACATTGGCAGAACTCTTGGTATCTACCAGGACTCTTCTGATCTCGAAATTAGCAATTTTTAGAGTAATGACAAGAGCATCACTATGAGGGCAGTGCACTCCGACTAAATCCTGCCCCGTGAACTGAATTTCTGGTGCCGACTTGGGCCTTTTCCATATGTCAGTGACCTGCAGACCATTTGGGGGAGCTCTGGCCTCCCGAGCATACCTTTTCCTTGCTCAGTTCGACGTCCTTGTTGTTGGCGTGACTGCGTGAAGGACGTAAATGACGTGGTTGTTCTGCCCCTGGGGCTCGTTCCGTCCTTCCCGTTGTTCCTGCTTCTATTCAGGTCTTTGATCCGACTTCTGGTCTGACCTTCTTTACTGAGGTCTATCATCACGGCCATCTTGTCCTCATTTTTGTTTGACAAATTCCCTCAGTCGTCCCCTCCTGATTAGCTATTCAATTTCATGCTTTAAGGCTTTGCACGAGTTTGTTGTATGGCCATGATCTTTGTGGAAGTTGCAATACTTGCTCTGATCCTTGGAGCTAGGGTTGCCTTTTAATGGTTCTGGCCATCTCAGATCTTCTTGAGATCGGACCTGCCGAAGTATTTGAGCCAGGGACGTGTTCAGAGGAGTGAAATTGGGGGTTTCTCTTGGCCCAGGATGATATGAGGTTCTAGGTGTTACTCTCTTTTTCGGGCTCCTCCCTCTTTTCTTGGGGGGATTGGAATCCCTCCTTTGGTCTTCCTTCTTCTGATCGTTCTTTCTTAGGCTGTCCTTCTGGGATTGCTCCTTGATTTTTTGGGACGCGTTGTTTGCCTCTTCCAAGTTGATGTACTTCCTATCCCGATCCATCAAGGCTGCCATGTTTGCAGGAGGACTCTTCATCAAGGAATTCCTAAAGCCACCCTGAGCGAGGCTGGAAGTGAGGGCGGCTACAAGGAAATTAGGACTGCAATCCGTAATCTCGGTGAGTTCGGCATTGAAGTGCGCAATGTACTCTCTGGGGGACTCTTCCTTAGATTGTTTGACATTCAACAGAAATTCAAGCCCTTTCCTCAACTTCCTACTGGTCATAAATTTGTCCAGAAAGCTTTTGCCAAGCTCGAAGAAGCTGGCAACCGAATTCGGCGGGATGTTGTGAAACCACTTTAGGGCAGTCCCTTTCAAACTAGAAACAAAAGTACGGCACATGAAGGCGTTGGAGGCTCCATGCAATGCCATAGTGTGTTGATAATGTGAGAGGTGGTTTCTCGGGTCGCCCGTCCCATCATAAAGAATGAACTTTGGGACAACGAACTTCTTGGGCCTGTCCTCTAAAATGATGGCATGGGGGAACGAGGCGGCGAGCCTTCCGAGCAGCCTTGCCAGCTCATCTTGCTCTGGAAGGTCCTGTGCGCCCCTTATAACAACAGTTCGGTCCATGGATTCCGCGACTTCCTCTGTTTTTCGATTTTCCCTAGGCGGGACCTCTTGCGAGTCTTGCCTCATATCTTCGGCTTCTATATGAGTGGGACGGGCGCGTCTCACGGATGGTGTAGGATTCTGGTGTTCCCGAGCTGGAGGAGGCGGGGCCTCTTGAGGTTGAGGCTCTGTGTTGGCTTGGTTTGCCCCGGAAGCCACTGGGATTGGTATCCTGGTGGTGCTCCTATAGTAGATGTCTGGAGCAAAGGTCGGTGCTCCTCTGTTGGACAGCTGGGGGTCTCTCCTTATATGGGCAGCGCCTTGGGGGTGCAATGGCTGATCTTCAAGAACCTCCTCTTGGGGTACTTCATCCGTATTAGTGATAGGGGTTTGAGTAATTGGAGCAGCGTTGTTACTGGGCGGATTTGAAGGGTTGGTTCCAGAGTTCTGAGTAAGCATCGCCAAAGTCCTAGACATGGCTAGGAGTTGTTCTTGCACCAATTGGTTTTGCCGCTTGATCAAGTCAAGCTCTTGTCGCATGGGATTGGTGGTTCGTCCCTTTCCTCGTCCAGCAGACGATCGAGGTTGAGGGCTTTGAGTATTCTTCCTTGATCGAAAATTGGGAGCCATGACCCCCCGATAGACAGGAGGGGGAATTCATTTGCAAATAGAACACTTGACGGAAAAACAGTTGTCGATTCCCACAGACGGCGCCAAACTGATGCTGCAACTTTTGGCCGACGCTGATTCCAAGCTCCTCAACTTAAAGAACACGCACAAAGAAGATCGGTGAACCACCAGATTGGCTCCCGGTGGTAGCCGCTCCAATGCTTAAGTTAGTGAAGGGAAATCTGAAATTGAATTGGGAACAAAAAGTCTGAACATCATACCTCTCCCATTGCCTTCTGCCCCTTTTGTGCCTTGAACGACTCTTTGGATGGGTAGGTGGAGTTGGTACTGTCAAGGTATGGGCATACTGTCGTCTGACGGCATCAATCATGAGCATCTGCCATACTGCTATCAACTGCCCCCCTCTGTTCCGTCGGGTTATCAGTTTTGCCATCTGATGCACGCTTCCGACTGTCATGCGGTGATGGTGATGATGACGGCTTGCTCGGCCAGATCCTCCGAATGGTGTTGAGCTCTGAACCACGGGAAAGCTCGAGAAGGGTGATGCTCGGACTTAAGAGCTCTGGAGGATGCGCGTCTAAGCGTGCTCTGTATGGCCGAGCCTGAGCCACATGCTCTGTAAGGCCGAGCTTGAGCCACATGCTCTGCATGTCTGAGCTCGGCAGTTACACGTGTCACACAGGGATCTGATCTGTCACTTCATGGTATATTAATATACAAATGACAAACTCAAATATCACATTAGTTTGTAAAAATAATTTGTTGAAGTTTTAAGCACTTCCTTTCTTTCTTTTATTAAATGGTCTAATCTATGTAATGGACGCTGTTTGTATTATCCTTGATGAAAATATTTGGTAAAGCTTTCATATGAGCTAGTCATCAACAATTTTTTTTTTTGGATTACCCAAAACTCAAAAACAGAGCAAGCTACAAACAAGGATATTTAACCACAGATTAAACAGTCAGCGCGCAGTCACACACACACCAGTCAAATGGATCCTATATTGTACAAGGCTGCTGTGGAGGGCAACATTGATGTGGTCGTGCAGAACAAGGACCAACTTGATGTCAAAGTGACCCCAAATAACAACACTGTCCTCCATGTTGTTGCACAGTTTCACAACAATGCAACCTGTGTCAAAGAGATCCTTGCACTCCAATCCTCACTGCTACTTTGGGTGAATGTAAAACGTGAAATTCCACTTCATATTGCAGCAAGGGAAGGACATTACGATGTCATCCAAGCCCTCATTGAATGTGCGAAAGCACTAGGTGAAGAAACCTTAACCAGGAATTTTGTATTTAATTCGAAAATAATGATTAATTTAGGCTCTGTTTAATTGGTGAATTTGGTATGGGAAAAGGAAAAGGGAAAAAATATTTATAACTTTAGCTCAATTTTATTTAAAAATTTTGAAAATTAGGAAAAAAAAGAAGAAGAAGAAAATAACACGTAAAATTATAAATTTATTCCCTACTTTTCCTTATATTTTTATTTTCTTGCCTATTTTCTTAAATATCAAAACAAAGAAATTATTTTAAATTTGCACATAAAATGAAAGTTTAACAATTCACTTAGATTAAGAGATTTGAAAAGAAATAAGAGGAACGAGAACGGAAAGATATGTTATTTTGTATTTGATTTAAATTTAGAGAGAAAGAAAATGAGATTGTGGGGTTTCTTAATCTTTATTTTATTTATTTTCTTCTCTTTCCAAAAGAAGGAGATGAGAAAATGAAAAGAATCATTTAATAATTTTTTTGTAACACTGCTAATAATTTTAAGATTATAAAGAAAAAAATAGAAAAGATATCTCATCTCAAAGAGTATAATAGTAAAATTTGAAATTTGGAAAGTCTCAAACCACTAGACTGTTACTGTTTCTCGTAATATTTGAAATTTGGAGAACATTAAGCACTGCTTAGCAGGATTGAGTCTTCGAATTTTTATTTTATGAATGATTGATCTTCTTCATTGTACAGTTAAGGTGCTAATAGTAATTTTGGGGTATTCAAAAATTATTAATCTTCATGGATGGCTAAGGATTAAAACCTTTTTTTTTTTCAAATTAAATTCGCTCATAGACTTAGAGACACTAAAGAGTCGGAAAAAGGAGTAATGGATGAGGAGGGGGGGGGGGGGGGGACTCTCATTAGTGGAGAAAATATATATATATATATATATATATGTCTAAGGATAGTAAACTTTTATTTCACTACAGAAAATATAGTATATCTGATTTAAGTTATAAGAAAACTTTAATCTCCTTTCCTGTTAGTAAAAAATTAATATTACTAATGTTTTATAATATATATATATATATATATATGTATTTTTTACTCTAATAATTAATATTATAAAAGAATTTTTCTCAAAAACTTATCAATTATTAAGAAATAAAAATATTAATTATTTACCGTGGATTAAAGTTGATTCTTCAAAAAAAAAAAAAAAATTAATTGAGATTATTAAGTTATTGAATATTATTATTAGAGGGTAAGTTGTATATTCAAAATTTATTACACAATGCCTGAAAATATTATTCTCCTCTTCAATTTTATTTTATGATGGTGTCGTGTTACTGTAATATTGCTTGTTTACTGCTCTTTTCTTATGTTTAATTTTAAGGTTAGGAACTGAACCCTCCAATTAAGATGACATCCTTGCACTTTTTTACTGTGTTAGGCTTTGATTATATCTAATATTTGATTAATATTCAGCACAAAGATAAATAAAAGAAAAGGGGAAAGTTTGGATTAATGTTTTATTCGAATCATACGAGTATTAATTTTTTATATAATTGGTGTAAGTTCGATTCCTCTTATTTTATTATTATATGTAAAAAGAAAGAGAAGTAAAATAAAAATATAAACAAAAGAAAGAGTTTAATTCTTTTTATTTTATTATTACATGTAAAAAGAGAGAGAAGTAAAACAGAAACAGAAACAAAAACAAAAGAAATGTTCTGACAGCAAAATCCTTTATTTCATTGTCAAACAAAGTGAAGCCCATCCCCACTGTATATTTTTAGATTCTAGACCAAACATGTCACACCTTTCTCTATTGGTCTTTTTTATTGCTTTTATGTCTAGAGCATTAATGAAATTGAGTCCCTGACTGTTGGGCCTTTACGGCCCTGGACCGTTTTAAAATTTATTTTTTATATTATGGGCCCTCAGTTTATAGGTTCTATGGCCCAACTATTTCTAGCTGATTGGGCTTTATCGAGCCGAAACAGCTTGCTGGTCTAGCGTTTAGAAAACCCAGACTCGCACCCAAAATTAATAAAATTTTATTTATATTGTACTTTAAATTTATTATTATTATTTATTTAGATAAATAAAATTTATTATTAAAATTTAAAATATAATTTTCTCTTATTAGAAAATAATTAAATTTTATATTACAAAAATAAATATAATATATATATAAAATAATGAAAAAATTAGTGATATTAAAAAAAAATTATTTAAAAATTTTACATTTTTTTTTAAACCTCTAATTATATAGAGGCGACGTTGATGTTGACAATCTGATAACTCATCAGATTCATTGTTTTCACATTAGAAGAAGGAACGCCACAAGATAATATTGGCTCCACCAATTTTTAAATTGTTTTCGACCACTTAGTTTTATCAATAATGAAGCGATTCACTTTTTGCAAAATAAAAACAATTGACATATATCCGCCCACGTCAAGGTGTAATAATTCTAATATCCTATTCCAAATACCAACAGATGTTGATAATCTGATAACTCATCAGATTCATTGTTTTCACATTAGAAGAAGGAACAGCCCAAGATAATATTGGCTCCACCAATTTGGGGTTCAATATCAGTTCTTTCAAAAATTTATGCTGCTAGAGGAATGGTGGATTTAAACCACGCACTTAAGGGGGTACAAATTAAACTTTAGAGAGAATTTTTTAATAGAAATATTAAAAAAAATAATAATTGGAGGGGGGGAATTCCTAATTCTTAAAATATATATATATATATATATTTAAAAACAGTGGTAAAAAATAGATTTTTAAAAGTTGGGGGCACAGCCACCCTTGCCCTTGCCCAACTCTGCCACTATGTTAGAGAACGAACTGAACAATTTGTATTAAGCTAACAATCTTTCTCATATGTAATTCTGTCTTACAAATAGAAAGTATATAGATGGATAATAGTAAATAGTGAATAGGAGGAGAGACTAGCTCCATTTTGCACATAGAGAGTATGTAGAGAGCTAACAATGAGTGAGATAAAGAGACTTAAATTTAAGATCTCTTATAATTAAGGTTTTGTTATTATATTAAATTATTAGTTATTATAAAAAATTTTAAGCTATTAAAGAATGAATCCAATAACATATATCAAACTAAACTAACATGTGGGTTGCCCATCTACAATTGGTAATCAAGGAATTAAATTCAACTTATAAAAGAATTTGGGTGAGGCTATTCCCACTCTCAACACTCAAATTTCAAAAAATACAAATTTTATCATTATAAAAATATTTTTTTGGAATTCAAATAAATAAGAAAGGAGTGGGAATAGGTATTTCCAAGAATTTTTATGCTTCCAAATTCGGTTAAAACTTGTTTTTGCTTTTCCTCCTTGTGTCCATTTCGTGACTAATCCTTAGGATATATAGCTTTCATGCTAAAAAGAAAAAGCGGAAATTAGAGCTACGAAAAAAATTGTCTATGGATAATATTAATTTAAAGGACAATTATGAGAATTAAAGGGCAACAGTAAGATATGGCAGGTGATTAAGTTCAGCAAGTCGATTGGTCGCTTAATCATTTATTAACATTTCTTTAACTTATCTTATATACATTCTAACTTATAGTTGCATTACATTTTAAGAAAGAATTGTTCCAGAGTTCCGTTTAAGGAATTCACCCAATGCTTAGCTATTCTAAATTGTGTTTTCTGTTCAGTTAGCAAAGCGTTGTGCTTTCCATCAAAATGCTATCACATATTAAAGACACACATCATGTCACATTACTCAATTTACTATAGGTATATTAGGTGCAAAAGATCTAAAAGTGACCATTCTTTAATATTATTTGGCGTAGAACAGAAACATATAAATGAATTGATTCTGTTAAGTTTTTTGAATTTAAGTAACATGAGATTACTCATTCAATAAGAAAAAAAAAATTTAAATTCAAAATTGACATATTATTAATCAAAGATGTATAATAAGTGTCGATTAAATCATATATATATATATATATAGAGAGAGAGAGAGAGAGAGAGAGAGAGAGAGAGAGAGAGCTAGAGCTTAAACACTATTAATATAAATAGGAAGCTATTAATTCTTATACTTCTTAAACTAGTTCTAATAGAATTAAAAAACTAAAAATTTCCGAAAAAATTAAAATTTGAGATTTTTACAATTGAGTCCAAAATTGAAAAATAAATAAGAAAATAGAAATTAACCAAGACTGAAGATGACTTTTCTACGTAAAGTAATTATAAAAATAAAAACTATGAAAAAAATGTAAAAAAAGTCAAATTAAATACCCAAACAATGGAATTTAGCCAAAACCCAACTTAAGCCATTAGCAAGGCCTTCGAAAGTTTGTAGTGTACTTTATTTTCAACTATAATAATGTCTTCAAATAGTTAATGCGGATTTGCAGTGGCAAGTTTTAGGAAAGGTGAAAGTGTAAATAGTAAAATATATATATACTTTTATAAATATATAAAATTTAGAAAAATCAAGTCTTAATTTTTTTAAAAAAAATCTAACAAAACAAGACATTAAAAATACAATTTACAAACTTTTATTTTGGGAGGCCATTGGCCCCTTTAGTCCCCTCCGTCTGCCACTGGCCCACTGGGTGTTTGGATTGCTTCTCTAAGGACAAGAAAGTGTATTTAAGAAGAAAAAAAATTAACACAGCAATTTTTAAAATTTAATCAAGTGGTCAAAAAGCTTTCTCAAGAAACCATTAATTTTGCAATGTAAACACAGAATGTATTCTAAATTATTTTATTTATTTATTTTAACTATTTAAAAATAAGAAAAAATTAAAAAGTTTCTAAAATAAAATTTTCAATCTAAAAAATTTATGAAACATTTTTTCTATCTAAAATTTTTTTTTAAAAAAGCGTATAATACAAAAAAAAAAAAAATCTAATTATTAACTTCTATGTTAACACCGTTAAAAAATATTATTGATTATACTAAAATGACTTACAATATACATTTTAAAAAAAAATATTATAAAATAAAATTTTCAATTCAAAAAATCATAACATTTTATCAAATAAAAACTTATTTTTCAGGCATTTGAAATAAATAAAAATTGTTATGTATTTTTTTTTATTGAAGAATTTATTGTATATATTATTTAATATTTTTTAAAATATTTCTCGAAAGTTACTTTAGTCTAATCATTACTATTTTTTAACAGTATTAAAATTAAAGTTAATAATTAAACTTTTCGTATTAAAAAAATTAATTTCAAATTTTTTAGATAGAAAATATATATCATGATCTTTATGAATTGAAAAAATTATTTTAATATTTTTTTTTAAAATACGACAAAATATTGGGGTCCGTAATTCTAACAATCTATTCCAAATGCTACAAAAATGTTGACAAGTGGGTGGATGATAGGATGACACGATGATAGGATGAAGGTCACATATTCCATTTGTGGATAGTAGGGTTTTACTTATCACTTCAGCTTTGCTGGCAAATAATCAACATATCTATCGTTGACGTAATCAACTTGTGGATATTATCATCATCATCTCCGTCATCAGTCCTTGTTTCCCATCACGTGAAGCAACAATCCAAGCTTTGGGTAGCTCGTCTGTGATTGGCATCAACTTATAAAAGTAATTTCTTAAAACAAGGAACAGCAATCCCCTCCAATTTTATTTGAAATTTAAAATTTAAAATTTAAATTCCCTTCAATTTTTATCTATAAATGCAACTACTTATCTTTCATACATTTTTCAACTTCTTTTTCTTCCTTTCTGCACTTTCTTTCACTCTTTGTTGTTTTTATATATAATTATAACTAGCTGCAAAACACCCAATACATATCATTATTTCAATCATATACCGTTAACAAGTTGCCGACTGTGAAAGACCGTATTCTCAGGTATGCTTTACATTCCCTTGCTACTACCATTTAAAGGCTTTCTTTGATAATTTATTTGGTTAACTAAATCACCGACCATGCATGCTGTCTTAAAGCGGAACACTCTCAGCTGTTGATCGATCATTCTATGATTTAACCACATGTTAAACAATGTGCAGTCGTCTCACATAGAAGTCAAATGGATCCTGTATTATACAGGGCAGCCGTGAACGGCGAGATTGCTGTCCTCGAGCGGAAACAGGACCAACTTGAAGTCCAAGTGACCCCAAACCGCAACACTGTACTCCATGTTGCTGCACAGTTTCACAACAATTCAAACTTTGCGAGAGGGATCCACGCACTGCAATCCTCGCTGCTACGTAAGGTAAATTCCAAACGTGAAACTCCACTTCATATCGCAGCAAGGGAAGGACATTGCGATGTCATCCAAGCCCTCATTGAATGTGCGAATGCAGCAAGTGAAGGACTCGAAAGTGGGATCGGATTGGCTAAGGAGCTGCTGAGGATGACGAATGAGGACGCAGACACGGCCTTGCATGAGGCTGTGAGAAATAATCATCTTGATGTGGTACAATTGTTGACACGAGAAGACCCAGAGTTTTCACATCCAACCAATAACGCCGAGGAATCTCCGCTTTACCTGGCCGTCGAGAGAGGATATTGCAGCATTGCTGCCGAAATCTTAAGAACTTGCACATCACCAACTTACAATGGTCCCGATGGTAGAACAGCTTTACACGCTGCAGCAATTCGGGATTGCGAAGGTATGTATCAAATTTGTTCCTTCAACAGCTTTAACTTGTGGACTCTAGAGAATTAGAACAACAGATGTCAAGTAATGTTGTGACCCATATATCAAACAACTCTGTCCACTCCATTGTTGGTTCCGGTAAGCATTCCTTCACGTTTCATCATGACACCATATTACTGTAGAGAATGATTGGGTTTTAGTCATTAAGAAAGACGCAACTCTCACTATATTCAATTCCATACTGAAAATTTCAAACTCGCAACATATTTGGAATTGGAATCCCAGTTTTTTTTTTTTTTTTTTTTGTTGGGTAAGTTGAAATCCAGGTGTTAGTTTAATGAAGCAATAACGAAAATCCACCATTTCTTGGGAGATATCTCAAGCAATTCCCTAATTGACACTGAAAGTCCTAATAAATGGAATTAGTCGCTATTGCAAACATATATACAAGTTTGTTTTTACTAGCTTGTAGCTTTATTTGTTTCTCTTGTAGGATGCACAAGACATACTGTACGACGGGAAGCCATCGCTAACTAAGGAAGCAGACAAAAATGGGTGGACACCACTTCACTATGCTGCACGACTTGGTAAGCAATTAAGGGTGAGCCAACTACTTGGTCTGGATAAATCAGTAGCATACCTTAACTCAGCAGAAGAAGATGAAAGGAAGACTGCTCTTCACGTAGCAACCAGTAATGGTCATGTTGGCGTAATGGAAGAAATTTTATCACATTGTCCAGATTGTTGGGAGATGCTTAACAGTAAAGGCCAGAATATTCTTCACATTGCAGTTGAGAGTGAGAAAAAAAAAGCAGTCGAATTCATCTTAAAAAGTTCTTGGCATATCAGCCTCATCAATCAGAAAGATGTCGGTGGGAACACACCTCTTCATGTATCTGCTACTATTAAGACATCCATGGCCTCTCTCCTGCGGCACCCTAGAGTAGATAAGATGGCCGTCAACAAGGAAAACTTGACTGCCTTGGATTTAATATCATCCAGTGATGACACACTTCCTCATATAGAGGTAGGGATGCTTGCTATGCCTTTTGGGTTAAAGTTAATTTTCATGACATAACATATAACATGCAATAGTGACAGCAAATTCCATCCGGTAAATAGTGTAAGAAGAGTTAAATCCAATCAAACTCACAGCGAAGAGTTAAGTCCACATAAATGATAGTCGAAGACTAGAAGTGGCCTTTGCTGGCTATGGAAACTTTAATCAACAAATTGTTCATTTTATTTGACTAGACTGACTTAGCAAACATTTACTTCAAACTAGAAATTAGAAAGGAGAAATCTCTTATTTGAATATTTATCTCAACGACAATTTATCAGAGATGAATGCATATTTATTTTTTTTCATTTTCATTTTCTTGTTCTTTTTCTTTTTTTTTTAAAGATAAAAATATTTAGTCACATAATATTCATATGATAATATGTAATATGTTACAGTGAATACACTTTGATATTCTGATATGAGGAGATACTTCTTACCTAATTTGAACAAGTATTTTTTATTTAAAATTTAATAAATAAGAACATTGTCAATAATAAAAATTAAATGGAACTTTTGTGACCAATTAACTGGTCACAACTAGATATTGAGATTTATCAGAATCTATTTGGATTTTGAAATGAATCAAATATAATAATGCAGGGTTTCTTTGCGAAACTACTGAAAACTGGTTCTGTTCGTGGTCGCCGAAATATAGTCCTTAACCACAATGCTGCAGTAACCAAGAGATCGGAAGCTCGTCTTAAGAAAGATTTGAAGGAAGAAGCTAACACTCACTTGATAGTGGCTACACTTATCGCAACCGTGACCTTCGCAGCTGGTTTCACAGTGCCGGGTGGCTATGATGGCAATGAGGGCCCAAACCATGGCATGGCAATTCTAACAAGGGAAGCAGCTTTTCAAACATTTGTCATTACGAATGTTATAGCCATGATTTTTGCTACTTGTGCTGTATACCTCCACTTCATTGCCTCATCCTATGACGATGGCCTGTATAAGTTTAAAAGACGAGTTGCCTTGGCCAGGTTGCTCATTGTCAATGCCATAGTAGCAATGGTGATTGCATTTATTACAGGAATCTACGCTGTGATTAGAAAATTTCTCAGGACTTGCAATTGCCACGTGTGTTATTGGATGCTCCTGCTTCTTTTCTATTTACAACTCAGAAGCTGAAGTGATGGAGTCTATCTTTGAAAAGAAGAAAACAGAGATGATAGAGTCGGTTACAAGCAATTCTGGAACCTTCCATTTTCATTTCAGCACATTTCATGCGTGAGGTGCTTGAGTTTGTTGGACAGAAACTTCTAGAGATGCTGAGTCATTGTTTGCACTATTAATCATTGATTCTATTTGACAGTCTATTTTCTACTCAGCGTAATTGTTGTACCCAGTGTCAAGTTACTTTAAGTTGGGAATAATATTACATGTTTTCTGCAATTTTTTCCCCTTTCTAATAAGGTTTTGTGAGCCCATAACTAAACCTTACAGTGTGACAATATGAAAATTTGCTATTATGTTTTTAAGAAATTTTCTTCATTTCTAGAGGATTCGTAGTTAGTAATGATACATATACAAATGACAAACTCAAATATCGCATCAGTTAGTAAAAATAATTTGTTGAAGTTTTAAGCACTTCCTTTCTTTCTTTTATTAAATGGTCTAATCTATGTAATAGACGCTGTTTGTATTATCCTTGATGAAAATATTTGGTAAAGCTTTCATATGAGCTAGTCATCAACACTTTTTTTTTGTTTTTTTTGGATTACCCAAAACTCAAGACAGAGCAAGCTACGAACCCACATCAAACTGCAGGAACAGCAGAGAAATCAGCTACAAGAGCCTATGAAAACACCTTAGGTAAATCCTCTAACCAAAAAGTGTCTTGAGTGAGGTCCTAGGCAAACAATGCTAATAGGTGAGCCATTTTATTTGCCGAACCGACTGAAGTGATTCAATAAAATTGCCTAGAGCAGAGAAATTCTTTGTAGGTAGAGTCTAAAGAGCCATTGCTTTATTTTCCTTATACTTAGACAACTTTGAGCCACATCAACAAGAGAACAAGTGTCCCAACCAACACGGTCATAAACCACTGCATTTCTGGAGGACCAAAACTGCAATATCACAATGCACCAAACCTCCAAATGCTCTTTACTCAAGGAACTAGAAATAAAGTCAAAGAGATGTCTAAAATTTTAAAAATTCAAATCATGAGAGAAAGAAAGCTCCACATTCTTCCAAACCATGCGAGCCCAATCGCAGTGCAAGAACACATCCAATGGAGTTTTCACTTTTCCCCCACAAAGACGACACCCCACCTCAACCGAAATCCTCTTCTCAACCAACCTAGTCATAGATGGCAAAATATTCACAGCTGCACGCCACATCAACACTATATGATATTTAATCAATTAATTTTATAAAATTTTGTAACACCTAGTTGCAGTAGATGATTAAACATATTAATATATTAACATTTGTGACAAGAATTTGAAGATCAAAATAGAATGACATGATATCACGGTCTTATAAAATAATTTCTCCACAATAACAACTCTATCGTGGATCCCCTAAATACTTTACCTCATATCTCTCATTAAATTCTTTGCTTTTTTTATAGGCCTGGCAAAATGGGCGGGTTGGGCGGGTTGTAAACGGGTTGGGTCATAAACGGGTTGAACCCATATTTGACCCAAATTGATCGGGTCGAATACAGGTCAGGTCATAAATTGGTCGGGTCGGGTCGGGTCAACCCGGAATTGACCCATTACTCAACTTTTTTTTAGAAATAAAACACTACCTAAGATTGTCACATCTCAATCAAATAATATAACTAATAAAATTCATCACGTTTTTCTGTTAAAACTTTTGTGAATACATATTAAATTTTTTTTTATTTCTCTATTAGTAAATCTAATGAGGCGATAATACTGGCTTCTTCTCAGAATTCTTTGATCTTTAAAATCAATTGATTTAATTGGTAAAACTATGACTTGATTTAATTAGCTCACATTATTTTATTTATTTATTAATTAAAATTAAATAATCACATAATATATTTGTGATTGCATGTGTAATATATTAATATTGTGACAAATACACAACTAAAAAAAATTTCTTCTATCAAATTTAGAGTTGAACACTGTTTTAAAAATACTTATATTTATTGAAATAGATAAATAAATGACAGTGTCATAAATAACTAACATATAAAAGATAAAATTTTCTAATAAAAAAGATCAATTCTCTGTTCATTATATATATATATATATATATATATATATACACACACACACACACTTACTTATCCTGATTTTCAAGGACTTGACTCATGGAATTGTGAACATTGAATGCCTTTTCAAAATTTCTCAATTATTTTTTTTTATTGTTTTTTGTTTATTATTATTATTTTAAATGTTGGACCCAAATTAATTCTCAAATTTGAAGGCAAATCACAGCCGCCTCTTTGAAATAATCTATAAGAAATAACGTTGACTGTTGAATTATCAATTTTTAGTAACACAAATTGACGAGTACTCTGTCTCACAGTTAAAATTGAAATTAAAGAAGAATTTGTATTTACAGAACAAAAAAAAAAATTTTACTTTTATGTAAGAGATGGTAAGCGAAAGTCTCATAAAATAACTTTTCCAAACTGACGTTTTGTTAATAGACTTATTTTGAATCACAAATTTTTGGTTTGTGTTTTGTTTATATATATGGTGATGTTGAATTACATTTTCTAAATATTAATTTTGTTTTATAATCTATTGTATATGTTTTAGTATTTTATTTTTTTTCAAATAGAGATATAAATATATATATATATATATTTATATATATATTCTTATATATATATATATATCTCTATATATATTCTTATATATAAATGGAGATATATATATATATATTCTTATACTATTTTATTATTTTCCATTCTCAACCCGTCAAACACCCATATTCAACCCGTATTGACCCGCTAAATTGACGAATTCCTTATTACCCAACCCGTTTATGACCCGCTAACTAAATGGGCAGGTTAGGACGGGTTGATAGTGGGCGGGTTAGGGCGGGTTGACGAATTTGAAACCGTTTTGCCAGGCCTACTTTTTTATAACACTTTGTCATTGGACTACAAGGGCTTTGTCTCATCTTTACTTTAGTTTGTGTCAAGAAAAGAAACATATATATATATATATATATATATATATATATATCAAATAAGCAAAATCAAACCCCCAAGGGCCCCAACTTTATTTTTCATATTCCAGACCAAGTACGTCACCTTTCTTCAATTGGACTCCAACCCTATATTTTATCTATTTTATACCTTGCTTCAGTCATACCAATGTCCCTTAATACTTTTAGACTACAAAACACTTTAAAACAAAATGATACCTCTTTTGTCTTCCTTAATCTGTTTCTCCACCCTCTTTTGATTTCAATGAGAAAAAAAAATAGTAGTTACTGTCATGCTCTACGAGATATATTTTAGTATGTCTCGTATATCATATGACAATATATTTTTTTAATGTCACTTTATCATATATATTATATTTTACTAAAATAAATTATGTCACACATGACATAGTATCATTATAAAGATACATTATCATATTGTTGTTCTAGTTCCATCCAACACTTTTTTCTTCCTGCCATTTATATATATTCACTGCAAAACACCCAACAGATATCATTCTTCATTCACATATCTAGTTACAAGTTGACATGACAATTTGTAATATCAGCTATGCTCTACATGCCCTACATTACGTACCATTTAACGTTTTCTTTAATAATTTATTTGGTTAACTAAATGATCACCCACCATGTATGTTCTTTTGAAACAGAACACTCTCAGTAACTAATCAAAGATATTTAACCACAGATTAAACAGTCAGCGCGCAGTCACACACACCTGTCAAATGGATCCTATATTGTACAAGGCTGCTGTGGAGGGCAACATTGATGTCGTGGTGCAGAACAAGGACCAACCTGATGTCAAAGTGACCCCAAATAACAACACTGCATGTCCTCCATGTTGTTGCACAGTTTCACAACAATGCAACCTGCGTCAAAGAGATCCTTGCACTCCAATCCTCACTGCCACTAGAAACATAAAATTTGAGTTTTCTTTTTATAATTAGACGTCTATTGGCCTTACACTTCTAATTTTAATTAAATTAATCTACAAAATCATAAAATTTCTATTTTTTTTTATAATTAAACTTTTATTAGTCTTACATTTTTAATTTAGATTAATTTACCAAGATATAAAATTTGAAACATTCTTTGTAGGTAGAGTCTAAAGAGCCATTGCTTTATTTACCTTATACTTAGCCAACTCAGAGCCACATCAACAAGAGAACAAGAGTCCCAACCAACACGGCCATAAACCACTGCATTTCTGGAGGACCAAAACTGCAATATCACAATGCACCAAAGCTCCAAATGCTCTGTACTCAAGGAACTAGAAATAAAGTTAAAGAGATGTCTAAAATTTTAAAAAATCAAATCACGAGAGAAAGAAAGCTCCACATTCTCGCGAACCATGCGAGCCCAATCACAGTGCAAGAACACATGCAATGGAGTTTCCGCTTTTCCCCCACAAAGACGACACCCCACCTCAACCGAAATCCTCTCCTCAGCCAACCTAGTCATAGATGGCAAAATATTCGCAGCCGCACGCCACATCAACACTATATGATATTTCATCAATTAATTTTATAAAATTTTGCAACACCTAGTTGCAGTAGATGATTAAACATATTAATATATTAACATTTGTGACAAGAATTTGAATATCAAAATAGAATGACATGGTATTACAGTTTCATAAGATAATTTTTTCACAATAACAGCTCTATCGTGGATTCCTTAAATATTTTACCTCATGTCTCTCATTAAATTCTTTGCTTTTTTTAAACACTTTATCACTGTACTACAAGGGCTTTGTCTCATCTCTACTTTTGTTTGTGTCAAGAAAAAGGATATATATATATATATATATATATATATATATATATATATATACTAATAGAGAGGCACGTGCGTTACACGTGAGTAGGTAACACAATAATTTAAGCAATAAAATATGATAATTTGTCAAATAACACCAATTATAAACTTTGAGGAATAATGGGGAATTAAATATAATTAGTTAAGTAAAGTCTCATAAAAATATTCAGTAATACGAGTTAAAAAAGATTCTAAACAAATTTAAATTTGAACAAGTACAAAATGTATGTAATATAATTTTCGAATAACATGCTATTTTTTTTTCAGTAAACATTTATCAAACAAAACGTCTAAAGTAGGGCAAACCTGAGAACAACGTAAAGGGAAGAGGCTTACAAAAATTAATGCCTAAGTTCCCTAAAATATCTATATAAGAGTTTATATACAAGGGATCAGCTTCCTTAATCCAAAAATATAGTAATCTCAAAAAGAAGTCTTTAAACTTCCAAGGAGGGAGTTCTAGACCATAAAAAAGTCTCATGTTTCTCTCTTTCCATAAGCACCATGAAAGACAAAAGAGGCCACTCTCCATGCTATTCTCAAACCCTTCTTAGCTTTGAAACCGTTCCAACCTTCAAAAACTTATTTAACAGTGGCCAACATCACCCAAAGACATCCAAAGAGAGTGAAAACGAGATTCCACAAGTCCCAAGCCACGACACAATAAACAAGCAAATGATCTACCATTTCTTCTACCAATTTACATAAGCAGCACCTGCCGGGGGGAGGGGGGGAGTGAAACTTTTCTTTTGAAGGATGCCATTTGTAAGGATTGCATTTTGAGCTGCTACCCAGGCAAAAAACATGACTTTGCAGGGAGCTCTCGACTTCCAAATAAGCCTCCAAGGGAAGCTGGCTGTTTCCTTCCCCCACAATGCTCTTATAATATAGGACTGCACTATGAATTTATTCGAGCTATCTGCAGTCCACTCTAGTACAGTCCCCCCTACCTTCCCATAGAGAATGCACATTAAGCTGATGCATAAGATCTAGTAACATGCCTTTAATCATTCAAGCAAATAAAAAGTTACATTAAATCAAGCAAATGAAAGGTTTACATTCAAAATAATGAATAATACACAGTTCCTTTATTAAATTTGCGAAATAGATTGAAGTCATATAATTTTAATCATTCTCAACCTTTTTTTTCAACATCTTTTATTATCTTTGCTTCTTTCTTCAACTAACATGCCTTTTATCATTCAACAAGAACACTTTCCAACACCATTCAAAAAGTGGGGAATCATTGAAAATTGAACCATTCTATATTAGAAATATATAATGGCTGCAAAACATTCAATAAGAGGCCAATGTTACAGAAATAACTTTGCAGCCAACAAAGGCAGATTGTGATACCTAAAACTTTAGAAATTGAAATAAAAAATGAAGTACATAACTGACGAACCCTCTCCATGTGGAAATTTAGGAAGGCAAATAAAAAGATAAACAAAAAATGGAATCTTATAACATCTGTAATAGTGTTGTTAAACTCAAATTTGCATTTCCTTGTTTCAATATTATCGACTACTACTCGGAGCATAATGGCAACTTGCCTCCACCAAGATATAAGATATTGGTGACAATAAATATAAGTACACAGGAACTTCCCCTAACTTGAGTGAACCTTACAAAATCGATTGCAAATATAAATATGACATGAAAGTGTTCACGAAGGAAACAATTATCATCCTAATCAGATAACCATTAAATTTTTCATGGAAATGAATATGTTTTTTCTAATAAATGTTAGCAATTGGCAATACAGAATTATGCTATAAAGATGGAAATGAGAGATTTTTCTCTTTGATGGAATATATAGGCATTTATAGATAAGATACGGCTAGGAAACATAACTAAGGCAACAGTAGCTTAGACTGATACACTGATATTGTTCTTGTTGATGGAATAAATATGCATTTAATTTATAAGATACGGCTACGAAATGAGGAATATATGACCATATAAAGAAATGAGGAAGGAAAGGAATACTTCAAAGTGAAAAAAAATTGTTTAATAATTAGTAGTGATAGATCTAGGGTTCATGAAAATGCCGTTATTTCCAACATCAGATGCATTTATCATTTTATGCGAGCATATTTAACATATTTGTGGGTGTAAAATGGTTAATTACTTTTATGGGTATAAAATAAGAAATAAGATGGAAACCCCCACATTCAAAATACATGACCGCAAAATGACTTATTTCACTTATTGAAACTCAAAAGGAATTGACGGAAAGGCACCACCAAGAGTGGAGCCTGAGGCATAATATGACTCAACACAAGGAAACTAAGGAATAGCTAATGCCAATTTTTAATGTGATGTAAAGGAATTGTGCCAAAATACAAAGCTGTGATTTTCTTCCTTGTGAAAACAAAATCAAATTATCCCAATATCGACAATCTCTCGATCACAAGAAGCAAATAAAATACAAAAAAAGTGAAGTTTAGCTCTTATTGTTAGATAAATAAATGACTGTAGGAAATATCCACAAAGCCTTTAGGGAAAGAAGAGAAAGAGGTATATTTTATCTCATTAAGCTAGTCTGACCTTGTATCCATCTTGGTATTTGTCAACCTGCAGGAAGAAAATGGAACATGAGAAGAGAAAATTAGAGGAAGAAAATGGAACATGAGAAGAGAAAATTAGAGAACAAACTTTCTTCAATCACATTTTCTTACCTCTTCACCCATTGAAGACTTTAGGATGAAAAAACATTTCCTCATCAAAGGAAAATTTTAGATCATCTCTAATTGTTGTTTGCGAGAAAATATAATTTTCCAGAAATGAGAATATCAATTTTTGAAGAGTAAAAGTAAAATCTCATGCAGGTATATAAAAAGAAAAAGAAATAGCTTTTCAGAGATGACAACAAAAAGAATGAAATAATAATATAAAGAATTTGTATTTACAAACTTGAAAAAAAACAGAAAAAAAAAATGTTGATAAACACAAAATTGAATATGTATATATATAGATATACACATACACACACACACACACATAAAGGTACATTCTCATTTCTGATGTCGAACAAAGTAATAAACACGCACATATATAGTCAATTAGGGCGGAGTGTTATAATTTAATAAAAAAAATGGTGCAACATTTCTTGGAGAAGTGATGTATAGCACAGGAAAAATTATTCAAAGGGGGAATTAATGGGTAAAAATCAGCTATAGAATTTCAAGGGGAAAAGTCACTTTAGCCTCTGACAAGTTAGATTAATATCTTAATAATTTATCTCTATGCAAAATAGATTATTATAATATATCACATTACATTTCTATTATGTATTTAAATACAATGGAAATTACACAGTGGGCTCTGTTTTGATTTCCATGCAAAATTGAAACATCACTTAATGATTTGACATGGGGTGCCATTTCAATGCATTCTATTTTAATCAAACAAAAAGAAGACATCTACCATAATTTGAATTTAGTGATGCTAGTCTATGTTCTTGTCTCATGCCACTTAATTAGCAATGCTACACTTTTAAAAATTTTATTCCAAATTTTGCATCTCAAAATGATATGACAATGCATTATTTTATTATATCAATTACATAATTTAATGCACTTCTAACTTCTAATAATACAATGTCACATATCTTGAAATGAAAATTTGTAATAGAAATTTAGAAATGTAAATTTTATTGCCACTTGATTGTCTAAAAATTTAATATTTATGTGTTTGGCATTATAGAATTCATGCGACCATTGCATATGGAATTGGTTTGAGGTAAGCATAATTCCAAGCTCTAAAACACAAGTAAAATCATTTCAATGGGATTTGGATAACTGTTATTAAACCCAACCTAGTTTGGTGGGCCAATTCGATGAACCAAAGGCTAGATCGCTCTGATTTTATAAATGGGCCAGTTAAGGAAGTAAACTGGTAAAAACTGATTGAATCGACCAAATTTATGATTGACCCAATGACCTAAACTGGTCCTAGTGAACCAAGTGGATTATAGGCAAGTAAATAAAATGACTAAATAACCAAAATTTGCTCGTTCTTTCAAGGTAAGCTTATGCTTTTTTTTTTATTTTTGTCTTTTTGTATAACATGTCTTGAAATTGGGATTTTGAGATTCAAAATTGGAGAAAACTAAACCGATTGAATTATTATAACTTTGTAACTAAAACATGGATGACAATGTAGGAATTTCTATAATATGAGAGCTTTTTTTTTCATTATTAATTATTAAGTACGATAATATAAATAACATGTTATATTTATATTTTCTTATTTTGTTAGTGTGTTTCATTTTTAAAGAAATAATCCAAAAACAACCTCCCTCTTCCCTCTTCCCTCTTCCCTCTTCCCTTATGTCTGTCCATTGTAGTGTCGGTCGCCACCTCCACCTTGCCGCTGCCTTTGGGTTGCTCAACACCACTCACCGCCACCTCACCGTCTCAGCCTCTCTCCCGATCTCTCTCCAAAAAATGGATCCACGAGAAAAAAGAGGGAAAATTTTCACAATGTCAGACCCAAAATGCAAATTATAACACAAAACCTTTGTGCATGCCATTTGTTGATTAACAAATAGAATGCTTAAGAGAAATGAGATCCATCCTGTACTTCAATGCAAAGTGTTCCCAATCATAGGTGAAAATCTCCAAAACAGGATTAATAACAAGACTTTACACAACATAATTCAGAAAACATAATGGAACAATAAAACTATAATTACAGCCGATATATTATCAAATGAATGAGCCCGAGAGGGCAGTGAGCGGCGGTGAGATGGAAGTTGCGACTGGCGTTGGATGGGGGCAGAGGCTTGGGTCTGATAGGGTATTTTTGGGAGGCGTGAGAGAATGAGAGGGAAGAATGGCGTTGGTGGAAGTGGTGGAGGGGAGAATGTGAAGGTAAAAATGTATGTTGTTATTATTATAGGAGGGTAAAAATATAATTTTTATTATAAAAGTAAGGGTAAAGTTATGATTTTTTAGAAATAAATTTGTTGATGTCATCGAAATACAAACAGTCAATGACAGGCCGTCAATGTAGGGGGGAAAGTGTTATCAATTACCACTCAGATACCTCAAGGTCGTCATTTAAACTACTCCCATTATCCTCATGTTTGCTTTAGCTTTTCCTTTGTCCTTGAGGTGCCTGCAACTTCAATGAAGTTACTCATCATCACTTATTTATTAGTGGGACTTTGTTGCACGTTAATAAAGTATTTTAAGTGAATTCACCTTATCTCGTCCTCAATTAATAGTGCCTCCAACATTCTTATGGATGCATGCAATTTTATCTGTTTTTCTTGCATTGTTCCTCATATACATTAAGATCCTCACTTAAACTTCTCCCACTATCTAGAACATGTTGTTTCTTAACTACTCATCATCATATACTGCAAAGCAAGCTTGGAATTATAGCTATAACATATTCCTTCAACTTGAACGACTTTCAATCACTATGGCAATCCGAAAGCACTTATCCACTACATCTATTATGGTTCAATCGCATAGGGATCATGAAAATGTCCTCCTCAGTCTCCCTTTTCTTATTGATAGCTATGGTCTCTTTACGGGATAGATTTAACATTAAAAGTTCTTTAACTACAAGATAAAGAGAGATGTTTTAGACAACATGATGCCATCAACAAGAGTATCATTTTGATAGGTACCATGACCATTAGATATATGAACGGGCTCATCAACAAAGGAAAAAGAGATTAATTTTTAATTTATAAAAATAGGGCACAAATCACATATGTCAAATTGTCATGGGCGGAGCTACATGGTATCCAGTGCGATCAAATGACCCCTCAAATTTTGTCAAAGTTATTAGCCCTATTTGATATTATATAAAAATTTTGAAATTTGTAGGATTGACCCCACTAAACTCAATGATTTGAGTTTTAAAATGAAACATAGGGATGAAATATTAAAATGTGTGGGAAAGTTCTAGACAACAAGAAATTTAGAAACAATTCTAAAAGTTTGAAACAAAAGTCATAGTTTTAAGTTTTTTGAAATCAATTGTTTGATCTTAATTTTTTATTTGTATTGAGCCAATTGACATGCAATTTTGACAATAATGCTTATTTTTTCTTTAAGGAGGTATAAGATTTAGGTCTTCATAGAAGGAACAAGGAGGTTTATGGGTAGAAGGGGGGGTATCTTTAGTTTTGTACCACACACCATTAAAAGGGAAAAATTAGTTTGAGATTCTATTTTTACATAAGTTTATTATGCATTAAATTACGATAAAGTAATGTAAGAAAAAATACTAAATTCTATTTCTTAAGTTGGAATCAAAATATTCAAATTTATAATTACTCTAAATATAAATAATGTGTTTTTCAAATTAATTATTTAGTTTTTTTCATTTGAATCGATCTTGCAACTTGCAAGTGCTTGTAAGTTTTTGTTCAAGTTTGTTATGATTACGGTTCTTGTTACTTTGACAAGCACAATCATTTCCTCCATCAGATACTATCGAAAAGAGCTAATGTACTATTCACAGATATAATTCTCCCTGGTTTTTTACAAACCTTTATCAACCCCAAACCAAAACCTAATCCTTTAATTATCTTTTGGCCATTAATCTAACACCTAAAACCATTAAAAATAATGCTCTCCAAAACTTCCAGCAATAGTTTCCTGAATTTCCAGCCACCATAACCACCATGTGATCCCAAAGCCTACCACTCTTTTGCTTCTAATAGAAACCTTGAATACAAGGTTTAATTGATCTACACTCCCCATCAAAAAATTGTATCAAGCTTCATAATTAATTTACAGAGCTGCCATCATTAGTGCTTATAGGAACTCACCTTCATACTTGTCATACATAAGCTTGGTATCAAAGCATTAATTATGTTAACAAAGGGTGACAGAGTATAATGAAGAATTGATTCTACATGAAGATGAGGTTGACGATATTGTTTTTGACTATGAAGCATCCAATGATGAAGATTTATAAGAAGTGGTGGATACTTCTTTTCTTTATGAGGTGTACTCTAGCAGGCCCTATGTTTGAGGAAGAAAACCACAACCTCAAAAGGACATGCTTTAACCATAGTATAAGAAGTACAAAGTCATGAATTTTTTTTTTATCGGTAAGTTCAAAGTCATCAATAAACATATGCTTCCTTTTAGTTAAATGCACCAAAAAGGTATAACGGGTCCACATCTTGCAATCTTATTGAGGTTTCTTAGAATTCTAACCATTTAGTAGATTATCAAGATGGCCTAAAACAACCTATGTTAAGCCAAGATGAGCAAGAACAGAATTATAAGGTCTAAACATACTGGACAAATCATTAGAAAATAAGTAAACTTTTCTGCACTCCCATTGCATACAGAGAAATAATGTTAGGATTATCCACTTTCTACCAATCAAGGGACTAAGTGTAAAAATCAAATTTAAAGTGAACATCCACAAAACAACAAAATACAAGTATTGCCTCTGAGTATTTTAAAGAATGTCCTAAATACACGATTAATAGTTGTGTTCAAGGTTGCATCAACAAGGGGTAAGAAAAAATAAGAAATTGATGTTATTTGCATATGTTCATGAACAATCTTTTTCTCCAAACCTAGTTAAAACCACAAAAGATCCCCTTAAATGTTTTCAATTCTATTTGTGACTATGGTTAGGGTCTTGGATAAGGATATAAGCATGAGGATATTAGCAAAGAAGACTGGATGAGAGCCACCCAATCCCTATAAATATATTAATTTCATTGGCAACATATTGTATGATTGAACAAAATTCACATATTGGAAAATGGTTCAAAAGCACCCAGACGAACACTTGGCAAGCAAGAAAGCTAAATCATTATTTAATTAAAAAACAGAGAAGACTTTAATATTCAATACCCTTTCCATCATATGATTGAAATAAGATGATTCCATTCATTAAAATCACGGGCATTGACACTTATTCCTGCAGCTATTGTGTGTGTGCAAACAACCCTAGTTCAGAAATCACCCTAAAAGGCCTTATAGTAATCTCCTTTGTGTGAATATTGATTTATGGGACATTCTGTGATGAATTGCATAAATGTATGATGTAGCTGTTATGTCATGGGAAGTAGGGAAGCCAATGGTGATAAAAGAAGTGGAGGTGACAGCCCTATAGAAAAGAAGTTCTTTTAAAGATCCTTTTCACCTCGCTTGTGCCACACCAATATCTACTTCTGTGAAGCCAAAATGATCATTTAATTAGTAATCTAGATGAAATTTACATTCATATACATTTTGTATTAACAAATAACACTGTTTGAGTCATAAACAATGTATTTACATAGCTATAGATGTTATAGTCATATAGTGTAAAAAAAAAAACTGCTAATTTTGACAAAATTCTTTGAGATTCTCATTAATAAATAAAGCCCTAAACTATGAAATTATTACTTATGATTGAATGGGATTAGTCTTTAACTATGTTTTGAAACCGAAATATGTCCCTTATGCTGCATTACCTTAGATAAATGGATCCAATGATTGAAAACCCACTTGTTTGATTGAATGTACAACTTTAGACCTGGTAGCCTAACCCCCTGGATGTCTTGCCCACTTGATTCCCAGATTTTCTATTTCCAAGTATAGCCAGATTAGCTAATGTTCTTGATCTTAGCTTGAGCACTATGGTTACCATGTGCCTCAATTGAGCTTTGTTTATTAATTCTCATCAGTTTTTGTGTGTTTCTCAGGTCATTTCCACAAAACCTATCCCACCTACTCAAGGTCTTCTATTGTAGTCTCCTTAGCTTCAATTCTTATATTGTGTTCATAAAAGAGAGTAACAGATTTGCACTATCTATCTATTGCTACCCCCTCCTTGTGAGACAAATTAAAAGACAAAATTTTAGACATAACAATATATGCAGACCCCAAAATTTACAAGGCAAAATGGCATTTGTAAAACCCATTTTTCTTATATTATGCATTTCCATTTCAAGAATTAAGTTACTCTCTCACTTCAACTTCTTTTATCTTGACATAAAATGATTGCTTTATAAACAAATATATGCTTCGAGAAAATAACACCCTTTTTTGATAGTTTTGTCTAATATAATTTTAGGAAAAAAACATGTAATTTTCACTCATTAATACATTATGGATAGTGCTATGCTTTCAGAAACACTCAATTTGATTAGTCAAAAACAATAATAAAACAAAATAAAAAAAATTATTCATGTCGCATATATCATGTTGTTTTTTTTTTTTTTCCTGGAAAATGGGAATATATATATAGTTACTTATCAAAACATATATAAAATGTTTGCTTTATAAACAAATATATGCTTCGAGAAAATAACACATTTTTTTAATAATTTTATCTAATATGATTTTAGGGAAAAAGAAACATATAGATTTTCACTCATTAATACTTTATGGATAGTACTATGCTTTCAGAAACACCCAATTTGATTAGTCAAAAAAAATAATAAAACAAAATAAAAAAGAATTCATGTCCCATATATCATGTCTTTTTTTTGTTTCTGGAGAATGGGAAAAGGGTCTCTCATGGCCCCGGTTATAAAAAAAAAATATATATATATATATATAGTTACTTGTCAAAACATATATATTGTGTGTATAATTTTTGTCCTTTTGTCCCAAATTTTAGGGTAATCATATCTACGCCTAGAATTTACTTAACTGCTGCAAATGAGGTACTGATTGAATTATTATGCACATGCAATTATTTTATAAGAGCCTTTCAGACTTGAAAAGTAGATATCGGATTAAAGTTTAATTTTTTTGGTAAGGTAAATTTGATTATATCTATTTAATTTTTAAATGAATTTACAATTGAATATGTCAAGATTACATTTCAATTACGGATAGGAAAAAAAGGGTCTAGATTGAACAATTAGATTATATAGGTTTTTATCTTTTCATTATTTCCTCTTTCTTTTTTATTTGTAATTGAATTATTAATATACATTGTTGTCCAAAACTCAATCCTAACGAAGTACATATATGTACACCTGTATACAACACAAATTGAACTAAAACTAAAATTGAAAACAAATATAGAGCATCTTCAATGATGGATGCATAAAACCCTAATTAAATAATCAAATGCTCACCTACAACCTTCCTTGTGAGTGTCACCATCGTTTTGAGATTTACAACAACTACATCTAAACTAAGATAATAACTGTAGACAATATCTATGAATTCTAGGAATACTAACCGTTGCTTGAGAAGAAAGTCTCCCCTTGAGAATTGGGTTTTGGCGAGCGGTCGAAGATTAGAAAGAAGAAAGCCGAAGAGTTGCTACAAATAGAGAAGTATAAGAGAAATAAATTTCCCTTGAGAAGAAACTCTACTCTTGACCCATGAAAATGCCATGGAAAGCCGACCCCTTTGAGAATTGGGTTCCGGTGAGAGAGAAGAAAGTCCAAGAGTTGTAATGGGTTAGGAAACACATAAGAATAATAGGAGAATTAAATTAATAAAATTTATGAGGCATAAAGGGTATTTTGGACAAGATAAAAAATGTAAAACACTTTTCAAGAAAATACTATAACTCTATCCATAATCCTAATATGTCCATCAAAGAACTTCATCCAAAATAGAGTATAATTAACATGATAGTGTCTACCATTTACAGAGCATGTTATGCTTGAGTTAAAATCATATCACCTGTAATCAATGCATGCCACTATGATGCCTCTTTCTGATAACTGTAGTCCTAAAAGAGAACTCATGCTTTATAACTGCATCAACAGAAGGCTTCTCAGAATTTATAGAGGATAGATAAGCATGTACATAAATAGTTAGAAAGTGACAGTAGTAGAATTAATAAAATCATGCTCAACCAACCTTAATCCATGTACAAGTACAACATTTACAGTAGTAGAATTACAAAATCTTGTCCAACCAACCTTAATCCATGTACAAGGATAACGTTTAATTTTTTTCTTCAAGAAATCAGTTTCAGCCAACACATCATAAAAAAAATTTCTTATGGAAAAGCTTCAATTTTTCAATTAGTTCCAGCTCTACCTGCTCTTGCAAACATTCTAGTCCTACTCTAATGAGTAAAGGACATTTCCATATTCAATTACAATTAAAGATCATCTTTCATAATTATGTTAAATTTAAGAATAGGTACTTCCAATCACTTACTTACCAGTTAAATTTCTGAAATAACATATTTCAGTAATATTTTATTCACGGCATCCTTACAGAGCATGGAGCGCACTTGCATTATTGATCTGGGAGGCTCCAAGTATTTGTCCTACAGTGCATTCCCAAGCAACTGTTGCATTTCTGATGCAAACGTGTCGTCTAAAATCTGCAGATTCAAAAACACTTCTTAATTTACACGTAATGCACCCAGTGGCGGACATAAAGGGGGTCATATAACCACACCACACCAATCAAAAAAGTGCATTTCTAATCTTATTCAACTCTCTAACCCAGTAATTTTTACAAACCTAACCAATATAACCACACCAAGATCACCACCACACCTATTTGTTACTAAATTATAAAAAAAATAAAATAAAATAAAAAAAAGCCTATATTAATGAGGAAAAGTTGAATAAAAAAAACAAAGATTTCATAATTGATGGTATGTTATAGTTAAGTAAGGAATTGAGGCTAAAAGATATTTGGTGGAGAAGAAATACATTAGAAATTCACAAAGTAAAATAAAAACTATAAATTCTCCTAAAAATAAAGTAAAAGAAATGTAATCACCATGTAATCAATATATTAATGATTATGAAATAGAGCAGGCTTGAAAAAGGACATGAACCAGTAAGAAAGAGTTGATACATCTTAATTATATTCAAATCCCAAAAAGATTAGTAAAAATGATTCAAAAAATAGGGAAAAACTGCTAAATGAAACTTTTCTACTTTTTAAGTTGCTTAAGTGAATAATGAGGTTTACTTACCAGGAAAAAAGGATTTGTGAGGTAGATAATGGATACCTAACAGGCCATAGTGAACATAGGGAAAAGAAGGGACAATTTGAAATCAATAAGAACAAATGAACAATCATCAAGAATGTGAAGAAACAAATAGCATTACTGAAAAGCAGACACCATTAGGATAAAAGAAGAATGATTTGAAATTACAGCATGTGAAGAATATAATTTCAAATGCAAATATACATGACATATAACAACAAATTTGACTTTGAAATGACAAAGTCTATAGTTCAAGAATCAAACAGGCATATTTTCATTTGCAAAGAAATGAAGAGTTAGTTGGAAATGGAAAGCAGAGGTAGGACGATTTGAGGGCAAGATGAGAAGAAGTCATTTATGATGGTTCATCATGTGAAATGTAGAAAAATGACTCCATTTGCAAGGGGTACTATAATGATCCAAGTGGAAGGGGCTACAAAGGTGAAAGTAATGCCTAAAATAATTCATGCTAACAATCAACATATTATCTAATTTTTTTTAGTTTTTATCAACTTTCATACAATATGATAATTAATTATTAGTATTATAGGTAACTGGATCAGTAGAGCAAAGGAATAAATTCGAATCTTGGAATTTCCTTTCTATTGGTTATCCTTATCTTGTGACCATCTGGCTTATGGATGTTTAAATTTTTTGTTATTTTTTTAGTTGATGGAGTAGCATTACATTAGGATTTTTTCTATTATTGTATACACAGAAACTGAATTTCTATACAAACGATAATTTTTTTTCCATTCACAGGAAATATGCAAGGGAAGGTTCTGATCGTCATAAATTATAATCTCTGCCCAAATGTCAAATAACTATACTTGAGCTTGTAATAAGTTAGAGCAACATGACAAGAAAAGCATGGGGGAATGGATCATAAATAACAAAAGAATTATGAAGCCACAAATACAAAATCCAATTTTTGTTTGGGAAGAGGAAAATCATACACGATTGGTACATTATGTTCCAAAGCAAAGATTTCTATTGTAAATTTGTAAGAGAAAATATCATCCCAGCTTACATAAGCACCAAATTCTATCTAATTTGAGGTATGCTTCAACCATGATGTCAAAATCTATTGTGGAGAAATTACCCACAAAATTCTTTTGTAACAATCAAAGAACTAATTTTTATCTTAGAGTTGCATAATAGCATACCTTCTTGACCTTCTGTTGCAGTGACTACACATAGTTTATAATCTCATTAAGCATTATTGCTTTTCGAGTAATATTTAACAAAAAAATAACAACAAAGCAATCAATATTCAAAACAAAAACAAGATCTGATAATTCGAAGCTAGACCTTCTCAAGTTGCCTTATTACATCCAGAAACAAGTTCATATTTTCGTCAAAATCAAAAAGTGTAAAACAAAAATAATTCGTACTTTTATATATAGTATAATATAATATAATAATATAGATATAGATTAAACAAGTACATATTATCTTTGGCATAGCCTTTCCCAACAAATGATCCTTCCTTAGAAATGATCACTTTTTGGAAATAAAATAGAACTCTAAATCTATGATCAAATAGCTTTTTAATAGAAACATGACTCGTTTTACAATCCAGAAATATGATGAACATCATGAAGAGTAAGAATTAAGAATGACAACGAGACGAGACCCCCTCCTCCGACCCCGTGTACATGGTGAGTCCCCCATCCCGCCACTCAACCCCTCCCCCGCACCCGCCCCCGCCCCCGCCCCCCGAATGGACAATTTTAAAAAAGCACTGCTTGCTATTGCTCAAGAATTAAAAGTCTAAAACCAAAAAATTCATTAATATGTAACAAAAAAACCTGCTATTTTTCAAGAATACAACCTACTACTGCTCAAGTCTAATTAACAACAAACATTAATATTTAACCATCAATAGCATAGAAAAAATCATCAACCATTAACCACATGGGAAAATCATCAAACCATCAACAACTATAAACATGCTGCTCAAGTCTACAAAATAAAAATCCAAATTGTCCATCATTAGTTCATCATCACTAACATCCCAAGTCCAAACATTAGGAGGAAAAAAAACACCACCAATTGTTCATCGACATTAATTAAAATTACAAGACCAAGTCATCATTAGTTCATTACAACATTTATCCCAAATACATCAAAAGAGAATGTAGCTTCCGTTCAACGAATCACAAGATCTGTGATCATCCACAACTCAAAAAAGCAAGCCCGCAAATATAATAAACTCAAGATGTTAACTCAACTTTGACAATAATCTTCAAACAAACAATTAACACTAAAAATTCCTCTAATGCTCTTAGATTTCCTAGAACCAATAAATTAACATACCTCTGGTTAACTCTCTTAGACATCCAAAACATCACCATCAAAGGAAGCACAATCTTTGAATGCGGAACAATTTCTTATAAAAAACTTTCATATCATAAACTAATTAAAATAATTGAATTTTTATTTTTACTTACCATTTATGTCATTCTATAACCAACTTTGTGCACGCATCTCAGAGTTGCAAAAGGCTTGTTCAATTTCTATGGCAAGTTCCCAGCCTTGTTTGGCAACTTTTCTGGTTGATGGTTGAGATTGCTGAAGATTTCCTCATTTTTATCCTTCCAGATGTGCCCAACAATAGATGAGAACCTAGTATTCCAGTGAACTACTGTAATGTTGTCAAGGACTCTCACCTTTATTTCAGAAGTACCAACACTGAAATTCAACTTTGCAAGGCTTGATTCTTTGATATGCTCATTGATGACCTGTTTCAAAATAAATAAATATAGAAAACAACAGCAACAACAAAAAGTTGTTGAGATGAGTGCTACATCTACCACAGGAGGTGTTCCTTATATTAGAACTACCCATTTCTAGATTAGTCCTTATTTCTTCCACTGATGTATTAATAATTTATCTTTCATGTTTGCAATGTCTTCAAACTATATGATAAATAAAATTACAATGACTACTATATGCCACTTAATAACATTGTATGAAATATAAAAATTTAAAATCAAGTTTCATGCTTTAATTCAGTGCAATAATTGCAAATGTGACCTCTACAAATGGTGGTTTTGTTAAGTGGTCAGAAAGTAGAATGCAAGAGCTGCCTTGCAATTCTGCAAGATATCCCATTTTAGATCAGAAAATGATAGGTCAAACCATCCACATTGTGCACAAAATTATTTCACATGAAAATCTAATAGAAAAAAAAAATATAGACTTCAGTTGTGAAACCTCTGATGAGTATCCCATATCTAAATCCTCCCCTCTTTTGTTCGATAACATGAAACAAGTCTAGAAAAAAATTCAGCTCCGTTGAATCCATTCCAAATTGATCCTTATGTTAGGGATATGCAATATCTTTGACCAATCTTCGCCTTTATCATGACAGCGTTCCTTCAGTGCAGGACATCTCCTTACCCAGAAAAGCTGAAGTGAAGCTGGCATATCTTTTCCAGGCAACAAAGAGAGTTCTGGGCAATTCCATACGTCTAAAAGATATAGAGTACTGAGGTGCTGCATCTCTTCAGGTAGTGATGTCAAGCACGGACAAGATACAATTCGGAAAGATTTCAGTGTGGAGAGCAGATACTCATCCTTCAACGACTTAAATCGTGGGCAACAACAAATTTCCAAATATTCAAGTGAACTGAGCTTGTGCAAATTTTGCTCCTGAGTTAAAAAAGTGAGCTCATCACAGTCAATAATCTTTAGTTCTTTAAGTGATGCTAGGTTTTGCCAATAGTAGCGGTGTTGCTGGAAATTACAACAGCCACCTGTAGAGCCACCAATTGATATTAATGACATCACCAAATGAGAAATACCAATGCCATTTTGAGATTGTAGCTGCATAAAGATTTGTCAAACCTATAACAAAATAACCATATCCTTAGACCACATGCAGGAGTAGAGGGACTCACGTTCTGCTCGAGGCATCCTCTGGAGAAAGCTGGGATTTTTGCCGGATTGTATAGCATGATGGGCATTACTGGAGAATCATGGTAATGATTTGTAGAAAAAAAATTCAGGATGGAAAAAATAAAAGACCGTTCGCGAGGAAGAAAAGAAATTTGAAGAGTTGCGGCATTAAAAGTGTAAAACACTTTTTAGAGAAAACGCAGAAAAATTCAGTGTGGAAAAAATAGAAGACCGTTCGCGAGGAAGAAAAGAAATTTGAAGAGTTGCGGCGTTAAAAGTGTAAAGCACTTTTCAGCAACAACCTAAACAATTGGGAGGGAATCAATAAATCAAAAATGTAACTTTAAAGTCGAAATTCATCATAAGGAACATTGAGGAATACAAGAACAAAACTATAATCAAGGGTGCAAGAAAGAGGCATTGAAGGGTTCTGCAAACTGAACAAAGATCATAAATTTTATAAATCACCTTACCATGTTGCACCTACATTCTAAGATGAATGCTTTTTTTAGTAAAAATAACTTTCATCACAAGGATTGCAATTACAAGACAATTAAATTCCTGACAAGAAATCCTATTTAAGTCCATTATTATGCTGTCATCTATCAAATGATAAAGATTTAGATGCACCGTTACTATTTACTACCAATGCTACAAATATAATTACTCAACTAAATGGGTTAATCTATTGCATTGGCAAAACAGGGCAGTAGGCCTGTCAGAGCATTATTTAGAAGATGACAGGTTATTATGATCATTATGGTATGTGGAATGGAAATGGGAACGTAAATAGTCACTTATTATAGAACATGGTACGTTAGGAGTAAGCTTCTTAGAATCGCTTTGCTAGAACG
Source organism: Nyssa sinensis (assembly GCA_008638375.1). Lineage (NCBI taxonomy): Eukaryota > Viridiplantae > Streptophyta > Magnoliopsida > Cornales > Nyssaceae > Nyssa > Nyssa sinensis. Next base: position 5,637,254 of record CM018045.1, read on the forward strand.
AAATACGTTTATTTGAAACGTGATATGCTTTTCGATTGTATTTGTAATAATATTCATATGTGTGTCTATATATATGTATATATATATATATACACCAAAAAAATCTCACCAAATCCAAGCCATTATAAATAAAATTTCAATGATGTGTGTATGTATTTTCTTGTATGTTGTATGATTTTTTTGGACTTTTGATATTTTAGATTGGAACGCTAAATCTTGCGTTCCAAATCGCTAATGATTCATGTTGTGGATCGTGCGATCCCAGTTCACAATTCGCTAAGAAGGGAGCAAATTGTGGTAACAATGGGTTAACCACAGCAGATATGCTTGTGTAGAACCTGCACAATCCAATGAGGAAATAGTTCTTGTGTTACATATGATAAATTTCATACAAGTCAGATGCAAATCAACTCTAATCTGAACGAAGTTCATTATTTAATATATCTATGAGGCCATACTTTTGAAATCAAAGATGCCTCCTAATTGGAGATTGAATTGTTCTTTAATGAATATCAACTGAATCAACTGGATTGGTAAGCCATGTACGACAGTACGAGGCAGAAATTTCATGTCATTATAATGTCGTCCGCACCATTACGATCAAACTCCGGAGCTTGTTTGCACATTCAATCTGTAACCTAACCTCTCAGGCATTATATTATAAAAAACACTATTTATGTTAAATGTGTTTTCTTTTTAATAGTTTTATTTTGATAGAATTATAATCAGCAAAAGAAACCTTTTTGCAGAGGATTCAGGTTGCAAGTTTTGGTCAAACATTTTTTCTGCAGTGTGTCCAATATTACATCATTTTAGCAGGAAATTTTAATTATTAAAGAAAACCTGAGAGGAAATTTTTTTCAAGCTTCTTGGAAAAAAAATTAGAAAAGGAATATAAAAAAAAAAGTTTGTCGGCCAATGTAGTTGTTTCCATACATCAGCTAACCTGTGACCATCACCATGCCACACAAAGAAAAGTATTTCAACCATGAGTTCACACACAACCAAAAAAGCCTATTTAGAAGTGCTTAGATTTGGTTTCTCAAAAGTGACAATTCAGATTATGGCAGAGAAAGAAGATCAGAGAAGCTAAAAAGAACCTTCATATAAGTATCTATATCTGGATCTGGAACAATTGCTGCCTGTTTCTCCCTTCTGCTGACCTCAATCATTATCTCTTTGCAGGAAGAAAAGAAGTTATTTTAATTATCATGACTACCATACATTGATAAGGTGTCCACAAGTAAAATTATCTTTATTGTGTACTAAAACCAGAAATACCTGAGCGGCTTCCAACACCCTGACAGCAGGCTGCAAAATCAAGTGTTTCCCTCACAGTCATCTCAGGTATGTGTAGGTCATATTGGCTTATATAAGCAGAAGTTTTCTGAGGTTCAAACTCTTCCAGTTTGTATCCATTGTAAGAAACTTCCCCTCCAACCTATTAGAGAGGGTGGACAGACATAAACAATGTTTAAAGTAGGGCGCAAATATTAAAGCAGCTCTCAATGACAAATTAAAATATAACTCAAGATCTCAATAAGGTTATGGATAATGTTTACTTACTTATATTCAGACTGCCTACATTGAAGTAATGTATTAAACCCTATCAGAGCTAGTAGATAATTTATTGTGATAACTGAACTTGTTTTTTAATGGAATTCATCATCTGCTCACTTTGAGACATCTAAAAGGTATTTCTTTGCATTGCTTGTCAACTCAAACTTAAAAGCTATCCCAGAGTTGTAACCAAGACTAAATGAGAATGAATCACTTCTATGGACTGGGTGGTGCTTGGGAGTATATAATAGGTACAGGGACCAACAAAATCCAATTTTACAAGAAAATATTACTAATTAGATCCTAAAAGTTGAATACGAGTATATGTTACATACCAAGATACATCAGATATTATACATACATACATACAGACATACATACATAAATATATATATGCATATATTTAAGCATCCAAATGAAGATTAAATGACTTGAATTAGTACGATATGCACTGTGGGGTGCTTGGGACATAAGGACCAGCAGAATCAAATTCTTTAAAAGAAGAAAATAGTACTAATGAGAACCCAGAAAACTTGAATAAGATAATGATCAGGTCTAAACAAGTGCGTTCTTAGCTTTTTCACTGTTGTCAATTGTGTAGATTTGCTCTGTAAATTATTCTAGAGGATCATTATTTTATTCAAACTAATGGTTGTATTGGATCATCAATGGAGTAATCAGTAAGAAGATGAAACATAGAGAAAGTGAGAAACCTTGAGAGATTTGTCTAAATTTCCTGAACGTGCTTTTAGTAAAGATGTCTTGCCACATCCTGGAGGACCAAGCAGGAAAGTTGCTCTGCAACAAGATAAGCCTACTTTAGTAATCTGATTGAAAGGATTTCACTTTACTTGCTCTTTAAACTTTAGTAAAAAAGAACTCTTCCTCCAAAAAAGCATAACATACGAATAAGAGTTTATATACAAGGGAACCACCAACCTTAAAGGCATCATACCGAAAGCATCGGGATCGCCGGCGCCCATCGACAGGGACAGGATGTAGTACTATCCGGAAAGCGAGATCTCACCATTGCTACTCCTACTCGCCTGCCTCTGCCGTTCGACGCCGGATACGCCGCCGTCCCGACCCGACTCTGTTGTTGAATCAGCCGATGATGCACCAGCAGGCAGGGCAGAGGAGAAGAGAGAGTGGGAATTCGTGCTTCCCTTCTTTTCGCCGGACAGAGACTACGGAGATGCGCCAGCAGGCAGGGCAGAGGAGAAGAGAGAGTGGGAGGTGCGGCGAAGAGCATCCCTCCTAAAAATATCGGGGAGAAGGGAGAGCTGAACGGTTTGCAACCCGTGGCTTATTTAACTGATCTTGAATGACGGGGCGGTGTGAGGGGTATTTTAGTCAACTCAAGTGTAAAATATTTTGAAAGAAAACACATAAGAGGATGCATACATAGATAAGTAGTATAGATATAGATATAGATAGATATAGATATAGATATAGATATAGATTATATATCAGATAAGCAAAATCAAACTCCCAAGGGCCCCAACTTTATTTTTCATATTCCAGACCGAGTACGTCACCTTTCTTCAATCGGACTCTAACCTTATATTTTATCTATTTTATACCTTGCTTCAGCCATACCAATGTCCCTTGATACTTTTAGACTACAAAACACTTTAGTTGAAACAAAATGATACCTCTTTTGTCTTCCTTACTGTTTCTCCACCCTCTTTTGATTTCAATAAGAAAAAAAAAAGTAGTAGTTACTGTAACGCCCTGGCCCGTTTATCGGAAAATTAAGTTAGTTATTTGGTATTAGAAATTTGACGAAAATAACATAAGGAGTTACGAGAAATTAAACAAAAATATATATATATATATAATAATAATGATAATAATAATAATAATAATAATAATAATAGAAATAATAAATAAATAAATAAATAATAACAAGTAAAATAAAATAAGATAAATTAAATTAAATTTCTAAACAAGGCCTAAAAGAAAATAACAACAAGGAAGCCAAAATTGGAGCCAAAGGATTTGAACCCTTGACCAAGTGGGCAAGACCTTATGTATCCAAAAAATTACCAACTAGGCTAGTGGAATCTTTGTGTACCAATATACAAAGAAATGTATATAAATACAAATTTGATTTGGCCACCTCCCAAGTGACCAATAACCAAGCATGCAACACATCAGTCATGCATCACCCTATGCCCCATAGACCATAATGCCCATACACCCTATGACTTCATCTTCTCCCAACCAAAATCCATGCAAAGTAATCATGAACTTGGGAGATGTATTGAACAAGGAAATCTGATATTATTTACAAGTCTCCATATGTGCATTGGAGGGAAAACCAGACCTAGAGAGATCCTGCAAACTGATATTGGAAGAGAGGTTTAGAGAGAGAACCTTAGAGTGAGAGAGACATACACATAGTGAGTGCATGTTGTGTGGCCATTGAAGGAGCAAGGAGGAGAAGAGACTGACTTGAGGAGCACAACTGGACTGGACCTGCTCCATTGGAGGACTCAGCTTGAACACAAACCCAAGAGGAGACCATTGTACAAAGGTAAACAGTCCAAAATTTTTGAGAGTTTCTCTTTGGAATTTCGGTTACTGTTTTAGAATTTTGGAACGGTTTTGATGAATTGTTGAGGGTATAGATTACATGCATGGTAGATAGAAAATAAAACCTGGGTTGATTGCTCGTATTTTAGACCATCAGAACTGCCCACGACACCAAACAGAACCAAAATCCGCCATTGGAGGACCTGGACTGAGGTGGGTCTGATCTGACTTTCACCAAGCTTGGCTTGGATTATTTAGACTTAAAATAGACCTCAAGGGGACCTCAAATACCTAGACGCGCGACCCCAAAGACTCAAAATCGACCATCAACCCGCGAGTTGCAGGTTCGGGTTTAAAACCCAAACTCACGAAAGCCTTAGTTAAACTGGGATCTTTGGGCAGGGACTTGAACCCCAAGATCCATAGGTCACAACGCAAGAAACCCCATGAGTTTTGGACCAAAAACGGACCCTCACGAACCAGTTGCAGGTTTCGGATTATCATCTTGAAACGGGGCCATCGAGCTCGATTTGAAGCTCTAAATCGATGTTAAATAGTTAATGGGACTACCAGTAGTCGATTAGGACGAGAACCAGTGGAAATGGGTGCACAAAATATCACGAAATTGAAAAGAAAATAAAACAGGAAATTAGGGCAACACGGGGGAAGAAAGAGGAAGAAGATGAACAGTGTGGGTCGGGTCATGGAGCGGTATCGGGTCGGGCCCCGACCCGACCGAGAAACGGATAACCCATTTAAACCGAACTACGTCGTTTTGATGAAAATTGATTTTTAATCTCTAGGGCTGACGTCATCATGAAGTCAGCATTATTTCTTGAACCGGTTAAAATCGGATTGGCTCAGTCCGGTTCACTTAGGGGCCAACTGAACCCTTTGGTTCAGTTCAATACTTTTGGGAATTTGTAATTGACCCCAACTGTTCTGGGGAATTCCATTCTGGCCCAATTTCTGAATATTTGGTTCATTTAGGTCCCTGGAAATTTAATAATTAATAAAATAAATTATTTAATTAATTTATTAATTAAGTAAAATGACTAATTTACCCCTAGGTCAAATATAGATCAAACAAAGTCCGATTAAAGTAAATGAATAGTGTATTTTGACTATTTCGGGCATTCCGGACCCAACGGTGAAGTCCGATTTTTGAAATTAAGTCCCGAAAATTAAGACACGTAAAAGTATAAATTACCATTTTATCCCCAATGATACCTAGGGCCAATTGAATATAAAGGGTAGTCCATTTTGACTATTTGGGGCAATCCGGACTCAACGGTAGAGTCCATTTTGGCAAACGAAGTACCGAAAAATATGACACGTAAAAATATAAAATTACCAAAAATACCCCTAGACTTAAAATAAACTACCGATACGCAAATTCAAATCTAGAAAAACCTAAACCAATTATCTTCTACACTTTGAACCTAACGGAGACAGCCTTGTGAGGAAATTGGAAGAGAGAGGGCTCTAAATTGACTGTTAAATTATGTTATACTTTGAACGAGAAAATAATAAGGTTTTGAATGGTGATTATAGGGACCCTCGTTAAGGAAGGATTTTTGGAAAATTGCTTTTGGGACTTCAGGTGAGTATTTTCATACCATGTTGAGGTGGATTTTATTTATAGATATAAATATCGAACTCTTGTATAATTTGAAAATAGATCCTTCTGTTTGAAATCGATTTGAATGACTTATTGACATTGCCATTTCTTGATAGTTTGTAAAATGCTCATGATACTATAACAGTTTTTCTCACTAATCCTTGAACCGTTTTGATTAAAGGCTAAATATGATACTCTTAATTGAATAATTTAGATTGTCATTGATGTTATTGATTTTGGAAATGATTTTGATGCTTTGAATAATAAAATCTTCTATGATCTGTCATTATCGAATAGATTGTGACTTTATTGAACCCTAACCACGGGGTATATGAGTGGTACTATTGAATTTGATCTCAGTCAGCGAGGTTCTAATTTGCTGGCATTTGAACCCTAACCACGGGGTATATTGGTGGTATTTTTGAATGTGATCTCAGTCAGAGAGGTGCTAATTTGCTGGCCATAGAAGATGAATTTTATTGATTTGAACTTTTATGATTATCGAATGTGAACTATGATTGAACCTTGAATCTTTGAATTGAGAACTATTGAATTACGATTTTGATTATCAAACTATGAAATTTGTTATCGAACTATGTTACCGAACCATGAGGTTGATTTTGAACTATGACTATTGAATTTGAAAACGACTTTGAATCATAACTATGATAGAGTTACAATATTATACTACAATGTTGATTTGATTATGACTATTGATATTGAAAACGACTTTGAACCATAACTATGATTGAGTTACAATATTATACTACGATGTTGATTTGACTATGACTATTGATATTGAAAACGACTTTGAACCCTGTTTGAATTATAATACTAATCTTTAGTAACAACTTATTGGATCATTATTTGATTGTGCTTTGTTATCGATTTTGATTTACGAATATGATTGAACTGAGATTATGATAATGATCTTGATACCATTCACTGATCTGTTGTACTTGATATGACGTATTTTAATTCCATTTGAGTATATACATTTCAGACTCTACTACATAGTAGTTTTGAAACCCTTGGCATGTTATGGAAGTACTCATTGGGCTTGTTGAAGCTCACCCCATCCCTTAACATTTTTCAGGTGAGGATTAGACAAACTTGCTTTCAGGTGATGCAGGATAAGTGCTTAAGGGTTGAAGCAAGTTCTTTTGATGGGTCCTCGACCGAAGATAGATTAGACATTTTGGATTTTGTGTATTAAGTTGTGTAATGTTATGCTAACTCTTGACTTGAAGACTACGACCTTTGATGATAGTATTTGAATCGACCGATTTGGTTATGTAACTTATTTTGTGAAGACAGGAAAGAAAAAAAAAAAAAATATTCCGCTGCGTAAATGGTTATATTAAAAATATCGTGATTATTGAATTGTGATTATTGAAATAGGCCTCGGTGGCCGATCACGAACCTTTAATCCGCATAAGCCGGGTTTCGGGTCGTGACAGTTACTGTCATGCTATACGAGCTATATTTTAGTAGACTTCGTATATCACATGACAATGTATTTTTTTAATGACACTTTGTCAAATATATTATATTTTATTAAAACAGATCAAGCATGTCACACATGAGATAGTATTATAAAGACATATTATCATATTGTTGTTCTAATTCCATCCAACAGTTTTTTCTTCCTGCCGTTTATATATATTCACTGCAAAACACCCAGCAAATATCATTCTTCATTCACATATCTAGTTAATTACAAGTTGACGTGACAATTTGTAATCTCAGGTATGCTCTACATGCCCTACATTACGTACCATTTAATGTTTTCTTTAATAATTTATTTGGTTAACTAAATGATCACCCACCATGTGTGTTCTTTGAAGCAGAACACTCTCGGTAGCTAATCAAAGATATTTAACCACAGATTAAACAGTCAGCGCTCAGTCACACACACCAGTCAAATGGATCCTATATTGTACAAGGCTGCTGTGGAGGGCAACATTGATGTCGTCGTGCAGAACAAGGACCAACTTGATGTCAAAGTGACCCCAAATAACAACACTATCCTCCATGTTGTTGCACAGTTTCACAACAATGCAACCTGTGTCAAAGAGATCCTTACACTCCAATCCTCACTGCTACGTTGGGTGAATGTAAAACGTGAAATTCCACTTCATATTGCAGCAAGGGAAGGACATTACGATGTCATCTAAGCCCTCATTGAATGTGCGAAAGCACTAGGTGAAGAACTCGAAAGTGGGATCGGATTAGCCAAGGAGATGCTGAGGATGACGACTGAGGACGGAGACACGGCCTTGCACGAGGCGGTGCGAAATAATCATCTTGATGTGGTAAAATTCTTGACACTAGAAGACCCAGAGTTTTCACAGCCAACCAATAATGCCCAGGAGCCTCCGCTTTACCTGGCTGTTGAGAGAGGACACTGTGACATTGCGTCCGAAATCTTAAGAACTTGCACATCACCAACTTACAATGGTCCCGATGGTAGAACAGCTTTGCACGCTGCAACAATTTGGGATTGCCAAGGTAGTTGATATACCACTATGTGACACACCAACCACTGCATGACACGTGCAACCGCAAGATCGGTTCATGACCCATAATAGAGCTCAGGCTCGGCCATATAACTTGTGTTCGGTCGCCCAGCTCGGGCTCGGCCACATAACTTGTGCTCGGTCGCTTAGTTCATGTTCGGCCTTATAATCCGTGTTCGGCCATTTAGTACATGCTCGGTCATACATCTCATCCTCAGTCAGTCAAGGGCATAACCTACATGGGCCGAGCTCACAGTATCAAAGCAAGACAGTTCTCCCATAAAGACTAACTTGTATAGATGCAAGCTTGCAATACAACACATCAATGATCAGACCTACTCATCGCTTCAGTAAGCACCAAGTAGGAAATAAGGAAGCTATCTCCAACAAGGAAACTGCCACACTAAGTTACCATATTCAACAAGGTAACTGATATCTCCAGAGATCCAATCCCTATATTCATGGCTCCAAATCCTAATCAACTTAGGAGAGATATTGCCTATAAATTCAACCCTAAAGGTACGCTTTACTTTCATGCTCATTATTTTGGCTTTCATTACGAGTCTTTCAATTCAATTTATTGACTTAAGCATCGGAGCGGCTACCGCCGGAGCCAACCCGGTGGTCCTCTGATCTTCTGTTTCGAGTGTTTCGCAGGGAGCCGAGCTTGGATCTCACGTGGGCCAAAAAGTGCAGCATCAGTTTGGCGCCGTCTGTGGGAAGCGACAATCACCAAGTGCTCTACTCAATCTAAGCTCATCTTTCGTCTATCAGAGGGATTATGGCTCCCAACTTGCGACCCAGGAATAACACTCAAAACCCTCATCCTCAACCAACTGCTGGACGAGGAAGAGGGCGAGTGAATAACCCTGCACAGGAAGAACTAATCGAAACTAGGCGGCAGAACCAGTTGCTACGGGAACAGCTTTTGACCATGACCAGGACCCTGGCAATGTTCACCCAGAATCATGAAACCAATCCTCAAAATCCACCCGTTGTCACTCAACAGCAGCAGCCTCCGGCGGCCGCCGGTGTTCATATAGACCCCCAGCCGTCGTCGGCAGCCGGTCGAGGGATTCCCGCCTTTGTCCCGGAGGTCCATTATCGAAGTACTACCCGACCCCCCGTCCCGGGGGCCTCGGGAGTAAACTACGTTCCACAAGGATCACCTCCTCGAGTAGTTCCTGTACCACCAGTACCAGAGAATCAGAACAACCCCCCAGTAGCGGGCCAAGATCAGCCTACCCATATAGGCCCTGAGGCCGTGAGACCTGCCTCGCAGCAACCTGTTTTACCAAGAGGGTCAGTAAGAGCCGAGGAAGTTGCTGAATCAATAGACCGTACTGCTATCATAAGGGGTGCCCAGTATCCAGAACAGGACGAGCTGGCCAGATTGCTCGGGAGGTCGGCCACCCCGTTCACCAATGCTGTCATGGCCGAGGAAAGACCCAAGAAATTTATCGTCCCTAAATTCACCCCTTATGATGGGACTGGGGACCCGGGGGACCACCTCTCCCACTACCAGCACACCATGGCTTTGCACGGCGCTTCTGATGCCTTCTTATGCAGAACGTTCGTAACCAGCCTCAATGGTACCGCCCTAAAGTGGTTCCACCACCTCCCACCGAACTCAGTATCTGGCTTTTATGAGCTCGGCAGAAGGTTCTTGGACAGATTCATGACTAGCAGGAGGCTAAGAAAGGGTCCGGAATTCCTTCTGAACATAAAGCAAACGAGGGAAGAATCGCTCAGGGGGTATATAGCACGCTTTAACGCCGAGCTCACTGAGGTAACAGATTGCAGCCCCGGTTTCCTAGTGGCTGCTCTAGCCGCTGGACTTGCTCAAGGAGGGTTTAGAGACTCCCTGACCAAAAGTCCCCCTGCGGACATGGCAGCACTCATGGACCGTGCAAGGAAGTACATCAACCTGGAGGAGGCCAGGGACACCTCTAGAAAGGTCAAAGAACAAGCTCAGAAAGACGATCACAAGAAAGATAGTCAAAAGAAGGACACCAGCTCGGCCAGGAAGAGAGTCAGGAGCCCAGAAAAAAGGGGGGCCCCCAGAACCTCCTTCAATTCTGGACTAAGGGAATTCAACCACTTCACTCCTCTAAACGCCTCTCCGTACAACATATTGAAGCAAGTAAGATCTCGAGAAAATATGAGATGGCCGGAGCCTTTGAAAGGAGACCCCAGCTATCGAGATCAGACCAAATATTGTGACTTTCACAAAGACCGAGGGCACACAACCAATACCTGCAAAGCTCTCAAGCATGAGATTGAGCAGCTAATAAGGAGAGGAAGGCTGCAGGAGTTCGTCAAGCAGGACGGAGGACAGAACCCCCGTGACGAACGACCCCAGCAGAGAAAAACCGACCAGAGGCAGGAGCAGAAAGGAGGCAGGAACGAACCCCCACAGAACAATCAGGTGATCTATGTCCTACACGCAGATTCCCCTGCAACAGGCACCTCTAACAGGTCAAGGAAACGATATGCTCGGGAGGCCAGGTCTGCTCCCAACATCATGCAGGTCGCTAACTTGGAGAAAAGGTTAAAGCCCTTGCCGGAAATCCAATTTACGGATCACGACCTTAGGGGAGTTCATTGTCCTCACAGCGACGCCCTGGTTATCTCCCTTAAGATCGCCAACTTCGATATCCGGAGAGTTCTCGTCGACACTGGCTGTTCGACCAACGTACTGTTCTACGACCCTTTCAAGCATATGAAGCTCGACCCCAATAACATTAAGCCCACGAGCATAATCATGACGGGCTTTGATGGAAACACTAACACTCCACTAGGAAGGGTCGATCTGGCCACCACTGCGGGTGAAGGGGATGGACAGAAGACCACGATAGCCGAGTACATGGTCATAAAAGCCAAATCTCCCTACAACGTCATAGTTGGAAGGCCCTGGCTACATGAGATGGGAGCGGTCACCTCAATCCTCCACCAATGCTTAAAATACGTTCACAATCAGACAGTCTACTCCATCAGAGGATGCCAACCGACCTCCCGAGAGTGCCACGCCCTCGCACTCAAAGCTAAGGCCCCCAAATAGCAATTACTGCACGCCCGTGTGTGCAAGGATGCAATCTACCCTTGCTGTCACGAGGCAGAAGACTGTCCCTCCAAAATTGAAGAACCATTGAGCCCCAGAGGAAGGGATAGCAGAGCCAAACCTATAGGGGAGCCTATTAAAGTCCTGGTCAGCTCAGAGGATCAGGGACGTTACCTGCAGATAGGTCCCGACCTGACACATACCGAGCAGGATGAGCTGGTCAAGTTTTTGAAGAAAAACCTCTCCGTATTTGCCTGGGAGACAAGCGACATGGAAGGGATAGATCCCGACCTGATCACGCACAGACTAATGGTGGATCCAGACCATCCACCAGTGAGACAAAAGAGAAGGCCTCTCGCTCCAGAACGGCATCAGGTCATCAACGACGAGGTTCAAAGGTTGCTCAACGCCAACATGATACGAGAGGTATCTTATCCTGATTGGTTGGCCAACACTGTTCTGGTAAAGAAGAAGAATGGTAAATGGAGAGTCTGTGTCGACTACACAGATCTCAACAAAGCATGCCCAAAGGATAGCTTCCCTCTTCCACGAATAGATCAGTTAGTCGATGCAACTGCAGGGCACGAGCTCATGAGCTTCATGGATGCTTATTCTGGGTACAATCAAATACAGATGCATCCTCCCGATCAAGAGAAGACTTCATTCATCACCGAACGAGGTCTCTATTGCTACAAAGTGATGCCGTTCGGACTAAAGAATGCTGGAGCTACCTACCAACGTCTTGTTAATAAGATGTTCGGCTCCTTGATCGGCAGCACTATGGAAGTTTATATCGACGATATACTGGTCAAGAGCCTAAGGAAGAGCAGTCATTTCCAACACCTAGCACAAACCTTCGACATCCTCAGACAATATAAAATGAAGCTCAATCCCTCAAAGTGCACCTTTGGTGTAACAAAAGGGAAATTCCTTGGGTACATAGTCTCTCAAAGAGGTATAGAAGCAGACCCGACTCAGATCGGGGCTCTGATCGGACTGAAATCCCCAAAGGCCCGAAAGGACATTCAAGCTCTGAACGGCCGGATAGCAGCTCTCAGCAGATTCATCTCCAAATCCACGGATCGGTGTCTACCCTTCTTCAAGGCTCTGAAAGGTAACAAATCTTTGCAATGGACTGACGAGTGTGAAAAATCCTTTCAGGAACTCAAAAGATACTTGGCTTCGCCCGAGCTCTTATCAAAACCAATCCAAGGAGAAAGGCTGCTTCTCTATCTCGCAGTCTCTGAGAACGCTGTCAGTTCGGTACTGGTTAGGCAAGACAGGAGCGTGCAGAGGCCCATCTTCTATGTCAGCAAGGCATTACTAGACACAGAAAAGAGGTACCCCGAAATTGAGAAGCTAGCCCTTGCTCTCATAGTTTCTGCACGGAAGTTGAGACCATACTTCCAAGCACATCCCATAGAAGTTCCGACTGCCTACCCACTGAAAGCAGTCCTAAGAAAACCAGAAGTATCAGGACGGTTGGTCAAGTGGTCAGTGGAACTGGGGGAGTTCGATTTGTCCTACATTCCACGAGTCTCAATTAAAGGGCAAGCCTTGGCGGACTTCGTCGCAGAATTCACTCCCGCGCTGCTAGGCAAAGCTCAAGTCTCAGACGAGGTGGGGACTTGGAAGTTGTATGCTGATGGATCATCCATGACCGAGGTGCCGGAGCAGGGCTAGTACTACACTCTCCTGATGGACTTACAACCGAAAGGGCAATTAGCTTGGGGTTCAGAGCCTCCAACAACGAAGCGGAATATGAGGCCCTTATCTTAGGAATGAAGCTAGCTCAGGAGTGCGAGGTACAGAGCCTCGAGGTATTTTCTGACTCCCAACTGGTGGTTAGCCAGGTTCAAGGAGAATACGCCATCAAGGATGAAAGAATGCTCCGATATTCGGAACTAGTCAACTTGCTAAAACATTCCTTCCGAGCATTCTCAATCCAAAAAATAGAAAGAGGACAGAACAGCCGAGCCGATGCCTTAGCAAACATGGCATCTCACATAAAAACGGGGGTGGAGTCAACGATAAAGTTCTCTCACCAGCCAAGGCCTAGCACCGAGGAGATCCAGGTCGCCCAAGTCGCGGAACAGCCTCAGAACTGGATGACTCCTATACTCCAGTACCTGGAGGAGGGACTCCTCCCAGAGGACAGAAATAAGGCAAAAAGAATCCGCATCAGAGCAGCTCGGTATCTTGTCCTTAACGGAAAACTCTACCGAAGGTCTTACACTCAGCCATTGTTAAAATGCCTAGCACCTGAAGAGTCTCAATATGTCTTGGCAGAAATCCATGAAGGAATCTGTGGAAATCACAATGGGGGGAGAACCATAGCCCACCGAGCTCTAACCCAAGGCTACTACTGGCCTGGGATGCTGAAGGAAGCAAAGGAATATACTCGAAAGTGTGACAAATGCCAGAGGTTCGCCCCCTATCAGCATCAGCCGCAACATGAGCTCATCCCCATTACTAGCCCATGGCCCTTTGCACAGTGGGGAATGGACATCATAGGACCATTACCTAAAGCCAAGCCGAACAGGAGATACCTATTGGTGGCTGTTGACTACTTTTCAAAATGGGCCGAAGCAGAACCACTGACTCGCATCACTGAAAAAGAGATAAAGAGTTTTACTTGGAAAAATATAGTCTGCAGGTTCGGCATACCTCATGTGATCGTCTCAGATAATGGCACGCAGTTCACTGGGAAAATATTCAAGAAATTCTGCCAGGACCTAAACATCAAACAACACTTCTCCTCCCCTGGTCATCCTCAGGCCAACGGGCAGGCCGAGGTCACCAACCGAACTATCCTCGACGCTCTCAAGAAAAGATTAGAGGAAGCTAAAGGGGGATGGGTCGAGGAACTCCCTGGGGCACTCTGGGCCTACCGGACGACCAGGAGAACTCCAACATCGGAAACTCCCTTCTCCCTAGCCTACGGAACTGAGGCAGTAATCCCTGTTGAGGTCGGCATGCCGACCTTAAGGGCTGAGGCTTTCAACGAAGAGACCAATGACCAACAGCTAGCAGAAAATTTGGATTTGCTCGAAGAAAGAAGAGAGCAGGCCGTAATCAGAATGGAAGCATATCAGCGCAGGATGGTTAACCGCTCAAAAATTGGCCTCAAACCTACCAATTTCCAAGTTGGGGACCTCGTCCTAAGAAGGGTTTTCCAGAACACCAAGGACCCCACCATGGGGAAGTTATCACCAAACTGGGAAGGTCCCTACAGAATTATCAAAACAGTTAGACCGACCACTTATTGGTTGGAAAGCATGGATGGGAAACCTGTTCCCAGGCCTTGGAACATGGAACATTTGCGAAAATATTATCAATAAAGTACTTTCTTTTTATTTCAACATCTTTCGTGAAACATCTCAATGTACAGACCTCTCAGGTCTGGTCCATCTTAATGCACAGGCTCAGGTCTGGTCCATCTCAAATGCACAGACTATAAGTCTGGTCCGTCTCAATGTACAGACCTCTCAGGTCTGGTCCATCTCAAATGCACAGACTATAAGTCTGGTCCGTCTCAATGTACAGACCTCTCAGGTCTGGTCCATCTCGAATGCACAGACTATAAGTCTGGTCCGTCTCAATGTACAGACCTCTCAGGTCTGGTCCATCTCAAATGCACAGACTATAAGTCTGGTCCGTCTCAATGTACAGACCTCTCAGGTCTGGTCCATCTCAAATGCACAGACTATAAGTCTGGTTCGTCTCAATGTACAGACCTCTCAGGTCTGGTCCATCTCAAATGCACAGACTATAAGTCTGGTCCGTCTCAATGTACAGACCTCTCAGGTCTGGTCCATCTCAAATGCACAGACTATAAGTCTGGTCCATCTCAAATGTACAGACCTCTCAGGTCTGGTCCATCTTAATGCACAGGCTCAGGTCTGGTCCATTTCAATGTACAGACTTCAGGTCTGGTCCATCTTAATGTACAGACTTCAGGTCTGGTACGTTTCAATGCACAGACCTCAGGTCTGTTCCATCTTAATAAACAAAATCCCTAAGTCTGATCTATCTTGATATATGAGGATGATGTTCTGTTGCAAGAACACGAAACTAGGTGCCGGCAGTTATAAACAGGCGAGGAAAACTCTAAGTGCTCAGTCACACTGACCATCAAAAAATCCTTACAAATACAAGTCGCTCAGTTCGGCAATCAAGCTCAGGTTCCTGCTCTAAAAGATCAGAGTAACTGTCTTGTACCAGTTTCTACGACTGTTAATCAGAGATCAGATTGATTAATTATTATTCAAGTCATCTTTCTTAAAGAAAATCCATGATTCAAAAACCCCTCCAATACCAAGAGTTCGGCACAAGATGGTTATTACTACACATTACTTCAGGATTGCCATAAGTTAGTTCTGGAGACAACCCATGGTCGGTAAAAACAATACTCTGGGTTCCGAGCAGGTTTACTTGTGTCATAATACAAGCATCACAGGCCGAAGTCCGTTCATACACAACAAAACATTGATACATATTTAGAACAGAACTCAAAGATTGCCAACAATCAAAGAAAGATAGAGACAAAAACTGAAGAGAAGATATTTTCATTAATATTTGAGCTCGGTTACAAAAAGATGAAACAGGACTACAAAAGTTTTTCCTAAACTAAGGGGCTTGCAGATCCATCGTCCTGATCACCATCCTCGTCCTCGTCATCGTCGTCAATCCCAGACAGGTCAATATCCGGGTACTTGGCAAGAAGCTTGGACTTGAAGTTGTCATAACCGAGCTGCGCAATAGTATCACCCATCTTCTGAAGCTCGGTCTTCAACCTGGACTCGGTCTCAACCTTGGCCTCATCAACTTTCTGAACAAGTGAAGACTGAAGAGCACTGTTCTCCTCCTTCAGTTTGGTCAGGTCCTGAAGAAGGGAGTCTCGTTCAGATCGCAAAGAATCCCTCTCAAGTTTAATAGAATCCCTTTCGGATTCCATAATTGAGAAGCAATTCCTCGCCTCCTTCAGCTCGTCCTCGGCTGTGGTGGCTTGAGATTGAGCCGTACCAAGCTGAAGCCTGGCTTCATCCAGCTCCTCCTCCAACCTCTCCACAGCCTGGAGATCCACCGTGGCCTCCATTAAAGCAGCCAAGCTATGGAGGGTCTGCAAAAATAATAAGACGTATCAGTAAAGAGGAAAAGGAAGAAGAGCACAAAAGCAGAAAGGTCGGTCGTTACCTTCAGATGAGCCCTCATGGCACCGGCCACAGTCTTCTCAGTACCCTTCCTGGTGCTGCAGGAAGGGATGTCAGTACAAGGGGCCTCAGCCCAGAAATCTTCAATGGCCTGATGGACGGCCTTGTATCCATCAGGCATGTCGGTACCCACCTTCGCCTTACCCCTCTGTTGAGATTTTTGGGCCGAAGAGGGGACAGGCCGAAGAACCGCCGTACCCCTCTGAGGGGCAGAAGAGGGTTCCCCGATCACCACCCCCTTTTGAGGGGCAGAGGAGGGCTCCCTGATCACAACTCCCCTCAGAGGAGGTCGGGAAGAGGGAGAAGCAGAGGAGACCGCCCCCTTCTTGGGAGGCACAGATGGGGAAGGGTCGGTCGTCCTCGTCTTCTTCGAAGAAGACGCAGTGGGAGGGGGCTGGCTAGCCACCCTCTTCTTCTTTGACAACCCCCATTTGCCAGCAAGGGATTTGAGGACGTCGTCAACAACACCCTTATCCTTGGGAGGCATTGTAGGGCCTGAATGAAGAATGGCTCGGTAATCCCGGTTTGAAGTCTGGAGGAGTCTCTTGTATTGGTCTTTCAAAACAGGGGTAAATTGCGGCCTCTTCTTGACGCTCTTGGCTACATAAAAGAGTTTTGAACAGAGGTCAGTCAGATACACAAAGGACAGGCACAAAACAAAATTACAGAAGAAAAGGGTGTCTCACCCATAAACCCCGTGCTCCGGGGGAACGTGGAGAACTGGTCCTCAGGGTCGGTCACCTCCCATTTTCCACCAACAAAAAAGAACCGATCCTTCCAAAATTTATTGGAGGACGGCACGAAAGTCAAAGGCCGGAAGCCCTTGTCAAACGACATGTAGTAGAGGCCCTCCGCCTTCCTATATTTAAGATCCATTTTACTACGGATCAAGTCTAAGGAGACCTCAACACCATTCAGGCGACCTAGGGCCATAAACCCTAACAGGTGCCTCCAACTGTTCAAAAGCAGATCGGCCGGGCAGAGATTGAACCAACAGAAAAAATCCCTAAGCAGTCTAGGGAAAGGAAGGCGTAACCCCATCTCAAACCAAGCGGTATAAACACAAATTTCCCCATCCTGAACTTCCCAAGGGTAGTCGAAGTCATCAGGAGCCCTAAGGGTGACATTTGGAGGAATCTCATACTTCTCCCTAATAACCTCCAACCAAGAGGACGTTACAGCACTCTCTACCTGGGAAGACCGACCTGAGACCTCACCCTCTCTATCCCTAGACTCCGAGAAGGCATCAACTATTCTAACTGAGGGACTAGAGTGAGTCTCCTCCGATTCAGTCCCCGAGGAAGTGCTACCCCTAATTAGGGTTTGTGACAAGGAAGGAGCTTCCGGAAGGCTCCCCGACCCATTACCAACATCAGAAGATGCCGAAGAAGTCGACATTTCAAAATAACCAAAAGGAGAAGAAGAGAAAGTGAAAAGATGAACGAAAACACTAAAACCGAACCTGAATCAAAGTGAGGGACTTCGGATGGATGGGATTCTTCACAAGGTAGCTTGCTGGTTCGACAATGACGGATGTATATCTCGCTTTGCAAAATCGAAGATGGTAAAAAGAGTCGTACAAAGCTCTTTCCCCCTTTTATATACATTCGGAGAGTAATGGCTACCCAGGCGAACCGCCACGACAGTATCGCAACAATAATGATTTGAGAAACCCAAAAACCGGCTGCGCAATAAATGGTGTACCAACGGACGTCTAGGAAAACGAGACGACAGAACGCGTGACTTTTCGGGCACTCTTAAGACCTTAGTTATCCCCCGAGCCCCAACTAAGGCTTGGGGGGGGAGTAACTGATATACCACTATGTGACACACCAACCACTGCATGACACGTGCAACCGCAAGATCGGTTCATGACCCATAATAGAGCTCAGGCTCGGCCATATAACTTGTGTTCGGTCGCCCAGCTCGGGCTCGGCCACATAACTTGTGCTCGGTCGCTTAGTTCATGTTCGGCCTTATAATCCGTGTTCGGCCATTTAGTACATGCTCGGTCATACATCTCATCCTCAGTCAGTCAAGGGCATAACCTACATGGGCCGAGCTCACAGTATCAAAGCAAGACAGTTCTCCCATAAAGACTAACTTGTATAGATGCAAGCTTGCAATACAACACATCAATGATCAGACCTACTCATCGCTTCAGTAAGCACCAAGTAGGAAATAAGGAAGCTATCTCCAACAAGGAAACTGCCACACTAAGTTACCATATTCAACAAGGTAACTGATATCTCCAGAGATCCAATCCCTATATTCATGGCTCCAAATCCTAATCAACTTAGGAGAGATATTGCCTATAAATTCAACCCTAAAGGTACGCTTTACTTTCATGCTCATTATTTTGGCTTTCATTACGAGTCTTTCAATTCAATTTATTGACTTAAGCATCGGAGCGGCTACCGCCGGAGCCAACCCGGTGGTCCTCTGATCTTCTGTTTCGAGTGTTTCGCAGGGAGCCGAGCTTGGATCTCACGTGGGCCAAAAAGTGCAGCATCAGTAGTTACCAAATTTGTTCAATTTCTCCCAACTGTTTCGACATTTAGAGATTAGAAAATTAGTAACAATGGATCTCAAAAGTAATGTTGTGTCCGAAAAATCAAAAATAATGTATTGGCAAATATAATTTTAATATATTTAAAAAGAAAAATTATTTAGCTCCAAATTCAATGAGTTCTCCTAGTCGGATACGTGTCTTAAATGCAATCTGTCACATATACAATACACTTGTACTTTTTAATTTTATTTATTTATTATTTTTTAGTTATAACTAATAATCACATGATATATATATATATATATGTATATGATTGTATGTGTGACACATCACATTAAAAATATAAATTGAGTATATATAACATTTTTCTTATTTAATACACTAGAAATGTTCGGTCCATTAGCCTTAAACTCCATAATTCCATTTGTTTCTCTTTCAGGATGCACGAAAATTTTGTACGACCGGAAGCCATCGCTAATCAAGGAAGCAGACAAAAATGGGTGGACACCACTTCACTATGCCGCAAAACTTGGTTATAAATTAAGGGTCAGCCAACTACTTGATCTGGATAAATCAGTGGCATGTCTTATTGCAGAAGAAGATGAAAGGATGACAGCTCTTCATATTGCAGCTAGTGAAGGCCATGTAGACGTAATGAAAGAACTTTTGTTACGTTGTCCAGATTGTTGGGAAATGACAAATAGTACAGGCAAGAATATTCTTCACACTGCAGTTCAGAGTGAGAAAAAAGAAGCAATCGAATTCATCTTAGAGAATTATTGGCATAAGAGTCTCATAAACCAGAAAGATGTTGATGGGAATACACCTCTTCATCTATTTGCTATGTCCAAGAATAAGTCCTTGTCCAATCTGGTGAAGCACCCCAAAGTAGATAAGAAGGCCTTCAACAGAAAAAACTTGACTCCTCTCGACATACTAGAACCACTTGATATTGTAAGAAAGGTAAGGATCATGTTCACTTTCCTTCTTTGACAAATTAACACTACATGCAATATATATAATGGTGAAAGCAAAAGGGAAGAAGAGTTAAATCAAATCAAACTAACAACCAATAATTAAAGAAGGGTTAAATCCATGTAAATGCTGGTGGAAGAGGCCTGTTTCATTTTATTTTATTAGACAGCTGACTTTTGGCATAAACATTTTGAAAAACAAGACTGCATTTTTTAATGGATCAAATATAAAAATGCAGCGTAACATTGAAAAGGAACTGAGAAGTGCTGGTGCTGTTCTTGGTTTGCGAAACGTATTCAAAGCATATAATGATGCAATAACTGCTAGAAACAAAGCTCGTGAGGACGAAGAGGGCGTGATACCCAGAAATACCAGGGAAGTAGCTAACACCCATTTGATAGTGGCTGCACTTATAGCAACCGTAACCTTCACGGCCGGTTTCACTGTGCCGGGTGGCTATGAAGACAATGAAGGCCCAAATCAAGGCATGGCAATTCTAACAAGAAAAGCAGCTTTCCAAGCCTTTGTAATTTGGAATACTATAGCCATGATTTTCTCTACCTGTGCTGTATATCTCCATTTCATTACCTCGACCTATGTTGATGAGGATAAGATTTCCAACCGCCTTGCATCCGCCATGATTCTCGTTATCCTTGCCATGGTAGCAATGGTGATTGCATTTGTTACAGGAAGCTACGCTGTTTTAGCAAATTCCTCGGGCCTTGCAATTGCAGTATGTGTTATTGGATGCTTCTCCTTCCCCGTTTATTATCTTCTAATAAAAAGTCGGTGTAATGATGATGATCTATGAGGTTAATCGGACATGTTAAATGGAGACCATTGGGATCATTCAATTTTAATTTCTCCAGCTTTCCCCCTCCCCATGTTGTATTAAAAAAAATAAAAAAAGAAACGTATTTTCTTATATTTAAACGTTGTCGTTGTTACACCATCATTTAGAATGATTTTATAGGTTTTCTACAATTTTATTTTTTCTTTATGAGCTTTTATGGTCCAATAAGTAAATCTTAGGACATATTTGCTATGCATGAATACAATAAGATGGAAATGGAATAAATCATTCCTATTTTATTTTAATTGAAATAAAATAGGAATGATTCTGTTCTATTATTTGATTAAATACTCAAAAATAAAATCACAATTACATTTCAGTATTTGATTTGAACATATCATGGTGGTCATTTTGATTGAACAAGTTAAATTTACAATTCATAGCATTGACTTGATTCTAATCATTTATTATAATTCATAGCTTTTTCCAGGTCAAGATCTATTCATATCAATAGTTGGGATATATTAGCTTAAAACTGAATATGCTATTAATATATTCTTGGACAATATTTTTGTTATACATATAATCATGTGGTTGATTAGTCCCAGATTCATACACGTTTAACCAAAAGTCCTAAATTTTCTTTTAACCCAAGCCCTAGGTCAAATGATAACTTTTTGTATATGTATTGATATACATCTTTATATGTACAAATTTCTAGAGATTAGGGTTAACATGAAGAGGAATAAGATGAAGAAGAAAAGCAGAAAAGGAAAGAAGAATAGGGCATTGATAAAATACAAAAGAGAGAATAGAGATAGGAGATAGGAGACTTACCTTTTGAGGATCAATTGGATGAACTTCTGCATCAATGAGAATTAAGATTTAGGATAGAGGATATTAATAAATATTTTGAAGCCAAACCATCATGGTCAATTCTAAAATGTGGCTGAAAGTCTCTTTCAGTTATCAAATGAACTCAAGTGACTCAATTATATTGAAAAAGATATTCTAGATGCCAAATCAGTAATTGCAAAAATGTGCTTGTTATCATGAGGAATAGAGAAAATATTAACATATAGAATGATACATAGCTTCCAAATGCCCCAATCTTCAAAGTACAACTTAAAGAAGATGTGGACGATCTAGATTCCAAATTCAGTAGCAGAGCTTATAGATGGGTAGCAAAAAATCTGGAACAGGAATATTATTGAGTGTCTTTCTCAAGACAATTTGCTGTTTCAGGTAATAGTGGTAATTGAAATATTAGTAAGCAGTGCATAGTGATGTTCAAAATTTTTTTAGTCTTCAGCTCTGCGACGAGTTCTCTGATTTTCCCGGGAAAATCTCTCTTTCCCAACCTATCACAAACTTTTCTCATTGGTTTAGTGTAAAAGTCACAGCAATATAATGTAATCATATAACAAAATACACATATTGAGTCTTTGAAAATATGGTCTAGATTCTTTGTTCTACATCAAGATAAAGATGTCATCCAAATTAACATTCCAGTCTCTAATTTGGATAATGTAAAAGTAAGATTAAACTCTGACAAAGCAAAGGACAATGTACAGGTCACTTGTCAATGATTTGCAAGTTGCAAATATCAACGATCAGTTTTGGAGTCATCTTAACGTAGCAAGAAAGTTAGAATTCTTTAAAAACCAAATAACACGGATATTCTTCACCCAACAAGAGAAAGTTTTCTAAATTCAAAATTGAAATATTATTGATAAAAGATGTATATTATGAACCTATTACGTCATATTTATAAAACTCAAAGACTACTAATCCAAATAAAAAACTACTAATGTTAATCCGAATAAAATTAAGAAACCAAAATACCAACAAAAAAGGCAGGGGGTCAAAAACTTTCCATGTCGTATGGAGTTATCAAGGATTCGCCACTTATTCTACATCACATCACGCACCCGTGAGACTAGTTTGAAGATCGGAGCATCGGCCAAAAAAAAAAAGGACAAAATCTGAAGTTTCCAAATTGACATGTAATAATATGACAATCCATATTCCTTGGAATGCTCACCTTCCCTGCCGGCCTTCTCTCATTTGAAGAGTGGAGGGTTCACTTCATTCTCTAGTATTCAAACAGAGACCATCTCATATACCAGTCACATGGATTCTAGCTTGTACAAGGCAGCCAGGGAAGGCAATATTGATGTTCTCATCCAAAATCAAGCACCAACTTGACGTCCAAGTGACCCCAAACAAAAACACTGCCCTCCATGTCGCAGCCCTGTTTGGCAACACACAATCTGTGATAGAGATCCTAAACATGTGTCCATCCATACAGTGTCATGTGAATTCGAAAGCCGAGACTGCCCTTCACATCGCAGTGAGGGAAGGGCACTCTGACATAGTCCGAGCCCTGATTGAATATGCAAAAGCACTTGGTGAAGAGCTTGAAAATGGGGTTGGCACGGCCAAGGAGATGCTGAGGATGACAAATGAGGTCAAAGACACGGCCTTGCACGAGGCAGTGCGGAATCATCGCCCTGATGTGGCTGTATTGTTGATACAAGAAGATCCGGAGTTTTCACATCCCGCCAATAACGCCGAAGAGACTCCACTTTACCTGGCTGCAGAGAGAGGATATGTTGGCTTGGTGTCTGAAATCTTAAAAACTTGTAGATCGCCAGCTGATGGTGGCCCATATGGTAGAACTGCTCTGCATGTAGCAGTAATTTGCAATTTCGAAGGTAATTGCTATACAAGTATAAAATGTATGTATTAAGTCTAAATATTTTAATATGTTAATATTTGATGAAATTATAATATATCCCTATGCAAACAATATAGAATGGATTTTTAACACCTGATGTATCCAAATGTAAGAATTTTTCATAAAAGTCACTTGCTGCAATTGTCCTATAATTTACTAAATACTTAATAATATTAACAATTAAAAAATAAAGTAATATATCGGTCACTTATAGGATGACTATGCCTATAGGAAGAAACTGTGTTCTAAATTTAGAAGTTTAGTTAGAAATTTTTATAGGATTCTCTAACATAAAAAATGATTCAAGTACAGTAATATTGATAAATTACAAAATTTTGCTAAAGCCTCGTGTAACTGAGTTGCATCACGTATTTCTTTCCAAATAAGAGATGATGGTTCCCAACTCCCATGACGTCCCATGTGAGCATGGGCATGTGGGGTAGGGAGTCATTAGGGTTTAAAGAAATCTATTTATCTGCAAAACACACATGGACATTTACTAATATATGTATGTATTTATATTATTTTATTTTTCTTTACAGGATGCATGAAAAGATTACTAGACTGGAAACCAGCTCTAGCAAAGGAAGCAGACATATTTGAGTGGACACCACTTCACTATGCTGCACGCTTTGGTCAAGTATTAATGGTTAGACAGCTACTAAACGTGGATCATTCTGTTGCATACCTTGCAGACAAAGATGACAGAAAGACACCTCTCCACATTGCTGCCAGTCGAGGCCATTCAGACGCAATGAAAGAGCTTATATCACAGTGTCCCGATTGTTGGGAGATGGTTGATGGTAAGGGCCAAAATATTCTTCACATTGCAGTGGAGAATGAGAGAAATAATGTAATCAGATTCATCTTGCAAAATTTTTCACTCAGCAGCCTTATAAATCAGAAAGATGCTAATGGGAACTCACCTCTCCATCTACTTGCTGCCAGTGATTGGTATGAGCCCAATCTCATAATTCACCCTAGAGCAGATAAGATGGCTGTTAACAAGGAAAACTTGAATCCTCTGGACGTAATATACAGTGACAAATATATAGAATCATGGGTAAGGATGCCTATGTACTTTGCTTACATGCATGTGAAATTTTTCATAACATGCCATTTATAATATAGAGAAAGCATGACTCCGTCCTCTTTGGTAATTGGGGAAAACCCACTTAGATATGAACATTGTGTAAAATACACGTGAGTTTCACATTAATATTACAATTTGAGCGACTGGTCAACCGTCTCACCAGACCTTTTTTTTTTTGGGTAATTGAGGGATTCCAAAAGATCTTCATCTAGGTCTTGCCATAGATGCTAACAGGACATGGTCAGGGTTGTACAGGAATCCCTCAGTACTGGAAAGAATTTCATCACCATTCTAGCATGTGCATATATTTTCTCAATTAACCATCATCAAAAATTACAGTGTCACTCTCTCTTCTAAAGTTCGAGTTGAAGAATTTTGGGATTTAAAAATAGTTGCAAGTGGTGTTTACTGAAGTGTGGTAAATTTAAGTCTGCATCCAAAATAAAAGATGATACAGCAGTTCAATCCACTGTGTTGCATTCGGTAAACTCTAAAAGTATAATTTGAAAACTACATGGGTCAAGTGAAAGTTAATCAATTTGATTTTTGATATCAGTAAAATGATGTTTCTCTAGAGTTCTAAACTACGTGGTTCAAGTAAAAGTTAGGGAAACTATAGAGATGTTCCTGTAATTTATTATTATAAAAAAAAAAAAAGCAAAAAATAACAAAAGAAATTGTTGTAATGAATTAATTAAAAGAGACAGTTCTTTTCTACTCTGTATCTTTCCTTCACTGTTGGCATGATAAGTTGAGATTTCAGCACGATATCATCTATATCTTCTGTTCTCCAAAGTTTAACTTTAGAATTAAAATACAGGGATTCAACAAAAGAGATCTAAAAAGTGCAGGTGCTACTCTGGGACCGCGAAATGTAATCACTAGAGACAAGGATGAGATGAAAATGAAAGAGAAATACCGTGTCCATGAAAAATTCCTGCCAGTAGACATCAAGAGAACAGCTGACACCTGGTTGATAGTGGCTGCACTAATAGCAACAGTAACCTTTGCAGCTGGTTTCACGGTGCCGGGCGGCTACGATGGCAATGGGGGACCAGACCAAGGCATGGCAGTTCTAACAAGAAAGGCAGCTTTCAAGGCATTTGTCATATGTGATACTATAGCCATGATGTTTTCTGCTTGTGCTGTGTTTATCCACTTCATTGCTGCAGATGATGCAAACAAGCATAAGCTTATTAAGCACTACACCTCTGCCTATTGTCTTACTATCATCGCCATGGGAGCAATGATGGTTGCTTTCATGACCGGCTTGTACACTGTCTTAGCACATTCCCCAGGCCTTGCAATTTCCTTATGTATTATCAGTTGCTCTTCCTTTCCCATTTATTATCTTTTACTCAAGAAGGCATGGCGTGACTCTAAGACATCCTAGCTATATCTCAAGGGAAATCATAACTGTGGTCTCTGATTATGGCTGTGAACTATACATGAAATTTTATTATCATGACATTAAAACATGTGTCTATATGTTGCTATATTGGTTACATTGATTTCAGGCTTCATAGTGTCTAAGATTAAGCTTTAAACTGTATAAATGTGTAATCTAGTTAGACTTTTACTTTTGTTTCATATATCTTGGAAGGGAAATTCTTTTTCTTATGGATTCAAGGATTTCAGTGTAGATTAGAAGTCTCCCTGCAGGTAAGAAGGGTTTTCAATATTGTTGCAAATTGTGTTATGTTTCCATTCTTTCTTACTATCATGTGGGTCTTGGTAGCAAAGCCTTTTTATGCAGTACTCATCCAATGATCAACAGCAGATAATCAAAATAGTGATAGCCATTTGTACAGTGACATTCCTTTTGGTAGTTTTTTTTTTTTTATTGGATAAATTACATTAACTTCATTTGGAGAGGTGGGCTCCTTTCTCCGTTACCTTAATGAATTTCGGGCTCGTGAAGATAGGGAGGATAAGAGAGATTGGCGGCCGGATAAGAATTCCTTCTCTGTCCGATCTTTCTATAAAAGCATGTTTGATTCAGTTAGTTCTCCCTTCCCTTGGAAGCTCATTTGGCATCCTAAAGTCCCCCCTAAAGCCTCATTCTTTGCTTGGGAAGCTTCTTGGAAGGCAATTCTAAATGCGGACAATCTGAAGAAAAGAGGCTTTTCCATGGCCAGCAGATGCTATCTTTGCAAGTGCGAGGAGGAAAGGGTGGACCACTTACTTATCCACTGTCACATTTCTTGGAGCTGTTGGAATCTTATTTTTGCTCTTTTTGGTTTCTCTTGGGTAATGCCAGGCACAGTCAAAGATCTTTTGTTGGCTTGGGAAGGATGCTTTCTTCCAAAGGAGGCTAAGAAAGTTTGGAGAATAGCTCCAATTTGTCTCATGTGAAGCATTTGGATAGAAAGGAACAAACGTGTTTTTGAAGACTTAGAGCTTGCTATCCCACTCCTTAAAGATGTTTTTTTACGTTTATTATATTTTTGGGCCAAAGAGGCTTTACTTGTAAATGTCTCTTCTTTTGTAGTCTTTTTGGACTCTCTAAATTAGATGTAATTTTTGAGGCTCTTGTCCCTTGATGCCCTTCTTGGGCACCAATTTATATACAATTTTACTTATCAAAAAAAAAAATAAAAAACTTCATTTGAAATTTTTGAGAATTGCATATGGTATTTTTCTTTTTTCTAAAATTACACTTGGTCCTCTGCCACACTTGTCTGATGTATGGAAAATTATTAATTACCCTCTATCTAAAAAATAATTCTTTTAGTAAAAAGTTAAATTTTTGTTCTCCATCTAGTATAAAAGTTGGAATGACGAAAGTTAAAGTTGAGGTGTTTAGTGTAATCGAAAAATTAGAGGTGGTGGTGTGTTATTTTAAAAATAAAAATAATAATAATATCTGCAAATATCAAAAAACTTAAAAAATGGTGGTGTATTTTTTTTCGTTCCAGGTTTGAGTCCCATTAACGAGGGTGCCCTGAACTTTCTATTTACAAAAATAAGATTTTCCGTTAGTCAACCATGACAAACAGCCATAAAATTTGCTATCATCTCATAAATTTTTATAAATGTCTAATCTGCTTTTAATAAAATCAAATATCTATTCTACCTTTATTAAGGTCAAATAATCATGTTAACCCCTCTCTCTCTCTCTCTTTTCTCTCTCTCTCTCTCTCAACCATTGTCCCAAACCCAACCATGAAACCAATCAACACCAGTGAAACGAATAACAGTTCACTAAAATCGTGTATCACAGAACCATAATCCCATTGACAAAAATCTATCATCGCCGTTATAAAGGATAATTACATTAACCTTTCCTAGGATATCTGACAATTACATACAATACCTTTACTATTTTTAAAATTACATTATCCCCCTTTTCAATCCTGTTGGACAAACACCATTAACGAAATTAACTAATTTACAAATTTACCCGTATATTTTAATAACATTTTTAGTCAAAAAGTCAACAAAATCTCATTCATCTTTAGTTTCTCTCTCATATATATACACCAGATATATTATCTAATGCAAAGTTATGAGTTTGAACTCAAATTCTGGTAGGACGGAGAGGGCAGCGGAGGAGTTTATGGAGACAAAGGTGAAGGGATACATTGGACTGGCAAATAGGCAATGGTGGGCGTCCTGGATGTTGATACAAGCAGTGGTGCCGATAGAGAAGTCTGTGTGTTCTCTCTATTCTTAAATAGCAAAACAGAAGCAACATTGGATGGACAGCGTGATGGAATGGAGAGGAAAATAGGGAGCAGGAGGGATCGAGACTCGAGAGCCTGTGTTGTTTGTCACATTGAGGATAATAAACAAGGAATTTCTTCATTGGGAATTTTTTGTTTGGATCCAAAAGAAATTGGGGATTTTGGGACAATTATATGTTAGCATTTATTACATGTGCAGTGAGAAGAATAAATTGAAGATTTTATGATGAAGAATTGGGAATTTTTTGTTTGGGTCCAAAAGAACCCTTGTTCTCAATAATCATTGTCTCTTCACCAAATAATCTCTATTCACCCCGCAGTGAGTGTTTGAAGTTTTGTTTTTCCATTTCACAACACAATACAAAATCAAGAAGAAAAAGAAAGGCTGGTAAAATGGTGGTCAGGATCAATTTTTCGAGGTTCGAATGCAAAAAGAAGCCGCAAGTTATGGCCGCCGATAACAGAACTCATATGGCTTCTTCTTTTTTACAATCAGTATATATATTTGTAATCAATTTGTTATATGTTCAGGAATTTATACATATGTATATATGTTTACGGTATGTAGTTTTAGAAAGTCTTTAGAAACTTTCAGAGAAAGCTTTTAACAGAAATATTTTAGGTAAATTTAGACATACTGATAATGTCTCTGAGAGAGAAGAATTTTAGGGAAGCTGATTGATTTTTTAGAGAGAAATTTTAGGGACAGAAATTAATTCCCTTTAATATTAGGAGAAATAAATATTAGAGAGAAGCTAATTCTTAAATCGATTTTAGAGAGAGAAACTAAAATGATTTTTAGAGAGATGAAATTATTTTTATATAGAGAAACATTTTTATCAAGAAATATTAATTTTTAGAGAAATTTTAGAGAAAGAGGCAGAAATTAGTTTTTCTTTATTTTAGCAGATAAGCTAAGAAATACTAATTTTTTAGAGAGAGATATTAAAGAGAGAAATTAATTTTCTTTAATTTTTAGAGAGAAGATTATTCTTAGATCAATTTTAGAGAGAAACTGATGTGATTTTTAGAGTGATTAAATAATGTTTAAAGAGAGAAGAATTTTACTGAGAAAATATTTTTATCAAGAAATTTTGATTTTTAGAGAGAAATTTTAGAGAGATAGAGAGAGAAATTAATTTTCTTTAACTTTTAGAGAAAATCTTATGAGAGAAACTAAAATGATTTTAAAAAGAAAATTTTAGATTTTAGAGAGAAGAAAGTACGTATTCTATTTATATGCATCACAAAGTGTGCATTTCATGAAGGCAATGACTTGTAGGGGCAATGATTTATCTCCCTTACGAGGGCAATTTTGTCATTTGATGGAGATTTGTGGGGGCAATCTTGCCCTTACATTACTTATAAGGGTAAAAATGGCATTTCAATAAATTTTTATGCAAACACTATTCAACTCTGTCAAGTCTACTGCCTTTAACAGTAGAAGGAATTTGTTACCGACATTAGAAGCAAAAAGGGTGCAGTGTAATTTCAAAAAATGTAGAGTATTGTCTATAATTTTCAGATACTATAAGAGAGATTAGTGTAATTATCCCCCAATTATAAACAACTAAGATATCTCTATAACATATTAAATTGCAAACAACTCACATTGAGACTAAGTAAAGAAAACTTAATCCAAAAAGGAAATTATTTTGTTAAAACTACCACAACAATCTACAAAGAAAAATTACGTGGAAAGAGATAAAGTACCTAGGATCATGATCCTCTCCATTACTTTTTCTATAATTTTCCTCAAGGTATCTTGGAACGCATGCAACATCAGTTACTACTTTATTATTTAATAGCATATACATGATGTGGCATACATCTAATATTATATTTTAAAAAAGCTTGCTTTGCACCTTTATCAAACTTGGGATTGAAAAACTCCAAAGAGACACCAGGAGAATAAGTGCTTGACAGTGCAAGGTCACTAGTTCAATATTTTATGGGTGTGGGGCCACCTTTCCCGCAAGAGCAAACTTGTACAAAATGGTTGGATAGGGGCTGATGAAATTTGCGTGCAAGGTTCCTCATCATTAAAAAAAAAACTTGGGATTGAAAAAATTAGTGTCAAGATAATAAAGTACTGGAGGAAAATTCTAGAAGCATTACCAGAACCCATTAAGATCAATCAAACTTTCATCCCTAGAAATTTGTAAAGAAACGTGGCTTCCTCTCCAACGACTCTTTCTTTCTTTGGGTTCTAGATTTTTGGGTTTATTTTTCTTTTGACTTTTTCTCCGTAGAAACTCTATTTAGATTTTTGGGTATGGAGGAGGTTGTGCTAGATGGAGAAAGGAGCAGAAGCAGACAATTTAAAAATGTATAAATTCAAATACAATGTATAAAATCACAAATTTAGACATTCAAATTTCAAACAAAGATGATGAATAAATAAAGAAAATTTAAAAATAGCTAATGCAACTGTTTCACAAATTTAAACATACCTTATTATTACTTATTATAAAATGGAAACGGATGCCATATTTGATCTTTCACTATTGTTCTTCCATAACAACAGCCGATTGACCACCACTCCAAGTGTAAATTAATGCATCAAGTCTTTAACTACAATCAAAAAAATATATATATATATATATATATATATATTACACTAACATTAGCAAACCCAAAAAAAAAAAATCTAAAGCTTTGTTAAAGCATATCATAAAGCCAAAAAAATTCAATACCAAGAAGCAAAGCAATCAATTTTTTTGTTTTACAGGTACTGTTATAAAGATAAATCTCCTTCCAATTGGAAAGGTTAAGGTAATTTTTGGACAGAAGAACTTCATTTTTCTCAAATTGAACTAAACAATAATGAAATATATTTTCAATACTATCACAAAAAGTTGGTGATAGCACTGCAATAATTAGGAGAGCTAAAATTTCTGTTAGAAAATGAATGTTATCCTCTCTTATTGGGCATCCCATCAAACATCAACCGTGCACTATATGCACATCATAGAATTTCACATAATAATCGACTCAAACCCAAATGTAACTGCATGAACATGAATCTCCACACCACTGCCAAATCCGGTACAATCTGCAAGTCCTCAAAACACAAAGATAAGTATACACATTAGGATTAATCCCAATCCACAACATAGTCTCATCAAAATAACCACTTTCACATATCCACCCACCAAAACGTTCCAAGAAAAAAATTCCTGTAATCCATGTTTCAAGCACGGCGATGGAGAGAACCAGAAGAAGGAAGAGAGAGTACCGTAGTCCCTGGTTGCCGACGTTTTCTCCCGGAACTGCCCGTGGCGGCACCACCGTGATCGATCGATCGATAGATAGAGAGACTCCCCCTTTTCCAATGTTTGTTTTAGACTGTCGGTTTAGCCTAAAATAATTTTATATAAGTAAGCTCAAACCCTCCGATCCTGTGAACCGCGAACGGTTTTCTATTCCACGGTTAAACCGGACGGTTATTACTATTTTTGATTTTAAACGGCCTTAGCGGCTTGAAACCAACTGGATATTGAACCGGTCCGTTTCAACCTGTTTAACTATCTGTTCCGATCCGATTTTTAAATAATTAGGCTACTGTTTATCTAATTTGATGGTCATCAAGGCAGTAAACATTTGTTATTAATAAAGAGGTTGAAAAATTTCAGAAAAGCAAAAAATAAAAAATAAATAAAAAGGAAAAAAATGTTGAAAGGGCCTAATGTATTTTAAACATATATAAAGAATGAGATTATCACCGACATTCTTTACTTCTTTTGTTTCTCAAATAGATCAAGGATCAAAATTGCAGCATGGCACTGCAAGAGGCTGCTACTAGGGGTTGGCTAAACATGCTCCAAAAGAACGTTCGTACAACAAATGAATTGAAGAACGAGACATCAGGAAATGGGTGACACAGATTTGATAGTGGATGTGGCTACAATCATAGCAACGGGGTAACCCTTCACCCTTGCAGCCGATTCATTGTGCTCAATCCGAGGAATGCCAATTATAACAAGAGCAGCAGCAGACAAAACATTAACTACTGGCTATCAGAACATTATGAATTACTATGTCGTCGGCAGTTGTCACATTGTCATTGCAATGGGACCAATGGTTCTTGCCTTCCATCACATTCATCAGGCATTGCAATTGCAGTATGTGTTCTGGCTTGCTCCACTGGCTAACTCCCGGAAGAATTCACATCTGTATTCTGTGATTGTAACTGGGAAGCAGAACTCAATGTGGAACGCAGCCAGATCAACAGAAATTATTTATATATGCAAGTAGTTTTCAGCTTTTGAATTTTTAGTAGTCCCAATTGGCACCATTTAATTTTAGAGTTATCACAATATTATTTGGATCTTTGGTTTCTCAACATGATTAAAAACAAAATGCAGGATTCTAACAGCTATCAAACGCAAATCTAGGCACCTACAAACAAGAAACAACATAGTACATATTACACACAGACGCTGAACTGTGAAGATTTTCTCCCTTTGCAGATAGAGCTACATTCAATGGACAACGTTAAATAAAGCCCCTAAAGTCTGTTTCTGCTAAATCACATCTAGGAATTAGGATTAAAACAAAAAACATAACAAAATAAACATGTTCATACAACAGTAGAGCAATCCCATATAACAAAACGTCAAATATGTTAGCACATTTCCACATAAAGATGAAGGGGAAAAAGCATAGGAAAAGGTGGCTTTCACTAAGAAATAGGTCCAAGGAAATCACCTTCCAAGCTAACGACTGCCTGGAATTCCCTTTCAGCCTCTATGTACTTTACCCCAATCACAATGAAACGCACCACCACATCTTTCTCAATCTTCGACATCTTATCATTCATGAAGATGGGATTTTCCCCAGGCACATATCGGTAATCAGGCATCTTTTGATAAGAGAGATAAATGTTCTCAACAGGCCCACATCTCAAGAAAACCCCGTGCTTCAAAATCTTGTGAACCACACCCTCTAATATCTCTCCCCTGTAGAGCTTAAAGGTAATGCCGCTGAAGACTACGGGAAATAGTACATCCCCTGTGTGCTGTCTAACTTTTCCTTCGCCAATGCTCTCCAAAGTTGTTACCGCGAGAAAATAACCAAGATCTTTTGTGGCCTTCTTCGTAGAAAATTCATCCATCAGGCGGATAATTATTGACCTTTGAAGCATCAATCCTTTGGCATCCAAACTTTCAGCAGGAATTATGACATTCCATGGCAACTGTACTCTAAGAAACATTTTTGCACTTCCTACCTGTCACAATGAACAAAAAATAAGACACCATTATTTCGTGTGAGACTCTGAAAATATGAAGGATTCCTTAACAATAATGGAAGCAATCACCGTCCTCAAGATATCTAATCTTAACCTAGTCTTAGATATAGCATTTCATATATGCCAAAAGGAGTTAAAATCTCCCCATAGCACACAGAATTTCTAATCATGAATAAGGAAGATTAATAGAAGGCACAACCTAGACATCTTCCAAATACCGACAATTTTTTTAACAGAACCAATTATGAAAATACTTCTTGAAACTTCTACCCACCAAATCATATCCCTATTGTTTTGAAACTGAGGCTTTATTTCAATGTCTTAATTTAACTACATCAATATGACGGGATTTTCCATTAAAGTGCAGATTTCAGGACTTATTTCGTATTGCCTTGGATAGGGGGGCAAGTGTGGCCAACTATGTGCACTTCTTAGATAATGAGGTGATGTGAGACCTTCGTTCATTAGGGCTTTTCATGATTGGGAATTGCCCTTGGTGGTGGATTTCATGGCATTCTTGTATAGTGCTCAAGTGATGGCTGACACGGAGCATTCTATCAGTTTCAAGGCCCGAATGGGAGATTTAGGGTTGGGTCTTATATGGGGTGCTAGGGGAAGTAATGGCATTGGGTTTCTTGGAAGAGTATTTGGAGGGTTTCGGTCCCCTCCAATGTCCCTTTTTTTTTGTGGTCTGTGACTTTAGAAGCAATTCTTAATTTGAACAATTTGGAAAGAAGAGGGAAGCTTCTTCCGTATTAGTGTTGCATGTGCAAAATTTCGTAAGAA
This sequence comes from Nyssa sinensis, assembly GCA_008638375.1. Lineage (NCBI taxonomy): Eukaryota > Viridiplantae > Streptophyta > Magnoliopsida > Cornales > Nyssaceae > Nyssa > Nyssa sinensis. The sequence continues at coordinate 5,671,602 of CM018045.1, forward strand.
TCTACTTACCAACTTTTTTCGTTATTGTACGATTGCTAAAGATATTTGGGCTATATTCTTTGGTGTTTTGGGTGAATTTTGGATCATGCCTAGGTCAGTGAGTGACCTCTAGGAGAGTTGGGGTCAAGTGGCTCCTCCGTGTGATGTAGCGTATTTGGTTGGAGCAAAATCAACGCACTTTTGAGGCTGTGGAATTAGCTATTCATAAATTAAAAGACGAAAATTCTAGATACTTTTTATTTTTTAGTTTCGGGGAAATATCCTATTTCCTTGTATTCATATTTTAATTTTGGGCAAGTTGTGATGCAAGGATGGGACTTCATGGGTCTATTGCTTTTTGCATGTACATGGGTTGCCACCTCCTTAGGTGCTCTTGTCTATAACAACTTACCTATCAGAAAAAAAAACTAATTACCTAATTAGAACTTTGGATTCCAAAACTGTGCATAATCTGACACTCATACACCAAAGCAGATAGAACTTGTAACTTATTTAACCAGTTTCATTCATTTCCAATAGGCCCAAAAACATATCACCAAGAATCACATTCACATAAAGTCTGACCTCTCTAAAATCCAAACTATTCCTGCATGAACAACTAAATTCTATTCAGTTGTATACCTTCCAAAATAAAGGGAGTTAAATTAAGTTGTATAGAAATCAAGGTTGAAAAGTAGAAAAGAATAGAAAAGAAAGAGAGAAGAAAATCAAGAAAGGTTTAGGGCTACTTTTTTGCTACCCCTATGCCTTCTATTTATATATTACCATGAGAGGAAATACAATAATACCCTTAGCTGTAGAAATAAGAAAAATAACGAAAAACACTCTAACAAAGGAAAACAACCTAAACCAATTATTAGTAATACACAAGCCCAATTTGTTAATTGTAGATATTAACACCAAGCATTCATTTTATTATTGTAGTATAATACACTACAAGCAACAAACATGCATTCTTGCAGGGTTAGAATCCCATAGTTGATTTGTCGAGTGTATCTTTTGGAAGCAACAAGTACTCTGCAAAGGGGTCCATCTTTTCTATTAAACCACTCATTTTTTTCAAAATTATGAAATGAAATCAATGATAGGTATGGCTTGCAAATTATGGGCATCCTTAAATTTATAACAAACAAGAAATTCAGTAATATTCTCTTCCCTTACTTTGACTTCTTTGGCTTTATCATCCTGACCAACACATTCGTTTATCTTTATTTATTTTTTTCAAATAGAGCAAGAATCTCAACCTTTGTTCCTTCTAATTCCACTAATCTGTCTTCAGCTTTCAATCAGATTATACATCTAAACATAAGTTGGACACGAATTCAATAATTCCAATTCTCGAGTTGTTTTTACAACAATATCCTTAACTATTTTAAAGGGTATAATTAAAGGTACGTGGTTTGGAGGCTAGACGGGCTTAGGTTTCAAACTGGCTTATTGCAGGAATTTCAGAAAAATAGTTCAACTCTCTGGTCAACAGTTACTTTATGGTTTTTGATGTGAACTTGAAGGCCAAAAGGTAGGGGAAGGGGTTACGATTGCTTAGGACTTGATAGGGCACGGTTTTGGAACTAAATTAGGGACTGTCCTGGGGCTGCGAATTACCCAAGAATAGGGATTTTGAAGAAAGAGATAGCAGATGACGGACAGAAGAGAAAGTGGTTCTAGGAATCCCACCTAGAATTCCTTAGGCATCATTCGCTAAAGTAAAGTTGCATCACACATGACACAGCCTTCAATTCTCTAAAACTCAACTCCCCTAATTAGAAAAGATTGCATAACTATTTATAAACTGCTGGGTTACATTCCTAATTCAACTAGGATTTTGATCATTAAAGGGAAACTTAAAACTCCTTCACTTTTAGGACTATTCAAGACCAATCAGAACTCTAAATGAAACCCATATAAGATGACTCAAAATAAAGGCCATGGACCACAACTAGAGCCCAGAAAATTTAAAAATTAGAAAACGACCCCTTGACTCTTAGAACTTATAAAAAATATATATCCAGCAGCAAATGAACAAAAATAAATATAAAAAGAGAAACTGATTTTCTTTTATAAGTTGAAGACTCTAAAACTAACCCTAAATTTGACCATAAAATATACAATGCATGCTTCATGTGAAATTATCAAATGTGAGGGAAAATTTGACTTCTGTGTCTTGTAAAAGGAGGAGAGAATCACTTTCAAAATGTAAACCTCTGTTCATCAGTTTTACAAATACTGATTACTTCTTAATAGGAAAGACTAAAGAGCAACAACAAACACTAATAACTGAACTAAATATAAGATAAATAGCTCTCAATAGTTGCCACCTATGCAACATAGACACAAAGACAAGGCAAATCTTAAAAAAGTAAGATTGGACACAAGAAGGATGCAGTAACAAAGAAATATATTTATAACAAAAGTCATCTTATACACAACAAACATTACTTTATAACTGAGTGATTTTAATATTCTACAGATGGAAAATGAAATTTAAAACTTAATAATCATAATAATTAAAAATCACCACTATTGCATCGACAACGACATAGCAGGGCATGATATTTCCTGGAGTGTCTAAGAAGTGTCAGTGTCTAATACTAGTCCACCATGGACAACACTCCTTATCCATACTTCTTAGGTTGCCAGAAAATCTTGAAGTAAATTCTAGTCAAAATTATAGCACATTGCTAACCATCACTCCATTACAAAAAGCTCCACTTTACAAGCATAGGCAAGTATGATTTGACCACGCCAAAGATGTTGGAGCACCAATTTCAACTTGCTTCAGATTGTGCTTGTTCTGAATGAGGGTATGCTTATCCCTGTACAAGCAAGCTAAGGATGTTGTGATACAATCTTAAAAAAGGATTTAATCTCATACCATTGAACTAGAAGCAACTGCTGTCTTCCAAACTGCCTGAAGCAGAATGCTTAATAAGCCTCAAAAGGCTGAACAACAGACGTAGTAAGAAACTGTCTCAGCTGTTGAGATATTCTGAATTGTTTTCATAACCTATACGACAGAGACTATCTTATAGAAAAAAAATAATAAACTATACTAACAGACACCAGATATCAAGCTTTTTTAGTAACAGTATTTGAAACTAGATTTCTTAGATTCTTACAATCCCATAGATACCAGTGTATTTCCTTTTTTTTTTTGTTCATCTAATACATTGATGAGGTCAAAGATTTGATATTCATGGTAGATTTAGATTCGTCCAGTCATCACCATTAGAGCCCTGAACCTTTTTTGTTAATTAATGATAACCCTAAAGCCCCTCAATATATCCTTGGTGTTTCGACTTAAATAAAGAATGAGTTTCACTTTTTAGCGTTATATCACAATTATGGATGCGTGGTACCTTCTGCCTCATTAATTTGAGGCTTAACCAAGCAAAAGTTGCACCAGTTGTGTTCTTCATGACACCGCCCTACCCTGTCTATTAGTGAGATCAATCTAAGATATCAGAGAACATCCTGCTCTATTTTTCCCCAATTTTTTTATACTTATATATCTCCTAATTGATATACTTTTCTTTTACTATCAACTAGAACTTTAAAATGCCTCATAAGTCATAACTCTCCCTAAGAACCAACAACAACAGTAATACAAGCACAATGACGAATAAAGCTAGAACAATGTGTAACACAAAGACCATGGTTTCAAATATCAGCCTCAACACCATGTGCGCATCAATCATATACAATGACATGCCCAAAATACACAAAAAAAAAAAGCACTAGAAGACTCGAAACGATTAAATAGGCACACACAGGAACAATCACATATTTAAAAATGCCTGAAAGTCTCGTATAGCAGATAGGCATTACAATGTAATTTGTTTTCCAATCCTCAATTTTGAAACATTCTTAATTTACATAATTACTATTAAAAGTATAGAATATATATATATATATATATATATATACATACACGCACACACATATATTAAAATTCTGAAAAAAAATTCATATAGAGTTATAGACTCAAAATTAGAAAAAGAACAATTTTTTTTTAGTAAATTTATGCAGTGCATGGAAAGATCTTATGTTCTAAATAGGAACAAAGAAATACGTACTCATTTTCAGTAATATATATAGGTATAGCTATATATGGAATAACTACAAAACTATGTTAGCAATGTTTTAAAACCCATACACTTCATCAAACCAGAAAAATGATTGGGTCATTGGTCACCCGTTCAACAGTTGGTTCAATAATAAAATAAATTAGAAAAAAAAACACTGAAAAATCTTATTGTATTTTTTTGTTTTACGTTTTTTTAATCAGTCTGAAGCTAATTCATCCTTCAGACTCTCACTCTCAGAGTTAAATCATCAAAAAATGCATGTCACTAAAATCCCAAACAATGATCCTATAATAATAGTACCAGAATGTTAATGTGCTGAATTTGTTTTTTAAGCACTTCATAAAAAACAATTTTTTTTTTTAAACAGAACTGAGGTATATGTTATCAGTGGCAAACATATCAAGTGCACTACACATTGCATTTTTAGTATGCATTTTTACAACACTGATCAACCCACAAAGTGAAAACAACACCCAAATCCAAATACCCAAGGTCCCAAACCAATTTCTAAGCCAATCGGAGAGTGAAGACTAGAGACTGGAGAAATATACCGTGAATCCCGCTAACAGTTCCGACCATCGGAGGAAGAGATGGGACATAGGAATTTAGACGAAGGGAGAACCACATAGAGAGAGAGAGAGAGAAACACATACCTCCGGCCGCCGTCTGTCGGAGATCTGTCGGTCGTGCGATTCGGCGAGACACCGCCTGTGAGAGACTGGAGAGGTAACCAGACTGCAATTTGGGTTTTGCGTTTTTGCCCTATATCAAATATCCACTTTATAGTGGAGACATAACCGGTCAAAACCATTGAACCCGGTCCGGTTTCTCTGATCAACCGCCCGATTCAAATGGTTCTTCATTTCTAAGTCGCTTTTTGCATAACTCCGGTTTATTGGTTCAAAACCGTTTCTTAAACCGGGTGCCGGTCTGATCAAAATGCAATATCTAATTGTTTGGGGGCCTAACTTCTAATTTCAGGACTTTGATCAAGTATTCAATTTTTTTTTTGGTTAAGAAACGATAGAATACTAAGTAGAGATAATGCCTCAAAAAATAATGAGAAAATCTAACTTAGAACATTCTTAATCTCCATTATAAAAATTTAACTTAGAACATCCTCAATCTCCTTCCTTTATAAAACAAGGAGAATTAGTTATTCAGACTAAACCATTGAAAGAGGCTTACAAACCCATAGTCTAATGACCCCAATCCTTAACGTGTAGAAGAAAAGGCCGAAGCATGACCCCAATCCCTAACATGTAGAAGAGGAAGATGACCCCAATTCCTAATGTGTAGAAGAAAAAGCTGTCAGAATTCAGCATGATCCAATCCCTAACATGTAAAGAGGAAGAAATGTCAAACTGCAGCGAATTCAAATTACAAGTTTAAATGTATAACATCTCATCGAACTTTCTGACAAGAAAATGAGCATGCCCAAACTATAGATAACAATCCAAAACCTTAAATTAGTACTAAACTCTAAACCCAACATTCCAAGGTACGGGTCTATACAAATTTCTCCCGTATATACACAACAGCATCAAATGGAGCTGAAGAACGATCCAATCAAAACATAGAAAGATGGAAAGCAGAGTAAAGTTTTGTTTTTTGGTTTTTTTATTTTTAAATTAATGCGACTGATATTTAAAGATATTAAATATAACAAATAGGATTTTGATGGTCACTTGAAAAATTACCCGAGTGTGGAGCCGGTATTCATGGGTGGACTCAAGGAGTGTTTCATGTGGAGCCAGTATTCAAGGGTGGACCCAGGAGTGAATGATGTAGTGTTATATTATTAATAAAATTTTAAATTATATAATTAATATTATTATTTTATGTTATTAATAAATTATTTGAAATACAAAGTTAAGAACATTAGTCATCTTTATTGATGTACTTTTTGTGTAAAAAAAAAAATATTGTTTCTTAATTTCAATCCTTTCTCCATGTCTCGTTTGATGGGAAAATGCTTCTTGAAAACAGCTGTGGTTGAGTTATACGTAATGATGTCTTTGTTACATTGCTACCTTGTTTGTTCAAATTTAATGAACTGGAACTACAATTTCAGTCTTGCCCTTCAGAAGCCATGATCAATCCCACGTGGGCATCCATCATTTATAATAGAGGTGACAAATCCTATTTAAATTCGTTAATATGACTTTTACTAGTTAATGGGTATGAGTAACTCATTTAGTTAGCAAATCATAAACTAGTTGAGTAATAAAGAACCTATCAATTTAACGAATCAATACAGATTAAATATAAGTGTTTGGCGGGTTGAGAATGAAAAATAAATAAAATAGTATAAGAATATATATATATATATATATCAAATGAAATGACAGTCTCTTAGGTTTAATGGAATCCCCTCTTCATCAGGGTCCAGTTCATTTTGACTGCTTCCCTAACTTTCCAGTTAGCCTTCATGATTCTCACATTCTCAAAACTCTTACCCTTCAGATTTAGACTTCTGGTGTTACTATGCTAGAAGGAACTCAACAGTTAGCCCTTGTCTACCAGGTTTATTACAAGTGCTTTAGAACCAATCTAAATGTACATGCAATAAATAAGAGCCCAAAAGACAAAACCCTTCTTATCCAGTCATACACAAGAGGAGCCAACATTTAGGTTCCGAAATCCATTCAATGGTCCGAAGTCACTCTTCCAACAGAGTGGATCATTGACAATGAAAACCATCATCTTCCCCAGTTAACAGAAACTAATGTTGATCTCATCTAGCAGTTGCATGATGGTCGCATTAGAATCAATTTTGATGAACAGAGACTTAGATCTCCCTCAGTTAGATCTTCCACCTCACATATCCCAGTTAACAGAACCAGATCTGAACTTTCTACTCCCAGATCTGAAAAGCTAATCCCCAGGCCACGACGAGATCTACATTTAGACCTCCAAGGTTTAAAGTGTGAATCTCAAATCAACACTCCATGCTACGCACCTCATCCTCAACATGAGCCTCAACCTGTAGATGAAGATGAATCAATCACATCTCCCAGTCCTACAGATTTTGATGCCCCAGTTGACCATGGACTCAATACACTAAGTAAAGAGTTCATCCCAGATATGGAAGCCCTAAGAACCGAGTTTAATTCTGAAGCCAATAGGATTAAACGCGAACAGTATAGAGCTACTCATACTAGAGAACAGAAACAAGACATTCTTAATCAATGGCAAGTGTTTATGAAAGCTGAAAAGAAACACATTCCATTTTTTTAGTATGTTGAAAAGCATTATGGCCAATCCACCTTAGCACCAGTCACTAAGGTTAGATGGCTTAAACCAGATAGAACCAGCATATCAGCTAGCCACCCCCTAGCAGACACAATCATTGTAGAACATAACGGAAAAGAAGTAGTTGCTTCTCCCTTCAAGATCCCTCGTACAAAAGAAAACCCTAGGAAGATCGTTGAACAAAACAATTATACCAACCAATGCCTCATCACTATAGGCAAACAGTTAGACAAAATTAAGAAATTTGTAGAGCCCAAGCAGCCTACCATTCCTCAAGCTTCTCCTTCTTCTTCTCCTCAATTAGAACAGCCTTTGATTAGGTTACCACAGTTTCAGTTAACTAAATCAGCTTATCCCAAAGACATATCTGCCAAAGATATCGTCAACAAGATGCTAGCAGATTTAGCTAATCCAGTTAAACAGGAAGACCAAACCAACAGTTCTTCCAAAACAGTAGGTACCATAGCAAAACCCACTTCATCAGTCAAATCTGACACTTCAGAATCATCCCCAGATGATGATAATGAAGGATGTTTTCTCCTCCCAATAGAAAACCATCTTTAGGGTCTTTCTATTAACAAGTTTCATCATCCTCAGAATTCCAATCCAACTCGATACAGTAAACCTACTCCTCCAGATCTCCAAGTTGAGAATCACAGTCAGTTTTCTGTTCAATCAAACCGCCTCTATGAATGGAATATAGATGGTTGTTCTGAGCAGGAAATTCTCAACAAACTCAACCATATGGCTATGACCGCCAACTTTTACATTGAGCGAAATCACCAGTCTCACAGTGATGTAGTCCAACTTTTAGTTCTCAGTTTCACAGGAAAACTCCTCGCTTGGTGGGAGAAACACCTCAGTCAAGAAACTAGAGAATCAATCATTCATGCAGTAAGACGTGATCCAGACGGACACCCAATCTTTGAGGAAACCATAGGTAGAACAGAACCTGATGACATCAACACCCTCATCTACACCATCACCAAACATTTCATAGGAACTCCTAGTCACGTAACCGCTAGGATCCATGATCAATTAACCAACCTCAGATGTCCAACTCTCAGTGATTTCGAATGGTACCAAGAAGTCTTCTGTTCCAGAGTTATGCTCAGAAACGATAGTGACTCACCATTCTGGAAAGAAAAATTCATCAACAGACTCCCTAATCTCTTTGCCCATAAGATTAGAGACTTCCTCAGTAAGGACACCGGAGTCATAGACTACACCGGATTCAGTTTTAAGCTTTTAAAAATTTATCTTTGCATTATTTTCCCATTTCCCTTATGGAAAGTTCTACCTCCTCTCCCAGCATGCATACAGTTCATTTTTATTTACTTCCCATTTCTCTCTCTTTCTCCCCATTTTATAGAATTTATTTGGTACTGAGATTTAGCTATGGGATCTTCAACTTTATTGATTAAATCAATAAGAAGTTCTTCCTGTTTGGTGAGGACACTAATTGTTTTACAACAACTGTTGTTGCAATTATCAGAGCTTCCTAACTTGACTGGGGGGCTAGCTGAGTGATATGAGGTTTCTGAATCAGAAGAGGACTGGTATTCATTTGGGTAATAAGGAACTCGTCAATTTAATGGGTTAATACAGGTTGATTATGAGTGTTTGACAGGTTGAAAATGGAAAAGAACAAAATAGTATAAGAATATATATATATATATATATGTCTATTTGGAAAAATACAAAAATAAAAAAACATGTATCATAGATTATAAAACAAAACAAATATTTGAAGAATATAATTCAGTATTGCCATATATATAAACAAAACACAAATCAAAATCTTGTGATAGAAAGTAAATTGAATTGATCCTTACTAGGAGCTTTGAATACTATCCATATTAGAAGATATGCAAGAAAGACCATTATTATTAAAGTCATTATCTTTGTGCAAATGACTTTGATTCTTTTATGTGAAAGAGGTGATCTCTTCACCACATTGAATATTCTCCATTAATTTTCTAATTGAATTATTAACTTTTTTTAATTATAATGTTTTGTTGAGTTTTGAAAAAATTTAAAATAAAATAACTATTGTGATTATTTAGAAATAATATTTCTTTCATTAGGATGAAAAAAAAAAAAAAAAGATTAAATTTAGATTACCCAACTCGTATTTAACAAATTTAATTACAAATTAAATATGAGTTCAACTCGTTTTCACTCGACTCATTTTTAACTCACCCAAAACCCACCCAATTGAGTTTGCCTCCGTGACATCACCGAGCCAAAATCTTCGTAATGTTGGTTAGAGCAGGGGAAGTGGGAATAGTTATTTCCATTTTTAATTGAATTTAATGAAGTTAAGCACTCGACCCGATTACAATGACATGGCACCTAGTAAAATGTTTGAGCCCAAATCGGTTTGGGTGCAAGTGGTCCTAATTCGTAAACATTTGATTTAATCCGTACCGGTACACCCTTAAAACGTAGAGATATACGCATGGAAACGTAGATATATATGATACCCATATATGGTATTTACATACTCATGGGCAAAATTATGAGTAATGTTACAGATCTTTTTTTTTTTATCACACTAAACAATACTCTATGAGAGGGTGAGATAAAAAATAAAATAAAATTCCTAATATTTCTCCAAAATTATATATACTCAAATAAGATGTAATATAAAACCAATACAAAAAAACGTGTGATAAAACTAAATGGTAAGGATAGTTTTATCCATAAATTATATCCAAACAGTTCCACCTTCCACGACAGATTGATATTCTACCAGAGTATGAACTCCGGCTCAACACATACACAACAGATCCAACACAACTCCTGCACCTGCTCCACAGCAAAATTTATGGCTCCAAAACTTTTTAAGGCAATCAAATAAAATAATCAAAATCAAAATCAAACTCCTTTTCATTCCACAGGCAAATTCAAACTAAAAACCGTTGGGAGATTTCCATAATCTAAATTAAAAATCCGACTATTAAAAGTTACTAAACAAGCATCATTGACTAATGAAAATCTGACATATAATAGAATGTGATTATATATGTAGATTGCTGGCAGAAATTTCACTTGAGTGGAATGAACCTCGACGAGTGGGTGGCACCAATACCGGGTCTTCCATGCTTGACTGGCTTGTATGAGATTGAGAACTCAGCAAGATAGTGGCTGATCATTTCAGGCTTGATCTCAACCTGATTGAAGGTCTTCCCATTATACACCCCAATGATGCTTCCAATCATCTCAGGTACTATGATCATATTGCGCAGGTGGGTTTTGACGGGTTCTGGCTTCTCACCAGGAGGGGCCTCCCGTTTCTGACCCAAAACATCAAGAGAAAGCATATTCAACGCTTAACACAATTTAGCAAATGTCTCAAATTATTCTGATACTAGTAATACAAAATCATAATATTTAAAGCAAACTGAAGGTAAAAAAATAAAAAATCCGTACAAACTGTTATGAAATACAGAGATCAATACAAGTGGCAACCATATAGATGACATTAGAACAAAAAACTTTCAAGAGTATTCCAAAGTCAATAAATTTGTAATAGTGAATAGAAGCAAACAGCTCATTGAGATTTACAAGGATGTTAACATTAACTGATGCTCCAATTGTTGACATGTTAGGATCTAATAAACACCACCTGAGAATAAAACCATGAAAAATCTTTCACTTTTGTAGTGCCATTTTCAACACAATATGAAGTCTGAAAGCAATTTATATGGAGCTCTTGCACCTTTGTTTGGATATTCCATTGAATTTGAATGGTTCCATTTAAATTTGACATAGCATTTTAACGCAGAAACCCATCATCTTCAATGCATTCACAAAAATAAGAAACTTCATCTAGGTGTAGTTAAAGACGAAAAGTGCCATTAAGGCACCAAGGTTCTGAGTTGCCCAAAAACAATGCAACAAAAAAGCACTAATATGAGTGAAGCACAGTGCAAACTTATAAATATATATATATATAAGAGAAATTAAAAGTTAATTCATTCTAAGTTAAATAATATCTTATAGTTAATGCAACAAAAGCACTAATATGAGTGGAGCACGGTGCAAACTTATAAAAATATATATATAAGAGAAATTAAAAGTTAATTCATTCTAAGTTAAATAATATCTTATAGTTATAATAATTTTCAAGTAACACTAAAAAATAACAATCTAAAAGTGAAATGTGATGTATTTATGCAATGTAATTCTTCTAAGCTTTGGTACTTTTTTCTCTGTACTTTTTTCTCTGTAAAAATTCCAAGTTATGTTATCTATCCAAGCCTTTTATAAAAGAATTTTTTGTGTTGGACCTAATAAGGTATAATAAGGTAGAAGACATGATAAGGCCAATCTCGTAAAACCCTGAACTGAACTAATTCTTAAAGGTTAAGCCTGTGTTGAAAAAACTTCATATATAACTGGTCAATTTGTTTGATAGAAGGAAGAGGTTCTATCATGGGGAGACCCAAATATTGTGAAGAATTATGAAAATTTACTGGTTGAAATACAACGTTAATCCCTTTTTATAATATTTTACATGTTGAAAACTTGATAGTTTTGGTAACTCCTCAAATAATTTAAATGTTTATTAAGTCAACTATGTGCTAATGTTTAATAATAATATTTGTATAAATATAATAGATTGAATAAAAAACATTCTAAATTACAACTACATTCTTTCAAATTGATACGACTCTTTCGGAATTGTTAAATAAGTGCACAAAATGCTATAAATATTAGAGACATACAAGCAAAATATGTTGCAATTAAAAATATTTTCACCTGGTCTCCTAGGCATCGCCTCTTTAAAGAGGCCTGCTTTGGAACATTTTCAAGACACTAAAGACTAAAAATCACCTTACTCAGTCGCCTAGGTGACCAGCCACTGTCTTTGACAACACTAACTTTGCCATATCTTTTTTCTACATGATTGTTTAGGTTTACTTGAAATTACTAAATTCCAAATTTTAAAATCCTTTTTGATATATAGTAATCATTTTTTTTCAATTCGATCCATTCAAAATCATAAACTTCGACCTTAAAATGTTATATAAAAGTAAATGAGATAATTCCATTCAAGGCCGCCAACGGAACAAGCCCTTGATATCCCACAACAAATCCGAATGAAACCATAACACTAACTTCCAGATCCATATATATACTTCTTCTTCTACTTATCAAAAAAAAATAATATACATATATAGTTATTCTTCTCCTTTTTCCAAATAGCAATTTATTCACAGCTACACAAATAATAATGCCACTTATCATATATATTTAAAATAGATAATCAATGCTGCTAGATCTACAATTCATAGATACCTAATGATCTATTCTAAATATCAACCAAAATTTTTGGTTCTCTGCTGGCACCAAACCTGATGCATTAAAATCCTAATTTAAATAACTTTTTATGGAAATTATAAACAATAACATAATGATGAATGCCTAAAACATATATCTATCACTGAAAGAAAATGATACTGACCAGTATATGAGATAACAAATATGAGTTGTCACAGTATTACAAAGCAAAACATTTTTTTAATTGAAAGTAATATAGCAAAACAAAATTGAGAAAAATATATGCAAATACTTATTTGGATTACCACTCCAAAATGACTCACAATAAAACAAACAAGTATTGGCATTACAACAGTAAAAAATAAAAATGCCAATTTGCAATCCCCACCAGCAATGCTTATACTCTGAAATCTTTAATAGATATGACAATTTCTGAACAAAAGCATAACATGTGTTAATGTTTCAATACTAGCAATAATTTCTCTCTATTATGCACAAAAAAATCAGCTAATCAAAATCTTGGAGGTATCTCATAACTATAGACTCCTCCCTTATGTTTTCAAACATTAAATTGACTTCCCTTGCCAGGGTTCATCAAAAAACAAAGTTAACAGATATATGTAAATTAATTCAAATAAATTAAATTAAAAGAACTCTCTCTCTACAAAAAGGCAAAATCTAATTACCACCACCATACTCCACTATCATCACCAACCACCACCAGCATCCAACCACCAAGCTCCACCCCCATCATCAAGCTCCATAGCCATAAAGCACGACTACACATTATTAAAACCAAGCCACCATCCAATCTCCACTTACCACCGACCTCAAGTGCCACCCAATAATATAATTTCAGGCAAAATGAAGATAGACAAGCAAGATCCATATGATTATCTTTCCAAAGAACTGCAGGAGAATATATTAAGAGATAAAGATGTTCAACAGACCGACCAAAAAAAATTCCATTGGCTTTAATTTAAAGTCATGCTTCCACAGCTATACCCACCTTAGGTAACTAACCAGAATCCTCAAATGTTTTTGATAATCAGATCTGCTTTGGGTGAGCTGGCAGAAATTTTGAGCCCCTTGGTATAATATTCCTAATGCATTTAGGTATGAGAATGAGTCCATTCTCAAGTTCTGTTACCAAAATTATAGTTCTTCTTAAAGATTTTCATACATCAATGAAGACATTATTGACCATAAAATTAATTTACTAATTGGGGAAGAGCAATTCTAGAATTTTATGATTTTCAACTACAGACAATAGCATTCTATAGTTCTTCATTAAAGACCCTTAATTTATTACCAAAATGCAAATATCAAGATTCAAGAGAGGAAAAAGTAACTTTTAAATTACTTAGAACAAATTGTAATTTTTTAAAATGCAAAGGAAGAGTGTAATTATGAGATAGATAAAAGGATGGCAATGTAATTTAGTCTTTATTTCAGTTAAAACAAGTGATTCATATAACACTCAAACAGGCAAACATTATAAATTGATGAAACAAAGAAGGATTACCACCACCTCTCACCAACTTAAACCACAATAAATATAAAACACAAAAAAATCACATACATACATTGTAAGAATATCAAATCCATCTATTGGTTTGGTGCCAACTTGGTAAAATTGATGTATATTGTTTCAGTATGATTTTATTATCAAAAGAAATATAGATTCAATATCATTTCATGGCAGCTATCTTTTACAACTAAAATTTCATTTCAATTTTCGAAAACTCACTCATCAATAATGCTTTCAGCATACTAATTAAAATTGATGTATATTGTTTCAGTATGATTTTATTATCAAAAGAAATATAGATTCAATATCATTTCATGGCAGCTATCTTTTACAACTAAAATTTCATTTCAATTTTCGAAAACTCACTCATCAATAATGCCTTCAGCATACTAATTAAAATAAGCAAACTATGCTAATCTTTTACCATTTAGACAGGATCTTGATATTAAAGACAAATATACCAATCATAGATAACAGTTGAAGAAAATCCAACCTTAATGCAGAAGTCAGAGACACGCATAGGCCAAATTGCAAGATCTAAAAACATTACATCAAGCCCAAAACAATATAATGACTGTAATCGTGATAAGCCTTACCGCCTTGCGCAGTTTCTTGATCAAAGCCATAGGCTTCCTCTTCAGACCTCTCTGGAACCTGTCATTGCATCAACACAAATGAGTCAGCACCCCTTAATGCGTACAAAGCGATGTGCGTGTGCACATACTATCAAATCTAGTTAACTTCTGATATAACCTTCTGCGAGCTCGGGCGGGGAAGAGCTTGACAAGCTCATCGGTGGACATGTCGAGAAGAGAATCCAAATCAACGCCCCTGAAACTGAACTTCTTGAACGTCCTCTTCTTCGGCTGCCCTGCAGCGATATCTGTTTCTACTTCCGCCTAACAGAGAGAGAGTTAGATACAGCGATAAAGGCATGTAAATATAGAGAGTGATTTTATGGAAGAACGAGAGACAGAAGGGCATGATTGGGGCATGAACTGAGGTAGAACTCACCATTGTTGGAGATGAAAAATCAGAAACCCGAAGCCGAAGAAGTTTGATGTGGTAGCGGCTAGGGTTTTGAGAAGACGTGAAGTTTTATATATGTCAATATATCGATAGGGTAGGTTAGCGCTGGAATCCGGTTCCGAAATGTTGCAAAAAAAAAAAAAAAAGGCCAGTAAATACCGTTCACTAATTAATAAAATTATTGATTATTAATTTTATTATAATTAACAAAAAAATAGTATAAAAAATATTATTTTTATATGTATACATATTTTCAAGGTTCATGAACTTATATAAATACACAAGCATATATACATTTTTTATTTTAATATTTAATATTACAAAATAGTTTCAAAAAATTTATTAATTATTAATTTATAAGTATATTATTTTTATTTGTATACATATTTTCAATGGTCATGAATATTTTTCTTAAAATATATATATATTTCTAGCCTCTTTTTATTAATTAAAATTTAATGTTATTAATTCTTTTATAATATATACAAAAGCATATATAAATCTTTTGTTTTAATAATTAATAGTATAAATAAATTATATTTTTTTATTTAACAATTCATTGTATAAAAATTATTAATTATTGAATAATAGAATAATTAATTATATACTATAACATGAAGTTGACCCATTAAAAAATCATTAATTCATAGAACAAAAATTACATCTTTGTTTGGTATGCTTATGGGGTAAAGGGACATTTGTTATGGTATTATGATCCTACCTTGCTTGAATTTTTGGTTCGTGAACATGTTATTTTTTTATAAATTCACCGTGTTTCACTTGAGAATTGAGTTTTTTTAATGAATATATAAAAACATTATATGAGTGAAACAGGCGGAGCTAAAGTTCAAAGTTCCATATAAAATACAGCAAAATTGTTTGGTCTACTTCAAAAGAGGTGCAAAGGGATGTCGCACCAGATGAGTAATGGTACAATATTGCTATAAAGAGACAGATTAGGCCCTTCATATATATGAATATATAGATTTAGTTGGTTATACTTTAATAATACTAAAGCATGTTTGAGGTTGCAGAGCCTTCCATGTACCATAAAAGTTGTAACAACTAATAAATTTGTTGTAAAGAGTATTGTTATGACTAAATATACTGAGCTTTTTTAAAAAGATAAATGTTAATGTTAGTCGTAAGTGATTAATATTCGTGATTTGATTCATGTGTTCAATACACGAACATATATAATTGCATATGAAATAAGCGCGTATAATATACGCGTCAATTAAATTGCGAGTGCGATCACTCGTGACTAACGTTAGTATTCCTCTTTTTTACAAACATAAGAATATGGTAAGTTTGGGAAGCAAATTTAGTACTCGTTTGGATAGATGGTAAAAAGGGGTTTTTAAGAAATTGACATTTTTTAAAAAGTTACTTACTGACACAATTACTCTAGGAGTACTTACAAACAAGAAGCTCCCAGATGGCTCTTGTATGTACTTGTTGCTATATATTGTTGACGTGCTCAGTGCGCATTGTTGTAAAATTACATATATTATTTACAATTTTTCACAAGTTTGTAAATAATAAAAGCCCTACCTAGAGCAAGGTCTTAAAAGATAAAAAAATCCCAAAATTTGGTGCATTTGAAGAAACTCCAAATATACTTTTCGCATTTGGAAAATTGATATTATTAATTATACTCTAGAGTTATGCATGTAAGCTTAAATTAATTGACCTAATTAACTAAACAAGAATCATTGGTCTTAAGTAGTCAAAGGAAGTGATCAAGAAATTAAGATAGATTTATAAATTGTTCAATATAATCAAGTGCTTAATAACTAATTATACAACAATAAAATAAAGCACATAAGAGATACACTAGTAGTGAGTGGAAAAATCTTTATAAGGTAAATATCCGTTATTATACAAGGAAAAAAATCTACTAAGAAATCAATTCAATTACAAGATACAAATTTAACATAACCTAGTTACTAACCTGCCACATTTATACGTGTAGAGTATCGTTAATCAAGACTCTAATCTTATTTTATCCATGTGTACCAATTATATTTTCTTAGTTTTATCTTGCAAACCATAACAACACTTTATACTGAACTCAAGTCAATTATAAGACACAAATTTGACAAAACCTAGTTACTAATCTCTCTCGTCTACATGTGTAGAGTATTATCAGTTAACACTTGAATTTGTGCTCCCTATTTTACTCGTGTGCAAATTATATTTTCTTAGTTTTATCTTACAAACCACAACAACACTTTATATTGAACTCAATTCAATTACAAGACACAAATTTGACAAAGCATAGTTACTAATATGTCCCGTTTACATGTGTAGAGTATCGTCAGTCAACACTCAAATTTGTGCTCCCTATTTTACTCATTTGTGCCAATTATATTTTCTTAGTTTTATCTTGCAAACCACAACACTTTATACCGGTCACAATTTGTTTCTGCAGATCTACTTTACTAGTCTGCAAACAAACTTTGCAATGATTTAAAGGCATACTTTGAGATTATGTTTTAACAAAACCTCACAATATCTTTGTGAAAATGAACTATAAAATAAATCCACTCATAAGAATATGAAACATCTCTAAAAGAATTAAATAGTGTTGTGTGTGCATTTTAGGTTATGTAGAACTTATTCAATGAACAATAAAAACACTATTTATATAGACTAATGTACACATTATTCGAAGTATGATTAATTAACTAATCAGGTTCTCACAAAACTAGACCCAAGTTTAAATGAGGCCATTCACGTTTGAACAAGCCGTCAAGTTCAAACAAACTAAACTTGTGTTCGAATAGTACAATTATTGGCATGTTTAGGATTCGAAGAGATATCGAGTCTAGTTTTTCAGTTGCTCCATTCACTCGTCGAAAGGTTAGCTCATTGCTTTTGGTTTTTCTGTTACAAATATTTGTTGGCACAACTACCTCTATTTTCCTTACTAACCCAACTATTACTGATCCCTTTCTTTCTCAGCTAATACGAGCATATTTGACCTTACTATGAGTCAGTTCTATTTTTTAGCTTCTAAAACTTGTTAATTGAAAAAACAATCATAAAACCTCGAGGCCAATTTTAACACAAACCCATAGTTTATCTAACCTATGGTTAATACTAAAAAGTACTTAGAGTGCGTGTGGAATTATATGTGAAACTATATGATAACTAAATGTGAAAGATTAAACACACGTTTATCTTAATAACAATGCACGTTCTGTGTGTATATACTTTTCTTGTAGAATAAATTTAAAGTATTCAAGACAATATCAAAATAACTATGTCTTCAAAAATATGTTACTTGGTGTAATTCGATCAGACGCTATTAAAATTTTCATAGAATGGATTAACTAGTACAAAAACTTAATTAGCCTAGCAATTATGGACTTGGAATGAATTGTCTACACAAAAATTAAGAGAAAGTTTTTTCATAAACATAAATACAAATTTTTTTCACGTAAGTGAGAACAATAAGATTGGAAAATTGCAAATCCATGGTCTTGAATAGAGTTGCTATAGATCCATCATCTATTTTTAATACGAACACAAGCACACGATGATATGATAACATTTATTAATGAATTTAGTCTAACTTATTCCAAACACAAAATTTCATTTCATTAACATACAACTTAATTTAATTCTTTCTTTCCTTCACAATTTTATTGGAGTATTATCCAATCCGTGTCCTAAATTCACAAAGAATTACATATCAAATTTGGACACAAATTGCAATATGAAGGTCTAAACATATGTAACTTTGGAAGTGAAATTCTCTCACATGCCTCAACCAAATAAAAGCATAGAAATACTCATTAGAAAGATTAATTCATAGGCTACAGAATCATCTATATCTCATTAAATTCCATAAAGTATAATTCAAGTTATACCCTAAACAATTCAGGTGAAAAGCACACTCAATCCGCGTCATATCTTTACAAGCCTCCACAGCCGTCGATAAAAGTTTAATCGAAAGGGTCACGTTTAAATTTTATCTTGAGGAGTCGATCCGCGTGACAACGATTTAACCAATCAGAGTTATTCTTTCGAGTTTTTTGAACCTATAAATTCGTTCAATTTTATTCCCAGCAAATATACCAGTGAAATTCCTCGTCTACTAATTGTTTAATTTCTCTCCATCTCTTTCTATTTTCTCTTACTAAGGTTTATCTCTATTCACTGCTTTCATGGCGTCTGTGACAGAACAGGCAGTCGCATCTGCCAAAGTGCCGAAAGCGAAGAAGCCGTCTGCTCCGAAGAAAACTAGGGCACATCCTCCTTATGTTGAGGTAACAGATCAAACAAATATATATGCATCACGTCCGAATTATACATATATATCTCCTTTTTTTTTTTTGTGAATATACAATCTGATCTGTTTGTAAATTTGCTTGTGAAATTCTAGATGATCAAGGAGGCGATTGTAGCTCTCAAGGAGAGGACCGGTTCGAGCCAGTACGCGATCGCGAAGTTCATTGAAGAGAAGCAGAAGGATTTGCCATCGAACTTCAAGAGGCTTTTGCTTGTTCAGTTGAAGAAACTCGTCGCTTCCGGAAAGCTCACGAAGGTCAAGCACTCTTTCAAGCTCGCTGTGGGGATGAAGCCTACGACTACCGCTCCTAAGAAGGCTCCTAAGGCAGCGGAGGTGAAAGCTCCGGCGAAGAAGAAAGTAGCGGTGAAGCCTAAGAGTGGTAGTTCTGTGAAGCCGAAAAAGGCTACTCCGGTGAAGGCAAAGAAGGTTGCGGCGAAGCCAAAAGCGGTGGTGAAGCCGAAGAAGGCAGCGAAGACCGCGTCGGTGACGTCACCGGGGAAGAAGAAGACAGCGACGTCGGCCGTGAAGAAGCCAAAGAAGGCTCCTGCCAAAGCCTTGAAGAAGCCGAAGAGCATAAAGTCCCCTGCGAAGAAAGCTCCGGTTAAGAAGGGCAAGAAGTGAAATGGTTTTCTATTAGGGGTTGGTGTGAGTCTGTAAATTCATGGATGAGATAGGGTTAGTTTGAATGACATGTTTTTTTCCCCCTTATTTTTTTTAGGTTTGTTAATTAGTAGTAGTTTGAATTGTTAGTATATTAAAAAGGTTTCAAATGCAATCTTAAGTTGAAGATTCCTGTGTTCGTTTCATTAATGGCAATTTTCATAATGAACTCTGCGTTTGAAATTTGAAAATTAACTCAACCGTCCCGTGTTTGGAGGTCCATGGCGTATGGTTAATAATTTGCTTCTGCAATGGTTACAAATAAGTATTGTTTTCCCTGTATCGTCGGCAATGTAATCGTTAAATATACGTAGAAAACTGGTGCAAGTTAAGCTAGAGATGTCGTGAAGCAGGTGATTTAATATAACAGAGAGTGAAGTTTGATGGAATCTATTCCGTCTCTCTTTGGACCCATCTAGGTGCATGTGCAGTGTGAAACATGAATACAAGAAAAGTTTTTTAATCCGTCTGTGTATAGGGCCATTAGTTTGATTTTTGTGTGGAATTAAAATAAGAAAGTTGGGTATTAAATCAGCAGGCTCTTGGGGTTGCAAAACTGGGCTCAGAGTGAGGCATTTCCTAACCAAGCGCAAACATGTAGATAGTGGGTTTGAGCTTGGTCTAAATCTGATTTTGAGCCTTAAAAATATTAACTTGTGCACCTTTCAGAAATAAGATTTATTAGTATTGGATTTAATTTGAACTTGACATGATTCATAGAAAATTAATTTTCATTTTAATAATTAGTGCAAAATGGTGCACATCTTTAACGTTTGGAAAAAGATTTGAAAAATAAAAACAAAAAAAAAAAAAAAAAACATAGTATAAACATAAGACTGGGCTCGAGTTCTCAAGGTCCATGCTTAAGCCCAGATCAAATTCAAGTTGGACTTTCATTTTCTTGCCTAAACCTATCCCAAATTATAAAATAAATTGTTCAAACCCAAAAACTTTTGAGTTGAGCCCGGGTTAACCTATGTCAATTGTACCAATAACAAGCTCTAAATAAAGTGTTTGTAGATGTGAATTGCCTATAAAAAGAAGAGAGTTGGTTTAAAATTGGACCCTGTGATAGTCCAGTGACAAAAATGAGGCCAACCGAATTAAAATATGATAAAAAGGGTGCATTAGGTGTGATGATTTATTTAATGGGTAGGGTCTCTGATTCAAGTCTAGAATGACTAAGTTGCATCGGGGGGAAAAAAAAATAGAAGAAGCATCTCACTCCGTCATGCATGCTTCACTTGGCTTGGACAGATATAGCTCAATTGGTAGAGCTTTGCTTTTGCAATTGGGTCTTTGAGATTACAGGTTGAATGTCTAGTTGTTCAGGCGGTTTCTAAATTTAATATCCAATTTTGCATTACTATTGTTGTGGCAATGTTAAAAACACAGTATTGAATCATTTATGATATAAAAATTGGAAAGAACTTTGAAAATTATGACATAATTGATGCACTGTGGACCCAATTGGAAAAACAGTAATGCTATGCTTACTTAAAACTTTTACCAAAAGCATTTACACAACTGATGTGACAGCATTGTATTAGTTTTACATCACATCATGATATGATATGAAACTAATATAATGCTGCCACATTAACTGTGTAAATATTTTTGGTAGAATTATTGAGTTAGCATAACATTACTCATTGAAAAAACTATGCCTCAAAGGTCGGATCATTTGCTTTTGCTTTCCATCACCAAACAATAAAGAGAAAAGCAAAACAATGGACATAATGGTCTCAGGGTCGTTCCAGACAGCTTTGTGTGACAATGTTGTTATTCCGTCTTTAATTCCTGGGCCTCATGTGTTTTCTGTAATAAGTGAATACACATTGTTCTTGTATGGGCTCTACAATGACAGTAATTCAATGAGACCATTACCCCACGTTATTGTGTGATATTATCTTATAAACTATTCAAATTTTTTAAATGGAACATTATATTTAACTTTTTGCTAATATTAGATTTACCACCTTAAGATGTGCCAAGGTCTCAATTCAGGAACTTACAGGTTTTGTATTTGGGGTGGGATTTTCAATTTTTTCAATGGCAGTCTTTAGCTCCAGTTGAGGGCTTGCCCTTGTTGGTGACAAAACAATGTCTTTCCAAACAGAAACTTGTTGGTATATCAAGTTTCGTTGCGGGTAGAGCTCGTAAATGGACTCTGCATCATCATTCAAACTGCTTACCATTGACAGACATTCAATTTCTTCTGGTTCAACCAGCAGCTTGTTGCCTCCGTCTTTCCATGCTATCAACTGCATTCAAACCAAGGCCTCTATAAAATTTAGTGTGCATGCTATGAAAAAAGAGAAGGTAAAATTGAGTTTATTACGTACCCTGGGCGGATAGCCCACATCGTTGGTGCAATAAAGCCTGGCATTATCAACAAGTTTGCAGTATCTTGGAAATGCACTTGCAAACATCTTATGAGATTTCAACTGTGACTTTACCCTCACTGCTCTTCTTGTAAATATAGCTCTCCTGTGCACAATTTTATAAGTGCAAGAAGAATAAGAATAAAACTGTGACATTTGCTTCCAGTCATGTAATTCAAGTTTCTGTAAATTGGATGAATCTGTATGAACAAAGAACACAAAGAGATAGATGATACAACCCTTGAGAATAAACGGGGATTTGCTTGTCTGTAGTTGGAGTAATTATCCAGTGGGATAGTTACTCACTCCACATCATCATCAAATGTGATATGACCGTGATTCACAAACTATACAACTTTTCTAATTTCATCGAGAAATTATATATCTTGAATCTCGAGAAATTATTCCAGCGGGATAGAATGTGTGTACGTAATGGTTAAAATGAATTTTGAATAGTACCTGATGCCTCTAACGATGGCTAGATAAGGATCACAAACAACTCCAACCAACTCTATTCTATATGGTTTCCTCTTGGCTTTTTGTCCATTTTCTTCTTCTTTTTCTTCTATTTGTTCCCAATAATTTTCAGTGATAGTGCCGTCCTCTGCGACCTTGTAGCCAACTCCCATGCGGTAACGATGTTTGTGAACATTTCTAGCCATGGCTATTGTCTGCTCAACGAAGGCCTCCCAGGATAAGGTACCATCCATGATCACGTCGCGTCCTTTGTTGAGTGCTGCTACTAGGAGTGAAGATGCAGCATCAGTGGATGGTTGGTGCACCTGGTTTTTTTTTTTTTGAGTAATGTTATATTTTAGGCACTAATATATAGTAGCTGTTACATACATATATATACGTACATATAATGTGTGTGTGTGTGTGTGTGTGTGAGAGAGAGAGAGAGTCAGAGAGAGTGAGTATGAGTACCAGTTCAGCAGTTTGAACCATGTCATGGTGATGGCCCATAGAGCTGAGGGCTTTGTAAATGACATCCGTCTCCTTAAACGCATCGGCCTCTACCACCACGGCTTTTGCCTCCGCGCCCGACCAAAATGATCTGCGTTCAAAATTTGTAAAAACAACCAACACACCACTGCCGTTAACTTGTCTAATATACATATTCATATTCACACACTCTCACACACACACATGTATATGTATGTATGTGTAATGTTTTATGAGATATGTATGATTAAGTCCGGCTTTCTTGGTTCTGGTAAGTGGAGAAATTAGTATTGTTACTCTTTGAGGATGTCTTTAAGAACTGTGCTTTTTCCAGCTCCCATTCCACCACCCATAAGGAGGAGCACCGGACTCCTCTCGCTGTGGGCCACCGGCACCATCACTTCTGTACATCTCGACTCACCATTTGATGCAACGCATCCGATCGCTTTCATCTCCTCCACCAATGTACAGAACACCCTTGTCACTTTCAAGTCCCTAATCATCCTCTCAAATCTCTGTTTCCTATCAAATTACCAATCCAATCAATAATCAAGGAAAAAAAAATCAGTATATTCAACGATGATAACGTGAGGCAATACATGACTCTAGTGTGCTTGCTTTATACTTGATCACCGCTCAAATTTACAGGTATAGACTATAAATAAGAATCTCTCTCTCTCTCTCTCTCCCTTTTATTTTTTATGTTAGGGCAATTATTTAGGATTAAGATCTTATATTAATCAAACGAGACACGCTCAAGTAAGGGACTTATAAAATAATTTTTATTAAGTGATTATGAAGCCTCTTCTACCATAAAAAGCGTGATTAATTGCTATTTTAATCCGTCTTCCCTTAATTACTATTGAAGAAAAAAATAATTATTGTAAAAATTATTTTATTATTATTTTGGGGAAGTGACATTGATATTTTGAAATAATTTAAGATGTCATATCCAGATATTTGAAGATAAGGGTAAAAGACAAAAGCTAAGAGTATAGATTCTTTTAATCAAATCCTTTGTGCCCATGCCTTTTGCAGAAGATGCAATTGGACCGCCATTAATTGATACATCAATTTTTTGTTTTTAATATATCATGCAATGTTCAAAGAAAATATCATTGCAATTCTGAAAGCACCATACAAAATAAATAATAAAATTTTAATATGTAAAACCAATTAAATATATTGTAATATTGAAAACCCAGGTCCCCCCTGCCTGCCACCCCATCCACCATAATCTCATAATACTAAGCTTATTTAAAAACTTTATCAAAACTATTTATCCTTCATGAGTTGGCAATGTTATATTGGTTGAATACACATCATTATATATGACATGATGTGATATTCAACTAATATAATACTGACAACTCATGAAGTTAAACACTTTTGATAAAATATAAAAGTAAGACTATCATTACTTCCTCATAGATATATACACCTAAAATAATTTATTATTTTGAGTACAACGCCCAACCATATAATACGTCACGTAGTTCTTATTTTTATATTGAAAAACCAAGCAGGAAAGCCCTTTCCCACCAAATTGTCATATTGTGTAATAAGAAATTTCAATCATGGCTGCCTCCTCCTCCATTATAATATATCTCTCAAATACATAGTCATGTAAGCATCGCCTATCATGGTATTTGATTAAATCCACAGACCCATGTTTTTTTCCCACTCTTATTATTTTAATTTTATTTCTCAAATTTATATTATTTAAAAAGAGATATCTCTTGATGAACGTATTTTTTAGAGACACTTATTTGGGAATGAGTCTGTATTTTTAGTCAAAGGTGTTTTTTTTTTCTTTTTAAAAAGATAGGTACAGAGACATCTAGACATCTCCTAAAGAAACACAAACGTTTTTTTGCTTAAATTTTTTGGTAAGAGATGTTTTCAGGAAATAAGTATATATAACATGAGAAGCAATTAATAAAATAAGTTAAAAATATTTAAATTAAAAAAATTAATTAATTTTAAAAAACACAAGGAGCTAGGGTCAAAAACTCAAGTTATGAATATGAATAAACAAAACAGGAAGGCAAATAAAATACAAAAACCTCACCTTGTAGCTGCCATCACAATGTCCTTGAGCCTTTTCCGCTCACAATCAACACTCAAGACCTGATATAAATAATAATTATTATTATTGTTAAAAAAATAAATAAAATGGTGTCCTCTTTATATATATATATATATAAATTTGTATTTGATTTTTGGATTCGGATTCATACCTGAGTGATCATAAGAGAAGCTTGGCTCCAATGAAATGCAAAATAAGCAAGGATGCATCTATCAAACTCCTCCACCAACTTCACGGACAGAGATTTGGCATTCGGATCACTAGCAAAATATTCGAAGATGATATCCTCACACCCTTTTGATCTCTTCAAATACTCATAAGCTAACTTGCATAGCTGGCTACACTCACTTGCATCATTAAATCCTATTTGCCTTGCTAAAACATCAATTACAAGAAAACCAAATATTATCAGAGTCTTAATTTGGAGTGAAAATAATATAATTTTAATAATAATAATAAAAGTATAAGAAGAAAAATATAATGGGTATATGTATGTATGTGTCTAGCTGAGTGTGTATCTGTGTGTGTCTATATATGTATATAATTACCAACATAATGAGAAAATCTTTCAAGTCTTTCAACGCGGCCGGACTCCGTCCTCTCTAACCATGGAATAACATTTTGATCCTTTGATGGCTTAGACTTTAGTCGGTGGTTATAATATTGCAAAGCAGCAACAAAGCTGAATCCGATGGTGGTTGCAGCAAGGATATGTGCAAGGATGACTTTGCCAAAACTATCTGAAGACAGAGACTTAATTAATTAAGAGAATATTATGAAACACAGATCTAAAGAGATGAAATCTGCAGGGCTTACCTTTCGGCATGATTTTGTGTTCTATATTCAGAGAAGAGTCACCTGATAGTTGGAGCTGATGAGCTTTGCTTGGCTTTGACGATTGGAATTACAGATGAGAAATAAGTTTGATTGATATAGTGGATCATTTTGAGGTCAACATCTTTGATATTATAAAATTTTCTTGTGTTCCCCTCATCAACCCAATTTTTTTTTTTTTTTTTTTTGGGGTCTTATAGACCTCTTCAAAGCTTCAAATAACAAAGGGCTTTCTTGCAAAAAAATCACATGTTTTGACCATTTGCTAGAATACAAATGGGTTTTCAATATTTTGCAAAACTGTGCATCCTTACTAAGAATCTACCTTCCTGTCCTCAATAAATGATGTTATCCAGTTCTTCAGTTGTTAATGAATATAACCTCGAATATTATTAAATTCAGTCTTTTAATATTAGTCAATAAAATTTCTTAATACTAATCATGTCAAGTGAACTTAAGAAATAAAACTCATCAACACTCGTAAAAGCTATATTTATCAGCACACAAACAATCACGTCAATAAGTAAATAAAATTTTGTAAAATATGGTAATAAAAGTAACATTACTCAATAATATAGATGTGAGAAAAATATGATAACGTGATTATTTTAATTGGGTGGGACATTATCAACTTGTTTTAATTTGTATGCAAACCCAAAGATATGGGACCTGACCACCACCCTCCATTTAACCCATTGAAGCATTGAATGGATTTTGATTTAGAAATGGGGACAAAGAAGCTACCAAAATACATTCCTCACACGACCTCTGATCTTCCTAAATCCTAGAATATATTCTATTTCCTTCATTTCATGTCGTTTTAATAGCTGTTTTTCTCACCATTTGGCATGAAGCGTGGTGCCTCCCAATCCCAAATCCCAATAGTATCTTCCAAAAAGCACTGGCCCAACCCTTCTTTTGTATTTTAAGCACACTGATTTCATCTTCTTTTGTATTTTAAGGATTCTGATTTCATTTGTGCGCTTCAAATTATATGCTTAAAATTACAGGTATTTCGGCCATGTAATTGTAAAGGTGGTAAAAGTTCGTTTGGAAGAATTTTAGATTTTGAAGTATAGATCTTAAAAATAATTATTAAAAAATAAATTTTGAAAAATATAATTAATTTTTTATTATTAATTAATTTTTTATTATATATATTGAGTGAGGTTAAAATGAAGAGTCTAGAAAAAAAATTGTAAAAGACCAAACAAAATTTGAAAAATTAATTTTTTAACTTTTTCAAATCATAATTTTGCTTAGGTATCCCCATTGCAAAAGCTGATTCTTGAAAAAAATACTATCAAATACCCCAAAAATTAACAGAATCTCAATCTCCCCCCCCCCACCCCACCCCCCGGGAGTTGGATCAAATTCTAGATTGGTAGAAAAAGTGCCCTGGCCGCCCGGCTCATTAGGATCCGGTCGTTTGAAATTATAGAAGTACTTTAAAACTATTATTAGTTTTTTAGGAGAGAGAAGTTAAGGTTAATTGTGAGTGATCGTGATTTATAATTTGATAAGTGCGTGCATCACATGTGTGATCGCACGTGGTATGAATGCGTATAATATACGTATCAATTAGATTGCAAGTTTCCTTCACTCGTGACTGACCGTAGCATTAATCTTTCTTAGAAAATATAAAAATTAAGTACTTTGTTCGAATCAATATAAAAAATAGTAATTAAGAGTTAATTAATCATACTAAAATTATTGTAATAGTGTGAATAAATACTGCTGTGACATATGAGATAGAATAAAATTAAACTAACGGTCTTGTCATCCTCGTCTCTAATGAGGTGTATATAAAGTGTTCATAAACGAAGTCAGGAGATGACCATCCCGTCCCAAATTATTCCGTTTATATATTATTATTTTTTTATCTTCATATATATATATATATATTAGTTTTACCAATAAATTATACTATATAAAATTAGTTTTAAGATTTTTTATATCACAATTATATTATTTTTTCTTGTATTAGTTGTTTTGACAATAAAATTTTATCAAAAAAAGTTTTGACTTACTTAGAAAAGAAAATATAAAAGTTATGGGCAAGATTGAAAAATATAAATTGTGTTGGAATAAACTTTTAAATAGAACAAAAAATATAAAAAGAGTCGAGATTAAAGAATGATTACCTCGTCTTATTCTCATTGCTAAGTCGCTGGCAATGAAGGTGGATAAATAGTTAATAACACTAGCGATAGAGATTAACCTTGACTTGAAAATGAATCAAAGATATTTTGAGAAAGAGAAAGAAGCTGTCCCGCCACCAAAGGATTTGCATCGATCCTGTGCTATATCTTTGATAATTAAAGAGAAAGAAGATGCCCCACCACCAAAGGATTTGCATCGATTCTGTGATATAGACCATGACAAGCATAGGGACAATCCACTTGAAGACATCCATTTATTTAGTGGCATAGCCAACACAGCCAAAAGTTTGTTGGTTGAGTTAATTTTGAGTATTCTTTGGAAGAGTAGCAATATGTGTTCTCAATTATATATTTTTTTTAGTGTGATGTGTAAAAATATAGTGATTTTAAAAAATCTTATTCTATGAAATATAAAATCATCCTATCTGGAGAATATCAGATTGAGAATACAATTGAGATATAAATTGAGAATACAGTAGCATTTTACTTCTTGAAATACAGTACTTTCATCGATAAAATTGATTTCAATTTCATGTTAAGGATAATGGTCCAAGAAGACTATCCACTATCTTTTCTTTTTGGTGACCAACCAAAGGGCAAGAAAATTAGTGGGGAATGATGCATTATATCAAGATCCATTGGAATAATAAAACCTATAAATATCTCTCTAGAACAAAAAAATTGTTTATACATAGATATGTTCGTTGAAGAGGTCAATTTTCTCAACCAGTGCTGGTTTCTTTTTCTTTGAGATTTGTTGCATACACTCGTGCTAACTTTCTAAATTTGTATTTAAAATTTTTATTTTAAATAATGTGATACTAATGTATCGAAATTGCATTAATTATATGATTTAAAATATTATTAATAATACAATCAGGCCCAACTCTATCATAAAGACAACAAAAAAATCACTTTAAACCCCACTTAAAGAAAATATCCTAAATATAATCAAATTAAAAAATTTAAAGTTAATAAAAGTTACATTATTCTAATTTTTTATTACTGTCCTACTTAGATAAAAAAAGTTATGTAATAATTCTATTATGTCAATTTTATTCAATATATATCTCTTCTATTGAAAAATTAATACTATTTTATATTACAAAAAATATAAATATATAATATATAGTAAACAAGGTATTAAAAATATATATATTTTATATATTTAGTAAAATTTTATAACATTATCATTAAATAAATAAATCATAGTAATATTAAAATATATTTTATTTAGAGTTTGTCATTTTTTTTTTTATTTTAAGACTCAAATTATATAAAATTGGTCTTAAACATAATATCACAATATAATATTCAGTATCACGTTATTTGAAAAAAAATTTAAAATGTAACGTTGCACTATTGCAAATTCCTGGCATGAAGACAAATGTCACCAATAATGGCTCTCTCCATTCCTATGATGGGTGGAACTTTTTCTGAATGATTTAATGCAGTGATAATATATATTTTTAATGATTAAGCATATTTTCTAAAATAATTTTTGAAAATTTAATTTCTATAAAAACATTTTTATTTGTTTGAAATGTGACATAATGATTAAGCATATTTTCTAAAATAATTTTTGTAAATATAAATATAAAAGGTAAGGTACAAACTACAAACAGGCCTTAATTCACGTTAAAAAAAAAATTAGATAAAACAATTAAACAAATATATGAATGGGATACTCACTCTCTCATATGTTCCAAGGACATCACCACACACTTCAAAAACAAGTTTAGTGCTAATTTATAAGGAGGGATCCTCTTCGTTGGGGGTAACTGGAGGATGCTCTATTTATTTTTCACCTAATAAGAGTCATTCATGCATATAAATCCCATCATATTTCAAATGGACCCCACTTATACAAAATTTATACATCAATGTTTTTAAGTGGCAAAGAGGGTAGGCTGTTTTGACGCAATAGTAAAATTGAATCACAAAGCTTAATGGTAAGGTTGCTTCATCACGACCTGAAATTCACGAGTTTGAATTTTTTTTTTTTAATGGTTTTTAAGTGAGTTCCATAAATATATTAACTCATGTAATGAACAGAAGTAATAAATCAAAGGGCCATTGGTATGTGTATCAATACATTGTGTGCTTAAAACATTGTTCACTATGCACAGAGACTTCTGCATTAGGTGTGTGTTTAAGCCTCACTGGGTGTTTCTCAAAATCATGCAATATATACGAAACAGAATAGAGCTGGTTTCCTTCAATTCCCTTCGATTAGCACAGCTAAAGCAAATTTTGCACCAAAAAGATAAGAACTCTTAAGTTTTATTTTCATTTCGCCTATTCACAAAAAAACAAGCTTGTTATCGGAAACAGCTTTCAAATTCCAGCTTCCAATAAATGAGGTACTATAAAATAAAATTTTCAAATTTTTACTTATAAAACAGAATAGAGCTCGTTCCTTGTAATGCTTCTTACTTTTACATTTATCCAAGCTAGAATTCAAAACCACAGTGGCATAGTAATGCATGAAACTAACAAATGCCTAAAAGCCTAACCTTTTCCTTTCTTCAACTTTTAATTTCAAATCGTCTTCAGATGGAATCTTCCCGCCACTTCTCAAGGTTGTGCACCACCATGCCATCAGCTCATCCTGCAAAATGCAGAACACATAAAACCATTTTCGTTTTGGTTTAAAAAAAAAAAAAACCAAGAAAGATTTATATAGCCATACTTTTACTCTAGAGTGCATACAACGTACACCACTGTTTTGTTAACCGCTTGTCTTATTTATTTTACCCAACAACTGACACTTGAAAGAGTTAGTCAGACAGTGATGTTTCAAAATAAACATCAACCGAACACAATCATGGTCACAGTAAACATCAATAATGACAGTAGTTACTTTCTTCTATGAATTTCTACATATAACTTTGATATGTTAAAATGCAATTAGCCATTATATCAAAATTTACTATTATTAAATATTAGGAATCTATGTTGGGACTTGGGAGGCTACGAGAGATTGATATATATTGTTGGTCCATCCTCTAACATGGTAAGGATTTCGAGCAATTGGTTGCTTAACATGATATCAGAGCCTTGGCTTCTAAGAAATCTTGGGTTCAAGTCTCTCCATTTGTATTTATTTCCCATTTGCATTTACACTATATATGTTGTGCTTCGCATTTGTTCGTGGTTTCTTTATCTCTCAGGGTCATATGTGAGAGGAAGTGTTGAGAGCTTGATTTACATTGACTCATTCTCTAACAGCTAAAACTTTTAGAATAATTGATTGCTTAACATGATATCAGGAACAATCGGTAACAAATCGTTAATTTACTGTCCATGAAAGCTACCCAAGATTTATATATAGCTTGTAATTTCTACAAATTTAAGATTCAACTCACTGGTTGTAGCATACAATAATTATCATATTTAATTGCACAAAAAATAAAGGTGAACATATAACTATTCCTTGTTGCCAGTTACATACTATATGTGTGTGAGTATCAAAACTAGGTAGAGGAAACAAATAAATTCATTTTAGAATGACAAGGTCTATGCTATTTATGCAACTGATAAAACCTTGATGGAAAGAGCTTGAAACCAAGAAGACATGTATCATGGTATCCGACAGGGACATCATGTTACACCCCATGAAAAATTAAGAAATACTCTTTGCATTTTGGCAATGCCGACATTACATTCAACCCATCTTTTCTTCTACTTGCCAAGAAGAGTTAATGATCAAAATATCAAGCTAATATTATGCAATCTAGTACAAATGCTCATAAAAGAAAATGAATTTAGTGATTATATATATATATATATAAAGAACCACTGAATTTAGTGATTACGTTGAAACTGAACTGATGGCTCAAGAAATATATAAGCAATAGTAAATAAAGGTTAGATAATTACCTCAAGGAAATCATGGTTGGAGACATATTGACTTTTGACCAAACATTTAATATCCCCAACATTTACGGAGATTGAATACTTGGAATATTGGGGTGGCTTCTCTCTTTGTGCACCTGTTAATTCAGAAGAGAGTAAAAGCAAAAATGGAAAATGAATCAGGATGAAACATTGACCACTAGGAAGCAAAACCAAACGACCTCTTCATTCACAAGCAAAATAAAACTTATCTTCTGGACAATACAAACCATCATAAAACAGGTTCACAAGTGGGGGTACAATTCTAACTATACCAGTTATGCAAGCCACATAGTAGCCTGTGCCCCCTAGTCCTTCTTCCCACTTTCCAAGCCGCAAGCGTAGGAAAAAACCATTGAGATGCGAAAGTGAAATTTGGGAGTTCATCCATCTGAAACCATGCAGCAGGAAAGTAATCAATTATAGATAAATATAAATGGACAAAAGCATGAGAACTGCTCCTTCAAGTGCAACTGATTCTAGTTTGTGGTGAAATCTTAATCTTTTTGTCAGACTCCTAAAAGTTCACAGCCAGCAGAAGTTTTTTTTATTAAAAATAAAAGAAATTGTTTTTACTAGGCAACCATAGCACAGTGAGTGGGCAAAACCAGGAAGAGATATATTTAAGTTTCATCATGAAAAACAGGAACATATTCCTCACCCTAGGTAAGAACACGATAAATAACAAATGCGTACATCAATGCTTCCCAATGGAGTAATCACACTATGCTGCCACCAACTTGAAACAAGGGCAATGGCCAATTTATTGTTGCAAACAGGTATATAAACCAGATAGAGGGCCGGATTGCCTTGACTCCATTTTCTGTACATCTTCTATGCCTCAAACATTATGCATACAATTATGTTCAGAAGGGTTATTTTCTGGAATTCAAAAGGGTGAATATGTCCATAAAAATAATTTCGTTTGCTATATTTGTGAGGTTTATATACAGTGAATACACATACACCGGTGTTGTTGAATGATCTACATGCTGTGTGCAAGGATTTAACCGCTCAAAGGAGTATTGTAAAATGAAAACTTATGAGAACGCTATACTTACTTTAGGATATCCATACGAGACAAACGAAGCCTCCTTATAGCATCAAACATTCCTTTTGGTACATCTGAAATCTGCTTATTAACAAAATTGCACAAAGATATGGTCTGATTTTCTTTTAATTCATTCTTCCCAGAATTTGAAGTAATATGCTTCAAATTTGAAATCATTTTGCCAGAGGTCACTATTCCATTCCATTTCAAACTTGGACTAGCATACGTGTCCTTTTGAGGCTCCCCCGCGGTGCAAATAGTATCCACCCAAGCTACTTGGGGATGGCTTTCCTCAGTTTCCAGCATCCTGGTATATCTTTCATTGCCTCTAGTGAGCTGTATTTTATTAGCACCGTAATGATTAACCAAAGAAGCACCATATTCTGATTGCAGTTGCCTGCTTGAGGATGCCATGGGACATGAAACAGCCCAGTGATTGAGCTGGAAACATCTAATGCACAAACAAGGAGATTCTTTTGCCCTCATCATATTGAGTGATGTTTCTTAGAAGACCCTCCATCTCAGTTTCTGTTACCTCTGAGCAGTCACGTAAATCATGGCCACTTTTGCCGCAGAATAAACACGTCATTGTGCAAGTTGCATCATCTTTTTCATCTGATGGTATGATGTGATTGAGGGCATCCAATCTCCTTGCAAACATAGAGGGCATTGCCTCTGAACTCTTCAGTTTTTGGGAAGGTAGAAGAGGGTTCAACTTATATAAGGATTTCTGATCATTATGGCCATGAATTCTTTTGAAGCCAGAGGAAGCCTCGGTACTGGGAGCAAAGTTCCTGCAATTCTTTACCCACAACAGCCTCTGGGTCTTCAGTGGAGTACTCCTTGGCCTCTGAACTTTTATGGTCGATGGAAAAATCAGTACGATTTTGAGTATGAGGAATAAGTCTTGTGCAATCAGCAGAACCCTTGAGCATTCTACTTGTACTCTGGCTGCAGTGATCTAAATTTAACACAAGGCCATGACTTTTTGAAGAAAATCGAGTAATCCACAAGCTCCCAAGAGGATCACTTCGGCAACCAATATTATGAATTGCTGCTTTCCCTTCGAATGGAGGATCAGAGTTGTGTTCTCAGCACTGCTGGTCTTGTGTTTACCCAGGGAGGAACCGGATGAGCTTACTCCATCTCTTGCCTTACCACATGCCAGGTTGCATGAAGTTTTATTCTCTGCAGAGTAAGTCTTGCAGACTTCCCGAGTGGAAGCAATATTAGCAGTTGATGGGCCATGACTTTTTGAAGAAAATCGAGTAATCCGCAAGCTCCCAAGAGGATCACTTCGGCAACCAATATTATGAATTGCTGCTTTCCCTTCAAATGGAGGATCAGAGTTGTTGTTCTCAGCACTGCTGGTCTTGTGTTTACCCAGGGAGGAACCAGATGAGCTTACTCCATCTCTTGCCTTACCACATGCCAGGTTGCATGAAGTTTTATTCTCTGCAGAGTAAGTCTTGCAGACTTCCCGAGTGGAAGCAATATTAGCAGTTGATGGGCCTTCTCCATCACCAGATAGAAGGAACTGTTGGCACTTTTCATTCTTCTCATGAAAAGCTATTGGAGTAATATTGCCACCACTTATTTCATCAGCCAGCACAAGTTCTTTGGAACCTTCGATTGGATAATCACCATTTGGCATTCTAGTTCCCAGTACCTTTATGTTTGAACAATATAGGGACTGGAATATAGTTTGGAAGCCCATGTTTCTGCTCCCAGAGTCATGCTTTTTGTTGCATGTGATGATTTCTGGATCATGACTCTCATGTCCATCATCAGGACGAGAAAAGGTAAGAGCAAGAGAAGGAGCTTCATCTTGATTGGACTTAGTTAAGCCCTTCACCATGTTTGATATCCAATTCATGAAAGAGCTATCTTGTCTTACCAAAGATGTTGAAGCAGAACTTTCTTGGATTTGTTTTTTGACTCTTTTACTCCCTACAATCAACTGTTGTTCAAAGCTCCACCGTCTCTTTCCTGTTGAAAATAACCCACTGTTACAACTTTCAACACTCTCATGGCTGTCATCCTCCTCTTTTGATATTCTGTCATTAACATCTCCATCAGATAAAGCCTTTTCTTTGCCTTTCCTTTTATACAGATGGATTCTACTAATCTTTGGAGAAGTCTCAAGTGGAACAGACTTGTCCCTTGGAGCTCTTTCTTGGCTCTGCCCACATCCATCTTTATTAATAGGAAGCTGTAGATCATTCTCAGCAGTGCACTCCAGCTTTTTAAGAGGGGAAGCACAAGTGGAACCATGTATCTTCATTTTAGTTTTTCTCTCTTCATCAATAAGTAAAGATAATTCTTTGCCTCTTCTGCCAGGGGACCTATCAGAAGCCTCACACTGTTTCACAGTATGAACTTCAGAAGCCAAAGCAACTTCAAAGCCCAATGTCTGGCTGCCATTAGCAACATCTCCAATTCTACCACCAGGATTGGTCATCACCACTTTATTGAACTCCCCAGACAATTGTTCACTCTGTGCCATGCCAGGTCTGGGTTCATCAGTTTGGAGTGGTAGAAAATTGGTTGTTCCTTGATTTTCCCAACCTGCAGGAGACCCAGCTTCAAGAACATGTAATGTAGAAGGAAGAGGTCCCCATTTGCTTCAACAAAAGGCAAACTAACAAAATTCTGCACTAGGTAAAAGGAAAAGTGGAATATGGAAAAGGTTCGAGAATCCCCCATGTCTCCTGTTTGACTCATGATATGAAGGCTCAAGGCTCTCCAGCCCATTTTCATACAATTTAAAGCATAATACATTTGTGATCAAATTTATGATTTTGATTATGCTCTAAACACGAGCTACGAGAGTTTCTGGAACCATTTTTTGGAAACATTTCTCCTAGGCTATGAAACACGGACACTCTATTTTGACTCACATATCCGTATTGGATACGTATCGGACGTCGACACTCTCGGACACTTTTCGAATAAGTGTTGGACACTTGAATCATGGATGTTGATGATTAAATGAAGAAATTCTTTAATTTTTATTTAATAGCTTTGTTATTTTAAATTTTTAATATCTTAATAATATTTTTGTGATTTGTATATTTTTATACCAATTTTAATTGTAATTACATTAGACTTTTATTATATGGTCATATAAAAAATTTATATAAATTCAACGTGTCCGTGACATGCCCGTGTCATACTTTTCTTAGAACTAACGTGTCCGTATTGTATCCGTGTCCTGTATCCGTGCTTCTTAGCTCCCAGTTACCAAACGAAGTCAAACACTAGCAATATGCACCTGCATTGTGTTCCATAACTTCAGCTATATCAACCATCTGAGTACCATTTGGACTGCATGTACCCCTACCTTCGTTTCGTTCATTTTCTTTTACATTCTCCCCATTTTGATTGATAAATAGAGGAGATACTCCCTCCAGAGTGTTTATTTCTTCCAAGTTACCACCAGTTCCTGCTGAACAATGGTTTCTCAGCATTCCAGGAAGAAGGTTTAACCCAAAATGAAAAGCAAAAAGAAAGAAATGAAAAGAAAAAAGAATAACATATATAGACACAATGATGGAAGCTGATATGAGCATATTCATCATTCGGCAGCTAAATACCCAAGAAAAGGAGCACCATTACCTGCATGGGGTTCACGACTTGATCCAACTACAGGCATTGTGCCACCACTGCTTCTAGGGGACCTGGCCAAACTCTCTCTCTCGCCAACTTCACTCTCCACATGAAATGCCACTTGCGAAGTAACAACATTTCTCTCGTCTATAGGTTTGTCATCATTAGTCCCCCTGGATGTGATGTTTTGTGGTGGTGAAAGAATCATATTGCTTGGTCCCACATCCCACAGAAAATAGGATTTTTTCTTGGCTAAGCTGCAGTCAGCACATTTGAGACTCAATCCTTTCTGTGGGGACCAAACTAATTCAGATAGGGGATCTGATGCCACAAATGTCATGTCTAACCTTAAAACTGCATTTACACCTGCACCTGAATATCATTTTTCAATCTTTTCTGAATGCAGTTATTGGAATAACCCAGAGCAAGTCCTAAATCAGTCACTCGTTGCTTTTCATCATTGTCCACATTCATCATCAGCTGGATATAAAGTTAGGTAGGCAATCCTGAAACAACAAATCAATCCAGTTCAGTCTTTGCTACGGTGCAACAAGCAAACAATGTCCACAAGGAATATATAATCATTTTTTATTGAGGCAAGTTTCACCAAACAAGGCCTATGAAATCTAAAGACAAAAATTGTTACGTATGCTAAAACATAGACTATTGAAGTGGCTCTAATAAATCTAGGAGACTTATTATCCACAGATTCCCATTCAAAAACTTTTGCAATGATGTGCATAAGAATAAGAAGGCTATGCTGGAGAGAAATTTAACAGAAATTTCATTCCATGCATGAAGAAATGCTGCCTTACACCCTATGTTTCCATCCATGTAGACAGAGTACAGATTAAATATTATATATGGATCCCAAGTGAGAGCTTGATGGAAACCACTTATCAACCGCCTCATCAACTACTAGCCATCTACCGAACCAGGTGTATGAATACAGACATGTATTTAACTTAGTACCTTA
This sequence comes from Nyssa sinensis, assembly GCA_008638375.1. Taxonomy (NCBI): domain Eukaryota; kingdom Viridiplantae; phylum Streptophyta; class Magnoliopsida; order Cornales; family Nyssaceae; genus Nyssa; species Nyssa sinensis. The sequence goes on from CM018045.1 coordinate 5,709,701, forward strand.
ATATCATTAGTGGTACCCATTCCAATTGGTTGGACTGTTCACTTAGAAGCCACAGTATCCTCTTAGTTAAGCAAATATATTTAGTATTTCAATAGTCAGAGTTCTACAAGTATGAAAACTATTCAACTACAAGATCAAGCAAAACAAAATTGAATGAGAATTTAGACAGCATTCTGTGCATTTAATTGCATGACAATCCAACAACTACATCAAAGATCAAGATTCACAAAATCTTAAAAACAAACGTGAGCGAGTTTCTCTCTGCATATGTTATAGTTTGTTTGGTGCATTATCAAACTCAAGAAAGATTTATCCTAACTATTTTGGTTCAACTACATAAAAAGACTGCTTTTTGGCAATCCTTTCAATCTAGTGCCATTATTTTTTCATAAATATGATAAGGCCTGTTATGTATTTTTCATAAAACAGCAATCCAAATCCTTTTGTTTATATCCTTGTCTTTTGCATATTAAATTGCTCAGTTAGCTAAATTGTCAATAGGATCTGAAGACTAAGGAAATGTCTGATGCATGAGGATAAGTGCTGATACCTTGTATAAGAATAGATAAGATATTCAGAGCTGCACAAACAACTTTCATAAATTTACAAGTCTTCTTCTTCTGAAACTTTGAGCCAAGGCTAAGATATGAAACAATAGCATTGGATACAACTTTAGTTATAACCCACCAACTGTCTAGGTGGCATCTTGTGCTCCTTTCTTGGGAGAAGGTGCAGGGGTTTTCAAGTCCAGTTAGTGTTAGGAGAATGGGATTTGCCCGTGGGGTGGAGGGATAGGGTGTATGGGTAGTGGAAGGGAAAGGGAAAGGGGTACCCTCATCGTGATGCCTATGCCTTTGGACCAGGAATATATATATGGCTTTAGTTCTATTCCAAAGAGATTGATAGCGAAAGCTATTTGTTACGCAATCAACAGAAAGGATTAAAGAGAATAAAGATATTCATGGTATTTTGTGACTTTGAAAAAAGTATAAGATAAGCCAATGCTGCCAACAAGGGGCTTCTTGACTTTGTCAATATAAGCCAAAAGGGCCCAAAAACAATTCCTTAATAACACATGTATCAACTTATAGCATAGCATACCTTGGTTCAAAGGCTTGATGGAGAGGATGGAGCCAGTCGAACAGCTAACTCTAACAGAGTAAATACCACACGAAATGAGAATATTGCACAGCTTCCATTAATTACTAAAAATAAAAGAAAGTTCTAAATTTTTCTATGAATTCTTTGCATTGGATTTTCAATCGCTATTACCACAGTCTCTCTTTCAATTTTAGGGTTTACAAAGTTGATATCAAGTCATTGCAGCTAGTGATTTAGTACTAACTGAAGGGTTTCGCATCAAACTGATATTTTTCTCAGCGAGTTCCTAGATCTCCAATTTTGAGAGGAAATATATTACATATTGGAACAAAAACTATACACTTGCAGTTTAATTTTTTATTATATAAACTGCAATTGTTCTCCTTATGAAGATTTTTGTTTCACAGATTCTTGAACTTATGCTATAAAGTTAGTTTTGGTACACCTAAAAAAGAATCCGAATACTTGTTCTACAAACTCATATATTGTATTTTTCCTCTCAAGACGTTTTTTTTTTTCCAATCAATTATTGATTAAAATTATCTTCCCGAGCAACTCAGTCACAAAACGAGGAAACGAAAAGGAAAAGAAAAGAAAGCTTTCCATGAAAGTCTGACGTCGTGTTAATTTTCCGCAAAATAAAAACTCACATCAACTAAGCCACAGAGGTGTAAATATGTTCTTATGGGTTTCAAATTTAGAGGGAAAAAAAAAAACATTCAAAACTTCAATTTGTCTTTCCCTACAGTCTCTCAGCAACCAAACAGAATAAAAGTGCCAGTAAAGCACCATCATAATACAAATTAGGGGATACCCATTAAGCAGAACGTGAGAAATGGAGACCCACGTACCTTTTGCACCTTAAATCTATTGAATTTGCTCGCCTCCATGATTTTATCGCTGTATACAGCACCTTCAAAATCAAGAAACCCAGTATAACCCCCCAAAAAGCATGTAAATACCTTCTTTCTTTTTTTTTGGTTAACAGGAAAGAAAGAAAGCATGTATATACCTGACTATGAAAGAGAGAGAAGTGGCCGTTGCGGATGCCGACTGTCTGCTAGTCTGCTCTGCGTCCTGCTAGCAGAATTACGTGTAGAAATTCTATGCGTTTCAAAGTTTATGATATTAGTGGTTGAGAGTTTGCCACGTTGCCGACTGTCTGCTAAAGAATAGAATAGTAAATTTATATTTTGTGTGTCAAAGTTTGTTTTCTAATAATTTAAAGACACAAGTTAGTATAATGTAACATTAAAATTCACAATTTTTTTTTATAATTATCAAATATTATAAGCGAAATTAATATAATTATTTAATTTTTTTTCAAATAATGTGACAATACATAAACTTAAATAATAATGTAAAACTAATATATAATTGACACATTATTTTGAGAGACATTCTTGATAAATTGTAGGAGTTTTTCATCCATTTAGGGTTATTTTAATTTTTTTTACTAAAATAGGATTGTTTCAACTTATTTACTAGATTATGATTCTTTTGAAAAATCATCTATTCAAAAAATAATTTTTATATTAAAAGCGTCTTTTCAAAAGATGTTTTTAAAAGTGTCTTTTAAAAAAATATTTTTTATACAAGATTTTTTAAAATAGTTGAAATTGTTTTTGTAAAAGACGATTCGTTCTTTAAAAAACATCTTTTAAAAAAGCGTTTTCAAAGCTACCCTAATATCATAAATAAGATTTCACAAACTAAAAATTAAAATTTTTTTTTTAACACTAATCTAAAATTTAACTCAAAAAATTGTTATATGTCGTTAAAGAGTCAAAAGTTAACACAGAGAAAGTCCACTTTGTACCTCTTAATTTCTTGAAGCAGAAAGCAAGAATGTTATATGTCGTTAACAAATGATTAACAGCTGAAAATAAATGCCTTTTAAGGTTTAATCCATATTTGATGGAGGAACTTCCGTGTATGGTTAAGAACATGTTTCCTTGTACACGTGGCACTTAAGAGGATTCTCAAGTGAATAAGTTGTGCTGCTTGGTACAAAAATGTCTAATTTTGATAATTATATTTTAATATTAAAATATTATTTTTGTATTATAATAATAATTATTTTTTGATAAAATAACGTATACTCCATATTTGTTTGACAAATACTTGCTAAAGTGGTGTAGACCCCACCTTTATTAGATATATATAAATTATATTATATTATATGAATATCATAAAATTATATTAATTACTTTTAATGTCGAATATGATATTAGAAATGACATTGCTATTTTTTAACAAGCTAAACGACATATCATTAGAACGATATTTTTTATATCAATGTCAAATTTTGAAATTAGTATATCAAATGACACATGAATTAGAGTGACTCTTAACTTCTTGTGATTTGGCTATTATTGAGAGTAGTGAGCATTAATGGTAATGGGATTAAACAAATAATGAACATAAATGCCTAGTCTGAAAATAAATCTCCTAACTTGACCCAAAAAGAGATGCAAAGAAGGTTGTAAAATTAAAGAAATTACAATGATCAAAGAGTCTCATTGATGTGATCGGTCTAGAGTTGGAGGAAGATGGGTGCACATGTGTCACACAGGTCAAATTGTTTTAAATAACAGAGCTTTCTTGTAGAATTAGTAAATTAATTTGCATCATTATCAGACTGGAAATGGACTTTCACACAGGAAATGTTGCCAAAACCAGCATTATTTGAAAGGTTGTACTTTAGTGGTGAGCGGTTAAGCTTCTTTTTTGGCATGAAATGGTGAAGCAATTTGACAGTCGAAGGATGTTGATGTTTGAACTTTTCACACAAATCTATTTCCATTTCCTTTTAGGATAGGAGTTCCCCTAGAGTGTAGACGGCGTCCTCCTATCTCACAGTCACAGACATCAGCCCCCAGCAAATGGGTTTAGGTTGATCTCAAACCACTAGTGCTTTCCTACATCATCTAACAAAGTGGGGTGGTCTCTTTCAAGATTGCCCATTCATAGGAACAGCTAGCACATGAGATGTGAGCCGTGCATTCCTCATTTTAGATGAATCCGAAACTTAGGCCTTTATTCACCATAAAGGCCTTGATAAGATTGGTATTTGTGATGCTTCTCACACTGCACGTGTATGGCTACTATATATCAAATCATAAAGGAAGTAATAGCACCGATCCATGGGGAGGTATTTAGGGCATGTTTAGTATGTTAGAATGGAATAAGATAGGAATAAAATAGTATCAAGAATAAAATGGAGCAGGAATGTAATGAGAATAATTATTTCATTCTTTTGTTTGACTGAATGCTCAATAATGGAATAACAATTACATTCTTGTGTTTGGCTTGAACCATCAAATTGTTGGAATGAAATTAATATTAAGTTAGATATTCAAAGTATTTGTATAAATTTCAAAGTTTTCATGTACGTTTAATGAAAAAAAACTTCAACCTGCATTTTTTTTTTATTGGCAAAAAACAAATATTAGAAATTTTGGTAAGGAATGGCGATTCCGGCTTCTTTGAGAATAGTCATTGCATTTGGAATGACCATTCCGGTCTAAAAAATCTAAACAAACATAGGAATGAAATAACATCAGGATTGCGCATTCTATTCATACCCTCATTCCGGCCTACCAAACATGGCCTTAGTTCATTGGGTTAAAGATTGGGCTCCAATAGCACACGGAGATGGACATGGTGCTATTCCATTCTTGTGTTTGTTTAGGTTTTTTAGGCCGGAATGGTCATTTCAAATGGAATGACTATTCCCAAAGAAGTCGGAATTGCCATTTTTTACCAAAAGTCACGGAATGCTCATTCCATTTCTTACCAAAATTTTTAATTTTTTTTTGCCAATAAAAAAAATGTAAGTTGAATTTTTTTTTTGCCCATAAAAAAAAATGCAGGTTGAATTTTTTATTTTTTTTGCCAATAAAAAAAATGTAGGTTAAATTTTTTTCATTAAACGTATATGAAAACTTTGAAATTTATACAAGTACTTTAAATATCTAACTTAATATTAACTTCATTCCAACAATTTGATGGTTCAAATCAAATACAAGAAAGTAATTGTCATTCCATTATTGGTATTCAGCCAAACAAAAGAATGAAATAATTATTCTCATTTCATTCCTGCTTCATTCTATTCCTAATGTTATTATATTCCGTTTTATTTCATTTTAGCGTACCAAATGTCCCTTGGGCTGTCCTGTAATTCGGCACAGCCTAACAGTTGCAGGGATAATCTTGTCAATTGACGACCTAAGGAGACGCGGTAGTTAAACCTTCTTGTGTTGGTTTCAGCTGCGAATTTGCATACGCAATCTATCTTTCCTCTCTCTTATTCTAAATTACTGTAACCTTTCTACTACTTTTGTTCCTTCCGTTTTTCTGCAATAACAGAATTTTAGACTTGGCCTAAATTTCTTAGTAGATTTTCACGGGTGTGCAAACTTGTTGCAAATTTGCGGAAAACCCATTTGCACACCTATACAACTTGTGGGGACAAATACTACAATGTCTAGTGTACGCCCTAAAACATCTACTTTTTTTTAGTGTACTTCCTCTGCAACTTATTCGTATTTCTGCACCAACTTGAAACCCCAGATTCTTAGAGAGCCCGAATAGCTCACCCCTCATATTATATTATAAAGTTTGATTCAAGTCTGCCATTGATGAGCCTGTTCGGTAATATCCCCATTTATTGAAGTTACAACTGCTGGTGCAGAGAAGCCAGGATTTAAGAGTTGATATAATTAAAGGCAAAAGAAGATATATCATTGCTTGGAAGAAAACCCTATAGCAGGCTTAGATCAAAATCGAGGAGGTCGATGGGCAGACGACTCTAAGGCAAAGGAACAACAACAATGAAAGCATGAAGAATTATGCCCTAGGCCTGAGGTAGAACTTCAAAGCGAAAAGTTAAACAAGGGTTGGCAGGGAGAACATCACTCTATTCAAATATAGTAAATAGTACCCTCCCAAGTTTCATCCTGATAGGAATTACAAAACATCCCAATTTCTACAGCTAACAGGATAGAAGAGACTGCCCAAAAAAAATAAAATAAATAGAAGAGTGTCCGTAATTTAGAGAGATTTCTATCAATATAATACTTGGAATCAATAATTAATCTGCGTCACTAAGTGTTAATGCATTAATATCCAAATGTGGTTCTTGCATATCCTCAAAACAAATAAGGTCAACTCTTTGCCCCACCCCAAGTAACAAGGCTTCCCCAATGACACCCGTGTGAAGCCCACAAACCAGAGCCACAGTTCACCCAGAATGATTTTCACCTTCGACCAACTCTTTGCCCTGCCCCAAGTAACAAGGCTTTCCCGATGACACCCGTGTGAAGCCCACAAACAAGAGCCACAGTTCCACCTATAACTACCCATTTCCAGTCGATGGCACCACCATCTGGAATATTCTCATCTTGACCTTTCTCTTCTTCACCAGACACTGGCTCTGAAGAATCATCACTTTCGTCGAATGAAATCTTAGTCAGTAATTCTTGCCATCGATGCACTTCTGGATAAAGATACCTCTGATTTCCTAGCATGCTGATATGCTCTGAAGCCAGAGTGCAACTTCTTGACAGTACCCCACATCCCATGGCGGACACCCAACTTTGCCACATCCTTGGGGATCCCCATGTCTTCATGGTGTACAAGAGTCACCTCACATGCAGTCAGCTGTCCATCGCCTTTACGGGATTGCACTACATTTATTTTTCAAAAAACAAACAAATTAATATACAGCATATTTTACAGTTTTGCTGAAAGTTGGCCATGAACACGTTGCAAGCATCGAGTGGTTATCAGACATTGCTTACCAGGCTTGATAACCCAGCTGGAAAAATAAAGATCCACACGCCTAGGCTTGTCACGCCTCTGCAAAGCTGGATATGGCACCCCCTTCAATATTGCAGGTTGCATGTCAATACCCATTGTCACACAATATTAAGTAATGCAAGTGAAAGATAAAAGAAACAATTGTATCTACAATGTTAAAACCTACCGATATTACAAGTGCGCACACATTGAAAAGTGGTTGTCAAAGAAAAATCCAGCAAACATATGAACAGCAAAATAGTGCACATGAATAATGTAGGCAGAAGAGTGCACATCTAAATTCTTGTAATTCTACAATTGGCCATCTACCATGCAGACAATTACTATGAATGCCATATGTAGCGTTTTCATCGCTTAGTTGAGAAGGGAAGAAACTTAGCACTGCAATTGTATCTTTTTTGCACCGTATCGCACAATACATGATATGTACATTAAGATACGTTTTGATATGCATAATACACGTGATACACGCAATCAGACTAAACGACATCATTTTGGCCTCTCATTTTTTGTTTTGTTATATACATAGAAACAATTTCAGTTTTTGTTTTGTTTGATTTTATATTACCTCTTTAAACCACCTAGATATCTTTTCTCAAACACAAAAGAGAAGGAAAACAAGTACTTTTAGAAGATGGAGATGAGGAGTGAGGACATACAAGAAGTTGAAATAGAAAAATAAAGTTAAAAATTGTAGACATCCGATAATAACGAAAGCGGCGGTGACACAGCGAAGGCAGGTGGCAAGGATGATGATGATGAGGGTGATGACGACAACAGGGAGGAGGAGGAAGATTATATCAATGGCATTGAAATTGAAGATTGAGACGAAAATGGAATGGATTATAAAAATGAATTTTTTTGAAATTTTTCTTTAAAATTTTGATATTGATAAACTATGTTGAAAACTTAGATTATTAAATTTTGGTTTAGAACTTGTAGTCTATATATAGATCTTGATTCTTCTATCATTTGAAATTTAAGTTGATTTTTTTATAAGTTAGTTGAAATGTTATTATATCATTTTAAACACTATATATATAACACTTTATATATTTAAAAAAATGAGTATATCTTATTATGGAATACGATACAATATTTTTGAAAAACGATACAAACTACAATACACATTTTGACAACTACAGCTGTAGAAGTTACTTCTAAGAGGAGAACAAAGCTACAAACTCAACATATGCAAATTGCTTACGAAATTAGTACCTTTGTCACACAATAATATGTCTTCCCAGCTTCCCATATTCTTCGACCAATGATATATTCTCGATCACTGCAGAAAAAGGGGAACTGCATAAAGGAGGAACAAATCAAGGTATCAATTCATACATAGTTGAAATAAGTAAAGTGAAAAGATAAAAACTCTTATAGATGCGGAAATCATATCTTCAACAAACCTTTTTAATCCAGTGGACTATCATTGTTCCCGTATGAGGAAACTCCTCCAATATCTTGAAGTACGCTAGCATAGGATCCCATTTAGGTCGAAACTCATCATCCCAAAAGAAATCTCTTACTAGCTCTGGAGTTGCATCCTCAAAGACAGTTCTGCTACGGTACACGATGGGACCAGTCTGATGAACAAGATGCACCACCAGATATTAATGCAAAAAATCTTCAAACAACAATGCGAATGGGAGGGAAGACCTGGTTCTTACTAGAAACTTAATTAAGCCACAGAGGTTTTGAAAAAAATTATTTGAAAAAAAAACCTCAACCAAGTGACCAAAAATATATTGTCAAAAAGAAAAACCACTCCAGTCATCCAGATAATCAGTTGTCATCGAACCAAATGAACCAGAAGATGAGGATACAGATGAAAATATATGCCCGCCTGTGACCCTGACCCCAGTAACCAGGAACAGAGCCAATGAGAGCCCAAGGGAGTCAATTGCCCCCCCCCCCCCCCCTCAACTTTTTTTATTTAAGAATCTTGTATTTTTTCAAAAAATTTCAAATATATCCCTTTAATTTTTATTTTGGCCCCCCTTGGATCAATTTTTTTCACAATTACCTTTCATGAAGTTTCAATATTACTCATTTTTGTTTATTATTTCAAAAACGGTTGTTGTGTGCAATTAAGGAGTGTCCCACCTATAGCTATTGAACCAGACATGGAATAACTTAAAAGGCTAATGCATCATTCATCTTATTCCAGTGGGAAAAAAAATCCCTCCCTGTCATGATTCCCATCCATTGTTGACAGCTCCACCACAAATATGAAAATTTTGTTGAACACATATACTAAGTCTAATGGAAGATCAATTTTGTATATATTGAAAGAGACATTTTTAATATCATTGAAGGACAATTGTGAATGTGTTATAAATTATACTTCTAACACTGAAAAAATGTGAGTGTGTTTTTTTTTTTTTTGAGACTTTATTGGAGGAAGGGATACACAACTTCCTTTTTGGGGATTTTTTTGTATAACCTATAGTTTTTGCAAGTCCTTTTTTGGTTGGACTCTTGTCTAATTTCTTACCTTTTATATATCAACTACCCCCCCCCCCCCCCCCCCAACCCACAAAGGTAAATTACTGACTCCGTCGCTGCCGGTAACAGAGGTGTTTGCAATTTTTAATTAAAAAATACTATTGCTAGGTTATTTTTCAATTTCAAATTTACAATATCTTATAATAATAATTACATACACACTTGTGAACATAGTAAATGACATGTAGGTATTGGTCTAGAAACAATAGCCACCTAACATCTAAACATTAACATTTAGAGATGAAGTAGCTCAATTTGCCTCCATTGTGGAAAAAAAAGAATGGTCATGTGTAATTCCTGCTCACATGGGAACTGAAATGCATTCCATCTCATTAACAAGACTTGGATAAGTAACTGGCCTCAGCCATGTGCAACAAATATCCTACATCCATAACTATGTCACTCCATGCTCAACACGAGTATCTTTGGAAACATCCCTGAAAATTTAAAGTCCCTATTATTACAACTAAAATATCTTATCCTTTTTTTCCTCACGAGGAGTAAAATATCATATCATTTGCCAACACTTGCAATTTTTCAGCATTTGAATGTCAAAGTATGTGCATTAAACCCAAGATCAAATTCTATGCAAATAATTCTCACAGAGGATTTCTTCAGCACATAAAAGACAGAAAATACATGTTTATAAAAGTAAAGGTCAAATTCTACCTCTGGTTCATGGCGCCAAGCTTGGTATGTCATGTTTGAGGTGGAGCGCTCCATCAGACTTTGCCATACCATTTCTCCATCCTTGGCATCGAGAAGATGCAACAGGTGTTCTAAATCATTCTCTGTAGCAATGTTTTGCTCAGTCTCCAAGTTTCCATTGACCCTGCAGAAAGAAAAAAAAAAAGTCGAGGTAACATAAACCAATCTGTCCTAAAAAATCAAAGTTTGTAATTTCATTGATATAATGCCAGTAGTCAAATGCAATACAAAAATGTTTTTACAGCATCTGAAAATTCAATTTAACAATCAAAAGAGAAGAAAATATGCATAAATGACAACTCGTAACAATCAGATAAATCCGAATCCATCTTAAAAAGTTGTTACTCAATCTTCGTGACTAAATACTCATGGAGATAAATTCTTTATCTTTTCTTCAGTTGCTTGTGGATTTTTTTAATGAAAAAAAAAAAACACCAAAATGCAGTCCCCATGCAAAACAAAGTCTGTGACTCTACGTACAGAACTTATCCCAAATAGAAGAATTGCGATAGAAATAGTCAACTATATTGCAATCAACTGAAGAATCAGATTCAGGACAATCCTTCCCACTAGCTGCAGAATGGATAATGGATGGCCATCACATTCTATACTTGATTGACTTATAAAACAGCCATAGCAAAAGGTGATGCTGTCCATACAAGGCTCAAGAAACCGTGAATTCAAAAAAGACAAAAATATGGAAAATTGGTTCAATTTCAAGACTGGGACCCTTTGGAAATCAAAGGCCCCATTGAAGGTGGGTTTTTTTGCATGGACTGCAGCTTGGGGGAAGATCTTAAGAACTCAAGATGGACAATTGTGGAGAAGAGGAAAACTTTCGTTAATTGATGTTGTCTTTGCATATGTCACGAGGAGAGGGTGAATCATCTTCTTATTTGCAGCCCAGTTACTTGGGATATATGGATCTTTTTCATTGGTTTGTTTCCAGTTTTTTTGGGTGATGCTGCAATCTATTTTGGAGGTTATAGCTTCAAGGATGGGGAGTTCTTCCAGTAGGAGGGTTAGGATTTAGGAGAGCTTGGCACATGACCCCTTTGCATTTGGTGGACCATTTGGCGGGAAAGGAACAATAGAGTTTTTGAGGGCATTGAGTCCCCTTTATGGGTTGTAAAAGTTTTGGGGTTGAGCACCTTTTATTTTTGGTTGTCAAAGGGCCATGTCTATAGATAGCTTTGTTTCTTTTTTGCACCCCATGAATTTTTGAGACATAGTGTATACACACACGCGCGTGCGCCCTTGGTGCTTCTCTAAGAAGCACGGATACAGACACGGAATATGGATACGACACGAAATGGACATGCAAACACATTATTTCTAAAAAAAAATAGGACACGGACACGGACACGGACACGTTGAATATATATAATTTTTTTATATTTTTTTATGTGACAATATAATAAAAATCTTATGTTATTTTAATTAAAATTAGCATAAAATACACAAATTTAAAAAATATTATTAAGATATATTAAACTAACAAAGCCATTAAATAAAAATTAAAAAAAAATTCATTTAATCATCAACATCCATGATTCAAGTGTCCGAGAGTGTCGGTGTCTGACACGGACATGTGAGCCAAAATAGAGTGACTGTGCTTCATAGACACTTCTTAATAAATTTATAACTTATCAAAAAAGAGAATTTGCATAAATAAATTTTGAGTCACATTAAGTCTATTGAAAGTTTTCATAAATTCTTAAAATTGATATGCTATGACTCGGTCTTATATATAATTCCCCATGTTTAAAAAGCCAAGGGTATCTTGATAATTTCTAGATTTTTAGAAATGAGTTGTACCATAGGTTTTGCTTCCATTAATGGTTGTGTAATTGGTTCTTTATGTACGGCTTCCAGTTTCTTTATGACTGTTTTACTAGATAAAGTTCAGAAGCTCATATTTTTGAGCCATGATCCTAGTAGAAGAAGATGATTTTCATAGAGAATTCATAGATGTTTTCATAAGCTTCTAACCTCTCTTTGGATCTTGTGATGCAACCCTAACCCTGGATTTGATTCCTAGAATGTTCTTCTTCTCTTTCTTTCCTTTATTTTGTAAACAACATTTTCAATTACAATCACAATCAGCCATAGGTTATTAAATTTCTCAACCTAAAAGCCTGCTTTTATAGCCGTAACCCAATCTTAGAAATTCCAGCAGCATCTTTTCTAAATTTCTAGCGTCCAAATTCCTCTACAACCTTAGTCTATTCCAAACCCCCTTCCACACAACTTTTTTTTCCCACATTATTCGTATACCTATAAGCCTCCGATAAGCTCACTTAATAATTAATACACGGGACTTCTATTCCAACTTTTCCAGCACAATACTACTTCATTTGGCACCTGAGCAAGAAGGTGGTAATTCTATTGCATTAATCCTACACACCTTCGCTCCATGAAAACAACGATTTGATAGACCCAAGAGACAAGAGCAGCAACCATCGGTCATTTCAGCTTTCCGGTTTTGGTATGAATATAAGCTGCAACAGATTATGTTGAACTGTTGAAAAGGTATCAAATAGTAATTCTAGCTGCCTACTTCTAGAACATTACTTCTTTCTTTTCCAGAATACAAAAATTCAATAAGAATGTTTGTAATGTGAGATGCCATAAGGCCCCTTCTAGTTAAGATAAATGACAGAACGCCAAGGGATCCCTAACCTCCATAAGTTCTCCAGCCCTACAAATTAGATGATTATTTATATTGTAAATTAGGGTTTAAGATTTATTTATGGTTATTTTATATTTTCTCATTTTTAGGATTGAGTTTTTTTTTAGTAATTTTGGTAATTGTTACTATTTTGGTATTTTAGGGTTTGGCTATAAATATAGGCCTAACGTATTGAGGTTTTAGATTTGGCATATTGAATAATACAGATTATCAGATTTTCTCATGATTTATTCAGATTCTCTCTTCTCCTCTTTCCTCTGTTCTCTTTGTCTCCTACTGGTCCTGCACCATTGAGTACTTAGCTTATAAGTAATCGCTCATGTTAGGATTTTTGTCACTTTTCTTTTCAGGAATGATTAACTAGAGAAGCTTGTGCCTTTTGTGGTGAGGTACACCCCATTGAGGTAGGATTCACCAAACCCTACATCCAAGAAGTATTGACTGTTTTCGTTCTAGTGACGTGAGATAACTAACCTCTCTTACCTGTCTTTCTTTTGGTTCTCTGTTTACCTTTTGGCATAGGTTACCCCCGCCCGAGGGGGTGGGGGGGGGAAGAATGAAACAAATGGCAGCAGATCAGGTTTGATTGGCTTAGTGATACATTACAAAGATACCTCCAATCTCCAAATGAAGATTCAATTTACATGGAACACAAAAGACTTTAACATGAAACCTTATGTCAACCTGAACTCAAAATTGCTTGCGCAGGTGCACACACACACACACACACACACACACACAGCTCAACACACTTAGTAGACCACCTCCACATCCTTAAAACACTCTTATCACTGTTTTACATATAATTAGAACTAAATATTTGGAAAATAGTATATGAGAAATCCTATCAGTTTAATCTTCCTTGTCATAAGTGCGAACACATTAGTCGGTGACGTATTCTGCATCTGGGGTTTTTATTTTTTGTTTTTACACAGAAAAACTACTGTCCAAGTTGCAATTGGACATATTTGATTGTCCAACATCCATAATGTTGCAACTCAACGTATTTGGTGTACTGTTATAAATGGCAATTTCCTTATAAAAGTTTATCCCTTGTTTTCTTCGAAAGCAAAAAGACATCAGTCAGCAACTTTAACTAACTTTTTCTTTCCTTTTTTTAAATAAACCTCTCCTAACATTCTTACAGCCAAAATCTGGAAGCTGGCATTATCCAAATATTATTCCACATCCATAATGCTATAAGTGAAAATTTCCCATCATGGTGGTATTGAAATATTTAACTAAGTTTGTGTAAAAATCTTTTTTTTTTTACAAGTATAATTAAAAAACACCCAAGAAGGGTGTGCTACATAAAAAAAAGGGGGCAGCTACAAAGAAAGACTTAAACCCCCAAAAACTCTACAAAGATTCTATACAAGACGGGTAGGATTTAATTATTCAAAAGTATAGAGACTTCTACAACCTATCGTGTAATCTACCAAGGGAAGTTACCTCCCTTTAAAAAATCTCACTATTTCTTTCTTTCCAAAAACACTAAAAAAATACAAAAAGGAACTAAGCTCCACACTTTCCTAACACTACAATGAAATTGAGCTCCTTGCCACATTGTCAATAAAACCACCACCGCCCGACGCATCACCCAAGAGCACCCAAAAAGAGAAAGGAGCAAGTTTCACAAATCTTTAGCAACCAAGCAAGAAATAAACAAGTGGTCAATAGTTTCTTTCCCTTCTTGGCACATAGAGTATCTATTAGCCAAATGAAATCCCCTTTTTTGCAAGTTTTCTAACGTCAAAATAGTCACCTACGCTACAGTCCAAGAAAAAAAGCCCATCTTTGTGAGGGCTTTAGTATGCTAAATAGCCTTCCAAGGGAAATCCTTCTCTCCTCTCCAAGCCAATTGCAACTAAAATGACTTAACTAAAAATTTCTCCCATTTTTCTGCACTCCATTAAAGAGTATCTTCTTTATTCCTATCCAAACAAACTCCGTAAAGAAGAGTCATTAAGTTCACGACCTCCTCCAAGTCCTAATCTTGAAAGTCTCTTCAAAAACAAGGAATCCAAATATAGCCCTTTTTTATTGGTAGAATCCAAATATACCCATTGCCATTATATTCCACAAAGCTCTCTACCCCTTGATTACAAATTAAGGGAAATACCAATACTCCACCAAATAACAACAGCTCTCACTCTCTTTAGGACAACCTTTTGGCAAAAATCTAAAGACCAAGTAAAAGACATTCAAAATTTCTACCATAGCTCATCTCAAAAGTTCATTGCATGTACAACACCGCAAGTATACCACTACTTCATCTATTGAAAAAACCAATGCACACACTCGAGTTCTTCAAAAATTTCTAACTCAATAACATTGTCCAAGTAGTCAAACAACGAATATGACAATGCATGTGCCATTGGATTGAAAATAGCAAAATCACCATGCATGGTCCTATCCTATAATGTTATGAGTGAACTTCAATTTTTGTAAAGGATAATTTGGGAAAAGCCCCAAATATGGTTTGCATTTACCCAAGTATATAAAGATGGGAAAGAGGTTTGGTGGGCCTATTTATTCAACTTGGGTACCAAAAACACTTGACAACCAAGGTCTTCTAAGTCCACCAAGTTGTTTGGTCTCCAAACCCCTTGGTTTTCAAGTATAGTCATCCATTCAAAGAGTTGTATTGACCAACCAATAGAATTGGATGAGAATTTAAGTAAATTTCCATTTACCTCGTCAAATCTTGTCACATCAATTTGAAGGTTAGCAAGCATATGTTGATTAGGGAAAATTCAACGTCATTATTTGAGATAATGAGTTGCTTTTCTTTCTTTTTTGGAAATATGGATTTAGTTTTATTTTGAAGTATGAATTGAGGAAATCTTTAGCAACTTATAATTGTTATATGATGCATCTACCTTCGGTTGTAACTTATTAGAAAAAATATTCCTTTTATGTGTGATTGCCTAAGAGATCATTACATGAAAGACCTTACGTAGGTACAACTGCCTAGGTGGAGATGATGGAGTGGCATGGCATTTGTAATTTTAGTATCAAGATGGAGATTGTTTTGTTGGTGATAGCAAAACCACCATCGCACATGGTTGATGTTACAGGTAATGTTTTGACTAAGAAGGTTATTATGGGAAAACACCGAAATATTTTTAAATCTTCCCGAGCATATAAACATGGAGAAGAGGTTTTAATTGTCTAAGAGAGACTCTCTACGAGAGTGATAAACATATAGCCCGGGGCCTTGATGGATGGCCTCCCCTTAAACACTCTTTTACTCTCTTGGTAACAAGTCATGCATAAGACTTATGGCTCATGAATTGTGAAGAATTGCCATCACACACTGGTCCAAGACAACCATGGAAGTGGACAAGGGTTGCACTAAAGTCATAGATTCCAGCCTAGCAATGAGAATCAGGAGTTACCAAGTGAACTGAGAGAGACGTATTGGTGGTTTTCCCCGGATTATCTTGTGGATAATAAAAACGCAAGAATGTTGTAATATGGATTTATTCTAAAGTTTCTAATGCCAGTCCATCTGTCCATATTGTGTTGTGGATCGTGATTTGTTCTATTTATTTTTTCCCCTTTACCTGGTTGCACAATTAGGCGATTTTCCTCATTCCTTCATTTCCAACACGTCCAACAGAAAAAGTAGAGCGCTGCCTCAACTATTGACGAGCCAATAAACACATACAAGTTATTCACAAAACTCTCAAGTTCTTAACTACCTGTGTAAAATAGTCGGTCAACCAACGTATCAGGCACCGTTTCCCATAAACTCAGCTTATTATAGAACTTCAATAAAAATATCTGATTTCAACCATTAATGTACATAAAATCGACGGAAAATACAGCAAAAAAACCCTAAATTAATTTTAATATAAACGCAAGCACATACATACATATTATTTGTGAAATAAATCACCAATAGAAAATTCAGATATTTACAGAAATGAATTGAATCCAAACTCACATAATTTCGCTGTCACTCCTCTCCACCGACACAGCTGGAGCAGTCCCCAGCGGCGACGACTCACGAGCTGACGCGGCCGCCGTAGCCACTGAGTCCTTGCCCTTCCCTTTGAACCTGGACCAAAGCGTCCGACCAACCGAGAATGCCGTGAAAGCCAGCCAGAGCCGCCGAGATCCAAACCCCGGCGGCGCCGTCCAGACATAGCGGAGCTTGGAACGGAGCCCGAGGAACACGAGACCCGTCCACCGAGGCCGCCAGGACCATCCGATCACGAGCCCGATCATGACCGCGACCCATATCGGTACTGCGCATAGCAAGATATCGACGAATGTTTCAATGATCGCTGGTTTGTTCACAAAGTCCACCAAATCGAAGAAGCTCTCTTCCATCTTTCTAGGCGCGATTGTCAAAAATATAAATATTTACATATATGAAGAAAGAAAGAGGTTCAAGCCATCGAACTTAACTGGATCGGCAAAGAAGGATCCAAAAGGTTCGGTGCCTGAAAGGTGAGAGAAAACGGAGTCCGTACCAAGCTATAGTTTTTAGAGAGAGAGAGAGAGAGCAGGGTTAGGCGGTCCGCGACAGCATGACCTTGTACGGTTTGTGACGTGGCACTGCTTCGACCGTCGATAGATGGATGGCTTAAAGATAAAACGCTCTTTCACGATGCTCAAGGCGCCTTCAACCACGCGCCGGTGGGAAGAGGCAGTTTGGGCCAGGTATGGAACAGGGGCAGGTTTAACTGCTCAAGGCAGTGAACTCTCCTCGACATGTTCCGTCGTGAAAACAAAATTGTTCGGTTCGAGTTTTCTGAAGCCTTTTAACATTTTGTGAAAAATATGTATTTATTGGATAATTAGTTTGGTGTTTAACGAATATTTTTAAAAGTAATTTTTAAGTTAAAAATGTTTTAAGAATTTTTTTAAGTGTTTTTCAAAGTTAAAAATGTTTTTTTTTTTTTTTTTTTTTGAGTCTTTTAGATTTTGATGAGGTCAAAATCTTTGCTGGGAAAATGTAAGTTGAAATTTTCTTCTTCCACAACTTGTAAATCATCAATTAAATTAGATAAATTAGAAATTAAATTTACTTGTCTTTTATTTAAAAAGACAGTGAGTTGTCAATTTGAATAAGATTAAAACTCACTCAATATGATAAAATTAATATAATAATGACTCAAATCTTTGATCAAACAAAAGACTCGTCTCAATACGATAAGATAATAATAGTTTTTGAGTGTCTAAAGTTAAAAAAATATTAACTATGGTATTAATTTTTGTCACATTTTTATTGATTACTTAAATTTTTATTAAAAAAATGATTAAAAACTTAATTTGAGTATGCCGATTTTTTCAATTATTACTATAAATTTGATTAAAATCTTTTGAAAAAACTTTCACTTTATCTAAAACAATCTTGTTTCAAAAGTTTTAAACTTAACTTTAAACATTAACTTGAGTTTATAAATAATATTGTATAAATTTTGGTTGGATTTTAAATAAAAATAAATTTAGTATAAATTTGATTAAAGTATTAAAAAAAATTTATAAAAATTTAAATTTAAATTTAAGTCATCATAGTATAATAAAATTTTATTATTTTAATTTATATAATAATGACGGGATGATATGAAATAAATTCATTTCAAATTCGGTCTAAATTTTAATAAATTTACAAATATTCTTCGATACGTGTCATTATAAAAAAACAAAGGCAGATATTGAGGGATGTTGGTAAATTACCATCCCCGAATTGAGGGCTTATTTATGTTTTGGAGTGTCTTTAATATCCGTGTCGTTGAGTGGACAATTAAGCAAGCGTTTGAAGGCGCGTGTAACTGAAAAATTATGTGGTTGAGTGGATAATTTTTTTTTTTTTTTTGGATATTTGTCAAGGAAGATGCTGTCTACCTAAAGATATTCTTCTCTTGGAACAGGTGTACTTAAATGCTTGAAAGTATTGAGTATGAGTCATTTGAACGTCGACACGTGGCAGGAATCCTAGTCACATCAAATGTCGTTAGGTGACTGGAAGACTGTCATAGTTTTCTAACGACTGTACATCTATTTACAACCTATTTATTATATTTATTCTACATTTAGTTGTCAATAAAATTATGATATAAGGTTTGAATTTGGCCAGTCACAAGAATAAAAACTTAATGGTATATGTAAGTTGATATAAATTTTTTTTTTTTTTTTACAAATCAACATATTACACGTGTTAATTTATGATTAATCAAAATTAATCCCAAATTATATAATAAATTCTCAAAATATTATAAGTTAATTTTATTTTATATAAATATGAATTTGTTCGTGTGTGTGCATGCATATTTATACATATATATATATATGTACGTATATATATCTATCAATTACTATATAATTTTAAAAAGTTTATTCAGATAATATTAAAATTTGAAATTATTTTCAAAAGATAATTACAAATGAACTTTTATTTTTTACTCTTGTTATTAAGCCAAAAAAAGAAAAAAAAATCATAAAATATACTTTTTTATTTATTGATAGATTTAAAAAAAAAAAAATCGAACAGTACCCTCACCTGTCATACAAAAATGATAATTATCAAATGAACTCTTATTTTTGACCTTCTTTTATTAATAAGAAAAGGTTAAAACTTATAAAATTTAATTTTTTTTATTAAAAGTACTTCAAAATTTCTTATCAAACAGTACCTTACTTTTTTCAAAAACAAATTACTAGAAAATATGCATTTGTGGCAATGAATATCTCCCTCAATTTTACACTCCTTTTAAATGTCTTTTCTTTTTCATGGTAATGATTTGGTTTCTCAAAGTTTAGATTTCACCACACTAATGTATTATTTCTTTAGCTTAAAAGTCGAAAAAAACACTTTTGCAGATGTCAAAAATCAAATTATTGATAGATTTTTTGTATCTCTTTATGATAATACGTAAATATTGAGTTTTAATCAATAAGGAGTTAAGTAAAAATAAATGAAACTACAAAAATTCATTGTGTAATTTTATTTTTTTTAAAATTAGTGTGCCTGAGAATGTTTGCTCTACAAAGTCCGATTTCAAAAATCATTACTTGATACGGCGGTAAAAATCATTACATGAGTTCGAATGTGAGAGCAAACATATTATGTAAAATAAAAATTAATGACTATGTTTGTTTTTCCTTAATTTTTTTAATGGGTTCGAATCAAAGTAACTATTTTGTGTAAAAGTAATAACAAAAATTAATTTTGTCTCCGCTTTGTTCTCAAATATAGTCTATTAATCCAACTTCAAAGCACTAATAAGTGAAGTGTCCGTACAAATTGAAGTGTCTTTTGAGCAAAAATCTGTAAGAGGTTTTCCTTACAAGTCACATGTCTCACGGCACATGGCTTAGACTAATATGAAATAATGGTGTTTTTAGTGTTAGTCCAACTTCAAAGCAACTAATAATTTAACAATTATATTGTCATTGCAGGCTGTAGTGTCCTTTCATTACAACTGTGTTAAAGATTTCAAACAAGTAACTTTTTTGTCACTTTAACTATACACGTGGGCATAATTTAATTAGACTGATTCATGTATCTCACTTTCGTAAAAGATATCTCTTTTTTGAACTTATTTGATTAACATGTTTTCTTTCATCATTTCAAAGAAGTGAAACAATGATACACTAAATTTTATATCTAAAATGATGCGGCTTGTGTAAGGACGGAGTCAAATCATTGAGTGGTGGATGAGTTGATTTGAAACAAATGTTATAAA
This sequence comes from Nyssa sinensis, assembly GCA_008638375.1. Taxonomy (NCBI): domain Eukaryota; kingdom Viridiplantae; phylum Streptophyta; class Magnoliopsida; order Cornales; family Nyssaceae; genus Nyssa; species Nyssa sinensis. The sequence goes on from CM018045.1 coordinate 5,730,236, forward strand.
TCATCTCGAATTTAATCAGTCATGCTTATAAATTATGAAATTTTCAAGTTACTTTATGAGCAGGGAATGGAATTAATTTTATAAAAACTACGGTACTACTTCTTTTGGCACAAAAAAGGTTGGAGGAAGGAAAAATTTTAAGGGAGACTAGAAAATTTTAGTAGAAATTTTTTGAATTAGACCAAAATTATATTGTGAGAAATGATAAATAAAAATTGAATTTGATTAAAATTTTGGGATACACCGATGTGAGAAGACGGCAAATTTTTCATATAAGAAATTTTTTTTTCTAGTATTTGGAAGTTATAGCCCCACCCCGTCTGCATATAGCTCCACCCTTAGACATGATTATTGGTGGTATATTGGATACATTATTTAATGATTTACCAACAATTTAATGTCATATTATTTTGAATATAAGATACAAAAATTTGAAAAACCTATCCTTAAAATAGAAATTTATTGAATTTGGTGTATTGTCGTGTGTGTGTGTGTGTGTGTGTGAGAGAGAGAGATTTAAAGATAGGTCATCAATGACGTGGAAGATAGACAAAATATAAAATTTGAAATCATATACTGGTAGTTGAGTTGGTTGTCACAACATACAACATTTTCTTTCTACTTTCCTCGGAAACAAACAGAATGTAATATAATACCTAAAAGTAGTGATTATGGTTGCCGTATTCATATTATAACCTTGCAGATGTGCTGACCACATAATGCTGTAAGCTTAATGAAACTTCATGTTAGCAATACCTTTGGCCAACAGACATTTCTCCTTTTCATCTTTCAAATAGACTTTTCTGACTTTTTTAAATTTTTTGTTGAACACCTTTTTCTGAATTTTGAATTCATATTATTGACAATTGGATTAATGGTTGTTAAAACGCACTACATTTTCTTTCTACTTTCCTCAACAAAACCTGCCTAATCATAATATTTAAATAATTGAGAGAAGAGTTGTTGGATTCATATTGTAATCACTTTGTGCTTGTACTCAAGTTCATCCATCACAAAACTCACTTTTAGACATAATCAAATATATATATATATATATATATATATATATATATATATATATAGCTCTGATTGTGTACTTGTGTTGGCTTTCATAGATCAAAATCAATTTAAATTAGCCTATGAGCCACCAAAAAAAAAAAAAGAAGGGAGAAGAAGCAAGAACTATTCACACTTTCTTAGCTTAAAAGGGTTTCACTTCAATGTTATGTTTGACTTAAATTATTTTAACTAAAACTGATTAAATCAATTTTTGTTTTGAAAATCTTAATTTGATTAACTGAATGAAAATGATTATTTAAAAATAGATTATGTAAAGAATCGATTAAATCATAATAAAGTCTCATGTTGATTATTTTTTAAATAATTTCATACTTATAGATAAAATATGAATTCAAAAAAAAATCACTTTTCTTGTAAGTAATAACAAAATATTATCTTTTATCAAACTATATAAATATTAATCAATTATATAATAATTACTTATGTAATAATCAAAACCAGTTTAAAAAATCTAAACTGAACGTAACCTAAAAGAAAATAATCTAATTGTCCTTCCATTCAAAATATAATAATAATAAATTTATTTTTTACCAAGAACATTTATATAACTTTTAAAGAAAAAAAAAGTTGAAATGAAGCCTCACAACTAAAAAGGGAACCGTGAATAGCAACCCTGTGTATAAACTATAAAGACACATACCGACACGCTAACTCACATTGCCTGAAAAAAAAAAAAAATTCACAATTAAATAAATAAAAAAAGTTATATGAGACTAAGGGTCTGTTTGAAAAATATTAAAATCAGTTTTGTAAAATACAGATGAATTGATTTTTTTTTTATTTGTTGTAAGTATCTTTTTACAGTATATTAATTCATGTTTGATCCTAAAAAATACTTAAAATCTTAACAAAGTTAAATTAGAGAGAAGTTAATTTTTTTAAAATTCAAATAATTTAATGGAGTAATTTTGACCTGATCTAATTTAAAAATTTTCAAACAGTCACTTGAAAGCATGAAATTAACCTTCCTTTTGGCACCATTGGTTGATGAGCACAATTCACAGGTGCTCTCTCATGCTAGTGTATGCTAATTACATCTCCTAAATAAGGAGATGTTTTAAGTTAAATACAGACTTTATGTTAGGAATGTGACTGTGATTTCCTAACTTTTTAATCTTTCAATCTAGATTTTTTCTAACTTTCTAAAATTTCCTTTTGATTGCTTTCTTGGAATTTTCAATATGGCTGAGTCAGAAAAAGTAATCCAAAAGTGTTTGGGCAATCTATCTTCTACACTGGGGTGGCTTTATCGAGCATAGGAATTGCTTTTCTCTCATAAATACTCGAGTTGTCTCTCTTCCCTTCTTTTGACTCCTATAGGGATCACAAGTCCCGAATGTGTGTGCCATTGTATCTATTTATATACATTATATATGTATATATATATATATTTAAAAGGTGATATCATTTCTTACGTTAGTATGATTAACCATGGTTGCAAAAATCAATGCACGCAACTAAAAAAGTGGAGTTTTTGGAGTGACACCTCCATTATTTGCATTGGTTTTTAGCACTTTTACAAATCACAGTGAGAGAAGAAAGATGTGGCCTTTTTCTAATTGATATTACCAAACCCATTCATTTGAAGTGTCACTATAAATCACTGCAATGTTATATGATTATAGACTTGGAAGGAACAGTTTTATGATTTGTTAATGGATTCATTTCTACTTAAAATTGATGCTTACAATCGTGTGTGTATCTATATATATATATATATATATGTAGAGAGAGAGAGAGAGAGAGAGAGAGAGATAGACAGACAGACAGAGATGTAATTATATATAAAGAAACTAGAAGTTTATACATGATCCACAATTGTAATAGGATACGCAGCAAATGCAAGCTACCACATTTGTCTTATGCAGCTTAACAGTTGTGCATAGCTGGATACAGAGGAGATGATTTGTACAAACAAATTATAGAGGAATTAATGCCCATAGTTGACATTTCTTCTTCTTCATGGAGATGGTCCAAAACCACTAACCATTTTGGTCAAATTGTGGCACATGCTACAATGACCTCTAATGACCTTAGAAGCTGTTGAAAAAAGAAAAAAATAATATATATAGAGAGAGAGATTAAGAACTATCATTATCCAGATCTCTTTTTTATTTTATTTTATTTATTTGTTTGGACAGCTGAGCAATAATGTAGTTGACCCTTCTCTGTATGTTCTTCATTTATAAAATCATACAGCACGAGTCATATATCCTATCCACCACTAGGCTTGCCCTTCACTAACGCAAAGGAAAGTCAGCAGAACATGGGTTGTGTGCAGAATCTGCAGACAGACAGAGGTCAAAGAAGCCCTAGTGGATGCGAGATTATGATACTAACAATTAGATTAAAAGACACATGCGCAACAGTATTTATATTATCTAAGTATTGAAATCATTGAACACGGAGTATAGAATAGCTTTTCAGGTGTGAGCCTGCAACCCCCTCTTCTCTCTCTCTCTCTGTTATCAAACCAAACATGAAAGTACAAACAAAAAAAACCGATTGTGACAACTCAAATTTTTCACAAGAGATACTGTACAGACGAAACATTTAACTGAAGATATCACATGATCTTCAAGTTTTTGTCCGCACAATAAAGGTTTAGAACTCACACCCACATGGTAGTATTAAATTTCTCATGCAGATCAGATGGACAGGTTAAAATCTGATTCACATAAGAACAAAAGGTGGGGGCATGGGGTACAAGATGTGTATAACACATCCACATGCTAGTATATGTTTTTCATGTATATATATGACCCACATGGTGGTAAAAAGTGAGGAATAGGCTAAGACTAAGGAAATGTTATGATGACAGTCTTAAGGTGAAAAGGGAGTAAATTCAAAGCTTAACTTTGATTGGTACTCCATAAGAATATCTCCCCTCTCATGCAACAATAAAGTGAAAGTTCTTAGTTTATATTCTTTGTCACTCTCTGCAAGCAAAGTCCATCTGATAAAAAGATTCAACTGCTAAAAGATGAAATATATATAACTTTTGTTTTCTAGATTTTATTTTTGTGATCAGTCATGTTTTCACACTAAACCCATTACTGTTTTTCAACAAATTTGGTAAAAACAAAGAAAGATAGTGCAGACTAAGTGTGCAATCAGAAGCAAACTTCAAGGGAAAAAAGTATTTAATGGACTATTCCATGTTCCACTCTTTGAAAGAGGGCCAAAAAAGTGACAGGTGCATTTAAAGAAGTCCTATTCAATTTCTATTAGGAAGTATAACCTGTGCAATTTTTCTTTGCATTTAATTACCTCATAATGATTACAGTGATCGAATATTGAATGACACTCTTTCCTGCAATCAACTAGAAGATTACAACAATTCTTCCTTGAATTTGCTTCATATCAATGGATGGCCATAATTCAAATGAACCTGTTCATATCAATGGATGATAGGAGATAAGCATTGGAATTTCCATATATATATATATATATATTCGCTCCAGAGTTTTCTGCAGAAAGAAGAACTAGTTGTTACTAAAGAGAAAATTGCATTGAAAATGTAATAGTCATGAAAAGTAACTCTCTTGAAATTAATTTCTTCAGAGTAAGCCATAATAATTAAACATGTACCTTCTCAGATTGCTGGATTTTGGTGGATTACTTCATCTTTTTGCCTAGGATTTCCACTTGGTCTTCGAAGTGTTCTTCGGTTGTTGATGTGAGAAAAAGGGACAAAACATTAGTATGCAAAGATAATTGATCAAAGATCAAAAAAGAGTACATCAGATTATTCATTGTTGACATCAAGCTATTGATCAATAAGGTGTGAATGGGCTCTGAATGAATCTATTGATGATCATTGAGGAGTGCAAAATTCTGAGTTGGGGGGAATGAAGCCTGGTCCGAGATCATTCATATGATGTTTATACTTCAAATGAAGGGTCTCGAACCAGACAGCATTCCCCTCAACTGTTCATGCGAGAGAGAGAGAGAGAGAGAGAGAGTTTGATTTTGATTTGGCCATGCATTGTTTTTCATGGACCCTTTATATACGTGAGGATGAGGAGAGTTTCTTTTGTGAGTCAGTTGACATGTAGTCCTTACTTTCTACGCCTTCCCTATCATGCTTTTCACACATAAACTTACCAAGCCTGTGTTTGGTTGAGTACCTCTTCTTGAAAATGCTTTACAGAACCTAAACCAGTTCTCCCTCACCCATTATTCATAAATAATAAAAATAAAAAAGAAAAAAAAAATATTCTTCTCCATATTTTTTGTGTTAAATTCAAACAGATTGAATATATCACAAACATTTCTAAAACACATCCAAACAGATTCCTGCATCAATGAGATGTGTTGAAAGGGATATGCAATTAGAAATAGTTTGGTGGTGGAAGTTAAGAAGTTGAGACCATTTGTCATTTGGTAATAAATGGAGTTCAAATCAAAGAAGGATGGTTGCAATATTTAGGTCAACACAATAATTTCTTTCAGCATCTAATAGTAGACTTCTAATAGCTCTCTTCTACCTGCCCCTACCTTCTCTCACTAACCCATGTTTCAAAAATTAAACTTCAATGGCAAAATGTGGGGCTGCTAATTAATGTCCATCTTATGGATCAATTTTATCTAGAATAGTCCACCAATGGATCATAGCTTAATGAATCGATTGAATTACTTTACTATTACTTCCACTTGACATGAATGTTTAAAGGATGTCTCTTTTGCTTCCCACTTGTGGAAAAGAGGAGATGAGAGGTGGGGGAAGCTTCATCAATGAGGACATACCCCAAATAGTGTGATTCCAAGCTTAAATGGAAAGGAAGACGGGTTGTCTAGTTAAAGCTTGAGCAGAGCCAACAAAGTAGAGAAGAATGGGAAGTGGAGGACATAGACAATTAAAGTAATGTGGGGAAAAAAGTGTATTAAGTGATCATAACTGTGTTAAATGGAGATCACTATGCTCAAGGGACTTTCTGATATTGTTAAAGTTTACATCCACTTCAAATTCAAAAAATATGAAATGGGTATTCAAGAATCAAGAGTTTGATGTAATGTAAAGACATGCACTACCAATGTGTCTGCTTATATGAGGTCAAATACCAATTCATGTGAAAGCACATTCAATGAAAGTATGAAACCCATTTGGGCAAATGAAAGACAAAAGTTCTGGTAATGGGATCGATTATATAGGATTAGGACCCTACTTAAAAGGGCAATCTCAGTGCATGAGGCGGGAGTCTGAAAAGGATTAGATATACGCTAACTTTACCACCATAAACAGAGAGATTGTTTTCACGATTCAAACACGTAACCTTCAAGTACAATAGAATAACTTTATCATTGTGTCCAAAATTCCGCCCTTTATTAGGACCCTACTTCTATAATGGAATGTTTTGCTCTTCTCTGGACTTATAAGCAACATCACTCTAGTCAACAATATGTCTCACTGTTGCTCATCTGGTGTTTTGTGCAGAATAACACAAGATAACAAGAGCTTCCAGAAGGATGGGCAATTTCTTTCTGTGATATATAAGAATTTTGAACTTAAATGGCATTAGCCATGAGGCCCATGACCTAGTAGGGTTCTTGAATGACACTATATCTGTAAACGGATTTATGGTGTTCCAAACCCAACCCGCTAATGATAATTGCGTCTAGATCAGGATTCAAGTCTGTTCAATTTTATATATTCATCCTAATAACCCGATAAAGTATATATTGATTCTCATTTTTCATCAAACACAATAAATATTTATCAAAGTGCCTTTTATAATGTGACCAAGGCCATAATAAGTGCTTGTTTGGCGTCGCATACGCAGCTTCAAATCGTGGGACTATCAAGTGATTCTTCTTCCCATTCCAAAGACCTCTGTTAAAAATATCAGGAACGACTCGTATTTCTCCTCTTCCTTTTTGCATCAAATTAGCTCTAACCTATGGAATTAGATAGCCATTCTCGTATTCTAAGTAGATAGTCTAAACTCCTTTCACGAAGTCTTATACACAACTCAACTCAGCAAGCCTTAATTTCAATTAATTGATACCAATTATATGGCCAGTGCACTCTTTGTAAAGCCACATCTTTAATTAAATTTAAGACAATCATACCCTTTCTCATAGTCTCAATTCACTTTTTTGGGACCTTCTTGTCCTCTTGGTACTTTTAATTTGGACCAAATCGCTCCTCCATATATTTATTAACTATTAAGAGGTTTGCAAAAAACATGACTAGCCGTCTTACTCCTTGGGTTCGTATCAATAACATCTAGTCAAATTTCTAAGGCGTGTCAAGGAAATTGTTTTTTTTTTTTAAATAACATTATGATTCCTGTGTGCTATGTAATTTTGAAAAAACAAATAGTGGCATGCTTGTTTATCCGGGTAACTTGCCATTGAATTGGCAGCAGAATGTGGGTCAGACAACTTAATACGACAGCAGTAAAGTTTTTGCGGCTGCCTCTGTTTAATTCAACAAATCGAACCACCTGCTTATGCTGAATTTTGCTCTCGTATTTTGACTTTTAAAGGTAATGATGCAAGTGCTAAAATAAAAAGTATGCCTGTCATTAAAGAATTAAAATAATTTTATTTTTTTTATAAACATATAACTTTATTAAGTTTATTTAAATTTTCAATATGAGACTAAAAAATATCATTATAAACATTAATTATGTAGAACAAAAATTTATTTGTTATTTTATTTTATATAATCATAACAAGGCACATGATTCACATAATTTCCTTTAAACCCATCTCGTTAAAGACGGGATATGTCGGGTTTTGAAGGAACAGATTAAATTATCATTATATCTGTGCTCCTTAGCAATACAAAGCAAGGCAGCATGGTGAACCTAACTTATAGCCCAAAGAAAGGATCAGAATTGTGTTAATAGAACACTCAATCCATTTTATTGTTATTATTAATAGGATCCGCAAAACTTTTGACATATATAAGCTAGCTTGATATGAAACAACTGACTGCGGGCTGAAGAAGTTATTTCAACGACCCTCAAAAACTAGTGAATGATGCCAGAGTTGTTTTTTGACCACCAGACAAGTCTTTTTTCAAAAGTTCTAAAAGTTGGGAACTTAAGAAAAAAAACAAAAGAGGAAGAAGAAGACGAAGTATAAGCGTATAATTTAGACCCAGCAAAAGAGAAAGAACATAGAGAACATTAAGGATTATAGTCAAATCTTATAACATCATTAGATTAATTCATCAGCAAACAAAATGCCAACATGAACATAGGAACTGAAACTAGACATGCAATGAAAATACCATATTCTAGAGCCAAGTCTTTTTTGACTAGTGATTTGGCTTCACAAGTAGGGCCTGTTCTGCTTAAAAAGTCATCTTTTGCTGAATATTTGGTGCAAAAATCTCAACAGATGTGCTTTATGCTGTACTAGTGTCTTTTCTTTTCTTTTGAGGACTTTTCATTATTAGGCTTCGGCATAAATATGCAAAACAAGGTCTCCTGCCCTGATAAAGCACATCTTAATGGGCCCTCTGCCTATTAACTTTCTATCCTTGGTCAATTATGGACATCATAAGCAACCATCATTTATTGGAAACTACCTAAACTGTAACTAACTATACAAACAAATATGCAGAAAAAAAAAAAAGGCTTAAAGTACTGTTTTGTAGAATCCCAGATAATATGATAACAATAGGTCCTGATAGGGCCAACCTGGGCACCGACATAGGTACACCGTTTCGTTTCGCTCCTTCAACGGCAAACCATTTCTACGGTTCCTGTTTCCATATCTAATCTAATTTTAAAATATAAAATAATTTTTTAAAAAAGTAATAATAATAACACATGGGATGATGGCAGCCTATTACTCAATGGATCAAAGAATTGCATTTACAACAATTGGGAACTCTATACATACATTTATGGAAATAACTTACAAAAAATTTACACTTAATACATAAACAGTACACAAACCACTGCAACAAGTCCTTGCAGGTCAACGAAACCAAATACACATTCCTTAATGCAGTTGCAAGAAAACAAGAGAAAATGAGACTTTCCCTGTCATTAAATTAGAAACTCACCAAAGACTAAGACATTGCAGTAATGTCCACATTCCCTTGTCCATTTATCTTTGGTAAAAGTGAAACTGACTCATTTGTCTCTCTCACTTGTTTGGGGCCTTTGTGCTCATCTTTGAATTTGCAAGCAGCATCACCATTCTGGACGTTGGTTTGATCCTTCCTGTTGGTAATGGTGGTAGTGTCTTTGTAATTACCAATACTGTGACGAGTTCCTTGACCACAGGCTCCTATCCCCTTGTCTCCCTGAGACAAACCAACTGCATCACTGCAACTCTTCCTTCTGCCCAGTTTTGGTGATTTTGCACGAGTTGGAGGTGGCTGGCATCCAGATAAAGCAATGAAATTAAAAATTTGAAGCTGTTAATTGCAAGTGACAGGAACATTAATCATAGATAAATTAATCATAATTAGATCTTTTCAGTTTTTTCGTATTAATGTCAATGTTAGTTGGCACGTCAAATAACATATCAAAAAGCTCGGCTCCTATACAATAGCATGAGAACCCAGACAAAATTTGTGCAGTACCTTTTTCAGTTCAACCTTGGGTGGTGGTCCCTCATGATAGAAGCTTGGCATTGGGTTCGCTTTAAACAACAAATTTTTTCTTAGTTGCCTAATAGCTGCCTCTCTCTCCTCCTAAAATTTTGAAAATTGACAAAGGGACAATAGAACAAAGACAATGAGGATATATTTAAATTATCCGCCTTCAAGAGACTCTAAGGAGCGGAAAAGAAATACAGAAAGACAAGTCATATCTTGGGGCAAGCATCTTAGTGAAAAGGATGGCTGTAAATACCAGTTAAATTAAATGAAAATATAGAAAGAAATGTAATAACATACCTTAGTCCTTGCTTCCCACTGGGTTTTCTCAGCCTCCAGCGCTTGGTGTTTCTCCTCTAATTTTGAATAAAACTACAAGATGGCAACAAAATGAAGAAAACAATTGGCATAATTTTGCATACAGAATTTGATATTAAAGATATTGCTTGTTAAAGTAGGATTTAAAACAAACATCCCATGCAAAAAGATTGATGAAGCACTACCTCCCTCCGTTTCTCTGCGCGCTTGGTGCATCTAAACACAGGAGCCGATGCAACAGTTGTCCTGGTCTTAGTAGTCTGGGCTGATGCTGCAATACTTTCTATAGTTAAGGGATTTTGCAAACAACCTAGAACACAAAAGAAGAAAAAAAAGGTATATGAAAATGAGTCTCTCTTAGACTCCTGGGAGTAAGAGGATACGAAGAAGTGACAGAACAAGAATCTTCCTCATCAGGATGCTTCTTATTATCAGGTTGCAATGGCTTCCTTGATACCAAAGGTGAGACTTGCTGCTGGGAAATAGAAAAGTTTCAGGATCAGTAACAAACAGGCACCTGCTTCTAGATTGCATTAATGCATTATTTGGGAACTAACGTCCATAAGATAACTGCAGTTTCAAGATGTTTTTCCTATAAAAATCCGTACTCCACATTTTGCACGAAGGGATGAGGAAAAAAAGGGAAGAAACATTAAAAACTAAAACAAGTTCTACAACCTTAGCATGGCCAAAACACGAAGAAGAAAAAAACAAATGGAGGGGTGTCAAAAAGATCATAAAAAATGAATTTAGTTAAAAAATGGAAAGAAAGAAAAATCAATGGGAGAAACATTTCTTGGCTGCCATTGAGAGGAAGTGGGGATCTGCTGTTTATTTATTTTGGGCCAAAAACTTAAAAGCACCAGAACAGATTCACAAGATGGGACATGGCGGATATTACATAAAAATATAGACTTTAGTGCAGTTACCTGATTCTGTTTTGTAGTAATTGGGTGTTTCAAATCGTTTGTGTGAGTCGATTTATTCATGGCAGTACCAACATCAGGTTCAGTTCCAATAGGACGAGTTCCACAAGAAGCACGTTTTTCAGTGGCCAGAGCAAATGGCAGTGGAACAGTGTAATTTGTACGAATGTTTCCAAAGCCAGGTTTTGATGCTGGTTTCAGAGCACATTTTGACTTTTTATTATCATCCTTAGTTTCTTGTCCTTGGCCTTCGGATTTCATCTTCTCCTCAGGCAAGCCACCCTCACAATTTGAGCTCAGTACATTTTCCTCCTCACATTTTTCAACTCGAGAAAGTTCAGAAATCTTAATTGAGTTTTCAGTAGTGCAAACCTTCACGTCATACTCTCTTATTTCAGGGTGCTCTTCCACTATTATGGGTTCTGGATCCCTGTCAATATGATCACATGACTCTGTAACATTATGATTACTGGGAGTAGTTTCCTGGCTTGAATCATGGGAAACAAAATTTGAATAAATTATGGCACAATCTGGCTCTTTGTCCATACAAATATCAGTAACTTCCATCCCCATCCACTGATCCACTGCATAGAAGATATCCCATCACAATAACATCACTTCAGTATCACTAAGGTGCTTCATCACAGATCTATCAATGTAATTTCCGTGAAACTCATCTCCCTTAAATAGCAAGAACTCATTCATTCACTAGACAGCTTCACATCTCAAGTACATTTTGATATAACTAAGCCATATATAATACAGTTCATTCGGATGCACCACTAAGGGAATTAAAATAATGCAGGAGTTCCTTTATAAAAAAATAAAAAATATAATGCACATACAAAATGTACATTACAAAAGTAAAGGAAATAATTGTACTACAGCTCGTTACAGCCATAGTTGATGAACTATGAAAGAAGTTTAATTCTCTGTGATAGAACCCGTTTGTGAGAGTTCAAGTCTTTCTCCCATTCCACTCTTCTCAACAATACCAAAGGAAGCATACCATTCGGGCCAATATTTTCACAGAAAATATCAAATAAAACATAGTCGCATTTTGATAAAGAAATAATGAAAGCAATCAGAGTGCATATCACTCTATATGATCAGGCTACTTTACAATAGTAAGTGAAACTAGAACTAGGTGAGGAAAAGAAAAGGCATTACAAAAATGAACGCCTGTAAGTAAAAAGGTAAAATAAAGTTAGATAACAGATGCATTTAGAAAAGGACAAAAAAGAAACAAATAAAAAACATAACATAAAAGCTCCAGGCAATGGTTGTGTTCTGTTTATCTATTGTGAGAGTAAAAAATTATCAACAGAGAACATTAATTAGTTATATTTTATTACTAGCCATTGTACTGTACACAAAATGAATGTAGAGTGCTTGAGGTTAGCTTAGGACATTGTCACATTTGTGGCATTAATTTTTATTATGCTATCACTAAAATTATTATTATTTATAAAAAAAAATAGTGGTTCATTTAGATAAATCCCCAAAGCACTGGGATCAAAAGGTTGGATGAACTACAGGGCTACTATTATAGGTTGTGAGAAGCACAAGAAACTAAATAAGGTACATGAGTAATTGTCAGGGTCATAGAACTTCTTGTTATAATAGTAGAACAAATCATAAAAATTCTTCAATGCCTGAAAAAATCAAGTGTCGTCAAAATAATATGCAGATAAGAAGTCCAAATATCTTTAGTTATACAAATTACTGCAAAACAAATGCCTTAATGAGTTTAGAGGAGTATATCTCAGTAAATGTATATAAATACAAATCATGCTGACATTTGGAATCTCAAAAGGCTTCTTTATCTTCCCAGTCACCCCCAACATGAATTCTCTTTGATAAATTTTCTTCATAGAAAAAAAAAAGGACTCCCTCATTTTTAGGATCATTGATGTATACATGTGTTGTACGTATATAGTATATACTTCATTTGGATTACCAGCAACAATGCAACCAGCTATCCAACTGGTCTCCCTTTTTCTGACAACTGACAACTATACTAGATATTCACCCTCATGGATGATATTTCTGGTGCACTTTATTTTTTAAGGACGTGCAAACTCATACACTATTATCTGTGGAGATAACAGCGAATGCATACGTTGAAATTAGAATATATTGGTAAAATAATTAGTACAGTGAAGGAAAGGGATTTTCTTTTTCTAATAAAAGGTAGGAGGCAATCATGGTTTTGGAAAACATGAAAAGACATACTGATTAATTAAAAAAAGAAGTAACAAAACAGAATCATTTGGCTTCCCAGCAAATGGAGAAGCTAAGGAACATAAAGGAAGAAAAATTTGATTAATGAAGAGGTGGATATACTATATAAATCATCCCAAGAACTTCGCCACAGACTTTACTAACTTCATGTGTTGGTATTTTAACAGATTTCAAGTCTATTTTGGAAGTAGAAAATGGATAAAAGAAAATAAATATCAAATTCTTGGCTAATATTAAGGATAACATAAGGAGTATCTTATGAGTTGATTCATAATCATTTGTTGTTGGTAGTGTGTGTGCGTGTGTGTGAACATACTTAGCGTACAAGACAATGACGGGGATAGAAGTGGTAAAGCTACACTTCCAGTTCCGTTACAAATGGCAATGGAAAGAGAGACGAAAACATATAAAGTGCAAGACAAATTCACCCACTCATAGGTCAATTCACATAGATCATTCAAACAACCACCATATAAATAAAATAAGAGCAAAAAAACCCAGCATACCACGGTTTAGTTACCGAATAAACTGAGGGGAAGAGAGAAGAGAAAAAAAAAATGTCTTGATTCTCTTGAATGTTACCTCATATTCATATAAAACATATAAAAGACCCCTTCAACCATACCAAGTTGAGTCTACCCATAGCTGTTCAATTTTAAAATTCAAAATTTCAATTTTCTCACTTTCTCACCAACCCAACGAAGCATCTCAGTTCCCAACTTAAGATTCTAAATTTCATTTTCATTTTCATTTTTTCCCACATATCATTTTTTTTTTCCTTTGCCAAGTTTTTCCAAATTATTAATATCAACCAAACAATAAATTGAAAAGGGGAAAAATCAAAAGAACTTCTCATTTCGAATCCAATTTTATCATCACAAGTTCAACGAAACCATAAAATTTGAATAAACGCACCAGAACCAAATTCAGAGACAGATCAAATCACAAAAACCACAAAAGCGAATACATATAGATCGGTTTATGAATCGAGTGTTAACAGAAGTACATTACAATGCATACAATGAACAGAACAGATCGAGAGGTAGAAAGAGACTCGAAACAAGGAAAATGCGAGAGATTCCTTACAGGTTTCACTCTGATCTGTGAGAAGAACTGTTTTGAGTCTCTGCGGCTCTGGAGCTACGTGCGGGCGCGTTTGTGTCAGTTACTGATTTTTATATATATATTATATATATATATATATATAAAGCGCCGTGTATATGTTAACGGTTACTTCACGGGACAAAGTCGTGCGTTCGAATCTTTCAAAAATATTTATAAGCTGTTCAAGAAAAGGGACGTAATGGTTCACTCGTACAGTGAAATGACATCGATACCCTTCCTTAAGTTGAGATTTGAATGTTTTTGAATTTTGGTTCTCTCTTTTCCTGAGGTTTGCCGAGTTTGAATGTCTTTGGGCTACGGTTGGATTGGTTTAGGTTTCGACCCTTATAGCAACTTTTAACGGTAAAAGTTATTTTATATCTGTTAAAGTTAAATCATTTAGGATCAAAAATATTATTTTTTGACTTTTCTTTTAACAATAAAATATTATATTTTGACAGAAGTGTTATTCGTCTTTCTAATTACAATTTCTAACCACCATTCCTAACTACCAAATTAGAAAGAACCTTGTGATCATACATTTTGATCGTCGGTGTTTTCAATATAATTTTGGAAAATTTGATTCCAAAAATTATTTTGTGATTGAGAGTTGCCTACAATCGAATCTTGAGTTATATTCAACCAAACATTACAAATTGTTACACCTCGATTCAATGTAAAACACTTTCCTTACTTTATTGGTTGTTGAGTGGTTTACATTTTTCTAAAGCTATGGTGAAATAAATTTGTAAAATAAAAGAGATTTGAAATAATGACAAATTGAGCATAAAAAATAAACTTTGTTCAAACAAATTTATAAAAGTGTAAAAAAATAATAATAATCATTGCACTAGACAAAGTTTTGACAATTGAAAAAATTATGTCGTCGTATAAAAAATAGTAGTCATTGCAAAAACTACAGATCTATTGCAATGACAAAAAATTAAAAAAATGAGAAGAGAGATAGCGACTCGTTCGAGTGCCACAAAGTGACTCGATCGGCCAAATTATGAGTATAGCAGGTTAATTAGATAACTATTTCATTGGAGTAGCTCTTAAAGCTAGCAATGTCAAAATATTATATTTTAATATTTATATTTTAATGTTAAATATATTTTTTAACCTAATAATTATTTTTATTTCTACCACTTCTAGCTATATGGGAAGACAAAAGTTTAATAAGTTAACAAGCATTTAACAATATTATCTTTAATGCTAAAAATAGCACAAGGAATAGCATTCTCAAATTATTGAAATTAAATGTTAGGATTAAGCATTTTTATGATAGGGGGTGTTAGATTGTAAAATGACGTTTATGTTTCAACCAAAAATTGATTATTAAAGCTAGAGAAGAAGGCGTTCCGTCCCAATTATTGCTTAGGTCCCATCTTTGATTATTCCTGCTAACCCTTTTGATAAAGCCCTAACACCCTCTAATTATATTAAAACCCACACCAACCCCTTTTTCCACTTACATTATCTGTCCATGTTGATTCTCTTAGATGACGTATCTGTCCTCAACTTCACAAATCTTGTCTTTTCTGTACTTGAAGAACCATCACTTTCGCCATTCAACTAGTGACCCGAGGGCAAGAATATATATATATATGTATATATATATATATTATTGTTTTGATAAACATCTATATATATATATATATGTAAATAAATATATATTACACTCGTGTAAATGGATATAGATTTGTATAGGTCATTATTTAATGTTAGTTCCGCTTATACAAAATATTGAGTAAAATATAATAAATATGATTATGATATTATTTATATACAAAATGACTATTTTCAAACTCAGAATGATATTCCCATACAGAAATATTTTATCATTAAATGAAAAAATTATTTCTATGTATGTATATATTTGTTTATACACATACATGTTTAGACATCAAAATAACAAAAGAAAAATACAATTGTATATTGAAAACTATGACCGAACCAGTAAAACAGCCAGCTAAAGATTAAAAAAAAAAACCGTAAACCCGGATTGTTTTAAATTTGGTTAAAATTTGTTCACAAATTTGAGGAAAAAAATGAAATAAGGTGGTAGCTTTATTTTTTTTATTTCTTGATGTTAATGTTATCATAATCTTTTTTTTTCATGGAACAATGAGGGAGTATTCTGAGTCAACTACTTACGTGCATCATACTAACAGTCCGTTTGGATAAGTAGGAGAGAAAGGAAAGGAAAATAAATGAGAGTATTAATTATGAAAGAAAGGAAAGGAAAGGAGAGGAGAGGAGAGGGTAATCCCTCCTTTATGTTTGGATAATTAATGAAAGGAAATGAATATAATCATTTCATCTTGTTTGGGAATGATAAAGGAGAGAAAAGAAATGAAAAAATTTTATATTATTTTATTATTATACTCTTTTAAATTATATTTGGATGCCCTAGGATAGATGTGTCATTTTTATTTTGGCCTTGTAATTTTAAGGATAATATTGGTATTATTAAAAATTCATTAAACCATTGTTTCCTTTCCTTCTATTTTCGCCCACTTTTGGAAGAATGACAAAATTGCTTAAATGAGGGTTAAGCTCTCCCTCCCTCTCCTTTCTAATTTTTAAAACAAACATGATATAAGCTTTCCTTCCTTCTCTTTCCCTCCCCTTTCTTTCCAATTCTTTCCATCCAAACATAGTGTAAGTTCCACTCTCCGTGAGGATCAGACCCATTCTTTAAGTTCTAACTGCCAACGATCGGCGCAGAAAATACTTGAATTTGAGATACTTGAATTTTATCATTAATGTCTTTACTCTTAGTTACACCCCCAAATGGTAATATTATCATTATCTTAATAATTTAGTATTTTTGTGACTGTCACTTGTATTTTATAGGTCCATCAACAATAAGTTCATGCTACCAAACTACTAAAAATTTATCTCACAAATTTAATGTGTTATATACTAATAGGTCATGTTTGGATGATTGAATGAAAAATTAGGATTAGATAAAATAATCTTATAGTATTACCCTCTTAATATATATTATAACTTTTGCGAGTGTAATATAAATGATTCATATAATATATTATTCAAATAATTAAAAACATCAAACGTATGATAAGATTAAATATGATATTTTTATAATTAAAAAAATCATTTTATTAGATAAAAATTGG
This sequence comes from Nyssa sinensis, assembly GCA_008638375.1. Taxonomy (NCBI): domain Eukaryota; kingdom Viridiplantae; phylum Streptophyta; class Magnoliopsida; order Cornales; family Nyssaceae; genus Nyssa; species Nyssa sinensis. Next base: position 5,747,617 of record CM018045.1, read on the forward strand.
GTTGGTTGATGAAAGGCTCAATGCACACCAACCCATAACGGCATAACTGATTCAACATTGCCAGCACTTTTATTAATTATTATTATATTTGGTTGTATGTATTGTGAATGCAATTGGATTGGTTTATCCAAAGCCTCAACTTAAAAGTTAAAACGACTAATAACTAACCCTACTCTTATTCGTCTATTAATGTTTGTTAACTACAAATTGAAAATTGAGCTTGTCCCATAACATTTGTGATTAATTGATAAATAATGGTATACATACCACATAAACTCATTGCATTTTTTTAAAAATATTATTGACACGACCAAATAATTTTTATTAATTTAATTCGTTAATACATTTTCTTTATAAATATCACCCATTAAGGTCATTGCTTAGTATAATAGTAAAAACGTTAGTTTTAGCTTAGGAAAAACCGTTATGGACAAATAATGTCAAGTTTTAAGCTTTTTAAAATAATTTAATATATATATTGTTTGATTTATTTTTTAATAATTTAAATTTTTAGAATAATTGGTGATTTAACACATTTTATCTTTAATTTAGTCATTCAAAGTATACCGAGAGATGTCTTCAAATATCAACTCTTGGAATAACATCCTAATTTTCTCTTAATATGATTGTAAAGTCAATTAATAAATCAACACATATTAGTGGTAATTATCTCCGGTCATTTTTACCTTATCAATCATTGATTGAATTGTGTTATTTATCTAGTAACTATATTTGATATTTGAAAGGTTCTTTGTTGTATCTTCATTCAATTATTGTAATTATACTGCTTAGTTAATTATAATACGTGTCATAATATCACATTACTCTAATAAATAAAATATTAATGCTAAGTAGATTAAATTAGTTTATCAGATGACATCTTCGATCATTACTTTATTTTAAAATTTAAATAAAAAATAAAATACAATTAATAATTAATAAATCAATAGATCAACTAAATTGATATACAAAGTATTTTTCTAAAAAAATATCATTAAAGTGAAACTTTTTCTAAGGAAAACAAGACTCCAAACTAGGTCATTGATATGCCACATGGATTAAGAGGTTAGGTTTGAGATTAGTAGCTAAATCAAGAGTAATTACAAAGATTGAAGATTTTAAAGAGACAACAAAGGCCACAGTTTGACAGCCCATGGAATTTATTTTGTGTTGGGTGTTGGAGAAGTGAGTGGAGTCTAAGAAAGAATGCCATATATAAAGGCACAAATAATGTGGATGTGAGGGACCCACTTTATCTCCTTACATCACGCATTAAATCTTCAACTCTAAGAAAATTATTGTGGGTCCCTTTCTTGAGAATTGTACTTACCGACAGACATTGATGGCCATCATCTCTCCTTCCTCACTTAGTCCCACACAAAAATTAAACAATGTCTAATTAACTACTAATTGAGATTAGCAGCCTCCCACCCCCATTCTTTGCGAAGAACCAGAAGTCACTTCAACTTCACTTACCACTTTTGTTTTCACAAAGAAAAAGTCTTCTCAATCTTGGGTGCATTGGGAAAACTTTTAATTGAAAAAAGCTATTTTAAAATTTCATATTTTTATATTAAAATTTATTATTATTATTTTGTATTTGGTTAAATTTTTAAAAATAATTAAGTCCTAGAAATGGGAAAAAACACTTATTATTAATATTTAATAAGTTAATAATTAATAAATTTATAAGGAACTACTTAGTTGGTAGATAATTAATAATTTTATAACCTAATAATTATTATTTTTAAATTTTTTTATTATATTAATTATTAAAGAGATAAAATAATTATATATATATATATATATATTCAATTTATGACATGTATTAGTAATTATACTTATTACTTCAACATAACTGAAATCAAAAGTATTTTAACTCAAGAAACACAAGTTGATTGAAATCAAAAGAATTTTTAATAATTAATAAATTTTTAATCTCCTATATTCATTAATTATAAGAAGGTTGATTTTACACATATATGTATTTATATATAGTTATATGCCTACATGTCTGTTACGCATAAATATGCATTTATTCATAAAATGGTCTATAAAAGATTCTAAGTCATTTTCTAGTTTTATAAACTATTTTTATTTCTTTCATACGTTATATAAAATATTTAATAAATAATTAAACACTTGAAAACATTTTTCAAAATATGGTTTTATGTCAAAACAAGCAGAGTGGATATTAAATTTACTCATCGAGCATGCAATATGAAGATTATGTATGCATATTTATTCACACACAGACATATTATCTAATATGTGTATATCAAAGCCCAAACTCTCAGCCCTGGTTCGGTAGGTAGGCCTAACTCTCAACCCAAATGCGATTTGATTTGTTTGGGTTGGATCTTCCAACCTAAGCTGGAGCCCGGGTTTGTTGTAGCCTGGAAGGACATTTTCCAAAGACCTCTCCATATTATTCATCAACCATCTATCTTCCTTCAAATCTCTGATCATTCATCGTTTGGAAAGCATGCCACATCAATGATCATGCATCATGTGGCAAATACGCTGTTACTGCAGTTACTGTAGCAAAACGAAATGGAGCTGATCTGCAGTTATGTGGCCCACTAACAGAATCATAACAGAATTTAACTTTAATGGCGGACCCATCAGTCGTTACAAGATTTCTCCAAGGGCAAATCCGTTATTTTATGATTTAAATAACTACCTGACACGGTTCTCTAACGATGCCGCTTGGATTATAACTGCCGGAAAACTACCACAAATTACGTCCAATGAAATATGCCCACGTGTCCACCTCTAATTGGGGGATCACCTATTTTCATCGCTCTATATGTAGCCCTACATGATCGGTCACTTCTCTCTGCGTCCTTCATTTCCGAGACAAAGCTTTTGTTGTTCGGAGAGCGAGAGACAGAAAGAATAGTGAGAGAAAGTAGAGAGAGAGAGAGAGAGAGAGAGAGAGAGAGATTGATTCGCGATGGCAATCGTAGTTGCTAACACCGCCAACGTCATAGACGCTGAGAAGAACAGGCTTGCAGTGGTGCCCATTGTGGCTCATAAGAAGAACAGAATTCAAGTATCGAATACCAAGAAGCCTCTATTCTTCTACCTCAATCTCGCCAAGGTTTTCCATTCATTTTCTCTCACACGTTGTTCATCAAATTACGGTTTTCATTGCGCAGAAACCACGGCTTCTTTGTTTTGCTTTGCTCTTCAATTTGTTTTCTCTTACTTCTTCTTTCAAATTAATATATATATATATATATATGCTATCATAAATGATCATGATTTGAGTATTGTTCGTTGTAAATGTGTTAATTCGTTTTTTATTTGATCTGTCGTTTTATAGTTTATGGTGCATTTTCTTGATCTGCTTGTGAAGATTCATCGTAATTTAGTGTATGATTTGGATTTTGATTGTTTTTCCCTGACTTTGTGATGTTTTAAGTGCATGAGTTTGATCAATGAAGTTTAGTTGTATGATACGGTGCTACATTGTGATCTTTAACGAGTGTTTTGTATTGAAAATATGTTGATATATTTTCATTTGTATTATATAATGCCTTTTATTGTTTATGATTATTCTAATCTCGATTTGATTGATCGAGGCTGTAAGATTCTTGGTAAGTTAGATTTTAATTTGATTCCGTTTATTGTTCGAGAGCCTCGTGCACTCTGGTTTGCTCCTGCCCTTTCGGTTTATTGTTTCGGATTTGGGAATTTGTTGCCTTTTTTCAACTGTATAATTGAATAGATTTTCAATTGATATTTAATTTGAAGCCTCATTAATTTAATTTTAAAATGTTCTTATGTAAAATTTTTCAATCTTAAGATCTATTCATTTTAGTTTATTTATATTGTTCAACTTTTTGGACTTTGAAACAATTTAATGCGGCAGAACGTGTGGGATGAAGAATTCTTTTTCAATTGAGAACTTAAAAAGTGCAAGTCAAATTGTTAAGTGATAGATTCTAATCTTATCTCAATATTGTTTATAATTCAAATTCTTAATATTTCCTTTAGTTCTATTTGGATTTTAATATTGTTTAGATTTCTCATCAAGTTAGGAGTTTTCTATCTCATGTACGGGATATATTTGTGGTTCATTCCATATTTAGGAATTTGACATCAGTGATAATGTGTAATAATGGTAATTAATAAGGTAATTCAAGTTTGGTAACTAATTGAGGTTGCCTAATGGGACCAAGGGAAGTTTGGTCCTTATTTTTCTTGAATGATGATGGTTCATGACATAAAATGTTTGCAGCATTTTGGTTGGGTCCTTTAAATCGAATCTTCATACGTGTTTGTGCAGCTGTTTTTTCTTGGATCTTTACCAATTTGGGGTGTTTTTTTTCTCCCTAAAATACTGTTTATTGGGTGCAGAAGTACATTAAGGAACACAATGATGTCGAACTCTCTGCCTTGGGAATGGGTATGCATTCTTGAACCTTTTATGGTCTGAATCTGGATTTGTTTCATTCAGTATTATAAACTTGAATTTCTATTCCCTCAAGACAATTTCATATAAATCTATTGGATATACTACTCTTTACTAATTCAATGAATTCAGAATTTTAGACTCTTGAGCAATTCAATAAATCCAGAGAAGCCACTCTTTGTTATTATTGCCTTATTTGCTGACTTCTATTTGTTCCAGCTATTCCCACTGTTGTCACAATTGCTGAGATTTTGAAGAGCAATGGACTGGCCACTGAGAAAAGTAAAGAAGCTACATCCTTTTAATGTTAACATCTTCTTTACATCTGGGTTTGTTTCATTCCTGTAGAATGACTTATGTTTCTTGTATATGAAACAGAGGTTGCAACATCTACTGTTGGCTCAAAGGATGATGCCAAAGGTCGTTTGATTCAGAAGCCTAAGGTTGGTTTACTCACGGTTGAATACTGGTATCTGTTTTACCAACGGCACTTTTGTTATTAATGCCCTCTGTGTGTGTGTGTGTGTCTAAACTTTTTACAGATTGAGATTGTGCTGGAGAAGACTGAGAAAGATGCTCAGAAATATGAAAAGGACACTCAGAAAGATGCTGAGAAAGATGAAAAGGAGACTGACAAAGACGATAAGGAGACTACTGTTGCCACAGAACCCAAGGAGGCTGAGACTACTGTTGCTACAGAACCGAAGGAGGCTGCTGATAAGGAATGAAGAACTGGAGTACCAAAGAAGCTGCTTATAAAAAGGAATGACAACTTTTCATTTCTGCAGCATGATGTTTGCTTGTTTTCTTAGATTTGACAGTTTGGGTAGGAGAGATATCTCTTATTAGTAGCTAAGTAGGGAAGCGAAAGCGCCGGATAGATCCAGCTGTTGCTAACATTACATGATCATGGAACTGAAAGAGAGTAGAGACTCTCTTTTCCTTCTCAGTGCTATGGACAACAGATTTACTCAGGCTATTCATTTTGGACATTCAATATTTCATGTAACCACACCCATATCGGAAATTCACAGATTCATTTTAACATCTCTCTGGTTATGTGTTTGTCTGATGAAATTGTATGTTTGGATACTGATGATATAAAGTGTGGTTCATCATAAAAATGTGCAAACACTTCAAATTTAGGAAGAGTTTTGAGTGATTAGAATTCCTATTCCAAAAACAACTTGTAAAAGAAAATGAGAATAATGAAAATTCAAATTGAAAAAACCCATATTCTGGAGCACAATTGATATCCATCGTCACAACTTGCATTTTAAAGAATTGAGGACATTTTTAACCTGTATGTATAGTTTCACACAATATGTTAATGTCTCAATTCATATTAACTAAACAGTTGCATGTTCTTGAGCCCGGGTTAGTGGTATGCTAGTTGGCTTGAAGAAGAAGAAGAAGAAGAAGAGAGTCTCAATTCATAATTAAAAGTCGTTGAACAGCAATTGCACTGCAACTGCTCTAATATATCAGGTTTATAAAATCCAAAAATTCCATCTAAAATGAAAAATAGGTTTGGCAAACACACCTCCTTGTTCAGGATTTGAGAGAAAGCATCTAGGAGCTCTTCTGGGAACAATGTATACCTAGCCAATGACAAAGTTAGCAGAGGAATTAACTGTCCTGAAATCATTTAGAACAGAAAGATTTGATAATTCTGAACAATAATTACAAAAAATTATAAACAAAATACTTCTGAAGTAACAATGTAAGGTAATCAAGGGAAAATCAAAGTCACTTTTTGGGTATTCAACAATCCCATATTAGGCCTTACAGTGACTGCTAAATGAGGGAGATGGTTCACCAAAAAAAAAAGAGGGAGATTCGCTCAGCAGTAGTGAAATTCTATTACAAACAGTAATTTCACCCTAACTATAAAATTTCAAATCCAATCAACAAAAGATACGATGATATTATTTTATATATATCAAACTTAAAAGGTTCTTATTTTAGCTATTGTATTTATGTTGGTAAAAGTTGCTTTAAAAAACCTATTAGTTTTTTTTTTTTTTTTGTAACTTTTATTTTTCAAACTAAACAAGAAAAAATGTCATAAAAATAAGAAATTATTCAATGTAAGAATTAGTCTAGATCATTATTTGACATAGTTTGATTGCTTTTCACAAAATTTTAATTTTTTTTCATCTTTATTACAATTAATTTTTTTGTATAATTAAAAAAGTTGTAAAGTTTGTGAGGGTTAATCGCATGGTGGGTTAGTTACATGAGAACGAGATAGAGTTACTCTTTCACTAAATAATTACTATTTAAAATTATTATTAAAAAATTTGATATGTATTAGGACTAATGTTCTATACAAGTGATATAAATATTTACTTTTATGCAGATAGCGTGAGTTCAATTTTCTTTTTTAACCTAGACCTTGTTAGTGAATTAGGCCAAGTCAAGCTTCTAACTAGAGATAGGCCTGCAAACGGGTTGGGTCCAATCCGGCCCGACCTCGACCCCGACCCCGACCCCGACCCCGACCCGTTTACATAAAACATGAACTCATTAATAAGACTTAATTCAGATCTGTTAAAAACTACTTAAATGGGTCAGGTATAGATTTGTTGGATAATACCAATTAAAGAGCCGACCCACTAAATTATTAATAAGCACATTCTCTCTTTAATACAAGATTGAAGTTATGGTATTTAACCTCCCAACAAAGTTACTATATATATATATATAGATACGTATATAAAAGTTAGAGAGAAAGAGAGTCTCAATGAAGATGTCGTCTTTAACTTTTTAGTACCGTCTTGCGCTATTAAATATTTTGGAAATCATTTTATAGAATTGTTTCATGAATTTAGTTATCAATACCCGATTCTATTGAATGAACATTCAATTAAAAATCATTATAAGTATTTTTTTTTGTCTTGGATGAGTAATCTTTATTTCATTCTATGTCATTTTTATTCCATTTCCTCTTATATTTTGGGAGTAAGGCAACCTTTTGTAGGCATAAATTCTTGATAAAAATCAAAAGATTTTTAGATGATAATTATTGTCATTTCACCATTCATCACGTATTCGATCGTAACAACTAAATATATAAATAATAATGGCTATCAATAAAATAGTTTTAATTAACAATAACATAATTGAGGTCAATAAAATCTTTTATTTGTAAAACCAAGTTAAACTATTCAAAACAGAAAATTTTAGATTCTAATTATTATTTGTATTTACAAACAAGTCAAGTTTTGGAGTCGGATATTTAGATCTGTCAGATTGAAGTCTAGGTCTAATTGAGATGAATCTTAATAGATGTAGATTCAAATTCTAATATAAACTTGTTTAAACTTGACGAGTTTAAATCTGAGTCTTAAATAATCTATTCAGACCCGACTCACTCGAGAGGGATGCCAACCACCACGAACCGCAATGGCTGGTCGGGTTGTAAGAGATCCCTCCAACCGCCTGAGTCCATCGGTCGTTTGTTTTTTTTTTTTTATTTTTTTTTTACCCGTCCAAACTTTTTTATTATGAAGTGTAGGGGCATTAAAGTCTTTATAGTTTCTATCACAAATGCCAAGAGAAACCAATTCGAACAAAATCGAAAGCCCTAACTCCGTCGCAGATCTGGTACTGAGAGAGAGACCGTCGCCGTCGTTCGTCTTCCGTATGCCTTCTCCGTCATCATCCTCCGTCTTCGTTCTCCGACATCATCTTCCGTCGTCGTCTTCGGCAATTTTCTTCGACTAGTCATAGGTAACGCTCAACCCCTCATCTCTTTCGGTTCGTCAACTAATAAACTCAGTCTCATACTATCAGTTTTTCATTTATTTACATACAGCACATGTATTTTATTTGTTATTTCTAGCCGGAATTGCATGGTTTGTCTGCAAAATGAATTGATTGTAATCTCTATATACTATGTAGCACTTCAACACATCATGAACAAGAGATTGCTGGAAACTTGCAATCCTCACCATTAATCTTATTTCCGAGAACATCATGCTATGGGACTTTCATTAAGAATGCCATATATTTATCATGTTTTGCACAGATTTTTTTTTTTTAAATTTTCTTTGATGTTTTTATTTTTCAATTAATATTAAATAAACTGGGTCCTACCAGTTTTCCTGACAGTTTGATTGGTGACCTATCCGCCAGTTACCTGGTTGATACGGGGGGAAGTTCAGTTAATTATGCCTAAAACAACATGGAGTCTTGCCTGCTAGGGTTCCTTGAACATTTCCCAATTATGTACATATCAATAATTTTTATGACAGGCCTGAACCTGAAACCATCCCATAGACAAGGCATATAGTCAAGTCATGAGCCGTTCATAACTGAGAATTCTGTTCAATTCAAACCATCGAGTCAGGTTATGTTCCCAGAAAGAACAATACCTGTGAATCAGATTATGAGAACTTACAAATTCGCAAGTGTGAAGAAAGTTGCTTGGGTCTAACCAACCAAGGAAATGCTATGTTCCATTTTTCTGACCTTGGATTGAACAGTGAGTGTCAATATACACACTTCAAAAACACATCTACTTCACTATATTTAGTTTATTTATTTGCTGTGGGTGCTTACAAGTTTTTGCTTTGACAATTTTTTTGGGCACAATGTAGAATATATTTATTACTTTTTGATCGGTGGCATAATGTAAATATAGACATCCTATATATATAAATATATTTTATCAAATTGAAGTTACGAAGTTTACTTTTTATTTTTTTATTTTGATCTTTCATGATAGTTTTAACTATATTATTGCTCACAACCTCATTGCTACTGTGACACAATAGGAGAAAAGATGCTTTCAGGATTGAAGTTCATACCCCGAGATCAAATTGATACGGTAAGGCCTCGATTTTTTTTTTTTTTTTCTTTTTGAGTTTCTTTGCTTCCTGAGTTCAAAATAAGTTATATTATTTTTCGTTTGCTTTATACATTACTTACAAAAGGTCTGATTTTTATGTTTTTGCATCAAATTGGGGTCTTGTATTAGGCACAAGATGAAAAATCGAATGCTTCTAGGAGAGAGAGAAAGAAATCAAGTGGTAGGAAGGAAAAAAAAAGAAGGAAAAAGAAGAGTTCCCATTGCAGTAGTTCGGATGACGACCTCGAGAGAATAAAGAAAGGGTCTAAAATGAAAAAGAAATGGTATTCTTCGGATGAGGATTTTTCATCCTATTCAGACAAAAGCGAAAGTGAGAGTGCTTCTGACTGAGGATAAAAGACAACGTAGGGATAAGAAAATGGAGAAGAAAAAATATGAGGATAGGTTAGAAGATAGAGGAAGAGGTAGGCCAAAGAAGAAGTCAAGAAGCGGGACAAAAGATTATTCATCTGGAGACTCTTCATATGATTCTGAAAATGAAGATGGTGATGGAAGACAGGAAAAAAATTGGACGGGAGAAGGGTAAGGAAAGAAAGGAAAGAGAAGGAGGATCTCATTCTGTAAATGATAAGGATATAGTGAGGAAGGAAATGGGATTGGAGTGGATGCTTAGACCTAAAGATGACATGGAGAGAAAGTCTGCCACAACTTCTGACTATAAGCCTGGAGGAACCTCCTGCTGAGGAGGTATGCTTACACTTTGTATTATCAGTATAACTTGATTTATGGCTGTTTTTTCTGTTCTGTTTTGCTTTAGTTTTTAGATATTAATTCTTTCTTCCCACTTCATCAATTTATAAAATCAGTATTTGTCTTTAGTGCTTGATAAATGCGTATCCAATCATATAATTTGTGCTGTGACACTAGTGCAATGTGTCAACTGAGCACATTATTGAACAACAAACTGTTTTTAACACAAGAGTTCAAAGCGGAAGGAATTTTCCATTATAATATAATATCTGTTTCTATTTGTTAAATGTTTATCATATAATGAATAATACTGATAAAAAATCATATTATGATTAATTTTGAATTAATGTGTTATAGATTTGTCATCAACATTTCGTGCTTTGCCTTCTTTCTTTTAATTTGATTGGAGTGTTTTTGAATACAAATGGAGAAAGTATATAGAAAGTTTGATTGCCTTTTTTGATTGTACTCTTCAAGTTTCTTTCGCTTGATTGCCTTTTTTTTTCTTCTTCTAGGAGGGATGGTGATTATTTGCTTTTTATCCCTTAAATTACCAAGGAATCCCATTGTTACCCTAGTATCTTGCTTGTGTATGTGGACTTGTTGCACAGTGATTGTGCCTATGCAGTTTGATTGAACACCATCTTTCCAATGTTAAGAAACCATTCGATTCAATTGATTATCTCCAATGTAGATTTTGACATTCGAGCAAGTTAGTGTGCCCACAAGAAAAATTTCACTAATGCCTTGCCATTGCTTTAAATATGTTCAAGATTGGAAGGTTTTTTTTTTTTGTCTTCTTTTTTTTTTGTTGTTTACTTTTGTTTTTAAGTTTGTGCCTGCATGCATGTTTTCTTTTGCTAGTGATAATTGTGCTTTGAACGTATGTGGTATAAATTTATGTCCTATAAAGTGTCAAGAAACTGATGTCTTGATTAAATGTGGAGCTGTTGTAGTATAAGAGGTCCTCCCATTTTCGCATTGATGGTTGTTTGCATGGTTTATGAAACACATGTTTTGTGGTCTTTTGTGGACTACATATTGTTTGCTTGTTTGTCAGATAAATAAAGTGAATCCTAGAGAGTTGAATCCATATTTAAAGGATGATGGAAGTGGTTATCCAGAAGAGGCAGATGGGAAAAAGGCAAGAGGGAACGAACTTTTGTCTTCTTCAGTTGTTGGGGATGGAGGTGCGAGCTGGAGATTGAAAGCCTTGAAGCGTGCCCAAGAACAAGCTGCTTCTGAAGGACGGAAGCTTGAGGAGGTAGATTGTTATACCTTTCTAAGCTAAGGAGGCCATATTTGAGTTGTTATTGGATTTTTTGTAATGCACTAAAAATCTGCAGGTGGTTGAAGAGCGGTGGAGTTCTCTAGGTCAACTAGCTGTTTCTGTGGCATCTCATAGAGCTGCTCCAGCCCGTGCCCATTTGCATGCCATAAAAAATAGAGTAAGGGGCCTAACAGAGGAAGAGCAAACAATTGCAGACAATCAAAATGAAAGGGTAAGTGAGAAGGTACCTTGACATTGGTGGTAGCATTATTGTCAAAAACATAGTATTTGTATTGTAAAATGTAGTATGAATTACTTTAAAGAAAATGTAGTTTTGAGTTATTTTTAATCCTAAGCTAGCATGGAAGGCCTGAATCTTGTTTACATGAATTTTTCAGTTTCCCTTTGAATCATGAATAATATTTATCTTGACTATCTAGAACTTGAAGTAAAGGTAATTGTTAGTTTCTTTGAGTAAGAAGAGAAGGCAAGTATTTCCTCTTTGCTTACATGTTTTATGTGTTAATATTAGAAGATTGGAAGAAGACACCAGCGAGATGCATCCCTCTGGCATCCTGAAATGAGAGTGCCCAAACTTCGTGATTCTTTATCCTGGCGGAAGCAGAAAAGTCAAAATGTGTCAATGAAGGATGTTGGCCTCATCTCTTCTGCAGTGTCCAGGTTAAATAAGTTTTCCAATGATGGAAGCTTCATGCATGAAATTATGCGTCAGCAGAATGACGATTCTGGTGGTTCTTCATATACAAAGTGTGAGAAAAAGGTGGATACGGAATTGGATTTGTTAGAATCAGAAATGCCTAGCGGGGTTGGTTCAGCTATCAAGCAGGAACTGAGTGCAAACCAGTTGGCAGCAAAAGCATTGCAGCTCCGTATGAAAGGAAAGCATGAAGAAGCCGAGAAACTTATGGTGAGACACCACTTCCATTTCTACATCACTTTTTTTTCCCCCCTTTTCCTCTTATTTTACACTGAGCATACCAAATATCTCTTTCTATGTTTGTGTGCGCGTGTGCAAGCATGCATTTGTATTTTTTTTTCTCTTGAGTTTTGAGATATTTGTAATTAATATTTTTGGGGTTTATATGGTGTAAAACCCTGAATTGATCAAACAAGAGCTATCTTCATTTCCCTTAGTATTATGTATTGACTATACCATTTCTAGGCCTCTCAAGTATTTAATTCCTGGTCAAAATGTATGGTATAGTGATTCATATGGGTTTCTGGTCCCTCCTTAAAGCCAGCAAAACCTAGTTAATGACTTTCTAGGAGTTCTGTTGAATATTATCAAGGGAGAAGGCATTTTTCCATAGGGCTTGTTTGTCCCTTTATTGTTAATTACTTTAATTATTTTGCTTAAAAATGGGGACAATGCTGTAGGCACTGTTTGTTACAGACTTTGGGAGTTACAACGTTCCTTTTTATTGTGGGAAGTGCCAAAAATGGCCAAGATGTATGCATCGCGACTTGTACTCTTGTTTCAGTAGAAGCATGCTCCCAAGTTTACTTTCTGTACTGGACTGATAAAAAAAAAGTTTACTTTCTGTACCGGAGCTCCAGTGCAGTAGTATTTGTTATGTTGCTATCTTCCGTGTTTCGTTTTTAGTATCTTATTTTCTTTTTCATTTATTTTTCCATCTGGTGAAATCTGAAAATCAAGGAAAAGTTCCTGTTTTAGAAGAGATTCAGCTTTACTTGTCGAAAAGAAAAAAAAAGAAGGAAAAGAAAAGGAGAGTCAGCATACTTTGTGAATCAGTTGTAAAGGCCTTTGCTTTGACATCCATTATTTATTTATTTTTCAGAAAGAAGCAGAGAGCATTAAAGTGAAACAGACTGCTAGGGATGAATCAAGTAGACCACAAAACGAGGGGAACTCAAGCAGGTAATTTTGCACCTGACTGCTGTTGATTTCTTTGTATCTGAAATTGTAGATATGATATTTTATTTTATTATATTATTATTCATAAAACATTAATAATGTTCTCAAACATTTTCCTGATTAATGGTTCACTTTTTAAGTAAAAAAAAAAGGGTTTTAACATGTTTTGAGACCCTTATTTGATGATTATTTTTTTTCTCTCTTTGCTATTTTGTTATTTTGTTTACTATTTTTTCCTTTTGTATGAGTAGATTTTGTAATTTAAAGTTTTCCTTTTTATTTTTCTAGATATATCATGCATGATGCATCTGTTCACCAAAAGAAGAAAGAGGACAATGCTGACATGCATCTAGCTCAAAAGATAGTGCAAAACCAACAATATAGTATATCCGGGAGGGCAGATGATGAATATGATTATGATGATGGTCCAAGGAGAAAGACTCGGAAGACAGTAGGGGCTAATGATCATAAACCATCTAGGATGACTAATTTTACAAGGCGCATCTTGACTCAGCAAGAGCGCTGCCAATTTTGCTTTGAGAATCCAACTAGACCAAAGCATCTTGTAAGTTGCAATTGCCAACTTTACCTATTTGACATTGCCACAATGGCAACCCGTTGTTCCGGGTCACTGTTGCATTTTACCTATGCAGGTGAGTTTTTTTTTTAAATCTATTACATCTGTCTCTTTTATATCACCAAGATAACTTGGGGCCTCTTTGGACGTTCCTTGAATTTGAATTGTCTTAGTCACAATTTGTATGACATTTTAGATTTGTAATTCATTATCTTGAATGGAAGCATTTAGAAAAATAGGAGACCTAACCAAATTTCTTTATACATGGTCATTTCATATTTTCTTGATATGACAAAATTCATGGTTTTTTAAACACCGTTGATGAGATAACTACCCTTTTTCCTTTGTGGATCTATTCAAGATTCTGAATCTCTACATTTAGAATGCCATATAAAAATTGAATGGGGCCATTTAATTCAAGATGACATTCAAATTCAAACAGACCCTTGCACTTGTTTTGAAGTTAATTCATGTTGAATGTTTATTCATCACCAACCAAAAGAAAGAAGAGTTACTCCGTGTCTAGGGGAAGTATGATTGTATTATAGATATGACACCTTTTCCTTTGCCTTGACTTTTTTTTTTTTTCAATAGAAGTTCACAGCATTTGAGGGCAAATCCTTTCCTTTAATTAGGAGATACAGCAGAAACTTCTACCAATCTAAACATGGTATTGAAGCATGTGGTTGTGAATAATATTGTTTCAACTCAACAAAGCTTTATCCCAAATATTTAGGGGTGTGAATGATGTTTCTCGAATCTTAATTAGATTATTTGTTTGAAAAACGTGGACTTAGTTTGAAAGTTATCTTAAGCCTGGAAAGTGTGATTTCTGTTGATATTCAATCACCATTTCTTTCTTCTTCTCATGCATAGCTTTTTGCCAACAGCATGAATCAGCCACAAGAACTGTCGACAATAATGTGTGGGATGAAATTCGCAACTTCAAGAAATGCCTTATTATGATGTTTGCCAAGGAAGAGAAGGATCTAGTGTTCCTTGAAACAGTAATGGAGCTAGCACAACAACGGCGGCATTGTTTGGTTGAGTGTATTCCTTTGCCTCGGGAAATTGCAAAGCAAGCACCTCTGTACTTTAAAAAGGTTTGGTTTTCTGATTTCTCTTTTCAACTTTCTTTTATCAATATCCTGATTTATTTTTATATTATTTTTGATTCTTGAATCAATATCATCATAATTGTGAATTGGGAATGAGTTGAATAGTTTTCTAGTTTTATCTTTTTTCAAAATTTGATCTTTTAATTAATTCGTGAACTGATTAGATGATAGTAATTGAAAATTGTATGCCCTAGAGCTTATGGAAGAGATTTCACCTGTACAGGCAGGATTTTATTTTCTCTAGGAATTGGCCGGCCAACTATTTGTTTGAATTTAGCATCGAAACAACAGTGGCTCCATTCAACATGAAAGAGACTTTGTTGTACGAGAAATAATTTTGTAAATTGATATCAACTGATTGGTTCTTTGCTTTTTAATGCTATTAGGAATTGTTTAATGAAAGTACTTTGAAACTGTTTTATATCTACATCCGAAACCTTATTGGGAAAATATCAGCATGAAACTAGTTATAAAATGAGATTAAACAACCTTTTATAACTTGTATTAGTGATCCTGCCCTGTCCTTGTAACCAGATAAGATGCACTACCATCAAGTGTAAGCATGAGTTGCATCTCCTCCACCTCCCAAAGAAGAGATTGAGGGTTCAAGTCGACAAGTGGGGGTGTGTCTTACCTATTATTAAAAAAAAAGATGCACATTGCTTGTAAAATTTCTTATTTGTTTTGTAGCAGAGCAGTGTCCTATATATCTTGGATTCTTGGCAGCTTAATTTTTTATCCTTTGAAAATTATATTCCATTGAGTGCAAAGAAGAACTGTGGAACTGTTGGATTAAAAAAAAAAAAACCTAAAAGAGTGAATCTGAAAAAAAAAATTGCATGGATTTTGTAATCTTCTTTGTATTCCACTGTCTCTATTATGCCAAACTTCTATACTAGGAGCTTTTTCTAAATACCTTTTTGACAGTTCAGTAGATATGAAATATATAGTCTTTGTTAGCAAAATTTCTTCAGTGGAGAAAGGATGGTGTGTGCTGCTGATGTGGGAAAAGTGGCTTTGCATATCGGGAGTATTCCTGGTGGCTCATGTCAAAACTATATATGCCACATCATTTCTTCCAAAAATGTTTGTTTACAAAAAGTGATTGTCTTTACATGCAGCAGAGTTGTTGAAAATGTCTTAGAGATGGGTGGGCTGGATGGAATTCCTACCTTCAAGGGTGACCTGATCTGTTTATATATTGCAATTTGTTTCATGTTGAACTTAAGATGCATTGTCTTCATAAAGAACTCCTCTTTTGACAGAAAATGACTTGTTTTCGTATGCTGGAGAGTTGAGATTTGTGGGTTTGGTAGAATTCCAACCTCCAGTAGGCTGCTAGCTCCGCATAGTTAAAACTCTTATTGGAATCTAGATATATTGGATCTTTTGCTTTGCATATTTTAATGATATATTTGACTTTCTGATGTCTAGTGAGAAGGACCATGTATGCATTTAAATCTATCTTTGGATGTACTCGAGTTCTTTTTGCCCTGCGCAAGTTCTAAATTAGTTTGGTACAGGCAATTGATGAAGCTGAAGATGAATGGAGCCAACACAATGCAAAGAAGCTGATTGACACGAGTGAAAAAGGGTTGCGTGGCTCAATTCCCAAGGATTTCCCGTACTTCCATGTGGAATTTGGTTTAGATAAGGGGTTCGTTCACGTTATTGACGATGAGAAACAATTTAAAACCAATTTTGGCCTCAATGTTATAAGGGGAATGATGCGTATGCCAGAGGAAGACATGTACAGGCGACGCAAGCATGAATCAGTGGACACACAGAAGCAAGCTGTTGCAAGTTTTGCCCTTGATTGGGAGCCCTTTGACTGGACAAAACAACTCAATTAAGTACATGAACCTCACAACATCGGCCTTGATTCACGGCAATTTTGAGAGGTATATATACATGCTGGTTGTACCAAGAATCTTTCTCGTGTTCTGGATCATTGTACCCTTCTCGTGCTATTTGCTTTGAAAGGTCATTTATAGTAATTTTATTTTAAAGAAAAATGGAAAGTGGAGTTTCTTAGCAGAAAGGGCAGTGTGGTTAGTGTTTTGGTTTATGGTTACCATTATAAATGTATCTTATTTTAAATATGTAATGTAATGAAAAATTTATACACGTAACAAAATCTCTTATAAATATAAAATTATAATAAAAAGCGTCGTAGATTTGTGGTTTTCTTCAAAGTTCTACAGATTTAAAGTTGAATTTCTAGGCTTTCATGATTTGTCGTAATTTTTTCTAGCTACAAAAGTTGATGTTGGGGAGTGACTGTTGAATTAGTTTATTACAAATATTGACGAGCTTAGGAAAAAAAAAAATCAAAATATCAAAAAAAATAGTATTCTCTTTGTACCCATTTATTTATACGGGTGAGATTTACTTGTCAGTTTTATAGATATGAGTGGTAGACATAATATGGATATGAAGAAATGTTAACACTTTTGATATATTTCACAACTATCCTTGTTTAAAAGAAAAACATAAAACAATGTGAATTTAATTAATAAAAACAGACAAATTAAAGTTGACATATATTAGCATTAAAATAAAATATAGATATATATTTTTAAGGGTGATATACTTTTTTATTTTCAAGAGCGATATACTTTTTTGTTTCTACATAAATATATAATTTCTTATTTGTAATTAATTAAAATTATAAAAAATCATAACATCTTTTAATATTATTCTAAAATAAATTTATTAAATTTATAACATATATACACGTACAAATGTAATTTCCTATTCTAATTAATTATATTAAAAAAAGATATTTTCAAAAGTTTATTAACTCTTAAGGTAATGAAATCATAAATAATATATACAATGTTAATTTTTAAAAATATTATTAATTAAAATTATTAAATAATAATTGTTCGAAGGTAAAGTCTAATATTACCTACTTTGTCGAGATTGGAGTCATTGGACGTTATCTGACAAGTTACAGAGTCACACACGGAATCAAGCTCAGGCGAAAAAGTAGCATTCTACCCTTTCAACGGTTCAGATTTCACACAACGTAATAATTTCTTCTGGATCCTGCGCACCGTTGGATCCTCGTTATCTTGTCAGAATGACGACAGCCTAGAGTCCCTGGCCAATGAGCATTGCGCAGAACATGTAACGGCCTCGTGTTTATATATCTCCATAGATTGCCCCTAATGCGTGTACAAACCCTAGATCTCATGATCAACTTAAGTCTTGTACGACGGTCTTTACCCATTTCTGTCGACGGCGGCGACTATGTGCGATCCATTTCATTCGTTTATACAGAGAAATCGCGGTTGAGAGGGTTCCTTATTTGCAGAGTTACTTATCTCTGTCTCTCACTAGTTTCTCTCTCTACCGTGTTTCTCTGTATAAAGAGATGAACTGGGTCATGATTTTTGGTTATCTAAGCATAGTTCTGTACGGTAAAAGTGATCATCTTAGTCTGTATATTCTTTTATTAGACTCCTTTCTACGATTTCTCCATGTTTTCATGCCATACTAATTTTTTTCCCCTTAACTCGGTGGCTATGTTTTAGTGGCAACTTAAATTTAAATTTAAATTATAAATTTGAGTTTAAATATGATCTAACTCGGTAAAAATAAATTTAGTATATGTTTAAGATCCTAGAAAACCAACCCAAACTCAAATAATGGAGATGCCCTAACAGCAGAGGTCTATGATTGTTTCATCTGATGACAAGCTGAGTTATTGTATTAAATACTGTGATTAAATCCATTAATATAAGTTTAGACTATGCCAGACAGCATCTTTATCATTCAATGACATGAAATATACAATATATGATATATATATATATATATTAGAGCGAGAGAGAGAGAGAGAGAGAGAGAGAGAGAGAGAGAGAGAAACTAGGATTTTGAGTAAACTGATTGAAATTAATTTCTTCTCACACGTTCAGCAGTAGAGTGCGATTGCTGTCGTTCTTACGAGGGACATCGCGTGATGCCCAATCAGATCGAGAAGCTAGCAATCTCCATTTCCTACTTGTGTCTCTTGGCCATAAATTTCAACCAAAAGAATCCCAGAGTGATGGCGTAAATTTCCGGCCTACCGACGAAGTCTTGGATTCATTTGCCACATTAATCCATCTCTGAACTCTAATATTGCATTGGCACATGCATTATATGTTGGTGCGTGCATTAAAGCTGCACACGATTGTTGTGAAATAGATACATGTAATGCATTATGTAATTAGATTATAAGTACAAATGATTTATCGCAATTGTCCGTGAAATAGATACATGTAATGCATTACGTTAATTAGATCACAAGTACAAATGATTTATCGCAAGCGCGAATACTTATAACTGACACTAACACCCTAGCATTCCTCTTCATTTTACAGTTTAGCTTTGATTCAACAAGAGTGAGGCTGGCTGCAGGTGGTAAAACCAGGAGGCAAGGGAAAAAGTTGGGCTTAATACTGGGTAAATGTTTCAAGTTTTTGGGCCACCGGCCTATATGCAGGAGAAATTTCAAGCCTCAAGCTATATATTCTTAGACCGGTTTAAAAAGGTAACTAAGATTAGGAGGTGTAATTCGAGTTGAGTTCAAATTAAATCATGTTTAAGTTCAGTTCAAGTTTTAAAATTGTTAATTTAAATTTGGTTTGAATTAAAATTTATAAGTATTGAGTTCAACTCGAATCCGACTCGAATTTGATTATTAATTCTATTTTTTAAATTTTATTCACAATTTTTTTAATAAATTGTTATCTTTTTTCTTATTTTGATTATATACTGAATGCTCCAATAATTTCTCTCAATTTCTTGTTCTAAAATGAACCAAAAAATCGTTAAAAATAATTATTTCAATATAATTTTATTTTAAAAAAAATGTTAAGAGTCCAACAAGTTTTTGAAATTATACAAAGTGTAAAAATTAATTCTGTTATAGATCAAGAAAATGTATAATACAACAAAATAAAATATTCAATAACGAATAATTTATATAAACTAAAAAAATGAAAAATGAAGAGAATACTATGTAAATAATACAAATATAGAATGAAAAAAAATCATGAATATGATGCGAATAATAAATAAAAAACTAATATGAAAAAAAAATTAAAAAACATCAAAGAAGTATATATATAATCAAATACCTGATTATGAATAAAACACAAAATAATTCTGATTGTAAATAAAAATTTGAAAAATAGTTTTTAAGATAAACCAAAGTTGGAATAGCAGTAAAGAAGAAAGAAGAAGATAAGAAAAAAAAGAATAATAAGATCCAAATAGATAAGGAAATTCGCAGTAGAGAAGATAATTGAAAAGAAAAACAAAGAGGTGACCAAGTCCAAAAAAATCACAATCAATGATACTGAAAATAGATAAAGAATGTATTCAAATTCAAATAAAAAATAAAAAAACTAACCAAAAATAATATCAATCAGTGAAAAAATATATAAAAAAACTCAATCCAATAACATAAAAGAATAATAAATAAAAGGGGTAAATTAGTCATTGAAGAATATATATAAAAAATGACACGTAATCCATAAGTTATATTACAATGAAAAAGAGAAAAAAAATGTTCTTTACAACAAAAATGTAAGTAACGTGGATTAACTAATACTAAAGTCACTAATACAAGAATTGGAGGCCAATTAACTCTAAATCTAATAGTGAATAATTAAAGTATAAAAAAATATATTATATAAAATATTGAATTCGGGTTCGGGTTTTCAAAGTATCAGCCCATGCTCAACCCTAATTTAAATCTAACTTGAATTCTTTTGTCTAAGCCTAATCCAAAGTATAAAAGATAAAACCCGAATCTTACGAGGGACATCGCGTGATGCCCAATCAGATCGACAAGCTAGCAATCTCCATTTCCTACTTGTGTCTCTTGGCCATAAATTTCAACCAAAAGAATCCCAGAGTGATGGCGTAAATTTCCAGCTTACCGACGAAGTCTTGGATCCATTTGCCACATTAATCCATCTCTGAACTCTAATATTGCATTGACGCATGCATTATATGTTGGTGCGTGTATGCATGTATTAAATGTGCACGCGCTCTTTGTGAAATAGATACATGTAATGCATTATGTTAATTAGATTACAAGTACAAATGATTTATCGCAATTGCCGTGAAATAGATACATGTAATGCATTACGTTAATTAGATCATAAGTACAAATGATTTATTGCAAGCGCGAATACTTATAACTGACACTAACACCCTAGCATTCCTCTTTATTTTACAGTTTAGCTTTGATTCAACAAGAGTGAGGCTGGCTGCAGGTGGTAAAACCAGGAGGCAAGGGAAAAAGTTGGGCTTAATACTGGGAAAATGTTTCAAGTTTTTGGGCCACCGGCCTATATGCAGGAGAAATTTCAAGCCTCAAGCTATATATTCTTAGACCGGTTTAAAAAGGTAACTAAGATTAGGAGGTGTAATTCGAGTTGAGTTCAAATTAAATCATGTTTAAGTTCAGTTCAAGTTTTAAAATTGTTAATTTAAATTTGGTTTGAATTAAAATTTATAAGTATTGAGTTCAACTCGAATCCGACTCGAATTTGATTATTAATTCTATTTTTTAAATTTTATTCACAATTTTTTTAATAAATTGTTATCTTTTTTCTTATTTTGATTATATACTGAAAGCTCCAATAATTTCTCTCAATTTCTTCTTCTAAAATGAACCAAAAAATCGTTAAAAATAATTATTTCAATATAATTTTATTTTAAAAAAATGTTAAGAGTCCAACAAGTTTTTGAAATTATACAAATGTACAAATTAATTCTTTTATAGATCAAAAAATGTATAATACAAAATAAAATTTCAATAACGAATAATTTATATAAACTAAAAAAATGAAAAATGAAGAGAATACTATATAAATAATACAAATATAGAATGAAAAAAATCATGAATATGATGCGAATAATAAATAAAAAACTAATATGAAAAAAAAATTAAAAAACATCAAAAAAGTATATATATAATCAAATACCTGATTATGCATAAAACACAAAATAATTCTGATTGTAAATAAAAATTTGAAAAATAGTTTTTAACATAAACCAAAGTTGGAATAGCAGTAAAAAGAAAGAAGAAGATAAGAAAAAAAAGAATAATAAGATCCAAATAGATAAAGAAATTCGCAGTAGAGAAGATAATTGAAAAGAAAAACAAAGAGGTGACCAAGTCCAAAAAATTCACAATCAATGATACTGAAAATAGATAAAGAATGTATTCAAATTCAAATAAAAAAATAAAAAAACTAACCAAAAATAATATCAATCAGTGAAAAAATAAATAAAAAAACTCAATCCAATAACATAAAAGAATAATAAATAAAAGGGGTAAATTAGTCATTGAAGAATATATATAAAAAATGACACGTAATCCATAAGTTATATTACAATGAAAAAGAGAAAAACAATGTTCTTTACAACAAAAATGTAACTAACGTGGATTAACTAATACTAAAGTCACTAATACAAGAATTGGAGGCCAATTAACTCTAAATCTAATGGTGAATAATTAAAGTATAAAAAAATATAATATATAAAATATTGAATTCGGGTTCGGGTTTTCAAAGTATCAGCCCATGCTCAACCCTAATTTAAATCTAACTTGAATTCTTTTGTCTAAGCCTAATCCAAAGTATAAAAGATAAAACCCGAATCTTAAAATATTCGGGTCGGACTCGGATTGGATTCAAGTTGGTCCGCCCAAGTTGCACCTCTAACTAAGATAAAGAAAATGTGGGTAAATTTGTCATTAAAAAAATTGTAATATTAGATTTGGGCTTAGACACATTTAACATTTATTTTGAGGAACTTTTTAATAACTAACTCATGAATTTATTAAATTTTCTAGACTTTTGGACTTGCAATTTTATGGGATGAATGTGAAACAAAACAATATATTCAGACCAACCTCAAGATTAGCTCATTTCAAAGATTATTCTGGAATATAATGGAGGTCACTTCTATTTAAGTGTTGTTGACCTTTTGAGCCATGTTATAACTAAATGCTACTTTAAGTTGGTAAGTGCACTCTTTGTCACTAGGAACCGAATTATGCTACAAGAATGTGGCCAAACATTAGCTTTATGAGAGGCCTTTTTTTATGAGATCATACATTACACAAGCTCAAAATTTTTCATGTGCTTGTAAAGAAAATCGTCAATTTCATGAGTCTGAGTCCAAGAGACCCATTGCTCAACTTGTCTTGCTGGTCATAAAAAAAAAAAAAAAAAAACTCGGCTTGCTTTGCACCTTTTTAATTTTAATAAGTTTGAATCATTGTGATGACTGAATGGATATTGGAAGAAGAAAATTGTGCTGTTTTTGAACTCTTAAAAGGGGTGCACATGATAGTTGTGAGTGCTGGTGAGCCTACAAATTACAGAGTTAATAGCATAGTTATCGAAATCGGACCGGATAATGAATCGGTAAAAGGGTCGGTTCACAGTTCACTAGTTCAACCGATTTTATAATTAATATATTAAAAATATCAATAAATATATTAAAAATTAAGAAAATAACAATTTTTTTTATTATCTAGTGATAAATAACAAAATATAAGCAAAATCATTGAAATTATCTTAATGTATAAGTTTAATATATTTGTATATATAACAAAAATATATGCAACAATATCTTATTTTATACTAAATTTCATCATTTAATTATCAAATATAAGAAATTTTGTGAGAAAAAAAAGTTATAGGTGATAAAAAGACAAAAGGTGGTTTAATTGATTTTTTTTAAAATTGGCCGGTTCACTTGATTTTTTTTAAAACGGCCGGTTCAATCGGTTTTTTTTCAGTTCTTTAGTAAAATCGGTATTTTAATCGAACCAGTTGAACTGACCGGTTTGATCCTTGATAACTATGGTTAATAGTACTGTTGCTGATGGTATTGGTGATATGGGGGAGGTGTTGGAATCTACTGATGATGAATGGAGGGCACAAAGTGACCATGATAGCAGCCGTAGTTAATGGAGGGCACAATTATAGTTGTTGGGGTATAAATAAAGATTTGATGGGCAAGATGATTTTTAGCCGTTGTTTTGAAAGTTTTTGAAATTATATGCCATAGGATCAAGTTAGTTCTTGTATTGCATTGAAAGAAAGTTTTTTTAGCCAACTTGTTAAAATTTAGATATAGCTAAAGATTTTATTGATGCATTGGAGATGCTCTTATGGCTTTGATAGTGAGAAGTAAATGTGAATAGGTACATGTTTGGAAAAATATTTTAAGTCGGGGTTGATGAGGTTAAATTTGAGAAACGAATGCTGTTTGGAAGTGTTCATGAGTTTTAAGGGTACTTTTGAGGGATTACAAGTGAGAAGTCCAAAGGGAGTGCGATCAAGACGTGCACATGTCTTCATACTACTAAGTGTCCATTTGGGAGAGTTTCAGATCAGATTATATAAAAGTACTAATGGGCTAAAGCAGCTGATGAGTAGAATTGCTGATAGGGAGAAGTGTTGACGAGGGAAAAGGTAGTTAAGTATTTTATAAAAATTGTACAAAAGTTATTATGGGCTATGAATTTTCTGTTTTACCCCTTATATAACATTTATATATATATATATAGATTATGTGTGTGTGTGTGGTGACTGAGGGCATGGACTGAAAACACTTTATTTTAGTGTTGTGAATGTGTGGATCCCGCAGAGGTGCTTTTCTAAAATCTCCGCCAAACACCAATCTATGTGGGCCCCTCACATTTGATGCTCTAAAATGCTATAAGCTACTGGTGGGACGCTTGCTCAAACGGGCTCTAAGAATGCAAATCTTACTATTAGCTGGATTACAGAGAATCTGGCCTCCACTTTGAGGGCCAATCTAGATATAAAGTTAGAACAGATGAGAGGTGAAGTTGAAGAGATGTTTTGGTATTGAAGCAAGCAGAATGCAGTTGTACAGGGCAAGGGTTAGACTTTAGAGCAAGAGAAAGGAAACTGAGGGCAATCATACAAAGTCATATTCCAAGTTAGCTATGTATTGTATGCTGAGCTTATTAGAAAAAGAAACCAATGACCCTCGGATTCAGAGTATTCCTCATTTCAATTCCAAGTAAATCCTATATTCATAAGACTTCTTATTTGCTTTGAGGCAATACAAAATTGCATTTCTCTATAGATGTCTTTTGAAGGGACCATATAGTGTTGTTTTAGCTGTTGCACTAGATTAAAAAAAATAAAATACCGTTGAGAAATTGTATATATCTAATATCATTTAAATATAAGAAACACTTATTGATTAATGAAAGTATGATAAAATTTAATAATTAATAAATTTTTAATTTCTTATATCTATTAATTATAAAAAAATTGACGTAACTGTATGTTAAAACAGTAATACATGAAATTTAATTTTGAGACCAAAAACAGCCCATCATGATACAAAGCTTCAATTCTTCCTCCATTCCTCAACTTTGATTTGTTTCACATCGTATTTCTTGCATTCTGACCTTAACTATTTCATCTTGGACACTTTTTACAAAATTTCTTTTGTATATTTGAAAAACAAAATTAATACATAAAAACGTTTTAAAAACAATTAACTACAACTCTCAAGACAGTTTTTACAAACACAAATACAAAAACACAATAATTAGCAAAAGAAAAAAAAAGTCTGCCCCGCTTTCAGCTCTCTAACAGCTATTCTTCCCAAACCCAATGATAACGTCTCCAACATCAGCAATGATAACACGTCTCTAACGGCTCAGTTAACTGAGAAAGGGTAAACTGTTAACCCAAAATTTAAAATTAGGGAAGACGGTGTAGTTTCTTGATTTAAGGGGGAATTGTTTGTAATTCTAAGAAACCTTGGGGAAGGTTGTGTATTTTATTTATTCAAAATATAGCCGTTGTAAACTGCAACAGCTAAATTCCTGATGCTTCTTTAAATCAGTGATTTTTGAAAGATCCGTTAACCCCTTCAAACAGCTTTGTGATTGCCTATTTGACTCCATTCGTTAGCTTCTGAGTTCTCACGCAATCCACTTCCAATTTTGTATTTCCAATTTCCATTTTGATCTCTCTCTTTCTCTCTCAGTAAAGATGAATGACCTGATGACAAAATCGTTTACCAGCTATGTGGATCTAAAGAAAGAGGCCATGAAAGATCTCGAAGCCGGTCCTGACCACGATGTAGAAATGACGGCGGCCACCCAGATGGACCGCAACCTCAGTGCATTCTTAGAGGAGGCGGAGAAGGTGAAGACGGAGATGGGATCTATTCGAGACATCTTGGGTCGACTACACGAAGCCAACGAAGAGAGCAAGTCCCTCCACAAGCCGGAGGCCCTGAAATCGCTGCGCAATCGTATTAATTCAGACGTTGTGACTGTGCTGAAGAAGGCCAGGACCATCAAGTCCCAGCTGGAAGACATGGACCGCGCCAATGCCGCCAGCAGGCGGCTCTCCGGCTGCAAAGATGGCACCCTGGTCGATCGGACTAGATCTGCCGTCACTAACGGGCTTCGGAAGAAGCTCAAGGAGTTTATGATGGAGTTCCAGGGGCTGAGGCAGAGGATGATGGCCGAGTACAAGGAGACCGTTGGGAGGCGATACTATACTGTCACCGGCGAGTACCCGGATGAGGAAGTAATAGAGAAAATCATCTCTAATGACGGTGGCCGAGGCGGCGAGGAGTTCCTCTCAAGGGCCATACAGGTATTTATAGGAACAATTATGGTGTTATATATATATATATATAGTTCTATAGATTAATATTTGTATATTTTTGTGGGGGTACAGGAGCATGGGAGAGGGAAGGTTCTAGAGACAGTGGTTGAGATACAGGACAGGCATGATGCGGCCAAGGAGATAGAGAGGAGCCTGCTGGAGCTGCACCAGGTGTTCTTGGACATGGCGGTGATGGTGGAGGCACAGGGGGAGCAGATGGATGATATAGAGCACCACGTTATGAACGCCGCCCAGTATGTGAGTGACGGGACCAAGAACCTTAAGACGGCAAAAAAGTACCAGAATAGCAGCCGCAAGTGGATGTGTATTGGGATAATACTTCTCCTCGTACTCATTCTTGTAGTCATCATCCCCATTGCCACCAGTTTCAGTAAATCCTGAATTTCTCATAGTATTAGTACACCCATTCTTGTATTCATTTGAGTTCTTCTTGTCTCTTGAGATTTATGGCATGGCGGTCCCCTGTTTTGGGACTGATATGTTGAGGGTCTCAATTGAGTGTTCTGATGGTTGGTAAATTCTTCTTTCAAATGGCTTTCCAACTGTGTGTTCTAATTGATAATCCCAATTCTTTTGGCCTTAGATTGATGAATCTTATGTCCCAAATAAAATCAATTTTTTTTAATCAAGTAGTTATTAGTCGAAGTAATGAATCATGCTAAGAAGTTCAGATACTTCTATTTTGACTCACGTGTTCGTATCGGATACGTGTCCGAACACTTAAATCATAGATGTTGATGATTAAAAGAAGAAGTTCTTTAATTTTTATTTAATGATTTAGTTGTTTTAATATCTTAATAATATTTTTTTAAATTTATGTGTTTTTATGCCAAGTTTAATTAAAATAACATAAGATTTTTATTATATGGTAATATAAAAATTTTATATATATTTAACTTATCTATAACATGTCTGCATATCTGTGTTATGTCGTATCCATGTCCCGTATTCGTATCCATATTTTTTAAGAATCTTGTTTACAAATGAAAGTCAAATTCTATTTGGATTAGCACACTTTGTCCACTTGTTAATCTGTAATGTAATGACTTGTTATGTTTCTAATCTGCTGTGACATTTAGTTGACAAGCTAAGCTGAACGAACCACTATGGGTTTAGTTGATTACGAAGAATTGATTCTGTGAAATTAATTATAAATTACGGACAATTGGATCATGCCATTTTGTTATTTTCTTCTCACAAATCATTCTAAAGAGTCAAGTACAACTAACCAAATACATGAATCCACACATTTACTACCAAAATGACTTTTGGACTCAAACGAGAAGAGACATTTAAATACATCCCTTATCTCCATGGATCCAATGTGTCTATTCATATATGTAGAATTTTCTAGAAAAATTAAGTTTATTAACTAATCTTAAGTTCTTCAAAATACAAAATTCTTCCTTTTATTTCATTCTTCTAGAATAGGGGTAGAATTTTTTAGAAAAATTAAGTTTACTAACTAATCTTAAGTTCTTCAAAATACAAAATTCTACCTTTTGATTTCATTCTTCTAGAATAGGGGTGCAAAAAAAACCAGAAAGCTCATGGCCAACACGACGCTAGTCCCCGTGTACCTTTATTTAGAGCTCAGTCTTAATTTTTTGAATTAAAGACTTGGCTCGAAGCTCGGTTTATACAAGCTTGAATAGTTAAAAGTTCAAAATCCAACCATTTAAAGCATGAAGTAATTATTTTTTAGTTTTCAATATTTCTCATTATTTATTAGTACTTGATTTCCTTTCATTCAAATCAACCTTTTAAGATAATACTATTATAAGCTCGAGTGTATATGAGATATGATAGTGTTTTAACTATTGTATTATAGAGGGATTGAGTTTTAATTTATTCTTATCTCTCTCTCTAATTCCTAAGCAATCAAATAATTAAAATACCATATCTAGCATGCATTTGAGTTTAACATTATCATTTTATTATTTACCTTACCTTTACCTTTACCTTTCACTTTACTTTTCATTTCATGCTTCACACTACTTAGGTCCATTACCACACATGTAGATATTGACTCTATATATTAAATGCTTGTCTTATTATTTTTTTATTCAGATGACTAAATCATTTATCAATTGATTTATCTTAGATATATGTTAGAGTTTATACAGCAAATACATCTTTCTTAGTGGAACATGTTCTGAATATCTATCTAATTATTGCTTAAGGTATTGAATTATCTTGAGCCGACATTGTTGTGAATTAAGGGAGAACACTAACAAAATCATGGTTTTGAAATTGAAATAAACAAGTTGATTTTCTTTTTTCTCTCTTTTTGGCCACTTTTGAGAAATTTTTAAACTTTAAATTTTAATTTCATATACAAAAATGGAAAAAGGAAAATGCTGGGTACATTGAATTTTTTAAATTAACTTTCTCTTTAGATACAAATAAGTGGTTTCCAGTGTATTTATTATGATGGTAATCATTACATTGTGTTTAAGAGTGATAATATTTAAGAAATAATATGTTATTTAATTTTTTTTTTCTCTTTTGAGTAAGTATGTTTTGTATAATATCACTCATAAAAAAAAATAAAAAAATTATTGAAAAGTATTTAAAATAAAATTTTCAATCCAAAATATTCATAATATATTTTTTTAGATCTAAAAGATTCAAAAAAATAAACTTTCAATATAAAAAAGTCAAATTATTAACTTTCATGTTAATACCGTTAAAAAAATTACTGATTAGACTAAAATAGCCTTCAAGATATATTTTAAAAATAAATACTAAAAAATATATAAAATAACTTATTCAATCCAAAAAAAATCATAACAATTTATAAAGTGAAACTTTAATTTTTAGGCCTTCTAGATAAATAAAAAATGTTAATTTTTTAAACTCATTAGTATCTTTTAAAAAATGTTTTGAAAGTTATTTTAGTCTAATCAGTAATATTTTTTAATAGGTGTTAAGATGAAAGTTAGAAATTAGACTTTTTGTATTAAAACTTTCTATTTTGGGTCTTTTAAAAATAAAAAAACTATATCATGGACTTTTTCAATTAAAAATTTTATTTTAAAAACTTTTTACTATTTTTTCCCAAAAAAAAAATATACAGTTCAAAAAAATATTATAGAGAAAAAGAAGGTAGTGATTGACCTGGAATCAAACTTTTAAAACTATTTTTATCTAACCAAATTTTTATAATTATTTTTATATCGGTTCTGCTTCTCAAAAAGGGTGGGCATTGGAGGAAAAACAGTTTGAACTGCTTTTTCTGAAACGGGTTTTTTTTTTTTTTTGCATTGCTACTTATACCCAAACATACTTTGCTTCGGGGCATCCTGATCTTGGAATTAAATGGATCAAATTTTTTTTTTTTTTTCTAACAAAAGAAAGGGAAAAATGCAGGACAGAGATGGACCACATTGATACTGTAAAACTGATGGAGTATGTCCAATTACGTTTTAGTGGGTCCAAAAATAAAATGGACCAAATAAAGATGCCCTCTAACCCTGTGGACCACTTAGTCCTTCTTAATTTTTTTTGGGACCCATGCTCTGAACCTACTGCCACACCAGGGCAACCATGTTATATGGATCCCATGTTTTTCACACGTTAGGCCAGGAGGGGCTACGACTCTTTCAAAATTTTAAATTTTAAATATTTGATATTTTATTTTTAATTTTTATAATTTTATTTTTAAAATTATAAATAATTCTTCCAAAATTTGCCATTTTCTTATAAAAGACACTCTAAGATTTTAATTTTAATTTTTTTGTTTTCCTATGTCAATGTTCTAATTCCGTAATTAAATTAAGTGTTATAGAATTTAATCATAGAGTGTCGAGTGTAGAGGATAATTTTTTTTAAAATAAAATAATTCCTAAAAGTATGTTAACTCATTTGTTTGCTCTTATAGTTACTTGACAGTATAAAATTCTTATCTTCATCTGTACCTCATTTATTTTATATTTTATGCTATGCTTCTCAAGTTTTCATTCCAAAAATGTTTTGAAAATGATGTAGCAAGGCATAATTGATTATAGATCACTCACATAATTTAATATACAACGTATATAATGTTATCATATCATTTTGGGATAAAAATTTAGGAAGAATAGTTTTTTCCTAGATGATCATATGTATTTGTTGGGTACTTATCATGAATTTATCCGGAATTTTGATGGCTTAGATTGACATATAATGAGTTAATCATCGCTATTTTGTAAACGTAAACATCTTGATAAATCACATAAATCTTAGGATCTTCTTTACAGTGCATTATATATTTATTTTTTTTAAGATCAATTTATTATTTATTTTATCTCTTCCACACTTAGATAGCACAAAAGATTGAAAACATCCATGGAGAGTTGGCTAACTTGTTGCAGTTGGTATTTTTTTGACTTTCAATGGACCACTAGAATGACACTATAAAAACGTTGCTAGGTTTACATATCATCAGTGTGAGGTGCAAAATTCTTGTGTCTATCCGTAGCGCGTTTATTATTATTTTTAATGTCGTATCCCCATTGATAGATACATGCATACAGCTAACATCTTTGGCATGTTTTTGAAGATTGCAGAAGCATATATTAACCATCCTTTATGATAGTTTCTGGCATTCCCCACCTTGATACGTAAATGTAGCTTGCCACGTTTTTGTTATGGTCTTTCTAGTAGCCATTGAAAGTCAAAAAAATCAACCACAAGCTTATCAGAATGTGTCTATAAATACCCATTTCATCAAAGCAAATCAATCACGAAGAGAGACATTAAGTTAACATATAACAAGAGAAGAGAATAGCTTTGAGGATGTCATCAATCTGCGGTAAAGGTAATTTAGAACACGCTTGAGAGCTAAGATTACTGCCCATTACATATAATGCAATAGTTTAATTATAATACAACTTAATTTGTATGGCTATGCAGGTAAGAGTTCATGGCCTGAGCTCGTTGGAGCAAAGGGAGAGACTGCAGTAAAGACGATTGAGAAGGAGAATCATAAGGTGAATGCTCAGATTGTGTTAGATGGAACACCTGTTACCGCAGATTTCAGGTGCGATAGGGTTCGAGTTGTTGTTGACAAGAAAGACATTGTTCTTCAGGTCCCAGTAATTGGTTAAGACTTAAAGTACTGATGCTTAACTACTGTTTCTTCCCATGCAATAAAAAATGGAGTTTATATTCTCCATATATGTATCTTTCTAAAAACTAAATAAGAGTGGCTGAAATGGAGTTCATATTCTACTTGTATCATTCGAAAAATTAAATAAGAGTGGCTTGCTGATTAATCTCTGTCTCTATATATATTGTGGCATAGTTGGGAATTTGGTTAGAACAGTGACATCTGAATTAGGAGAGTATAGTATGGTACTTTCTATTTCTTATGGGAGTGCATTATGATTTGGTGGGGTTTGAGGACACAAATTCGAGGGTCTTGATTTGAATTAATGTTGAAGACCTGCCATTTATATCTCAAATCTCACTTACTACTTAGAATTAAAAAAAATTCAGAAGGGGTCCATGCTTCAAATTGGTCTTCATTACATCACAAATTACATAAAAAAGAATAATAAAAACAGTTTAAAAAGCTTACCTCTGATTAGAGGAATTGACATTATTTAGTTTTTATGTTAAAAGGTCGTCTTCTCTTTCCAAGAGAGTGGAACCCTGGTAATTATAGAGAAAGGCCCTATGGCATGATAACATTGAAATATCCTTCGAAAATGAAATTTTAAGCCTTGGAGGTAAGCTAACAGGCTTTCTCCTACATCTCACTTGATAAATTTTATCATGTGTTTGTTGTATATATGTAAATACTAAATAGTAACTATACATGTATGTACTATATAAATGTTGAATTTTTTAAACAATTTCATATGTAATATGAATCATGTTTGAAAATTATCATCTAACCATTAGAAACAATGATTCTTCCTTAATTTTTTTTGTAAGAGACATGTTGTGAACTTTTACCACCACACTAAGGTGACCAAATTATATGGTTCCCAAGTTTTACACATGATAGCATATGAGGGACAATATCAAATTATTGATTACACGCGTTATAATTTTGAAAAAATAGAATAACGGATAACAAATTTTTATGAAAAATGCTATGTAACTCTGATTTATATTTTTAATTGTATTTTTAATGTAATGTAAGAAAGAAAGTCCAATAATTGTATTCAAATAAGTTTTTGACATATGGTATATATTTTAAATTAAAATATCAATATGATATCATTTATGTTACATGTTTAAAACTTATTTGAATTACCATAAATTTTTTTCATACCTTACTTCTGGATTGTTTTCATAATGTTTTTTTTTTAATTAATTAGTCTTAAGTTTCTTCAAAAAAATGTTTAATTATTACAGATTACAAGCACTTTTTATTTTTAAGGTGAAAGATAATTGATTTTAAAATATAACCTTTTATCGTTAAGTTTAAAATATGTCTTTTTAAAAACCCACAATCTCAACTACCCATCTCTAACCCAACGACACTATCTCTCTCCTCCGACTCCCTCAGCCAGTCGTTCCTCCATCCACTATCCCACCACTGACAGTTTCTATACCTGTTGTTCCACCATTGGCAGTCAATAGAGTAGAGTTGAAAAGCTTCTTCCATAATTGCTTCTGGAGGTCTCATTAATCCACGAACAGAAAAGCTCTTTGCAACTAAGAACGTAATTTACAATAGAATTGAACTCCCATTGGAATCCTAACTCTTTACTTCTTCACCACCATATTATTGAACAAAATTTCACAATCAGTATAGATAATGATAGCCTTTGCTGGCCCTTCTCCCATCTAAAAGCCCACCAAATTTTCTCACCTTTGCATAGGAGAAGTACTTTGAATGGTAGATTTGATCCAAATTAATTACAACACTCATTCTAAAATAATCCATGTCTTTGAACCAATGTGACTCCAAAATTTGGTTGAAAAAAAAAAAACAAAGAAATCAATTTAATTCAATTACAGAATTTTTACACTGTGTGATTGTGTAAAATATTATAGTTTTCACAACTAGTAAATTTTTAATTACTTATTCTTTAAATACATTTCTTTTTGGGATAAATTTTCATAATATTAAAAGTCATTTTTGAGCATCCAACATGTGGCTAAAAACTTTATAAACTAAAAATAATTGAGAATTTTTTAATTTTTATTTTGTTGGGACATAAATTTTCTCCGAAAAAGTGTCAAATTTTATACTTTTGCTCACGAAGTTTTTACGATTTTGCACTGTTTTTTTTCTTCATATTTAACATGGATATTTTTTAATAGATCTTTATATTTAGAACTGAAATATATAATTTTTATTAAAAATAGATTGATAAATTTTAAATTATTGAATTGTAAAATTTTGCAATACTGTTTTTGAGCTGCTCTATATTTTACCGGATCTTATTGAAATGATATTTTTTACATTAAATAATTAAAAGACTTTATAAATGAATATGTTTAGACTTGAAGTAAATAATAATTTTAATACTCTTCATAAATTGTTGATTGAACCACTTTTTAAGAAAAATATAAGTCATACAACTCAACCACTTTATAAATGAATATGTTTAGACTTGATGGTATAAAATTCTTGTCTTCATCTGTACTACTTTATTTTAATTTTTATTTTTTTTGTATTTTATTTTTTTACTTTCTAAATTCTCATTCTAAAAATGTTTTCAAAATTATATGGCAACACTATATTAATTACACATCACTCTGATACTTTAATATACAAGCTATATAATTCTATCATATTATTTAAGATACACTTTTGAAATAAAAATTTAGAAAAAATAAATTTTTTCCTTATTTTTGATGATCATATGTATCATTAGTCTTTTTTTTTTTAAGCAAAAAATTAAAATTTTATTATTGAAACAAAAAGAGAAACACCAAAATACATCAACCATAACCCCACATATATCAAAGCAAAGCAAAAACGGCAAAACATCAAAACATCAAAACAGCAAACAACCACGACCAGCCCACCCTCACAAAGAGTTGTCAAGAAATTAATCAATTCAACCAAGGCAATAAAACTGGGGTATTAATTCGTATTAATGTGTCATGTTCACGTGTTAAGATATATACATTTAAAAATATGTGTCAATCTGAATACGATACAATTAATTAATTGTATCGAACTTCTTAGTTTGAACATATTTATTTATTAAATATGTTATACATGTTAATACTATTAACCCATTTATCTTAATATTTAAATTTTAAGTGAAGAATTATTTTGTCATTTTAAAAATGCAAAATAATCTCCAATTAAGTTTGATGAATTATAATATGGGACAAAATAAATTGAATACGTTTTTTATAAATAAAAAAAGTTTTTAAAACTTTGATAGGGTTTAAATGTTATTTTGACTCGCATTTATTTTTTTTATTAAATATGTTAAATTAATCGTATTAAACGAATTGATATAAATATGATTTATTTATTAACCGTATTAAATATGCTGATCATCTATGTGCAATTCAAACTTACTAATTCATGACATCCTCCCAAGAAATCCAAAACTAAGCAAACAGCCTTATGCCACGGAGACTTGGAGAACATCCATGGAGAGTTGGCTAACATCCCGTGATTGGTATTTTTTTATTTGACTTTCAGTTGGGCAATAGAAGGAGCATAAAAAAAACGTTGCTAGGATTACATATCATCAAGCTGGGTGCAAAATTCTTGATTTTATCTGTAGTACCTTTATTTTATTTTACTTTTTCTGTCGTCCTTATCCCCATTGATAGAAAAATATGCTTACAACTACGGGCTACAGGCTACAGGCTACAGGCTACAGGCTACAGGCTAGCTAATATCTTTTGCATGTTTTTGAAGATTGCTGAAGCATAAACCATTATTGACCATAGTTTATGGCTAAAATCCACCGATACGGACAGAGACACAGTACACACGAATATAACATGACACAATATAGATATATTATTTTTTTTTAAAAATAAAACACAGACATGTTAGGAATATGTTAAATAAATATAAATTTTTTATATTTTTATATGATCGTAGTAATAAAAATTTAATATTATTTTAATTAAAATTGACAAAAAAATATACAAATTTAAAAATATTATTAAAATATTAAAATAACGAAGTCATTAAATAAAAAATAAAAAATTTTTTTTATTTTATCATCAACTTTCATAATTCAAGTATTCAGACACGTGTTTAAGAATAGTGATATTTGATACGTGTCCGATACAAATACGTAAACTAAAATAAACTGTCCAGTGCTTTATAGTTTTCTGACCGTTCTGCCACCTTGATACGTAAACCTAGCAACGTTTTTGTTATGGTCATTCTGGTGGTGGCCATTGAAAGTCAAAAAAGGCCAACCACAAGCTTATCAGAATGTGTCTATAAATACCCACTTCATTAAGGCAAATCAATCCCGAAGAGAGACATTAAGGTAACGTATAACAAGAGAAGTGAATAGCTCTGAGGATGACATCAATTTGCGGCAAAGGTAATTTAGAACAGGCTTTAGAGCTAAGATTACTGCCCACTACATATAATGCAATAGTCTAATTATAATATAACTTAATTTGTATGGCTGTGCAGGTAAGAGTTCATGGCCTGAGCTCGTTGGAGCAAAGGGAGAGACTGCGGCAAAGACGATTGAGAAGGAGAATCATAAGGTGAATGCTCAGATTCTATTAGAAGGAACACCCGTCACCAAAGATTTTAGGTGCGATAGGGTTCGCGTTTTTGTTGACAAGAAAGACATTGTTGTTCAGGTCCCAGTAATTACTTAACTACTCTTTCCTCCATGTAATAAAAATGGAGTTCATATTCTCCATATATGTATCCTTCTAAAAATTAAATAAGAGTGGCTGACTATAGTCAACATGAATGTTATGAAAATGGAGTTCATATTCTCCTAATTGTAACATTCCAAAAACTAAAAAAGAGTGGCTTGCCAATTAATCTCTCTCTCTCACACACACACACACCACCTGTTTATTGTGGCATGTTGGAAATTTGGATAAAACAGACTGACATCTGAACTAGGGGAGTATGGTTCCTATTTCTTATGGGAGTGCATGCATTATGATTTGGTGGGATTTAAGGATACTAATTTGGGGCTTTTCCTTTGATTTTAATTGCTGAAGACCTGTAATTTATACTTCAAATCTCTCTTGCTTCTTAGAATTAAAAAAGAAAGAAAGGTAGGACTAAGATGTGCAAGTGCCCATTCCCAAGGCCTTCCATTCCCCCTCCTTGTCATTGTATCAAAAAAAAAAAAAAAGGTTTGTTTTTCGGAAGGGATCCATGCTTCCAATTGGTCTTCATTACATCCCAAATTACATAAAGAAGAATAAAAGCAGTTTAAAAAAATTACGCCTGATTGGAAGAATTGACATTATATATTTAGTTTTTCTGTTAAAAGGTCGTCTTGTCGTTCCAAGAGACGGGAACCCTGGTATTTATAGGGAAGGGCCCTGTTCCATGATAACATTGAAATCTTCTTCGAAAATGAAATTTAAGTCTCGGAGGTAAGCTGCCATGCTTTCTCTTACATCTCACTTGATAAATTTTATCATGTGTTTGTTGAATATATGTGAATAGCAACTTTTAATGTATGCACACACACACATAACACAAACATATCGTTATCATTATTTAAAAGGAAGGCCCTTCTGTTTTTTGTTGTTGTTGGAATTAAAAATTTATTAAAGAAACAAACAAGGGGAACTACCCCGAGACCAAAAATATAGAACAACCAAAGGAAACAAAACAGCTAAGGAATAAAAAAACAGGACGATGTAGGATAGATTGCAGAAGAATTCCTAGCACGGAGGGACCTCCAAAAACAAAATCAGAAAAAGCACTAGTAGAGACAGAAGGGTCAAATGTCAGAATTGCATGAAATTCGGTGGGTGACTTAGAATCGATGTGCTGTTCAATACTCCTCACTTTGTCAGGACCTATGCCGCGTTTCGGGCAAATTCTTTCGTTTTGGCCTTCAAAAGCGCATTTTCGCTATTTTTGGTAATAATATGCTGCTTAATTTCGAGAGTTGCAGTTGTCGTTTGGAGTTGACCTTTTACCAGATTGCTGTTTAAGTTTACGGCTTTTGATTTATATTTTTAATTAGAATTTTTCTATCTTTAAAACTTTTAGTATTTTTTCTTATTTTAGTTATTTCTTTCCTAAAGTTATAGTTCTAGTCGAATTACGGTTTTGATTTATTTTTCTGTTTTGAAAGACGATTTCTTAATAATTTTTTTTTTAAATGCATCTTTATGAAAGAAATTTTTTTTAAAAATAAAAATAAATTTATTTGAAATCGTCATTTAGAAAAACACTTTTAAAAACGTCTTTTTGAAAGACGATTTTTTAATAAAAAAATATTTTAAAAACATTTTAATTCCGTAAATAAGTTAAAAATAACACTAAATTGGAAAATAAATTTTTTTTTTTAATCTATTTCAAAATTTTACTCGAGATTTCTAGTACTGCGGTATCTGATGCTGCCACCTCCTGGACGAAAGTTGAAGTGTCTCACACCCACTGGGATATAAACCTCAATTTCGGGATCCCGAACTGTCTCTTTTGTTTAGCTGTCCTTAATGCTGTGTATGTTTGTATAGCTGTTTAATATAATATTTGAAATTATGTTTCACACACTAACAATTTAAATTTTTGAAGTAGTTGGTTGTTTAAATGGGATTCTTGATTTAAATTAATATAGTTCTCATCGTCTTTAAAAAAAACAGAAAAAAAAGAAAAGGGAAGAAGAGTAATATTACTCTTTCAAAAAAGTAAAATTTCAAATGATATATGTCAGTATTTGTAATTTATCAAATCATGTAACTTTTTCTGTCTGCAATAATATTCCATGTTTGGAGTGAGAGAAATCATAGGGTTCTAAGAAAAGAGCAACAATTCAAGACTTGCGATATATGACCATGTCATGCAGTCAATATTTAAAAACATGAACTCTAGACCAGCTGAATCGATCATCCCAATCTATATATGATCATGTCATGCATACCTAATGATTTACTCTTATGGTATAAAATTCTAATATTCAGACTTCAAAAATTATTTTGATATTAATTACAAAATTTAAAATAGCTCTGATATTAATTGTATAATTTAAAATTACTCGTATATTAATTATTGAACAAAAAATCAGAAAAAAGAAGCAAAATAAATAATGAACATAAAATTGAGAAACAAATCATAACCATTATCAAAATATCTTTTATATTGAATAGTAAAACAAACCCAGTGTGGCCACATAAATAATGATGATAAAATCAAAACTCCTTTAATATGCACATCTCACGTTACAGCCACCACCGCCCCCACTCATATTATTCGGCAACCCTTTCGTCCTTCATGGCTACTCTCGAGCCACTCACGGCTCTAATATTTTAGTCATCACTCTAATAATTTCTTTTTGTGGCTTATCACACAATATTACAGAAATTCATATATATATATATATATATATATATATATATATATATGTTGGAGCATCCCACATCGTCCGTCTCTAGTTCCTCTAGTCTGTATATGAGGGCCCTCTCTACCTCTCCTTAACACCTGGATTTTAAGGATGAGCTAATTGGGCGTTGGGCCTTCAAAATCTTAATATGGTATTAGAGTCAGGTCAGAGCCTAACTATGGGCTAGAGGAGTCTGGGCGCGTCCATCTGGGCTTCGCTGAGACACGCGATGTAATCCAGGAGGCGTGTTAGCAGTGTCCCACATCGCCCGTCTCTAGCTCCTCTGGTCTGTATATAAGGGACCCTCTCTACTTCTTCTTAAAACCTGAGTTTTAAGGATGAGCTAATTGAGAGTTGGGCCTCCAAAATCTCAATAATATATATATATATATATATATAATTACTCCGACTCTACATCTGATTTTACATAAATTAATAATACTATTTAACTAGGATAAAGAATCTTAATCCTAATATATGAT
Source organism: Nyssa sinensis (assembly GCA_008638375.1). Lineage (NCBI taxonomy): Eukaryota > Viridiplantae > Streptophyta > Magnoliopsida > Cornales > Nyssaceae > Nyssa > Nyssa sinensis. The sequence continues at coordinate 5,787,122 of CM018045.1, forward strand.
AAAGATGTATACAAAACATATCAAATACAATTAAAACTCAAAATTAGGGGTCCTAAGACTGTACTAGTTTGGTTTAATTGCCAACAATGTTTTTCTTAAATCAAGCTCTTTAAGTAGCTCGCCAATGCTTTTACAAGCAAAAATTTTCAAATTAATTTCTGTCGCTATAAGAAGCTTGTGTGACAATAATTTGGAACAGTCATTTGTCTTCATTTTCATACAGGAACGTAGTTTAATCTTATATTTGACATACAACTTCTCAACGTGTTGATCACGATTAAACAACAAATCCATACTAATCATTACATTGTGTTTAAGAGTGAGAATATTTAAGAAATAATATGTTATTTAAAAATACTTTTTTTTTTCTTTCAAGTAAGTATGTTTTGTATAATATTACTCATAAAAAAATAAAAGAAATTACTAAAAAGTCTTTAAAATAAAATTTTCAATCCAAAAAATTCATCATATATTTTTTATATCTAAAATATTCAAAAAATAAACTTTTAATATAAAAATGTCCAATTATTAACTTTCATGTTAACACTGTTAAAAAAATTACTGATTGACCAAAATAGCCTTCAAGATACATTTTAGAAAAAAAATACTAAAAATATATATAAAATAATTTATTCAATCCAAAAAAAATCACAACAATATATGAAGTGAAAATTTAATTTTTAGGTCTTCTAGATAAATAAAAAATGTTATTTGTTTAATTAAAAATTTTATTTTATAAACTCTATAGTATTTTAAAATATGTCTTGAATGTTATTTTAGTTTAATCAGTAATATTTTTTAATGGTGTTAAGATGAAAGTTAGAAATTAGACTTTTTGTATTAAAAGTTTCTATTTTTGATCTTTTAAATATAAAAAAATATATCATGAATTTTTTCAATTGAAAATTTTATTTTAAAGACTTTTTACTATTTTTTTTCAAAAAAAAAATATTCAGTTCAAAAAAATATTATAGAGAAAAAGAAGAGAGTGATTGAACTGGGATCAAACTTTTAAAACTACTTTTATCTAACCAAAATTTTAAATTATTTTTATATCGGTTCTGCTTCTCAAAAAGGGTGGGCATTGGAGGAAAAAACAGTTTGAACGGCTTTTTCTGAAACGTGTTTTTTTTTTTTTTTGCATTGCTACTTATACCCAAACATGCTTTGCTTCGGGGCATCCTGATCTTGGAATTAAATGGATCAATTTTTTTATTTTTTATTTTTCTAACAAAAGAAAGGGAAAAATGCGGGACAGAGATGGACCACATTGATACTGTAAAACTGATGGAGCATGCCCAATTACGTTTTAGTGGGTCCAAAAATAAAATGGACCAAATAAAGTTGCCCTCTAAGCCTGTGGACCCCTTATCCTTTCTTAATTTTTCTTTGGACACATGTTCTGAACCTACTGCCACACCAAGGCTCAAATGGACCAAATAAAGTTGCCCTCTAACCCTGTGGACCACTGATTCTTTCTTAATTTTTTTTTGGACACATGTTCTGAAGCTACTGCCACACCAAGGCAACCATGTTATATGGATCCCATGTTTTTCACACGTTAGGCCAGGAGTGGCTAAATTAATTACAGATTACTCCCATAATTTAATATGCAACGTATATAATGTTATCATGTCATTTAAGATAACATATTTTGGGATAAAAATATACAAAGAATAGTTTTTCCCTAGATGATCATATGTATTTGTTGGATATTTATCATGAATTTATCCCGAATCTTTATGGCCGAAATTGACATATAATGAGTTAATCATCGCTATTCTATAAACGTAAACATCTTGACGAATCACATAAATCTTGATTTTTTTTTTACGTGTTTTATATATTTATTTTTTTTAAAACCAATTTATTATTTATTTTATCTCTTCCACACTTAGATAACACAAAAGATTGAAAACATCCATGGAGAGTTGGTTAACTTGTTGCAGTTGGTATTTTTTTGACTTTCAATGGCCGCTAGAATGACACTATAAAAACGTTGCTAGGTTTACATATCATCAGTGTGAGGTGCAAAATTCTTGTGTCTATCCGTAGCGCGTTTATTATTATTTTTAATGTCGTATCACCATTGATAGATACATGCATACAGCTAACATCTTTGGCATGTTTTTGAAGATTTCAGAAGCATATATTAACCATCCTTTATGATAGTTTCTGGCATTCTCCCACCTTGATACGTCAACCTAGCTTGCCACGTTTTTGTTATGGTCTTTCTAGTAGCCATTGAAAGTAAAAAAAATCAACCACAAGCTTATCAGAATGTGTCTATAAATACCCATTTCATAAAAGCAAATCAATCACAAAGACAGACATTAAGTTAACATATAACAAGAGAAGAGAATAGCTTTGAGGATGTCATCAATCTGCGGTAAAGGTAATTTAGAACAAGCTTTAGAGCTAAGATTACTGCCCATTACATATAATGCAATAGTCTAATTATAATATAACTTAATTTGTATGGCTATGCAGGTAAGAGTTCATGGCCTGAGCTCGTTGGAGCAAAGGGTGAGACAGCAGTAGGGACGATTGAGAAGGAGAATCATAAGGTGAATGCTGAGATTGTGTTAGAAGGATCACACATCACCCTAGAATTCAGCTGCAATAGGGTTCGAGTTTTTGTTGACAAGAAAGGCATTGTTCTTCAGGTCCCAGTAATTGGTTAAGACTTGAATTACTGATGCTTAACTACTGTTTCTTCCCATGCAATAAAAAATGGAGTTCATATTCTCTATATATGTATCCTTCTAAAAACTAAATAAGAGTGGCTGAACATGGAGTTCATATTCTCCTTGTATCATTCGAAAAACTAAATAAGAGTGGCTTGCTGATTAATCTCTCTCTCTCTCTCTCTCTCTATATATATATATATATTGTGGCATAGTTGGGAATTTGGTTAGAACAGTGACATCTGAACTAGGGGAGTATATATGGTACTTTCTTTTTCTTATGGGAGTGCATTATGATTTGGTGGGGTTTGAGGACACAAATTCGGGGGTCTTGATTTTAATTAATGTTGAAGACCTGACATTTATATCTCAAATCTCCCTTACTACTTAGAATTATAAAAGAATTCAGAAGGGGTCCATGCTTCAAATTGGTCTTCATTACATCACAAATTACATAAAAAAGAATAATAAAAGCAGTTTAAAAAGCTTACCTCTGATTGGAGGAATTGGCATTATTTAGTTCTTATATTAAAAGGTCGTCTTCTCTTTCCAAGAGAGTGGAACCCTAGAGGCCCTGTGGCATGATAATATTAAAATCTCCTTCAAAAATGAAATTTTAAGTTTCGGAGGTAAGCTGACAGGTTTTCTCCTGCATCTCACTTGATAAATTTTTTCATGTGTTTGTTGTATATATGTAAATACTAAATCGTAACTACACATGCATGTATGTATAATATAAATATTGAATTTTTTAAAGAATTTCATATGTAATATGAATCATGTTTGAAAATTATCATCCAACTCTTAGAAATATTGATTCTTTCATAAGAGACCACATGTTGTGAACTTTAACCACCACACTAAGGTGACCATATTATATGGATCCCAAGTTTTACACATGATAGCATATGAGGGATAATATCAAATTATTGATTACACGCATTACAATTTTGAAAAAAATAGAATAACGGATAACAAATTTTTATGCAAAATGCTATGTAACTCTGATTTATATTTTTAATTGTATTTTTAATGTAATACAAGAAAAAAGTCCAAAAATAAGATATAATGAAGAAACTTCTTGGTTATTCAAATAAGTTTTTGACATATGGTATATATCTTAAATTAAAATATCAACATGACATTATTTATGCTACATGTTTAAAATTTATTTGAATGATCATAAAACTTTTCCATACTACCTTACTTCTGGATTGTTTTCTTGATATTTTTTTTTTAGTTAATTAGTCTTAAATTTCTTCAAAAGATATTTTATTACTATAGATTACAAGCACTTTTTATTTTTAAGGCGAAGGATAATTAATTTTTTATGTTTTAGATGAGATCCATTTTTTATTAATTGACACCAATCAATCTTAAAATATAACTTTTTTACCCTTAGGTTTAAAATCTGTCTTTTTAAAAACCCACAATCTCAACTACCCAACTCTCAGTAACCCAATTAATCTATCTCTCTCCTCCGACTCCCTCAGCCAATTGTTCCTCCATCCACTATTCTACCACTGACAGTTTCTATACCTGTTGTTCCACCATTGGCAATCACTAGGAGTAGAGTTGAAAAGCTTCTTTCATAATTGCTCCTGGAGGTCTCATTAATCCACAGAAAAGCTCTTTGCAACTAAGAATGTCATTTACAATAGAATTGAACTCCCATTGGAATCCTAACTCTGTACTTCTTCACCCCCATATTATTGAACAAAATTTCACAATCAGTATAGATAAAGATAGCCTTTGCTAACCCTTCTCCCATCTAAGAGCCCACCAATTTTTTTCACCTTTGCATAGGAGAAGTACTTTGAATGGTAGATTTAACCCAAATTGATTACAACACTCTTTCTAAAATAATCCCTCTCTTTGAACCAATGTGACTCCAAAAGTTGGTTGAAAAAAAAAGAAATCAATTATTGAATTTTTACACTTTTGTGATTGTGTAAAATATTACAGTTTTCACAACTAGTAAAATTTTAATTACTTATTCATTAAATACATTTCTTTCTGGGATAAATTTTCACAACATTGAAATTCATGTGGCTAACAACTCTATAAAACTAAAAATAATTGAGAATTTCTCAATTTTTATTTCTTTGGGACAAAATTTTTCTCTAAAAAGTGTAAAATTTTATACTTCAACTCATGATTTTTTACGATTTTGGAGTGTTTTTTTTTTTTCTTCAAATTTTCATATTCAACATGGATATTTAGAACCCAAATATATAATTTTTATTAAAAATAGATTTATAAATTTTAAATTATTGAATTGTAAAATTTTGCAATACTCTTTTTGAACTGCTCTATATTTCATCAGATTTTATTGAAGTGATATTTTTGACATTGAATAATTAAATGACTTTATATATGAATATGTTTAGACTTGAATTAAATAATAATTTTAATACTCTTCATAAATTGTTCACTGAATCACCTTTTAAGAAAAAGTATAAGGCATACAACGCAACCACTACAATAAAAACTAAATACAACTCAACCACAACAACAAAAACTAAGCGTAACAAGTATTATTAATTGCTTGTCAGCTTCATCAAAATTAAGTCGACACTAAATTAAAACCCAATCATATGCTAGCACAATATCGAGAGAAGAAACAAACAAAACACCCAATTACAAAGGCTAAAAGAAAAACAGCCAACATGTGAACAAAGTTAATGAAACAGCCATAAATACTACCATATTATTTAAGATACACTTTTTGAAATAAAAATTTAGAAAAAATAAAATTTCCATATTTTTGATGATCACATGTATCATTAGTCCTTTTTATAAGCAAAAGATTAAAATTTTATTATTGAAACAAAAAGAGAAGCACCAAAATACATCAACCATAACCCCACATATATCAAAGCAAAGCCAAAAAAGCAAAACTTGAAAACAGCAAACAACCACAACCAGCCCACCCTCACAAACAGTTGTCAAGAAATTAACCAATTCAACCAAGGCAATAAAATTGGGGTATCAATTTGTATTATGTGTCATGTTCATGTTGTGTCAAGATATATATATATATATATATTTAAAATTATGTATCAACCTGAATACGATACAATTAATTAATCGTATCGAACTTTTCATTCCGAACACATTTATTTATTAAATAGGTTATACATGTCAACACTATTAACCCATTTATCTTAATATTTAAATTTTAAGTGAAGAATTATTTTGTCATTTTAAAAGTGCAAAATAATCTCCTATTAAGTTTGATGATTTTATAATATGGGACAAAATAAAGTGAATACTGTCTTTTATAAATGAAAAAAGTTTTTAAAACTTTGATAGGGTTTAAACGTTACTTTGACTCGCACTTATTTTTTTTTATTAAATATGTTAAATTAATTGTATTAAACAAATTGATATAAATATAACTTATTTATTAATTTTGTTAAATATGCTGATCATTTATGTGCAATTCAAACTTACTAATTCATGACATCCTCCAAGAAATCTAAAACTAAGCAAACAGCCTTGGAGAACATACTAATTCCAGCCCTAAATGCCACGGAGACTTGGAGAACATCCCTGGAGAGTTGGCTAACATCCCGTGATTGGTATTTTTTTTTTTTTTTTGACTTTCAGTTGGGCAGTAGAAGGAGCATAAAAAAAACGTTGCTAGGATTACATATCATCAAGACGGGTGCAAAATTCTTGTTTTTATCTGTAGCACCTTTATTTTATTTTAATTTTTCTGTCGTCCTTATCCCCATTGATAGATAGATATGCGTACAGCTACAGGCTACAGGCTACAGCTAGCTAACATCTTTTGGATGTTTTTGAAGATTGCTAAAGCATAATCCATCATTGACGATAGTTTCTGGCCTTCTGCCACCTTGATACGTAAACCTAGCAACGTTTTTGTTATGGTCATTCTGGTGGTGGCCATTGAAAGTCAAAAAAGGCCAACCACAAGCTTATCAGAATGTGCCTATAAATACGCATTTCATTAAAGCAAATCAATCACGAAGAGAGACATTAAGTCAACATATAACAAGAGAAGTGAATAGCTCTGAAGATGTCATCAATCTGCGGTAAAGGTAATTTAGAACAGGCTTTAGAGCTAAGATTACTGTCCACTACATATAATACAATAGTCTAATTATAATACAACTTAATTTGTATGGCTTTGCAGGTAAGAGTTCATGGCCTGAGCTCGTTGGAGCGAAGGGAGAGACTGCGGCAAGGACGATTGAGAAGGAGAATCATAAGGTGAATGCTCAGATTGTGTTAGATGGATCATCCGGTACCTTTGATTTCAGGTGCGATAGGGTTCGCGTTGTTGTTGACAAGAAAGGCATTGTTCTTCAGGTCCCAGTAATTGGTTAGGACTTGAAGCACTGATGCTTAACTACTGTTTCCTCCCATGCAATAAAAATAGAATTCATATTCTCCATATATGTATCTTTCTAAAAACTAAATAAGAGTGATTGACTATAGTCAACATAAATGTTATACAAAATGGAGTTCATATTCTCCTAATTGTAACATTCCAAAAACTAAATAAGAGTGGCTTTCCAATTAATCTCTCTCTCTCTCTCTCTCACACACACACACCACCTGTTTATTGTGGCATGTTGGGAATTTGGATAAAACAGACTGACATCTGAACTAGGGGAGTATGGTTCCTATTTCTTATGGGAGTGCATGCATTACGATTTGGTGGGATTTGAGGATACTAATTTGGGGCTTTTCCTTTGATTTTAATTGCCGAAGACCTGTAATTTATACCTCAAATCTCTCTTGCTTCTTAGAATTAAAAAGAAAGAAAGGTAGGACTAAGATGTGCAAGTGCCCATTCCCCAGGCCTTCCATTCCCCCTCCTTGTCATTGTATCAAAAAAAAAAAAAAAGGTTTGTTTTTCAGAAGGGATCCATGCTTCCAATTGGTCTTCATTACATCCCAAATTACATAAAGAAAAAGAATAAAAGCAGTTTAAAAAAATTACCCTTGATTGGAGGAATTGACATTATATATTTAGTTCTTTTGTTAAAAGGTCGTCTTGTAGTTCCAAGAGACGGGAACCTGGTATTTATAGGGAAGGGCTCTGTTCCATGATAACATTGAAATCTCCTTCGAAAATGAAATTTAAGTCTCGGAGGTAAGCTGCCATGCTTTCTCTTACATCTCACTTGATAAATTTTATCATGTGCTTGTTGAATATATGTGAATAGTAACTTTTAATGTATGCATATATATATATATACATAATATAAACGTATCGTTATCATTATTTGTAAGGAAGGCCCTTCTGTTTTTTGTTGTTGTTGGAATTAGAAATTTATTAAAGAAACAAATAGGGGGAACTACCCCGAGACAAACAATATAGAACAACCAAAGGAAACAAAAAAGTTAAGGAATAAAAAAATAGGATGATGTAGAACAGATTGGAGAAGAATTCCTATCACGGAGGACCTCCAAAAACAAAATCAGAAAAAACACTAGTAGAGAGAGAAGGGTCAAACGTCAAAACTGCGTGAAATTCAGTGAGTGACTTGGAATTGATATGCTGTTCAATACTCCTTGTTTTGCTAGGACCTATGTCGCGTTTCGGACAAATTCTTTCGTTTTGGCCTTCAAAAGCGCATTTTTGCTATTTTTTATAATAATGTGTTGCTTAATTTCGAGAGCTGCAGTTGCCATTTGAAGTTGACCTTTTACCAGATTGTTTCTTAAGTTTAGGACTTTTGATTTATGTTTTTAATTAGAATTTTTCTATTTTTGAAATTTTTAGTATTTTTCCTTATTTTAGTTATTTATTTCCTAAAATTATAGTTCTAGTCGAATTAAGGTTTTGTTAAAGTTATAATTCTAGTTGAATTAGGGTTTGCAGCTTATATAAATGTTATTTTTTTTCATTTTAAAGTTAACTTTTCAATAAAGAATTTTTTTTTGAGATCTTATTCTCTGAGTTCGTGGATTCGAGAGTGTTATTTTTTGTTCATAAATTCGAATAATTATCTAAGAAGCAAGCAGTACCCTATTTATTCGTAAGCTTTCGCTACGTCACAGGTAGCCAAGATGCAACAAGGAGAAACAAAATAAATCACAAACTAATAAATTAAAAGAGAAGATAGAACAAAGGAAAGCCAAAGTTAATGCTAAAATCGCTATCTTCATAGGATTTTTCAATTTTCCTCCAAGAGAAAACTGCAGCGCATATAGCAGATAAGACTGTAATTCTACCTTAACCAACGAAATTTGAAAACCTCTCATTATTTGAGCATATGGTTGAGTGACTTCATTATTATTATGTATGCAATTATTGGCATCATTTGGTGAACGGAAACTAGCTAATAGTCAATTTATTCAACAAAAACCCAAGTGGAGACCCATTAATCAAGTAGACTTGCACCATTGGTTTTTGGGATTTTGGGCTTGATTGCGCAATGACCAACATTAAAGGCACATCAGCCTCATTTACTGGCTTTGGCAGGAGAGGAACCAGGGATTGATCCACAACAGGTAGTCCCACTGATCAAGTCATCAAATAAGGTTAGACTAAACTTATTTATCAAATTAGGATAATTTGTAAAATCGTCATTCTAAAAAATGATTTAACAAAAAAAAAATATTATTTGAAATCGTCTGAAAGGCACTTTTAAAAACGTATTTTTGAAACACGATTTCTTAATAATTTTTTTTTTTAAAACGTCTTTGTGAAAGAGAATTTTTTTAAAAAATAAAAATAAAATTATTTGAAATCGTCGTTTAGAAAAACGTTTTTAAAAACGTCTTTTTGAAAGACAATTTCTTAATAAAAAAATATTTTTAAAAAAGGTGATTTTAAAAACAACTTTAATTTCATAAATAAGTTAAAAATAACAAGAAACTGAAAAAAATAAAATTTTTTTTTTTACTCTATTTCAGAATTTTACTCGAGATTTCCAGTACTGCGGTATCTGATGCTGCCACCTCCTGGACGAAAGTTGAAGTGTCTCACACCAACTGGGATATAAACCTCAATTTCGGGATCCCAAACTGTCTCTTTTGTTTAGCTGTCCTTAATGCTGTGTATGTTTGTACAGCTGTTTATCCTTTGGTTAGCTAGCTTGTATAGCTGTTTAATATAATATTTGAAAATATGTTTCACCCACTCTAACAATTGAGATTTTTAAAGTAGTTGGTTGTTTAACGATGGAATTCTTGATTTATATTAATATAGTTGTCATCATCTTTAAAAAAAGATAAAAAAAGAAAAGGGAAGAAGAAAAAGAAGAAGTGTAACACTATTCTTTCAAAAAAGTAAAATTTGAAATGACATATGTCAGTATTTGTAATTTATCAAATCATATAGCTTTTCCTATCTGAAATCATATTCTATGTTTGGAGGGAGAGAAATCATAGAATTCTAAGAAAAGAGCAACAACTCAAAACTTGTCATATATGATCATGTTATGGAGTCATTATTTAAAAACATGAACTCCAGACCCGCTGAATTGATCATCTCAATCTATATTTGATCATGTTATGCATACCTAATGATTTACGCTTATGGTATAAAATTTTAATATTCAGACTCAAAAATTACTTTGACATCAATTATAAAATTTAAAATAACTCTGATATTAATTATATAATTTAAAATTACTCGTATATTAATTATAGAACAAAAAATCAGAAAAAAGAAGCAAAATAAATAATGAACATAAAATTGAGAAACAAATCATAACCATTATCAACATATCTTTTGTATTGAATAGTAAAACAAACCAAGTGTGGCCGCATAAATAACGATGATAAAATCAAAACTCCTTTAATATGCACATTTCACGTTACAGCCACCACCGCCCTCACTCATATTATTCGGCAACCCTTTCGTCCTTCATGGCTACTCTCGAGCCACACACGGCTCTAATATTTTAGTCATCACTCTAATAATTTCCTTTTGTGGCTTATCACACAATATTAAAGAAATCCATATATATATATATATATATATATTTATTTACACTGAATATATAATTACACCGACTCTATATTTGATTTTACATAAATTAATAATATTATTCTAATTAGGATAAAGAATCTTAATCTTAATATATGATAAAGACGTATCCAAAACATATCAAATACAATTAAAACTCAAAATTAGGGTCCTAAGACTGTACTAGTTTGGTTTAATTTTCAACAATGCTTTCCTTAAATCAAGCTCTCTAAGTAGCTCGCAATGCTTTTACAAGCAAAAATTTTCAAATTAATTTCTGTCGCTATAAAAAACTTGTGTGACAACAATCTGGAACATTTATTTGTCTTTATCTTCATACAGGAACGTGGTTTAATCTTGTACTTGATATACAACTTCTCAGCGTGTTGATCACGATCAAACAACAAATCCATACTAATCATTACATTGTGTTTAAGAGTGAGAATATTTAAGAAATAATATGTTATTTAAAAATGATTTTTTTTTCTTTCGAGTAAGTATATTTTGTATAATATTACTCATAAAAAAAATAAAAGAAATTACTAAAAAGTCTTTAAAATAAAATTTTCAATCCAAAAAATTCATGATATATTTTTTATATCTAAAAGATTCAAAAACAAACTTTTAATATAAGAATGTACAATTATTTACTTTCATGTTAACCTTGTTAAAAAAATTACTAATTAGACTAAAATAATATTCAAGATACATTTTAGAAAAAAAATATTAAAAAATATATAAAATAATTTATTCAATCCAAAAAAAAATATAACAATTTATGAAGTGAAAATTTAATTTTTAGGTCTTCTAAATAAATGAAAAATGTTATTTTTTTAATTAAAAATTTTATTTTATGAACTCTATAGTATTTTTTAAAATATGTCTTGAAAGTTATTTTAGTCTAATCAGTAATATTTTTTAATAGTGTTAAGATGAAAGTGAAAACTTAGACTTTTTGTATTAAAAGTTTATATTTTTAGGTCTTTTAAATATAAAAAAATATATCATAAACTTTTTTAATTGAAAAATTTATTTAAAAGACTTGCTATTATTTTTTTCAAAAAAAAAATATATACAGTTCAAAAAAATATTATCGAGAAAAAGAAGGTAGTGATTGACCTGGGATCAAACTTTTAAAACTACTTTTATCTAACCAAAATTTTAAAAATATTTTTATATCGGTTCTGCTTCTCAAAAAGGGTGGGAATTGGAGGAAAAACAGTTTGAACTGCTTTTTCTGAAACGGTTTTTTTTTTTTTGCGTTGCTACTTATACCCAAACATAGTTTGCTTCGGGGCATCCTGATCTTGGAATTAAATGGCTCAATTTTTTCTTTTCTTTTTTACTAACAAAAGAAAGAGAAAAATGCGGGACAGAGATGGACCACATTGATGCTGTAAAACTGATGGGAGTATGCCCAATTACGTTTTAGTGGGTCCAAAAATAAAATGGACCAAACAAAGTTGCCCTCTAACCCTGTGGACCACACTGATCCTTTCTTAATTATTTTAACGAGACATGTTCTGAACCAACAGCCACACCAAGACTAAAATGGACCATATAAAGTTGCTTTCTATCCCTGTGGACCACTGATCCTTTATTAATTTTTCTTTGGACACATGTTCTGAACCTACTGCCACACCAAGGCAACCATGTTATATGGATCCCATGCATGTTTTTCACATGTTAAGCCAGGAGTGGCTATGACTTTTTCAAAATTTTAAATTTTAAATTTTTATAATTTTTTTTTTAAATTATAAATAATTCTTCCAAAATTTGCCATTTTCCTATAAAAGACACTTTAAGATTTTAATTTTAATCTTTTTGTTTTCCTATGTCAATGGTCTAATTTCGTCATTAAATTAAGTGTTATAGAATCTAATCATAGAGTGTCGGGTGTAGAGGATAATTCTTTTTAAAATAAAATAATTCCAAAAAGTATGTTAACTCATTTGTTTGCTCTTATAGTTACTTGACGGTATAAAATTCTTATCTTCATCTATACCTCATTTATTTTATATTTTATGCTATGCTTCTCAAGTTTTCATTCCAAAAATGTTTTGAAAATGATGTAGCAACACTAAATTGATTATAGATCACTCACATAATTTAATATACAACGTATATAATGTTATCATATCATTTAAGATAACATATTTTGGGATAAAAATTTATGAAGAATAGTTTTTTCCTAGATGATCATATGTATTTGTTGGATATTTGTCATGAATTTATCCGAAATCTTGATGGCCTAGATTGACATATAATGAATTAATCATCACTATTCCATAAACGTAAACATCTTAACGAATCACATAAATTTTAAATTTTCTCTACGTGTTTTATATATATATATATTATATATATTTTTAAGATTAATTTATATATTTACAAAAGATTGAAAACATCAATGGAGAGTTGGCTAACTTGTTGCGGTTGGTATTTTTTTTTACTTTCAATGGCCACTAGAATGACACTATAAAAACGTTGCTAGGTTTACATACCATCAGTGTAAGGTGCAAAATTCTTGTGTCTATCTGTAGAACGTTTATTATTATTTTTAATATCGTACGTATCACCATTAATATCGTACGTAACATCTTGGGCATGTTTTTTGAAGATTGCAGAAGCATATATGAACCATCCTTTATGATAGTTTCTGGCATTCACCCACCTTGATACGTAAACGTAGCTTGCCACGTTTTTGTTATGGTCTTTCTAGTAGCCATTGAAAGTCAAAAAAATCAACCACAAGCTTATCAGAATGTGTCTATAAATACCCATTTCATAAAAGCAAATCAATCACGAAGAGAGACATTAAGTTATATAACATATAACAAGAGAGGAGAATAGCTTTGAGGATGTCATCAATCTGCGGTAAAGGTAATTTAGAACAGGCTTTAGAGCTAAGATTACTGCCCATTACATATAATGCAATAGTCTACTTATAATACAACTTAATTCGTATGGCTATGCAGGTAAGAGTTCATGGCCTGAGCTCGTTGGAGCAAAGGGAGAGACTGCGGTAAAAACGATCGAGAAGGAGAATCATAAGGTGAATGCTGAGATTGTGTTAGAGGGATCACCCGGCACCGCAGATTTCAGGTGTGATAGGGTTCGAGTTCTTGTTGACAAGAAAGACAATGTTCTTCAGGTCCCAGTAATTGGTTAAGACTTGAAGTACTGATGCTTAATTACTGTTTCTTCCCATGCAATAAAAAATGGAATTCATATTCTCCATATATGTATCCTTCTAAAAACTAAATAAGAGTGGCTGAACATGGAGTTCATATTCTCCTTGTATCATTCGAAAAACTAAATAAGAGTGGCTTGCTGATTAATCTCTCTCTCTCTATATATATTTATATTGTGGCATAGTTGGGAATTTGGTTAGAACAGTGACATCTCAACTAGGGGAGTTTATATGGTACTTTCTATTTCTTATGGGAGTGCATTATGATTTGGTGGGGTTTGAGGACACAAATTCGGGGGTCTTGATTTTAATTAATGTTGAAGACCTGCCATTTATATCTCAAATCTCCCTTACTACTTAGAATTAAAAAAGAATTCAGAAGGGGCCATGCTTCAAATTGGTCTTCATTACATCACAAATTACATAAAAAGGAATAATAAAAACAGTTTAAAAAGCTTACCTCTGATCGGAGAAATTGACATTATTTAGTTCTTATGTTAAAAAGTCGTCTTCTCTTTTCAAGAGAGTGGAACCCTAATAATTATAGGGAAAGGCCATGTGGCATGATAACATTGAAATCTCTTTCGAAAATGAAATTTTAAGTCTCGGAAGTAAGCTGACAGGCTTTCTCCTACATCTCACTTGATAAATTTTATCATGTGTTTGTTGTATGTATATATATAATAGCAACTATACATGTATGTACTACTCTATATAAATATTGAATTTCTTAAACAATTTCATATATAATATGAATCATGTTTGAAAATTATCTCTAACCATTAGAAACAATGATTCTTTCTTAATTTTTCGTAAGAGACACATGTTGTGAAAATTATATGCTATGTAACCTTGATTTATATTCTCAATTATATCCTTAATGTAATGTAAGAAAAAAAGTCCAATAATAAGATATAATGAAAAAACTTCATGATTATTCAAATCAATTTTTGATATGTGGTATATATTTTAAATTAGAATATCAACATGACATTATTTATGCTACATGTTTAAAACTTATTTGAATGACCATAAAATTTCTTCATACTACCTTACTTCTGGATTGTTTTCATAATGTGTTTTTTTTAGTTAATTAATCTTAAATTCCTTCAAAAGATATTTAATTATTATAGAGTACAAGCACTTTTTATTTTTAAGGCGAAGGATGATTGATTTTTTATGTTTTAGATGAGATCCATTTTTTATTAGTGGGCACCCATCAATCTTAAAATATAACTTTTTTACCCTTAAGTTTAAAATATGACTTTTTAAAAACCCACAATCTCAACTACCCATCTCTCAGTAACCCAATGACTCTATCTCTCCTCCCACTCCCTCAGCCAATTGTTCCTCCATCCACTATTCTACCACTGACAGTTTCTATACCTGTTGTTCCACCATTGGCAATCAATAGAGTAGAGTTGAAAAGCTTCTTCCATAATTGCTCCTGGAGGTCTCATTAATCCACAGAAAAGCTCTTTGCAACTAAGAATTTCATTTACAATAGAATTGAACTCCCATTGGAATCCTAACTCTGTACAATAGAATTGAACTCCCACCAATTTTTCTCACCTTTGCATAGGAGAAGTACTTTGAATGGTAGATTTGACCCAAATTAATTACAACACTCTTTCTAAAATAATCCCTCTCTTTGAACCAATGTGACTCCAAAATTTGGTTGAAAAAAAAAACAAAGAAATCAATTTAATTCAATTATAGAATTTTTACACTTTGTGATTGTGTAAAATACTACAGTTTTCACAACTAGTAAATTTTTAATTACTCATTCTTTAAATAAATTTCTTTTTGGGATACATTTTCACAACATTGAAAGTCATTTTTGAGCATCTAACATGTGGCTAAAAACTCTATAAAACTAAAAATAATTGAGAATTTCTCAATTTTTATTTCGTTGGGACGAAATTTTTCTCCGAAAAAGTGTAAAATTTTATACTTTTGCTTACGAATTCTTACAATTTTAGAGTTTTTTTTTTCTTCAAATTTTCACATTTAACCTGGATATTTTTTAATAGATCTTGATATTTAGAACCCAAATATATAATTTTTATTAAAAATAGACTTATAAATTTTAAATTATTGAATTGTAAAGTTTTGCAATACTCTTTTTGAACTGCTCTATATTTCACCGGATCTTATTGAAATAATATTTTTGACATTGAATAATTAAAGGACTTTATGAATGAATATGTTTGGACTTGAACTAAATAATAATTTTAATACTCTTCATAAATTGCTCACAGAACTACCTTTTAAGAAAAAATATAAGTCATACAACTCAACCACAACAATAAAAACTAAGTGTAACAAGTATTATTAATTGCTTGTCAGCTTCATCAAAATTAAGTTGACACCAAATTAAAACCCAATCATATGCTAGCACAAAATCGAGTGAAGAACAAACAAAACACCCAATTAGGAAGGCTAAAAGAAAAACAGCCAACATGTGAACGAAGTTAATGAAACTGCCAACATGCGAACAAAGCACCAAAAGGAATCGGGGCCTAACGACCGGAAGCAGAACCCAAGAAGAATCAAAAGAGTAAGAACAAGACACTTTTTGAAATAAAAATTTAGAAAAAATAAATTTTCCATATTTTTGACGATCATATGTATCATTAGTCCTTTTTTTTTTTTTTGTAAGCAAAAGATTAAAATTTTATTATTGAAACAAAAAGAGAAACACCAAAATACATCAACCATAACCCCACATATATCAAAGCAAAGCAAAAAAAGCAAAACATGAAAACAGCAAACAACCACAACCAGCCCACCCTCACAAACAGTCGTCAAGAAATTAACCAATTCAACCAAGGCAATAAAACATGGGTATCAATTTGTATTAATGTGCCATGTTCATGTTGTGTCAAAATATATATATTTAAAATTATGTTTCAACTTGAATACGACATGATTAATTAATCGTATCGAACTAATCAGTCCGAACATACTTATTTATTAAACAGGCTATACATGTCAACACTATTAATCCATTTATCTTAATATTTAAATTTTAAGTAAAGAATTATTTTGTCATTTTAAAAGTGCAAAATAATCTCCAATTAAGTTTGATGAATTTATAATATGGGACAAATTAACGTGAATACATCTTTTATAAATGAAAAAAGTTTTTCAAACTTTGATAGAGTTTAAACGTTACTTTGACTCGCACTTATCTTTTTTAATTAAATTGATATAAATATAATTTATTTATTAATTGTATTAAATATGCTGATCATTTATGTGCAATTTAAACTTACTAATTCATGACATCCTCCAAGAAATCCAAAACTAAGCAAACAGCCTTATGCCACGGAGACTTGGAGAACATCCATGGAGAGTTGGCTAACATCCCGTGATTGGTATTTTAATTTTTTTTTGACTTTCAGTTGGGCAGTAGAAGGAGCATAAAAAAAACGTTGCTAGGATTACATATCATCGAGATGGGTGCAAAATTCTTGTTTTTATCTGTACCACCTTTATTTTATTTTAATTTTTCTGTCGTTCTTATCCTCATTGATAGTTACATATGCGTACAGCTACAGGCTACAGGCTACAGGCTACAGCTAGCTAACATCTTTTGCATGTTTTTGAAGGTTGCCGAAGCATAACCCATCATTGACGATAGTTTCTGGTATTCTGCCACCTTGATACGTAAACCTAGCAACGTTTTTGTTATGGTCATTCTAGTGGTGGCTATTGAAAGTCAAAAAAGGCCAACCACAAGCTTATCAGAATGTGTCTATAAATATCCACTTCATTAAAGCAAATCAATCACTAAGAGAGACATTAAGGTAACATATAACAAGAGAAGTGAATAGCTCTGAGGATGTCATCAATCTGCGGAAAAGGTAATTTAGAACAGCCTTTAAAGCTAAGATTACTGCCCACTACATATAATGCAATAGTCTAATTATAATACAACTTAATTTGTATGGCTGTACAGGTAAGAGTTCATGGCCTGAGCTCGTTGGAGCAAAGGGAGAGACTGCGGCAAAGACGATTGAGAAGGAGAATCATAAGGTGAATGCTCAGATTGTGTTAGATGGATCATCCGGTACCTTTGATTTCAGGTGCGATAGGGTTCGCGTTATTGTTGACAAGAAAGGCATTGTTCTTCAGGTCCCAGTAATTGGTTAGGACTTGAAGCACTGATGCTTAACTACTGTTTCTTCCCATTCAATAAAAATGGAGTTCATATTCTCCATATATGTATCCTTCTAAAAACTAAATGAGAGTGGTTGACTATAGTCAACATAAATGTTATGAAAAATGGAGTTCATATTCTCCTAATTGTAACATTCCAAAAACTAAATAAGAGTGGCTTGCCAATTAATCTCTCTCTCTCTCTCTCTCTCTCTCTCTCTCTCGCACACACACACACACCACCTGTTTATTGTGGCATGTTGGAAATTTGGATAAAACAGACTGACATCTGAACTAGGGGAGTATGGTTCCTATTTCTTATGGGAGTGCATGCATTATGATTTGGTGGGATTTGAGGATACTAATTTGGGGCTTTTCCTTTGATTTTAATTGCTGAAGACCTGTAATTTATACCTCAAATCTCTCTTGCTTCTTAGAATTAAAAAAGAAAGAAAGGTAGGACTAAGATGTGCAAGTGCCCATTCCCCAGGCCTTCCATTTCCCCTCCTTGTCATTGTATCAAAAAATAAAAAAAGGTTTGTTTTTCAGAAGGGATCCATGCTTCCAATTGGTCTTCATCACATCCCAAATTATGTAAAGAAAAAGAATAAAAGCAGTTTAAAAAAATTACCCCTGATTGGAGGAATTGGCATTATATATTTAGTTCTACTGTTAAAACATCGTCTTGTCGTTCCAAAAGATGGGAACCCTAGTATTTATTGGGAATGGCCTGTTCTATGATAACATTGAAATCTCCTTCGAAAATGAAATTTAAGTCTCGGAGGTAAGCTGCCATGCTTTCTCCTACATCTCACTTGATAAATTTTATCATGTGTTTGTTGAATATATATGTGAATAGTAACTTTAAATGTATGCATGTATATATATATATATATATATATATATATATACACACACATAACACAAACATATCGTTATCATTATTTACAAGGAAGGCCCTTCTGTTTTTTGTTGTTGTTGGAATTAGAAATTTATTAAAGAAACAAATAGGGGGAACTACCCCGAGACCAACAATATAGAACAACCAAAGGAAACAAAACAGTTAAGGAATAAAAAAATAAGATGATCTAGAACAGATTGCAGAAGAATTCCTAGCACGGTGGGACCTCCAAAAACAAAATCAGAAAAAGCACTAGTAGAGAGAGAAGGGTCAAACGTCAGAATTGCGTAAAATTCGGTGGGTGACTTGGAATCGATGTGCTGTTCAATACTCTTCGTTTTGCTAGGACCTATGCCGCGTTCCGGGCAAATTCTTTCGTTTTGGCCTTCAAAAGCACATTTTCGCTATTTTTGATAATAATGTGCTGGTTAATTTCGAGAGCTGCAGTTACCATTTGAAGTTGACCTTTTACCAGATTATTGCTTAAGTTTAGGACTTTTGATTTATGTTTTTAATTAGACTTTTTCTATTTTTGAATTTTTAGTATTTTTCTTTATTTTAGTTATTTCTTTTCTAAAATTATAGTTCTAGTCGAATTAAGGTTTTGTTAAAGTTATAGTTCTAGTAGAATTAGAGTTTGCAGCATATATAAAGGTTATTTCTTTTCATTCCAAAGTTAACTTTTCAATCAAGAATATTCTTTCTGAGATTTTATTCTCTGAGCTCTTGAATTCGAGAGTGTTATTTTTTGTTCGTAGATTCGAATGATAGAACGAAGGAAAGCCAAGATGCATAAGCTTCCGCTACGTCACAGGTAACCAAGATGCAACAAGGAGAAACAAAATAAATCACAAACTAATACATTAAAAGAGAAGATAGAACGAAGGAAAGCCAAAGTTAATGCTAAAATCGCTATCTTCATAGGATTTTTCAATTTTCCTCCAAGAGAAAACTGCAGCGCATATAGCAGATAAGACTGTAATTCTACCTTAACCAATGAAATTTGAAAACCTCTCATTATTTGAGCATATGGTCGAGTGACTTCATTATTATTATGTATGCAATTATTGGCCTCATTTGGTGAACGGAAACTAGCTAATAGTCAATTTATTCAACAAAAACCCAAGTGGAGACCCATTAATCAAGTAGACTTGCACCATTGGTTTTTGGGATTTTGGGCTTGATTGCGCAATGACCAACTTTAAAGGCACATCAGCCTCATTTACTGGCTTTGGCAGGAGAGGAACCAGGGATTGATCCACAACAGGTAGTCCCACTGATCAAGTCATCAAATAAGGTTAGAATAAACTTATTTATCAAATTAGAATTATTTGTAAAATCGTTTTTTTAAAAAATGATTTAATAAAAAAAATTATTTGAAATCGTCTTTCAAAAAGACAACTTTTAAAAGCGTATTTTTGAAAAACGATTTCTTAATAATTTTTTTTTTTAAAAACATCTTTGTGAAAGAGAATTTTTTTTAAAAAATAAAAATAAAATTATTTGAAATCGTCATTTAGAAAAATATTTTTAAAAACACCTTTTTAAAAGACGATTTCTTAATAAAAAAATATTTTTTAGAAAAACGATTTTAAAAACAACCTTAATTTCATAAATAAGTTAAAAATAACACCAAACTAAAAAAAATAATTTTTTTTTTACTCTATTTCAGAATTTTACTCGAGATTTCTTGTACTGCGGTATCTGATGCTGCCACCTCCTGGACGAAAGTTGAAGTGTCTCACACCAACTGGGATATAAACCTCAATTTCGGGATCCCAAACTGTCTCTTTTGTTTTGCTGTCCTTAATGCTGTGTATGTTTGTACAGCTGTCTATCCTTTGGTTAGCTAGCTTGTATAGCTGTTTAATATAATATTTGAAAATATGTTTCACCCACTCTAACAATTGAAATTTTTAAAGTAGTTGGTTGTTTAACAATGGAATTCTTGATTTATATTAATATAGTTCTCATCATCTTTAAAAAAAAGAAATAAAAGAAAAGGGAAGAAGAAAAAGAAGAAGAGTAATACTACTCTTTCAAAAAAGTAAAATTCCAAATGACGTATGTCAGTAGTTTATCAAATCATATAGTTTTTTCTATCTGAAATCATATTCTATGTTTGGTGGGAGAGAAATTATAGAATTATATGAAAAGAGCAACAACTCAAAACTTGCCGTATATGAACATGTCATTTAGTCATTATTTAAAAACATGAACTCCAAATCAGCTGAATTGATCATCTCAGTCTATATTTGATCATGTCATGCATACATAATGATTTACGCTTATGATATAAAATTTTAATATTCAGACTCAAAAATTACTTTGACATCAATTATAGAATTTAAAATAACTCTGATTTTAATTGTATAATTTAAAATTACTCGTATATTAATTATAGAACAAAAAATCAGAAAAAAGAAGCAAAATAAATAATGAACATAAAATTGAGAAACAAATCATAACCATTATCAACATATCTTTTGTATTGAATAGTAAAACAAACCAAGTGTGGCCGCATAAATAACGATGATAAAATCAAAACTCCTTTAATATGCACATCTCACGTTACAGCCACCACCGCCCTCACTCATATTATTCGGCAACCCTTTCGTCCTTCATGGCCACTCTCGAGCCACACACGGCTCTAATATTTTAGTCATCACGCTAATAATTTCTTTTTGTGGCTTATCACAAAATATTACAGAAATCCATATATATATATATATATATATATATTTACACTGAATATATAATTACACCGACTCTACATTTGATTTTACATAAATTAATAATACTATTCTAATTAGGATAAAAAATCTTAATCCTAATATATGATAAAGACATATCCAAAACATATCAAATACAATTAAAACTCAAAATCAGGGTCCTAAGACTGTACTAGTTTAGTTTAATTTCCAACAATGCTTTCCTTAAATCAAGCTCTCTAAGTAGCTCGCCAATGCTTTTACAAGCAAAAATTTTCAAATTAATTTCTGTCGCTATAAGAAGCTTGTGTGACAACAATCTGAAACATTCAGTTGTCTTTATCTTCATATAGGAACGTGGTTTAATCTTGTACTTGACATACAACTTCTCAGCGTAGTTGATCACGATCAAACAACAAATCTATACTAATCATTACATTGTGTTTAAGAGTGAGAATATTTAAGAAATAATATGTTATTTAAAAATGCTTTTTTTTTTTTCTTTTGAGTAAGTATGTTTTGTATAATATTACTTATAAAAAAATAAAAGAAATTACTAAAAAGTCTTTAAAATAAAATTTTCAATCCAAAAAACTCATGATATATTTTTTATATCTAAAAGATTCAAAAATAAACTTTTAATATAAGAATGTCCAATTATTAACTTTCATGTTAACCTTGTTAAAAAAATTACTGATTAGACTAAAATAGTATTCAAGATACATTTTAGAAAAAAAATATTAAAAAATATATAAAATAATTTATTCAATCCAAAAAAAAATATAACAATTTATGAAGTGAAAATTTAATTTTTAGGTCTTCTAAATAAATAAAATATTTATTTGTTTAATTAAAGATTTTATTTTATAAACTCTATAGTATTTTTTAAAATATGTCTTGAAAGTTATTTTAGTTTAATCAGTAATATTTTTTAATAGTGTTAAAATGAAAGTTAAAACTTTAGACTTTTTGTATTAAAAGTTTATATTTTTAGGTCTTTTAAATATAAAAAAATATATCATAAACTTTTTTAATTGAAAAATTTATTTAAAAGACTTGTTATTACTTTTTTCAAAAAAAAATATATACAGTTCAAAAAAATATTATAGAGAAAAAGAAGGTAGTGATTGACCTGGAATCAAACTTTTAAAACTACTTTTATATAACCAAAATTTTAAAATTATTTTTATATCGGTTCTGCTTCTCAAAAAGGGTGGGAATTGGAGGAAAAAGAGTTTGAACTGCTTTTTCTGAAACGGATTTTTTTTTTTTTTGCGGTGCTACTTATACCCAAACATAGTTTGCTTCCGGGCATCCTGATCTTGGAATTAAAGAAAGAGAAAAATGCGGGACAGAGATGGACCACATTGATACTGTAAAACTGATGGGAGTATGCCCAATTACGTTTTAGTGGGTCCAAAAATAAAATGGACCAAACAAAGTTGCCCTCTAACCCTGTGGACCACACTGATCCTTTCTTAATTATTTTAACGAGACATGTTCTGAACCTACTGCCACACCAAGACTAAAATGGACCATATAAAGTTGCTTTCTATCCCTGTGGACCACTGATCCTTTATTAATTTTTCTTTGGACACATGTTCTGAACCTACTGCCACACCAAGGCAACCATGTTATATGGATCCCATGCATGTTTTTCACACGTTAAGCCAGGAGTGGCTATGACTTTTTCAAAATTTTAAATTTTAAATTTTAAATATTTGATATTTTATTTTTAATTTTTATAATTTTATTTTTAAAAAATTATAAATAATTCTTCCAAAATTTGCCATTTTCCTATAAAAGACACTTTAAGATTTTAATTTTAATCTTTTTATTTTCCTATGTCAATAGTCTAATTCCATCATTAAATTAAGTGTTATAGAATTTAATCATAGAGTGTCGAGTGTAGAGGACAATTTTTTATGTGCAATTTAAACTTTCTAATTCATGACATCCTCCAAGAAACCCAAAACTAAGCAAACAGCCTTATGCCACGGAGACTTGGAGAACATCCATGGAGAGTTGGCTAACATCCCGTGATTGGTATTTTATTTTTTTTTTGACTTTCAGTTGGGCAGTAGAAGGAGCATAAAAAAAACGTTGATAGGATTACATATCATCGAGATGGGTGCAAAATTCTTGTTTTTATCTGTACGACCTTTATTTTATTTTAATTTTTCTGTTGTCCTTATCCTCATTGATAGATACATATGCGTACAGCTAGAGGCTATAGGCTACAGGCTACAGCTAGCTAACATCTTTTGCATGTTTTTGAAGATTGCCGAAGCATAATCCATCGTTGACGATAGTTTCTGGCATTCTGCCACCTTGATACGTAAACCTAGCAACGTTTTTGTTATGGTCATTCTAGTGGTGGCCATTGAAAGTCAAAAAAGGCCAACCACAAGCTTATCAGAATGTGTCTATAAATACTCATTTCATTAAAGCAAATCAATCACGAAGAGAGACATTAAGGTAACATATAACAAGAGAAGTGAATAGCTCTGAGGATGTCATCAATTTGTGGTAAAGGTAATTTAGAACGGCCTTTAGAGCTAAGATTACTGCCCATTACATATAATGCAATAGTCTAATTATAATACAACTTAATTTGTATGGCTGTGCAGGTAAGAGTTCATGGCCTGAGCTCGTTGGAACAAAGGGAGAGACTGCAGTAAAAACAATTGAGAAGGAGAATCATAAGGTGAATGCTCAGATTGTGTTAGATGGATCACCTATCACCCTTGATTTCAGGTGCAATAGGGTTCGCGTTATTGTTGACAAGAAAGGCATTGTTCTTCAGGTCCCAGTAATTGGTTAGGACTTGAAGCACTGATGCTTAACTACTGTTTCTTCCCATTCAATAAAAATGGAGTTCATATTCTCCATATGTGTATCCTTCTAAAAACTAAATGAGAGTGGTTGACTATAGTCAACATAAATGTTATGAAAAATGGAGTTCATATTCTCCTAATTGTAACATTCCAAAAACTAAATAAGAGTGGCTTGCCAATTAATCTCTTCTCTCTCTCTCTCTCTCTCTCTCTCTCTCTCTCTCTCTCTCTCTCTCTCGCGCACACACACACACACACACCACCTGTTTATTGTGGCATGTTGGAAATTTGGATAAAACAGACTGACATCTGAACTAGGGGAGTATGGTTCCTATTTCTTATGGGAGTGCATGCATTATGATTTGGTGGAATTTGAGGATACTAATTTGGGGCTTTTCCTTTGATTTTAATTGCTGAAGACCTGTAATTTATACCTCAAATCTCTCTTGCTTCTTAGAATTAAAAAAGAAAGAAAGGTAGGACTAAGATGTGCAAGTGCCCATTCCCCAGGCCTTCCATTTCCCCTCCTTGTCATTGTATCAAAAAATAAAAAAAAGGTTTGTTTTTCAGAAGGGATCCATGCTTCCAATTGGTCTTCATCACATCCCAAATTATGTAAAGAAAAAGAATAAAAGCAGTTTAAAAAAATTACCCCTGATTGGAGGAATTGGTATTAAATATTTAGTTCTTCTGTTAAAACGTCGGCTTGTCGTTCCAAAAGATGGAACCCTAGTATTTATAGGGAATGGCCTGTTCTATGATAACATTGAAATCTCCTTCGAAAATGAAATTTAAGTCTCGGAGGTAAGCTGCCATGCTTTCTCCTACATCTCACTTGATAAATTTTATCATGTTTTTGTTGAATATATGTGAATAGTAACTTTAAATGTATGCATATATATATACATAACACAAACATATCGTTATCATTATTTATAAGGAAGGCCCTTCTATTTTTTGTTGTTGATGGAATTAGAAATTTATAAAAGAAAAAAGCAGGGCGAACTACCCCATAACAGAGACCAACAATACAGAACAACCAAAAGAAACAAAACAGTTAAGGAATAAAAAAACAGGAAGGCAAGATGCAACAAGGAGAAACAAAATAAATCACAAACTAATACATTAAAAGAGAAGATAGAACAAAGGAAAGCCAAAGTTAATGCTAAAATCGCAATCTTCATAGGACTTTCCAATTTTCCTCCAAGAGAAAACTGCAGCGCATAGAGCAGATAAGACTGTAATTCTACCTTAACCAATGAAATTTGAAAACCTCTCATTATTTGAGCATATGGTCGAGTGACTTCATTATTATTATGTATGCAATTATTGGCATCATTTGGTTTACGGAAACTAGCTAATAGTCAATTTATTCAACGAAAACCCAAGTGGAGACCCACTGATCAAGTAGACTGGCACCACTGGTTTTTGGGATTTTGGGCTTGATTGCGCAATGACCAACATTAAAGGCACATCAGCCTCATTTACTGGCTTTGGCAGGAGAGGAACCAGGGATAGATCCACAACAGGTAGACCCACTGATCAAGTCATCAACGAGATTTCTAGTACTTCAGTATCTAATTTAAATTTTTAAAGTAGTTGGTTGTTTAATAATGGGATTCCTGATTTAAATTAATATAGTTCTCATCATCTTAAAAAAAAGGAAGAAGAAGAAGAGTAATACTACTCTTTTAAAAAAGTAAAATTTCAAATGACATATGTCAATATTTGAACTTTTTCTGTCTTCAATCATATTCCACGTTTGGAGTGAGAGAAATCATAGAGTGTTAAGAAAGAGCAACAACTCAAGAACCTGCCGTATACAACCTTGTCATGCAGTCGATATTTAAAAACATGAACTCCAAATCAGCTGAATCGATCATCTTAATCTATATATGATCATGTCATGCATAACTAACGATTTAGGCTTATGATATAAAATTATATTATTCAAACTCAAAAATTACTCTGATATTAATTATAAAATTTAAAATACCTTTAATATTAATTGTATAATTTAAAACTACTATTATATTAATTGTTAAACAAAATATCAAAAAAAGAAGCAAAATAAATAATGAACATAAAATTGAGAAACAAATCATAACCATTATCAAAATATCTTTTTTATTGAATTTAAAACAAACTAAGTGTGGCCACATAAATAATGATGACAAAATCAAAACTCCTTTAATATGCACATCTCACGTTACAGCCACCACCGCCGTCACTCCTATTATTCGGCAAACCCTTTCTTCCTTCACGGCTACTCTCGAGCTACACACGGCTCTAATATTTTGATCATCCCTCTATTATTATAATTTTTTTTATGGCTTATCACTCAATATCACAGAGATATATATATATATATATATATTGAATATATAATTACATTGATTTAAAGTCAGAATATCTAATTTTACACAAATTAATAATATTATTCTAGCTACGATACAATCTAAGATCAAGACTTATCCAAGAAAAATTAAATACGATTAGTACTCAAAATTAGGGTTCCTACCAAGACTGTACTAGTTTGGTTTAATTTCCAACAATTCTTCCTTTAAATCAAGTTGTCTAAGTAGCTCACCAATGTTTTTACAAGCAAAAATTTTCAAAGCAATTTCTATCGCTATAAGAAACTTTTGCAACAATAATCTAGAACAATCATTTGTCTTCATCTTCACACGGAGACGTGGTTTAATCTTGTACTTAGCATATAACTTCTCAACTTGTTTATCACGATTCACGATCAAACAACAAATCCATGCTTACCTATCCAGAAGCAAAACCAGCAAAATAATTATCCGTGCCAATATTTCCATCATCATAATGATGCAAAACCTGCCAATATTTCAAAATACCAAAATCTTCTTTTCAAACAAAATCTGCACCAATAAAACTATTAAGATCCAAACCATTATTGTAGTTCAACATGAGGAATTTATCCACACTGATAAAATCACAAATTTCAAATAACTTGGATTTCTCAGTTTCCAAAAATTCTTAAACTACTAAAAATTATATGTCTTCACAAAATCAACATGGCATCGAGTAAAAAAAATTTCAATACCTACAAAATCAACAAATTCTTGAGAGATAAAATTTTTAGTACCAATAAAATCATCAAATTCTGGATTGGAACGTTTTTAAATTTTACTATGTTTTAATTCCAAAGTATTTGGCAAATCAAACAAAGTAGTAAGGCTAAGATATTCATATTTTCAAATTCATCAATTCCACAAATTGCGAGATTTTCTTCTTTCTGAACTATTAAGTTTTTCAATTGAGTAGGCTTGAAATAATTCTTCAAGATCTCCTAACTCTCCAAAAGCAATTTTCAGCAAATTTAAAATTTCGTCTTCATGAGTCAAAGCCAAAATTTTAACTTCACAATTATTTTCTTCTTTTTCAACCTCCAAAATATTTCTTCCTCAGAATTAATGACGAAGCAATCAATATTATATGAATCTAAATTCCACACATTATATGAATCATCCCAAATTGGAATAAATTTTGAAAATAATTTTGAATTATAAATCATCTTATTTTCATCAAATTTGTCTCTTTCAAAATCAACCACCCAATATTTGTCTATGGGAGGTTCATTACTGTTCTACAGTTTATTCTGATATGCCGAAATAAGATCACACCAGAACTTATGCAATGGTGGATAGTTTTGTCTCCAAACAAAAGTATTTCAATGTGCCTTATGTATTGTTTTCCTTATTATTTGATAGAACCATTTAACTTTATTCGCATAAAGTGGTTTTAATAAATGCTTCAATACAATATCCAATACATTAAATACATTACAAGAATTATGATAGAGTGTAACACGATATAATTACTCATCAATATTCTGATCAAATACTCTCAAAATCTTCACTCACTAAAAATTTCTTCATAATTTAAAATCAACAATTTATTTAAATCACTTACAAACTGATCTCATCATCATTTTCTTTCCTTTCAATCTGATAAAGTTAACCTCCCTATCGATTAAATCATAATCTTTTTTTCTTCACAATTATTTGTACCACCACAGGATCTTTTTTCTGATCCAAATAGTCGTCGAATCCCAACCTTGAACAAATGAGCATTACAATTCTCTACAATAATCCAGGAACGAGACCAAACTCTGATTTTTTACAACTTTGATAAATTATCCCAAGGTCGAACTTGGCTCTCCTAATATCGTAACTGGCTCTGACAAATTACTCCAAGATCGTAATTGGCTCTGATAAATTATCTCAAAATTGTAACTGACTTTGATAAATTACTCCTAAAATCATAACTGACTTTCATACTAAATATAAAACCCAAAAATTACTCTGATATCAATTATAAAATCTAAAATAGCTCTAATATTAATTGTAAAATTTAAAATCACTCATATAATTAATTCTTTAACAAAAAATCAAAGAAAAGAAGCAAAGAAAATAATGAACATAAAATTGAGAAACAAATCATTACCAGAGTCAAAATATCTTTTGTATTGAATAGTAAAACAAACCCAAGTGTGGCCACATAAATAATGATGATAATCAAAACTCCTTTACTATGCACATCTCACGTTACAGCCACCACCGTCCTCACTCATATTATTCGGCAATCTTTTCTTCACGTTTACTCTCAAGCCACACACACGGTTCTAATATTTTGGTCACTAGTCTATTCATATTTTGTGGCTTATTGTTTAATATGACAGAAATTGACATATATATAATTATACTAATTAGTACATCTAATTTTATATAAATTAATAATATTATTCTAATTAGAATAAAAACTTATAATCTCAATTTAAGATAAAGATTTATCTAAAAACACGAACATTTGACTAACCTAATCCTCATAAAGATCACAAATTAGTTGCGTCCGGATGAAGAAAACCTGAAAGTCAAATTATTGAAATCAGGTTTTGCCATCAATTTTGCTGACTTTCAATGTTATTAGGGAAGCCTTTGTTTGTGGTAGTCTTGGTTTTCTTTGTACACATGTTTTGAATATTACTTGAAGTGTAAACCAGTCCTTGATTATAGCTGCATTTAAAAACTTAAAGTCAAAAAAGGCCAACAAGAAGTTATCAGAGATTCAGTCTATAAATACCTATTTCATCACAACAAATCAATCACAAGACAAAGTAGCATAGCAATTGATTGATCGAAAAGCTACAATAACAGCAAGGATGTCAACAGAGTGTATAAGAGGTTTTAGAGCTAAGCATGCATGCTGGTTACATTATATGGATGCATATATATATATATATGGTAGTCTAATACAAGTTGTTTTTGTACAGGTAAGAGTTCATGGCCAGAGTTGGTTAGGGTGCAGGGAGAGACTGCTGTAGCAACCATTGAGAGGGAGAATCCTTTGGTCAATGCTGTGATTGTATTAGAAGGATCATTTGTTACCCTTGAAATCCGTTGTGATAGGGTTCGCGTGTGGGTTAACGAGAATGGCAACGTTACCAGGGTCCCTTTCATTGGTTAGGATTCGAATTCTATTATTATTGCTGAAGGGGTGCCCATTGAAATAAAAAAAAAAATGGAGTTCATATTCTCCATTCATTGTACTAAACTAAACACTAATAAGAGTGGCTTAACAATATAGCACATAGTTTTATTGTTCCTTCTTCGATAAACATCTCTCTCTCTCAATTTTGTGATGTTCATTGTACTTCAGAACTTAAGTTATACCTGTATATTGTAGCATGTTGTGAATTTAAACATAATAGACCTAATGTTTTGTAATTCAAAACCGTTGGACAAATCAAAAATAAAGTTGAATTATGGATCGTTGGTTCAATTGTCGGATCAATCATATTAGAACCGTAACTTTATAATTACGTCATAAATATATTATTATTAATAATAATTTATAAAATTATTTAAAATATGAAAATAATTTCAATATAATATATAAAATAAATTATACATGAAAATGAAAACAAACTCTTTATAAGATAATTTTTACAGATAAAAAAAATTAAAATCAAAATTAAGAATACATTAAGAATTGCGATTATATTCCACATAGGAGACCGAAGGAGTATACATGATGATTTAAACAATTAACTAGTTATGACTTTCTAACAAGATATAAAGTATAAAAAAGTGAATACATATGGTGTGACAAAGAAGTATTAGGAATTTTTTAAAAAAATTTCAAATTAAATCAGGTCAAAACTACCCTCATTTAATTATTTGATTTTTAAGAAAATTAATTTTTTTCTGGTTTAATTTTGTTCAGATTTGAAGTATTTTTTACAATTAAATATAAATTAATATACTATTAAAAATATAGTTATCAAATAATAAAATATTTAAATTCAATTGATCTGTATTGAGTTGAATCAATTCTAACATTTTCTAAATAACCCTTAATTCTTAAAAGTTTTCAAGTTTATTCACCGGTGAAAAAGATTAATGCGATCCATGAGACCCACCTCGGAAGTTCAAAACTGCGGTTATAGAAGTACAATTTAAAAGTCAATTATGTACAACTTCAGTAGCCCCACGTCGGTTAAAAAACGAGGAACTGAAGAATTGACTGCCTATAAAAAGTAACTGTAGAAAAGTAAAAGTTTGTTGAACGCTGCCATCAGTAAAACAAGAATGTACCATTTCTCCCGCCGTTCAGCGACTTGACTTTTGATTGATTCATGATTCATAATCTATTGGCTTGTATATTTAATGATATGGTGAATTCAAAATTGAAACAAACTATTTGTGCTCTTTTCAGCTTAGTACCCAAGGATGTTAATTATCTCTTCTCAACTCTTTCAATTTACTCTCAAAACGTCACAAAAAGCTCTCGTTCTTGCAACACACTATTTGTGTATTTGCCCCCCACCTTGTCACAAACACACACACACACACATATATATATATGACACATTTTATTTTTATTTAATTTATAATTTCTGTTAAAATTAAAAATAAAAAGGTCAGATAGTAATGTGTTTTACATGCATCTTATAAAGTCGTTGAATTTCAAATTATATTATGAATTTTTAGTTTTTAAATTGAGTCTATATTAAATTGATTATCTTTATTATTTTTTTTATTTAAACTACAAGTTCTAATTTTTTAATCAAAATAATAATATTCTAATTCTGTATTCGTGCTTCAAGAATTTCACGTTTTCGTGCTTCAAGAATTTCTAATCAAAATAATATTATAATTTTCAAATTGTTGGTTTTCGTGCTTCAAGATGTAATGTAATATAAACAGACTAAAATGTATCTGTGCATTGCATGGGGCATACCCTAAGTATATACAGAAGGACAAAGGTCAAAACAAAAGCCAACTAACTTGACAGAGCAAGACTCTGCACCAGTAGACAAAACAGAGCCTAAAACAAAAAACAAACTGCAGAGGCCAGCTCTCAACTACGATCCATTGCTAAATATATTTTGAGGCAAGTTCCAGCAATGACTCGGAAGACAATTCTCATTTGAAGTTTCAACTTTAGAACAAGCTTTAATTCTAATAGCTTGACAGATGCATGATATGATAAACCTGGCTGCCTATGCCAGAATCTAACATTTCTGTCCTTCCAATTGAAATATGCAGAAGTAACTAAGGCTAATCTTCCGATATTAGATATAAAGGACGATCCATTTATGAAAAGAAGAGGCAGCAGCAGTGATTAGAGCAAGAACTCAAAACTCAAGGCCGCTATTGTAGAAGAAGGAAATACCAGTGATCATGAATTTCCATTGCAACAAGGTTTTTTTTCATTTTGATGGCATTATGGCAGTGTGACTGAGGTGCCTAAAATTATTTGGCAAAGCATGTCATTTTGGATTTCTATTTCGCCACTTTTTCTGGCTTTTAGCAGCAGTTTCTATTTCCCAGTGCTGCGAAAAACAGTTTTTCTTCTAGTGGCGGTCATGTTTGAACCACGAGTTACGGCAAAGAGCCAAAGATTGACTTTACCTCGCAAGATTTGAACCAGAGACAATCTCAATATCTCATGTAGAGTTGTTGGATGTTTCTAATAATTTTGTGTGTTTGATTACTTATGTATTAATCTCTTTTCACTTTTGGTAAGTATTGATATATTAATCTAAGTCTAATGACTTTAATGTTTACTTTTAAAGTATAGACATTGGAAAAATTATTCAAGACTTTGTTTATAGTATAAATGAAAGATGATCAAACATGGAGATTTTAGCATTCCATGCCTCAAAAAGACATTATAAGTCAAGCTATACATAAAGGGTTTACTTTTTTAATCTCATTTTCTCACTTCTAAACATAATTAGTGGGATCCATTATAATAAATGTATATGAACTTTATTACCTTGTGTATGAGAAAAACCATTATGCAAAACATTTTCAAATATTATATATGTGATATTATATTATATTATATATAATATGACCATATCATGCATACCAATTACCAAATGATTTATGCCTTAGGTAGAAAATTCCAGTGTTCATATGTATCACTTTTATTAGATATATGAAAGATTGAGGATAACGTGAAGTTTTAACTAACCTAATCCTCTTAATGATTATAAAGCTTGGCCATAAAATGATAAAAATATAATATTTATATAACTATATATCTTGAACACTTAGTTAATTCACTTAAATTTACAATTCTTATCTGATTAATTTGTTTAGTTAATTAGAGAAAAATTCTAAGACTAGCCTCCGATATTATGAGCGGCTGGATGTAGAGAACCTAAGAGTCAAATTATTAAAATTTTACTGACTTTCAATGTTATTAGGGAAGCCTTAGTTTGTGGCAGTCGTGTTTTTCTTTGCAGGACGAGCATGTTTTGATGTTATTTGAAGCGTAAACCATCCTTCCTTCATGGTAGCAGCCAGTGAAAGTCAAAAAAGGCCATCCACAAGTTATAGAGTTTCAGTCTATAAATACCTTTCTCATCACTACAAGCCAATCACAACTCACAAGACAAAGTAGCATACAGATCGATAGAGAGGCTAGCATAACTCTAAGGATGTCGATAGAGTGTCAAGGTAAAGAAGAGGTTTTAGAGCTTGCATGCTGGTTTTCTTATATGGATATGGATAGTATATATAGTCTAATGTGTGTGTATATGATTTTTATATTATTGAAAGTTTCAAAATTTGTTTTGACTTCTTCCTGATTTTTTATTTTTGTTGCTGATTTTATGATATGTTAGTTGTTGACTTGTTATTTATTTTATTGCTGATTTTTTGCTACATGTGATTGATTTTGTGGGATATTTTGTTGGTGGAAGATATACAGAATGCCTATAAATAAAGGTTTATGTATTCTTCCATAACACAACAACAAGAGTTGTTATTCTCTTTAATCCAATCTCTTCTATCCAACCTTTACGTATTTTTTATATTATCTTTGTGTGGGTAACTTTGATTCTAGACGGTTCATCTCATTCTCCCAGTGGGCGTGGACTCTGAGGAAATTAGCTGTGAGCAAAACCTGGTTTGTATCTTGGAGCTGTTTGTGACCATTGGAACCTTCACGTAGGGAGGCATAACAGCTTTAGGGCAGTGATTACACGCCTCACAGGCCAGCTCACTCCAAACTTATTTTTCCTGTCATTGATGCATGTTAATTTAATTGTTTTATTTTATATGCATGAAATTTAGTTATTCTGTAATTTTATTCCATTGCAATTCTTTTAATTTAAAACTCTTGAATGCGGTAATTAAATTTGATCTAACAATCTAAAGCTGTTGTTTGTTTTATAAAAGAATTACAAATTAATTAAAATACTAATTCATGCTTACATAATATCTGTAAGTAGAATCATGCATATATTATTTACATATATATATATATATATAAACCTTACATATATATATATGTATATATAGATAAATCGTGCACATATGCCAGAGTTATCATAAGAACTGTTTCTGGAATTTAGTCTATGGCCCTTGTGTATTAGTTCTTTAGCTGCACTTTCTTAAAGTAATAGCAGAACTTGGGTCATGGTTTCTTTCCATCATAACTAATTAGATTTATGCTGGTGAGCGGTTGACCTAGTGATAGCCAGGTTCATTGTTTCATCACATTTAGTAGTCTTTGATTTGACATTTTATTGTTGTACATTGTGGACATCAGTTTAAAATAAAATCTATTTGATTTAGTATACTGTTGTAATTAGATACATCAGTGTAAGACTGAAGTAATTAATAGTATTAATAGTGTTGTAACGGTTTATCAAATACAACTATATACATTTTAGTGGCTGAATTTGTGAAGGCAGCAAAGTGGATGATTTTCTGTTTATCATTGATACATTTGTTTTTTGTTTTTTTTAATCAATATCTCGGGTTTAGATCACTTATTTGGAGTCTTCTTTTTATTACTATGTATTTGTTGATTTGAATTTTATCTGATTGGTTAACCTAAGCATCGTTGATGGAGCCAAAAGAAGCCCGACAACATGATTAAGACCACCCATTTGGATATTTCATTTAGTTTGTTGATTTGTTCATTAGCCGTTGATTGAGCAATTGAAACTCTTTCAGATGATATTATATATTGGAAGATAGACCCAGTATCATGTTTTTGCGAACGAAAGATTATATTTCACAATAATTTAATAAATTGAGTGATTTTGTGAAAAGCATTAACAAAATGAAATTGGCAGCCCCACGTTATTTAAATAAAATATATAATTATATACATGCATGTATAATTATATTTGATGTATAAATTTGATATATCTTTCTATTAACCATTCAAATTTATCACATTATATCTAATAACTTAATTTTGCTATATAAAATAAAATTTAAAATAAAATAATATAATATAAAAAAAAATGATAACAGTTTTGATAAGAGGTGGGATACCAAAATATTATAATATATATCTATTTTATAAAATCCCTGATAATTAGGAGAACATTTGGTGAATTACATACATAATTTACTCCTACAAAATAGCTTCTAAAAATAGTAACAAATCCTAATAAAATATTAAATTGTGGGATTAAGTTGTTATTATTTACAAGTCAAATACATATTTTTTCTCTTTTGTAGGAGTTGTTGAGATATTCTTAATTAATGGGATTTGGGAAAGTGAAATTCATTTTACTGTTATTAACTATTTGGATTTAGTTTTTTAAGTCATTAATTCAGTTAGACACTTTGTGTTCCCCAATAAATATCTATCAATATACGAAACATTATTAAACGTATAGGAGCTTGCATGTTGAGCTTAATGGTTGAATATGAGATAAGTTCTATGAGGGTAGATCATAACAAGGGTTACAAAATTTTTATGATTCAGCACTTCCTTGTTTTGAGTTTTATTAAGAACAAAAATCATATAAAGAAAATTGAATGGGTGAGAATCTATGTTGTGTAATATAAGCATGATCACCGTGATTATTTTGAAAAGTAGGACAAAAGGTGTGAAATTATCTTTAGTTCATACTTTCATAGTTATACTATTAGTCACTCCTCCTACAAGTAATAATCATATGTAAACTAGGTATGAACGGCTCATATGGTGCAACCCCAAAGCCATATCTATTGTGAGCTAATTAAACTAAGTTATATTTTTAGTAAAATTTTTAAAGTTGAGTCATGGTAGTGGTAGGATTTAATTTATTTTAATCCTAGTGAGACTACGAATTCTTGTCCTAATGAAACTGGTATTATAATTTAATTAGAGTTAAAAGTCCTAATACAATTAGAGTTAGGTTTTATATAATTTATATATGTGCGGATGTAAGGGGCGTGCTGTATTGAGTGTCGCAAGCCAGAGCCGTGAATTTGTTTCTGCTCTAAGAAAACCAAAGTCAAATTGTGTGGTTGTGTAGCCAACGTACTTTATTGTTTCAAGAGTATTATATTTGTTTTTGTCTTTAACATTATCAATATAATTGAACCTTTTGCTCCCATTGAAAATAGTACGTACAGTGTGATTATATGTATTGCATCAATATTATCTTGTTTTGTTTTGGATTTAACATCTATTTAAAAAATTTATATATTTATATATATTTAAAAATAATAATAATGATGGTGGGATAATTTACTTGTCTAATACTGTGTATGCAACCAGAATATTATCTTTATCTTTTCAAGCTTAACTTGTCAATTTAAAAATTCACCATGTGAATATTTTGATAAGAGAGGCATAAATTTAAAATTATTTGGTAGAGTTTCTTTTGTTCAACATAGAATTAAATAATATACACAGACATTAAAATTTATGTAGAGAAACTTAAAATACTTGTGGCTAAAGAACAAGAATGTAAGATGTATAAGTAAATTAAATATTATGTGATCTTAAAATAATAGCTTGAGAAATATTTAAATACTTGAAAGTAATATATGATTTTGAATAAATATTTGGAGGAAAATAATTGATGTGATTATTATTTTTGAGTAATACATGTTTTGGGAAACTACAAAAAGAAAAACTATACATATTTTTATGAGGAAGTGAAAGTGTATTAAAAATAAAATTAAAAATTTTAAAATAGTGGTTCCTAATAAATTGAAGAGTACTAGTCATATTTATATTAAATTAAAGTAGTTCCTAGTAGCTAATAGACTATTGGCTACAACTTATATTTTTGGTTCCTTATAGTCAAGAGACTATTGACCACAATGAAATTAAGATATGAATCATTAAATAGTGGGGCAAAATATCTATTAAAATATTCTCAAATAATTTACAATAGTTGTTCCTAGTAAATACAAGACTACTAGCCACATGAGTGGTTGTTCGTATTACTAAGAATACTAACCACTATTAAGCATATAGTTTCTAGTAGTAGGTTACTGGTCACATGAGATATAATTCCTAGTTGTAAGGCTATTAGCTGTTAGTATGAATAGTTTTGCTAGCTGGATGCTGCACGAAATTTATTTAATGATTCCAAAATACTTTAATGTAGCCTATTGGACTATAGTTATATGATAAGTCCTTAAATCAATTGTAAAGAAAAATTATGGACCAATTTCATTTAAATAGGTTCATATTGCCTCGATTAAAATAAATTGACATATTTACATAATGAGCCCATATGAGAAATGGATCATATTTACTTGATGGATCCATATAATTATTGTCCCGATAAATTAAACAAAATAAATATTTGTTGATCAATAATTGACCCGAGGGGTCTAACTAGGAGTGTAGTCCTAGATTTGTCGAGGGGAATGGGCTTAAGCTCACAAGGAAGTCACCTAGGAAAGTAACCCAAACTCTGTGATTGGGGACCCCATGAAGGAGGTTCAATGGGTAGTAACAATTCATATTGCGTGACTTATATATCCAGCACTTTAAAGAAGGAGCCGCTTAATAAAATGCTCCTGCTCATCCCTATGACAGTGTGTTGTGTTATGTGACATTTAGGAAGGGTTTACCCTGAATGAGCTCAAGGCATGAACACTCTTGCGAGGTACAGGTCACATGTACCCTTGGAGGACTTATCTAAGTGAGAGCTGTCGTGAGGCCGCGACTATGAGAACTGAGCTATTCTCTAGAAACTCTCATGAAAATCAAGATCAAGTGCATGGCCTTTAATAGCACTAACCCGCGAACCATGTCTAATACCAGTATTGTGTGTGTTACTTGTTGAACTCTGATTTAAAGGGTCTAGTTCAAGACTTAGTTTACTATGATCCTTCAGAAAGAGACTGTCAACACTAAGTGAGGTTCAAGTCCGGAAGACACCTACACCTATTACACAGTACAATAGTTGCCCAAACTTTCTTATACATATATATGTAAATAATATATATGTTTTATGAGTTTTATAAATTTTGAAACTTCTGGGGGATTGTTATATTTTTTATATTATTGAAAGTTTCAAAATTTGTTTTGACTTCTTCCTGATTTTTTATTTTTGTTGCTGATTTTATGATATGTTAGTTGTTGACTTGTTATTTATTTTATTGCTGATTTTTTGCTACATGTGATTGATTTTGTGGGATATTTTGTTGGTGGAAGATATACAGAATGCCTATAAATAGAGGCTTATATATTCTTCCACAACACAACAACAAGAGTTGTTATTCTCTTTAATCCAATCACTTTTATCCAACATTTACGTATTTTTTATATTATCTTTGTGTAGGCAACTTTGATTCTAGACGGTTCATCTCATTCTCCCAGTGGGCGTGGACTCTGAGGAGATTAGCTGTGAGCAAAACCTGGGTTGTATCTTGGAGCTGTCTGTGACCATTGGAACCTTCACGTAGGGAGGCACAACAGCTTTAGGGCAGTGATTACACGCCTCACAGGCCAGCTCACTCCAAACTTATTTTTCCTATCATTGACACATGTTAATTTAATTATTTTATTTTATATGCATGAAATTTAGTTATTCTGTAATTTTATTCCATTGCAATTCTTTTAATTTAAAACTCTTGAATGCGGTAATTAAATTTGATCTAACATATATGTGCAGGTAAGAGTTCATGGCCGGAGCTGGTTGGGGTGCAGGGAGAGACAGCTACAGCAACCATTGAGAGGGAGAATCCTCTGGTCACTGCTTTGATTGTGTTAGAAGGATCACCTGTCACTCCAGATTTCCGTTGTGATAGGGTCCGCGTTTATGTTAACGAGAATGGCATTGTTACTCTTGTCCCTGCAATTGGGTAGGGCATGGAGTAGGCGTCCTAAACTTCTTATTATTACTATGTTATTGTTTCTGGAAGCAAGCCTCATGAAAATAAAAATGGAGATTATGTTACTCCATATGTTGTTGTTCCAAAACTATAAATAAGAGTGGCTTATTACATTCAAGATAACGTTTCTTTTTTTCTTTTTTATTATAATCTCTCTCTCTCTCTCTCTCTCTCTCTCATGCTGTTTAACACATTTTAAAATATATATGTTTTAACTTTTGACACAATTCTAACACCACACGAATTGACACTATATCTATGATTGGCTCAAGTCATTTTTTTTTACGACAGCCCATCTTAAGATAAGTAAAAAAATGATTTGAAAATTACATTACCTGGACATTGCCTGTTGTCAGCCAAACAGGCCCTTTCTGTATAACCTACATCTTTGAATGGGCCATAACCGTAACTAAGCTAACCGGTTGATTGTGCCTTATCCTGTTATCGTTTGGCTCCAACTAGGTTAGCATTGTCAATGTCAGAAGGAAGTTTCGCTTACATGGCATGGGCTCAGTGGTATTTCCATAAATATGTAGAATATGGACTTGATGGGATCATTGTAACTTGGAAAATTATGGGAGCTTTGAAGATATCATAAAGAAATAGTCGTTCTCTCTCTTGCATCAGGCCTTTTTCGCCTAAAAAGAACACAGCCGTGAGGGCTCTTAAGCCCAAAGTGGACAATGTGGTGCACGCGGAGCCTTCTATGTGCCAGGATGAAAAAGTGCATAATCAGTTTGGCGCCGTCTGTGGGAATGCTTGGGCCACGTGCCTCGTTCTTGTGCTCTATCAGTCCCGACTAGGGAGAGTAGCTATTGTGCCACTTTGAGTCCCACATCAAATAGGAGTCGTGCACTAGCGTCGCTTATAAGCCCCAGTCGTCCTCTCCCTTGCATCAGGCCTTTTTCGCTTTGGAAAAACAAAGTCGTGAGGGCTCTTAAGCCCAAAGCGGACAATATGGTGCACTTTTTCGTCCTGGCACATAGTAGGCTCCCTAGCACAATATTGTCCGCTTTGGCTTCCCATAGGTCTTACGGTTCATACGGCTTTGTTCTTTTGGGGAGGAAAAGGCCTTATAGGTGAGAAGATGTGCCGTCTTAGCTCAGCCGTACAATATTGTCCGCTTTGCCCCGTGCGGGTGGGTGCACAGATTTATTCTTGTGAGCGAGGAAGCTGTTGTGAGAAGGCCTTGTGCAAGGAAGAGAGCAGCCTAGGGCTTATAAGCGACACCATTTCTCGACTCCTATTCGATATGGGACTTAAAGTGGCATAACAGCTACTCCCCCCCAGTCAGGACTAGTGGAGCACAGGAACGAGGCACGTGGCCCAAGCGTTCCCACAGACGGCGCCAAACTGATGCTGCATTTTTTCACCCTAGCACACCGTAGGCTTCCTAACACAATATTGTCCGCTTTGGCTGCCCGTAGGTCTTACGGTTTGCACGGCTTTGTTCTTCTAGGGAGGAAAAGGCCTTGTGGGTGAGAAGATGTGCCATCTTAGCTCAGCCATACAATATTGTCCCCTTTGCCCCGTGGGGAGTGGGCGCACGGATTTGTTCCTATGAGCGGGGCACATGACCATGCCACTTTGAGGAGGTCTTGTGCAAAGAAGAGAGTAGCCTGGGAAATAAAGGTATGTTTGAATGAGCCATGGTGTTTTCAAAACAGTGTTTTGAAGTTTAAATTAATTTTTTTTTAATATTTAAATATTTGTTTCAACGTTTTTAAAATACTCGTTTCAACTTCTAAACATTTGTTTTTAAAAAGTACTGGTGAAAAGCTTTTTTGAAACTCTCATTTCAAAAATACTGTTTTCTATTTATATAACACATTCAACATTTTTAACAACTCATTCAAATATTTCTTATTTAAACATGTTTTAAATACACTTATCCAAACACTCACAACTTAATTCAAACTGTACTTTTTTTAAATAATAATTTTTCACCACTTATTGGAACAAGCACCACAAATAAATGCTACTGATGGTGCCTGAAGCAACCCACGAGTGGGTCTGGCTCTCAGTTATATGAGTTGGGTGCGTTAATTACGTTAATTCATAGTAACGTGCATACAGATGATGATGAGTCAAGTTGGCAAAATGGAAAGATTTATTGGGTTGAAAATAGATCGGTTTAAAAATAGTTTGAATTCAAATTTTACCTGTACAGATCGGTTTAAAAATAGTTTGAATTCAAATGTTACCTGTACAGATCGGTTTAAAAATAGTTTGAATTCAAATTTGACTGTAATTAAACAGGTTGAATACAAGACAAGTTACATATGGGATTAATAAGCCGGATTAACCCGGATCCAACCTATTACTTTTACAATAAATAATTTAAATAAATACTTTTGCAGATCTGATTCAAACACTTCCCTATTGAATTTACCCATTAACTCATTTTTCAGCAGTGTCTCATAAGTCATAAACACATTACAAGCAGCTAAAAAATTTCAGTTTCCAGGATTATACTAGTATGGTTCCAAAGCCCTGTTTTTTAGGTGAAAAAAAAAAGTTGAATTAAAAAAAAAAAAAAAACTGAAGCTAAAAGGCCCAAGGTTAATTGTCTACAAGAAGAAATTCTTATGAGGACTAACACAGGTGTATTAGCAAAATAAACTCATTCAGGAGTTTCGTCAAACATCTATGTTTCAACAGAAAAAAAAACAAGTATCAACAAAGGCAATATTGCTACATATTTGCATCACACACAAGCATCAATCAAATACAATGTTATTACATATTTACGCACAAGCTCGACGATATGCTAATCAATAACTGTGTTTTAATTAAAACCCATTTCAAAGCGTAATCAAATTTTG
This sequence comes from Nyssa sinensis, assembly GCA_008638375.1. Lineage (NCBI taxonomy): Eukaryota > Viridiplantae > Streptophyta > Magnoliopsida > Cornales > Nyssaceae > Nyssa > Nyssa sinensis. The sequence goes on from CM018045.1 coordinate 5,829,027, forward strand.
TGGCTCTAGCAAGGAAAATATTCGCTTCAAAGAGGGTTCACTATACATCGTTGATGGGTTACTAGTCCTTCATAAAAGTAACCACTAATCAACGAGTTCTAACTGTTTACATTCATACGAGTAGAAGTAAAAACCAGAACCATTGTGTATCTTTGTAATTGGTCGAGGATTGAACCAGATCCTCCATCAATTTCGATGACTCCGGTACAAGATCCCCAGAGAATTGAGAGAGTTGGCGAGAGTTCTGAGTGAATAAATCCGACTCAGACTGAGAATAATTTGAATGGTTGAATTCTTGAAGAAGTGATGCAACGCTGGGATTGAATTGGGGAAGGGAAGAAGCGATGCGGCTGCTGCGGGAAGAGTAGTGAACGACTTTGTTGTTTGGAGGGTATATAAACGGGCTAATGAGGTTTGTGTTTTAAATATTTAAATGGCTATACTCTTATCTTATGCAACCCGCCTCAACCCGCTTATTAAGTAGGTGTTTTTCCATCAACCCGTTTCTGACCTGCATTCTAAATTTTACTAACCCGAATCCGTCTCAAAATGCTTGGTGACGTGGGTTAAGCATAGCCTAAGTTAGGTTTGTAAACAAATCATATTAGCGGTGATTTGAATTTTATTTGTTAAAAAAAATTATTGAATCGAATTTTTTGACATATCTATAAATTCTTAATGTATAATAATACTAATATATATTATGTTATAATATGTAAAATTTAAAATATATAAATTCAAGTCAACATAACTTAATAAATTCTTATATAATTTAATATTTAACATATTATAAAAAAAAATAAAACTACATATTAATTAATAATATATAAAATTAATATATATGTTATATATAATCAAATCGTATCATTAACAGATCGAAATTGCTTAATCTATATCCGATTTATTTAACTAAAAAAATTATCAAATTTAGATCGGATCAAATTTTTTGTAACATATTTGAATAAATAAATTGAATTCGGATCAAAATCTGATCTATTGGCAGCCCTAGGCTCAGTATTACGTATTGTTTTGCCATGGGTTTTGCATGACTAAGTCCCTCATGAACTGAGTTTTGTCATAGGCTCAGTATTACGTGTGAGCAGAGATGCATTAAGATTTATAAGGGATGATTTTACATAGGGGTGTCAATTCATGTTTGGGTTATATCAAGACATATATATTTACTAATATGTGTTAACTTTAAATCGACACTACTAATTAATCGTGTCAAATTTTAAAATTTAAACATAACTCATTTATTAAATAAGTTACACGTGCTGACACAATTAAGCCGTTTATTATTGTTTCTAATCTTTTATATGAAAAAGACACATGTTTTTTTATATGTGTATATAATTTTTAAGTTTTGTAAATTTCAGAGATGGGAAAAAATAAGGGAAAAACTTCTTTTATAAGCAAAAAGTATTCAGTCTTTGATAAACCTTAGATGTGAGACAAATTCCCTTTTAAGTCATGATAATATTTTATAGTTAAACGTGTTAAATCGTATTAAATGAATTAACATTATTAAAACTCAAACATGACCTATTTAATAATTGTGTTATACATGTCAATCTGTTTATGACCCAAATCTAATTTATACTCAATCCAAATACATTAACTCCATATCATGTCATATTAAAAATTGATACCCTAATTTCACATAAGTGTAAGGTTTTTACTAAAATGAGCTAACATATCCCATTTATTTATGTGTGTGAAAAGTTGAATTAATTAGAGTGCCTGGTCTTAATAGAGTAGACCAAGTTAGCCCAAGTTGATTAATTGTAATCAAATGCATATTGGACTTGATGTATCTTGGGTAGGTATTATCACGTAAAATATTATTACATATTTTACGTATATGTGTGAACTCTTACATTATTAATTTTTTATAAGTTAGGACTGCCCTCTAATTTTAGATATAGAGAGTGGCCCTATTCTCCCTCAACTTGTTACAGTTTTTCCATTAAGCTTAGCAAAATCAGAGAAAAGAGTAAAAGATCTATCATCATCTCAGTTTCATAAATACATATTATTTATGAATTCGACCAAAAGTGCATGCACAGCATGGTGAGTTTGTGGGGGCGAGTACATAACAGGCAACATAAGTAACATTGGGCCAAGACAAGTCAGAGATGCCTCCTAGCATCACGTTTATCTGGTCTAACCAAGACAATTGAAATTGTGACTATTCGTAATTCATTGAGAAGGGAGTTGTTAATATTTGATCCTAGTCATTCACGATATATATGTGTGTGTGCGCGTTCATACATGTCAAAACATGGGATCATGCATGCCCCGTAAAGTAGCGACCGCACAAGTTGACTCACGAAAACCTCCGATTACTAGTCATAGCACGGACTACATGTGTCCTCAATTTATAATGTCTTTGCTTGCTTGCTCTCTTTTTTCAATGCCGAATGACTTGACCAAGTTTAAGTTGTTTTAAATTACTCATGTCCCATATTTTTAATTAAAAAAATAATATTAATGTCTTACTGTTTGATAACACCAGTAATTACTTAATGTTCAAGGATAGAGTCAAGAAGTGGTTAACATAGATTGTAGCCCTTCCTAAAATTTGATTAAAAAAATTTTACTAATAAAATTCTGGCATTTTTTAAATTAACCCATTCCAAAATTTTACCTTAACTCAATTTGTATCTTTCATTTCTTACTTTTTATTCCAAAATTTCAACCCAGTCAAAGTTTTTTATCTTAATTCTCGCATTTCTCTCTCAAAACTTTGGCCCAACTCAAAAAAATTTATTAAAATTTTCTCCGAAAATTTTTTAACCACCCCAAAAAAAAAATTTCGGCTCCGCCCTTGTTATCTTAAATGTTTATTTAGAAAGACATTTTTTTCTTAAAAGGTATGTCACAAACACTTAAAAGATTTGAACCTTAGTATTTATTTATATTGTAGTTTAGTAAATTGCTACCACTAAGTCATCTTAAACTTTTAGGTAATGTTTTAATGTTCTACAATTAAATATATATATATATATATAAATAACTTATAAACAAATTGTTGAATCAATTGACCCCACAATTGAACTAGCAAACCGTTGCTCTCATGTGTTAGTATTGGATTCAATTTTGATAACTATGATTAAAAATATTTAATGAAATGTAGTTTAAAATCCAATATAATTTTTTTAGAAGTTTAAATTTTGTCATACAAATTTAAAATTCAATTAATTTACTTTTGGCGGTGGAGCAATGATTCTTGATTTTAGCATGCCAACTACCTAAACATTCATATGAAGTAAGGAAACCATAACATAAATATGTTGAGTGGGCTTAGAGCGGCCTACAATGGAAAGACGGGCGCAATGTGAGTCATCAAAATGACTTTTTGGGCTGAAAAAGCCCATTTTAAAAACCTCGCCAAACAAACACCGCCGCATGTGCTACGTGTGCATGTTTGACTATTTTAAAATGAGCATTGAAGTCAACGTTTATCCAAAGGAATTGTCCTCAAAACAAGCGGCCGCGGGGTGTTCCCATTTCTGTTGTTTGATCAAAGCATCACATACAAAAACTCATGGGGCTGACAAATTGAAGTGTGAAATAATGTAATTTCAATAATGAAATAATGTAAAATTTGAGGGTAGATTTGTAAATTCATAATAAATTTTAAAATTATATTTCAATTTAACACATTCACTATTCAGTAATAAATAAAGTCTCTCATTTTTAAGTAATAACTGATGTTGTGCTATTAAATGCACTTATTATAAAAAATTAAAATATTAAAAGAGATTCAATTTTAAATACTTAATTGAAATATTTTGATGCAGCTAAGTGTACTTTTTGTCATCTTGGTGTTCATGACCAAATTTCAATTTTAAAGCAAAAACCCAAGTTTAATAATTAAATTTCATGTTCAAAAATGGGATTTTAAGTAGTCTTATGATTACATATTTTTAGGCCTGTTACAATTTTCTTCTTCATATTTAATTTCTATTAAACAAGACCACAGTACCAGTAGGACATGGGAGCCACCTCAGTGCGACATCCATTTTTTTATTTGAATTGTATATTTACTTATACTTTTTTTTTTAAATTTCAAATATATTTCTTTTGTTTTTATTTCCCATGAGATGTCATGAAATTGATGGGAATTTGTTGAAATGTGAAAAACACGTACACCTGGACGGACAAGATCCGGTCATTACCAGCTGTGGTACAAAAACTAAGCAAACCAGACCGAAAAATCAGTTAATGTAACATTTTTAATTAGAACAATTTCAAACTGCCTGAAAAAAGTACTGTTTGGCATTCAAAGGTGTCCGTGTGTTTGATTTTAGAATATAGACCGTCGTGATTCAAACTTCAGACCGGCACCAAGTCAACACCCACAATCCTTGTAGGCCAAGTCAAAAAACACCCATTACCATTTGAAGTTGAACAAACAAGTCACAAGACATGCCTATATATATATATATATCTATATATATTCATACACACACATATATCATATTTATCTCCAACATTTTCATTCCCACCCAATACCTCTTTCGGCCTCCAATTCTCTCTTCCTCACACACAAAAGAGAAGTTCCATACAAGAACTGAAAGAGAGTCATTTGAAGTTCTCGTAGAAATGGTTTTCCATAACAGTCTATTCAGAAATCTATTCATTCTGTCCATTTTGTTCAGTTCAATTACTTTACAACTTGCAACTGCCATGAGGCCTTTGGACGGAGAAGAGTGGTTAAAGAGACCACTTCCACTGCTGGAGTCTCTACCGAGGGGTCCCGGTGCCACCATCTGGCAGCTCTCCTTGCTCTAACATCCCGGGCGGTTCCGGCACCTGCTCGTTGAATGGAATGAACTTTGCTGGCCGCGTCGTTCATTCACCACCAGTCTATACTGGTGCTGTTATTAAGTTTGAAACGGCTTCTGTGGGAATTGACGGCAACAAACACGATCCAAGCTCTTGATCTTGTTTGACAATAAAGATTAATTGATACCTTGTGTATCATCTTAAAAATCGAAAAGGAATACTACAATTTTCACTTTCTTTTATTTTTTCACTTGGGTTCTTTTATTTTTCTTACTTGGGACAACCATAAAAAGTTTCACGGTTAGGTTAACCCGTGTAAATGATGTAATATATAGATCATTTAAATCAATTTACTACTATTACTATGAAGGGTTTCTCTCTCTCTCTCTCTCTCTCTCTCTCTCTCTCGCTATATATATATATATATATATATATAAATAGCTCCTCTATATTCAGAATTCCACCAACCATAGATACATGCAATGAAACTTGCACATATTGTGGTTTTCTAGTACGTCTATTTGTTTTACATGGCATCAAATGTCAATATTTCTGTTGGCTATGATATCATTTCATGAAAGATCAAACCCAAGAGCTTAGGAAAAATATAGTAATGGTTATTTTTGGAGATGCTTGGTTCACTAAATAATTCAGAACTTGTTGGGTAGACTGCTGATTCACATTAAATATAGGCTGGGAAAAGATGATCTTTTACTAACTGAAGAAAGCTATTTGTTGTTAAACTTGGATGACTGATTCTTGTTCATTCACTCCAGATTAATAGAAATTTTGAAAGCGATTGATCATAAATGCAATGTTAAATGAACCAATTATCGTGACTTGGAGTAACACTCTTGATCACTATTATTCTCGGTAATGAATTCTTGTATAACACACTATCATTGACAATTACAAGATTATGATCCAGTCATTTTTGGTTGCCACGTGTTAGAACTTAGAAGCTTATAAAACATATACCATTTCTGCGCTCACCATATTAACTAAAGTTCAATTTAATGCCCTCACTTTACAACTTCACCCTATTAAAATTACTTGAGCAATGTTCGATTTTGCTTATGCAGGTAATGGGAAACGTGATTCGAACACGAATCTAATTTTTATGGAGTAATATTTTGCATTAAATTACTATTTTCATACTTCAAATTCACATTCTTATTATTTTATTTTCATACATATATCTATATCTATATCTATATATATATATATATATATTCTAGTCATGGCGGACAAGCAAGGCAAAATAAGTTTAAGAGGCATCATGTGTTATTTTATTAAGTCAACGGTGTTGCAGGTCAAGGGCAACTTTGAAAAGTTGGATTTTATGATTGGAGTTGTTTACCTGGGCTTAGTCAAATATGACCTTCTTTAATATCCAGCATTTTCTCGGTAAAAGCTCCATCCATATAATATGAGGGGAAGACAATATTTTAATGATTCTTTTATACTCATTTTCTTCAATATTCAACATTTTCTTGGAGAACAAAAAAATTCATGCACCTGATATTAGGGGAAGATAATATTTGAAATGCTTCTTTTATATGAAACCAAATATGGATTTCATATTATCTGATTTAACTTATTATGAATATATATATATATATATATATCTTTTAAGATTGAATCTCATTATTCAAGGATTTCAAAAGATATAGGTCACTTCACTCAGTACTCCTATATGATTTACACAATATCACCTTTAATTTAGTTTCCTGTGAAGTTTCATGAGATACCTCTCGTAATATCGTAGACATCTTTAGTGAGATAGTTTTCTGTGCCTACTCAGGAAAAAAAACAGTAAGGGTGTTAGAAGTTTTTTTGGAAAAGCTTAGAATGGGAATTTTTTTTTTTCAAATTGCGAAAAAAAAAATTATTGTAAATTTTTCCCTTCTCAAAGAAGAAAGATGAATTTTCTCAAAAGGGATGGATAGAGGAGTTTTTATTCGAATTAGAAAAATTTTAAAAGTAAAAATATTTATTTATGAAAGAAGACGATGATAGAGGGAAATTTTAGGGAAGATAAATAATAAGTTTCTATTTCTTATCTTATTATTTTAAATTTTCTTAACTATCAAATAACTTTAAATGAGAAAATTTTAATAAGAAAACATCAAAATTTATTAAATAAATGATAAAGAAAAATTTCTTAGCATCCAAAAAAATATTAAAGAAAATATCAAAACTCATCAAATAAATGGCAATGAGAAAAACCTAACCTAAGATATACTTTAAGATTTAAGATGGTTAATGAATTGGGCCAAATTTTCAGATGAGAAAGAAGAGAAAAATGGATAAAGATTGGGTTAGAATCAAAATTTTGAGATAAGTTAATTTAAAAAATTGTCAAAATTTTGCATGATTTTTTTTCAAAGCCCACCCCGGCCCTCTGGTGGTTCTGCCTTTTATAAAAATAGTAATTATAAAGATGCAGAGTTACATTATCTAGCTACTAAGATTTTTCTCTCTTTTCATGAGAAGAAAAAACTTATATATAATATAAAAACTATATATGAGCAGTTAAGTGTGGAAAAGGATGGAGCCAAGGGTGGTTAGGGTGGGTAGTAACTCTCCCTCAAATTTGACAAAAAATAATTTTACTAGTAAAATTTTAGTATTTTGTAAATTAGTCCATCCTAAAATTTTACCATAATCCAATTTTTACCTTTTATTACTCATTTTTTATTCTAAAATTTCAACCCAATTCAAAATTTTTATTTTAATTCTCTCGTTTCTCTTCCAAAATTTTGGCTAAATTTAAAAAATTTCAGTAAAAATTTTTCAAAAAACTTTTAACTCCCCCAAAAAAAGTTCCTGGCTTTGCCCTTGAGTGTGAGATTTTATTTTTCTTTTTTGGTTAAGTAAACTTGAATTGTATTAAGAAGAGAAAAATATAAAGACAGCATTAAAATCAGATGCATCAGGATGACAAATATTATTGTCATACTATCAATTAAGAAACATAAAATGATGTTGAGGTGTTCACATGTGAAGTCCTTTCCCACATCGAAAGACTTGAATCGGAACGAAGCATGATACACATGCTAGCCGAAAACCACACAAATTTTGTTCTGGATTAATGTTTCGGTAGACTTCAACCCTGTGTATCAGGACCTTATTGATTTGGGTTGGGTCAAGTTGGGCTCTAACCTTTATGTATTAAACATGGTTGATAGACTCCTTATATATATATATATATAACAATGTCGGGATAGAGAATTGAACTTACATTAATTATGTGAAGAGCGGACACTTGCATCACTTTGATAGAATTTCCAGTACTTCATATTTAGAAATTGGAAATTGAAAATTAGAAATGATACTCATTGATTGGAATATAAAGAAATTAGTTTGTTTAAAATGTTATGTATCCTTAATTTATATTTTTATTGTGACGGATTATTACATGATATTTTTGGACCGCACATGTTGTGATTTTTAAAAACACTATATAAGAAAGATATAAATTAAAAATCTCTAACATTAGTCAAAATGATTTTGGAAGTAAATGATTTATCAACAAATAATAAACAAACAATCGGCAAACATATGGATTATGGCTATTAGAAAACAAAGGTAAAAAATAAACAAAAAATACAGCATGATATATAATATAATATATGAAAATTCGACTACTCTACTTACCTATAAAAAAAAAAAAATCTAATATATGAAAAGTAATTTCTTGTAAAAATATGGAAAAATTTGAGAGGTAACTCATAATTTAAAACAAATTTATAAAAAAAAAGTAACTGCTAAAAAATTTTCAAAATTTTGGAGCTGTTGTGGCCCCTTAGCCCCATGTGTATCCGCTCCTGCTTTAATAGAAATATTATTCTCAATTTCAAAGGTGTTGTGATCTTGCTCCAAGAGAAAGCCTTAATCCTTGCAGCTTTAGCAACTTGATGGAAGACTTGGTCATTGTTCCTCTGTTTTTGAGTCCATAATCTGGAGTTCTTCGGCATCCAGATGTAGTAATCAGTGGAAGCTATAGCTAATTTGTCTCATGACTCATATTAAAGTGACTTCTATGATAGTTATTGTTAAAATTTATCTCATTTTAGATAAGTGAGAAAATTAGGAATGACTTTTGCTCGTCTTGTACTCATTTTAGATAGGTGGGAAAATTTACCAATTAAGCTTTTGAAAGTCGAATTGATCCAAATATACCTCGAGGCTGAGAGGTTAAGCTTTGTTTACGAGTATGCTGTAGCAGTTTTTTCTTTTTCTTTGTTTTGTTTTTACTTTTTCTGCTTAGTTCATGCATGTCCCAATCTAGCACTATCACTTGGAAAAGTAATGTTGTAATTCTTCTGTCTTTTCCATTTAATACAGCCTCCAACTGCCATTAAAATCCACTAAACATGGCGTAGACACTCAAATCAAACGTAAACATTCATTCAAGTATAAAATAATAATCATTTGAATTTGAATTTGATTGTTTAACCATTAATTATTATCCACTAAACATTGATCATAATAGTGAAATAATAACCGTTTGATTTGATTGAGCATTACAATATTATATTATAATATGAATGAATATAACAGATTTGACCAGCTGTGTGGTCAGCCAAACCTTTCACCAAATGTTGCATGGGTCAACTTGACACCACCATTTCCATTTTCCTTATATATTATCCCAGTTAAACATAACCTTCTCAATTTTAACACGCAATTTTAACTCCAATGATTTTATAAGCTGCCTTTTGACTTTTGTGTCAGTCACCACTATGGAACCATGGATCAACACATTCATGCATGGGCCCCACCCCCTGACCTCATAGACACAATTAATGGAAAAGTTTTCTTTTTTACTTTCCTCCACTTTCTTGACAACCAAACAGCATGATAAGAAAAGGTAGCACATGCATATCAATGTTTTGATGTTTTGAGTTGATAGATTGTTTTACATTAAGCTGTCCGTGGGTCACTTTCCAACACATTTATTTTCACATATTACATGCATGGACATCTGTATCATATAAAAAAAGCTATATATGGTTCACGAAAAATGATTTAAAAACTCAATGGCCAATCAAATAGTTTATTAAGAAATATTGATCTACACCCAATTCACAACCAACAATTCATATAACTCTTTGCCTGCTCCTTATTTGAATCATACAGGAGTTTGGCTTCCAAAAAATTATTGACTGCTATATATATATTTACATATATATATATATATATATATTCCAAAAGAATACATCTGTATATTTACAAATTGAACATACAATTGAAGATACTAAAATAAAATAAAATGTTGCATGCTTCCATATATGTACCTATAACTTGGACTTGGTTCAATGATATTTTTCACCCAGAATTCAGGTTGAGATTCGAAATTGAAACCTTAGTTTCAAGCTTCCAAAATCAAAATATGAGTATGTTCAATTAAAGGTGATGGAGCTTTCATTTCTGATCGGTAGCGACACCAAATGGCGCCGTGAGATGCGGGTAAGCGCTAGCACGAGGCAAAGCATCACCGGCAAAGTTCATTTCCTTGACTAGACAGGGTGGTCCACCACTTCCGGGGATGTTTGTGCACCCAGATGGCCCAGAAGGAGTGACAGGACCCCTTTGAAGGGATTGAAACATATCTCCCCCATACAATATCCTACTAGCTTTGTATGGTTGGAAGCAGAGCAGAACAAGAAGCACTGCCAAGACAATGCTGTGAAGCCTCATGTTGTTGCAAAGGCAAGCAAGATGAGAAAAAACAATAATTAATGTATGTTTTCATGGAGGAGAGCCAGTATTTATATGAAAAATCATGAGAATTTTGTTATTATCTTATTTGTTGAATGATTTTGACTATTGACTACTGGGTTTCTTGCATATAAAAATTCTAAATCCGGAATTGGTCATATGGAAAAGGGGAGAGATCAATTTGAACTAATTGAATCCCATGGTTTCCTCCTTCCTTGCCACCTCATCTATATATATAAGTATTGATTAACCATGTGGGTTAAGGTACTGATTTGGTCTTTTTCAAGGATAAGAGTTTCGATTGTTTGGTATATTGTCCATTGGTTCATACAAGATTTGGTAATTGTGGACTTGTGGGAGTTCTTGTTGAGGAAGTTTCGTAGGAACTGCATTTGCTTGTGCTTTGAATGTTTGTAGTTGATTGCAAGTGTTTGTGTTTGCCAATTCTTTTTTCTTTTAAGGATACATACATATAAATATATAATATATATATATATATATATATATATATATTATATGATAAAGAATTTGAATCGGGGGGGAGATGAAATCACTACATGAGTCATCTCATTACTGATGGCAATATCCTTTTCTAAATGGGACTCTCTCTCTCTCTCTCTCTCTATATATATATATATGTATGTATATATATATATAATATATACGCACATACACATACATATGTACGCGTATAAATGTAAAAGACTGCATCATTATTTATTATGATAACATGCCAAATAGGACACACTTTTCAAAATATGCAAATCTTGTTATAATTAAAAAATGTGCAAGTTTTGAATTTAACATTTATAATTATATACAAGGGCGGTACCCAAAAAAAAAAAAAAAAAAATTAAGGGGGCTGTAATATTTTTGGAGAAAATTATAGTAGAGGATTTTGAGCTTTTGAAGTAAAAAATAAGATAAAGAGAATTGTTTAAAATGTTATGAATGTGGGATTTCTGTGATTTTATTAGTCCGTATAATATATGCATTTACGCATATATTACATGGATCAATAAGATTGTGAGAATCTCACCTCTGTAACTTTTCTTAACAAAATTTTAAAATAAATGATGAGATTAAAATGAATAAAGATTGAGTTTGACCAAAATTTTAAATAAGAAATGATAAATAAAAATTGAATTGGATCAAAATTTTAAATATTATATTAGAAATAATCAAAATTTTAAATATATAAACAAAATTCTAAAATTTGGGAGTGAGTTATAGTACCGCCTAGCCTACTAAAAACTCACCCTTTATTGTATATTGTCAGAAAGTCTTAATACTTTGCAGTCCTAATTGCACCAATGTTGCACGTCTCTTCACGCATGACACCTACTAACATAAGATTACTTTTCATGAAATTTTTTTTTATAATTAGAAAAGGGTGCAACACTTGGGAGTTTCAAAGTCCTGTACATGTGAAGTTGTATTCTAGTCCAATTTTGGAATTTCATTTTTTTATTGGTCGTCGTCCAGTTTTGGAGTAGGAAGCCGTGTTTGATAAAACCGCACAAGCAGGATACTATTTCAAATGATAACTTCACCAATTGAAGCTACCTGAATCCTCATTCATACTGATTACTCAGTGTATGTGCATATATATATTTATTCTTAATCTTCTTAAATTGCCAGATAAAGATAATTATGCCTTATCAAAAGACAGAATGTATAACAAGGGTTGCTTATATATCTAATGGCGATGCATGTCCCAGATCACAATTCCTAAATTTTATCCGATATTCCTGTAGCTTACATAGAAATATCATGTTCCGCATTGCCTGCCTTTGATGAGTGTCACTGCTTCTTCACATACAACATTCGCTGCTCATTCCAGGACAGAGCTCCTTGCAACCATAATGGCCCATGATGTTGCAATTTTTCAGCTCTCCCTAAAGTGCGCATTCAAAGTAGCTAAAATGTGGGTCAGATATGATCAGACTAAAGGTTGCTAACTAAAGGGGCTACCATTTCAAACTTTGATCCCTAATGCTTTCGTGGGGGGGAGGGGGAACACTAATAAAAAATCCACTTCTGAAACAGCTCAAAGCTGGAAACAAATAACGCAGAAATCACTCTTTACAAAATGTTTTCTTATCAAATGGTTACAACCTCACTCCAAATCTAAAACCAACACTTTCCTCGAATATATTATTACAACGGATGATAGCCCTGCAATTTGAGGGCAAGCTCCGTCATACTCAGACTACCCTTTCAATGTCCATTTGAAGGCCGGAATACGGTGTAACCATTGACTCCGCTTGCCAGGTTTGAATATTCTGGTATATGATACGGGTAACCATCGCCCTCCATGTGCCTCATGCTAACAAAGGACAGATCAGAACCAGCCATCTGCCACTGGCTCGGAATAAACCCATCAATCTGCCCATTCACATAAGGCCTTTGGTTTGCATGTGGGGGAATCATATCCCTCACTGAGTCAAAGTGGCCGCCAGAAGAGCCGTAGCCACGTTGGAACCCCTCATCTTGGTAACTTAGTGTTCGCTCAAACGTGCAAGAGCTGGTCGAGGTGCCTTCATCACTTGACATGCCAATATCACCGGGGAAAGTGAAGTGTCGGTTCAGATGGGGAGGCCCATTGCTAAAACTTTTGAAGGCTGGGGTTGCCCTACCTGCCTTCCCAATTCCATGCTCGTCATCTAGCAGGTCATTGATGATATCAAGGTGAGGAAACTCATCTGCTAACACCCCTTGGGTCTGACGTCCTGATGTACATGCTGGAAACTCAGTAGGTGATCTGCTGTGTAAGGATTTGTACAAATCAAGGTTTTGAATGTCGTTAAGCAGGGAAGAAGGATCAGAGTGAACACTTCTACCTGGTATCCCTTTGAGGGCACTCCACCCACTGTGATCCATTTTGTAACACCTCATGATTTACCATACCAAACGAAAAGCTTGGTCTGATTGAATTTGGGTCCACCCTTTCGGAGCTGTGGGGTAAAAATACTGGAGTAGATACCAAGGCAGGCGGCGAGTATGATGATTGTGATGGGTTTACGGCTGAACTTGGAGAAGCTGGTTGAGTGAAACCAGATGAACTTGAAGCAACAGGGTTACCAATTATGGCATTTCGGTAAGACTGGGGTACATAACTATGGGTTGCAGGTGAGAGGTCAGGACCCAACCGGCCGGCTGCACTCACTGAACGTGCTAGTAATGGGGTTGTTTGAACCACGGAAACAACAGGAGCAGTTGGCCTGGGTCCTGGATTCAGAGGAGCACTGAAAGGCCTCGACATGACAGGCACTTGCTGCACTATAGGTTTTTCGGTTGGTTTTGGAATTGCAGTTTTATGAGTATCAGATTTAGATGAGACTGCAATCTCAAATGAACTTATCCATGGGGCTGCTTTATCACTTTGTTCATGGTTGTTTGATGATGGTTTCCTTACTGAAACAGGATCAGTGGTAGGACCAATCTTCAAGTCTGACTTCAGATGGACAGCAGATGCCGGATTTTTAGGGGAACTCCTGGGAGAGGTTGGCACTGCTACTTTCTTTTCTTTGGAAGATCTTTCAATATCAGTTTGGCCTTTGATGCTTAGTTTCCTTTGCAAAGGAACTTCTTCTTCCTCCTATTACATCAAAAAGCAAAAGCTTGTGTCACATGGAATCCAGGCTTTAAACTAAAGTTCATTCAGATTTAGGGGAACAAAGTAACCCTCCTACATAGTAACCAAAACTGTAGGTAAAAAGAACAACTTAAGAAATCAAAAATACTTCAGGAATATGTTGTACCCACTCCAAGGACAAATAAAAAAAATTTCACTTCAGGGAAAAAAATTAGCATATGGAAATGAACACATGCGGCCATAACACACATTCCCCAAAAAAGCCCAACTTTTGGAGGGAGGTGGAGACTTCACAGGCTCTTAAGCACACAACACCCCACTGATGTGGGACAGGTTTTTTTTTTTGGCCCTTTTGGAACATATGGAAATGAACTAAAACAAAGAAAGAGAGGGAAATTTTAAAAAAAAACTAAAGCGAGTGAAAATAAAAAAGAATAGAACAGGAAAAAGAGAATACCTTGATCTAAAAGAAAATGTGTCATACAAATACTAAGGATGAATGATGGATCGGACAATGGGATAAAATATTTTTTCCCATAGATATAACCCAATAACTGCACAACAGGAACAAGGGTAGAAAGAAGCAAAATGAAAGAAAAGGAAGCTATTTGAAGGATCAAATCACTACATTGTGTGCGTAACTAATATTTTGTTAGCTCATTTTATTTTATTTTATCACCTTTTTTTTTTTTTGCAAGATACTGATATGCAAGTTTGTATACTTGCATGCATAGGTACTATTCTTAAACAGACAAAGTTGACAACAGAAATACTGATATGCAAGATACCTTTCTTCAGATTCTTAAACAGGAAATATAGTATACAAAAGAAATCAAAGTAATACCACCTTCTTCTCCACACGCTGCTCGAGCCACTTTATCCGGTCCTGTAAGGAAAGTACAACAGCCTCAGATTCAGATACTGCCGCCTTGCAATTTCCAGATACATCATTTGACTGCAGCGCTACTGTTGCAGGTTCAAATGGCTTACTATGCATTTCATTGATCCCACCAATTGTATCACACGTCACCTTAGCTCGCTGGTTCCTTCCCCTAAAAATTGAAGTGCCAAACCATATGAAATGCCAAATATTCTTGTCCAGCATCATTAAAATAAAAGTAGGGTAAATATTACCTGTTTGGTGATTTTTGGGTTTTCTGGCTTGAAATTGAATCCCCTTTGTAAGGCCCATTCATCACCACTGATGGGACTGAGTCTGTGGAACACGTTGATGAACTATCATCCATTACAGATGCATTCTTCCGTTCCCCTATTCCATTTTGAACAGACAAAACGCCACTTACTCCACTGCTGCTGGCTTCTGTGGGAGGATGAACTTCTGACATGTCAGTATCCCAATGGACAGGACTATCATCTCTGTCTTCTGAGTCGAGCTGAAGTACGCCAGGAACACAATCTACTGAATCAGACACATCAGAAACATCTTCCAGTGCGTCATCAGGCTTTTCAGGCACAGGCTCTGCCTGCTCAATGAAGTCGTCTTTGCTTTCATCAGTAGGGTCATCTTCTTGG
This sequence comes from Nyssa sinensis, assembly GCA_008638375.1. Taxonomy (NCBI): domain Eukaryota; kingdom Viridiplantae; phylum Streptophyta; class Magnoliopsida; order Cornales; family Nyssaceae; genus Nyssa; species Nyssa sinensis. The sequence goes on from CM018045.1 coordinate 5,844,679, forward strand.
AGCTTGTCTAGTAGTGCAACACCAGGCTTTTCATCCCTACCTTTATCCTTCCCTTTGCGATTATTTCTTTTTTGTTTACCCTGAGGTATAGAAGCAGCAAAGACAAAATGCATCCAAATTTAAATGAAAGGAATAGAGAGTGCAAAATGATTGTCAACCCCACCCCCACTGCCCAAAAAAAAAAACCGAGAGAGAGAGAGAGAGAGACCTCTACGGGGGAAAAAAGGAAAATGATTTGACAAGTATGTGGCCAAAAATAGTGTCCTTAGTAGACAAGCCGACCATAGTTACCACAATTTACTCCCCCCTTAGCAAATTGGATTGCAATTTAGCATTCTAATCTAAAATATTAAAAGTTCCAAAAAAATCATATAAATAAGAAAATACATATATACATAGTTGGAATTTTAATTTTATAATGGCTCCGATTCGTTGAAAGTTTTCCATAGTATATAATATATATATATATGTGTGTGTGTGTGTGTGCGCACGTGCGCGTACATGCATATGAATATTATTAGAAATACAACAAAAGAAGCAAATCACTTTTCAGATAAACATATTTCATTTCAACAAAACGATCCAAAAAGCCTACCCCTAATGTACCACGTGTTATAACAAGTGGCAATCCAGGTTCCCGTTTCACATATTAACGATCCACATTCTAAGTAAGATTAGGTAAAACCATCAAATAACATCATCGATCATGTGATAAGACAAAGCAAGAAGAACATAATTCCAAGTACCAAAAATGGGTGGTTCTTTGGATTGCTTGCATATTGATATCGAGCAGGCATGCCCACACTACAACATGAATTAGATGACACACCAATGAATTTTGAGTAAGAACCATGGAGAAGTCCAAGAAAAGATATACAAATGCAAATGCTATAACCCACTTCTATAATGTATTTTTATATTAGATTAGACACTTCAAGAAGAAAATAATGATGATTATTTGTACCTTAACTTCTTATATATATATATATATATATATATATATATATATTGATAAGTTAACCTTCTTATATATATAGCAACCTCTTATTTTATTTACATGCAATATATAAAGTCAAATCTCCCTTAAAAAATACGTTAATATTATCTAATCCCCCAATTATTTATTTCATGTTGTCAAAATAAAAAAAATTATATTTATGACCGTTTAATAGGTTATTAATTGCTCTGAATTTTATCAAGTTCGCTCAATGTTGTCTTTTGAATTATCATCAAATTTTATTACTTAAATGGGTTAACTTCTATTCAAATATTTTTTTATTGTATTGTCCATTCTATTTGATTTATTTGCATATGTTACAATGTTTCTAAAATTCAAACTGTATGTTTGTTTGTTGGTGCAAAATAACATTAGTAATACATAATTGTTGTTGTGGTTTTTTTCCCCATATTTTTATCTAGGAATAAGAATGTTACTTTTTTTATTTAAGTTCTTATTAAGAAAATAAATTGTGCGAAATTATGCATTAAAATAATGATTAGATCGCTTCTATACCATGTTTTTTGGTTGGGCGATCGGCTAAGCAATAAGTTAGGTCCATCGCAACTATGATTTTTACTTCTGTGTTGTAATTATATATGCAATTACTATTCATATAAAAGTTTACCGAAGCAAACAAGGACGAGACAGTACATGGAAAGCAATGTGCCAAAGACCTTATGGCATTACTCAAGACTGGACACCAACTCCAAAATAGAAAGTAATACCTTCCGCCCCCCCCCCCCCCCCCCTCAAAAAAAAAAAGGACCATAGTGCATATTTATGACAGATCTCGACAAAATCCAAACTACTCCCAGCAAAGAGGACCACAACAGCCAAGCAATAAAATTCTATAGGAGAATATGATCATTTGTTTGTACATCTTATTTACCCATTCTATATATATCACAATTATCCACACCCTGCTGATCAAGTCATCTACTGTCAAACATCTGTCTTTAGCATCAATTCAAACAGCGAATTTTACTTCCACATGTGGATGGTGGACCACAGAAACCTCGCACCCTCTTAACCAGAAAGCTATCCACCAATTGTAGCTTATAAAAAGACTAGCCAAGAACACACCATTCTCTCTTAATTGGATATCAGGCACTCCACATTTTTATTAGATTCTTTTGTACAGATTTTGAGTGATATGAGAGTATAGCCTTGTACATATTTTAGCATATACATTGTGTACATGCCCTCCCCCTGTTTTGCAGGCTTTTAATGAATTTTCTTTACTTACCAAAAAAATAGAGGTCTTCCTTGTCAACAAATTATCTACCTGCCAAGTACATTGATCTGGTATGACTAAACAAAAAACAACACCAGTGCCTGAAACTACCCTCCCAAAATTTGGAGTTGCCAATAAAAAGGCAGGTACTCCAGTGCATCCCCTTTCCTCCCGCACTAGTTAGTCCTCCAACCATACATCTTCATTAACTGCCATTGAAAACAATTCCTATATAAAATACACATTTCCACAGTAATATGATTCCAAAATATAGCCCCCCTGTTCACATCAAATCCCACTTCCTTCAGTAAAGTCTACAGGCTCATTCTTGTAGATTTTCCCTACAACACAATAACTTCCCTCAACCTCATTTGACCTCCAATATCCATCCTCACAAATCACACCATACTTAGACACAAGCTCCAGGACCCTGCACTCTCTGGAGGCCCACATATCAACTTCCAACTACAATATGGTATTTAAACTGCTGTGCTCAACCCGTCAAAGAAATCTCCTTTATAAAATTTCCAAACCACAAGCCAAACCTATACCTTGACTTTACTTGAGAGAGCACTTCAGATTAAGTGAACCTTCCAACTTCAGAGAGATGCAATTTCTTCCAACCACGTATTCCCTTCTCGCAAACACCGACTGGATATCCAATATGAGATGTAGTTTCTCCCAGTTTGTACCCAAGGTTATCAGCCAAAAAAAAACAGTACCCACCAATTATATTTACTATGTTCTCAATATATACACACACGCAATTGTTATCAAACAGAAACAATTGCACATGAACATACTCAATCACCAATTGTTTTGAACCCAATTACAATCCAACACACATGAAGTCAAGTTTTTAAGATAAGAACTTTTTAAGCTCCCACAAGGTATAATTTATCAGTAATTGACAAACCTGCTTTTTCTTTGACTTCTTTTCCTTTTCTGTTGCACCACGTTTTGCTTTCTGCTCAGTTTCAGCCAGCCAGGCTGCCTCTTCTTCACGGATAAGCTCCTCTTGCCTCTTCAGAGCAACAGCCTCCTGATATGCAACTTCAATTTTACTGGTGTAACGTGAAGAAAACAATTAGAGAGATTACAGATTAAAAATAGAACAAAAAGAAAGGGCAACTCATCATTAAACAATGAAAAAGACTGCAACACTAAAAAACAACCCATCATGAAAAGCTTTTGACTGTTGTTTAATTTTGCGTGATACTCTTTTCATTGTGACCTAGAAGTTACGGGTTCGATTCACGGAAACAGCCTCTCAACTTGTGGGGGTAAGGCTGTGTACATCCAACCCTCTCCAAACCTCGCAGTGATGGGAGCCTCGTGCACTAAACCTTACTCTTTTCATCCAAAAAGCAATGAAAATCTTTTGACTATCTAAATGAATCAAACAAAACAAAACTTCAAAAATACTACCCATTATGCTATTTTTTGTGCACTTCAATAGGGCCCTTAAATGATGGATCATAGTGCCAAGTGGCATGTTAGAGGATTTCTTTGTATGTGTATGTTCCTAAGAAGTAAGATTCATGAAAACATCCTTCGGAAAAGGTGAAATTGATGACGGTTCGGAAGACGGAGTTTTTGGATGCAATATATCATCCTTATGGGTTTTTGGGACGAACGCATTCTCGTAGGTTTTTCCAGACTGAGGATTTGAAGGATTTTGTGGTATTTTTCCAACATAAAATCCATCAAACATTTTTATATTGGCCACATAATAATGCCAAATAAAATTTCCCATAGCAAAGCAACAATATACAAAACCTAGAGAAGAGAAACATTCTTCCATTGACCAGTCTTAACACAAGAGAGGACAATAACCATCCACTGGTCATTTTAAATAAGGACCAACTACATTCATCTATTCTAAGGTCATTACAAAGATTATCACTCACATTTTGATATTATACTAATCTCTCCCGTTTAGTTGATTAAAGTTTAGAGAGAGAGAGAGAGAGAGAGAGAGCTACATTAATGTTTTGTTTTGAAGGACACTTTTACCCCTAATAGGCTTGTTGACATGATAAAAAGATTAAAGTCCTCTTCATCACTTTCTGCAATAGAAGAGAATAATGATAAAGTAAACTTGTTCCTAAGTAACAACTTTAGTACGAATAAGAGTGTTCTGAAACAAAAGTTTAGTGTCTGGATTTGCCAGACAACTACTGGAGGAGAGAGATGTGATAATATAGGTAAGAGGCTGTACTGATAAAAAAAATATATATACATATATAGGTAAGAGACTGGGATTAACTCATTTAAGTTGTCAAAATCATAAAGGGAACTGCCAATAATAATTAGAAACCTTGAAGGAAGGAAGTCTTGTTTGCACTTGTTTATTTAGATTCCAGAAATGAGTAGCAGAACCTACTTTGCAAATCGGACAATTAAGGCCTTTCAATTGTCTTGTAACCGCTGTTCAATAAAATATTAAGCCAATTCACAAAACAGCTTCCAAAGTTCCACTAAAATAAGTTTTTCATTTTTATCATCCTATTTCTACCATGGTTTTATCTGCACAGCGAAGAATTCGGAAGCGTTGGCCTCTTTGGCTCTTTTGACCATGTATATATTTGAAATTTTGTAATCAAGTTTGTTTCCGATCACAATGGATAATTTGTATACAACCATATTTTCCAATTACATATAACTATCAAAATTAGATAAACAAATGAACTCAAAGAACCTTGCAATAAGGAGTCAATGTAAGTTTGGACATGCTGCAGAGAACATGCAAGTTTACAAACCAACAGAAAATTCTTCCACTTCTCTAGATACCACATTGAGTAGAAATGTCATTGACTCTCTCAACAACTTACATACTCAAAACTCCAACATTTTTCCCCCTTTTTTGTGGTAAGAAACAGTTCTGGATCGTGCAGTCATTAAAGACAGGACATTGTTCCATTAGAAACTAATAATTAAACAAATAGACAAGAGAGCATACCCATATATTATTCCCTTTCCTAAAAAATACTCTTAATAACAATGGAAAAGGCATCCAGTAAAAGCATGAAACTAACAACTCCCATACGAGTAAGCAGATGGAAGGCAAGACAAGGACTGCAAAGAAACAATACTATGGCTTTCGTGAAATAAAAAATGAACGACATTTCCAAGTGCATGGGTACAAGAAGTTTTCAGTTTTCAGTTTTCAGCAGTAAACCATTATCACCAAAAGGTTACCTGAAAATATGGGCTAGGACAAATATTTCAATAGTCCTGCGACCCAGTTCAGTAAGCCGCCGTTCATCACGCTCAATGGAATCCTTATTGAAGTCCTCTCCACAGCTCCCATCCTACATGAAAATAATACGGGTTGCAGCACCAGCAAATAAGTATGAAAAATCATCAAACCAATGAAACAACACATTAAATAATACATATTTTTCCAGTAAATCAAGTATTAAGATATGGACAAGAAAAAAAAAACTTGACACTGAGAAACATTTATTTATTTTGATAATTAAACTTATGACTTGAGAAACTCAAGAAATACCATTAGTCAAATTTGAATAAAAAGTGTGTACATCTGTTTCCTCTTTTTTAGTTCTTTTTTTTTTTTCACCGGGAAGAGGAGGAGAGGGAGGGCAGGGGGGCTAACCAGAAGTGCGTGCATCAGAAGAGTGTATCATAAGGATTAAAAAATTCACTTTCATATCTTTATCAGCTAATCAAGCATCACAGTACCAATTGACTGGTATCAGCATCACAGTACCAATTGACTGGTATCAGCTAAACAAATTCTGCACACACAACCCCCCCCCCCCCCCCGCCCCAAAAAAAAAAAAAAAAACTAAATAAATGTGCATGCAGCAGTATTACCAGCAATTAGGCAGCCGGTTATTTCTTTAACACATTTTATTCAACCTAAACAGAATGCACTCAGTTTAAACAACAAGGGGCAAGCACGAATTGATTTTTTCAGCATTCAACTACAGTTAGGGCCATATCCTCCACTGACTATATAAATAACCTCTCCTGACTTCCTCTCCACCATTTACACTTCCATAAAATTCACATATACTAGCAAAAGAATGAATCAAACTGAGCTAAAATAGTAGTTCACTTTTTTAATCAAGTGTTGGCCCTACTCCTAGGTTTCCCCATACACAACTCGTAGAAAATTCTGAAGTTATTTTTTAGAATTCCCATTGTTCTATTCCAAAACCTAATTGCTTCAACATTATCTAATGGAAATGTCATATCAAATTTCCAACAGTCTGCTCCATGTAAGATAGCTCCAAAGTCTTCCTTTTTGTTTGTCCAAAATACCATGCTCACATGACAAAAACATACAGGTACTCCGCCTATACTGCTTCAACCTTTCAAAATTTATTATTATTTTCATTTTTTATTTGACAGCTAAGACACACTGACCTTTCACCTTTATAAAAAAGAATTGTTACTCAAAAAATAAAAGGTTAAGAGACACCGACCCACTTTGTTCCTGTTGAGACTTGAAGAAGTGGAGATACTACTCAAGCTAACACTTAGTGGTCCCCCTTCTCTCTATATATGAATAGAAAAGAGTAATCGTAAAGTAGTTTAGCCTCAGTCTTGGTCTCAGTTTCTGATTAACAAGCATTGTTCCTACGAATAAAAGCCAATCAAATCACATCCACCTATTATTCAATATATCAAGAAATTATTAAGGACCTGCTGCCCATGGGCCGCACCCCTAGACTTACATTTGACTCAGAACAACCACCAATTAATATGTGGTCCTATGAAGTGTGTCACATTGTTTACAGTGAATGCGCGGTCAAGAATTATTCACCAAGAATTTCTTCCCCTGACCTTTATAATAGTTCTATACTTCACAAGTAGTTGTTTCAATTACCAGAAAACAAAAATGGAAAAGAAAATAATAACCTGTCAATTTGCTAAGCATAATATGACGATCAGGATTTTTGGGCAGCTCAATTCGAAACTACTGAATTTGCCACGTTCCCAGATCGTGTTTACTATCATTTGTGCATGCATCCACTGCAGATTTGAAAAATTCTTAGCTTTTGGGAGGCAGAGAGTAGACATCTAGTAACATGCACATAATACAAGACTTTACCAAAATTAGTTCCATTTCATCAATGACTAGTACGTAGTAACTTTTCATGACATGTCTGAAAGGTAAGTCCACTCTATGTTTCTGAGAGTTATCAAAAGAACACTTGCCATCAACAAGACGCCTATTCAAAACTTCTGTCGAATGACTGTTAAGCACCAAAATTTCAGCTACAGAGGAGGCCCAAACTTAACAAACAGAGAGAAAATAAATAGAGTGGAGATTAACTTTCAAGGGCTTCGGCTTGGAAATACTGAAGTCACTAATAGATCATCACATAGAATTTTATAACTGCATATCACTGAAAGCGAAATTTTTGAATGAAAATATCCTTCATTGATTAAAAGTGCACATTCATGATAGAGGTGCCATAGAACTCTTCTAAGTATGCACGAGATGAAAGTCAATTCTAATCTGGCATGAAATTGAAACGAATTCCATTTGCAAGCTTTATCAGCCTCAAGCTTCAAATTAGCAGGAATGAAGGTAATTTTGCAATTATAGTACTGAAAGGTATTGTTGCGCTTAGTTGTTAATCAGCTGTCATACAGTTTTCCTCTATTAGGATTGCTTAATCGTTAAGAACATTTAATGTCCATAGTTGTTCTATATATAAAGTTGTAACTTCTCTTTCAAGGGATGCAATGGAATGTAGAAGAATTCTACAACCCTCTGTGTTTGTGGTGAGATGCCATATACCTTGTGACGAGACTCATAGGATAATATATCAAGAAAAGTGACTCCTCTTGTTATAGTAAGGTGTGAGTGCCTCAATCCTTCTCTTTCTCTCTCTTGTTTTTAATTTCAGTAAATCCTTATTCATATTCTTCTCCTGTCTCCGTAATATCATTCCAAACTCAAACTCCAACTCCAATATTTTCCCGCTCTTATTCCATAAGAAAAGCAAACATAATCATAAACAAACATCATTCAAGCAAAACGATTATAAGCCATCGAGAAACCATAATTTTTCCTCAAAAAAATTGCTTATACTAATATAGAAGATCACTCATCCCAAATGTTGAGTGCTACTTAACCAATATCAAAGCTTAAACCTAACATGAACCATTTGTTGCTGGTTTGGGTATCCTAAACATCAAACCCGGATTCAAATAAATGGTTTAGAAGTTAGTCAAGAAGAAAACTACGCAAGTTAACCTGCAATAAACAAAATAGAGGAATAAAAACAAATGAATTAGTACATAAAAATAACAAGGGTATAATTGCATCACATGCATGAAACCTATCCAACACTCATGGTTCATGCCAAGCAGACTATGTTCTTGATTCAATAACCACCAACAAAGATTTGGCTGGCTTATTCATTTCTCTTTTTTTTAGTGTGATTTTATATATTAAAAACAATGCCAAAATGGAGCACAACTTGTAAATGTATAGTATACAGAAGCAGACCCAAAAAAAAACATAACAAAACAAATGGCATTTTAGTACTAAAAGGAACAAAAAATAAATTATTGTGAACAGGTTTTCAAAAAAAAATGAACTGCAATCATACAGCTCACCTTTGTACGGTTCTGAGGACCCTTCTCATCCTTTGGAGGCAAGGGTTCCATGGCAGCCCTCTCAAGTAATAGTAACACATCATCAACCAAAACAAATGTATCTTTCTCCACACAAACAATAGGAACTGGCATTTCTTCAGCATCCAATAATTTTACCCTACCCTTCTTGCTCTTAGTCTGGCCTTCAAGAGCCTTCAATCCACTGTACAAGGAATCCATTACCAAAGTAGATGTGACTTCTTTTTCTATAAAAAAGTGCTTTACAACAACTTTTAAAATTGCATCTGTTTTCTCCCTGGACATGCGGCGCCTAGCATTTTGGTCAACTCCAAGCCAAAAAGCACAGAAGCTGAAACCATCACAAGTTGCCTTTTATCATGGAATTCAAGATGATACCCAAAAAGTTTATCACATCATCTCATAAATGACAATAAAAACATAAATAACTGGCAGGAGGAAAAAAAATTAAAAAGGACTTCTATTTGTAGCCTACAAACAACAAATCAATAACTTTAAGGGGGCCTTAAAGTATAATATGCTGCGTCTGCTCAATATGTTCTGGAAGTGACTGATTATATATATTGATTATACATGTGTGTGTGTGTGTTTCTGATTGATCAACCCAAAACAACGAAAATACAAAAGACCGTCAAATTTATGGCCATAGAAATTAGAAGACCATTTAATCTTAAATCCTTTAGAAACAAATGCCTTTCCGTGAAAATATGCTGAATTATTGAAACTAATAATCATGAAAACTAACATCCTTTACCTTGACCATCTAGCTTTATCCTCTATAGATTTCCCTAACTTGCCCCTTCTCTCTTCCACAAAATGGCGACAAATTTGCTCTACATTCGTCAAATATACTCGAACAAGTTCTCTCCTATATTGACAATCAAGGCAACGAAAGGGGCGGTCTGCTCTCTCCCTACAAACCAACAGCATAAGTTGGAATTAGATATCAAGATGATAGATTTTCACGGTAAATCAAACAAAAATAGTAACGATAGACCTAGTACAACATCACATGCCAGGATAAATAAAAAAGGTGGGAGAACAATTCAGTAAAATCTCGTAGAAAAAACTTATGTTTTAAGTCACAATCAGGATGAGACTATGAGGCCACTAGAAGATTAAATTAGAGATTCCCTTTCAAATTCCCTCACCTGAAAAAGTATTTATAAGTCAAACAAACAACAATCCCAATCATAATTTTAAAAGGCAAAAGCATACGCAATATGTAATCCTTTCAACTCTAGATCTAGAAATTTTATAGAAAAACATTATAAAAAAAAAGTTAAATATAAACAAAAAAGACGGATAATAATAGACAATTGCAGAATATAAATCATAGTAAAAATATGCATGATCTAAAAAAAAAATTGTTTTTTTTTATCAGTGCATGACCGAATATAAATTAAGAAAACACTTTTTTTTAAAAAGTAAGATGCCCTGGGGGAGGCGAACCAATATATACACAAAACAAAATCTTCCAAAACATTCTTAATAACTAGAACAGTTAAACAAAGACAAAAATTAGTTTTTCATTGTTTATTAATTTATGTGAAGACTGTTCATGGAATTACAATCAATAAACTTCATTGAATTTATAAAGTTTTTTTTTTTTTTGATAAGTTAATATATAAAGTTATACATAAAAGCTAGAAGCCAATTATATGAATCATAGGCCTCATGACACAGAGTAATAAGGCACAAAATGAACCTTTAGTTACGCCCTAGTATGTGAGAGTGGAATCCTAACAACACCTATAACTTTCTTTTTAAGCCTAAAGCAGTCTTAGCACTATGTTGCCTTGAGCTGACCCTCAATAAGTCTTAAAAAAGCTCTTCCAAATTATGGTCCTCAGTAACCAATTCAAAATTCTAGAGCAAGTAGCCGTAGAATCCAGAACTTGTTGCCAACCCCAATTAATAAAGATAAGACATTGTGAACAGTTGCAGTAGCACAAGGCATTGTGAGTAGTAGTATAGGTTATGCCTGCTATATTCAAAACAGGCATGCAATCCACCTGAATCAGTTCAACTAAGTACTAGTACAGCTGTTACCTGAAGATCACTAAGGATGGAGGATAATCTGCCATGGAGAGTGAATGATAATTGAATTCATGTAATTCTCAGGTGCATTTACAGTTACATGCTGTAAATATTTTTTTCCTATTGGTTTTTTCTTCTTTTTGGGTTGGGCGGGGTGGGGCAATTCATAATTTAAAAATAAATAAAATCAGATATATTGGTTCCCTTTGTTCAGGGGGTGCAGTTTCCGTGTTACTTGCTATGCTTCCTTTATTCTTTATTTTATCCTTAGGATACATTTGGGATCTGTTTTATATCTTGTTTGAGTTCTTTTGTTTAATAAAATTCAATTTGGTAAAAAAGGCTACCCAAAAAAAAAAAAACAAGCAACACATCAAGAAAAAAATAATTATAAGCCAAAGTTAACAAATGAAGAACTCAATCCCAAAGCCTGACTAAAATTTTAAATTTGAAAATGGTATGTATATGAGCAACTCAATGAATGGAAACCATACTAACAAGATCTAAGGGGAAAAAACACATAAACCACCTGATAACTTGGACTTGAGCTTTAATAATGAGAGTATTATCATCAATAAACCCCTCTAACACTTTTGGTAGCTCCATAAATTTTTTCCATCCCCAGTCATGCTCTTTCTTCCAGAATCGATGTAATGTATCTGCAAATTTTGCATTTATATGTATTAGTATGAACGTCATTAAAATCAGAACTACATCACAATGATTAAACCAAGATTTAAACAACCAACCAGAATATTTAGATTTCTTTGGATCTTTATTCACCACAGCTATTGTAAACTGTGCAAAATGGCTCCATCCTGTTTCAACAAAAGAAAAGAGTTAACTACAAACCAAGAATGTCGGTTATCTACGGAATTATAAATCATTAAATATTATCATACCTGGAAGAAGCTTGTCATGATTAGCAACACACAGAAACAAGGAGAGATGATTGCAGACATCACACCCCTGCGGGTAAATTAAAATGTACCTGCCACCCATAACAAGAAGCTTAAACTAGAACAGACAAGTCAGGGAAAACTTATGCATCATAGTCATTAGTCACACTAATGTCATATGTCAGATGTACTTGTATCATATATGAAGCCCTAAGCATGCCCATATAACAAGGACAGGAATACAGTCCTGGTCAAAAGATGAGTAAAAAATCATACCTCAATAATCAAATTTTAAAATATGAATATGGATGTTGTACACACAGTTGTTGAGGTGGCATGGGCAACACGAAGGCCAAATTTAAATTCATTTTCACAAGGCCTCCATCCAAACATATTCAAAATTTGGTAAACCTCATGGCCAAATCAGAAATCAATAACATGATGTAGCTAGAGCCATGTTGATATATGTCTAGCACTTGAGTATTAACTCAGAGATGGTAGAGGTCCGCACAAACCAATCCACCTATCAAAATCCAATTCAATTACTGCCAAGCCTACGTAACACCCCAAGCCTACTAACCATAGTTATCAAAATCGCAATCCGGATCGTAGGATCGTACGATCCTACGATCCAATATAGCTAAATCGATCTAAATTGTATAAAAATCGCACATGTACCATGATCGTAGGATCAGTGCAGGATCAGACAAGATCGTTAGTAGAATCGTGCAGGATCGTTAGTAGGATCATTTTCATTTTGTGGACTAAAAATTAACCCAAATCGCTAATTATTTAATGATTCAAAACTAAATCTTAACAAGTATTGCTACATTTAGCTTTTTATATTAGAGAATTTTTTTAGTACATTTCTTTAAAATGTTAATTTGTATTATTTTAGAATTTTAAAACTTACATTTTATAAGCAAATGCAAATAAAAAACTGTACATACATATATTTCTATATGGTGTCATAATATTATACTCTCTCTTTTTTTTTGCCTTCTTTATTATTGATTTTTAACAGCTCTTTACTTTTACATGTATACTTGAGCATTTTTTTAAGAATTTTGTAAGATCTTACGATCCACGATCCGATCCTTATGAACCCCCAAAACGATCCAACGTAGGATCCCGATTTTAACAACCTTAGTAGCCAATAACCTAAAAGAAAGAGTTCAAGTTCCCAACAACACGGCTTAAAAGCTCAAGTCCAAGTTATTTGTAACGATACTTGTGGTAACAGTATGTACCAATCAAACTCCTATCACCAAGGAGATGTGGGTTATCACATTCACTTCCCCATAGGACTAAATGTCCTCATGAGGGCAATCCAAATCTCTTAGTTTCCCATAAGCAGACAATCCAGAGGCCTCTACCCTCTGCAAATGCCTATCCAAAACCAGTAAAACCTCAAATGCAAGCCCAGTCCTATAATTATTCTTTTCAACCAGGAAACACGGATTAAAAGAACACAAAGGCGTGTATATAACCGAATTCAAAGTATCCCTACAGATTCAAGATGTTGGAGCTGACTGCTGTTACCCAAGAGATGCATGCATACATAACTGGCCTGTATGAGTATGTATATAAATGGAGTCAATACAAATATACACATATATACAATATAGAACTCAATTATAATAGAAACATCTGAGTTTATGTACATTAGTGTCTGAAGAATCCATGGTAACAGTAACCATAGAATAGATCAAACCAAAAGCATGCTGACAAGCCATTATGTGTATATAGACTCGTACCATTTGTAGCCGCCAACCTCAAATGCATTACTACGAAGTTCTCTCTTGTTGATCTTCGAAAAGTTATCTATCTTCCATGTATATTTTCCATACAACTCAGAAGGTTTTGGCCCTGGAAAGTAAATAGCTTATCAACATTTATAACCACATAATGCATGCATAGCAGAGAATAATTTATGGATTTTAACAGGTAAATTTGAAAAGATTTATGCAACAAAATCTTGAAGCTTAATCTCTTTTTTTTTGAATAGGTAATCTTGAAGCTTAATCTTTATAAGACTGCACCTTCTTTATCTAGTTTTTAGAGGGTGTTTTCTACCCGAAAAAAGAAAAATAAGAATTTTGGAATTTCAAGAGAATAAATGCTGCAACTTGGTTAGGAAACACAAATAAAAACAAAAAACAAAATAAACTCCATAGGAAAAACTGATACTTACACCAAAAAGCCCTGTGCATGTAGAGATCAAACAAAATCAGTACAAGTACAAGTACAAATACTAGCACGGCAGTCCAAATTTTTGAGAGAGAGGTTTGGTTATCCCAAAAGTGTAGTTATCTTTTGGAAAGTTTTATTATTTGTAGAAACTCAGAAGATACCTTGAAGTGAAAGAGTAATAATAACTATTACACCGACGTCATTGTATGACAAGGTTTGAGAGAGGGGTACAGAGAGGGAGGAATATTGAGTGTCACTAGAAGAGGCAATTTGGCATTTTCTAGCCAAGGTGGCACCCTTTGATTGGACAGTACTCAGTAGCTCTAGACCATGTCCTTGAACTTGAATTTGGAAGATTCCAGCATTTGTGGGATGTGCAAGGACAATGATGAATCAGTGAATCATCTACTTATGCATCACTTGGTGGCTCACGAGCTCTCTCATCTGTTATTTTTATCCAATTGGTTTCTCTTGGCTGCTGCCAAAATCAGTTTTAGAGCTTTCTGATCATTGACATTTTAATATAACATTAGCTAGGACTATATACAGAATGCCCCTCTTGTCTACTTAGATAAATTCAAAAGAAAACGAAAAAGGATTTGGAAGGAAAGAAGCTTTTGATTCTAACATTAGCAGAGGCGTTTCAGAATTAGGGTCCTCTGAGCTTTAGGGTTGAATATAGTTAGGTTACAATTAGATTGGGTAATGTTTAGTTTTCAATATACATTTGTTGATCGAAAGGAAAAATTGTGAATTCATTAACAAATTGTCACCAAACATGTAGTTATAAGTCTATAGATTATTCAAATGATGTTTATAGATTATTCAAATGTAATCATTTGTATCAACAGAAAATTTTAATCACCAAGTGTTAGCTTGAGTGGCATCTCCTCCGCCTATCAAAGAGGAGGTTGAGTGTGCAAGTCATAAATGGGACAATGTTTGTCTTGTCAAAAAAAAAAAAAATCAACAATAAATACAGAGAACTAACTCACACACACAGCATCAATTAAAAATTTCTTTAAAAATTTCTAATGCTTTTAAAGAAATTTTTGATAACTAAAAGAAAAGGTTCTTTTAAAAAATAACTAGAAGACTAGATTTTGGTTGTCAGTGAGCTTATGCCAACACTAATGGAACACTGTGAAGTCTCTAATTTAGGTCAAAGGTCTACATTGGTATTCCAAACTAAAATTTTTTAATAACGTAAACTAATAAATCTCAAAATGTGATAACATGATTACAGATTGATGCCAACTTCAATTCCTCTCAGCACATCAGGGTTCTAAGTTTTACAGGAATTTGAAGTTCGGTTGACACAAGATTTAAAGTTTATCAAAGGGACTTCTTATCCAGCTCAAGTAAATTATATTATTTAAAAACCAATGACTGAATTCACCTTCCACCACAACTAGAAGCATGAGAAAACCATGAGAGAAAATATCTTTTCTTTTGTGTGTGTGTGTTGTTTGGGGCAGGGAGGGACAAGAGAGAAACTAATGCATACTCTTATCACCACTGACTAACTACAAAGAATGCTACTTGTTTAGGAAGTGTACTCAAGATGTAGAATTCAACTTGCTCCTCTTTTTCCTAGCAGGTCTGCAAATAGTCTGGAAAAAGTAGGAAGTAAAAGAGACTAAACAAGACGTAAACATTCGAGTAGGATAAGCAATGCATAGCAACCTAATCGCATTAAAAGAGTTCCCATCAGTAATTACCAAGCAGAGACTTCACCTCTCAAAAAAAACAAAAAGAAGAGCAAATATCATTCATCCTTTTTTTGACAGGTACGACACACACACACCCACTATATCCCAATTGGGACTTGAACCCTCAACCTCCTCTTTGGGAGGTCGAGGTGATGCCATTCAAGCTAACACACGATGGTTAACGGCTTAACGCATCCTTATTTTTCTTTTTCTATAACTACATCCTTATTTAAACTCCCCAAACAAACCTCTGAAAATAGAAGGTAAACAAACCTCCATCACAGTATATGATAACACTCCAGAAACCAGGCAAAGAATTATTGATACAGTACATCGGATGTTTGATGCAACAGAAAATTCAAGGAAAGAAACCTTATTGGTTTTATTTCCAAGTTAGTCCCACATAAGACTGCTTAGTCAAGTAAGTTTTAGCTAAGCCTAGTATGTTTTCTTGACACTAATATGCTGCTGTTTGGTTTTATTTACATCTTATTGTATTTTAGGAGACAAGTATATATTGATAATTCTAGTTTTCTGGAGATGGACTGTAGTAGCAACCCATGGGTTTTATTTCATACATAGAAGGGTTACTAGGTCTTAATTTATAGTGCTCATTAGGTTTAGACAGAAAAGTTTCAATGTTTCTGCTCTTGGAGTCATGGTCTTAGTCCAAGGAAAAGATGCCTAGCAACCTATTTATATCCATGTAATCTTGTAATTAAAGAGGGAAATTAACTTAAGAGTATTTCCAGAAGTGTTTGAAACTCTCTATGAGGGAGTTATGCCCAAGCAATTCTAAGGGTAATTCCTAACATATCAGGAACTGTTCTCAGCAAACCAATGAACTTTGTTTTACTTGAATTTAGAACCAGCACAGCTTCAACATAACTCCAAAAGGTTTAAGGAAGTCCATTGCTCTATAAAGCACAATGTCAATCATTACAGCCATGTGTGAGTGTATGTAAATATACATATATACATATACGTATATATAGACTGATAAGTATATATACAATGCTATTACCTAGTGTTGCCACTGCCAACTGGTGTTGCTAGACTCGAGCTAGGAACAAAAACCCAATTTACAACATTATTTGCACAAAGGGGCTACCCACAAGCAAAACCGTGTTCTCAAGGTTGAAAAGTGAAAAAAAGTCCCAATGGATTAGGTGACAGGGCAGCAAACTGGGAGATTTAAGTGGCAGAGCAACAAACCGAGAGATGAAGCAAACTATTAAAAATATATCTATTAGCTCATGACATAGGTCTCACAGAGAAAATTTTCCATCTTATTTTTATGTACATTTTGAAAAATACAGCAAATTTTGATAAACAATTCAGTAATGCTCCCACTTTTGCAGCAAGCAGCTCCCCACAAAAGCCACATATAGGGCTTACACAGCTTTGGGCACCTAGATATCATCTAAAATTAATTTATGATTGAATATTCAGCAAAATTTTATAAAACTTGCCAGTAGGCCCAGTACTCTCTTAGGCAAGCAGTTGGCAGTAAAAACTTTCCAAGATGGGACTTATAAAAAAAAATCCCTAGTCTGGCCTCCATCAGCATCAGCTCCTTTTTCAAACTTCAAAGACCTTTATGCATCAATTAACAAATAGACTAAATCATCAGTTAAAAAGATAGCTTTTCAGGGGAACCACCACAGATTTTTTCATGTATTATAGCATTGACATGATGGAAGCAGTGGCAATTAAATATTTCAACCACGTTATGGGTTTGGACAAATTGAAGAAATTTAAGCTGCACCAGCCCTAACTCAGATTAAACAATGGTTCCAAAAATAATTTGGATTCTCCCTCTTCTAAAAATCAAATCTATTCATGTCTGTCTAGTGTCTATACATCTATCCACTTCTCTTTTGTATTATCATCATTGGTGCAAGATGAAATAAACCATAACAGGGAGCAACCTCCATAACCAAAAATGACTAGGGCTCCTATTTGAGTAACGACTTTCATGGGTAATGAATTCACCAATGGCTATGAAGCATGGATTCTTTTACAAGGTTCCATATCGGTATCATATCTGTATCATTTTTTTTATCAGTTGTATCATATCTGTATCATGGTACCAATACTCCTCATATACTAAAGGATACATGTCTGATTCCTTTTTTAAACGTATACATAATTTGAAAACTAGTTTCTTTTAACTCCTACATGAATCCAACACCACTCTGTTACTTTGGGACATGTCTATCATGTCTTGAACATGAAGGTGCAATGTGTTCACTATAACATTTAAATGTAAGAAAATATATAACAAGAGTTTCAAATACGTTTTTTTTTAAGAAAAGAATAGTTAAGATATAATAAGGCTAAATCACATTTAATTTGGTCCCAACTCATATCCATGCAACATAACTGTCATTCTCACGTGAATTTTAGTATAAGAAAGTTAAAATATATGATAGATTCATAAAAAATGAATAAGTTGTTTATGATAATGTGCATATCCTAATAAAAAACTATTTTATACATTTATGCATGCAATATTCTTATGTCCTCTACATATCTGCATCTTAATTTTTCAGGATTTGTTGTATCCATGTTTTTTGTATCAAGTTGTATCCGTATCTTGTATCTATGTCCATGCTCCTTAGACTAGATAAGATGTCTATCCCAATTTCTCACCAATATGAATAAATTTGCTGACACAACATAAGAGCAATGAACATTGGCAGATTATATAGGGCCGTATCATAAAAAGGGGTTTATCCATATAAAATATGAGGCTTCAATACTAGTAATAATATGATTTCAAAACCAATTATATAGTGTGCATGAACATAATTTACACAAAAGTAGCTTCGCTAGTTGCTGTTACCTGAATAATATTAGCAATGCCCTCTCCAATAGACAATCCATAATATTCCACAATCAAGTACAATTCTCTTGTAATCACCAATTCACAGTCAATAATTAATTCTAAAATACTCATAAATTCAAAACCTAAGAATGAGTAAAAAAGTGAAGCGTAACGCTACAACCGCTATCACTTTTCCTTTGTTCTTCATACCTAATTTAACAAGAAATGGAAAATACAAACAAAGACTTCCAAAAACTGGACAAAAATACATACCACAATCATCATCGTCATCAGTGTCCCAGTAAGGCGGCGAAGTCGATGGGGTTCCATTTTCCAGCTGCTCAGAAGACCGCCATTCTGCCAATGCTTCCCCAGATTGGCAACGCTGCTGCCCACTTGAAATTCCCTCCAAAGAACTTCCAATTCCAGACTCATCACTAGCACTCCCAGCCATTTCCCACTCCACAACTCCCCCCAAGACTCCTTCAACTTCACCCACTGCAAGAAAAAAGTAAACCCCATTGGAAAACAACCAAAACTCAGCTCCAAAGCTATATTTTTCATCATAACAAACTATAAATATCACATACAATTCTACCCATCCTCAATTATGGAAACGCCAGTTTATCGTAAATGTTTCCTTCATCAAAACAATCAAAAGATCCGCTAAAGTTCACACATTTTGAGTTCTCCAAATAAACAGTTTCTAGGGATAGAAACTCATATCACGATAGCATCATAAAATTTCTCAAATCCACCTTTAAAAATTCTCAAAACAGAAAGCCGCACATCCAAAAGCACAAATATAGATAAACCCTAAATTTGCAATTTTGGAAAAATCACAGAATCAAGCTCAAAAACGAATCAAAATATTTACAAAAATATCAAGATTCCAACAGAGATGGAGAAACCCTAAACAGAACCATCTGCATGAGCCCAATTTGATTAAAATCATATCGAACAACACACAAAGAACTCGTCGCTACAAGCATATAAGATCGCCACATAAAACCCCAAAGAAAACCAAACCCTAAAACACGAAAAACCATTGAAAACATGATAACCAAATCGAGAATTTCAAGGCAAGAAAATCAAATGCAGTTATCCAAAAAAAAAAAAAAAAACGTAGATCGAATGAGAGAATAAAAAACCTGGAACAAAGAACAAAGCTTCGTCAATGGCGACCGAAAGCAATCGTTGAGGTATAGAGAGAGGAGAGAGAAAAAGATTTTGAGGTCGAAGGAGCAGCAGACCAGAGGCGGAAATAAAATAAATTATAATTATTATTTATATAAAATTTTTGAACTTTTATACGTTTATTGAAGAACAACGAGGAGGATATATGGAAAGTGGAAACAAGGGCTTCCTCGCTCGTCCCCGTCTTTTCTCTCTCTCTAGAAAAATAAAATAAAATGGTGGCGAAAAAGTCCCAAATATATATATCAATGACGTAATATAATATACACGTATGTGTGTAACTGTGTATATTTATATTGTAGTATATATAATAATAACAGAGGCGGTGACAGATGTACGGGTGCAAAACGGGGGTTGTTCCACGCTTGTTTCTTGGGGTGCCTTTAGGCTTCGTTGATTGGGTAGTGGGCACACACTTTGTGGACCCCATTCTTTTATGGGCTGGGCTCGGGTTGGTTGCATTGGGTCGGGTGTTTTAAAATCCGAATACTTTGAATCAATTATGGATCATCCAATTAGAGGTCCATGAAATATATTAAAATTATTATAAGACTCACTCTTAAATATATTAATTTTACAACTTCATTAATTATTTTGTAACTAAAATACATCTCTCTTTAACAAAATCAGTGTGAATACAAGAATTCTTGAATTCTTTCAAGAATTCTTGTGTAAATTTCAAATTTATTAATTTGTAAATTATACATCCGTGTTTAATAATATATATGTGTGTGTGTATATATATATATATATTTAGATTCTAAAAATTGATTTTTATTAAACAAAATTAATATTACTTATGAAATTTTGAAGAAAAAAATTACTTCTAAAATTATAAGATTTTTATGATCCTTGAGAAAAAAAAAATCATAAGATTTTACACTCACTAAAAAAACATAGTTAAAAAGTTTACAATTTAAATAAGATTGTTAAATTTAAATTTCAAAGTGAATTTATTGGTGGTTACAGTTTTATTCAGATTTTTGATTTACATTTTGGATACTCAAAAATATTTTGAAGGATGTAAAAAAAAAAAATCAATGTTTGATGAAGAAGTGGACAGTAAAATTATACAGTTTGAGACTGTAAAATTTGACACTTCGACTGCTTCAATATTTTTGGCAGTTGATGTCTTGGGAAATCCTACAATGAGTGTGGTCTCGCCACCAACGGATATCACCAAAATCTTAATAGATAATCACTTCAAGCTTAGCTTTAAGTTCTTCGCTGAGACAGAAGGCATTTAACAATTTGACGTCTCAAAATCCCCAAGCGTGCTGGAAACTTTCTCCTTTGTGGCTTCCTTTTTTTTAATTCTTGCAGCAATTTCTTAGCAAATGAGTCGACACAGAGAGAGCTTGAAGACCAAAAAACTTTTTATATGCTCCACAAAATCTATATTCATTGATGAAAGAAACTTGTAGTATCAGTGGCCGTGTGGTTGAAGATTGGCGATGGTTGTTGTCAGTGAGTGGCCAGTTGTGAGGTGGAGTGAGAAAGAGGGTTGTTTTTGTTGGGGGATTGCGATGATATATGCCTGAACCGATAAAGGTGGTGAGGATCGTCGCGTTGAAGTCACAGAGCTTGATACGTTAGCATGGATTTGATCACTAGTTCGATTAACTCCAACTTGAACGAACTGGATAGCGATGGATAATACTGGTTCGGGTGTTGCTTGGAGGCATGGTGGTTGCCGATGGAGGTTGTCCATAACAGTGGTTACTGCCATTGATGGGCAGTGAAGGAAAGAGATTGAGAGAAAGAGTCGAAATTGTTGAACTGAAATTCTTGATCTTTCTTGAAAGGTTGTTCATGGTGATGGTGATGCACGGTGGATTTTCCATGGTGACTGCAGAGTAAAGGTGTGGCAGATGAGATTTTGTCGTCATTGTTGTTGAAGGGAGAATTGAGAGAGAGAGAGAGAGAGAGAGAGAGAGAGAACTGATAATTTGTCTTTTTTCTAATAAATGATCTAAGGATAATATTGTTAATAATGAAACAATTAGCTACTGCCACACCAAACTAATGAATCTGAATTATTTTGTAAAATAAAAATGGTCAGTGTTATAAATCTTAAAAAAGATTAGTATAATTATCATAAACCTCAAAAAAAGTCAGTGTAATTTACTCTTGTGAATTTTATTGGCCTGATTGAATTTTGTTGGATGGTTTGAAACCGAGGTGTTTTAGATCAGTTTAGTCCAAAAACTAATTTCATGAAATGCATTTAAATTATATTGCAAATGTAACAACAAACTTTGGTTTCATAAAAAGTAAAATTAATGTGCGTGACATTAGGGAGGGGAACTATTTTAAGTATACGCATGTGTCCAATAGTATAAAAAAAAAAAAAAAAAAGAAGAGATTTTAACTATTTCGTCTTAATGTATTTTCACTGAGTCATGGATGACAATGAGAGATTGGAATTTAGGAGCCTTCTCCTCTCACCCAAAGTGCCCTATTTTTAACACAAATTAAGGGCAATGACATTATTGTACTTGCTTAGCCAAAGTGATTATTAATTTGAGTTAACATTTATGTAGACTACTGACATGTGAGCAATAAATATGAGCCATCTTTAGCTAAAGGCAAAGTGTACCAACTAATATATTTTTGTAAGGTTTTGCTTAATCTTTTATATCATTTTGTTTGATTTGTCTATGATTTTTATCTTGAATTAAGCATTTAACACAAGCTTCCATCTATGCATGCTGATTGTGATCAAAAGGATGCATAATCCATTGCAGGTTGGTTCAGCTCCAACTTGTCATAGCCATGGCATAAGAACTTCCAAGTAAAATGTCACAACTAAAGATACAATAGGAAAAAGGAAAAAGAGGTTTCCTTTTATTATATGTCAATAGATTGGGTGTGTGTCATCCCAAATTCACCTCGTCGGAACTCTAAAGCTACATTTGGTTCAGTAAAGAGTAATAAAAAATGTATTTATTCTTACATTTTAGGCATTTGATTATCAAGAAACTGAAAGTAAGTGAAAAGTAAAATTACCGTATTGTAATTGTTGAATTTTTCAAAAGGTATTTCATTATTTTTCTTGCAAAAAAAAAAAAAGAAATTTAAATTCTTTTTTAAAAGTAGTTGTGGTTATTTTTAAATTTCTAACTTTACATAGTAAAAATTATTCATCCTAACTAAACACTCATAGAAAAAGTTTATTTTCATTTCCTTATATTTTTTATTTCTTTCTAGTCAAACACAATCTAAAGAGAAATTCTTGGCTTGAAAGTTGGAATTGCAATAACCCCCAAATGTAGGAAGTTTTAACATTATTTTTTACTATAAAGTCATTATTTTATAATTGGAAATATTTATACCACCATGATTCGGTAACTTTTCATTTTTTGAAATATTTATTACTATAGCGTAATTTAGGATCACGACTTGGTGCCATAATAAAATATTCAAGTTGTCAACATAAGAGCATGAGTTCAATTATGAAAACAGTCATTTTGTATAAAATAATTCTTTCTATCATTCAGCATTACAACATAAATGAGACCAATATTAAATAAAAGCTTCTTTCTTGCGCAATAACTCTATAGAGCCTCAATATCAATGAGAATTGTATGGTTGAGAAGTTTTTTTTTTTTATATTACAATGGAGAGGGTATAATTGAATTCATGCCAACTATATAAAAAATAAACTCTTACATTATTTGAATAGGACCTCAATCTTAAGATTGAGAATCGTTGATTGCTGCAAAATATGGCAAGCATTTGAAATGGAATCCAATTAGCAAATATCTTTTCCATTAAGATAGTTATTAGGGATGGTAATTTGTCCCGTCCCGTCCCGTCGAGAACTCATCCTGTCCCGTCCTTAATGTGGCAGGTATGAGATGCTCATAAATAGGGTCGGGGTGGGGTTGGGGTGTGGTTTTTAAAACCCGTCGGATTCGGGGGATGGTCACCCCGTCCCGACGCTGTCCCGTTTATATATTAAGTTTTTATTTATTTATTATTATATACACTATATTTATGAATAAACAACACTATATAAAATTAATTTTAAGATTTTTCATATCACACTCATTTTTTTGCTTGTATTAGTTATTTTGGTAAAAAAAAATTAATTTACTTATCAAAATAAAAATTTTAACATACTTAAAAAATATATATATATCAGAATTCGAGACGGGACGGTGTGAAATCAGGGAATATAAACAAGATTGGAGTCAAGTTCTGGATAAACCTTTAAATAAGGCAAGGCAGGGGCGAGAGCGGAGAATATAAACGGAGTTGGAGTTGGAAAAGGGCCATCCCACCCCAAATCTGTCCCGTTGTCATTCTTAATAGTTATAGCCCACAATCACAAAAATGAAATGAGGACCCGATCCATGTGGTTCTTGCCCATGACCCATCTCACGGATGGACCCTGTGCCTATTGGTTTTCAGGCTCCTTTGTTTCTCCCATGATGTAGCAACACTAACCCATTACCCATTTGCCCCAGGAATTTGATACATATTTTGAGATCAACACAGATAAGATATTCAATCAACCCTCTAATAATTTATAATCTTGAAATACTAAAAAAATATTAAATAATAAAAATAAAATTTATTAAGTTTTATCATAAATTTTATTAACAAAAAAATTTCTTACAAGTATACAATTTTATATAAAAATAGAACATCAATACACATTTGCAAGGATGAAGAATATTTTTCCTTGAAAATATATATTATGGTTGTGTTTGGATCCGTTTGGTCATTTTCACGTTTCAAATGGGACTTTGGGAATTAATGGATATTTGTTTGGATTTCTCGAAATGCCCATTTGAACATTTTCAAAATCAAAATGGGCGTTTTGAAAAAAATTATTTATTGACACTTTTTCAAAACAGTCCGTTTCAAAATGCCATTTTCCTAAACATCCATTTCCACCATTCATCCAAACTGAGCACTATATCTAGTTTGAATAATAATAAAACTAGCAATCTCTTTTTTATTACTAAAAATTTAATATTACTAGTAATTTTTTTTTTTATATTATTAACTATTCCATATTGTCGTCAAAAAAAATTATTAAATTTCATTAAATACTAATTATTAGACAGTTGCCAATGTAATGATAATTCAATGTTTATTACTTATTAGGGATGGAATATACAATAAGATTTTAATACCCAAAAAGAGAAAAAATGACTTCCTGGTTTTATGGGCCACGTTGGCACATCGCATATAGCTTCAGTACATAATTTTGGTTAAGAAATCTCAAAGATGAAATATACATACAGTGCCGGATGTATGAATAATTAGGAAGGATGAAAGTATACACGAGTCAAATTTAAAAAGAGGGGTAGGTGAATCATTATAAGAAACAAAGAAATCTCCCTGTTTGTTAAAACAACAAAATTTCTCTGTCAAATCTCTCACGGTGAAAATTCAATATCACAGATTTATTACATGGTTGTTAAGAAATTATCAAATAATATTTGAACAATACTCATCCATGTACAGATAATATTAGAACAATACCCACTAAAAAAAAAGTAAAAAAGATAGTTAGAATAATTTATCTAGCTAAGCGAGGGTGTTAGTTAAACTTGTATAAATTTCATGCACTTTTTTCAAGATCTAAGCCATTTAAAATATCACAAATTGTTTGCATCCTTAATTTTTCAAATAAAGGCTATTTTCAGCCTCAGTTTTATATGTTTTTTCAGTTTTCAAGAAAATAGAGAAATTTCTCTATATACACAGGAGAAATTTCTCTATATACACAGGAGAAATTTCTTTGTTTGGAAAGAGTTTTTTTTTTTTTTTGAGTAAAACATGAAATGCAATATGAATCTTATTTAATAAATCTTGATTTTTAGAGTCGAAATATATAGATATATATATATATATATAGAAATATATATAAATATTTTTTTTATAAAAAATGAATTTATTTATTGTAACTTATTTAATTTTAAAATTCAAAAACGATTAAGTAACATGGCTATGAAGCTCTTTATCATCTTAAAATGTTAAGAGGGGGATTTTTATAACATAAAATGTTATTGTAAAAGATGAATTTTTATAACATGAGTGAGGTATTTCTTGGGTTCAATTTTTTTGGCTTATGTCTGATCTTAATTATGTACTTACTCACAGACATATGGGTGAAGCTCCTAAAAGAATCAATATCTCGTCTTTTACGGGCCAAGTTCTAGGAAAAAGAACTCAAACATCGGATCCAAGGAGCAATTGAGACAAGCGAACAAAAACCAAAAAACAAAAAACAAAAAAAAACCCAAAAACATGCTTTATGTGCTTCAGAATCATAAGTAATTGAAAAGAACATTACCAAGGATTATTAATTTTGACATGATGCATGCATGAATGAAGAAGATAGACAACCGCCTTTTCTCATTTGCCGACAAGTCCACTTTTGTACAGGAAGTAACTAACTCCTTATGTACGTGTGGACATTGGAAATGAAATTTCAGATTTATTTTTTATTTATTTTTGATAAAGGGCATGTTTTATAAAAGAAATAGAATACATCCAAAGTCCCTCAGTATCTTCCTCTAGGATCTTAAAACATTAGGTACTGCCTATAGCGGGCAGCCCAGTTGGTAAGGACGGACTGACACCGGACTGTGTGGTAAGTACATAATCTTGAACTCGATTTCTCAACTAGTGAATACCACTCTTTCAATGGTATCCCCACTTGTGAGTAATGGGATTGACACTTCTAAAATTAGTCTTGAACTACTCATAAATCGAGAAAGTGGAAGATACTTAGATTATCAACAAAAAAAAAAAAAAAATTAAAACTAAAAATATTGACATCGCACAAATAGAGGACACAAAAAAGAAAAGAAAAATTAAAGTGGAAAACGAATACCACATTAGAAAGAAGAGGCATTTGAACGAGGTAGAGATGTGCATTTCAATGAGACTAAATAGTGTTCGAGCAGTTAAACTACTGGAAAATTTTATATCAAAATAATCACCATTGCATTTGAACAAACCAGAAATGTGTTTGAATGAGGCACTCACTGGACGAGGGTGTTCGAAAGAGCTAGGGGTGTGTTCCAATTAGCAACCTCCTATCTTGCTACTTGTTTCACACAAAAAATAAAATAAAAACATCAAATTTAAGTCCTGGGATCCTAATGTCAATTTCCTAAGATCTTTTTAGCTTATAGTCAAAACTAAAAAATACCAAAAGGTCATTGTATAAATTAGACCCATATCCTGAACAATAATCTAAGGTAAACCAGCCCCTACTTGTGATCAATGCAATGCACGAGTGATACATACATAATTGCACATAACTCTAAAACATTGTGGATATTCAAACCACAAACATATACTTTAGAATCTGCCACCAATGTTTCCAATAGTATGCTATATAGGAACCCAAACCCAAAAGGCTTCAATTTGGCTTTTAACTCAACATTCTTCTGCATCATAATCTAAGCAGTTGATTGAAGAAACAGAAGGTTGTTGCACTTAACAACCAACGTAAATCATAAGCAAAAACTTTTAGCATAATATACTCTAGGAAACAAATTGTCTGATGAAATGTAGTACATACTCATTAAAGTAAAAAGAAAGCAACTAAAAGTTAGCTTTTCAAGGGAAATGGCAAAATTTCGCACCAAATATGACCATATTCAGCTCCTAGAAGACTCTGGGTGGATCTCTTAACCCTCCCCGCCCCCCCAACACAAAAATTCTTTGCAATCCAACAGAAAGCATCTAAAGGCCTATAAGACTGCATGGGAAGCCCCGAACAACAAGAGGTCCATACCTCAGGCAATATGCTCCGCAAGACTAAGAATCTTGACATGCTTCTTCTTCCTTAGCTCATGTGGAACTGGCCCAAATACCCTGGTTCCAATTGGTTCGCCTTGCTTGTTGACAAGTACCACAGCATTGTCATCAAACTTGACCTCACTCCCATCACAACGGCCACGCTGCATGGCAGCCCGCACAACAACCCCATAAACAACAGATCCTTTTTTCACCTTTCCACCTGGTTGGGCTTCCTTCACCGATGCAATTATTGTGTCTCCCAATCTCGCCCCCTTTTTCCCCTTCAAAGCTTGTATGCACATGACTCGTTTTGCCCCTGAATTGTCCACAACTTTGAGATTGGTCCTCATCTGTATGAAAGTCCTTTGTTGCTGTAGGATTGCAAAAGAAAACAGATTTCAAGATGTTATTTAAGTTAAACTAAATCACACCATTAAACTTAATCGGAGATCATTCACATTTACTCTATATCATGGAGTCAAGATTTCATTGTTTTTTTCATGAAAAGTACAGGTAATTTAATGATACATTTTCCAACTTTTTCATTGACAATGACTAAAAGGGGCCATGATATTGTGACACACATGATGTGAGTTCTCAATATGATTCAGCAACCTATCCACTTACAATTACCTGAACTCATCACGGACGATATAAAGGAAATAATACAAGCAGATTGAATATCATGGGACAATTGACCAAGCAAAACAACCAATCCACAGGTGTGTCATAGGGCCAGTATTACTCAACCAGCACTTGAAAGTCAGACTAAAGACAGAATGAAAGAAGAGAATAGGCTAGGTCAGCCGTCAGCATATGTATCCCAGCTCAGTCACTGGCCCATCTCAAGTAAAACATCAGGCCCATGGCTAATTCAAGCTGGCATTTGGGCAGCTCTACAAGGAGAATATCCCGGCTATAAAAATTTGATCACTTTTCTCATCGAATTTTTTTGCATGATACTATCCAAGGTAACAATTGGGTAAATCTACGAACAGTTAAATTCACTCAATCAACAATGCATCATCCAACCATTAGGATTGGCAAAAGCTTCATCATCTCAACCTGTTAAAAGCCACTTCTCAGTGTACATTTAATGAACTCTTTTCTTAGTCCATCCACAGTACTTTTGCAGAATCATAGAAAAGCACCTTTGAAAGTTAATAATAATTTAACACAATTTTCCACTCATTTTCCAGAATAATCGATGACCATTAAAAAATGGATACTTGGTCAAGAAAGCTCGAATGAGGGTCTGGTCCCAAAATTGAGGTGATTCACCGAGTCAGAACTGGTTTAAGTCCTAATTTGAAAAAAATACTCTTTCGAGAGATGCCCGGCCATTGACATTAAAGATAAAATCAGAATTGATCTTACTAGGAATAAAATTCAGTTGCACCTTAGCAGCTTGTACTGAAACAAGTGCCATGCACAGAAACAACACCAATGTCAGAAACTTGAAAGAAACATTATGCAAAGAAATACACTAACCTGAGACAAGAAATCACTGCATGTCATCTCCTGTGATGTTCTCAGTAAACCAAGAGAATTGTTTCTGAGGGCCCCCAACAATGAACGACCAGCTAATTTTGTTTTCCAACACATTGAATGAAACACGATCAGTCAATCAGCACAAAAAAGAAAAGAAAAGAAACCAAAAATATATACTAGAAAAGAAATCACTCTGGCGTAAAATAGAAAAACTAGGTTCCCATTTTCAATTTTTCATCACCGAAAATATGGTTATTAGTCAGAGATATAGTTTAGCTATACTTTGGTCTGTGCAATGCACAGTTGGAACCGTCCAAACCCAAGGTAACCCCAAAAAAGTACTAGACAGTGCATCCAAAACCACATGGCTGGCATGTTTCTGCATCAAGTACATAAGCCACTACAAAAACACCATGTGACCATAAGCAAGCATGTGATCACTTAAAGTGAAGTTGCTTAATATACATGTCCAATGATTTATTCTAATGGGGCCAACTTTAATTAGTTAACAGAGTGAAATTAAAATTATTGAAAAGAAAAGTTTAATCCATTTAAAATTATTGAAAAAGCTACTAATAGTTTTCAAGATTATAGAATGGTTAATAGTTGGGTTGACACTACTAAGCACATGGTAAGTAAAGGGAAAGAGTCGAGATTTGTTAGATGGATGGCACCCATTGGAAGTAGGAAGTTAAACTTTGATAGGATCTAGGAAGCGACATCTTAATTTAGGAGGTGTGGGTGCCCAATGTCTGTCTGACGTCTATCGTAGAGACGCGCCCTTGGCGCGTGGGCGCCCACGACAGCCGTCCTGTCTTTGCTACTGTTCTCTATATCTTCCGGCCACCTGGGATCCGCGGCAACACATATCGGACCTGCTTCCGACCAGACAGGGATGGCAAAAGAGCAGGTACCACACTTGATTCTGAGATATGCGGGTATATCCTCCAGCCGGCCTTCGTACCAACACCCGTGCCCACCGCAGATGTCGCCGGTCAGCTGTGGCTTCATCAATTGTTACAAAATGGCCACAGCTATCCCCCATCGCCCGAAATACATCCATGCTCCATAAGAAAGCCGGCAGCCCCATTAGCCGTAGCCATATGAGACTTTCGTCTTTCTTGCCCGTATAGCAACCCGGCGGAGTCCATGGTTGCAACAACACCGGTAGGCCGTCAAAGACCCAGTTCTTGTTTGCAAGAATCCTGTTCGCCTCCGCTTCTGATGATAGCTCGAAGAGAAACCATGCTCCGTTCATGTCGAGAACTTGCAAGCCGGCCTGGATTCCCCAACTTTTAATGGCCCAGTTATGGATTCTGCATCTGTCTGGAACTGGAGAATCCAATTCTCCAACCCTCCCCATTAGGCAATGTCGAAGATAGTTGAGGCGGCTGCCGCATGAATCCATGTGAACAACAATGCCGTCGCGGGCATTAGCTGGTTGCGGGTCCACCCTCATAGGATCTTCCGGCCATTCTGCAACTCGGCAGACATCCAAGTAAGTCCATTTCCTTTTGGAAACGATTGTTGATTTGGTTAGTCCTAAGGACCTGAATGCTTGTGCATATAGAACCCAACCCCCTGCTGAAAATTCTTCTGGCAACAAAATAAAATGAATTCCCTTCAGAGATTGACCCTCCAATCTCATGTAACTTCCCCTCCGATTTGAACCTTTCGACAAAAAAAGGCTCCTGTTTCGTCCATGCAGACCAATCGGGAGCACTGACTCGTCTTCTTCCCGTTGAGAAGGCCTCCAAAGTGTTGCAAATCCATTCCAGCTCCCATCTTAGGACCCATAACCTGCGAACTATTCCTGGACCCCTTTCGATAAGTTGAAAAACACTCGCCCGACGCATCCAATTCTTGAATAACGTGAAACGATTTGTCTCCGATTTGGGCGAACATGCTTTAATCATTCAGCATCTTCTTTGTTTCAGTAACTTTTTCTGAGTAAATTTAAGTCACATCTCAGAGCTGAATTTTACGAGTGCGTGTACCATGTAAGCATGTATGTATTGATATAGCCTGTTTAGTTTGTGTGTGTGTGTGTGTGTGTGTGAGAGAGAGAGAGAGAGAGAGAGAGAGAGAGAGAGAGAGAGAGAGAGACCTGTAAAATCCTTCACACAAGGTTCAGTGCAATCAGTGTGTAGAGACTTCGGAAAGGGAGGAAAATATATTTTTTCACCTAGGAAAGAATAAAAGGGAGTTGCAAGGCTAGGCGCATAAATTAAAGCCCAGCAGATATTTCCTTGCTTATTTCTCACAATTGCACCCATCTTTTGTTTGCTGACGACACCATCATTTTCTGTGACTTCTTCAGCTCGTCAGCTTAGATTTGTCAGGTGCATTCTTGTTTGTTTTGAAGCTGTGTCAGGATTGCGGATCAACCTTGCAAAAAGCAGCATTACTCCGGTTGGGTCGATCTCTAAGCTGGATTTGCTAGCTAGCACTCTCGATTGCAGAATAGGTAGTTTTCCCTCAGTTTATTTGGGTCTTCCGCTGGTTGCTACTCCACGTTCAGTTGGAATTTGGGACCCTATGGTTGATAGGTTCCTCAGCAAGCTGGCAGGTTGGAAAGCCCAACTTTTGTCTAAGGGAGGCAGACTCACCCTAGTCAAAAGCACCATGGCTAATCTTCCAACCTATTTCATGTCCCTTTTTCCCCATTCCGAAGACTGTGAGCAGAAGGCTTGAGAAGATTCAGAGGGACTTCTTATGGGGCCATGGAGGGGAGAGCAAAAAGATTCACCTAGTTGCTTGGGATAAAATCAAGCAGTCAGTGACTCACGGGGGCTTAGGGGTTAAGGATTTGGGCACTTTCAATATAGCCCTTTTAGGAAAATGGCTTTGGAGATTTGGGGAAAGAAATGGGGAGCTCTGGCAAGCGATCATTGCTGCTAAGTATGGGTACGATTCTGAAGGATGGTGCTCAGGCAGTGTGGAGGGGCCTAGAGGATGTGGTCTTTGGGGTTACATTAGAGACGGATGGTCGACGTTCATGGCACGATGCCGCTTTGTCCTCGGTAATGGTGTTAGGCTGAAATTTTGGGAATGATACCTGAACTGGGGGTGAGTCTTTGAGGGCGCAATTCCCTAGATTATACAAGCCTTGCTAGCAATAAAGAGGCTTGCACTAGTGAGTACTTGGAGAAAGTTGGGCACAAGCTCATTTGGACTCCCCGTTTTAAGAGAGCTTTCTTTGATTGGGAGCTTGAAGAGGCAAGCTCTTTCCTTCGTTACCTTCAATAATTTCCAGGCTATAGAAGACAAAGAGGATAAGAGAGATTGGAGACCGGACAAGAAATCCTTTTCTATCCGATCTTTCTATAAAAGTATGGTTGACTCTGAACATCTCTCCCTTTCCTTGGAAGCTTATTTGGCATTCAAAAGTCCCCCTTAAAGCTTCTTTTTTTGCTTGGAAAGTTTCTTGGAAAGCTATTTTATCGGCGGAATAATCTGAAGAAAGAGAGGTTTTATTTTGGCTAGCAGATTCTATCTTTGTAAGAATGAGGAGGAAAGGCTGGATCACTTGCTCATCCATTGTCCTGTCTCATGGAGTTGTTGGAATATGATTTTTGCCCTGTTTGGCTTCTCATGGGTAATGTCAGGCTTAGTTAAAGATCTCCTATTGGTTTGGAAAGGTTGCAGTATTCCAAAGGAGGTAAAGAGAGTTTGGAGAATAGCCCATATTTGTCTCATGTGGAGCATCTGGGCTGAAAGGAACAACCGTATTTTTGAAGACTTGGAGCTCTCTATCCCTCTCCTTAAGGATGCCTTTTTGCGTTTATTATTCTTTTGGACCAAAGAGGCTTTTCCTGTAAATGTCTCTTCTTTTGTAGACTTTTTGGATTCTCTTAAACATATGTAAGCTTTTAGGGGTTTTTGCCCTTGTTGCCCTCCTTGGGCACCATTATATATATAACTGTTACTTATCAAAAAAAAAAATCTGCTGGGCTTTATCTAGTTGGTATGATGGAACTTTATCTATTACACAGTTGGAAGCTTTGGCCTTCGGGA
The DNA here is from genome assembly GCA_008638375.1 of Nyssa sinensis. Lineage (NCBI taxonomy): Eukaryota > Viridiplantae > Streptophyta > Magnoliopsida > Cornales > Nyssaceae > Nyssa > Nyssa sinensis. The sequence continues at coordinate 5,877,686 of CM018045.1, forward strand.
AGGATTGTAAAAATTTTGAAATTGAGGGAGACTCAAAGGTTATAATAAATAGTGTGTTGGGTAAACAGGGTTGTCCTTGAAAATTTGTAATCTTATGAGGGATTGTGTTAATATTATTAGGGAAAAAAGGATTGTGCGTTAGTATTAAGCATGTGTATCGTGAAGCGAATATGGCAACAGATTGATTAGCAAAAAGGGCACACGATTGGAAAACTAAAATTGTCTTCCAAGAGAGTTATGGGCTATTGAAGTTGATGATGTTTGGGGCAGCAGCATTAGAAAGAATGGTCTAGTTATTTACCAAAACAAAAAAACATAGTGTGAAGGTGTGGTGGTTTCTATGTAGGACTGCATGCTCTTAAGCAAGTTGCTGTAGTTATTATATTTCAACAACTCTGTCTGCACACAACATATTTCTAGAGTTTCCTAATGGCCATAATCTCAATAAGCATGACTCATCTCAACCTGAGTTCCAATGACAATTTAGAGCCAAATGAGATGCACCCAAAAAAAGTCCAAGTGTATGCTGCACTAGTATATTCAGAACTAATATCCACCTAAAATAGCACTAATGTGCAGTTTCTGTTTTCCCAAATTATTGCCAAAAATTCATTAATTCTGAAAGATGATACAATTACTAGATAACTCAAATCATAATTACAAGGTGCTATAAAAAAATCACTGAAGTAGCACTTAAAACCGCTATTGGCTATGATAAATAATTTTATAATGAAACGAAAAATACCTACGAGATTTTCTAGACATGCTATATAATGTAAAGTTTAACACTATGACTACATCTGCCCAGACAAGGACATGCATCCACACGTCTGACATTGAGAAATCTGAGAAGTTCTGTGATTCACAGTAAAGCTCTAGTCCAAGGTGACACCCCCATTTTGGGACCTTAATGCACCAAAGCACCTTCAGCCCTCTCTACCACATCATGTCACTTAAATTTTATATGATTCTATCAAATCTCCCATAGTCTGTAATGTATTAGTGTCTTTCTAATTTTGGACTCTGGAATCTGTACATAATAGTGTCTTAAGTTTATATCTAAATTATCGAAAAATTTCAGCATATACCTACCAGAAGCTAATTGTGCATAACTTATCCAAAATAAGGCTAAGTTAATTGTACATATTGAGTAATTGAATTCCTAAGGTATGTTACAATCACTAACCGAGGGTCCTGCTCCAATGTTCACCACTTCTTCACCAAAGGAGATGTAATCTAATTCTCTCTTAAGTAAACCATACTACGGTTTTGAGTTATAGGGCTTTTCGGTTGACTCAATAATTCTAGGGTAATGTAGACACTTGGTTAGGTTCCACAGTAGGTTTCATCATGCACAGTCAGGTTAATTAACAATTGCATTGGTCCCTAAACAAGCTTAACAAGAAGAGCAACAATTTAAATTTTAATCACTGGAACTCCAGAGAGAAGGACATGAAGCAAGAATCATTTCCATAGTACTTTTTAAGTAACTTAAGAATGCAAACCAATCACCACTTGAAAGCTATAAAATCACATACCAAGAAACCATTTAGAAGCGAAGGATGCTGCCATCTTTCCACTTAAGTATTATGCCAACGTAACTAACAAATTCTTAGTTGTCCCTGTCAATGTGAGATAAAGATCAAGAAATCAATCCTTCAATTTACATCACTCAGGAAAAAAAATGAATAAATTGTTAAACCAAGAAATGCAATCTTTTATTGCAAACCAAAAGAGATTCATCATATATTAACATGCCTTTAGAAGACTCTATAAAATAAATAAAATGGAAAAAGGAAAGTACTGTTAATAGCCATGAATCCTAACAGATAGGTGCTCAAGGTCATCATTATCTACCAAGTGTTGGGCTACTCTTATACTAGGGGGAAAAAATTCAACTAAAATTGAACTAATACAATACGATCGCAAGGTAATTTTCCAGTGGGTTGCCTGAGCATTTGGTTAGGTTATGTACTGCATGTCAACAGTCAGAATGCAGTTCTTTCTCATACAACTTTGCTCTATCCCCTCAGGATAGTTATCACACTTTACACAAAACAAATTATACAAGTATAACTTCTTTATTCACAAATCTTTAGAACTATGGCCTTGAGATGTAAACTATCAGTCAGAACTACACACCTCAACTCGCCAAGTACAGGCAGAAAATCTTTCAACTCATTATGTTCTAAGGCACATACTCTATGGTTTTAGTAGTTATATATACAGATTTTGTACTTGCAAAAAATAAGCAAATAAAAAATAACATATATATGTAAACAACAACATTTAATTTAAACGACCTGATAAATTACTGGTACAGAAACAAGTAAAATGCTTCAAATATGCTCCAAATTACAGAGTTTTCTTTAAAACTACTGTTGCACAAAACCAGCTTTTGCATAGCTCTACAAACTTAGGTTATAGAACATCTAGTTCCTACTCCCTAGGCACTACGAAAATATATTACGAAATGAAAGAAGGAAAAAGAACCAATAAACTGAATCTTTTCTAAATCCCTCTCTTCTTCACGGAAGACAATAATTTTCTCTTTCCTGTTTTTAATAAATATACAGAAAACGGAAAAAATGTTTTAGTTAATTCAACCATTAATTTTGAGAAATCCAAAATTAAATACTATAATAAACTTCAATGTTTTTGTTTTGGTCACATGAAAACCAGAAATTACCCCCCACAAATCAATGTATGCATATAACTATATAACTATATGTATATACACACACTCCAAACAACGAAACCCTAATTTATTAGCAATCATGTTACAACATAACGTCTAATTGTTGAATAAGTTTAAAGAGAGATAATAATGTTAGAGAAATGGCAATCTAACGTAACATGTGAGACAGCGAGAGAGAGAGAGAGAGAGAGAGAGAGCAAACCCCGACTCTGATCGCTGATGGTGGTGATGACAGAGGAACCCTGACGCCGCCACAATTAGAAGGAAAAAGAAAAGTATCGTTAGTTGACTGTTAGATCCGGGGAAGGAGTTCGACAAAAGTCCGATGAGAAAAACAATTGAATGATGGATAGAAATTGTTTAAAGCAATTAAAGGTACTTAACTAAAAAAAAAAGTAGAAAGAAATTGTTTAAAGGTGATTTATATAATATAAATTTTTATTTACCTTTTATTTTAATAAATAATTCATATATATACATAAATATTTATATAATATTTAAAAAATATAAATATATATAAAATTAGGTAAAAAAATGTTATTCATATTATAAATTGATAAATAAAACCTGTTACGTGTTATAAAATTAAAATATAATAAAGAATCTTCACTAAATTCACAACAAATTACCTATTTTTTATTTTTATAAAAATTGTATCATTTATTTACTTCGTCGTGTTCTTTATATAAAAAATTTGTCCACCTTCGTGATTGATATTTCTGGCAGCCTTTACATTCTTATTTGCATTGGTTTCACAAATGGTGGGCAACTATCTTTTCTTTTTATGTTATAACACTCTCAATGAGAGAATGAGAGAATAAAACACCTAAAACAAAGAACAAAGCTTCGTCAATGGCGACTGAAAGCAATCGTTGAGGTATAGAGAGAGGAGAGAGAAAAAGATTTTGAGGTCGAAGGAGCAGCAGACCAGAGGCGGAAATAAAATAAATTATAATTATTATTTATATAAAATATTTGAACTTTTATACGTTTATTGAAGAACAATGAGGAGGATATATGGAAAGTGGAAACAAGGGCTTCCTCGGCTCGTCCCCGTCTTTTCTCTCTCTCTAGAAAAATAAAATAAAATGGTAGCGAAAAAGTCCCAAATATATATATCAATGACGTAATATAATATACACGTATGTGTGTAACTGTGTATATTTATATTGTAGTATATATAATAATAACAGGAGGCGGTGACAGATGTACGGGTGCAAAACGGGGGTTGTTCCATACTTGTTTCTTGGGGGTGCCTTTAGGCTTCGTTGATTGGGTAGTGGGCACACACTTTGTGGACCCCATTCTTTTGTGTGTTGCAGAGCTTAGGCCTCGCATGTCTATGGGGAAAACGTGAGCATAGTTAAAGTAAAACTAGTGGTGGTGCAATTTGGGTTGATCAAATTTCTGTCGTCTCAAAATTTTTTAGACTTTGAGTTTTATTCTTTATAGTTGAGTAAAAGAATTTAAATTTAAGCTCAAAATTAGAGTTGGAATTGGATTTTAAATTTAATAATTTATATATTATATTTTTTATATTTTAATTATTTATCATTATATTAATAATTCTTTACAAGAATTATTATTTATATTTTTATAATTTTAAAATCTTGTTGATATTTAATATTTTTTAAAAATTAAATTATATTAAAAGAATTATTTTAATTATTTTTTTTAGAATGAAAAATTGAGATAAATTATTAGAACTTTTAGTGTATAATTGAAATAGAAAAAATAATAATAATCTATTAAAGAAATTATGAATAAAATTTAAAAATTCGAAATTAATAATTAGATTCAGGCCGGACTCAAGTTGAACATGATACTAATAAGTTTTAATTCGAGTTAAGCTATTTGAATTCAAGGCCTGATTTAGACAATATCCGAGTCAACTATTTTAAAAATTTAATTAAACTTGAATATAACTCGACTCGACCTAGCCCACTTAAGTTACACCCCAAACTTAAAAACTTGTTTTATTGCATAAGTTCTTATAAGCCCCCAACTGCATAAACTGAACCCCCATAAACTCCCAAATGTGGCCTAAGAAAATTGCCCCGCCTTGCTCAAAATCGAAGTCTGGGTTCGACCCGAAACTCTATGAGCCGAACGACAATTAGTTCCTACTTCCTTGATAGTTGATACCCCTAAAGAAAAAAGATCATAACATATTATTTTTAAAATAATTTTAGTATTTGTCTCCCTTCTTTTTTTTTTTAAAGATCAAATTTAAAACCTACCAATAATTCATAATTAACTCTTTGAAAATTAGTTGTTTTTTTCAATATGTACTATTGGTTTTCTCACTTGAAAGTTTTTGATTTGAATTAATTAAAAATTTGAAACAGATTTGAAATATCTATTTTGTTATTATGATTAGTGCTTTGGCTCCTAAATTGAGTTGTTGGAAGTCTAGAAATTTGCATACAGTGAACTTGGAATGCTAGAGATAATAGACTGATCGAACAAGGGTCACCATTCCTAATCCTACTAAGGATAAATTTCCATCTTGACAGCATATTCCGCAATTTTTCAAGAATCTCTTTGTAACAGGACTTGGAAACTCTATTATGTAACAAAGGAGTTCCAAGATAAATCTCTAGGTCAGTAGTTAGTTGAATACCTAATCTGTGCTATTTCTTTCTAAGAAAGGTTAGGGACATTTTTTTTTTTTTTTGGAGGGGACCCTTGACTTGGAAAATCTAATTTTCTAACACAAGGCCTAACAAAAAGAAATGAAGCAATTAAAGGTTTTTTTGGGGTATATAGACAACCCAGTCTAATTTTCGAGTAGGGGTAAAATTTCCATCCCATAAGGCTTTTAGGAGGCAATATTTTTTTTCTTTCTCTTGGATGAGTGATTCTAAAGTTTGACCTTGAAACTTCAAGTTTGATCTTGAAACTTCACGAGACCTTGTCATGAAACCCCAATTACTTGATGTATCCCTCAAGGTGGAGGCAATTTAAAGTTAACTCAACAAAAGCTTAAACCAAAAAGGAGTAGATCATTAGCAAAAGATGGGTGACTAATTGGGAGGATGACCCCTACTAGCTAGAATAGGAAACCATTTCTGTTTGTCCGCTTCAATGTTAATGAGGTGTGCTAGTCTTTCCAAGCACAAAATGGACAAATAAGGGGACAAAGTATCCTTGTGTAAGACCCATTTGGGGCTTAAAAGATTAAGTGGGTGTTTGGTAAAACGAGGGGTGCGATCGACCATCGAGCAACAAAGTTATTTGTTGCTTTTAAAAATTTCTTTGTGCAGCTTGTGATTTTAGCCAAAGGATGAAGGGCCAAATGGGCTCTTAATAACCTTTCCATTCTACAAGCGAGATGTAGTGTGAGGTTTCTAAACAATCGTAATTATCATAAACCCAATCCCACTTTTCATATTTCTCATAGTATGAACCAACTCTTGGGTAGGAGAATATTGTTAATTTGTTATTGGTGGATCTGCCCTTTATAAAAATAGATTGGTTAAAAGCAATTAGTCTCTAATCAATTCAGTTTGCAATGGCTTTTGTAAGGATTGTTTATGCAACATTACAAAACCCTCTTCTAAACTGAGAAATAAAGTTGGGTTTAGGGACCTTAGGGATTAAAGTAATGAAGGTTTTATTAAAATCTTCAAGAAAATTTCCTAACCACGCAGGCTTGAACTTTCCTTCAAATTTCTGGTAAAAAAAATAGCCCAAACACCAGCAGGCCCATGGGGCATATATTAAATGAACAAATCACAGTAATAATCACATATTTTAAAGATTAAATAGTTTATCCTTGAACTGATATTTGTGCTACAACCTCCAATTCTTTATAATAGGGAAGAAAGTTTCAATTTGGCACTCTGGCCTCCTTACAAGGGGATACTAGCCAAAACATGATCAAATCAACATATTTAAAAGTTGCAATAAAGTCTATTTTTCTCTTTGTAACGTATAGGAACCCTCACACTACTTTTCTTTCTCTTTTTGTCTTGAGAATGAGGAGAATATTATTTCTTCATTGTTCTTATGTGAAGGAAAGTGTGGGATTTACTTTTGTCCTTGTTTGGTTGTTGTTGGATTATTCTGTGTTCAATAATAGAATTTTTGAAAGTTTGGGTAGTGGGAGGGGGTGGGGGTGGGGGTGGGGGTGGGAAGAGAAGCAGGAAAGTTTGGAGGATATCTGCCATTTGTTTATGGACTATGGAGAGAGCGGAATCACTGGGTTTTTTTATTTTTATTTTTTATGGAGAGTTGATGTATTTAAAGATCATTTTTTCAAAAACATTATATTTTTAGATGATTGAAGCATACCATTCATATGCTTATACCTTTTAATATAAGATTAGAGTGTAGTGGTTTTCCTTGTATACTACTTCACCCTGGTAGTTTGTAGCTAAATAAAATTATTTTACTTCGTGAAATTTAAAAAAAAAAAAAAAACACATGAGGGAGGCACAACCCATGATTACAAATGAACTACTAAAGCATGAGTCTTAAATACCCCAAAAAATTCAAGTAAAGTGCTTATATTTACAATATGGGCTCTTTTAGCCTCCCCCCCCCCCCCCCCCAAACAAAAAAAAGAGTAAAAGTCTAAAAACCTCTTACTTCAAAAGTCTTTCTATTACGCTCCCTCCCTCCTTCCAAATGCACCATGTTAAGTGTCACAAGGTCTAAATTCATTTCTGAATTTTTCTGTCTTGTGCGGCACTAAGACACTGTCTTAGTCAGTCAATACACACACTCACGCCAAGAGGCTTATACAAAAACACACAGTAACACAAAAGACACACAAATTATAGGAAATCTTCCCAACCTTTACGTCACTCAACAGTATAGGAATACACAGCCTTAGGGTTGCATGACAAGAAGAACGCACTCTCTTCTATGTCTTGCACCCCTCTATTACATTGTATTTATAGACAAAAATCACAACCAACCATGTGTGTGTCTGTGACACGCACATGCCTGCAGTTACACCCCAACTGCTAGAGCTGTCTGAAACCTTGGATTTGCACCACATATGAGCAGGCAATTCATCTCACTGCTACATACATTGTCAGCCATAGCATTAATGCGCCAACACAGCAGGCAATTCCCCTCGTCTGCCCTTAGACAACCTTGTCTTGTGCCAGACCAGCAACTGCCGCCACATGTGCTGCCACTTATGCTATCAGCACTAATGCCACCCCAAGCCCTCACTCAAGGACATGGTTATGTGTACTCAGCCTTTAATCAGCGCACCACTTGATCCCACCAATGCTTCCTTATCAGCCCTCATTGCCAAACCATGCTTACTTATGGCTTGGACTTGTTTGTCAAACGTTGCCACCGTATGCCGCCACTGTTGGTGATGGAAGTCAAAGCACCATGTCAAACCCAACTTACAACAACAACATGCCTTGCCCGAAGGTGCCAAGGTCTTAAGCCGTATGATTGATTCGCCCATAGGTGCCTCAGGGAGGTACTCCTCTATATATGTCTTAGGACAATTTGCTCATTTGATAGGAGTAGACACAATCACTTGCAAAGCTAAGCTGCTCCCCCTGTGAGCATACATCTTTACCAAAGGCTATCAGTGCGCGCCAACTGTTGTCAAAGTGCTGCCTTGGCCTTTGCTGCCCAAGTCATGCACACACAAGCTTCACCGAGTCAAAGTATCCATCAAGACATCCCAATCTTCAAGTAAGGGTGCCCATGACAATCCACCCCCCACCTTGGCCTTGGCATTGGTTGAGGCTTGTCAACCCTTCAAGGGGCTAACAAACCACCCCCACTAGCAGAATCCGATGCCCTCATCGGATTGTTCTAATAGTCTCGAATCTGCAACTCAAATTGCCACAAAGTCATATCTCTTTCCCAACTTGCATCAGCCTCGCTGTCGCCTTTCCACTAAACCAGATAATCAGTCCGCCGGTTCTTCTTACTTTGACCTTGCGTCCTGTGAGAAAGAATTTTCTCAACATTTTTCTCAAACTCCTTATCATTGGCGATGCCCTCCTTGCTTGCTTCCTTGAGGCATCAAGAACATCTTGATGAAACAACTTCAAGAAGTTCACATGGAATGTTGGGTGAATCTTCAATCTGTCTGGAAGCTTCAGCTGGTAAGCCACATTCCCCACCCTCTTGATCACTTCAAAGGGTCCATCATATTTAGGGATCAGCCCCCGGTAAATTGTCTTACTACTAATCTTCTTCCAGATTTGGGGAGTCAATTTCAACAGAACTTGATCTCCCAACTGAAACTCAAGTGACCTTCTGTGTTTGCCAGTGTACTTCTTCATCCGACGTTGTGCCTTGTTGAGGCTGTCAACAGCTTCATCCAACAGCTCTTGCTTGTTTCTCGCAGAGCTATAGGCAGCTAGACATTGGCCACCAGTCTTCTGTTTGGCCAGCTCATAGGGAGTGAGGAGCTGCTGTCCAGTGGCCACCTCGAAGGGACTGAGTCCTGTTGCAGAGGACTTTTGCAGGTTGTAACAGCATTAGGCAGTGTTAAGAAGCTGCACCCAATTTTTCTAGCTTGTAGTCACGTAGTGCCGCAAGTACTCCTTCAGTAGTGCATTTATCTTTTCTGTCTAACCATCAGTTTGAGGATGATTTGCCGTGGAAAACTTCAACTCTGAGCCCATCAGCCCAAATAAAACAGTCCAAAACCTACCTGTGAACCGTGAGTCTCGGTCACTAATGATGTCGTCTGACAGTCCGAAGTACTTCACCACATTTTGAAAGAATAGTTCTACAACCACATCTGCTGGGCATGCATGTGGTGCAAGGATGAAGGCTCCATACTTTGAGAATCGATCAACAATCACAAAGATGGATCTGAATCCATCCACCTTAGGTAGTCCTAAATGAAGTCCATGGAGATAGATTGCCATGGTCTTTTAAGAATAGGCAAGGGTTGCAGCAACCCTGCCTCATTCTTCTTCTCCAACTTGTCTTGTTGGCATACCAGACAAGTCTTGACATAGGCTTCCATGTCTTCTTCTATTTTCGGACCAGTAGTATGAACGGGACAGTAGGGCTAGCATCATTTCAATGCCAGGATGTCTAGCCCACTGTGGATCATGTGTTTCCCTCAAGAGCTCTCGCCTTAGTCCCCCACCGTTGGGAATATAGAGTCTGCCACCTTTTGCATATAGGATCTCATCATCCAGCCAGTACTTGCGAACATGTCCATCTCTGACTTGTTGTCGTAGCTTCTCATAAGCACTGTCTGATTGAGAAAAGTCCTTCACACGCTGCAGCAAATCAGTCTGCAGGTTGGACAGGGCAGCAACATACTCATGCATAATCTTTCTACTCAAAGCATTAACAACTTGATTTTAACTGCCAGGTCTATGAACCCATTCAAAATCAAATTCTACTAAGAACTCCTGCCAGCGTGCCTACTCGGGAGTCAGCTTCTTCTGGGTCTTGAAGTAGGTGTTGGCAACATTGTCTGTCACCACCGTGAACCGAGTCCCCATCAGATAATGCTTCCAAGTGTCTAAGCAATGCACCACTACAGTCATTTCCTTCTCATGGGCAGAATACCTCTATTCAGCATCCTTCAGCTTTCGGCTCTCGAAGGCAACATAATGTTTCTCTTGGACTAGAACCCCTCCCAAGGCTTTGTCAGAGGCATCTATGTGGACTTCAAAGGGTAACTCGAAGTCTGGCAGGCGCAGCACTGGCTCCGAATCCACTACATGCTTCAGCTTGTCAAAGGCTGCCTGGCATAAGGCTGAATGAACCCTGCATCAAGGATTTCCTTCAACTGCTTCCTCAATTCTGCCAATTGGGGAGGCGCCATTCTGTAAGGAGCTTATGCAGGAGGCTTTGCACCAGGTTCCAACTTAATCTTGTGATCAGTTGCTTGTCCGGGCGGAAGGGACTTGGGAAGTTCTGGTGGCATGACATCTGCAAACTCCTTCAGCAAGTCAGCCACTTCATTAGAAACTTCCACAGTAGTGTCGGGCTTGATCTCCACCAGGGCTGTAAGGTAAGTCTCTTCACCTTTTCGCAGTCCAATCTTCAATTGCATTGTAGAGAGCATCCCTATCTCATTTTTCCCTTCCTTCTTGCTTTGGTCGCTATAAACATCAAGGACAAAGCATATGGCTTTCTCATCGGTGATCATCATGCCACCAAGATGGGGCATGACCAGTCACTTTGGCCTTCACAAAGAACTCATTGTCGAGGATCAGATCAAAGTCGTCCAAGGGTACTACTATCAGATTGCACAGTCCCTCCCAAGCACCGATGATGAGGGTTGCTTGTGCTGTACCTTGGGCAGGTTTGGCCTCTGAATTGATTACTTTCAATTTGCTCATATTATGATCCAGTTTCAGGCCAAAGGTAGCCACTTCTCTCTGAGCCACAAAGTTGTGAGTGGCTCCAGTATCCACCATTGCTCACACCTCTTTTCCATTCACCTTAACCTGTACATACATCAAACCATGTTAAGTATGCGGCTTCTGCACTGTGATGGCATTCAGCAACTGGAGTGGATTGACTCTGGTTGGAATGTCAGAGTCACTGTCTGAGTCCTTGCTGTCAAGCACCAAGGCACTTAGTTTCTCTCATTTGGGGCAATCTCTTAGGCGATGGGGGCCATTGCACAGGAAATAGCCATTCGTGGGCTTGCCCATGTTCTGGCTTGTTTCTCTTTTGGACTTGAAAGTGCCACTGCTACTTCCCTTCTTCTTCTTTCCATTATGCTGATTCTTAGCATCTCTGGATTGTCCGTCTTTGGCCTTCTTCCCACCATTGTTCTTCTTCTTTTCGGTTGAGGATGTGGATCCAACAACCTTGAAGTCAACCAGCCCCTCTGCTGCAGTAATTGCAGAAGGAAGGTCCCTTACTCCTTACCTTCGCAATTCAGCCTGCTGCCCATGCTTGGAGTCCAGACATGAAGTTGAACAACTTGTCCCTCTTCTGACATGTTCTGGATGTCAAGCATCAAAGAAGTGAATTCTTTCACGTAGTCCCTCACTGTACCGGTGTGCTTCAACTTTTTCAAGTTGTCTCGAGCAACCCATGCAGTGTTGCAAAGGAGGAACTGATCATTCAGTTCCTTCTTCAAGATCTCCCACATCTCGATCCGAGGGCGTCCAAGCGTTCAGATCATCTTGCACTTGGGTTCGCTACCAGAGTTTGGCATCACCTGCAAGATACATACTGGTTATGGTTACCTTCTCTATGTCTGGGACACAGGTAGCCTTGGAATACTGCTTCATGTCCCAAAGGAAATTCTCCAATTCCTTCGAGTTTTTGGCACCAGAAAAAGCCTTCGGTTCAGGGACTTTGATCTTGGCAGGCACCTATTCCGATGGCGCCAAGGTGGGTAGGGATAGACTTCTTGACAAGGGCTATATCATCCTCCAAGCACTTGAGGTTGATTTTCATGACGTCTGTCAAGGACACCACATCCTCCATGATGTTGGTGATTCTAGCACTCGTTTCTGTCATGAAATCGTCAAGAATCTTCCGTAGGTCCAGTAACTCGATAGTGTATTGTTCTACTTGAAGCAGACAGCGCAACAACATCATCACCTTCAGGGACACCAACGAAGTTTTCCAAGCGGGACACTCGATCTTTTAGGGCCTCGTTCGTAGTACCTCCAACCATGGTTGTTAAACCGCACTCTGATACCAATTGTCATAGGGTCTAAATTCGTTTCTGAATTTTTCTGCTCTGTACAGCACTAAGACACTGTCTTGGTCAGCCAATACACACACACTCACGCCAAGAGGCTTATACAAAAACACACAACAACACAAAAGACACATAAATTACAAAAAATCTTCCCAACCTTTACTTCACTCAACAGTATAGGAATACACAGCCTTAGGGTTGTGTGACAAGAAGAACACACTCTCTTCTATGTTTGCACCCCCTATTACATTGTATTTATAGACAAAAATCACAATCCGACCATGTGTGTGTCTGTGACACGCACATGCCTGCAGTTATACCCCAACTGCTAGGGTTTTGTCACAGACAACCACCTGTGTCTTGCAGTTGACACCCCCAACTGCTAGGGCTGTCTGAAGCCTTGGATTTGCGCCACATATGAGCAGGCAGTTCATCTCACTGCTGCATATTTTGTCAACCACAGGATCAATGCGTCAACATAGAAGACAGTTCCCCTTGTCTGCCCTTAGGTAGCCTTGTCTTGTGCCAGACCAGCAACTGCCGCCACATGTGCTGCCACCTATGTTGTCAACACTAATGCCACCCTAAGCCCTCACTCAAGGACATGGCTATGTGTACTCAACCTTTAATCAACGTACCACTTGATTCCCACCAATGCTTCCTTGTCGCCCTCATTGCCAAACCATGCCTACTCATGGCTTGGACTTGTTTGTCAAATGTTGCCACCGTATGCCTCCACCGTTGGTGATGGAAGTCAGAGCACCATGTCAAACCTAGCTTACAATAACAACATGCCTTGCCCCAAAGGTGCCAAGGTCTTAGGCCGCATGGCTGACTCGCTCATGGGCGCCTTAGGGAAGGTACCCCCCTATATATGTCTTAGGACAATTTGCTCATCTGACAGAAGTAGACACAATCACTTGCAAAGTTAAGTTGCTCCTCCTGTGCGCGTACATCTTGGCAAAGGCTGTCAGTGTGTGCCAATTGTTGTCAAAGTGCTACCTTGACCTTTGCTGCCCAAGTCATGCACACACAAGCTTCACCGAGTCAAAGTATCCATCAAGACATCCCAATCTTCAAGTAAGGGTGTCTATGACAAGCCACTTCCCACCTTGGCCTTGGCATTGGTTGAGGCCACAAATGCCTTGGCCTTGTCAACCCTCAAGGGGCTAACATTAAGTATACTGGAGCCATTTTCCACGCCTACCTAGTTCTCCATTTCACCCTTTTCATGGTCCAATAAATGAAAAGATTTTTCAAGGAAATTGGCACAACAAAACAATTAAAAGAAATTAAAAGATTTCCAAGCTTTCCTTTTCAACCCCTGGTCCAAGAAATTAAAAGATTCTTCAAGGAAATTGGTATAACAAAACAAAGAAAAAATCGTTGCTCATAAAATAAGAAACATGTGCAAACATTAGAAGACCATTAAGTTAAGGTCAAATAATTTGTTCCTAAATGAGGACTAAAGAAAAAATAGATCAATCATATCATCATATGTAATAAATATATAAAACCTTGCAAATTAGTCTGTTAAAGAAATTAAAGTCCATAAGGTTACTTCTTATTACCTTATGTGACCACTAGAAAGCCATAAAGGCCGACCCATTTCTTGCTATATCAAATAATAATTAATGTAGGACCTAAAAATTACTCTGATACTAATTTTGAACAAAAAAATAAGAGAAGAAGTAAAGTAAACAAACTAATATATTTTATTGAAGAAAACTCACATACTATTGTTATTTCGGTAATCTCTCACGGCTATCACACGGCCCTTTAATTCTCTTGGCCACCACTCTATTATTTTTGTGGTACACAACTCCATATGACTAGAGACTCACATATTTATAATTACACTGACTTTAAGTCCTATATTAATTAGGATATCTAATCTCCTACAAACTAGTATATCTTATTTAATTATAATCAGAAAACTAACTCTCATTAGAATATTAGTCCAACTATAACTAAGAATATCTAAAAAAACTCTAAATATTATTAGGACTCAATAAACCAAATTAAGAAACTTTCTAAAATTTATGGGCTTGGTTTAATTGGCCAACAATTAAAAAACTATGTAATGTGACTCTCCCTATAATAGTTAGATTAACATTCATGGATGAACTATCACGTGATCTATGAAACCCCAAGTGGGAGGATTAATCTGTGACGAAAGAAATAAATTAGCAAGTAATTTGAAATAAAAAATTCAAAATTAAGAACACATCATATCATTAATTACAAATAAACCATTAAGAACATATAATTAAAAAATGATTTTGGAGGCTTTGGTTTTACTTATATTGATGAAAGATTTTGAGTGATTCAAGGGTTGATTTTGCATGATTAAGAAGATTTTCTCCTAACTCAGCTGGTAAGACGATAAGAATAAATTAAGGATTGGGTTCTTAGTGTCAGTCAAGATAAAGTTTGTCAAATAATGCGAATTTTGAGAATGAGAGCACATATTTGAAACTTATTCTGACAGTCATGCACCTGAAAGCTTCACGATTGACAAGTTTCCATCGTGAAAAAAAAAAGAAAAAAAAAGAGAGAGAAGATATATAATCAAGTTAATCATATCCACTATTTTTTTGAAATACCATTATTCAGTTCAGTTTATTTATTTATTTCCAAACATCAACTATTTGCCATTCCAAAACTTGTAACAAAGCAAGTGTGGTAAAAGTCATTATTAACAATTTGTCATATTGCTAATATTATCACAAAGTATATGACAAGGTGAAGGTGATGAGATTGATATTCATTATTAACATAGAGGATAAACATACATGATTTGGTTAAGGCATTAATGCATTGATTAAACAATCAACAATGCCGTTGCCTGCCTTTGGTACATGTTATATTTAGAGATAATTACACTTACCATCCTCTGAGGTTTCTGACAATTACAGAAACCTTCCCTATGATTTCAAAAATAACACTGTCCTCCCTGTCAGAATTTGTCCCCAAACGACGTTAACGGAGTTGGTCCTATTTACCAAATTATCCTTATAATTTAATAATATTTTTTTATTTTTTATTTTTTCTCACCCTCAATTGCAGCACTCTCTCTCTCTCTCTCTCTCTCTCACTCCATCTCACTTCTCTCTCTCAATTTCTCTGCCTTAACCCTGTATCACTCATATTTTACGCCCGAGGATTATTCGGCCTCGTCGACCACCAGTGACCTTGAGACCATTGGCCGTTACGACTTCAACGAGCAGATCCGTTCCACCATGATCGCACACCCAAAGCTCGATCCAGTGTCCGGCGAGCCATATCTCAAGTATTTTCGATTCGCTCCGGTGCTGAAGATATGATTTTTTTGTGAGCAGGAGGGATGGCGGCAACTTTGGGGTTTCCTTTTACATCGGCCTCTGTTCCTGTGCAGTGGTCTCGGTGGCATATAGGTGTTTATGTGTGTATAGGGACATAGGCATATATTTGGTTGAGGGAAACGGGAAGAGAGAGACGGGTTGCCCTAGAAAATTTATAGAGAGGGAGAGAGAGAGATGAGGCGGTGAAGGGGGTTCCACCTATGGCCATGAGTTACTTGCCGTTGAGAATTTGGTGTGCCTAGAGATTGGTAGCTCGATCTGTGAATGAGAAGGCCAAATGGAGAGTTCGGTTGCTCAAAAATTCTTTGGATCTGGTCCTGGCCATAGAGGGAGTTGCAGCAAGAAGGACACGTGAGGCGTTGTGGATTTCCTCTATTTCTATCCGCTTACAGGTAAGAACAGGGGGCTGTTCATGGAGATTGTTCTGAATATTGGTGAGTGACTCTCTTGTGTTCGATGCGATACGGTAATATATATATATATATATATATATATATCTGTGTGTGTTTGGGCAACGGTGCAAGAGGGACATATGCAGCAGAGCTGCTGTCCGGCCATGAAGCAGAACCAGCAGGTAGGCAGGTTAATCCAGCTGGGCCACAAAATGAAAATTAAGTTGGCGCTTCATGGGCGAGGGGTTTGGTGATTAGCTGAAAGCTTGTGTTTTTTTTCTGTTTTCCTCACAGCAAGTCACAGGTGCAGTTCTAGTCTCTCAAGAACCCAGCAAAGTCATACTTTACAGGGGTTGGGGAGTAGGGGAAGATCCAGTCCAAACTGTTGAAAAGAATAAAAGAGATGAGAGGAACGTGTCAGTAGGCAGAGAGGATGGGCCTCGGTCAGTTATTTCTCCTGAGCTCATGTCTGCGATCAGACTTGAATGTGGGTTGTGATGTAACCAAGAGGAAGAGTAAGCTTCAGAGGCTAGAGTTAGAGCTTGTTCTGAGGGCACACCTCCAGCTTTGAAACCACCTCCTGGACCAACGCCGACGTCATTACCGTGAACGCCCACAAAACTCTAGATCGCATCCTGATCAAGAACCGTCCGAAGTCGCTCACCATCATAGACCTTTCGCACACATCAATACAATTTTTCATGCTTTTGTGGGACATAATATTTGGCTCGATAAGATTTAATTTTGTTGGATTCTTAAATTTTTATTTTGTCCGAATGAATTGGTGGTCTCTCTTTCCTCTAATTTTTTCTTGGTTTGATTCCTTGTTTAGCCTCAGTTTGATTTTTGTAGAGATTTCATTTTTCTCTTAGTTTTGTGATATTGTAATTTTAGCTTTGGTGGCCTATGGAGTTTTTATTTCAGGTTGTTGGTGGTTGTGTTGATAAGGTGATTGTCTCTACTGGTGACCACGATGGCGTGATGGTGGTCATGGAGGTTCTGGAGTTGGCCAGAGTGGTAGTGTTGGCCTTGGTGGTTGTGAGAGCAGTGGTGTTTACAGAGAAAGAGGTTTCCTGAGATGGAGAGGGTTACAGAGATAGGGTTAGAGTTACAGTGTTTCTATGATGGAGAGGGAGATAATTTGTCATTTTTTTTTATTAAAAAGTTACTATTAAAGTGTAGGTAGTTTGGTCATTTAACCATAACTTGTAAGGGATAAAATTAGGTATTTGAATAAAATTTGAAGCTGATTTTATCCAATTCCAGTTAAGTCAACTAACGGTTGTTAATAGGGAGGGGAGAATCTGTTACAGATCAGTAAACCAGAAAGGGGACAGTAGTTATTTCAGAAACTATAAGGAAGGTTTCTATAATTATCAGATACCTCAGGAAAGGATAAGTGTAATTTGTCCTTATATTTAAATTACAGATACATGTATTTACTTGTCCATAAAATTTATTTTATCCATAATGATGGTAGATTATAAATATGTCATTTGACGATGACCTTATAGTTTGTTTTTTCACTATTTTCATCATGCGTAGATTATCAACTTTCGACAACTCGTGACCAAGAGGAGATTGACGGGCAAGCTGCCGTCAGTCAAATCAGGTTGCTCACTGTAAAGTGACACAAGTATGGTGACACTTTGACGTTGAGCAAGCGGCCAAATAATTCATGCAGTAATGGAAGAAAGATAAGTTTACAGTGACACAGGTTTGCTGCTTTTATTGGACCATTTGGATTGCTAAAAAAATTTAGGGATAATTTTTTAATAAGTCTGTCCTATGAATTTTTGGGAGATTCGGTCCACACTCCTCTTTTTTTTTTTGTTGCAAGTTCAATTATTATTATTTTTTGTTTTCTAGACTAAGGTCAATATTGAAAACGTGTCATGTTTGTTTTTTTATAAATGAAAAAAATATTTTATACTATTTTTTGAGTAAGACATTATCACTTTTACTCCTCTATCTCTTTCTCTGTCGTTCTCTCTCCGTATTGTGATATACAATTATTACTTTATTAATTGGAGCATTTATTTAGTGGGACATTTAAACAGTTATTTTTGTCCGTTCACTTTTAACTTTCATAGAAATATACAATTAAGAGTACTGAATGTATAAATAATGGACGGTTCATTTTTTTATTTTTATTTATTTATTTATGTTTTATAATATTTTTTGGAAAGTAAACGACAATCAAATTGGATAATGACAAATAATGGTATATAATTATAGAGTTTTAAAGTTTAAATCACCTATATGGCTATATATATGATGAACAACAAAAGCAAGATCTTGCTTGCTGAGCTCAAAGAAACAAGAAGTGTGAGATGGCTACTCCAACTCTTCACACCTGCACAGTTCAGCGATCTCGTGCCACCATTAACAGAGTTCACATTCTCTTCCACTTCACAGCCATACTTAGCTTATTTTACTTCAGAGTCTCACAACTTTTGCACGGAGACGTACCAACTTTGGCATGGGGGCTCATGACCACCGCCGAGCTCATCTTCACCTTCATATGGCTTTTTGCACAACCATTCCGGTGGCGGCCAATCGTCCGGTCGGCCTACCCGGAAAATATCCCTAGCAACGTCGAGTTGCCGGGGGTAGATGTGTTCATATGCACCATTGATCCTAAGAAGGAGCCAACGGTGGAGGTGATGAACACGGTCTTGTCGGCCATGGCACTCGATTACCCAGCGGAGAAGCTCGCCGTGTATCTTTCCGATGACGGTGGTTCTCCGTTGACAGTGTATGCTATTAAAGAAACATGTTCATTTGCTAGGTCATGGCTTCCATTTTGCAGAAAGTATGGAATCAAGACCAGATGTCCTGAAGCATATTTCTCATCATTTGGTGATGACGAACGTTTTCCTTGGAATGATGAATTCAAAACAGACGAAGAACAGATCAAGGTATGTTTGGAAATGGTTCTCTCTACACCAGCAGGCGGAACCAAACCTAAATACAAAAAAATTTAAGTGGGATTTTTTGGAAAAATAATATTTAGTTTTAAGTTCGGTAGGATGCCTTTTTTTTTTTTTATTTTATTCCAATAGGTATTTTAGTTGCAATCTGTCATATATGTAATATATATATATATATATATATTAATTTATTAATTTTTTATATAAAAATTAAATAATTATATAATATACATGTGAAAGCATCAGTGATATAAAAAAGTTTTTTTTCTTCTTAATTTGAAATCAGACACCCCGTTCTTATATTAAACTCATTATCTTAACTTCTTTTAAAAGTAAAAGTAATAATCATGACCCTGTCAATTAGATAGGAGAATGAGGAAGGGTGGCATCCAATAAAAACTTCATTATGTTTTTTTCTTCCATACATGAAATTCTTTAATCATGTAAGATAATGAACCTAGCACATCCATGTCAATTTTTCCTGTTTAGCTAATGCCATCAATTGTGCAGAAAACATACGAACTCTTCAAGAAAAATGTGGACAAAACTAGCGGTTGCAGCGGGATAGGAGATGGTGTTGTCCACGATCGGCCGCCTCATGTAGAGGTTTGCAGCAAACTACTGAAATTAGTATTAATATATCAGTCTAATTTAAGATTAGATGGAAATAATTTTTACATTTTATAATAACAAGAGTAAGATTTGAATTTATGATACATGAACCAATAATCTAACCCCAATTAGCAAACCACTAATTTACCCAAATTTAAATCAATTCATTGTATATCACCTTTAAATCTAAAGCCACCTGTAATCTTACAATGGATATAGTTGCGAAGTCATCTACTTCTATCAATAATTTGGCTCCAAATATTGTAATACTATTCACCTTTCAAGATAGGACACATTCTTATATTCATTCTAAATCTAGTTATGAATAATAATTAAGTGGATGTAAATATGAATCTTATGAAAAAATGATTTAAAAATTAATTGAAAAAGAAAAAAAAATTAATAAGAAGAAAGATAAAAATATATTAAAATATATGACGAATACTTCTTTGAGATATCACTGTTGAAATGATGTATAATTTCAAGACTCATTGAAATAAGTTTTTTTGTGTTCAAAAATGAATTTCTCTCTTGTAGCATGATTACGTGTTGGCCAATTAAACTAAGCCCATAAATTTTATGAAATTTCTTAATTTGGTTTATTGAGTCCTAATTATATTTGGAGTCTTTTTGAGTAGTTCTAATTGTAATTGGACTAATTTTCTAATAAAAGTTAGTTTTTTTTATTATAGTTAAATAAGATATACTAGTTTGTATGTGATTAGATGTTCTAATCAATATAGGATTTAGAGTCAATGTTATATATATGTAAGTCTCTGTCACATTGAATTGTAAACCACAAAAAATAGAGTGAGCCGTGAGAGTGTTGTGTGGTCGTGAAGTTTTGCCAGAAATATTTCTAAGAGGGAGTTTGTTTGATTTTTTAATACAATATTGTTGAGATATTTTGGTTGTTTTTAATAAAATATTACTTTGTTTGCTTTACTTATTCTCTTATTTTTTTTATTCAATAATTGGTATCATAGTAATTTTTAGGTCCTACATTATGTGAAGTTGCTCTAGATTGTCATATCACCTTTTAGGCCATCTCTAGTGGTGACTCAAATTCAAACCCAAATTTTATTTAAAATTTGAGTAAAAGGTGAATCTGAGTTTAATGTTCTCCAATGTTCACTTTACTTATTCTTTTATTTTTTTGACTTAATAATTGGTATCAGAGTAATTTTTAGTTCCTACATTATGTGAAATTGCTCTAAATTGTCATATCACCTTTTAGGCCATCTCAGTAGTGACTCAAATTCAAACCCAAATTTCATTTAAAATTTGAGTAAAATGTGAATTTGAGTTTGATGTTTCTCCAATAGTCACTTAAATTGTTATTCAAATCTTTTTTAAAAATTATCACCTCATCCCAAAAATTATTTTATGTCATTTTCTTTCAAAAATCATTTTTCCTCTACTTTTTCCTTCCAAACCTCTTTCACTCTTAATTTTCATTTTCTCCCAAATTTTTCCACCATCAGCGGCCCCTTTCTCCATTCTATCACGCCGTAGCAACATCCCTCCCTCTCTCACTCAAATTCCTCTATGCTTTTCCATCAATCCATCCCTCTCTCACGCAAAGTCTTTAGGGCAGTCATTTTCAAATTCCTCTCTTCCCTGAAAAAGGGTAATCAACTCCTGCGTCTGCTTGCTACTCCATCAATCTATCCCTCCATCCCCCCCTCTCTCACGCAAATACCTCTCTACTTTTCCATCAATCCATCCCCATCCCTTCCTTTCTCACGACTCCCACTTCACAGACAAACCCTAATGGTTGCAGGGTTAGAGGACAGAAACCCGCAGGAGCATACATTTTCCCCATTTTTATTGAGTTAGAGGGGGAAGTGGGCATCACCGATTGTTCCTGCCAGGTTTGTTTTCATTTTCCTGATTTTCTTTCCATTTCTTTTTTTTTGCTTTTTCCTTTCACTTTCTATCTGAGGTGAGACTAGGAAGTAAAAAAAAATAGCTGTTAGAAATTGGTTATGTGAACAGTAGTGTACTGATTTGGGTTTGAATTTAAGTAAAAACTGATTTGATATAAGTTTGGGTCTAGGGTTGGAGGGTCATTTCTGTGTATTTTAATTCAAATTTAAATTTGATATAGGATTGAATTCCTTAATCTGCATAAACCAAAACAAACACACACACACACACATATATATATATATATTTATGAAAAGTTAGACATAAACAGAAGAGTGAGGATTCATCTTTTTTCAGTTTTAAATTTTTATTTTTTTGTTGGGTTGGGGTGGGGTTAAATCAGAAGGTTTAGTCTGAAAAGTACGACAAAAACTGAGGAAGCCAGAGAAAAACAGGCCACCTGCAACACCCAATAAAACAAAGTACAAAAGCGACCAAGCGAGAGGAGCTCTGCCAAGACAGCCAGCCAAACCAGAAGCAAACTGCAGGAACAAAACATCAAGCCAGATAATTGAATAGACATAAAAATAGAAGAACCGTAGGAATCCCAAGTAACGTCTTAAAATTCTCACAATAATTGAATTGCTAACTCAATGTAATTGACATCATTTTATGTTGCAGGTAATACATGATAACAGGAATGATGGAGAGAATAAAGACGACCAAACTAAAATGCCTCTTCTTGTCTACGTATCCCGTGAAAAAAGACCATCTTATCCTCATCGTTTCAAGGCTGGAGCCCTAAATGCTCTTGTATGAATAATATTCCTAATCTCTCTCACTCTATACCTCTCGCTCTGTGTATAGATAGATATATTGGAAATGGCTGATAGTACTACTTTAATTGCAGCTTAGAGTTTCTGGGATAATGAGCAATGGACCATATTTACTAGTATTAGATTGTGACATGTACTGCAATGATCCGTCCTCAGCTCGACAATCAATGTGCTTCCATCTAGATCCCCAGGTCTCTCCTTCTCTGGCTTTTGTCCAATACCCTCAAATTTTCTACAATGTTAGCAAGAATGACATCTATGATGGCCAAGCAAGGTCGGCTTACAAGGTTCACAAACTTAACCCTATCATTATTCCCTTGCGTAAATAAAGCCAATGCAAGTTTTTAAAGGTTTGGGAATATTTCAATAACACAATTGTCAATACTTGAATCCAATTTCAGACGAAGTGGCAAGGTCTGGATGGGCTAAGGGGTCCAGTGTTCGCGGGCACAGGCTACTATGTGAAAAAAAAGGCATTATATGGTAGTCCTAATCAAGAGGGTATGCCTAAATTTTTGAGAACCAGCTTAATTAGTTGCATAGTTGTTTGTATATACACACACAAACACACTAATATATGAACAACTAATGCGAGTATAACACTTTATTTTTATTTATTTTTTATTTTGGGTTTACAGATAAGTTTCTTCGCGAGGCAGAAATGAATTTCGGTTTGTCAAGCAAGTTCATTGCTTCACTGAAAGGTAGTAATGAAGAAGATACCAATGGGAACGGAATTTTATCAGATGAGATTTTAGAAGAGGCTAGGAATTTGGCAACTTGCACATTTGAAAAAAACACACAATGGGGGAAAGAGGTAAATGATGTTTCACTTCATCCTCAACATTATATCACAATATTAGAGGAAATTAAATTCATGTTGCTTTGATAACAGATAGGTTATTCTTATGATTGCTTGTTGGAGAGTACGTTCACGGGTTACCTTTTGCACTGCAAAGGGTGGAAATCTGTCTATCTATATCCAAAAAGGCCATGCTTCTTGGGTTGCACCACCATTGACATGAAGGATGCCTTGGTTCAACTCATGAAATGGAGCTCTGGATGGTTTCAAGTTGGTGTCTCAAGGTTCAGCCCTCTTTCGTATGGTATATCAAGGATGTCCATTCTTCAAAGCATGTGTTATGGATACTTCTCATTTTTTCCCCTTCTCTCTGTCGCTCTCCTAATATACGGTACTGTTCCACAGTTGTGCCTTTTGTTTGGCATTCCTTTGTTCCCACAGGTAAATTCCCACAACATTCTTTGATTGGAGTGTTTCTTTCAAATGTATATCCTAACGCCACTTATGCAATCCATATGTTTATATCACCTTTGTTCTTCACCAAATTAAGTTCATTAATTATTTTGATTAATATACTTCGATTGTTGTTACAGGTTTCAAACCCATGGTTTGCAGTGTTTACAGTTCTTTATGTATCGTCCCTCTATCAGCACTTATACGAGGTCCTGTCCAGTGGTGGCACAATTCGGACATGGTGCAATGAACAGAGAATTTGGATGATAAAGTGCATTACAGCAAGCTTGTTTGGATGCATAGATGTTCTTATGAAGTGGATAGGGATAACAAAAGCAAATTTTAGATTGACAAACAAAGCCATTGACAAAGAGAAGCTCAAAAAATATGAGAAAGGCAACTTTGATTTCCAAGGGGCTGCGATGTTCATGGTCCACTTGAAAATATTACTCATATTGAACATGGTGTGCTTAATTGGTGGGGCAAAAAGGTTGATCAGTGAGAGAAACATTGGAGAGATGTTTGGACAGGTTTTTCTCTGTTCCCTCATTCAAGTTCTTGGTTATCCCATGTTTGAAAGTCTGCTACCACAGAAAGGCAAGGGAAAGCATTGAGCTGCTGGAATTGTATCCTTCTGTTTAAAAGCCAACTGTCTAGCTGTTTCTTTCATAAGACTATTTTCCCGCAGAAAAATAGAGGTTGTAATCCTTCTTTTTCTGGGATTTTCTCCTTGTCATTTTTTTTTGTATTTTCAAGCCTCAACTATGTGTTCAGTTTGATCTTTTCTCACAAATCTCAAGTTGAGAATGATATTTTGTTCGATTGCTGTTTTTCAGAAGTTAAATTTGTCACAAATATGGTTTAATTTTCCATAATACACACACACACACACACACACACACATATATATATATATTGTGAATATGGGATCCACAAATGAAACATCGAAGATTACCTTGAATATATACATTAAGAAATTTTAATGTGTTAGCAAGACGGCTATGCAACAAAATGCTTTTCTTAGGAGCTGAAAAAAAAAACATCTGGCACTATATAATATTGTGTTATATATTAATTATGAAAAAAACAAAGTAGTATTTCACGTCAGTTTTTCTTTTTTATTTTCTTCCACTTGCTTCCATATATAAAGGAATTGACCTTCTATAAAGAAATGAATCTTGTCAAAATCCTTCCATCCACCTCAATTTAAAAATTTAAAATAGATAAAGGACTAACAGTGAAATGAAACCCCGAATCGCACGGCTGCTCATAATATACATTAATAAAAATAATTATCTTTTTATTATTATTTTCATGATAACGATGTGAAAACATGATTAGCTAATGTTTAATGTGCAGTCAACTTATGAATCGTTCAAGAAAAATGTGGAGAAAGCTAGTAGTTTAACACAAAAGGCAAGTATTGTGTCCTACCATATTGTTTAATTCACATATATCTTAACATTGTAGCACTATTAATTAGATGGATGACCTTAATTTGAAGTAATGTTGTTTGGATAACAGATAGGTTACTCTTATGATTGTATGTTGGAGAGTACATTCACGGGGTGTCTTCTGCAGTGCAAAGGATGAAGTCTTTTTTATCTGTATCCAAAAAGGCCATGTTTCTTGGGTTGTGCCGACGTTGACGTGAAGGATACCTTGGTTCAGATCATGAAATGGACCTCTGGATTGCTTCAATTTTGTGTCTCAAGGTTCAACCCTCTCATGTATGGCATGTCAAGGATGTCCATTCTTCAAAGCCTGTGCTTTGCATTCTTCACATTTTCGCCATTTTACTCTATTGCTCTTGGGATATATGGCACCGTTACTCAGTTGTGCCTTTTGAGTTGCATTCCCTTGTTCCCCGAGGTAAATTTTCCCACCATTCTTTTCCTTCTTACGTTTTCTTCAAATGGCTAACTTGATGTCACTGTTGCAATCTCATATGTTTACATTAGCTTTGTTTCTTTATTGAACTTTCATTTAATTTGCTTCAATTGTTGTTACAGGTTTCAAACCCATGGTTTGCGGTTTTTGCACTTCTGTATGCATCATCACACTGTTTTCCCTAATTATTCCCAAAAATTCATTAATTCTGAAAGATGATACAATTACTAGATAACTCAAATCATAATTACATCATGCTATAAAAAAATCACGATGTAGCACTTAAAACAGCTATTGGCTATGATAAATAATTTTATAATGAAATGAAAAATACCTACGAGATTTTTTAGAAATGCTATATAATGTAAAGTTTAACACTATGACTACATCTGCCCAGACAAGGACATGCATCCACACAGTCTGACATTGAGAAAAATGTTGTATCTGAGAAGTTCTGTGATTCACAGTAAAGCTCTAGTCCAACGTGACACCCCCATTTTGCGACCTTGATGCACCAAAGCACCTTCAGCCCTCTCTACCACATCCTGTCACTTAAATTTTATATGATTCTATCAAATCTCCCGTAGTCTGTAATGTATTAGTGTTTTCTAATTTTGGATTCTGTAATCTGTACATAATAGTGCCTTAAGTTCATATCTAAATTATCGAAAAAGTTCAGCATATACCTACCAGAAGCTAATTGTGCATAACTTATCCAAAATAAGGCCAAGTTAATTGTACATATTGAGTAATTGAATTCCTAAGGTATGTTACAATCACTAACCGAGGGTCTTGCTCCAATGTTCACCAATTCTTCACCAAAGGAGATGGAATCTAATTCTCTCTTAAGTAAACCATACTACGGTTTTGAGTTATAGGGCTTTTCGATTGACTCAATAATTCTAGGGTAATGTAGACACTTGGTTAGGTTCCACAATAGGTTTCATCATGCAGAGTCAGGTTAATTAACAATTGCGTTGGCCCCTAAACAAGCTTAACAAGAAGAGCAACAATTTAAATTTTAATCACTGGAACTCCAGAGAGAAGGACATGAAGCAAGAATCATTTCCATAGTACTTTTTAAGTAACTTAAGAATGCAAACCAATCACCACTTGAAAGCTATAAAATCACATACCAAGAAACCATTTAGAAGCGAAGGATGCTGCCATCTTTCCACTTAAGTATTATGCCAACGTAACTAACAAATTCTTAGTTGTCCCTGTCAATGTGAGATAAAGATCAAGAAATCAATCCTTCAATTTACATCACTCAGGAAAAAAAATGAATAAATTGTTAAACCAAGAAATGCAATCTTTTATTGCAAACCAAAAGATATTCATCATATATTAACATGCCTTTAGAAGACTCTATAAAATAAATAAAATGGAAAAAGGAAAGTACTGTTTATAGCCCTGAATCCTAACAGATAGGTGCTCCAGGTCATCATTCTCTACGAAGTGTTGGGCTACTCTTACACTAGGGGGAAAAAATTCAACTAAAATTGAACTAATACAATACGATCGCAAGGTAATTTACCAGTGGGTTGCCTGAGCATTTGGTTAGGTTATGTACTACATGTCAACAGTCAGAATGCAGTTCTTTCTCATACAACTTTGCTGTATCCCCTCAGGATAGTTATCACACTTTACACAACACAAATTATACAAATATAACTTCTTTATTCACATATCTTTAGAACTATGGCCTTGAGATGTAAACTATCGTCAGAACTACATACCTCAACTCGCCAAGTACAGGAAGAAAATTTTTCAACTCATTATGTTCTAAGGCACATACTCTATGGTTTTAGTAGTTATATATGCAGATTTTGTACTTGCAAAAATAAGCAAATAAAAAATAACATATATATGTAAACAACAACATTAAATTTAAACGACCTGATAAATTACTGGTACAGAAACAAGTAAAATGCTTCAAATATGCTCCAAATTACAGAGTTTTCTTTAAAACTACTGTTGCACAAAACTAGCTTTTGCATATCTCTACAAACTTAGGTTATAGAACATCTAGTTCCTACTCCCTAGGCACTACGAAAATGTATTAAGAAATAAAAGAAGGAAAAAGAACCAATAAACTGAATCTTTTCTAAATCCCTCTCTTCTTCACAGAAGAAAATAATTTCCTCTTTCCTGTTTTTAAAAAATATACAGAAAACGGAAAAAATGTTTTAGTGAATTCAACCATTAATTTTGAGAAATCCAAAATTAAATATAATAAACTTCAATGTTTTTGTTTTGGTCACTTGAAAACCAGAAATTACCCCCCACAAATCAATGTATGCATATAACTATATAACTATATGTATATACACACACTCCAAAAAAGGAAACCCTAATTTATTAGCAATCGTGTTACAACATAACGTCTAATTGTTGAATAAGTTTAAAGAGAGATAATAATGTTAGAGAAATAGCAATCTAGCGTAACATGTGAGAGAGAGAGAGAGAGAGAGAGAGAGAGAGAGAGAGAGAGAGCAAACCATGACTCTGGTCACCGATGATGGTGATGACAGAGGAAACCTTGACGCCGCCACAATTAGAAGGAAAAAGAAAAGTACAGTTAGTTGCGTGTTAGATCCGGGAAGGAGTTCGACAAAAGTCCGACGAGAAAAACAATTGAAGGATGAATAGAAATTGTTTAAAGCAATTAAAGGTACTTACCTCAACGAAAAAAAAAAAAAAGTAGAAAGAAATTGTTTAAAGGTGATTTATACAATATAAATTTTTATTTACCTTTTATTTTAATAAGTAATTCGTATATATATAAATATTTATACAATATATAAAAAATATAAATATCAATTTATATAAAAGTAGGTAAAAAATGTTATTCATATTGTAAATTGATGGAAAAAATCTAGTATGTGTTATAAAAATGATGATCATACCAATTACACAACTGCAAATATATATATATATATATATACACACGTGGTTTGGTTTCGAATCTACGTCCACAAATAAGGGAGAAAAGACTTTACTATTTACGCAAGTGAGTATAATAGAGGATTTCACAAAACTTACAATAAGTTACCACTTTCTCTTTCTATAAAGATTGTATCGTTTATTTACTCATCGTGCTCTTTATATAAGAAAATTTGTTGCCTTCACGATTGATATTTCTTGTCGCCTTTACATTCTTATCTATGTTGGTTTCACAAATGGTGGGCATCATTCTTTTCTTTTTATGTTATAACACTCTCCTTGGATGTCTACTATTTCCTCAAACTCGGTTCGTTACAAATCAATTTTTTCTTATGCTCCCCATCATCATAATATGGTCTTGGTTTCTTTATTTGTTCAAATCTTTGAGTTGACACATTCTACATTTGTTTATTAGCATTTTGAAGGTGGTTGTTGGTAATGTTTTAGTGAACAAATCTGTCAAATTGTCATTGGCGTGTATATGTTGCGTATTAATATCACCACTCTTCTTGAACTCATGAGTATAAAATAATTTTGGTGTGATATGTTTGGTTATATCTTCTTTAATGTAATCTCCTTTAATTTGTGCAATGCATGCTGCATTATCTTCATATATTGTTGTTGGACTATCTTTAATGGAAGATAACCTACATGATTCTCGAATATGTTAAACCAAAGATCTCAATCATATGCATTCTCGAATTGTCTCATGAAGTGCAAGAATTTTAGAATAATTTGAGGAAGTAGTAGTCATTGTTTGTTTTGTAGATCTTCATGATATAGTAGTGTAACTATAGGTAAACACATATTTGGTTTGTAACCTGGCTTTATGCAGATCAGAATGATACCCAATATCAGTATATCTGACTAATGGTTATTTGGACACTCTTAAATAAAACAACCCCATGCTAAATATTGTTCCACGTAGATAACGAAATATATATACTTAATGCCATTCAATTGCCTTCGAGTTGGAGTAAAGCTATATCTGGATAGCAAGTTGACAGTACATGTAATATCTGGTCGTGTACAATTTGCAAGATACATGAGAGCATCAATTGCATTAAGATATGGTATTTCAAGACCAATGAGATTTCATCATTTTCACGCGGACGAAAATGATCTTTGTTTATATCAAATGAGTGGACAACCATAGGTGATGTTAATGAGTGTGCCTTATCTATATAAAATTGTTTCAAAATCTTCTGTATATATGCCGATTGATGAAGAATATATGATTCCTTTTGGGAAATGCTCGATTTGTAGGCCGAGACATAATTTTATTTTTTTCAAATTCATTTCAAACTCTTGTTTCTAATAAGTAGCAATATTTGTGAGCTCTTCAAGAGTTCTTACAAGATTTAAGTCATTAACATATACTGTCCACTATTGCAAATCTAATATCTAATTTCTTTATGAAAATACAAGGATGAATTGGATTATTTGCATATCATTCTTTTAGTAAATATTCACTGAGGCGATTGTGCCACATTCGCCTAGACTGTTTCAATTCATACAATGATCGTTGTAACTTAATTGAATACATGCTATGGGAATGTGAACCATTAACATTAGGAACTTTAAATTCTTTAGGAATTTTCATATATATGTCATTATCAAGTGATCCATATAAGTATGCTGCGACTACATTCATAAGGCGCATGTCTAGTCCTTTTGAGACTACCAGACTTATCAAAAATCGAAATATAATTGCATCCATGATTGGAGAATATGTCTTCTCATAATCAATACTAGGTTTCTGCGAGAAACCTTGTGTCACAAATCTGACTTTATATATGATAATTTTATTTTTCTCATTACGTTTCTGTATAAATATCCATTTGTACCCTACAAGTTTTATACCTTCAGGCGTCTGGACTACATGTCCAAATATTTCTCATTTTGCTGACGAGTCTAGCTCAATATGGACTACAGATTCAAATGTATTAAATATTACCTCTATTTCAATACCTCCGTAGTAGATTAGAGTATTGAGCTGATAACGTATTGTAAATTGATGGATAAAACCTAATACGTGTTGTAAAATTGATGATCACCACCAACCATACAAGTACATACAATATTTACGCGGTTCAGTTTCAGGCTTACGTTTTACGTCTACAGATAAAGAAAAAAATATTTTACTATTTATGAAAGTGAGTATAGTAAAATATCTCACTAAATTCATAATAAATTATTATTTTCTATCTCTATAAAAATTATACTATTTATTTTCTCGTCATACTCCTTATATAAAAAATTTTTTCGCCTTCGCGATTGATATTTCTTACCGCTTGGTGATTGCCACCTTTACATTCTTATTTGCGTTGGTTTCGCAAACGGTGGGATCCACGGGATCCACTTTTTCCTTCTATGTTATGACAATTCAAACTTTGTTTTGTACACTTGCACTTTAAAATATTATTTTTAAACGATTAAAACAGGGTCGACTCAAGCGTGAAGCAAGTAAAACACTTACTTTAGACCCCACATATTAAGAAGGCTCCAAATTCGTATAATTTTATAGTATAATTTAATTAGAAGTCTAAGACATATAAAAATATAAGTCTCACAAAAAGCCCTATACATGCATGTAACTAGAAGAAGTATAATTGTCTAAGAAACATAAATCACTACAAAAAAATCTATTTTTCGCGACGCACATTATTAGCGACGTGCGTCGCTAAAAGTGTCTTTTAGCGACGCACAAACAGGTGTCGCTAATAATAAGAAAAAAAAGTAATAAAAAATTAGTTTCCCGCCTAAAAAATAGGCGCGAAACTATTAGCGGCGCACACGTGGCCATTAGCGACGCACACGTGCATCGCTAATTGTTAGTTCTTTTAGCGACGCACGCCTGAGTGTCGCAAATAGTTGGGTTCGACAATTAGCGACGCTCAATTGGGTTATTAGCAATGCGCAATGTGCGTCGCTAATAACTCCGTATATTTAGATCGATTTGAGCGCTTTGCATGTCTCTCTCTCAGACGGTCTTTCTCTCTCTCTCTCTCTCTCTCTCTCTCAGGCGCCATTTCCATCGCTCTGTAGGGTTAAAAACTAAAAAGGGAAGAGGGGAGCACATCGGGGATGCATACGACGCCCAGGTAGGCCACTTCCCTTTCTCTTCTCTCTCTTTCAAACTCACATCTATTTTATTGTGCTTCGATTGCTGCTCTGGCGTGCTTGGATTCTGCTTCAGTCTAGCTAGGATGCTTTTGTTTGAATCCCATATTTCATTTTCATTAGAAAAAAATATAAACCTAATAAGATTAAAATAATTTTGAGTAGATGGTCATTGCTAAATGGCTCCTTTGCTTTCTGATCAAACACTGGATCTACTATATATCCATACATACACACACACATATATATATGTGTATATATATATATATATATATATATATATATATTAAAGATGATATTTGTATAGGTAGGAGAAGATGACGATTGCCAACTACTAATTAGTTGATATATGGGTAAAGGTCTAAAAGACCAAACCTTTTATCATTGGTTGACAATAAATAAAAATTTAAGGAGTTGATATGAATATAAAAAAAATAAAAAAATTGGGAAGGGGGGGATGTAGTTCTATTTTAAGCAGAGATATCAAGAAAAAAATTAGGAGACTAATTCCTATATAAAAAAAAATCTATAAATCGTTAAACGATCTTGACTTCTAGGTCAATGTAAATCTGCGCTGAGATGCCCTGTATAACACCACTTTTTGAGTGGTAGAAATTTTATCACCATACTTATTTTTAAATTATTTTGTAACAATTTTTGTAAATGGAAGAACAAACTTTGGAACGATTTAAAAAACAGAGGTTGAATTGCGATGAATTAAGTTAGTTTTATATGTGCTTGACATTACAAACATATAAATATCATTTTGTTATGACATTTATTACAAGCTTCGTAAATAAAATTGAGTTAAAGAAGTTTAATTTAATCGTTATATGTATATATATATATATATTATTTATTTATCTCTATGTTTAACTGATAGATAAATACATTGGAATAATTTGATCCTCACTTTGATGGTTAAATGTCGGGCTAATTTTGAAGAAAAAAAGTTTAGTGAGATGATAGTGTGGTGTTTCTACGACTGTGGTGTTTCTGTGACTTTGATTTGAGTATCATTATTCTTAAAGGGTGGAAGCAAGAGAACAAGCCAGGGTCATAACATTTCAAAAATTTGATATTACATTTTTATTTTTATTATAATATTTTAATAAAATAAGACTTAATCACTTTAAATTTTTAATATTATATTTTTATTATTAATTTTGTTAAAATATTTTAATAAAATAAGACTTAAACCTCTCAAAATTTTTAATATAATTATATAAACTCTTTTCAATTCGACTCCAGTTAAGTAAAATTTCTAAATCCATCCTGACCGTTGCACAAATATAAATATAGCAAATTACAGTGGATCCGATTTGATTTTTTTTCCAATTTCAATTATCGAATTTGTAAATGTGCTTGGGGGATCACGCAATCCAAAACACGCGGCTTGGGTGCGAATTAGAATGAATTGTGGACCCCTTCAAGCATGTTTTGCATATGTATGATCTCAATTTGCCACAGCCGTTAGATGTATTCACAAGGTATTTCTTTGACTTCTAAGACTTAGGTTGAAACGAAGGAACAATAAAGAGAAATTACAGTATATATATTTTTTATTTGACTATTAATTACACCAACTTGTGACATTTGTAACTGACTTTGATGATCTAGATTTATTATTTTATTATTTCTACTTATATAATAATACATTTCATATCTTTCTTTTCTTTCTCCTATTTCTTCCAAACAAAAATGAAAAAATTACATTATTTTTTTTCCTTTTTTTTTATTAGTTATCTAAATATAAAAGAGATATTACAATATCATGTCATCTCCTTTCTTCTCTTCTCTAATTTTTTTATTAATTCTCTAAACACAAAAAAGATATTACAATACCCTATCAGATCCTTCCTTCTCTCCCCATATTTTTTTCTTATTGTTTATCCAACTTAAATAAGGGATTAATAAGTAAGTTTACATGCTTTGTTAGAGTGGACAATTTTGATAAGGAAGGATTATAATTGTAAAAAGAAAAATACTATATATCCCTGATCTATATTCTTATTTGTTTTTCTAATGTGATGTAGCATTGCGTGATATTTTTGGGTCTTATATAGTATAATTTTCAAAACTATCACATAAATAACATATTATATTGTTGATATAATTGGATATATAAATTGAGGGTAGGTAATATTAGTCTTTTAATAATCTGAAGGTGTGAGTTGAAGATAAAATTTAAGCCTTTCGAATTCGAGTATTTTCTGTGTCAATTGCTGACAGTTAAAAATTGTCACGAAAATAAAAACTTAATCTGGCATGTGTAAGTTAGTCCAAAATATCTCTTTTGCTGATTCATGAAAAAAAGAAAAGGTAACATTAGTCTTTTAGAAATAAGAATGGTATAATCTATAATTGTCAAAATAAAAAAAAAAATATATATATATATAAAGATTAGTGTAGTTTACTTAATAATAAAATATGAAGACCTTGTACAGCCTTAATATCTTAAACACTGCAAAATGAAAAAGAAAGAACAAGTTTATTAAATTAAGGTGATTACATTACCACAAAAAACCATGATTACATTACCACGAACTAGCGGTACTCGGTTCGGATGCCCGGTTTGAAACTTATGCAAGTTTCAACTCCAAAAAGGTCCCATTTTGAGGTTTTGACGAACCAAAATGTCGGATATCGTCCTAACTACATCGAAACCCCATCACACACCTCACAAATGATAAAATAAACTTGCACTAATTTACGGCACTCGGTTTGAATGCCCGGTTTGAAACTTATGCAAGTTTCAACTCCAAAAAGGCCCATTTTGGGGTTTTGATGGACCAAAATGCCGGATATCGGCCTAACTAAACTGAAACCCAATCACACACCTCACAAATGATAAAATAGACTTGCACGAATTAGCGGTATTCGGTTCGAATGCCCGGTTTGAAACTTATGCAAGTTTCAACTCCAAAAAAGCTCATTTTGGGGTTTTGAAGGACAAAAATTTCGGATATCGGCCTAACTAAACCGAAACCCAATCACACACCTCACAAATGACAAAATAGACTTGCACGAACTAGCGGTACTCGATTCGGATGCCTGGTTTGAAACTTATGCAAGTTTCAACTCCAAAAGGCCCATTTTGGGGTTTTAACAGACCAAAATGCTGGATATCGGCCTAACTAAACCGAAACCCAATCACACACCTCACAAATGATAAAATAGACTTGCACGAACTAACGGTACTCGGTTTGGATGCGCGGTTTGAAACTTATGCAAGTTTCAACTCCAAAAAACCCCATTTTGGGGTTTTGACGGACTAAAATGCCAGATATCGGCCTAACTAAACCAAAACCCAATCACACACCTCAAAAATGATAAAATAGACTTGCACGAATTAGTGGTACTCGGTTCGGATACGCGGTTTGAAACTTATGCAAGTTTCAACTCCAAAAAGGCCCATTTTGGAGTTTTGAACGACCAAAATGTCGGATATCGGCCTAACTAAACCGAAACCCAATCACACACCTCAAAAATGATAAAATAGACTTGCACGAACTAGTGGTACTCGGTTCGGATGCGCGGTTTGAAACTTATGCAAGTTTTAACTCCAAAAGGCCCATTTTGGGGTTTTGACGGACCAAAATGCTGGATATCGGCCTAACTAAACCGAAACCCAATCACACACCTCACAAATGATAAAATAGACTTGCACGAACTAGCGGTACTCGGTTCAGATGCCCGGTTTGAAACTTATGCAAGTTTCAGCTCCAAAAAGGCCCATCACACACCTCATAGTAAAATAAAATAGACTTATTCTACTTTATGTCGTTCTTACTATTTATGCATGCAAAAAAAAAAAAAAAAAAACTTTTCACATTTTATGTTCATATATATTTAATAATTGTTTTAATATATATCATTTGATCTTTATCTCAGATTGATCGGTATTATTAGCACGTCGTCTTTATCTTTTGCATCGGAACTTGTTATTTTTATTTATTTATTTTTTCTTTTCATGGACATCTGTATTTACATTTTTGGAGACAATTTTTAATTTTTGTATTTATTGTTAAATTGTACTTTTACAAATGTACATAATTAGTTTAATATATATATATATATATATATGAATGTATTTTTCTTTTTAGTTATATTAATTTCAAAATGCTTGAATTTTATTGTATATCAGGATGGATGGATGATTGATACAGGTTTAAACAGGAATAAAACAAAGTAAATACGATTTTTTTTTTTTAAAAAAAAAATTATTAGCGAAGCACACTGGGCGTTGCTAAAAATCACCATTAGCGACGCTCAGCGTGGGCGTCGCTGAAAACACTATTAGCGACACCCAACTGAGCGTCCCTAAAAATGACTATTAGCGATGCATATCCCTTTTTGCGTCGCTAATGGTGACTTTTAGCGACGGCCAGTGTGCCTCGCTAATAGTGGTTTTCAGCGGCGCACATTGCATCCTTGTGTAGTTTTCTGGGACGCGCGTACCCAATTATTAGCGACGCACACTAGGTGTCGCTAAAAGTCATCATTAGCGACGCACAAAGGGATGTGCGTCGCTAATACTATCAGCGACGCCATTATTTGCGACGCTGTTAGTGACGCATGTTGTGCGTCGCTAAAGAGCTTTAGCGACGGAAAATACCACTATTAGCGACGCACGCATCGCTAATACTATCAGCGACGTTGTTAACGACGCACGTTGTGCGTCGCTAAAGAGCTCTAGCAACGGAAAAGACCACTATTAACGACACACACGTGCATCACGAATAGTGCCTTTTCTTGTAGTGAATCTCCTATTACAATTAAAATACAATGAATATAAAAAAATCAAAGTTGAAGTCAATTATATAAGAAAACATACGATGTTCTATTGTAATTAAAGTACAACTACAATATATATTTCTATAAATATATATATATATATATATATATATATATAAACATATCAAAAAAATTGTGAATAGCAAATTAAAAAACTATTGAAATCTAATTGTCTAAAGAAAATACTTCTAACGTAATTAAAATACAAATACAATATATATATATATATATATATATATATATATATAAAGTATAAAGTGAATGGCAAAAAAAAATAAGGCACATGGAATCTAGGGAGACCTAAACTAATAGCTGATTACTATTACCAAATTCATATGAGTTTTGCCCCATAACTTGTACTAAGATTGGATCATAATTTGTATTAGAACTATGCATTAAAAATAAAAATAAAAATAAAAAATAAAAAGAACTTTATTTGAATTGTTGCTTTAGACCTCAAATTACCTAGAGCCGGCTGGATTAAAAATATCAGTTTTGAAGCTCAAATAAATAAATAAAGAGCGGGAATAAAACTATCCTAAAAATATGTGTGATATTTATATATACACACGCGGATGTATAATGTCTATTACCTATAATGAAGCTTCACCATAGGCATTACAATGTGTTGTCATTAGCACTTACAGAGTAAACGTCTAATAAAGTGACACTGAGTAAGGTAGTCTTATAACTAATACATTATAATAAGTTATTAAAATTTCTATATGAGTATTTAATTTGGTTTTTATCCAAGCAATATAATATATAATTAAGTTTGCATTCGTATGCATTTTATGCTTTTGCTTTATGTTTTATGTGTTTTTTTTTTCACTTAAAAATTAGACATTTTATATAATTATTGAAAATAGTAATTTGTTTATTAAAATAATTATGAATAAATTTAAAAATTGAAATTAATAATCAGGTTTGGATAGGGCTCGGATTGAACCAGATATTAATAAGTTTTAATTCGGATTGGACTATTTGAATTCAAGGTCAAATTTGAACCGAACTGGAATAAACTATTTTAAAATTTTAATTAGACTTGAATATAAATCAACTCGAACCCGGTCCGTTCAAGTTACACCTCGAAGTTAAAGACTTGTTTTGTTGCATAAGTACTTATAAGCCCCGACTGCATAAACTTAACCCCCATAAGCTCTCAAACGTGGCCTAAGAAAATTGCAACACCTTGCTCAAAACCAAAGTCTGGGTTCGACCCGAAACTCTATGAGCCAAACGGCAATTAGTTCCTACTTCCTTGATAGTCGATACCCCTAGAGAAAAAACATCATAACATAATTATTTTAAAATTAATTTTAGTATTTATCTCCCTTTTTTTTTCTTTAAAAGATCAAATTTAAAATCTACCAATAATTCATAATTAACTCTTTGAAAATTAGTTGTTTTTTCCAATATGTACTATTGGTTTTCTCACTTGAAAGTTTTTGATTTGAATTAATTAAAAATTTGAATTATCTATTTTGTTATTATGATTAGTGCTTTGGCTCCTAAATTGAGTTGTTGGAAGGTAATAGACTGATCGATCAAGGGTCGCTATTCCTAGTCCTACTAAGAATAAATTTTCAACCTGACAGCATATTTTGCAATTTTTCAAGAATCTCTTTGTAAGAGGACTTGGAAACTCTATTATGTAACAAAGGAGTTCCAAGATAAATCCCTAGGTCAGTAGTTAGTTCAATACATAATCTGTGCTATTTCTTTCTAAGAAAGGTTAGGAACTTTTTTTTTGGAGGGGACCCTTGACTTGGGAAATATAATTTTCTGACAACCCAGGCTAATTTTCAAGTAGGGCTAAAATCTCCACCCCATAAGGTTTTTAGGAGGCCTTTTTTTTTTTTCTTCTTCTTTTTCCTAAATGAGTGACTCCAAAATTTGATCTTGAGATTTCACGAAGCATGTCGTGAAACCCCAACCATTTGATCT
Organism: Nyssa sinensis; assembly: GCA_008638375.1. NCBI lineage: Eukaryota > Viridiplantae > Streptophyta > Magnoliopsida > Cornales > Nyssaceae > Nyssa > Nyssa sinensis. The sequence continues at coordinate 5,915,953 of CM018045.1, forward strand.
ATCCCTTAGGATGGAGGCAATTTAAAGTTACCTCAACTAAATCAACAAAAGCTTGACTAATTGGGAGGATGACCCCTACTAGCCAGAATAGGAAACCATTTCTGGTTGTCCGCTTCAATGTTAATGAGATGTGCTAGTCTTTCCAAGCACAAAATGGACAAATAAGGGGACAAAGTATCCTTTTGTAAGACTCATTTGGGGCTTAAAAGATTAAGTGGGTGTTTGGTAAAACTACGGGTGCGATTGATGATCGAGCAACAAAGTTATTTGTTGCTTTTAAAAATTTCATGTGCAGCCAGTGATTTTAGCCAAAAGATGAAGGGCCAAATGGGCTCTTAGTAAACTTTCTATTCTACAGGCGAGATGTAGTGAGAGATTTCACAGAAAATATAATCATCTTGATTAACAGTTAGGAAACTCCAAGCCAGTGATAGTATCAAGTAGAAAGTTGCTGTCAGCCTATCATAAACTTTTTATAAACAAATCGTAATTATCATAAACCCAATCCCACTTTTCTTATTTCTCATATTATGAACCAACTCTTGGGTAGGAGAATATTGTTAATTTGTTATTGGTGGGTCTGCCCTTTATAAAAATAGATTGGTTAAAAGCAATTAGTCTCTAATCAATTCAGTTTGCAATGGCTTTTGTAAGGATTGTTTATGCAACATTACAAAATCCTCTTCTAAACTCAGAAATAAAGTTGGGTTTAGGGACCTTAGGGATTAAAGTAATGAAGGTTTTATTAAAATCTTCAAGAAAATTTCCTAACCACGCAGACTTGAACTTTCCTTCAAACTTCTGGTAAAAAAATAGCCCAAACACCAGCAGGCCCATGGGGCATATATTAAATGAACAAATCACAGTAATAATCACATATTTTAAAGATTTAAATAGTTTATCCTTGAACTGATATTTGTGCTACAACCTCCAATTTTGTACAATAGGGAAGATAAAAATTATTAATGTTTCGATTTGGCACTCTGGCCTCCTTACAAGGGGATACTAGCCAAAACATGATCAAATCAACATATTTAAAAGTTGCAGTAAAGTCTATTTTCTCACACTACTTTTCTTTTTCTTTTTGTCTTGAGAATGAGGAGAGTATTATTTCTTCATTGTTCTTATGTGAAGGAAAGTGTGGGATTTACTTTTTCCCTTGTTTGGTTGTTGTTGGATTTTTCTGTGTTCAATAATAGAATTTTTGAAAGTTTGGGTAGGGGGAGGGGGTGGGAAGAGAAGCAGTAAAGTTCGGAGGAGGACATCTGCCATTTGTTTATGGACTACGGAGAGAGCAGAATCACTGAGTTTTTTATTTTTATTTTTTATGAAGAGTTGATGTCGATACATAGATTTAAAGATCATTTTTTTTTAAAACATTATACTTTTGAATAATTGAAATATACCATTCATATGCTTATAGCTTTTAATATGAGATTATAGGGTGTAGTGCTTTTCCTTGTTTACTACTTCACTCCCTCTGGCGGTTTGTAGCTAAATAAAATTTTATTTTATCAATTTTTTTTTTTTTTAAAAAAAAAGCACCTGAGGGAGGCACAACCCATGATTACAAAAGAACTACGAAAGCATGGGTCTTAAAGAACCCAAAAAATTCAAGTAAAGTGCTTATATTTACAATATGGGCTCTTTTAGCTCGCCAAAAAAAAAAAGTATTAAGTCTAAAAAACCTATCTTTGAACACAAAAGGGTGACTTTCCTCTTCTTCAAAAGTCCTTCTATTACGCTCCCTCCCTCCAAATGCACCATATTACGCCTATCTAGCTTTCATTTTCACCCTTCCCCTGGTCCAGGAAATTAAAAGATCCTTCAAGGAAATCGGCATAACAAAACATAGAAAAAATCATTCCCCAAGCATCCCCAGCCCATGTACTCTGAAGTAATAAATGATCCACACTTTCCTCCTCATTCTTATACATGCAACATTTATTAACAATGTGGAAAACTCTTTGTGGTAGATTGTTCCCCCTCTCCCCCCCCCCCCCCAAAAAAAAAAAAAAAAAAATTGCTTAAGAACACAACCTGAGAACGAACATTCGAATGCCAAATTAATTTCCACGAAAAAGGGCTTCCCTTCTTTCTTAATAGTTCGTGGTAAAAGGATCTCACTGTGAAAGATTTTGACTTGCAAGCTTTTCACACCATTTTTTTCCCGGAAGCCGACAGAAATTTTACTATTGCCCAAGACTTCCAACAGCCTAATTCCTTCGTCCACTTCCCAGTAAAAAAAGAAAAAATGTATCGAAGAATTGCCTTTTAACACTCCTTCACCATACCATTCAAAATATTTGTGTGCTTAAACTGGCATTTGTAGCAGTTGTGAATGAAAGGGAAATTCATGAACACTTGCTCATAAAATAAGAAACATGTGCAAACATTAGAAGACCATTAAGTTAAGGTCAAATAATTTGTTCCTAAATGCGACTAAACAAAAAATAGATCAATCATATCATCATATGTAATAAATATATAAAACCCTGCAAATTAGTCTGTTAAAGAAATTAAAGTCCACAAGGATTACTTCTTACTACCTTATGTGACCACTAGAAAGCCATAAGGCCAACCCATTTCTTGCTATATCAAATAATAATTAAAAACTATGTAACGTCACTCTCCCTATAATAGTTAGATTAACATTCATAGATGAACTATCACGTGATCTATGAAACCCCAAGTGGGAGGATTAATCTGTGAAAGAAATAAAATCATTAAGAACATATAATTAAAAAATGATTTTGGAGGCTTTGGTTTTACTTATATTGATGAAAGATTTTGAGTGATTCAAGGGTTGATTTTGCATGATTAAGAAGATTTTCTCCTAACTCAGCTGATAAGACAGTAAGAATAAATTAAGGACTAACTTCTTAGTGCGCGTCGAGATAAAGTTTGTTAAATATGCGAATCTCGGGAATGAAAGCGCATCTGGAACTTGCTCTGACAGTCACGCACCTGAAAGCCTCACGATTGACAGGCCTCCATCGTGAAAAAAAGAAAAAAGAAAAAAAAGAGAGGAGATATATAATCAAGTTAATCATTTCTACTGTTTTTTCTTTATACCATTATTCAGTTCAGTTTATTTATTTTTTTCCAAACATCAACTATTTGCCATTCCAAAACTTGTAACAAAGCAAGTGTGCTAAAAGTCATTATTAACAATTTGTCATATTACTAATATTATCACAAAGTATATGACAAAGTGAAGGTGATGAGATTGATATTCATTATTAACATAGAGGATAATCATACATGATTTGGTCAAGGCATTAATGCATTGATTAAACAATCCACAATGCCGTTGCCGCCTTTGGTACATGTTATATTTAAATTACAGATACATGTATTTACTTGTCCATAAAATTTATTTAATCCATAATGATGGTAGATTATAAATATGTCATTTGACGATGACCTTATAGTTTGTTTTTTACTATTTTCATCATGGGTAGATTATCAACTTTCGACAACTCGTGACTCATGAGGACATTGATGGGCAAGCTGCTGTGAATCAAATCAAGTTGCTCACTGTAAATTAACACAAATATGATGACAATTTGACGTTGAGCAAGTGGCCGAATAATTCATGCAGGAAGAAAAATAAGTTTAAATTAAAATAAAATTACTTTATAAAAGCGCTTGAAAACGCTTTCAAAAGTGTTTTGGATTCGGTCATTTTAAGACAAATATATCTGAAACTTTTATATTTTGATTCGAAACAGTGCAATGGACTAAATTTTTCACTTGTGTTGCAACTAAAGGCAATCTTTTTGGTAGGTCAATTTCACTTGTCACTGTATAAATATGATGTAATAAACTGTCATTATTCTATTTTCATTAATAATATTCAGAGTTTGAATTTTTGAAAATTGTTTCTCTTGTATTTTGTGATTGTTAATATTAAGAACTTCAACATGTTCAATTCTTATCATGTTTTGTACTATGTTATAGTGTACATTCCAAGCTAAATGAGTCACTCGGGTATTTTTTTTTAAATAATTAATAGATTTCTACTTGAAAGAGTTAGATTTTTTGCATTTAACTTTTTTTACAATGATTGGAATCTCGTGCATTGAAACTATTTTTTTAATCACCTTGGTTCTAAAGTGCAAAGTGAATGATCTTGCAAATGAATACATTGCTATGATTGTTCTAAAAGTTGAAAGTTCAACATGTTATCGGATGTTTCATCGCCTTATCTCGAGATATTTTTTATTGGATGTAGTACATTATATGAAAATGTGTCTTTTTACACATGACAGAGTACCATTGAAAGAACACATTGGCACGTCACTATACGGTCTCATCCAACAATTTTCAAGCCTGCCTCTATTGAATGAAAAGCTACCACCTTGAACAAATTATTTATTAGAAAGGAGACGAAGCTTGAAAATAAAATCCTCCAACTCTTATACCAATTTCTCTAACAATCTATCTTGAATGTCATCTGTGATAATTAAACACAACTATTTGGAAAATTTATTTAGTCACACTATTTTACTTTTACATGAACGAGTCTTCTTAACCAACCAATTAACTGTTAGATTAGCTTCATAGCAATTAAATATACATAAATGAGACATCTAAACTTTTAGCTTTTAATAATGTTAACATTAATCTGTCATAATATCATGAATCCACCATGAAGCATGATATCTGCCTAACTAATGATAATCATTACTAAGTTAATAAGCTTAATTCAATAAAGAATGGTTTAATAATTTTAAAAAACTTGTGTTTATTAGTATTGATGTACAAACAGGTTTTCTGATTTTATTGGACCATTTGGATTGCTAAAACAATTTAGGGATAATTTTTTAGTAAGTCTCTCCTATGGATTTTTGGGAGATTCAGTCCACACTCTTTTTTTTATTTTTATTTTATTTTGTTGCAAGTTCAATTATTAATTTTTATTGTTTAAACTAAGGTCTATATTGATAACAGTGTCATGTTTATTTTTTATTTTTTTGTAAATGAAAAAAATATTCCACACTATTCTTTGATCAATCTATCTATCTCTTTATCTCTCAGTTCTCTCTCCTTATTGTGGTCCACACTCTTTTTATTTTTATTTTGTTGCAAGTTCAATTTTTTTTTTTGTTTCTTAAACTAAGGTCTATATTTACAACGTGTCATGTTTATTTTTTATTTTTTTGTAAATGAAAAAAATATTCCACACTATTCTTTGACCCATTTATCTATCTCTTTATCTCTCGTCCTTTCTCCTTGTTGTGGTGAGGCATCTAGAAGTCATCCATCCTCCCTTAATGGTGATAGGTGGAAGCTATATACATTCGGGTCAGAAAATTGTAGTAGTGTAAACACATTTTTCTTTTATTTTATAAAAACGAAGATACATTTTACATCAAAATACTATGTATGAATAGCATGAACTATCTAAACAATAATTCTTGAATAATGAAAAATCAGTTCAAATATTCACGACTAAGAAGTACTAGATTTTCTTTCTGATTAGTCCCTAAAAAAAAAAAAAAAAAAAAAGCTAAAATCTTAACAAACGTCTAATTATTGAGTTCATCCAACCTCATTGATGTGTTATGTATATTTTTTTTATAAGTAATAATAATATCTCACCTTACTCTTTAAGTAATAGACTATTATTTTTGCCCATTTATCTATCTATATCTCCGATTTTGTCTTTCTTCATCAGAAATTTTATTGTATAATTCAGTACAAGTGTACAAACATATTAAATTTGCCAAAAATAGTAAGATGACTTTCATTGACATAAATTGAATCCCGTACTTGTTGCAGGGCTTCTAGAAGTCATACTCTCTTCCAAGAAAATTAATTGACGGTTGATGGTAGCTGGAAGCTATATACAGTGGATCATATAATTGGAGCCCCTGTAAAAACAGAAGACAGCCAAATGTTTAACGTATTTTTATAATGAGATTCAATTTCATGATGAGAAACGTGTCTGAATGACACTGAAGATAGTGACCTGTTCCACTGCTAAACAATATATAACCACTTGCAAACTAGCTTAAAGCTTTCTTACATAAGTTACTCTGGAGTTGTTTTTTGTCAGCTGCACGTGCTTAAAAGAAACTTCTGATTCCGGCAAACGAATAAATATTGAATCCTCCACTCTTTTCAGGACAACACATACAAAGAGACTCGTAGATGGGAAATATCAATTCGTGTTATTGTATTGTATTTGAATCGTGTTAAAATATATATATATATATATATATTTAAAAGTATATGTCAATCTTAACCTCGAAACTATTAATAAATCGTGTTCAAGTTTAAAACTCAAACTCAATTATTTATTAAACAGGTTATACGTAGTCGATACGCTTAACTCATTTATTTTAATTTTTTAATTTTTTAAATAAAAAAACTTTACCTATCTTTTAATATGTATAGATAATTTTCAAGTTTAGTAACTTTAGACACAAGTCAAATCAAAGTAAAAATTTCTTTTATAAGTAAAAAATTTCAATTCTTGATAAATATTTGATGTAAGACGAATTACCTTAACTCATGATATTTTTTATAATTAAACGTGTTAAACGAGTTGACACTAGTAAAACCCAAACACAACCTATTTATTAATCGTGTTATACGTGTCAACCAGTTTATGAACCCAAACCCATTTATGCTCGACCCAAACCCGTTAACTTCGTGTTGTGTACGTGTCGTGTCAAAAATTAACACCCTTACCAGTCAACCGTCAAATAATTAGTGAATTTTTTAGAAATATTTATCTAATTAGTTTCTTTCTTTTCTATATCTGACATTTTCACATTCTTTTAACAATATTTAAGAATTTCATGTCATTTAAAAATTATACCTTTAAACAAAAAAAATTCATTTGAATTTTATTCCTTTAACCTAAAGATGTATTTATAAATCGTCCATTGAATTTAATGATGTTTTAGAAAATACATTTTGAAATCACGCAAATTTAATCAACATGGGACCTTGCATTTTCAAACAAGACAGAGACTAATACAAATCAATATTCTAAGCATATAAGAAATAAAAGCACAAATCAGTACCAAGAAAACCAAATGAAAATAAGAGACAAACAAACAATTAAATTTTAAATGTTTTCCTAGCTAGATAATAAAATTTCAATAGTAGTTGATCATATTTATATTTATGCAATAAATTTATTCCTTCAAATGAATTGTGTAATTGAAATTTTCCTGATGAAATTATTCCTATTCATCTAAAATTAAAAATTGAAAAATATGACAGTAAAATTGAAAGAATTAAATTTAACTTTCTTCTCTTCATTACCTGGACTAGCATTTTACTGTTGTTTCAGAGAAATTCTTTTGTTTCAGAGTATGAATTTTGTATGATAAATTTCGATTTTTAGAATTTAAATATATAAATTTTATTAAAAATAAGTTTATAATTTGTAAATTATTTGAATTGAAATTTGAAAAGACTTTTTTAAATTTTGGAAATTATTACGGTCTTGATAGTAAATAGTATTTTAATCACATAAATATTAAGATATTTTTGGGTTTAAAAAAAATAAACTTAAACCCGTCTTAATTAATAATTTATTTTTAAACCTTTGATAAAAAAAAAAAACAGAAGAAAAAACCCAAAAACTTAATGAGTAACTTGTTATCAGAGGTTCTAAAAATAAATAGTTTCAACCTGTTATCCAAGATTCCGCCGCCTGCCTCGATTGAACAAATCCTTGGGATTTAAAATAACTATTGCATTACTTATTATTATTACTATTTTCTGTTTTATTATTATTGTTGTTGTCGTGACTCTCGATGGCCGTATACAATAACAGCAGGTATAAATATACTAATCAGCCGGCGGTGGTACGTCGCTGTAATTGCAGGAACTTGTAATAAAATAAATACAGCGATTAAGACACGGCTCCTTGTCGACGTAAGATTCCGTAGAAGCTATATATATATATATATATAGGTGGTGATGTTCTATAAAATAACGTCGATTGTTTTGTTTGCCAACACCAACGAAAAGATAATTTTAAATATATGTACTGACTTGGCGTTGAGCAGAATATTCGAAATTGCGGGATCACGCAATTTTCACCAAATTGGTGAGATTTTTATTAAAAAAAAAAAGGGCCGGTTTTATGTTTTTTGGTTTATATATATATATATATATATGTGCTGTACAGCCAAACATGTTCCAACATAGGGCACCTAACATGAGTTTTGATGTAATTTCGCCATGTCCATTCACACACGCTGAGATGGCAACCCTATCCCTCCTCTCCTTTCCTTTCATATTTTTAAACCAAACATTAAATAAGCTCTTTTTCGAGACTGACTTACAAAGTAATTTGAGGACCTAAAACGAGAATTCTAAATGAGTCATTTTTTTCTAAAAGAAATTCTTATTTTTGAGACACAAGAACAATAAATTTAAAATAAATATATATTATAATATAAGATTTTTTATTAATATAACTATAAATAAATAATAAATAAAACTCTACTAAATATATAAAAATATTTCAATGCCTTTATTCTTTATATATATTTTTGTAATATAAAATTGTGATAATATTTCAATAAGAAAGATAAAGATGTTAAATATTAAAAGAGTTCTTACATAATTAAAAAAATATTGAGTAATAGAAAATTTGAAATAAAACTCAAATAAAGGAATTTACAAAATTTTAAATTACGCAATATAAATAAAAAACATGTTTTTATGTAAGCATATACTAATAAAAATTGAAATGAGAATTTTTTTAAAAAATTTCGTCTAGTTAAAAAATATTTTTTTATTAAATTTATTTAAATTCTGTGATAAGTGAAAATGGATTTTTGTTCGGAATTTCTATTTATTTGTAAACTTTTAGGGAATCAAATGAGATAAACAAACTTACAATCAAGTTGATTTTAATTTCTTAATTTTCTTCCAACTATCATACAACCTAATTGATTATCTAAAATATATTTAAAATTTAAACATCGTTACCATAATTATATATTTTGTAGATTTTGTATTTATCTACAATCAAGACACCAAATTATCAAAATTTTCATGTCACAAATTTAAGAGCTTCGTTTTAATAATTTCATATTTATGATAATTTCACAAGCATACATAACAAGATAATTTCTTCTAATTTATCAAACAGTTTTAACTTTTATGCTATTAAAATCTTAATATAAAAACTTTAATTAGTAACCCCAATTTGTATTTGACTAGGGTCATTTAGATTTCAATTTCTTCGTAAAGATTTAGCAATATTTACTAAATCTCATTTTTAATTAATACAATATTTGTCAGACTCAAATAAATACTTCACCTTAATAAATAAGAAAATTAGCTCAAAAATCTAACAAATATCTCAAACATGCGACATGATATTTCAAGAAACTAATTTGAGAAGAATTTTTCATTTGTCAATAATTGAGACCTCAAATCACCCCCCCCCCCCCCGCCACACACATATATATATTATATTATTTATTATTGAACACAATTCAAGAGATATTGATATAATTAAATGGGTAAATTACGTTGATTTTTCTTAAAGTTTATGATAATTACATTGACATTTCTTGAGCTTTATGAAATTACACTGATCTCTCATACTTTACAAAATAATATACAAATACCTTTCTCTAGTCAATTTTTTTCTTCAAAATAACAAAATTACACATTTCATATTTTTTTTCTTCAGTTTTTTTTTTAAATCTTAACCATTTTTTTTTCATTTTTTAAATAAATATTGATAAAAATCTTAAATTTATATTTATATAAAATAAAAATAAGTTATTTACCTTAATTTTTTTTAAATAAAAAAATTAAAAATTCTTTAAAAAAAGTTAGAATAAATTGGTCAAAATTAGAAAAATACAAAAAAAATAAAAATAAATAAAAGAGGTAATTTTGTCATTTTGAGAAAAAAAAATTAACAGGAAGAAGGTATCGGTATATTATTTTGTAAAATAAAAAATATCAATATAATATTAAAATTTTCAAAAAAAATAAATATAATTATCATAATTAAACCTAAAAAAAAATCAATATAATTAATCTAAATTAAATCAATTGAAAACTTATCAACCCATCAACCAACTCCTAGTCACGTGAGTATGAATGTCATGATGGCACGTACGTGCAACTTGCCATAAATTACTACTCGTGATTCACAAGTTTTTCTACCATATATCATTATTTTATTTTATTTTTCATTATATTATTTTCTTTGTAAAAAAGGTATGAAAGTTTGATTTTCCCTCAATTTACTCCTCCCATTCCCGCTAGAATATGAATAATGGCCATTTGAAAATGATTAATAATTTTTTTTTTATTCTAAAGATTTTGGAATCTGAAAGAGAGTCACTTTATGCAAAAGACAATATAGGTCTTCCCTCAATATACTATTCCCATTACTGTCAGAATCTGAATAATCACTTTTTAAAAATGATTAATAAATATTTATTTATTTTGCTTAAAAATACATATTTATGATATAATAGAAGAATTAATTTGGAAATTTTAGTAATTTTCAACTTAACTGCGGTGCAACTATTAAATAAAATACACCATGTTCCTTCTAACCAAGCAGTGTTTGAACATGGTTCAAGAGGTTGATAGAAGGCATGGAGGAGGGCATAATAATATTTCAATGTCACACTTGACATAAAAAATAGTACCTGCGTTTTCTTGCTAGCTCATCACTTGTAGTTGTTTTCTAATTTTTATACATTGTTTGCCTGTCTTGTGAGTTCACTTGCGTGCCAGAAGCTCTCATTGTGTTGCATTTTCATATTTTTTTAAACTGTCACATTGCATTGTTCATTTGTATCCGGCTAGCTCCATGCGTCAAATGGCACACCACTTTTTTTTTTTTTTGGTAAGATTATTTGTCCACTTTCAATTTGTGCCAATTGTACAAAACCTACCATAACAACTAGTGTAGAACAAAGTGGGTGTTGACTATTTTGCAAGAGAGTTTTAATGGTTATATCACACCTTGTCTATAAAATTTTCATTTTACATCACTTTGTTTTTAATTTTTTTTTGTGTGCTCAATTTTATCTTGCCATATCAATTTTCTTTGCACTATATTTTTTCTAAAAAAGGAAAGAAGTTACTCAACAATTAACAAAGAAAGGAAATATATTTACGACATATCACGATATAGCAACTTGTAGTTTGAAAAATACAGGAGTCGGCTTTAAACAATTGAAAACTTAAAGCAATAAAATGAACAATTCTAAATGAGACACTTTTAAATATTAATATAATTTTTTTTACTTTATTATATATATATATATTTTATTTACTTTTGTTATATAAGATTTAATTATTTTCAATAAGAGAGTGGTATATATTAAATGAAACTCCAATAATATAGTTTTTACATAAATGATTAGATTAAAATAGGAATAAAATTTTACTAATAAAATTAAGTTTTTTTTTTTTTTTTATGGAGTCTTTATAGACCTTTTAATAGTGTTCGATTTTTATTAAACTTAAACTTCTAATTTGATTATACTATAAATCTATAAAATCTGGGCCATTTGTAGAAGTTAGAATTTTATTAATCTTAGACTTCTAATTTGATTATACTATAAATCTATAAAATTTGGGCATTTTGTAGAGTTAGATTTTTATTAATCTTAGACTTCTAATTTGATTATACTATAATATATAAAATTTGGAAGCCTTATCTTTAAGTGAGATTTAAAACGTTTGCTTCATTCATTTTATGATTGAGCCGCTCTTGAAAGAATAGTGATTTGAGAAATGGTGATTGTGGTTGTCAATAATAATTAGTAGTTAGAAGAAAAAATAAATATTGTGTTAAAAAATGTCATTTTAATATTAGAATATAGTTACTAAAATGTGACATGTTTGTACTCTAATAATACCAACATATAAGTTTAGATGAGATGAAATAACATTTAGCTTCCAAGATAACCAGCTGAGAGTTACTTAACCATTAAACTGAGAAATAACTTTTTGTGAGTTATTTCACAATTGGCACTAACTTTTTTTTTTTTTTTAAATTAATAATCTTATAACATGTAATCAAAGATATTTAAATAAAAAATAAAATATAAAAAAATATTATTAATTATATTATTTCATATATTATTAATATTACTGTATTACATTATTTAAAAAAAAATTAAAATAAAAATTTGAAAACCATAGTTATAATTAAACCAGCAACAGCTTATAGTCAATCCTTGAACCCACATGATCACTAGCTAGGGTCAATGCAGGTGATGTACCATCAACGGCGGCTGCTACAGGCGGTACAAACCCAATTTCTTTTTTTTAAAGTTTTTTTTGTTACTTTTTTCAATTAAATATTTTTTTTAAAAGGATTTTGTGTTAATTTTTTTTTAAAAATAAATATTTGAAAAGCATAGTTATAATTGAACCAGCAACAGTTATAGTCAATCATTGAACCAACATGATCCAGGAGGGTTTGGGTCTATTAGGAGGATACTTCCAAGTAATTTGACTAGACAAAGTAGTATTGAAAAAAATGGAGAAGTACGGTAATTAGATTTGATTAAAGTAATGAACATAATTAAAAGAGTAGTGTATATTCTAATAATTTATTAACTCTATATATATTATAAGTGTTTGACTTTACAGCATCGCAGAAGCTTCTATAATTTATCAACGGAAAATAGAGAAATATTAATAAAGCATAAAAATTCTAAGGCATGCAATTATTCATTGGAGCATTTATTTAAATGTACATTTAAACAGTAATTTTTGTCCGTTTGCTTTCAACTTTCATAGAAATATCCAATCAAGAGTATTAAATGTAGATTTATTTATTTATCTTTTATAATATTTTTATGACAGGTTTTTTTTTTGTTTTGTTTGGAAGGTAAAAATTTTTTTTTTGTTTTGTTTTGTTTGGAAGGTAAACAAGAACCAAATTGTGTAATGACAAATAATGGTATTTTATTATAGAGTTTTAAAGTTTAATCACCTATATGGCTATATATATAATGAACAACAAAAGCAAGATCTTGCTTGCTGAGCTCAAAGAAACAAGAAGTGTCAGATGGCTACTCCAACTCTTCACATCTGCACAGTTCAGCGATCTCGTGCCACCATTAACAGAGTTCACATTCTCTTCCACTTCATAGCCATACTTAGCTTATTTTACTTCAGAGTCTCACAACTTTTGCAGGGAGACGTACCAACTTTGGCATGGGGGCTCATGACCAGCCGCCGAGCTCATCTTCACCTTCATATGGCTTTTTGCACAACCATTCCGGTGGCGGCCAATCGTCCGGTCGGCCTACCCGGAAAATATCCCTAGCAACGTCGAGTTGCCGGGGGTAGATGTGTTCATATGCACCGTTGATCCTAAGAAGGAGCCAACGGTGGAGGTGATGAACACGGTCTTGTCGGCCATGGCACTCGATTACCCAACGGAGAAGCTCGCCGTGTATCTTTCCGATGACGGTGGTTCTCCGTTGACATTGTATGCTATTAAAGAAACATGTTCATTTGCTAGGTCATGGCTTCCATTTTGCAGAAAGTATGGAATCAAGACCAGATGTCCTGAAGCATATTTTTCATCATTTGGCGATGATGAACGTTTTCCTTGGAATGATGAATTCAAGACAGACGAAGAACAGATCAAGGTATGTTTGGAAATGGTTCTCTCTACACCAGTAGGCGGAACCAAACTAAATACAAAAAAATTTAAGTGGGATTTTTTGGAAAAAAGAAAAAACAATTTGAGGGGGCAATTATAAAGAAATAGTAATTTTTAAATTTTAAGTACTTCTAATAAAAAATAAAATTTTCAGATCTTTTCATGACAGTCACCCTGCATGTTCAATCTCGTTATTATGTTAAAAATAATATTTAGTTTTAAGTTCGTTAGGATGCCTTTTTTTTATTTATTCGAATACGTATTTTAGTTGCAATCTATCATATATGTAATATATATATATATATATATATTTTAATTTATTAATTTTTTATATAAAAATTAAATAATTATATAATATACATGTGAAAGCATCAGTGATAAAAAAAAGTTTTTTTTTTCTCTTCTTAATTTGAAGTCGGACACCCCGTTCTTATATTAAACTCCTTATCTTAACTTCTTTTAAAAATAAAAGTAATAACCATGACCTTGTCAATTAGATAGGAGGATGAGGAAGGGTGGCATCCAATAAAAACTTCATTATGTTTTTTTCTTCCATACATGAAATTCTTTAATCATGTAAGATAATGAACCTAGCACATCCATGTCAATTTTTCCTGTTTAGCTAATGCCATCAATTGTGCAGAAAACATACGAACTCTTCAAGAAAAATGTGGAAAAAACTAGCGGTTGCAGCGGGATAGGAGATGGTGTTGTAAACGATCGGCCGCCTCATGTAGAGGTATGCAGCAAACTACTGAAATTAGTATTAATATAGCAGTCTAATTTAAGATTAGATGAAAATAACTTTTACATTTTATAATAACAAGAGTAAGACTTGAATTTATGATTATCTTTTAATGAAAAGGATACATGAACCAACAGTCTAACACCAATTAGCAAACCACTAATTTACCCCAATTTAAATCAATTCATTGTATATCACCTTTAAATCTAAAGCCACCTGTAATCTTACAATGGATGTAGTTACGAAGTCATCTACTTCTATCAATAATTTGGCTCCAAATATTGTAAGACTATTCACCTTTCAAGATAGGACACATTCTTATATCCATTCTCAATCTAGTTATGAATAATAATTAAGTGTGGATGTAAATATGAGTCTCATAAAAAATAGATTCAAATATTAATTGAAAAATGAAAAAAGAAATAAATTGATAAGAAGAGAGATAAAAAAAAAAAAGATAAAAAGATATTAAAATATTTGATGGATATTATTATTGAAATGATGTATAATTTTGAGATTCATTTAAGTTTTTTTGTGTTCAAAAATGAATTTCTCTCTTGTAGCATGATTACGTGAAGCTGCTCTAAATTGTCTTATCAACTTTTAATCTGCATAAACTAAACACACACACACACACACACACACACACACACATATATACATGAAAAGTTAGACATGACCAGAAGAATGAGGATTCATCGTTTTTTCAGTTTTAAATTTTTATTTTTTTGTTGGGTTGGGGGTGGGGTTAAATCAGAAGGATTATAGTCTGAAAAGTAAGACAAAAACTGAGGAAGCCATAGAAAAACAGGCCACCTGCAACACCCAATAAAACAAAGTACAAAAGCAACCAAGAGAGAGGAGCTCTACCAAGACAGCCAGCCAAGCCAGAAGCAAACTGCAGGAACAAAACATCAAGCGGATAATTGAATAGACATAAAAAAAAAAAAAAAGAATCGTAGAAATCCCAAGTAATGTCTTAAAATTCTCACAATAATTGAATTGCTAACTCAATGTAATTGACATCATTTTATGTTGCAGGTAATACATGATAATAGGAATGATGGAGAGAATAAAGATGACCAAACTAAAATGCCTCTTCTTGTCTACGTATCCCGTGAAAAAAGACCATCTTATCCTCATCGTTTCAAGGCTGGAGCCCTAAATGCTCTTGTATGAATAATATTCCTAATCTCTCTCACTCCATACCTCTCGCTCTGTGTATAGATAGATATATATATTGGAAATGGCTGATAGTACTACTTTAATTGCAGCTTAGAGTTTCTGGGATAATGAGCAATGGACCATACTTACTAGTATTAGATTGTGACATGTACTGCAATGATCCGTCCTCAGCTCGACAATCAATGTGCTTCCATCTAGATCCCCAGATCTCTCCTTCTCTGGCTTTTGTACAATACCCTCAAATTTTCTACAATGTTAGCAAGAATGACATCTATGATGGCCAAGCAAGATCGGCTTACAAGGTTCACAAACTCAACCCTATTCTTATCCCCTTGCGTAAATAAAGCCAATGCAAGTTTTTAGAGGTTTGGGAATATTTCAATAACACAATTGTCAATACTTGAATCCAATTTCAGACGAAGTGGCAAGGTATGGATGGGCTAAGGGGTCCAGTGTTCACGGGCACAGGCTACTATGTGAAAAAGAAGGCATTATATGGTAGTCCTAATCAAAAGGGTATGCCTAAATTTTTGAGAACCAGCTTAATTATTGTATAGTTGTTTGTATATACACACACAAACACACACTAATATATGAACAACTAATGCAAGTATAACACTTGTTTTTTTATTTTTTTATTTATTTTGGGTTTACAGATAAGTTTATTTGCGAGGCAGAAATGAATTTCGGTTTGTCAAGCAAGTTTATTGCTTCACTGAAAGGTAGTAATGAAGAAGATACCAATGGGAAGGGAATTTTATCAGATGAGATTTTAGAAGAGGCTAGGAATTTGGCAACTTGCACATTTGAAAAAAACACACAATGGGGGAAAGAGGTAAATGATGTTTCACTTCATCCTCAACATTATATTACAATATTAGAGGAAATTAAAGTCATGTTGCTTTGATAACAGATAGGTTACTCTTATGATTGCTTGTTGGAGAGTACGTTCACGGGTTACCTTTTGCACTGCAAAGGGTGGAAATCTGTCTATCTATATCCAAAAAGGCCATGCTTCTTGGGTTGCACCACCATTGACTTGAAGGATGCCTTGGTTCAACTCATGAAATGGAGCTCTGGATTGTTTCAAGTTGGTGTCTCAAGGTTCAGCCCTCTCTCGTATGGTATATCAAGGATGTCCATTCTTCAAAGCATGTGTTATGGATACTTCTCATTTTCCCCCCTTCTCTCTGTCGCTCTCCTAATATACGGTACTGTTCCACAGTTATGCCTTTTGTTTGGCATTCCATTGTTCCCACAGGTAAATTCCCACAACATTCTTTGATTGGAGTGTTTCTTTCAAATGTATATCCTAATGCTACTTATGCAATCCATATGTTTATATCACCTTTGTTTTTCACCAAATTAAGTTTCATTAATTATTTTGATTAATATACTTCGATTGTTGTTACAGGTTTCAAACCCATGGTTTGCAGTGTTTACAGTTCTTTATGTATCGTCCCTCTGTCAGCACTTATACGAGGTCCTGTCCAGTGGTGGCACAATTCGGACATGGTGCAATGAACAGAGAATTTGGATGATAAAGTGCATTACAGCAAGCTTGTTTGGATGCATAGATGTTCTTATGAAGTGGATAGGGATAACAAAAGCAAATTTTAGATTGACAAACAAAGCCATTGACAAAGAGAAGCTCAAAAAATATGAGAAAGGTAAATTTGATTTCCAAGGGGCTGCAATGTTCATGGTCCCCTTGAAAATATTACTCATATTGAACATGGTGTGCTTAATTGGTGGGGCAAAAAGCTTGATCAGTGAGAGAAACATTGGAGAGATGTTTGGACAGGTTTTTCTCTGCTCTCTCATTCAAGTTCTTTGTTATCCCATGTTTGAAAGTCTGCTACCACAGAAAGGCAAGGGAAAGCATTGAGCTGCTGGAATTGTATCCTTCTGTTTAAAAGCCAACTGTCTAGCTGTTTCTTTCACAAGACTATTTTCCCGCAGAAAAATAGAGGTTGTAATCTTTGTTTTTCTGGGATTTTCTCCTTGTCATTTTTTTTGTATTTTCAAGCCTCAACTATGTGTTCAGTTTGATCTTTTCTCCCAACTCTCAAGTTGAGAATGATGTTTTGTTCGATTGCTGTTTTTCAGAAGTTAAATTTGTCACAAATATGGTTTAATTTTCCATGATACACACACACACACACATATATTGTGAATATGGGATCCACACACGAAACATCGAAGATTACCTTCAATACACACATAAGAAATTTTGATGTACATGTGTTAGCAAGGCGGCTTGTATTCCTTTGTGGGTTCAGGCTAAGAGATTCACCTCATTTTCTCTGCACTTTAATGGTAAAAAAGACTCGTGTGCTCTTTGAATGAGATTACAACTGTTAGTTTTACTGAATCGAGCCATAATGATTTGGCCTACCTTTCTTGTTAGTTCTCGAATCAAAGGTTTTTTTTTTTGCAATTCCAAACAAACCCACTATTGCCAAAAAAATACTAATAAATTTTTTTCTTAGCCATTTAATATGTGTTTTTTTAGCAACTCCAACAAAAACCAAAAAAAAAGAAAAAAGAAAAAAAGAAGCTGAAACTGAAAACCAGGTACCCGGATCCGTTGGGTCCGGATCGGGCTGGTGTTGGGGCGAGTTTGAGTCCAATCTAAACCCATTAAATTTAATGAGTTTGGTATAGGTCTTAACAAGTCTGTCCAAATTCAATCTGTTAACAAACTTAAGCACGAAATGTCAAAACTATTAATAGATATTGTTCCATGGTGATTTATACATTTCCAACAGTTACCCAAACTATTGCAGTTCAATAATACTTTTTAACTATTATGTATAAGAATTTGGTAGCAAATAAATTACAAAAAACATACTACGGTTATCCCGTTTGTGATCGCAAGCTATGCAACAAAATGCTTTTCTTAGGAGCTGAAAACTGAATAACCTTGGTGACAATGCATTAAAAGGAAATCTTGAAATTAAATGTGAATCTGAGAAAACTATGGCCGCCAAAGAGATTTTGAAGTTGAAAGGAGAAATAAAGATTCAATTTTGTTGCTTTCGAGTTAAAAATGAAAAAGAAAAACATCAGGCTGAAAATTCCATGTTAAGTCTCAACTCTCAAGTAAAGGTCAAAAAACCTTGAAGTCGTATAGGCAGAGAGAAAGTGTGCTTCAGAGCCCATCCGGGGACCCAAAAAAGGACTTCTTTCACAAATATAAATTCACACATAATTTGTGAAATTAAGTTTTTTGAAGCTCATGAACTGCTCTGAAGTTCATTGCCTAATACAAAATGATGCCTTGAGTTTGTGTCTATTATGGAGTTTAGTTGTCTATAAAAAAACATAGAATTGGGGAAGTTGAAATTCAAACCAATACTCCAATTGATGAAGGAGTTATCGAAAACAGAAGAATAGCTGCAAGAATACCATTTATCAGATCAGTTAGGGATTTCTTCACTCTTTTTCAATTTCTGTGCTTTCTTTCTTACTGGATGGTATAAACAGTGGAAGGATGGACCTGTAATGTTCTGGACAGCCCAATCAAATTCAAAGGACCAATCACCTATAAGTCTATGAACTTCGCGCATGATCGACCATAACTGTTTGCTAGACTGAGAAAGCACACCGCTATTAAGGATGATGCTAAAGTGAGGGAATTTATTAGTTAATTAAATTGTGATCGGTGTTTTATTAATCACTATACTTAATCATATAAGATTAATTATGATAATAATAACAGGAATCTCTTTCAAATATGAACTATGAACAAACAAATTAAATAAACAAACCCATCAAACCTACGATTGAATAAAAATAATACTAATTTCTCCCTAATCGGATAACACCCACAAAATAGACTAATATTGCTTTCAAAGGGAGAAAAAAGGAGCAGCATGCCATTGAGATTAAAGAATTAACAATTGAATCACCATACCACATTCTTCAAACTAACTCATATATATTTTATATATATTTTCGGGCTATCTCATGAGTAAAGAGTATACTAATATGATAAAAATTGAGATACCACTAATTTTGAATAAAAAAAAATCATCATACTAAATTTTTTGCAAATAATCATTTTTATATGAACGTATGAATATTATATAAATATTAAAATATGAGCCATAAATCATTATTATCTATTGAGTAAATAATGCAACCATCATTGGCCATATATATTAATCACGAGATAAAGGTTGATGGAAGTGACGTGCAATCAATAGCTGATATAGGCGGGTGAGATACAACCCAAAATTTTAAAAGTCATATTATTTCATCACAATTTTCTGTTAGATATTTTTATTTAAAAAAAAAAAAAAGGAATTGGCCCTTTAAAACTTTTAGGTCAGTGATGAGGATTCTTTCAATTAATTTAATTGGAAAAAAGTTGGTATTAATAAACGGAGAAGTATGATAATTAAAATTGATTAAAGCAATGAACTTAATTAATAGACAATTAGTAACTTCTAATGATGTATTATAAGAGTTTGACTTATCTACATCGTCCAAGCGTCTATAATTTTTTTATTTTTATCAATTTTGTAAAATAATGTAGTATAAATATGGTATCGGAAAAAAATATGTATTTTGTTGTAGAGTTATTGTACGATTTTTTAGTTTCAAATTTTGTTTATTTTTAAATTTCACTCGTTTACTAATTCTATTAAGAATAGTATAAGAAATATAAGAATTAATAATCTTTTAACACTATAAATATGAAATAATAGGCATTTATTATGTAATTTTTTTATCAATATTAATATAATTTTGAATTTTAGAGAATTTTTTTTTTTTATGTTGATTTTTTCCATTGTGGATATTGATATTGCTCATATTCATTTTTTCACGTTTCCATTTTGCGTTAGTTAGTATTAGAGTTAGTATTTTTTTCGACTGGATGACAATTGATGGAGAGGAAAGTCGAACTCCTTATAACGACATTTGTAGGAGACAATTTGTTACTCGCTTGAAGTCTCGGATACAAGAGAATCGTAAAAATAATAAGTATTGCACAGATGATGAATCTCATAGTCAACCTGTTCGTGAAGACATTTCTATTGAAATTTTTTTGCACAATTATAAAAGACTTTTAGATTTTGATGGTATGTTTTATTCTGAAAAGTTTCTTGATAGAATAAACGTTTTGAATGATTGTCACTTAAAAAAAAATATTTTTAGACAAAAGATAAACTTATAGAATTGCTAAAAAGATGGTAATTTAATTTATAGAGTTGTAAACAATTACAAAAAAAAAGAGAAGCATTCATTTGTGGCTAAGAGTGATAAGGCTAATGATGAATAAATTTGTTGGAGCCTTGTTGCAGTCATCGAGCCTTCTTATTCCGATCCCACCTTCTTTCTTAAGGTTACAAATAGCTTTCCATTGATCCTTTGCCTTTGTATACTTCTAATCTATCCAGACCCAAGTAGCTATACTATTTATATACCAATAGGTCTCAACTTTATACATTATTCTAACAGTAATATCTAGTTTATTTTTTAATATATTTTTGTCTATCTTTTTTTGTCTCTTCTTGTTTATCTTTTTCTATTTCTTCAAACTAAATCTTTACTCCCCTTTTTCTCTTCCCATAGAACTCCATCACTGTTCATCAGCTCGATCCATTTTGGGTCCACTGATGACTCCAATGTCGGAGGCCAAATAGTATTTCATTAGATGCTCTAAGACAAGTTCTGCAGTCCTCCTTTCGACCTTGTTAATGTTAAGTTAATCTTAATTATCGGCCAACACTAATCTAATAATAACAATAAACACGCTTGTCCTGGTTATATGAACCAGTTCGGCTACATGTGAGAGTTCAAGTTAAGAAAAACAAAGAGTGAATGTGATTGCCGACTTGCAATAGTAGAGATATACATATACATAATACCTTTGAATGCGACGTAATCACGCTAATTTGAAGGCACACGTTAAAATTGCAGATAGGCATGCCTTTTCTTTTGTCCATATGCACTCAAATTTCATAGAAATTAACTATCAAGACTACATTAATTAATAAATTAATTAATTTTGTTAATGATGCTATGTAATATTTATTATTTCTATTTTAAAAACAGTTTCGTAATAGAATTGGTAAACAAGTAATTATCATCTATATAATGAACAAAAGAATTGAAGCCAGTCTTGTGTGTGAGCTCAAAGAAACTAGTGTGTGATGGCCACCCTCACTCTTCATACCTGCACAGTCCAGCCACATCATGCCACTAGGGTTCACATGCTCTTCCACTTCATCGGCATACTAACCCTTCTCTACTACAGAATCACACACCTCTTGCGTGGGGACGTACCAGTTTTTGCATGGGGGCTCATGACCACCGCCGAGATCATCTTCTCCTTCATATGGTTTCTCAAACAGGCATTCCGGTGGCGGCCTGTCATCCGGTCAGTCTACCCAGAAAATATCCCCGGGAACATTGAGTTGCCGGGGGTTGATGTGTTCATATGCACCGCTGATCCTAAGAAGGAGCCAACGGTGGAGGTGATGAACACCGTTTTGTCAGCCATGGCACTCGATTACCCACCAGAGAAGCTCGCTGTGTATCTTTCCGATGATGGTGGTTGTCCGTTGACATTGTATGCTATGAAAGAAGCAGGTTCATTTGCTAGGTCATGGCTTCCATTTTGTAGGAAGTATGGAATCAAGACCAGATGTCCTGAATCATATTTTTCATCATTTGGCGATGGGGAACGTCTTCTTCGGAGTGATGAATTCAAGGCAGATGAAGAAAAGATCAAGGTACGTTTGGATTTGGCTTGTGTCTCGATCTTTCTCTCTGGTGCTGTGAAAAAAAAAAAAACCAAAGAAACATAACGCAACTATATATGTTCATGTGTATGTCTGTGTAGTTACATATTCTTGAGTATATGTTTCTCTACAGAAAAAGTTGGGACATGTTAAATTTTTTTTTTTTCAATTTTTTGGTATAGTTGTTTATTTATCAGGTGATAAATCTCCTATTCCTTTTCAAGTGATAAAATATTGAAAAAAATGAGAATTGATGGATGATTCTCTTGATGCGGTGAGACTCTGTGTTATGTCTTGGAGAGGCATTAAAATTTCTTTTGAAAATTGGGAATTATGTCTTAGTTTGGGAATTACAGATAGAATTTTTTCTTAGTTGCCCTTTCGCTAGCCAGTATGTATTTTTGAAGTCCCCTGTTTTTGCTGGGAGGACTTTTGTATATTCTTTCTTCTTAATTCAACTAACATCTGCCTCTGTTATCTGTGCTCTGCTCTGTTTGATTTGGTTTCCTATATTGCTATGTTAGTGTCCTCACTGTTATTTTGCTTGGCCTGGGGTCTGCCATTTGCTTTCGCATCTTTCTTGTTGTTTATAATAATTTATTTAAAAATATTTTCAATATATTGAATCAATCACATCCCAGTAACACATAAGAGTGAAAAAAAAAAAACATCTGGCACTATATAATATTGTGTTATATATTAATTATGAAAAAAACAAAGTAGTATTTCACGTCAGTTTTTCTTTTTTATTTTCTTCCACTTGCTTCCATATATAAAGGAAAGGAATTGACCTTCTATAAAGAAATGAATCTTGTCAAAATCCTTCCATCCACCCCAATTAAAAAATTTAAAATAGATAAAGGACTAACAGTGAAATGAAACCCCGACTCGCACGGCTGCTCATAATATACATTAATAAAAATAATTATCTTTTTTTTATTATTATTATAGTTGTTATGTTCATGATAATGATGTGAAAACATGATTAGCTAATGTTTAATGTGCAGTCAACTTATGAATCGTTCAAGAAAAATGTGGAGAAAGCTAGAGGAAGCAGCGGGACAGAAGATGATGTGGTGCACGATCGGCCACCTTGCATTGAGGTTTACATCAAACTGCAATTTTTTATATATAAATTATATGTAAGAGTTTTGTTGAGAAGTTATTTAATGGACCCGTAACATACTTGTGACGGCTTCTGTAACGTTTTTGTGTGTGTAATTTCCTCACCGAACATTCTTGATTTATTGGAATAACAGAAGTAAAATCTTTTCCTAAGGGTACCTCCGATACACAGCAAGTCAAATTTTGGTTAAAACTCTATTTCAACATTTTTTTTTTTGAAGAAAAAAGGGGAGATAAGTAT
Organism: Nyssa sinensis; assembly: GCA_008638375.1. Lineage (NCBI taxonomy): Eukaryota > Viridiplantae > Streptophyta > Magnoliopsida > Cornales > Nyssaceae > Nyssa > Nyssa sinensis. The sequence continues at coordinate 5,939,646 of CM018045.1, forward strand.
TCAAAATTTCTAGCCAAATTTGGTTGGTTACATAACAATTAGTAAAATAGCTAGTCACATAGCGAGCTTGTTGCAGAGTGATATTTTGCTTTTAACTCTCTATTTTAGTGTAAAAAAAAAAAAAAGAGATTTAGTTTGTTGGAGTTGCTCTAATCACAGACTTGGAGGAAAATTAAGCTCCCCTGTTTTATAATGGTTCTAGTTAAATTTATAAATATTCAATTCATACGGGAAGTGGCATTGTGAAATGATTTCTCCCCTAAAAAAGACTTGCATAGAATTAATTTCATTAGAGTTAAAATGATGTTAAATGGAAAGAATCATTTCAAGCTAAATAAAAGTCCAATTTACAAATGAAGTCATTTGGAGAAAAACAAAATTAAACTGGACCCATGAAATGAAAATCAACACACACACAAGTGCACCCACGTTTTACTTTTATTTATGTTCAAAATTGAATGCAATTCTATTGTTGCTTCTTATTTTACTGAATCAACCAACTTGCCCGGCCGTTTCTTTATGAAATCACATTTCAGTGAAAATATTCTCATACAAGTTCTTTTCCTTTATGTTCTCACAATAATTAAACTTTTCTCTGTGTGTATTTATATCATTTTATGTTGTAGGTTATACATGATAATAGGAAGGATGGAGAGAACAAAGATGAACAATCTAAGATGCCTCTTCTTGTCTACATGTCTCGTGAAAAAAGACCATCTCACCCTCATCGTTTCAAGGCTGGTGCCCTCAATGCTCTTGTATGTACTACATTCCTACTCTCTCTCTCTCTCTCTCTCTCTCTCTCTCTCTATATATATATATATATATATATACACATTATCAAAATGACTAGTAGAAACACTTTTTTTGCAGCTTAGAGTTTCTGGGATAATGAGCAATGGCCCTTACTTGCTAGGATTAGATTGTGACATGTACTGTAATGACCCGATCTCGGTTAGACAAGCAATGTGCTTCCTTCTTGATCCCAAGATCTCTAGCTCTCTCTCTTTTGTACAATACCCACAAATGTTCTACAATATTAGCAAGAATGACATCTATGACGGTCAAGCAAGATCCACTTTCAAGGTGCACCATCAATTCCCATTCCCTTGCATGCCCATTGCTGTCCAATGCCAATTTAAGTTTATGATCAGGTTTGGGCTTTTCTCAATAACAAAATTGTCACTATTTGAATCCAATTTCAGACATTCTGGCAAGGTATGGATGGGCTAAATGGTGCAGGGTGTACCGGTTCTGGCTATTTCTTGAAGAAGAAAACGTTATATTGTAGTGCTAATCAAGAGGGTATGCATATTTTTAAAAAACTGATTTAAGTACTTAATTAGCTGTATATATTAATATCTGAACAATTGATCTAGCAGAAATCTTTTCTTCTTCTTCTCTTCTCTGGTTTTATAGATGAGTTTCCTCTTGAGCCAGAAAAGAATTTCGGTTTGTCCAGCAAGTTCAATGCTTCGGTACTGACTGGTAGTAGTGAAAAAAGATACCAATAGGAATGGAGCTATATCAGATGAAATCCTAGAGAGGCCAGAAATTTAGCTACCTGTACCTTCGAAAAAAACACAAAATGGGGTCAAGAGGCGAGTATTGTGTCCTACCAGATTATTTAATTCACATATATCTTAACATTGTAGCACTGTTAATTAGATTGATGACCTTAATTTGAAGTAATGTTGTTTGGATAACAGATAGGTTACTCTTATGATTGTATGTTGGAGAGTACATTCACGGGGTATCTTCTGCAGTGCAAAGGATGGAAGTCTTTTTATCTGTATCCAAAAAGGCCATGTTTCTTGGGTTGTGCCACCATTGACGTGAAGGATACCTTGGTTCAGATCATGAAATGGACCTCTGGATTGCTTCAATTTTGTGTCTCACGGTTCAACCCTCTCATGTATGGCATGTCAAGGATGTCCATTCTTCAAAGCCTGTGCTTTGCATTCTTCACATTTTCGCCATTTAACTCTATTGCTCTCGTGATATATGGCACCGTTACTCAGTTGTGCCTTTTGAGTGGCATTCCCTTGTTTCCCGAGGTAACTTCTCCCACCATTCTTTTCGTTCTTACGTTTTCTTCAAATGGCTAACTCGATGTCACTGTTGCAATCTCATATGTTTACATTAGCTTTGTTTCTTTATTGAACTTTCATTTAATTTGCTTCAATTGTTGTTACAGGTTTCAAACCCATGGTTTGCGGTTTTTGCACTTCTGTATGCATCATCACACTGTCAACACTTGTATGAGGTCCTCTCTACTGGTGGCACAGTAAGAATGTGGTGGAATGAAATGAGAATTGGGATGATAAGGTCAGTTACAGGGACCTTGTTTGGCTGCCTAGAATTTCCACTGAAGCGCTTAGGGATGCTAAAAGCAAATTTTAGGTTGACGAATAAAGCCATGGACAAAGAAAAGATGGAAAAATATGAGAAAGGTATATTTGATTTCCAAGGGGCTGGGATGTTCATGGTCCCCTTGAGAATATTAGTCATATTGAATTTGGTCTCTTTGATTGGCGGAGTGAAAAGAATGATTATTGAGGGAAACTCTGGAGAGATGTTCGGACAGCTTTTTCTCTGCTGCACCGTTCTATTTCTTGGTTATCCCATACTTGAAGAGCTGATGCCAAGAATGGGCAAGTGAAAGCATAGAGCTCTTGGAACTGTCTCCTATTACCTACAACTGCTTCTTCAATAGATGACAAATTTGCCACTTCTGTTGTCATGATTAATTGAAATTTGAAAGCTAATGCAATTTGAACTTTTGTGATCACTATGAATTAAGCAGTGTACAATTCTTCATAATAAAATACAACAAAAGAAGAACAGGAAAAATGCTTTATCTAGGAGCTGAAATGAACTGAATAGTCTTGCTGGTACAGAAAAGGCAATTTCTAAATCAAATGGGAATTCAGAGAACTATGGCTGCCAAAGGAGATTTTGAAAATGAAAAAAGAAATTGGAGTCAATTTTTTTTTTCTATTCAAATATGAAACAAGTCTCTGTGTGTGTGTTTTGGGGTGTAAATTTTTTTTTAAAATTACATGTTAGTTCTCAAGTAATGAGATGAGTGGAAGCTCAAAGCCAATAACTCCACTTGTCAGAAGTATGGTTTGGCCCATCCGAGACCAGGAAAGAACTTGTTTCACAAAGATAGCTTCACACATACTAATGAAGTTTTTTAAGCACAAGAAATGCCATGGAGTTCATGGGCTGATTCAAACCATTAGATAAATGGCTGCATATCTAGGAATACTTTCCTTTTTAGCCAAACAACAAGGAACCAGGCTACCAGTTAACTACCTCATTGATGCCCCTAATTGCATTCCAAGCTGTGTGGAAGTAATGAGATAAAACTCATATTGATCGAGCTCTGTCAGAACTGAGAGGATTAGGAAGAAAATCACTGGTAATGAATCTTTTAATTTCCCTCATTGAGTAAGAGCTGCATATTGTCGATTTTCCCAAAAATATCCCTAAAAAAAGAAAGAAAATCTCTATATATTATATATTATGGTATAAGAGAATGGGAGTAGAAAGAACATTTGTGAAAATTGTAAATTAAGGATACCAGTAATATTATTTCAAAAAATGTATTTCCTCATCTTAATTTAAGAATTTTTTTGTATCCTAAAATATAAGTCTAATGTTAAAAAATTAGTTTTTAGTTTTGACTATTTTTTTTTTTCTTAAAAGTCTGTCTTCCTAAAAAGTTGATTTTTTCTTCGATTAATGTAAACATTGTATTTTTTTCATTTAAATACTAATAATGTTAAATTTATTTAAAAATTTTATTAAAAATATTTATCTTTATGAGTTGTCAGTATTGTATCAATACAACAATACTAACTCATAAAAATAAATATTTTTAATAAAATATAAAAATAAGATTAACATTACCCTTTAAACACAAAATTTCAAAATTTAGAAACGCTTCCCCCACTTCTTCCCTCTCAGTCGTCTCTCTATACGTTCTCGACGCTTCTTAGTTGCATTCATACACTCTACCCCTCTGGCAAAGATCAAAATATCGTTTCGATGTATAGTTTCGGTCTGTCCGGAAACGAAAACATTTCGAAAACGTTTCGGAAACATAATGGAAACGGAAAAAAATTGAAAATATGTGAAAACATGACTTAAAATTCATTTATTTATACAAATAAGCATATTTATTGAATATTTGTGCATGTTTATGGCATATACATCATATTCATGATAAATAACACTAATTTATGATAAATGATATAATAGATACATACTATGTAATATCCACGAATTAGATAATTTGACACAAGTTACATATAAAATAAAAAGTAAAACAAATAACGATTTAAACCTATTATAATTAGTAACTTAGTATTAAAATAGTTGTTTCTTTGCACTTTATCTTTCCTACTACTTTTTTATTATTTTAAGAAAAATAATAGAAATATCTTCATGTAATTTTGAGTTTTAATCTTTAAAAAATAAATAAATATTATTTTTTTACTAACTTCTAGAATTATTGTTAATACAAAAGAAATGTTTCATCTGATTCGGTATGTTTTCACTAGTTTTAGTATGTTTCTACGAAAACAATTTTGTTTCCATGGAAACATATGAATTTCGATATTCCACTAGTGTTTCGTTTCGGTTCCTAAGAAACGGAAACGTTTCGGCCGTTTCGATGAAAAAGAAACGAAAATTTTGATCCTTGCCCTCCGGTTTGTTTCTCTCTCTCCAGCCTACAGTTACAAACCTTCTGTAACAATGGAAGAAAGCTCCAACTTGAAATTAATCATGGAGAAAGGCCCCCAAGAGGGCGTAACCCTAGAATTCAGACCAAGATCATTGATCGGAATCGGTAGAGTACTTCGGGGCAATACATTGGCGGTCAAAGATGACGGAATTTCCTCGAAACACCTCTTAATCGAATTCAAATCGGGTCACTGGGTGCTCTTGGCACCTCGACTCCTCCAACGGCACCTTCTTGAACGACATCAAGCTCCGCCCGATGACGCCCTACGATCTCAACGACGGCGACAAGTTCAAGATCGGCGAGTACACTTCAATCATAGTCAAAATTGAAATCGGCGGCGAGAGTCTGTTACAACGGAACCCGAGAAGGCGGGCGGCAACGGTGGGGAAAGATGGAGAGACGGATGCTGTGGGCGTTGTTGCAGAGAATCGGAGCCGGAGAGTTGGCGCGAATATGAGTTTGGCTTCGGTTAGCGAAAATAGTGAGTTACGATTAGAGATGGGTGGAGAATCGGGGAATGCGGTGGAAGTGGCTGCAGAGAATAGGAATCGACCTGGTCGGGCAAGGAGAGCAAGGGTTTTGAAAAATGAGCCGCTACAGAAATTATGTGAGGTTGAAACAGCAGAAGAAATGGACAATGCAGGTCCCATTGAGCTGAAACAGGGGCGGCAAGTGCGTTCAAGGAGGACTCGGGTTTCAAAGAAGGCAGAGAATGTGAACTGCGATTCGAAGCTTCAGAAACCAGAGAGTTCAGGTTTAGATGCGAATGACTGTAGGAAACCAGAGAGTTCAGCTTGGCCTGACGTTATTATAGATAAAAGGACACAAGGAGGTACGAGAAGGAAGATCAATTTACAGAATGAGCCATCGGAGAGTGTTGAAAATGAGGTTTTGAAAGGGCACGAGGTCGTGGAGGGGTTCAATTTGGGGCTAAAAGGTAGTAAAGAAGAGGAGAGTTTGTCAGGTGGTAAACAAAATATACCAAATGGGCCATTAGAAGTGGTTCAAGTTGATGTGCTAGGAGAGGAAGGGGTGGAGGAGATTAACTTGAGACAAGAAGGCTATGAAAAGTTGGTGAGCACATCTGGTGTCAAAGATAGTGGTGTTGAGGTTGGGGATGAGCTGGATTTGGAGAAGATGATGCTCGGGGAGTGGTTTGATTATTTAGAAGTTTATTTGCCAAAACAGATACATGGTGCAACCGAAGAGATGATTGCAGGAATGAGACACAGAGCAGAGAAGTATTACGAGTTTATGTTGCAGCTGAAAAATGACAAAGAGAAGGGTCAATTTCCTATGGGTTAGGCGGAGGATTCTGAGGAGCACCGTGGGCTACATGGTAATGACTAACTACTTCCTCAGATTATAACGTTATGTTCTAAAATCTTAGTATACTGTAGTAACTAGATAGAATTGAAAATTGTCTCATTTAACAATTAGTACATGTGATAATAGTATGAAGATAAAGATACATTCATATGCTATTTTCATTATGGAATTGCACTTCGCACAATTAAAATTTTGTCTTGGGCTCAAGACAAGTTGATTGAACTGCCTTGATGCCTTTGTTTTTGCAACACTGTTTTTCATATGTAATATTTTTGTTTGATGCATGAAAAATTTACCACTGTGTGAAGTTTAAATTACTGATATCCTACAACAGTAATGGAAGTTTTCATTTATATTAACTGAAATGCAGTTTAGACTTTAGAGCAAGGTTATTATCCTATTGTCCACAGATGGGTGCTATACTTAAATCACAATCATGTTTTCAAATCACTGTATGGGGATACGTTATGGGCATGGTGTAATGGTATTTGATAGGGGTTTTGAGTAATGATCGCGGTTGGGGTGACATGGGGGTGTAAAGGATGTAATGTAACGTACACAGCTTCCAAGGGTCTGAGAGTGTGAATTCTTTTTTTTTTATTGCAATATATTTGATATATAAATGAAAACAAGTGTAGTAATTGTTATATTTCACTACTTTTATGTTTGTAAATGCATTAAACATAAAAATAGAAAAACTGACCGGTAAATCATATAAAATCACATTATTTAATATGTAAACTCCATGAAGTTTGTTTGGTTTTCAACTTTTGGTCCTTGTGAATCCTCGCATGCGTTCTAAACTTTTTTTTTTCTTTCTTTTTTCTGGTCAACTGTAAACTTGGAGAGGGGATTTGAATTCGCTCCTTTTGCATAGGGCAGTCTTAGAGTCTTGAAACCACCTAAGATAGGACCTTGGTCTTATGCCTTTGAACTTGAAAACAACTAAAATACACACACAGCTTCATTATTCTATTGATGAACTAGAACTTTTATTAGACAAAAATGGATTACAATGAACACAGCAGAGACACCCACAAATCAAGAAATTCACAGAACTATCTGTTTTCTTTTCCAGAAATATTATATATGTCGCTATCTTGGTTAGAAGATTGATTGGTTGAACAAGTGCATGTTACTAAAGCAATTACAAGTAGCTGTTACTGGTAAAGATAATTTGACATACTGTTTTAGCAGTCCTAATTCAAATTGTTAAGTCTTAACTTTGTCATTAATTATCCAGACGTTGATCTAATGAAACTTAAACACTAATTTGTTCCTTAAATAAGTTCATCAAATCTCTTTGCCAAAACTAAAAACCAAATGTGGTTGATGGTTGGGAGTATTGTATTGCATTGCTGCAAAAGACTCAACTTTTGAGCCTCTGATGCCCATGAATATCACACGAAATGGGGCAAAGAGTCAAGTACAAGCAATAAACAATTGACCTCCATTTTCTCATTGAATGGCCGTGCCATTATATCTTGCTCTCTCCTTGCTTTGGTATCAGATGGGTTTCAAGTATTTTTCATTGTCAGAAGACAGTACAGGGTTCACCTGACAGTGCAGAGGGTTGGAATTCTGTTTATTGTGATCCAGCGAGGCTCCCTTATATAGGTAGCGGCACCACGGATCTGAATGATTTCTTAGTTCAAAGCACAAGGTGGAGCTCTGGGCTGTTGGAAGTTGGTATTTCAAGATTCTGCGTTCTCATACATCAGCTGTTAAAGATCTCCATTCTTGAGTGCCTGTGCTGTACGAACTTGCATTTTTCCCTCTTCATTGCTTGCCAGGATGGTGTTTAGCCACTATACCTCAGGTGTTAGTATTAGCACGAGGAAGTTTCATCTGGGAGCTTGAAGAACACTGAAGGAACACCAAGACTAACCAAAAGAAAACTCGTGATGATAACCAGCAGAGCATAACAGCACCCCACCCAATACAGCTAGCTTTTTAAAAATGGGCTTGGTAATGTTCAATTTCTTACAGACTTCCCAATGGTGATAAAAGTTTTGAATTTCTTTTGTACGAGAGGCTTTAGATTGCAGCGCCGAAGTGACTTTTTCACTATCTGTTCAATCTGCCCCCCCCCCCCCCCCCCCCCCCCTCTCCTCTATTTTTTCCACACTTGAGTCTCAGTTTCCACTCATTCCATAAGGGGCAAATAGATGCAGCAAAGCAGAACAATCTGGGAAGGGATTAACAGAGTGAAAGGAAAAGAGCTATCAGATTCGAAATCAGGTTAGGCAAGACAATCACCTGAACTTGAAGCATCAGTCTTCCTTTTCCTATTCATTTTCGGCAATGTTGAAGTATTCGAAGCAATCACCGGAAACCAATCCCTCACATTTTGCTTCTTCAAGAATTTCTTCGTCTAAGTACTAATTAAGGCAGCTAAAAACCTTTAAAGATAAATAAGTAAATGACCAATAAGAGAATCACCGAAAAAAAAGAAAAGGACAAAGTGTGATTGATATTGCCGCTTCGAATAGTAGATATACATATCATACAATTGAATGAGACATAATCACGTTAATTCGGAGGCAGACATAAGAAACGCAGATAGGCATGGTTTTTTTATTTTCTGTCCATATGAAATTCCCTATGAAGACTCTTTTAACTTTGTGTAATGATCATCTATGTATATATAATGAATAATAGAAGCTATATAGTCTTATGTGTGCGCTCAAAGAAACAAGTGTGTAATTAATGGCCTCCCTCACTCTTCATACCTGCGCAAGCCACCGATCTCGTGCCACTAGACTTCACATTCTCTTCCACTTCATCGGCATACTAACCCTTCTCTACTACAGGATCTCACACCTCTTGCATGGGGACGTACCAGTTTTTGTTTGGGGGCTCATGACCACTTCCGAGATCATATTCACCTTCTTATGGTCTTTTTAAACAGGGATTCCGGTGGAATCCAGTTACCCGGTCAGTCCACCCAGAAAATATTCATGGGAACGTTGAGTTTCCGGGGGTTGATGTGTTCATATGCACCGCTGATCCTAAGAAGGAGCCAGTGGTGGAGGTGATGAATACGGTTTTGTCAGCCATGGCACTTGATTACCCAACAGAGAAACTCGCCGTGTATCTTTCCGATGACGGTGGGTCTCCGTTGACATTGTATGCTATTAAAGAAGCAGGTTCGTTTGCTAGGTCATGGCTTCCCTTTTGCAGAAAGTATGGAATCAAGACCAGATGTCCTGAAGCATATTTTTCATCATTTGGCGATGATGAAAGTCTTCCTTGGAATGATGAATTCAAGGCAGACGAAAAAAAGATCAAGGTATGTTCTGACTTGACTTTCACTCTTTCTCTCTGCTGCTGTGGAAAAAACAAACAGAAAATTAAAAAAAATATATATATACACACACACACACGAGGCAACTACGAGTATAGTCTATTTATGTTATGTACATGTATGTCTGTGTAGTTACATGTTTATGCATATGTCAATACAAACCACAAAAAGTTGGGGTACGTTAATTGTTTTAGTGTGGCTGTTAATTTATCAGGTGATAAATTCCCATATTCATTTTGGGTTATAAAATATTGGAAAGAACTGTGAATTGAGGGAGTTACTACATATTTATAGAGATGGGAAAATACTATTTTTGACTAAGAAACCATAACTCATATACTACTCCTTATAAGATTAGAAAAAAAAAAGGGATAAAATAATGATTGAGATTCTTTGCAATGGAGCCAAAATTTGAAAAACTAAAGAAAATCAGAAAAAGATAAAAACAAATGCCTACTCAATCTGAAATTCTTATTAAAAATGATTGGAAAAAGATGGTAAAAAGTTACTTTCTAAAAATAATAAAAACGTCAAATTGAAAGTTTAAATGACTGAATTTGATCCAGATTCGTGCTGGTCAATTGCCCATCCTACATCAAAATATGGAAGTAATATGAGAGTTTCAGGTATGCATAGATTTGGTAGACAAATTCAAACAAGGGAGTTTAGCTTTGACTTGAACTTTTTGTTGCATAAAATTTCAGCCCATTGTTCTACATCAAATTTTTAGTGAAAGGGATTGAATGCAATTGCCATATTCCTTTTCGTTTTTTTCTTCTTCTTGTTCTGTCTATGTTGTTTGTGCTCTGCTGTGTTTAAGCTCTGTTTGTTCGCTTTATTTATATATATATATATATATATATATATATCACGACTTTACCCACCTTCTTATAAGAATTAGGCTTTTTGTTTACAATAAATCAGCTTTGTCAAAATCCTCCCATCCCACACTATCGTCATGGTTATGATTATTATTATTGTAATGATAATGATGTGAAAAGGTGATTAGCTAATGTTATCAAATGTGCAGTCAACATATGAATCGTTCAAGAAAAATGTGGAGAAAGCTAGAAGCAGCGGGACAGAAGATGGTGTCGTGCACGATCGGCCCCCTTGCGTTGAGGTTTGCATCAACTAACATTTTTACAAACACGTGTGTGTGTGTGTGTGTCGTTTCCTCATTTAACATTCTTTATGAAATCACATTTCAGTGAAAATATTAACTTTCAGGTCGTTTTCCTTGTATGCTCTCACAATAACTGAAATGTTCACTGAATGTAAATAATATAAATTTATGTTGTAGGTCATACTTGATAATAGGAAGGAGGGAGAAAACAAAGATGAACAATCTAAGATGCCTCTTCTTGTCTACTTGTCTCGTGAAAAAAGACCATCTCATCCTCATCGTTTCAAGGCTGGTGCCCTCAACGCTCTTGTATGTACTATATTCCTACCTACTCTCTCTCTCTCTTTATATATGTGTGTGTGTGTGTGTGTGTGTGTGTAAGACCAGAATGACTAGTAGCATTTTTTTTTTATTGCAGCTTAGAGTTTCTGGGATAATGAGCAACGGACCTTACTTACTAGTATTAGATTGTGATATGTACTGCAATGACCCAACCTCCGCTAAACAAGCAATGTGCTTCCATCTTGATCCCCAGATATCTGGCTCTCTCTCTTATGTACAATTCCCACAAATTTTCTATAATGTTAGCCAGAATGACATCTATGACGGCCAAGCAAGATGGGCTTACAAGGTGCACAAACTTAAACCAATTCTAATTCCCTTGCATGCCCCTTGCAGTTCAAGCTAATTTAAATTTTTGAAGGTTTTGGCTTCTCTCAATAACAAAATTGTTAATACGTACTTGAATCAAATTTCAGACAATGTGGCAAGGTATGGATGGGTTAAGAGGTCCAGGATTGACTGGAACTGGCTATTACTTGAAGAAGACAACATTATATGGAAGTTTTAATCAAGAAGGTGTGCATATATTTTTAAGAACTGATTAAGTTAGTTGTATGCTGCATTTACTAAGATCTGAACAGACTGATATAGCAAAAAAGATGTTTTTATTTTATTTATTTTTCCGGTTTAAAGATGAGTTTCTTCTTGAGCTAGAGAAGAATTTCGGTTTTTCCCGCAAGTTCAATGCTTCACTAACCGGTAGTGGTAAAAGAGATACCAATGGGAATGGAGTTATATCAGATGAAATTTTAGAAGAGGCCAGAGATTTAGCCACCTGTGCCTTTGAAAAAAACACAAAATGGGGTAAAGAGGCAAGTATTGCAGCCTGCTATGTTGTTTCATTTCTTGCCCAACATTATAACTATATTAATTAGATGGATGACCTTTGAAATAATGTTGCTTGGATAACAGATAGGGTTTTCATATGATTGTTTGTTGGAGAGTACATTTGGCGGGTATCTTCTGCAATGCAAAGGATGGAAGTCTGTTTACCTATATCCAAAAAGGCCGTGTTTCTTGGGTTGCACTAACGTTGACATGAAGGATACCATGGTTCAGATTATGAAATGGGCCTCTGGATCGCTTCAAATTGGCTTCTCAAGGTTCAATCCTCTCACGTATGGATTGTCAAGGATGTCCCTTCTTCAAAGCATGTGCTTTGGATTCTTCGCATTTTGGCCCCTTAACTCTATTGCCCTCGTGATATATGGCACCGTTACTCAGTTGTGCCTTTTGAATGGCATTCCCTTGTACCCCAAGGTAAATTCTCACAACATTAATTACTTTCCTTGAAATGTCTGACTTGATGTTACTGTTGCAATCCCATATGTTTGAATTAGTATTGTGCTTTATTGAAGTTTCATCTACTTTAGTGGTGTCTTATCTCCTACCAAATACCATGCTTTTACACAATACTATACTATCATGTTGAAGTGTAATTTGCTTCAATTGTTGTTACAGGTTTCAAATCCATGGTTTGCAGTTTTTGCACTTCTGTATGCATCCTCACACTGTGAACACTTGTACGATGTCCTCTCAACCGGTGGCACAATAAGAACTTGGTTGAATGAAATGAGAATTTCATTGATAAATTCAGTTACAGCGGTTTTGTTTGGATGCCTAGAATTTCCAATGAAGTGGATAGGGATAATAAAAGCAAATTTTAGGCTGACAAATAAATCATTTGACAAAGAAAAGCTTGAAAAATATGAGAAAGGTAAATTTGATTTCCAAGGAGCCGGCATGTTCATGGTACCCTTGAGAACCTTAGTCATATTGAATGTGGTCTGTTTAATTGGTGGACTGAGAAGAGTGATCATTGAGAGAAACTCGGGAGAAATGTTTGGACAGTTTTATCTCTCCTGCACCGTTGTATTTCTTAGTTATCCCATACTTCAAGAGCTGATACCGAGAAAGGGCAAGTGAAGGCATGGGACTACAGTCTACAATCTCTTCTATAGATGACATTTTCCAGAGATGTTATGTTTGCTTGATATTTGAAAGCAAAATGCGCACAATCTGAAATTTCTCTGGAGCAGAGGAAGAATTTTATTTGTCAGTTGTGGGATTTCCAACATTTTAAGCAATTTTATTTAAGTTGAATAATATTTCTCAGCTACAATGTATTGTTATTGGTAGTGAATGGATTGCTGAAACTTTAATTTTCTTAACATGGATTTGAATGTATGGCACATCCTATATTTATCAAAAAATAATTCAATTTGTCATGTATCTAAACTATCTTAAGAAAAATTAAGAAAAAAAAGTAATGAAGAGAAAGTCTTTGCTTACCATCTACTTCCATCACAAATGTACAGGGAATAAAAGGTAAAAAGTTTAAGTAAGATAGCGCAAAATAAATTCTTCATGTGATATATTTTAAATTAAAACATTTTTTTATTTTTATTGACAAATTATACATTCTTTCTCTCTTGTTCATTTTTTTTAAATAACAAAAATATCCCTTTTATGTTTTGTTTTTTTTTAACATTTTTTTTTTAATTTTAAAATTTTTTCTAAATGTTTTAATCAATATTTATTTGAAAATAAAAAGTTAAAAATATTGGTCAAATTGAAAAAATGTAAAATAAAACATAGTAAAAGTGATACTTTTGTCATTTTTAAAAAAAATTGGACTGGAAGATAGGTGTGTGTAGTTTGTCAATAAAAATAAGGAAGATAATGTAATTTCAAAAATTTTGAAAAAAAAAATTTTAATTGTCAAAAATTTCAAGAACGATTACTGTAATTTACTCTTAAAAATGAAAATTTTTGTGTCAAAAAAAGAGTCGTGTCGATTAAAAAGCCATACTAACTTGCAAAATGGTAATAAAGATGGTAAAGGTAGGAGAGATTACTAGAAAATTTTTGAATGAAATTAGTATAATAACGTGATAATGTGTCATTTTAATAATATTTTATTATTTATAATATTAATTTTTTTAATAAAATATAATATATATAATAAAATATTATTAAAAAAATACATTGTTATATAATATAACAGATTCATTGAATGATATATTTCTTTTGTTTGAAATTAAATGATAAATAAGTTGGGAAAAGGACAAGATGACTCTAGCAATAATACAGTCCAATCAAAAGATGATTTGAACACGCAAATATCTACTGTACAAATCAAGTAAAATTCAAATTCAAATTCAAATTTTATTTTGTATAGTCGGTACCACAGATGGGGAGGACCACCTTGTCAGCTTGGTGGTTGGGCTTTTTCAACTTCAGTTTGTGTATTTCATACGAACACGTCAAGTAAATACTAAAATATATCAATCAGTGAAATTGTGAAATCATCATTTTCGAGAAAATAGTTGAAAAATAGTGGCATCATATGTATGGTTGATTGATGACTAGTCTCAATGATAGGGGTGGAGTGGTGATGAAAAATGCTTAGAGATCCTATTTTTTTTTTTTTTTTTATCACATTTTGATTCTATCCTCTAATATGAGTGGAGTTTATTATTTATTAAATGAATAATATTATTTTATTTATATGAAAAAGTGAGATGAAAGTGAAATGAAAATTATTGAGGTGAATAGCCAGCTAATTTTAATAAATTTTAAAAATATTATTAAAATCCATTAGTCAAACTCATCTAATTAAATTTTCCACGACTAATGATTACTATGCTTTATCATATATTACTTTTCAAATTATCAATTATTGATGTTACAGTATTGATTGAATTAACATAATTGAAAAAAAAAAAAATTACAGTGATATTTTTTAAGAATAAATTACACTAATATTTTTTAAAATTTTATTAATCTTTTCTACTTTACTTAACTAATATACAGATATTTTTTTCTGGTCAATTTCTTTTAAATGACAAAATTATTCTTTTTATTTTTTATTTTTGTATTTTTATTATTTTTTCTAACTTTTTTTATTTAAAAATAAAGTTAAGATAAATAACTTATTTTTATTTGATAAAAAATAAATTTAAGGGTTTTATTAATATTTATTTGAAAAATAAAAAGGTCAAAATTAAAGAAAAAAAACACATGAAAATGATAGTTTCGTCATTTTGAAGAAAAAATTGATTGAGGGAGATATCTCTATATTGTCAAATAAAATAAGAGAGATCAATGTAGTTTTAAAAATCTAAAAAAAATTTAATATAATTATCAGAAACGTCAGTAAAAATAAGTATAATTTACCAAAAAAAAAAATTATGAACTTGTAAAAAGAATTATTTCATTTAAGGTTAGCTGGTTATTATAACTTTGTCATTTACAATAAATTAGAATAAAATTTATAAATATTTCAATTATAGTAAAAATGGCAGCCAAGAAATTATAGTAACGTTTATGGAATAATGTGTCAATAATTTTTAAAATTTTAAAAAAAAGTTATGATAGGTAATTTTATTCAAAAACTAATTTGGTAAAATGTAAATCAAATCTGAAAGTGAAACCCTCCACTTAAGTTATAGCTGTCAACAATCGGCGTAGAGAGGTTGGGCTAGCTTCGTGACAGTCAAACCCACCTTTTAAATTCTAGTTCTCAACAATCGGCGTAGAAGAGACTCGAACTCGAAACGCGTGAATTTTATTTTCAACATTTTACTGCTCGGCCACACCCTAAGTGACAACATTACTATTCATTTAATATCTCAAATTATATTTTTTACATGATATGACATTGTACAATATTCTAGTAAAAAATACTATCTATACCTATTTAATATCTCAAATTAAATTTTTAATGTGAAACATATCGTTTAATAAATATTTAAATTAGATTTTTAATGTGATATGATATCATAGAATATTCTTATATTAGACGTGAAATAATTTTTAAAAGACTAATATTTGATTTCAAACTAAATATGAAAAATCTATTTTGACTTATAAAAGTGTCATAATTTTAATGTATCACACTTATAATCACGTTATATAAAATAAAATTAAAAAATATATAAATATTATATATATGACGAATTATATTATGTGACTTATTTAATTTTAATTAAAATTTAAAATAAAATAAAAATAAAAAAATACATAAATATTACATATGCATCGAATTATAGTTAAAGATAAATACTTAAATAAATAAAAATATTTCTCTCCGATTTTAGAGTAAGTATTGTCTTCTTTAAAATCATTAGATAATGAGGCATCACCATTCGAATTGCAGGCTTTATATAAAGTGGGTATATGTAATATTAATTTACTGAAAAAAATACATCGAAACGAAAGAACAGAGAACTCAGAGAAGCAATGCAGAACTCTCTTCCTCTCCATCTCTGCCATGTACAGAAATCGTGTGCAATAATGAATAGATTACATACCCTCCTTCATTCCATCGCTTTAACGGCTCTAATCTATTATAGAGCTTCCATTCTCATCCAAAGCATCAAAAACAGAGACACACCTATCTTACCCTGGCTTTTGGTCTTTGCTTCTGAACTAATACTCTCCTTCATATGGCTCCTCAACCAAGCTTATCGATGGCGACCCGTTTCTCGAGTAGTCTTTCCTGAAAGGTTGCCAGAAGATAAAGAACTTCCGGCTATTGACGTGTTTATTTGTACTGTGGATCCAGAAAAGGAGCCGACTGTGGACGTGATGAACACAGTTATATCGGCCATGGCACTAGACTACCCGGTAGATAAGCTTTACGTGTACCTTTCAGATGATGGTGGTTCTTCAGTCACTTTGCAGGCCATGCGAGAGGCTTGGAGGTTTGCAAAATGGTGGCTTCCCTTCTGCAGGACGTATGGAATTAAGACAAGGTGCCCCAAGGCTTATTTCTCTGAAGAGGAGGATGATCATGGCGATTTCAGGAGTAGTGAGTTCATAACCGACAAGACCATGGTAAAGGTAGGTAGATTGAATGTGTGTACATGGAGAGAGAAATTATTTACTGTGACGATTACATCATGTCAACAGTTTCTCATAAATATTCAATTTTTCTTAAAGTCATTGTGACGATCTCTTCGTAAATATTCAATTTTTTTATTGAAATTGAGAAGAATTTTGGATATTGAATGTTTGTGAGATATTGTCACACGATAATATAATATGACATGGCATGACAGTCTGATCGAATAATTACTCTTGTTATAGTATGCTAAGTGTGTGTTACATGTGTTGCTCTTAACCATGATGTAGTGTTGATGATATGCATATGAGAATATATATTTATATGTTCATATATATTATCTGTTCTGCCATACTGCTCCAACTCACTATGGGTTGAGAAATCCCACAAACCACATAGAAATGTCAGTCTTGGCCATATAAAAAAATGGAATGATATTACAGTAGGGTTAATATCGTGCAGGAAAAATATGAGGTCTTTAAGAGGCGTTTGATGAGGATCAGAGAGAATACAAGCATGGTAATAAGTCGAGATCACTCCCCTGTTGTCGAGGTAATTTTTATCTTGACTGATTAGTAGATAAGTTCAATATCATATATATATATATATATATATATAAAGTGATGTAATTTAATTAATTAGACGAGCTTCCAAACGGAAGAGGTTTACAGGCCTCCTCCTTTTGACAGAATCCCATCATGTAGTTTTTTAATAAATGCTTTTCTTCTCTCCTGTAAATCATTGTTCAGTTTGAAATGGACTGCCCTGCACCATCCATATCCCAAGAGCAAGTTCGATATAACAAGTTCTTTTGAGATGAATTGTTAGAAATCGGGGGTCTACCCTGCATTCATGATGCAATAAATTGCGCCTATTATGCAACCACTCAGGCTCCCCTCCCGCGTTAGGGTATGCTGACGGCGGGCGGACGCAATTTCTTTTCATGGTGTGACTCATTTGTTGAAAGAGAAATAATAGTTTTTGTGTGACTCAAATTTTTATTTCAAATGATATGATATTTAAAAATAATAAAAATCTTTTAGTATTTCCGGTTAAAAGTCCCTTCATATGTCTCTTTTTAAGGTAAGCTCCAAATTAAATTTTATTATCATAAAAAAATATCTCTTTCACTATTTTTGTGACAAAAATATCTTTATTTCACGTCATTAGCATGCCACATAAAACACTGCACGGGAGATCTGGAATATCATTTCAATACGTTTTCAAATTTCAAAATTAAACAACTTCGAATATATAAATTTAATTTTTTTATAAATTTAATATGTTTTAGACTCTAAAACATAGTAAATTTTGGACACTGAAATTTTGCTGATTAAAAAATAGTAAATTTTATTTGTTTCTAAAATACTAAAATTTTAATGCTTAATTTTTGGTATTTTTATTTTTATTTTTTGATTGATGAGAATAAATCCTTTCACCTGATAAATAACAAATTCACAAGTGCTTCATAGCATGAAGTTCTCCAGACACCAAGTCCATGCATGTATCACAATATTAATTGTACCTCCGGGTAAGTTCACCTTAGGGAAAGTGAAGAAGAAAGAGATTATTTCAATTTGCATGGATAGATCGAAATCAATCCCAGAGTAAAATTATTATAGGTTGATCTATGAAACAAAGTGGCTGGCAAATGAAAACATGGTGTCCAACATCGCAGGTTCTCAATCTCGGCCGTTTTGTAAGGCTCATTCAACTTGATCATATCCATAATTGACTAACCAAAGTAGTTGATGCCATCACTAATTTTGAACCTCACAGAAATTAGATTCTCAAATACCTAAGCAATGTTTGGCAGGTGATTAATGATAAGCCCATCGGTACAGTTCGTGAAGACCATGCAGAGATGCCTGTCCTAGTTTACGTTTCTCGCGAAAAAAGGCCTTCTCATCCGTATCATTTCAAGGCCGGAGCTCTAAACGTCCTTGTATATCTCTTTTCTCTTTCTGATCTACACACGTGTGTATCTATATGTGTGTGTGTATATATACGTATGTATCATAATGACTCACAAAAAAGTTCATTGCTGCAGCTCCGAGTGTCAGGGTTGATAAGCAATTCTCCTTGTATACTAGTGTTGGATTGTGACATGTATTGCAATGACGCCACGTCTGCCAGACAAGCGATGTGTTTCCACCTTGACTCCAAGATATCCCCCTCCCTAGCTTTTGTTCAATTCCCTCAGAAATTCTACAATATCAATGCCACTGATATCTATGATGGTCAGTTGAGATCTTTGTTCAAGGTATGAAAAACAAAAACGTAATATCAGATTATTTGTCCACAAGGCTTCTAGATTTTTTGATCAAAGTGTTTTTTGTATTGTTTTATTGAATATCATTTCAGATACAATGGCAAGGTTTTGATGGGCTTGAGGGACCACCTGTGTCTGGTACAGGCTTTTACATGAAGAGAATGGCACTCTATGGAAGCTTCACGCCAAAGGGTATGTTGATAGTCTAAGGACCTTGGGCTTGGGGGCAATTTTTTTTAATTACTTTTTAAGGAAAAAATTTTTAAATATATCCATTTAATTTAAGTTTTTGCCCCTCTTATATTTAAAATATTTCACATTTTATCCTTATTTTAATTTTAATTTGACCCTAAATGTAACATTTACCAATTTTTTAGAATTTTTTTTTGGTATAGTACTTTTTTTTGAATGCCTTTTTCTTTGATTGAATTTCTTGTTTAATTTATAAATATTTTGTATCAATATATATATATATATATATAGTTATTTATCAAAAAAATTATTAATCAACATCAATTTTATACTTCTTAAATTTTTAAATTTATGATAAGTGAAAATTTTGTTCCTTCTAACATAAATTCCTGTTCATGTCTCTAAAATTATTACTAATTCAAATTGATAGCTGGATTTAATCTAATTGGTAACTTGTACTTCTCTTGAGGGGGAGGTCATGAATTTTACCGTTGCTCTCCCATTAGGAGGGATTCTTGCCAACGTTGGTATATATGAACTTTATTTCTGTAATAATTAGGTTATTGGGTTTTTCCAAATCAAAATTGAGAGACTTCTGTAAACATGTAAAAATAGGAAAATGCTTGGCACACTGATTTAGTGTAATGAATTGGTTTATCATATAATAGTGTCAATAATTTTTTTGTAACCAATTTGATAAATCAAACCAGTGTATTTAGTACTGACATGACACTGGAATAATTGACAATATTTGAAATCTTGCAATTAATGAGATTTTGCTATATTAATGCTACATCATTAGGAATAAGAATTTGGGATGCAAATTTGAGAAGCATAGCATATCCCATAATCTTAAAAGTAATGGTAGTAGCATACTTCTTCCATTGGTAAAAAAAAAAAAAGACCAAAAAAGGTAGTATTAATTCAATTTATCAAATACCAATTTGTTGTTAATTATCCAGATGTTGATATAATGAAGCTTAAACTGTCATATGGTATCTCCAATGAGTTCATCAAGTCTCTTGGCCGAAACTACAAGCCCAATGTCTTTAATGGTGGAGACTTATCCAGTCAATTGCTGAAAGAGATCGAACTTATAGCCTCTTGTGCATACGAAAATCAAACCAAATGGGGCGAGAAGGCAAGTACAAGTAATGAAGCAAATCATCTTCCCCTTTTAGCTATTAACTATTGTGACAATCTTGCTTTCTCCTTTGCTTCGATGGCATGCAGGTGGGTTTCTTGTATTTGTCTGTGTTGGAAGACTACTTTACAGGGTTCAACTTACACTGCAAGGGTTGGACTTCTGTGTATTGTGATCCGGTGAGGCCAGCATTCTTAGGTACCGGTGCTACCAATCTGAATGATCTCTTGGTTCAAGGCACAAGATGGGTATCTGGTTTGGTGGAAGTTGCTATTTCTAGATTCTGCCCTCTTATTTATGGACCATTCAGAATGTCTTTTCTTGAGAGTATGTGCTATGCAGAACTTGCATTTTACCCCTTTTATTGCCTCCCAATATGGTGTTTAGCCACCATACCTCAGCTGTGTCTGGTGAATGGCATTCCTCTGTACCCCGAGGTAATGATAAAGTATAAACACACACACACACACACACACAAAAGGAAAAGAAAAAGATATTTTTTTTTTCAAATTTCATTTTGATATTTTATATGTTGTGACAAATTACTATATATGTATATGTGTGTTGTACTTAGTATCACTATCATTATATAATCAGTCTTAAGTCTGAATAAAAAGAAAAGAGTTGTGCTAAGTAATTGATAACTAAACTGAAAATCTTATTAGATATCATATGAACATGAATTCTAAAAATAGTCTTAAATAAATTATAATAACGTGATAAGATTCTTGTATGTGACTCCCAATAAATGGGATAAAACTTGGTAGTTACCACCCCGTTTTAATCACCAATATGACCATATATATATATATATATGTGGCTATATTGGTGATTAAAATATGTGGTAAGCAGCAAAAGAGCTTCCGAAGTACTATTTTAGTGCCTAGTAGTTTTATGCAAGATTGATGATTCTTACATTAATATTCGATTTTATTGTTTAACAGGTCTCAAATTCATTCTTTGCTATATTTACATTCGTCTTTCTATCATCCCATCTTAAACATTTTCAAGAAGTCCTCTTAACGGGGGGGTCGATCCAGACATATATAATTGAACAGAGGATTTGGATGATAAAGTCAGTTACATGTCATTTCTATGGAACTTTGGATGCCATTATGAAGAAGACTGGCATGAGAGAAGCTAGTTTCTTACCAACCAATAAAGCTGTTGATGATGAACAAGCTTTGAGATACCAAAAGGGTAAATTAGATTTTCAAGCATCAACTATGTTTCTTGCTCCAATGATTTCCTTGCTCATTATAAATATAACTTCCTTAGTTGTGGGAGTTGTCAGAGTGGTCACAGGAAACAGCAGTCATGACATGATTATTCAACTTTTCCTCCCATTTTTCGTCATTACAGTAAATTATCCTATAATTGAAGGGATGTTGCTGAGGAAGGACAAGGGTCGCATTCTGCCTTCTGTCACTCTACTATCTTCTGTATTCGCCATAATTTTCTTGTCTTTGGGATCTTGGGTTCTCATCTATTAATTTTCATGCATGCAGATCATATGGCAGAATTCATTGTATTTTAATACTACACTTCAAAACACTTCAACAATCAACGGGTTATTATCTCTTAGTTTTTTTCATTTTCCAAATTAATTCAGTATTCAAAATTTATATAAATCAACATTTGAGATGTATAAGATTCTAGACATTGATGCCGGACACATATGATACCTAAAAATATGAAAAGTTGTTTTAGAGTTGTATTAAGATTGTTTACCTTCTTATTTTAGTTTATTCTTAATTTTTTAATTTTATTAGAATTAGTATAGAAAATATAATAATTAGTATTTTCCTATTCAAATTAATAGTCTTTATTATATTAAGATTAGTATAAAAAAAGAAATTTTTGTTTCTTATTCAAAGTAGTAGCGTTTTAACACTATAAATATGATGTAATATGTCAAAATTTTTTATCAATATTAATTCAATTACGAAATTTTAGAAAATTATTTTCTCTTATTAGGTGAGGAGTCCCTATGTTACTTTGTTACTAAGGAATTTGATGTGTTAATTCTCCTTCACGTTTCGCATTATTTGGCATCAGAGACAGGATTTGCCTAGCTTGATAACAATTAATAAAGACAAAATCAAAAATTTCATTGACATTCATCATAGGATAGAGGCTTTATAAGTGACGATTGATGAACATGGGCAACGGTTAGTATAGATCAATGATCAGATTGGTGTTATACAACATATGCTCATACGACTCAATCTTAATACTTCTTGATATCTTCTAGTTAATAGGAATCGCGTCGGAGGATTTACCCACGGCTAACTTGAAGATAGAGTTATTTGCAATTACGAAAGACTTCTAGATTTTGATAGTAATTTTTATTTTAAAGACTTTCATGATTGTATTTATGATTTGAACAATTATGTTAATGATTTGAGACTTTCAGAAGAAAATAAATATTTTTGGGTAGAAAATAAATTCATTGGATTCTCGAAAAGATGGTAGCTTGATTTACAAACTTATAGACAGATGCAAAAAAAAGAGATGCATTCGTATATGGCCAAGAATGATGAAATTGCGTATGAATAAATTTTTGCTAAAGAATTATTTACAGATTTTAAAAGATAAATATAGACTAACATACAAAAGCACCAAGAAAGAAGTACAAGCAAAATCTAAAATTGTGAATGCAATTTTAACTAATAAAATTATGAATACTGAACTGCTGAAAGAAGTCCACATCTGTACAAAAGACACTCTTATTATAGAAATTGAAGATCAAAGTTTTCCGTACCTTGAAGAAGATCACAAAAAAGTTGAATTTATTTCTATTGATATTGTTGAAACAATTGGTGCAAATAATAATAAGAGGAATTGCTTGAAAATTCTATTGTGGAGAAAGAAGAAAAAAACTCAAATTTAATAGATTTCATAAATTTTTTTATGGAAGAGAAAACATAAATTCTTATGGAGATAGTCAACAATACAAATAAGAAGGAACTTGAATTTGCGAAGAATTATAATACTTAAAAGAAAATTGAACTTGTAGTAGAACAAAAAAATTAATTTTGTTTTATTATTGGAGTATTGCTGTCATCAAAAGAAGAACCTAGAGTTGCAAACTTCATGAAAGATGTGGCAGAAGAAATCCATAAATATTTGATTGTTTGTCAAAAGATTCAACCACTATTATCAGGTTATGGTTGTATACATTTAGTCAACTCGATGACGAGTTTCTTTCAAGTGAGGAACACTGGTGTAGGACATATACGATATTCTAAAAATATGAAAAGTTAGTTTAGGATTGTATTATGATTGTTTAGATTTCTATTTTAATTTATTCTTAATTTTTCTAGTTTCCTAGTTTTATTAAGATTAATATAGAAAATATAAGAATTAGTAGTTTCCTATTTAAATTAATAGTCTTTATTATAATAAGATTAGTTTAAAAATAAGAATTTTTGTTTCTTAGTCAAAGTAATAGTGCTTTAACACTATAAATATGATGTAATATGTCTTTTTGATGAAATTTTTTATCAATATTAATTTAATTACAAATTTTAAAAAATTATTTTCTTTTATTGGGTGAGGAGTTTCTATGTTAATTTGTTACTAAAAAATTCAAAGCATCAGCCATTGCTATAAAAAAAAAAAATTACAATCATTGCCACTGTTAATATTGCTATCCCAACAGTAACAGATTCTATAAACATAGTCACCACTAATTATAAGAAGTCCCCTTAACAAAAAGTTTGATTCAGACATGATTAAATGAACAGAGGATTTGCGATAAGTAATTTTAATGGAATTTTGGATGCTATTATGAAGAAGATTGGCACCACGGAATTCCAGTTCCCTCCCAAACATTTTAAAATGTGATTTTTTTTTTTATCTTTATTCTCTATATACAGAAAAATTTAGAAAAATTAAGGATTATCCCTCTAATTTCTTTTATATTTTCAAAAAAGATTTTCTTGAATTTTATTTTATCTTTGCCCCTTAAAATTAATGGTCAAAATCTGCTACAATAAAAAAAATGAAAAAGCCATATATAACCCTTAGCTCGGGCCTGAGGCCGCCCCCAAAGAAAACTTGGACCCTACGAACACGCCTTCTAAATTGTTGTTATAAAATCCAAAATGGCTTTTTCTATTGGTTTATTGTCAATTCAAACTTATGTCATATCTGCAATCAAACAAACGCACAAACGCTTGCTTATCAAGTAAAGGAAAAAACAAGCAGATGGTCCCCATTTTTTCGTTTTAAACAAGTGGCGACACAAGGAAACGTGATGGACTGTCCTTAATAATTTATCCCCGTTTGGTGATGACAAGGTGAGTACTTTTCTGTGGCTGCTGTGAAAGTAGCAATTAGGTTCATCAAAGGATTCAAAGTAATTCCAACAATGTTCCATCTCTTTTCAGTAATGTTAGGGATTCTAATCGTACCATCTTTTATGACTTGTTGGAACTTCTCTTCTGAAATACCAGACTTTGTCAGTCACCGACACGTGTCATACAATTATATTTTATTCATGAAACTTAGCATAAAAAATAAACACGATTCATTTAAAAAAAAAAAGATAAAAGTAAGCTAACAAAAATAAAAAATGAAAAAAATTCTTCAATAGAGATGATAGAAAGAGGGTAGTAATATACATTTTTAATTAAATAATAATTCTTAATTTATATTGGTGAATAATGGTCCAATGATAAAACTTATCATAATGAGTTTCACCAAAACTAACCAGTCAAAGCAACATATGCAGCTTGCTGCATGTAGGAGTCGCGGAGTCAATATACAATGCATGAAGGAGCAATCAGGTGTGTCTTTTGGAACATATTATTAAAAGGTCATTCATGCTCCTATAAATAAAGGCCAAAATAGATAAGATTAGAAGCAATAAAAATAATGGAATCTCTTCCTCTCCATTGCAGCCATATCCACACCTTTTCTGCCATCATCAACAGATCACATGCCTTTCTTCATTCCACAGCTTTAATTGCCCTATTTTACTACAGAGTCGCCTTTCTCTTCGATGAGACTAAAACCAAACACATACCCATCGTACCTTGGTTTCTGGTCTTTTCTTCTGAACTGATCCTGGCTTTTTTATGGCTCGTCAACAGAGCTTTTATGTGGCGACCCGTTTCTCGAACGGTCTTCCCTGAAAGACTGCCAGAGGACAAAGAACTTCCGGCCATTGACGTGTTTGTCTGCACCGCAGATCCAAATAACGAACCGACTCTGCAGGTGATGAACACTGTCATCTCTGCCATGGCTCTTGACTACCCGCCCGAGAAGGTTTACGTATATCTATCTGATGACGGAGGTTGTTCCGTAACTTTGCAAGCTTTGACGGAAGCTTGGGGATTTGCAAAGTGGTGGCTTCCATTCTGTAAGACGTATGGTATAAAAACAGGATGCCCGGAAGCTTATTTTTCTGCATTGGAGGATGATCATGATGATTTCCGGGGCAGAGAGTTCAATGAAGAAAGACAGAAAATTCTGGTTAGTCAACTATAATTGCACGCATGTACAATTTTGATTTGGGAAATTACATATATCACTAAAGTACAAGTTTTCAGAAGAAAAATGATTGTTAGTCCCAACAATACATGTTAAAGTGATAAGCAACGCATAAAAAAATATTATGCAGGAAAAATACGAGGAGTTTAAGGATTCTGTGACGAGAATTAAAGAAAATGGCAGGGTTGGAGGCAAAAGCATTTCCATTAATCGTGATCATTCTCCTGTCATTGAGGTAATCTTTAGCTATGAAATTGCTTTTGGGCAGAATGAATAAACAGCTAAACCGTAGGTATTTTGATGTGATGTGTTTGATTGATTTTGTGAAAGCTGATATTTGAATGGATTACACAGTTAATATAGAGATATATTATAATAATAGCAATGATATATAATTGAAAGTGTGTAGCAGAAGGGTCTTGACTTCAGAATCTATAGACCAGGAGGCACTGCCATGATCTTGTCTAAGATTAGGATTTTGGAGTGCTTTATATATCATATATGTATTATAGTTGGTCTAATGGCCCATCTGTCACAAAGCCAGCACTATTGTAAATATTGTTTTTGTTTTTGCACTTAAATAAGAAAAAGAGTACTTAAAAAAAAAAAGGATTACCAAATGAAAACTTAACTAACAACTTCATTCAAGTGAGTGAGACTAACGTGGCAAACATGTAAAACCCAATTTATAGGACAATTTCACATGAGAAAAGGAGACAAGGAAGAATTTTACTATTACATCAAGGCGGCCCCCTCCCCTAAACATATAGTGTCTAAATTAGAAGTATGCTCAACATAATTATTTTGAAAAAGTAAGACAGTCTATCAATTTTAGTTTCTAAATCAATTTATTGTTAAAAAATTGAGATGATTCTTTTTTATTATTTAATGATACAATTGTGCAACCAAATTCTACATCTCATAAAATTTGATAACTAAATTATCTTATCAAATCTTTGACAGGTGATCAAACATGATAACACCATTAATACAGTGACTTCAGACCATCCTAAGCTGCCTCTCCTTGTTTATGTTTCTCGCGAAAAAAGAATTTCTCATCCACATCATTTTAAGGCTGGCGCCCTTAATGTCCTTGTATTCCTCTCTCTCTCTCTCTCTCTCTCTCTCTCTCTCTCTCTCTCACACACACACACACACACACACACTCACACACACACAATACACTGAAACATACATATACATACATAATAACTCTTAAAGTAACCATTTTTTCAGCTCCGGGTCTCTGGAATTATAAGCAATTCCCCATACATATTGGCATTAGACTGTGATATGTATTGCAATGGCAAGTCTTCTGCTCGGCAAGCAATGTGTTTCCACCTGGATCCCAATATCTCTCCCTCGCTAGCTTTTGTTCAGTTCCCTCAAAAATTCCAAAACATTAGCAAGAAGGATATATATGACAGTCAGTGGAGATCCGGATATCCAATATGGCAAGGTTTGGATGGGCTAGAGGGCCCAATCTTGTCTGGCACTGGCTTTTACATCAAGAGGAAGACATTCTATGGAAGTTCCCCACAAAAAGGTATCTCTTGTTTGAACTGAAAAGCTAAGACAACCCATTTATTATGCTAAAAAAAAAGGTCTCTAACAGGCATCCCCTCAGAACCTGATATTCACAACAACCCTTTTATATTTCACATACTATTTGAACAATCCTTAACAAAATTCTTAGTATCAAATTATCCGGTGAAACCGTCACTTTCGAGATTCATAAGTCCTTACTTCCTTGTAAATTTAAAAAATTTAAAGAGTTTACGAGACACGGTCACATAATGATGTGAAGTGACGGTCTCTCAATGAATAATTACTATTGAATTGCTATTTGTTTTAATACAATAATGGAGAGAGAGACGTGAGGGAGTGGACACTTCCACCACTCACTCACTTAGATAGACTTCAATGCTAATTAAATACTGAATTTTGTTATATATAACTGTCCAGATATTGATATCAAGGAACTTAAACAAACTTTTGGTTCTTCAAATGAGTTCGTCAAATCAGTCAACCCCAAATACAGGCCCGATATAATCAATGGTGAAGAATGTTCCAAGGTGTTCCAGCAAGAAGCCCAATTTTTAGCTTCTTGCACCTACGAAAAACACACGAAATGGGGTGAAGAGGCAAGTATATATTGTATTGTTGCTACTAATAGAACTTTCCATCTCTTTAATTTTCTTTATTGAATTATAACAAATATCATAATCTCATTAATGTATCTTGCTTTAAAAAACAGGTAGGTTTCTTATATTGTTTAGTGGAAGACTACTTAACAGGGTTCACTTTAAAATGCAAAGGATGGACTGCAGTTTTCTGTAATCCTTCTAGGCCACAATTTTTGGGCAGCCCCGCCACAAATTTGAACGATATCTTGGTTCAAAGCACAAGATGGAACTTAGGCTTGCTCGACGTTGCTTTTTCTAAATTCTGCCCTCTTATATATGGGCCACTCAGAAATATGTCTCTTCTTGGGAGCATGTGCTATGCAGGACTTGGATTTATGCCCCTTTACTGCTTACCAGTGTGGGGTTTAGCTACTATACCTCAGCTATGTCTACTCAATGGCATTCCTTTGTACCCGGAGGTAAAGATAAAACACACACGCACGCGCGAAGCGCGAGCGCGCGCGAGCACACACACACACACACACATATATATATATATAAGTTGTTTTTGTTATGATCACCCCTAACATTCATCTCTCGTCTTACAGGTTTCAAATTCATTTTTCATTGTAGTTGTATTCATTTTCCTATCAGCCCTCCTTAAACATTTGCAAGAGATCCTCCTAACGGGAGGTTCAATGCAGTCATTGTGGTATGAACAGAGGATTTGGATGATAAAATCAGTTACATGTCACTTGTATGGAACTCTGGATGCAGTTATGCAGAAAATTGGAATGAAGGAAGGCAGTTTCACGATAACCAATAAAGTTGATGATGATGAACAAGTTCAACAATACCAGATGGGGAAATATGATTTTCGAACATCAACTATGTTTCTTGTTCCCTTAGTTACCTTAGTCATTCTAAATGTGTTTTCTTTGGTTGTGGGAGTCTCTAGGGTCATCATCTCAGGAAGTTTCAATGAGATGTTTGTTCAAGTTTTCCTGTCATTTTATGTCGTAGCTATGAGTTATCCTGTCATGGAAGGGATGATACTGAGGAAGGACAAGGGTCGCATTCCACCTTCTGTCACTCTGTTGTCTGCAGGATTTACTTTGATTTTCTTGTCTTTGGGATCTATTGTTTTCGTGTAATAAACATAAACAAGGAAATAATTATTTGGTTTGTTCTTTCTATGTCCCAGAATCAGCATCACAATAATCATTTACATCTAGATCATCAAGCTTAATTGAGGTGTTTTTGGGTAACCCCAAGGAGTAGCTCAAGTGGTGATCTTCCAGCAAATTAAGACCGAAAGGTCTGTTGTTTGAGTCATAGAGCCACTCACATAGGACATAAGTCTCGTGTCGTATCCCAAGCATGTGGTTAATATGGTGTTGTATTATATCGAGACAATGATTTATATATAACTAGTAAGATGTTGCGCAATACCTAAGAAGTGAATTATACATGTGCCCAAAAATATATATATATATATATATTTGTTTTTGGGCAAGTGATGATTTTATTAGGAAAAAATAAATTAATGTAAAGGAGGCAGGGGGACAAACCCAGTAAAGCAAGCAAAACATCAAAGCCAGAACTTGATCAGTAAGCTCAAAGCAACCAAACAAAACAAAACAAACCAAAGGAGCAGAGGTGTAAAACAGGGGAGCAAAGCCTAAAACCATCACAATCTGGAAAACAAAGGAGAAGATATGTGGAGGAATATCCAGTGCAAACTTGCAACCCAGTGCTTCCAAAAAATTAAAAACTTAAGTGCGCTTGACTAAACATAGACTTAATCCTATCAAGAAGAGTTATATTTTGCGTTTCACCTACTCCATACTCCATTTTTTTTTTTTTATCAAAATGTATGCATCAAGTTAATTGACTAATTATACCATTTTTCAAACAAAAACATTTCAAAGTTGTTAACCACATATTCATCACCTCTATCTGTTCTTATTATTATTTTTTTTCATCCTAAAATGCTGAGAGAGAAACAGAGGGAGAGAGAGAGAGAGAGAGAGAGAGAGAGAGAGAGAGAGAGAGAGAGAGAGAGAGAGAGAGAAGGAGGAGGAGGAGGAGGTGGTATATATGGTTAGATTTATAGCAGTGATTTTCCAAGTTTTCTTCCCTCTTGTTTTTCTCTGAACTAAGATCATGTTTGATACGGAAGAATAAAATAATCAGTTCATGAAATAGAATGAAAATAATATAAAAAAAATAAGAATTACTCATCTAAGTAAAAGAATGTTTATAATGATTTTTAATTGAATGTCCATTTTATAAAATAAATATTTCTAATCATACTAAATAAGAATAAAAATTGAAAAAATTAGAATAAACATTACTGAAATGTTCATTCATTGATACCAAATATGACCTAAGATTAACTCATAACTCTTATGAAAACTTAATTTACCATACTGAACAAATGAATAAGATTTACTCACTTCAATGACCAAGCTCTTATTCAAACATTGCGAATGTTTATTTTTCAACTGGTTACAACGGATTCGATTCTTCATAATAGCACACACAAATAGTAATAAGTTTCCTTACTCATTTGTTGTATATAAAGAGAGAAAAAAAATTAGTCACTTTAATTATTTCTTAACTCATTTTAGTCGATTTGACTGTCATGTTTTTAGTAGGATCTATTCCACCTGAATTGTGTACAGGAAATGTGATATAAATCTTCAATTTTATATATGTAACATATAATATTCCATAAAAAAAATGCATGTAATACGTTCATAAAATAAATAATTTAAAGCAAATTATAAATTTTAAGAAAAAATGTCTACACCTAAAATGCACGTGACGTGTGTGATAAATGTATGTATGTACATAAAAAATTTCTTGCCTAACGATTTTGGTTTTTTTTTTTGCATTAGATTTAACCACACTTTGTCAAACATATAGGATTTGGGTCACCTAATCCCCCAAAATGACATTACTTTTTCACTGCCTGCACCAATTAATTAACAGATGAGTGCGATTAGGTGTTCAAAATTTTGGACACGTGTATCTTCTAAATTTGCAATCCAAGAATTCCTTCACATGGCATGACTTATTTGATTTTTGTAGTTACGTCTTTGAATTGTTTAATTTTTAAAAAAAGTCTAAGATAGAGAAAGCCTCATCTCTATATACGTGTGTGGGCACAAGCAATTAGTTTGACTGTGATGGAGAAAAAAGTATCTATAATCAAATTATTTGGTGTATAAGAGCATATCTCTATCACATATATATACGCACATATGATCTCATGGTGGGCCAACATACCTTTGTTATCATTTATGATGGTTTAATTTATTATCATGGCCATGAATCAAACAATATGAAGTTATCCATAGTTATAATTTTAGAGCGTACTCGCACAACTGTTTTATTAATTTTTGTAACTCATATACTTTTATACTTATTTTTTAAAATCTATGCGATTTTTAGAAGATATTTTAAAAAAATGTTTTTGAAACAAATTTTTTAACAAAAACACTGTGTTGACGTGCAAATGTGTGTTAAAAAGATGTTGTTAAAAACATAATCGACACAACAAGTCATCTGTTTTATATTCTAAGTGTTCCTTGGAATTTAATGTTATCAAAATGAGTGGTGAGAGTGTTCATTCTTCAAATTCATTTGTGTGATAGATAGTTCTAGATCCTTCAATTTCTCGGGTGACCACCTACAACTTTGGTTTTTCAATTGGCTTCCTTAATTTTTATTAATTAAAATTTTTCTTATATATTTTTTTTAAAGATGTTTCAAATATAACAATCTATTTTCTATTTTTGCCCTTCTTTAATTTAAAACGTTTTACGATTAATCTTATACAAATTTTAATTTAAGTCTTCTTTGTTTATTATTTTCTAATAAATTTTCTTGAGAAGTGTTTTATATATTCGATTAAATGTTCAAAATTTTCATTTGTTCTTTTTTATTAGAAAAAAATAAGAATTCTTTATTCATCCATTGATGCTTTTTTCAATCTCTTTCATAAAATTTGCATACTCAACTCATTCACTAAAAACTAAGTTATAATCAAATATTAAGAGCAAATTTTACCTCCCTCGAGTAAATTTTTTATTTCATTCCTGTTATTACTTGTGTCTTTTTATTTTATTTTGGGATAAATAATTGCATGAGTCTGTAGTATAATGTGACAATTTTAAGGATTTTAATATTTTGTGAAATTTATTTTATTATTAAAATTATAGAAATAATTAAAAACATGCTATAGACTCATTAAATAATTTTTCCATTGAAAAGAGTTTTTAAATATGAAAAAAATCATTCAAATATCATTGTTTTCTTTGGTTTGTTCGGTGGGTTTCGTCTCTGTGAAAATTTTATTGGCTCTTTGTTGCCTAAAGCAATGCTATTTCAACTTGTGGAGATTATACCTTCGTTGCCTTCTGCTTTGGTGGCAAGCCTGTTGTTGATTGTCCTCCGGATTTTTCTATCGTTTCGGCTTTGGTCTTTCTTCATCAATCTTTTGTTTGGCCTTGGGATTCTGTGGTTTGGGGAGCCTTCTGACGTTTTTTACTCTGTTGGTTTGTTTGTGTTTTACCGGGGGATGTCCCTTTTTCTTTGCTTGCGTGGTGTCTTTCCCTGTTTTTTAGTTTTATATATATATATATATATATATATATATATATAAATGAATATCCAGGTCAGTTTGTACATACTTCGAAATGAGATTATAATAAACCATCAAATCAGTGTAAAAAAATCTTATAATGTCATGAGATTTTTTCAAAATTTATTATTTATTAATGTGATTATTCGGATGCTAATTAATATTTGCTTTTGATAATAGTTCATGCAAATTCTTGATATGTTATTGTGCAAGTTAATAAAATTTTTGGATGCTAAATAATATAGTATCTTGGTACTTTTTAATACAATCATGTTACATGATATGTGCAAATATAGAGGTTGCAAATCACACCCGAATCTGGGAACTTGCCCAATATATATATATATATATATAGTTTAATAAATATTTGAGTCAATTTGTACATACATCGACATGAGATTACAACAAACCATGATATCGGTGTAAAAGAAATCTTGTAATATAATAAGATTTTATCAAATTTTTTTTATTTATTAAAGTAATTATTTAGGTATTAATTAATACATGCTTTTGATAATAGTTCATGCAAACTTTTGATTTGTTATTGTTCTAATTAATAAAACTTTTGGGTGGTAAATAATGTATTTTCTTGATACTACTTAATATAATAGTATGATATGTCCAAATGTAAAAGTGACAAATCATATTCAAATGCGTGAATCCACCTAATCCCGCACATGATACGTACAAACATTGAGGTGACAAATTTTGACAAATTATATCCAGAGATGCGTGAATCCACCCAATCCCGTCCAAAGTTTAATGGACATGGGTGTGTTATTTTAATGTGCTGGTCCCAAGGGGGTTAGGTTGAAGAACTCACTTGTTCTGACGGATTTAGACCGATTCAAAATGGGTTATTCCTGCCTCGTCCTTGTCGTCATGGCCACGTCACTCTGGTGAGCTCGTGGCTGTCTTATATCTGTTCTAGTGTCCATTGAAAAGCACAAGAGGCGTCTCATCTTTCTCTACTGAAACCTCCTACAACGGAAAAACCAAAACAAATGGACTCTCTTCCTCTCCATCACTGCACAGTCCACAGATCATGGGCCATCGTCCACCGATCACACACCTTCCTTCACTCTATCGCTTTAACTGCCATGGTATACTACAGAGCTTCTTCTTTTCTCTACCATGAAAACACCCTAGCAACACCCACGTTACCATTTCTCGTGGTTTTTGCTTCTGAGCTTGTTCTCTCCTTGCTTTGGCTCCTCAACCAAGCCTATCTATGGCGACCCGTATCTCGAACTGTGTTTCCCGAAAGGTTGCCGGCCGATGAACAACTTCCGGCCATTGATGTGTTTATATGCACTGCAGACCCAAAGAAGGAGCCGCCTGTGGAGGTTATGAACACGGTTTTGTCAGCCATGGCTCTTGATTACCCACCCGATAAGCTTTCTATATATCTTTCAGATGATGGTGGTTCTTCGTTAACGTTGTATGCCACTCGGGAGGCTTGGGGTTTTGCGCGGTTATGGATACCTTTCTGTGGGAGGTTTGGAATCAAGACTAGGTGCCCCAAGGCTTATTTCTCGACACTGGATGATGATCATGGTGATAGCATCGAGTTTCCTAAAGAAAGAGAGAAGATTGAGGTTTGCTCATTCTCATTATATATGTAAGACTTTCAGTCTGCTGTAAATAGCAGTGAACCCTAATATGTGAACTCCTTCTATTAGGATACATCTGTCACGTATGTAATGTAGTCTATGTAGTGATTGCAAGTGTTTACATCTGTCATGTATGCATGGGTAACAAATTAAAATTGTGACATATTTTAGTATGGAAACCTGTTTTTTGGAGGCAAGTAGTGGTGTCATATCTATATCCATTTGTATCTTCATTGTAATGTGAAATTTGGAAGTGTAGTTTAGTGTTCTTGGTCACACACAATGTGATTTTCAAAAGGGCAATATTAATTTTACTGGTGATCTCGAAATTGAATTTTTATTTATTTTAACTACTCTATCTCTAGTTACAAGGTCATTCAACAATTAAAATACTATCTTATATGATGTATATCTAGATCCGTTTCTGTTATTGATGTATAAGCATGTGATAGTTTTAATGGGATGATAAGTGGGAATTGATGGGAGGAGGGATTTATGCAGAGGAAGTATGAGGAGTTGAAGGAGCGACTGAGAAGAGCAGGAGAAAAAGTTGGGATTAAAGATACAGGTGCCCTGGCTGGTCAAAGTTTCCCTCCTGTAATTGAGGTACTTTTCTGCTATATATTTATTTGTTTAAAATTGGTAGGATGTGTCAGCTGAAAATCCAGACAAATTATAGTTCTGGAAGGATAATGGAAAAACAATTTCCCCAGTTCACTTCTTTATGCCCCTATATTAATATGTTGTATGATATTATTAAATTATTCGTGAAGGATCCTCCAAAAAGAAGAGTGCCACATGATAAATATGGAAAATTTTCAAGTCAAACTGTAATCAACTGACAGTTTTGATACTATTGTCATTAAGATTTTGCACTACGTTTTTCTTGTTTGAAGACCCCTTCAGTTGGGCCATTTTTAGATGGCTGTATGAATATTTATTTGATTGAAATTGAGTAAGAATTTTAAGAGTGAATTTGACCTAGCGTTTACACGTAATGTAGAAAACAGAGGCCACAAGTTAATGAGACACACATCCATTTATTATAGTGGGTGGGTCTCATGAGAAAATGAGATAAAAAAATTTATTATGTTTAACATTTTCACAAAAATATACTCCCCCTCTCAATCAGTGGGATTGTTTAGTGTCATTCAATGTTTGTCATGAAATTAGTTCATTTTCAAAAAAAGCTCAAATTTGGGTAATTTCTTTGCAGGTTATGCGCCATGATACAATTAATGAATTTGATTCTGAACAAGCCAAGATGCCTCTTCTTGTCTATGTTTCACGGGAGAAAAAACCACCTCATCCACACCATTTCAAAGCTGGAGCCCTTAATGTTCTTGTATGTCTCTCCACATATATATCTAAGTCCAAGCAAATATATATCTATCTACTATCTATACATATAAATAACCACATATTACCAATGTTGCAGCTTCGAGTCTCTGGCGTCATAAGCAATGCCCCATACATTTTGATGTTGGACTGTGACATGTACTCCAATGATCCCACATCTGCCCGCCAAGCAATGTGCTTCCATCTTGATCCCAAAATCTCTCCTTCTTTAGCTTTCGTTCAATTCCCTCAGAAATTCCACAACATCAGTAAAAATGACATCTACGACAGCCAGGCGAGATCAATATTTATGGTATATCAACAAAATCCTAATCTCATTATTTATGTGGCGTACTGTGATTAATTTGTATCATCTTTTTTCATGGGTAGAGGAGCCAATTAGATTGCTTTGTTAATTCTTGGGTTAAATTTCAGGTAAAGTGGCCAGGTATGGATGGGCTAAAAGGACCAATGTTGTCTGGTACATGCTTTTACATGAAGAGGAAGGCATTGTATGGGAGTGATATACAAAAAGGTCTGTTCACTTCTACTAATTAAAACTGAAACCATGGCTAGGATTGTTAACTTGCTACTCTTCATGCCGAACAATACTGTTTGAACAATTTGTATATATATGTACGTATGTGTGTGTGTATCACCAATATTCTAATAAATACAGAAAATTCAGTAATAAAACTATATTCTAAGGAAGTGCGCTTCTTTGTAGAAATGATTGGAAGACAGAATGCTTCAAGTACTGTTTGTTTCACGACTAAGATGCACGGGTTAATTTTCCAAGGGGATAGAAACTTAGTTTATGCAGTTGTGTTCCAAATCATGATAACTTTCCATCAGTACGACTCAAAATTAATCCGATAGGACCTCTTTAGTATATCAACTGTCAATAGAGATATGCCTCACTTGACAATGTTTTAGTGACTAAAGTGACAAATAATGCTACATATTTTGTTAAATTTATCCAGATAGTGATCTCCTTCTACTCAAACAATCTTTCGGTCCTTCAAATGAGTTCACCAAATCACTTAGCAGGGGATTCAGATATGTCATTGACAGCAAAGACTCACTGAACACATTGCTACCAGAGGCCCAAGTTGTAGCCTCTGGCACCTACGAGAAAGACACACAATGGGGTCAACAGGCAAGCACAGTTTACACTAAGCATCGTATCTCCTTGTCATAACATATATGCTAATATGAGTTTCGAAATTTTGATATCCTGTTGGCTCAATGGCAGATTGGTTTCTTGTATGATTCTGTGGTGGAAGATTACTTTACGGGGTTCATTTTGCACTGCAATGGTTGGAATTCTGTTTATTGTAATCCTTCAAGGCCAGCATTTTTGGGTACTGCACCGACGAGTTTAAATGAGTCATTAGTTCAAGGCAGAAGATGGAATTGCGGGGTGCTTGAAGTTGCTTTCTCAAGGTTCTGCCCTCTTATTTATGGGCCATCAAGAATGTCTTTTCTTCAGAACATGTGCTATGGTCACTTTGCATTTCAGCCTTTCTATTTCTTCTCTGTTTGGTGTTTTGCTACTATTCCCCAGTTATGCCTCTTGAATGGCATCCCACTTTACCCCAAGGTAACATCACATTAATCTCTCTCTCTCTCTCTCTCTCTCTCCCAATTGCATTATGACTACGTTTTCTAACATTTCTCTACATTTCCTTACAGGTTTCAAGCTCATGGTTCATTATATTGTCATTCATTTTCTTATCATCCCTCTTGAAACATTTGTGGGATATCCTCTACACTGGAGGATCAATCCAGACATGGCGGAATGAATGGCGTGTATGGATGATAAAATCAGTTACAGCTTATTTCTATGGAAGTTTGGATGCCATCTTGAAATTGGTTGGAATGAGAAAAGCCACTTTCATACCAACAAATAAAGTTTCCAATGAAGAACAAATTAAATTATACCAAATGGGTATATATAATTTTCAAACATCAACTATGTTACTGGCACCGTTGGTTACCTTAGTCATTCTGAACGTGGTTTCTTTCACTGGGGGAATTGCTAGAGCCATCTTTACAGGAGAATGGAAAGAAATGTTTGCACAAATTTTCCTCTCCTTTTTCATCATAGTTATGAATTATCCAGTAATTGAAGGGATGATATTGAGGAAGGACAAGGGAAGAGTTCCACCTTCTGTCACGCTATTATCTGTTGTATTTTCTTTCATCTTCTTGTCTTTGGGTTCTATTGTTCTCATGTATACATGAGATGGAAGTGAAGTTCATATGGTGCAGGCATAAATTATTTCAAACTCTGTTTTCAACTATATTGTTATGTTTGATCATCTGATTTTGATAGTTATGGCTATTTCAACTGGTTACAATTTTTTTTTGTTGCAAACTTCAGGGATACGTCGCCCCTGCTGAAAGGGCATGTAATTGAGCTAATACCATACTAATTACCCCCGTTGCATAGACTTGTGGCAATTGAGTAGGGAAATCAAATTCTAATATTTATATGCAGGCATATCAGTCTTTTTCTTTTTCTTTTTTGATAAATTGGTAGAAATATTTTGAGCAACTTATGCGCACCATATTAAATCTTACTCTCTGTGAGAGTTAGATTCACCTTCTAAATTCTAAAACTTGAAACATTTGAATTTTATTTTTAACATTTTTATCGATTGGCCACAGTTCTAGGTGGTCCTTATCATTTTTAATACAAGGACAATAAATATATATAATTGGTTTAAATCTCATTCCTATTGTTAGGAGATGTGAGCATCTATTTTTACCTAATTATAGATTGTGTTGAATCAGCATACCTATTCAGAATTCATATATATTTGTGAGATACTTCTGCTACTAGTAAGTTATACAGTCTTTTGTGACACATAAATTTTAGGTTGTACTCTATACTATTGTTTTATATTATTCAATTGATTGTAATATATGAATTATAATAATCGTCGCTTTAGTCAAAAAACTAATTAAAATATACAAAATATGTAAAAATAAATAAAATTAAAAAGTTCAAATATATAAAAGGACAAGAAATCCTTCACCTACTCGGCACATCTTAATAAAGCTTTTAAAAAAGAGTTTGACAAATAAATTAAAACTATGAAACCTATAAACATCAAAGACCAAGCATGACTCGTTTCATTATTTCAATTTTTTTTTTTTGGTAGAAATTATTTCATTTGTTTTGAGTGTATTGATTTTTCGATTATGTTTACATTAGTGTTTATTTTTGCTTCAAAAAGATCTTTATTAAATGGAGATTCTTTGCAAAGCAAATAGGTTACCCAAACATGTATACCTAGGGATGACAGATTTTACCAAATCCATAAATTCGTAAATCCGTTCAATGGGTTGAGTGAAAAAATCAATTCTTTATATGGATAAAAAATGGGTAATGAATAAATTGGAGGGGGACTTCAACGGGTTATCAAACGAAAACTCATTGAAAGAATCACAAAGAATTATTGTCAAGGTGAAAAAAACTTGAGCAAATCTATATATATTATGTGACAATACTGTAACGGTATATATATATATACACACACAAATATATATATATATATACACACATAAACACACATATGTACACAAGTACACGTATAATAAATAATGTTTCACAAAAGAAAAGCTTCTTCAAACATATTCAAAACACTAACAAAATTGATTATTGAACTTGATTCTCTATATTAATATTCTTTTGAAATTTAATTAAACTGCTACTTTAATTTATTTCTTGCCATTGAAAATAAAAATAAATTTATTAATATTTTTGTTATTTTTCAACTAATAAGTATAGTGAGACTAAGTAAAAATTATGGGTCAAAACTTGATCTACATAATTTGAAGGAATCAAGTCTCGTCTGCCTTTCTAGAGATGAAGGAATGAAAAAAATAAAAATTTAAACGGTTCGCACAATATAAAGATTGATGGCACCAAATATTCATCTTCTTTGATACCATATCATGATATGCACTTGTTTTACAAGTCTTTTAAGATATTTTAGTGTCAAGCTGATATGGGACTCTTGACATTCGTCCTCCCACCAAAATATATAATGCTTTTGCTGCAGACAACCTTTGTGATTGTTGTTGTATAGTGAGACTGAATGCTGCAAATAATTTCTCAGTAGAACCAATCATTTTACTTATTTGCTTAAATTAAACAATGAGAAGTAGAGAGGGGTGGTGTGCTTTTGCCAACATTCTAACAATGAATCTGGGTTCGCCCAAGCCCATGGATCCTAATGTTTCCCTGGTAACAAGAGGACTAACATCTACACTGTACAATTTATCTCTATAATTATGATATTTCAAGCTTTGAATGTAAATTGCGAGTTCAGTCAACGCCTCATGTTTTGCATCAATCAAAAACAATCACGTAACTCAAAAATCAAACAGCAATAACACATCTATCAGTCACATAATTACAATCCAATTTTCTTTTGATAGTCTCCATGTGTTTGTAACTTTGTGAGTCACGAAATATTTTTTGAGAAGTTAAAAAATGTTTGAAAAAAAATTTTAGTAAATTATTTTTGAGTTCGGCCAAAATTTTGAGAGAGAAATAAAAAAAAATTAAGATAAAAATTTTGGATTGAATTGAAATTTTAAAATAAAAATAAAAAGTAAAATTGGGATATCAAAATTTTACAGGTAATTTTTTTTTTAATTAAATTTTAAGAAGGCTTCCACCCTACCCTAGCCACCTCTACTCCATCCTTCTTTGTAATATAACTTCCATTCAATCCAACCCACAATTGTGTGTGTGTGTGTGTGTGTGTGAGAGAGAGAGAGAGAGAGAGAGAGAGAGAGAGAGAGGCAGATTGATGGAATGTTGTATAAATTAGAAAACCATGATTCAGAGTTAGACAAGACCGCAACAAATAGCGAAGGGTTGATTCCCAATCCATCAGTACCTGCCATTTGCCAATCGAATCATTAGCGAACTAATGAAGCTTATATATAACATGTCTTTTTTCTCGGTCTCTCCTGTCATATATAAATATAGCAATAATTCACTAAAAGTTAGATGCCCTTTCAGTAAGGCGGTGACCCTGTGTATGCTCTCTCTCTCTCTCTCTCTCTCTCTCTCTCTATATATATATATATATATATATCACAGCTACATACATGTAGAAGAAACGGCACGGTGTTACACTGGGGTCAATTCCTGCAGTTTCGGCCATATAACCTTATAAATCACAGCTACATATAGAATGGGATGCTTTCATGTAATTGGCCGCTAGTCTTTCACTAAATCTCAGCTAAATATGGCAGGATCTTTTGGTTGTCCGAGGTATCTGAAGAGACTCTCTCTATTTTTCTCAAGAAATGGTTATGAAATCTAGTTCAATTAATTTCATTTTCTTTGAATTCTACGCTATTAGAAATCAAAGCTTTTGAATAAAATTGGCTGTCAATAATTTGTTCATTTGCTCGACATATTTTTATTTGTGACGTGACAATATGCTTTTACAATAATATTCTATTATATGTGTTCTCTTTTATTAAAAAAAAATATGATATTAATCATGAAAAAAGACTATTAAAATGTCAATATACAGTCGCATCCATAAATTTTTTCATTTGCTCTGTGATAACTGCACCTATTAACTATTAGTCATATCAGAAAAAACAAAAGACCGGAGAAGGGAAAATGGTTTCAAGGTTTTTCGTTGAAATTTTTGATCACATAAAGAATTGCTAAATGGAAGGCTAACAATTTAATTAATTACTTGTACGTTGAGTGAAATATGTAATTAATTACTTGTAAGTCCTCTTAACGGGGGTTCATCCAGACATGTATAATTGAACAGAGGATTTTGATGATAAAGTCAGTTTCATGTCATTTTTATGGAACTTTGGATGCCATTATGAAGAAGACTGGCATGAGGGAAGCTAGTTTCTTGCCAACCAATAAAGCTATTGATGATGAACAAGCTTTGAGATACCAAAAGGGTAAATTAGATTTTCAAGCATCAGCTATGTTTCTTGCTCCAATGATTTCCTTGCTCATTAAAAATATAACTTCCTTAGTTGTGGGAGTTGCCAGAGTGGTCACAGGATGCAGATCTTATGGCAGAATTCATTGTATTTTAATACTACACTTCAGCAATCAACGGGTTATTATCTCAGTTTTTTTCATTTTCCAAATTAATTCAGCATTCAAAATTTAATAGGGTTGTTTTAAAAAATCAACATTTGAGATGTATAAGATTCCAGACATTGATGCAGGATAAATATGATATTTAAAAATATGAAAAGTTGTTTTAAAGTTGTATTAAAATTGTTTAGTTTCCTATTTTTAATTTATTCTTAATGTCTCTAATTTCTTAATTTTATTAGGATTAGTATAAAAATATAGGAATTAATAATTTCTTATTTAAATTAATTATCTTTATTATAGTAAAATTAGTATAAAAATATGAGTTTTTGTTTCCTATTCAAAATAATAGTATTTTAATACTATAAATATGATGTAATATGTCGAAGTTTTTTATTAATATTAACTTTATTATGAATTTTAGAGAATTATTTTTCTTATTGGGTGAGGAGTCTCTATGTTACTTTGTTACTAAGTAATTCGACGTGTTAATTATCTTTCACGTTTTGCATTATTTGGTATCAGAGCTAGGATTTTCCTGGCTTGATGGCAATTAATAGAGACAGAATCAAAAAAGTCATTGACATTCGTCATGGGATGGAGGCTTTACGGGTAACGATTGATGAACATGGGCAATAGTTAGCACAGATCAACAATCAGATTGGTGCTATACAATAGACGTCACGCAACTCAATCTTAATGCTCCTAGAGATCTTTCAGTTAATAGAAATTGCGTCAGATGATTTGCTCGAGGCCAACCTGAAGACATAGTTATTTACAATTACGAAATACTTCCAGATTTTGATAATAATTTTTATTTTAAAGACTTTCATAATTGTATTTATGATTTGGACGACTGTCTTAATGATTTGAGAATTTTAGAAGAAAATAAATATTTTTGGACAAAAAATAAACTCATTGTATTTGCGAAAAGATAGTAACTTGATTTACAAAGTTATAGACAAATGCAAAAAAAGAAGAAGATACATTCGTATATGGCCAAGAATAATGAAACTACTTATGAATAAATTTTTGTTAAAGAATTATTTACAGATTTTAAAAGATAAATACATACCAACATGGAAAAGCACCAAGAAAGAAGCATAAGAAAAATCTGAAATTGTGAATGCTGACTTCAACTAATAAGATTGAAAATACTGAACTGCTGAAAGAAGTCCACATCCTTACAAAAGACTCTCTTGTCTTTGAAATCAAATATAAAAGTTTCCAATCGATGATCAAAGTTTTCCATACCTCGAAAAAAATCACAAAGAGTTGATAGAAAATAAAATTAAATTTATTTCTATTGATATTGTTGAAACAATTGGTACAAATGATAAATAAGGGGAATTGCTTGAAAATTTTATTGTAGAGAAAGAAGAAGAAAATTCAAATTTAATAGATTTCATAAATTTTTTTATGGAAGAAAAAGTAGAAATTCTCATGGAGATAGTCAATAATACAGATAAGAAGGAACTTGAATTCACGAAAAATGATGATACTTACAAGAAAATTGAAATTGTAATAGAATAAGAAAATTATTTTTGTTATATTATTGAAGCATTGTTGTCATCAAAAGAAGAACCTAGAATTACAGACTTCATGAAAGATGTGACAGAAAAAATCTATAAATATTTCATTGTTTGTCAAGAAATTCTACCACTATTATCAAGTTATGGACCAGTTCAAGGTCGTATACATTCAGTCAACTCGATTACGAGTTTCTTTCAAGTGGGGGAAACTGGTGTAGGATAGATACGGTATTCTAAAAATATAAAAAGTTATTTTAGGATTGTATTATGATTGTTTAACTTTCTATTTTAATTTATTCTTAATTTCTCTAGTTTCCTAATTTTATTAGGATTAATATAGAAAATATAAGAATTAGTTATTTTTTATTCAAATTAATAATCTTTATTATAGTAGGATTAGTTTAAAAATACCAGTTTTTGTTTCTTAATCAAAGTAGTAGTATTTCAACAATATAAATATGATGTAATATGCTTTTATGATAAATTTTTTATCAATATTAATTTAATTACGAATTTTAAAAAAATACTTTTTCTTATTGGATGAGAAGTTTTCATGTTAATTTGTTACTAAAAAATTCGACACATCAATTATTGCTATAAAAAAAAATACAGTCATTGCCACTGTTAATAATGCAATCCCAACGGTAACAA
The DNA here is from genome assembly GCA_008638375.1 of Nyssa sinensis. Classification (NCBI taxonomy): domain Eukaryota; kingdom Viridiplantae; phylum Streptophyta; class Magnoliopsida; order Cornales; family Nyssaceae; genus Nyssa; species Nyssa sinensis. The sequence continues at coordinate 5,983,478 of CM018045.1, forward strand.
ATTCTGTAAACATAATCACCACTAATTACAAGAAGTCCGACAGTTTTAAGAAGTCCCCTTAATGGGAAGTTTGATTCTGGTTAAATGAACATAGGATTTGCTATAAGTAATTTTAATGAAATTTTGGATGCTATTATGAAGAAGATTGGCACCACGAAAATTCAGTTCCTTCCCAAACATTTTAAAATGTGATTTTTTTTTTTATCCTCATTTTATATATATAGAAAAATTTAGAAAAATTAAGAATTATCCCTCTAATTTCTTTTATATTTTCAAAAAATATTTTCTTAAATTTTGTTTTATCTTTGCCCCCTTAAATCAATGGTCAAGATCTGCTACAAAAAAAAAAAAAAAAGCCATTTATAACCCTTACCTTGGCCTGAAGCCGCCCCCAAAGAAAACTTGGACCCTAAGTACACGCCTTCTAAATTGTTGTTATAAGAATCCAAAATGGCTTTTTCCATTGTTTTATTGTCAATTCAAACTTAATCATATCTGCAATCAAACAAACGCACAAACGCTTGCTTATCAAGTAAAGGAAAAAAGCAGACGGTCTCCATTTTTTCATTTTAAACAAGTGGCGACACAAGGAAACGTGATGGACTGTCCTACAATGGGTTGGTCATCTATGAACAGGTCGCCGGGTATTTGGTGGAATTTTCAATGTCGTTTCAGTAATTCACATGAAGTTCACTCCAAGGCGGAAATTACAATGACGTGACAGATTCCCTTAATAATTTATCCCTGTTTGATGATGACAAGGTGAGTACTTTTCTGTGGCTGCTGTGAAAGTAGCAATAAGCAATTAGGTTCATCAAAGATTCAAAGTAATTTTAACAATGTTTCGCTTTTATTATAATAGTAATTTAGATATAATTTTTTAAAATATTTTAAAAAAAATTATCATTAATTTTTAAAAAATTATTAAAATATATTTGGATATGATAATTTAAATTATAAAAAATTAAAATTAATAACTTATCAAATGTGTATCTCACATTTTAAAATTTAAAATCTGCGTTTGAAAATCTAACCACACAAACCCTTCATCTCTTATTAGTAATGTCACGGATTCTTCTTTTTTTTTTTTTTTTATCACACCTTAATTTCACCATCTTTTATGGGTTTTTGAGATTTATCTTTTGAAATACTGATTTTGTCGGTAATTCATGTCTGTCATACAATTATATTTTAATTACAAAGATCAAGTTCATTGTTCATAAAACTTAAAATATAAAATAAACGCTATTCTTTCAAAAAAAAATGAGGTAAAAGTAAACTAATAAAAATAAAAAATAAAAAAATTCTTCAATAGTTATGATAGAAAGACATAGTAATATACATTTTTAATTAGATAATAATTCATAATTTATATTGGTGCTAATGGTCTAATTATAAAACTTATCATCATGAGTTTCACTAAAACTAAAGAGACGACTTCGTGAGCAAAATAGTGACCAGTCAAAGCAACATATGCAGTTTGCCGCATGTACGAGTCGCGGAGTCAATATACAGTACATGAAGGAGCAACCAGGTGTGTCTTTTGGGACATTATTAAAAGGTCATTCATACTCCTATAAATAAAGGCCAAAGGAGATGAGATTAGAAGCAATAGAAATAATGGACTCTCTTCCTCTCCATTGCAGCCATATCCACACCTTATCTGCCATCATCAACAGATCACATGCCTTTCTTCATTCCACAGCTTTAATCGCCCTATTTTACTACAGAGTCGCCTTTCTCTTCGATGAGACTAAAACCAAACACATACCCATCGTACCTTGGTTTCTGGTCTTTTCTTCTGAACTGATACTCGCTTTTCTATGGCTCGTCAACAGTGCTTTTATGTGGCGACCCGTTTCTCGAACGGTCTTCCCTGAAAGACTGCCAGAGGACAAAGAACTTCCGGCCATTGACGTGTTTGTATGCACCGCAGATCCAAATAACGAACCGACTCTGCAGGTGATGAACACTGTCATCTCCGTCATGGCTCTGGACTACCCGCCCGAGAAGGTTTACGTATATCTATCTGATGACGGTGGTTGTTCCGTAACTTTGCAAGCTTTGAGGGAAGCTTGGGGATTTGCAAAGTGGTGGCTTCCATTCTGTAAGACGTACAGTATAAAAACAGGATGCCCGGAAGCTTATTTTTCTGCATTGGAGGATGATCATGATGATTTTCAGGGCAGAGAGTTCAACGAAGAAAGAAAGAAAATTCTGGTTAGTCTACTATAATTGCACGCATATACAATTTTGATTTGGGAAATTACATATATCACTAAAGCACAAGTTTTTAGAAGAAAAATGATTAGTCCCAACAATACATGTTAAAGTGATAAGCAACGTATAAAAAATATTATGCAGGAAAAATACGAGGAGTTTAAGGATTCTGTGACGAGAATTAGAGAAAATGGACGGGTTGGAGGCAAAAGCATTTCCATTAATCGAGATCATTCTCCTGTCATTGAGGTAATCTTTAGCTATGAAATTACTTTTGGGCAGAATGAATAAACAGCTAAACCGTAGGTATTTTGATGTGATCTGTTTGATTGATTATGTGAAAGCTGATATTTGAATGGATTACACAGTTAATATAGAGATATATAATAATAATAATAGCAATGATATATAATTGAATGTGTGTAGCACAAGGTTCTTGGCTTCGGAATATTTTAGCTGAATCTCTAGACCAGGAGGCACTGTCATGATCTTGTCTAAGATTAGGATGCTGGAGTGCTTTATATATCATATATGTATTATAGTTGGTCTAATGGACCATCTGTCACAAAGCCAGCACTATTGTAAATATTGTTTTTCAATTACTTTAGAACCTCTTGCTCATTGTTCAAAGATAGTCTTTTTGTTTCTCAAACACTTGGTCTAAATTTTGATCCAATTTTATTATCACCAAAGAACTACTTAAAAGTCCGTTTGGTAAAATATTGTTTAATCAGTTTAAAGAATAACTTTTATAACTTGTACTTTTACCTTAAAAAAATAAAAATATATTTGATAACTGTTTCTCAAAAATAAATTTTATTTTAATATTATTTTTTTTAATGTATACACTAAAATCATTCTTTAAAAATAATAAAGAAACTATAATGGTGTCGATGGCAGCGATAGTAGGACGGTGGCAACAATGGTGGCGGTGGTAGTGACAACAGTAATTTGGGAGGGTCCATAATGCGTGGTGGTACAACGATAATACTAATTGGTAATAGTTTTGTTACAATTTGAACAGAGAAAGTAAAAAAGTAAGTTTTTACTTACAAAAAGCAAAAACTGTTTACTTTTGTTTAAAAGCACTTTTTTTTAAATTTTATTTTATTTTTGTTTCTGTTTTTGTACTTAAATAAGAGAAAGAGTACTTAAAAAAAGAGATTACCAAATGAAAACTTAACTAACAACTTCATTCAAGTAAGTGAGACTAAGGTGACAAACATATAAAACCCAATTTATCGGACACAATTTCACACGAGAAAAGGTGACAACAAAGAATTTTAGTGTTACATCAAGGCAACCCCCTCCCCTAAACATATAGTGTCTAAATTAGTAGAATGCTCAACATAATTATTTTGAAAAAGTAAGACAGTCTATAAATTTTAGTTTCTAAACCAATTGATGGTTAAAAAATTGTGATGATTCTTTTTATTATTTAATGATACAATTGTGCAACCAAATTCTACATCTCATAAAATTAGATAACTAAATTATCTTATCAAATCTTTGACAGGTGATCAAACATGACAACACCATTAATACAGTGGCTTCAGACCATCTTAAGCTACCTCTCCTTGTTTATATTTCTCGTGAAAAAAGAACTTCTCATCCACATCATTTTAAGGCTGGCGCCCTTAATGTCCTTGTATTCCTCTCTCTCTCTCTCTCTCTCTCACACACACACACACACACTCAGACACACACAATACACTGAAACATACATATACATACATAATAACTCTTAAGTAACCATTTTTTCAGCTCCGGGTCTCTGGAATTATAAGCAATTCCCCATACATATTGGCATTAGACTGTGATATGTATTGCAATGGCAAGTCTTCTGCTCGGCAAGCAATGTGTTTCCACCTGGATCCCAATATCTCTCCCTCGCTAGCTTTTGTTCAGTTCCCTCAAAAATTCCGCAACATTAGTAAGAAGGATATATATGACAGTCAGTGGAGATCCGCATATCCAATGTGGCAGGGTTTGGACGGGCTAGAGGGCCCAATCTTGTCTGGCACTGGCTTTTACATCAAGAGGAAGACATTCTATGGAAGTTCCCCAAAAAAAGGTATCTCTTGTTTGAACTGAAAAGCTAAGATAACCCATTTATTATGCTCAAAAAAAGGTCTCTAACAGGCATCCCCTCAGAACCTGATATTCACAACAACCTTTTTATCTTTCGCACACTATTTGAACAGTCCTTAACAAAATTCTTAAGATCAAATTACCCGGTGAGACCGTTACTTTCGAGACTCATAAGAATTAACTTTCTTGTAAATTTAAGAAATTTAAAGAGTTTATGAGACACGGTCACATAATGGTGTGAAGTGACGGTTTCTTAATGAATAATTACTATTGAATTACTATTTGTTTTAATACAATAATGGATAGGGAGATGTGAGGGAGTGGACACTTACACCACTCACTCACTTATATAGACTTCAATGCTGATTAAATATTAAATTTCGTTATATATAATTGTCCAGATATTGATATCAAGAAACTTAAACAAGCTTTCGGTCCTTCAAATGAGTTCGTCAAATCAGTTAACCCCAAATACAGCCCCCGTATAATCAATGGTGAAGAATGTTCCAAGGTGTTGCAGCAAGAAGCCCAATTTTTAGCTTCCTGCACCTATGAAAAACACACGAAATGGGGTGAAGAGGCAAGTATTGTATTGTTGCTACTAATAGAACTTTCCATCTCTCTAATTTTCTTTATTGAATTATAACAAAAATAATAATCTCATTAATGTATCTTGCTTTGAAAAACAGGTAGGTTTCTTATATTGTTTAGTGGAAGACTACTTAACAGGGTTCACTTTAAAATGCAAAGGATGGACTGCAGTTTTCTGTAATCCTTCTAGGCCACAATTTTTGGGCAGCCCCACCACAAATTTGAACGATGTCTTGGTTCAAAGCACAAGATGGAACTTAGGCTTGCTCAACGTTGCTTTTTCTAAATTCTGCCCTCTTATATATGGGCCACTAAGAAATATGTCTCTTCTTGGGAGCATGTGCTATGCAGGACTTGGATTTCTGCCCCTTTACTGCTTACCAGTGTGGGGTTTAGCTACCATACCTCAGCTATGTCTACTCAATGGCATTCCTTTGTACCCGGAGGTAAAGATAAAACACACACACACGCACACAAACACGCACACACACACACACACACACATATATATATATATATATATAACTTGTTTTTGTTATGATCACCCCTAACATTCATCTCTCTTGTCTTACAGGTTTCAAATTCATTTTTCATTGTAGTTGTATTCATTTTCCTATCAGCCCTCCTTAAACATTTGCAAGAGATCCTCCTAACGGGAGGTTCAATGCAGTCATTGTGGTATGAACAGAGGATTTGGATGATAAGATCAGTTACATGTCACTTGTATGGAACTCTGGATGCAATTATGCAGAAAATAGGAATGAAGGAAGGCAATTTCACGATAACCAATAAAGTTGATGATGATGAACAAGTTCAACAATACCAGACGGGGAAATATGATTTTCGAACATCAACGATGTTTCTTGTTCCCTTAGTTACCTTAGTCATTCTAAATGTGTTTTCTTTGGTTGTGGGAATCTCTAGGGTCATCATCTCAGGAAGTTTCAATGAGATGTTTGTTCAAGTTTTCTTGTCATTTTATGTCGTAGTTATGAGTTATCCTGTCATGGAAGGGATGATACTGAGGAAGGACAAGGGTCGCATTCCACCTTCTGTCACTCTGTTGTCTGCGGGATTTACTATGATTTTCTTGTCTTTGGGATCTATTGTTTTCGTGTAATAAACATAAACAAGGAAATAATTATTTGGTTTTGTTCTTTCTACGTCCCAGAATCAGCGTAACAATAATCATTTACATCTAGTTTAGATTATTGAAAATTTGAAGACCCAACTCTCAATTAGTTCATCTTTAACAGGTGTTAAGAAGAGGTTCAGAGTACCCTTATATATAGACTAAAGGAGTTAGAGACAGGCGATGTGAGACAATTCAACATAGAACATCAAAGCTTAATTGATGTGTTTTTGGGTAACCGTGATCTTCCAGCAAATTAAGACAGAAAGGTCTGTTGTTTGAGTCATAGAGCCACTCACATAGGACATAAGTCTCGTGTCTTACCCCAAGTATGTGGTCAGTAGGGTGTTGCGTTATATCGAGACACTGATTTATATATAACTAGTAAGAAGTTGTGCAATACCTAAGAAGTGGATTATACATGTGCCCAAAAAATATATATATATATATATATATATATATATTTCTTTTTGGGCCAGTTATGATTTTATTAGGAAAAAATAAATGAATGTAAAGGAGGCGGGGGGAACAAATCCAGTAAGCAAGCAAAACATCAAAGCCAGAGCTTGATCAGTAAGCACGAAGCAGCCAAATATATAATGCTTTTGCTGCGGACAACCTTAGTGATTGTTGTTGTATAGTGAGACTGAATGCTGCGATCACAGTAATTTCTCTGTAGAACCAATCATCTTACTTATCTGCTCAAATTAAACAATGAGAAGGAGAGAGGGGTGGTGTGCTTTTGCCAACATTCTAACAATGAATTTGGGTTCGCCCAAGCCTATGGATCCTAATGTTTCCCTGGTAACAAAAGGACTCTCATCTACACTACACAAGTTGTCTCTATAATCATGATCTTTCAACATTTGAATATAAATTGCGTGCTCAGTCAACATCTCATGTTTTGCACCAATCAAAAACTATTACGTAACTCAGAAATCAAACAGCAGTAACACATCTGTCATTCTCACATAATTACAATCCAATGTTCTTTTGATAGTCTCCATGTATTTGTAACTTTGTGAGTCAAAATGTTTTTTGAAAGGTTAAAAAATGTTTAGAAAAAATTTTAGTAAAATATTTTTAGATTCACCCAAAATTTTGAAAGAGATGTTAAAAAAATTAAGATAAAAATTTTGAATTGAATTGAAATTTTAGAATAAACATAAAAAAATAAAAAGTACAATTGGGATGTCAAAATTTTGTAAGTAATTTTTTTTTTTAATCAAGTTTTGAGAAGTCCTACAGCTCACCCTACCCTAGTCACCTCTGCTCCATCCTTGTTTGTAATATAACTCTCATTCAATTCAACCCACAATTGTGTGTGTGAGAGAGAGAGAGACAGAGGGGTAGATTGATGGAATGTTGTATAAAATAGAAAACCATGATTCAGAGTTAGACAAGACAGCAACAAATAGCGAAGGGTTGATTCCCAATCCATCAGTATCTGCCATTTGCCAATCGAATCATTAGCGAACTAACGAAGCCTATATATAACATGTCTTTTTTCTCTGTCTCTCCTGTCATATATAAATATAGCAATAATTCACTAAAAGTTAGATGCCCTTTCAATAAGGCGGTGACCCTGTGTGTGCTATGTCTATATCTCCATCTCTATCTCTATATATCACAGCTATATATATGTAGAAGAAACGGCACTGTGTTACACTGCGGGTAATTCCTGCAGTTTCGGCCATATAACCTTGTAAATCACAGCTACATATAGAATGGGATGCTTTCACGTAATTGGCCTCTAGTCTTTCACTAAATCTCAGCTAAATATGGCAGGATCTTTTGTTTGTCCGAGGTATCTGAAGAGACTCTCTCTATTTTTCTCAAGAAATGGTAATGAAATCTAGTTCAATTAATTTCCTTTTCTTTGAATTCTATGCTATTATAAATCAAAGCTTTTGAATGAAATTGGCTGTCAATAATTACTCATTTGCTTGACATATTTTTTAGTCTCTGATATATTACGTGATAATATGTTTTTTTAATAATATTCTGTTATATATATCATCTCCTATTAAAAAAATATCATATTACTCATGAAAAAAAACTATTAAAATGTCATTATACAGTCTTATCTGTGAATTTTTTCATTTGCTTTGTGATAACTGCACCTATTAACTATTAGTCATGTTGGCATGCACGTCAGCACAAAATCAAACATTAAAATGTCATAAAAAACAAAGGACTGTAGAAGGGAAAATGGTTTCAAGATTTTTCGTTGAAATTTTTTATCACATAAAGCATTGCTAAATGAATGGCTAACAATTTAATTAATTGCATGTACGATTAGTGAAATATGTGATGCGACTCTCCATGGGGTGACAGTAGATGGACCCTCCCAAAAATCTTGAATTATATGATTCATATTTCTGTACGTAAAGTCCAATATTATTAGAATTCAATGTTTGGCAAATAATAGGCTAATGCATTTATTGAGTTCATAATAATACAGTTCATCGTAAGACTAAAGTCTTGTTTAAGTGGTACAAGTTCTCACTCTTTATGTTATTAGCTCAAGTTCAATTCTCTCTCTTCACATCATTATATCAACAACAAAAAAAATTACAATTCATTTTCATTCATCACATGAATGTCCTGTAACACTCTCATATCATCAATTGTGCAAATCTTATGAGAAAAAATTAAAGTTAATTTCAAAATTGACGCAACATAAAATGTGAATATGAATTGAATACATCAAAATTTTAGTTATAAAATCCACTATAAATATAACAGAATAATCTCTAAATTTTGAAATTTATAATTTTATTGGGAAAAAACTCAATAATAGATGTATTGTGTCTCTTAAATCATATTTATAAAGAAATTTTACTGTTTATTTTATTAGAAAATCAAAACAATAAATAAATCGTATTTAAATTAGGAAGAAAAATTCGGATAAAATCCAAGTTTAGATAAATTTGAGTTATGTGCAAAATTGGAAATAAAATAAGAAGAAAAAAAATCAATTTGTGGCCATTGGAAACTTAATATGACCTTCTAAATGAAGTAACTACAAAAATAAAACTTGTTATTAATAACTTGAACTTAAACATTTTGAATTATTTGTTAGACTCTTTTTTCAAATTGTTGGGAAGCGGGGCATTACATCTATTTATGACACGTGCTTAAATTTATTGAACTGAAGCTAACTTTGTTAGCCACACATGACTTCTCCCAATAGAGAAGTCATGTGTTCGACTCTCAACATTCTAAGAAAATGTTAGATTAGTTTGTTCCTTGTAATTGTAAGATTTGATTGGGCTTGAAATTTATCCAAGGACCCTTGCATGTTAAAGCAACTTTTATTTTAGTGATAGTATAAAGTTTTTCAATTATATGATATAAAAGTTTGTATATATATAGAGATTTGTTTCTATTTTTTGCGATGGTTCAACATTTGCAATCTCATTAATGCATGTATGTAATTTACACGTACCAATGAGCTAAAAAAAGCCTCCCCACATAGAGATAGGCAAGACTTTTCTAGATTTAAATTTCTTTAAACTTTATTTTTTTTTAATTTCAACATTCAATAAAACTTTTGTCAACTTTTAAGAATTTTTTCATATAACCTAAAACGTTTAAGAGTGTTTTTTTTTTTTTTCAATTAGAATTCTTATTTAATTTGTAAATTCTTTAACTACTTATCAAAAAAAAAATTAACAATATTAAGTTTATACTTCTTTAATTTTACAATATATGACTAAAAAATTTAGTTAAAAAAATTATCTTCATAAAGTAAATTTCTGACTTTGCCCCTAACCGATCTCTGTCATCATTTTTATTATTTTTTTTTTCAAACAAAAACAAACATTCATAAGCTAGAATGGTAACACAACAATAAGCTGGAATAGTAACAGATCATTCATAAGCTAGTATTGTATGTGTATATATACACACATACAAACAATAATTGTATATATACTGATCTTTGGTATCAATTTTTAAAGAGAAAAAAGAAACATCCGCTACATTTGGCAAAAAGGTATAACCTGGCATGCAGTAAGGGGTTCTACATTTAGTAAGCAGTGAAACATGGGGAACATTTGAAGGTTAAAACCCTCCCATGGGATCTCCAGCTTCTGGCCTAGAATTTGATGGCCTCTGCTGCAAACTCTCATCACTATTCTTTCTCTGACCCTAACCCAAATCTATATCATTACCAATATCTCTCTCTGGTCGGCGACTTCCTTGTTCTCTCTCACACATAATATACACACAACTATTGAGAGATGGGTATGTTTTCTTTTCTTTTCTTTTTTTCTTAATTGATACGGTATCTATGAGCTAGATTGTTCTTGTCTTTTTAATCTTCCCAGGTCTGATTGAAGGCAAAAGCATCCATGGAGAGAAACGACTTAAGCAATAACTTGAAAGACCATAGTTTGGGTCGCAGAACCATGAAAGACGACAACAACAACAAAAAAGTTAGTGATTCATGGGACTCTACCAGTGAGAGTCATGGAGGAGGAGGAGGAGATTTGCTAGGTGGGTTTCTATGGCCTCCAAGATCTTACACATGCAGCTTCTGCAAAAGGGAATTCAGATCCGCTCAAGCTCTTGGTGGTCATATGAATGTCCACAGAAGAGAGAGAGCCAGATTGAGACAGTCACCTCCAAGGGATGGTCAGTACCCTTTTCTTAACCTTAACCTTAACCTTAACCTTAACCATAACCATAACCATAAACCTAACCCTACCCCAAACTGTAACCCTAATTTCTCATCTTCATCACCATCGTCCTCACCTTCAGTAAGGTTCCCACCATTCACTTCCACATTACCTCCCTTGGTCTCTCCAGTTTCATCTTTATCTTTAACTTCTTCGGCTTCTGCAACCGAAACCAAGACATGGAGTGTGGACAATGCCTGTGGCGACTGTTTGAGCAAGGGGGTTGCAGATTTAACAAAGATCAAGACTTCGAAAGCCCTGTTCGGGGTAGGAGAATTCAAAGGTTTTACAGGAGAAGGTGAATGTAAGGTTTTGGAGAAGGCTGACATTGTTAAATTGGACTTGGAGTTCGGTCTGCTTAGTGATTCAAAGGAGGATTTGGACTTGGAACTCAGACTCTGATGCTCTTAGATGAACTCTTCTAGCTTTATCGACACATATATTTCTTAAGTATGTTCTATCTTTGGCCTTAATTTGTTGAGTATGCATAGGGATAGATGTAAAGAGATGCTGCCTTAGAGCCATGTAAGAGTTCTGTTACAATAAATATATATATATATATATATATAGTAATAGTCTAATCCCTATGAACTACGTATTTGCATTACTGTTACGTATATTTCAGCATTAGAACATGTTATAAATTAAGTTTGTTGAAAAATTCCAAGAAATTTCAGTGCGGAAACAATTTGTCTCCTTTCCATTACGATGACTGCTTTTAAAGTTTTCACTGATGTGTATTTATATATATACACGTACACATACATATATGGACAGAGATTTCTTTTTCCCTGAATTAAAATCTTGTTTAGCTTGGTACCCTCTTTTTCAACAAGTCCCTCCGATTCTTTTTGTTTCCTATTGTTCTCCTTTTACATGAATTACTACTTTTTACATAGTTTGCTCTAGTTATCATTGTTGTTGTTTGTGTGGTGCTTGTTAAGTTAACTGTAACTTAACAATATAAGAAGGTGGTTTATTTTATTTTATTTTTTAAATGAAATGTAAACCTGATCCAGCGGATGACCTCTCTTGTGACTATTCTAGTTAAAAAAAGTAGAAACTTTTTCTTGTTTCGTAGTCTTGGGAGAGGGATGTGCAAAAGATAGAGAAACGGTAAGAAGCTAGAAAAAAGAAATTATTAATTGCAAGTGGTGACGTTGTCTTCTTTTCATACCAAAGTGATCAGAAAGATGTCTAAGACCAGAAGGGTGAGCACCCCAGACATTTTTAAAAAAAGTATATTTGTGTGTATAATACACACACATATATATATATATATATATATATATGTGTGTGGGTGAGTGAACATATATTTTGTGTGTGTGTGTATGTCCCCATAAAGTATGGGTTTGAACCTAATTCATTGTTAATGCATTTCTAGGTTAGCCCAAAAATAAAGCTGTGCACAATGTAAGCAAAGTGGACAATATTGAACAAATTTAATTCCATCTATAAGTTATCTCGGAGATGGAAAGAGCCTAAGGTGAAGATAATTTGGGGCTTTACTTGGAATTACTAATTTCCTTTTCAACCATAATAATTTGGGCCTTTTGCGTGGAGTGAGTTCTCAGGTGTTTCTGTGAGCCAGCCAAACTTATAAACAAAGTATGATACATTAAATGAGTCTACCCTTAAAAAGAAAAAGAAATATATATATATATATATATATATATATATTAGACTAGAGATCACTAATTAAATATAAAGTTATTATTGTAACCTTTTTTTTTTTGGGTAAGAAAAGATTTATTATTGGAAAAGCCCCAAGAAGATTTTATTAGTCGGTATTCAAGTATCTTCAAATGAAAGAATGACAATCTTTTATGAGAATTTATGATACACAAACTATACATATATGCATATATGTGAGCAATCTCAAAGATTCATGTCTGTGTCTGGATGTGGTGGGATAGTAAAGTTTTGCATTTTGACCATTAGTTAATTTATAAGTTATTTGGATAACAAGTAAAATTGAGCTTTGGACTACACTTAACTCCTAAACAGTACTTAATGAATAAGTTAGCTAGTGTAGTTTAATTCTAATCACACTTAAAAGACTATGCACACTAAGACCATTGATTGTATTTTTTTAAAATATAATAATCATGCCATCAACTTAATTTAAATTTTTATCCCTATCTATTTTCAAATTACTAATATGTCTTTTATCTCAAAAACCTAACATTGACCGTACTTGTGAGCATAATATTATTATGGTAAACGTAATCTATTAATAAAATATAGTCTTGTAGTAAACAATATGTTTTGAATTGTTGATATGTTTTGTATTATATATTTAATATAATATATATAAAATTGTTAGTATATACTTAATATTAAAATAAATAAATAAATATTTATTTATATTGTTATATATATTTGTTAATTATATAAATAATATAATTTTAATAATATAACACATTACTAAATACAAAATTTAATATGTAAGTATAAGAAACACATTTCTTACTCTTTAAATACTTTTTAATAACTTACATAAATACTTAATTTTCAACTTCAACAATGTAATCATTTATAAAATACATCCATCTAAATGCTAAATAATTTAATCCCATTAATATTTTTACACAGTCATTTAATCACTTTAATCTATTAATATTTTTACACAATCATTTAATCACTTTAACTATTTAATTCAAACGTACTTTCATGCAACCTAAGTGAATGGAGACTTAATTAGCATGCATGGTTGGAACGCTGACAATGATTTTGAGGGGGTGTTTGCTTCGGTGGGTCATTGGATGCTTTTCCCAAGATCTGATAGTTTGCATGTTCCCAACAATGTGTAGTGTGAAATGGTATGATGGCTTTACCATAACTAGAATGAGAGTTTTTGGTCAGCTCAAAGCCATTACAAAAAACTGAGAGACCCCCATTCTTTCCCAACATAGCACTCAGTACACACATACTTACAAATTCACCCCCACCCCTTACTTCTTTCTGACCGCACAATTTGAATCATCAAACACTATATTTTAACTTAATTGCAAGTGACATATGCACCCTTGTTTTTCATCAATGGGGTGCCCCTCCTAATTGATGACGGTTCAAAGTCAAATTTTTCATTTCTTTCTATTTTTTTTTTTTTTTTGTTTTGGAGAAGAAAATGTTTTTTTTCCCAATGGTATGGATATGATGGTTTTTTCAATGAAATTAAACACAGACGTTATATTGTACTCTTTTAATAATATTTTACTATATGTGTTATGACCCGCTTAAAAATAAGAGTTATAACACATATGACATAACATTATTACATGACACTATGCTTGGATAAATAAGAAAGCAAGGAGAGGAGAGTGTAACATTAGTTATGAGGGAGAGAACAGATGAGAGGAGGAGAGGAGAGTGTAATCACTTTTTTGTGCTCAGATAACAAATGAGGTAAATGACCTCCAATTTTGCTTGGAAACAATAGAAGAAAGAAATGAAAGAAAATGATTTTATATTATTATGTCCTGAAATAGAGATGTCTCTTTTATTTTTTTATTATAATTTTAAAGTTAGAATTGGTATTATAAAAATTTTATTAAAGACTTTCATTTTCTTCCATATCTCTCTACTTTTTTTAAAAAAAAGAATAAATTAAATAAAATAAGGGTTAAGCTCTTTTTATTCCCCTTCATTTTCTTTCTTAAGTTTAAACCAAATATAAAATAGCATCTCATTCCTTCCCCTTTCTTCTTATTTCTTTCTAAATTCCTCAATTCAAACGGAATGTAAGAATTTAAAATTATGACATCTTTTATGGAAAGAGATATGAGATGTCACTCAAATTATAATCTTTTTGAAGTGAGTGTGAATCCAACATGTCAAGAAACAAACCAACCCTTTTATTTTGTGAAGCAATCCTGTTCAAATTTAGAGGTTGCAAATAAATATTAATTTTGTCCAAAAAAGAAATAATGATTGATTTTTGAAGCTGAACAAAGTGCAAAATAATAGACTTTGTCCGAACTGACCAAATGGTACCCAAATACAACGAATAAATAAGACCTAACAAAGAAAATGCCACCCCTTAAAGAGTGGAATGTTCTGATTGTTTAAGAAAAATTAGAAGAGAGTTAAATAAATTAGACTTAACAAAGAATAGATTTTTAGCAAAACATTCACGAGAATGTTATTAATTATTAAACATTAAAGCAACATATGTAATTTAAAAGTTCTTAAATAAAACCAAAAATCAATTATTTCCTTATTATGCTTAGTCAATCTAAAATTGAAAAAAGAAATCAAAGTTTAACAGTTTCCATTGTTCAATCTGTGAAGTTGGTATATTTCACCTATAACACATGATTATTGTAGGGCTAATGCATGTCCTATTCAAGCCAAAAAAAAAATTTGGTGAAAGGGATGCCCTATTCACTACGAGGGACAAATTTGTATTTGAATTGAGATATTTCAACCATGGACATGACTCCATGCTTCTCTTCTCAGTTTAAGTCAGACATTGAAATGCGACGGGCATGGAACTTAAGTATGCCAGAGACCCCACGTCATGGTCCACTTAATGAATACATCAGGACCTTTCATCACGTGGGTCAGTTCTTCATTATCCATTTACTGGAATGACTTCACACTTACAATTTGGGAGACAACCTCTCCCAAGATTGTCAATGACCAAGTCAAAGATCAGGTCTTTCAAAGCCGACAATGCTCTATTGGTATTTTTTGAAGGAAAAAAAAGTAGAATTCAAGTCTTCCTATTATAAAAAAATTAGTAAAAATTAAATTATCGATCTAATAATTAATTGGGCTTTAACAAAATTCAAACATTAGGTCTGTTTGACTACAGTGACCAAGTAGGAGGGACACTAACAGTGAGTAGGACTCAATTCTAGGCCCAATGTATCATCTAGATGAGTTATTTGTGGGAACGAAAAGTGCTGGGCTCTCAAAAGGCAAAAGTACAGCCCAAATTCAATATGTGGGCCACAGTAACAAAAAAAAAAATTGATTTAGCTAAGCAACTATGCTAGGGAATTTGCAAAGTGAAAAGGATGGTTAAGCTTACAAAGCAATTTGAAAATCCTTGAACCAGTAAAGCTCTATCATATGGAAGCCAACAATAATGCCAATAAAGATAGCCAAGAGATGTATCTCACACTTACGCGAGGCAATTAATTTTCTTTTTTTTTTGTATCAGTTTAAATATAATTTTTCAAAATTATTAAACTCACTTATAATTTTTCACTCAGGATTTATGTGAAGTGTACATTTTTCAAAATAAAAATATCTGTATGGATGTGTATGATGAGTAGGGGTGAATAAAATCAATAAAAATGAGCAACAATGGAAGGCTTTTCAAATGGGTCCTCACACATGAAAAAAATTGAGAGAAATAAGGGGAGACAATTAGCATTGATGAGAAGCTGAGGGAGTACTGCTTGTTTTAGTGAAAGTGTATAGGCATGGCATAAAGTGAGCCAGTCGGCGCACATCACCATCTTCCTCACGGCCTCCATCATTGGCCATTGCTTTCAACCACATGGACACACACACACACACACTAGAGAATTTGTTTGAGTCCTTTTGTATGATTGTATTTCTTCTGTAATTATATATAAGGACAAAATGGAGTTCACACATAGAATGGTGCAAAGGCGGAGGAGTCAAGAAATTTTTTTGAGAGGACTAAAATTTTTTTAGAGAAAATTTTAGTGAAAATTTTTGAGTTTGGCCTAAATTTTGAGAGAGAAATGAGAAAATTAAGATAAAAATTTTAGGTTGAGTCGAAATTTTGAGATAAGAAATTATAAATGAAAGATAAAAATTGAACTAAGATAAAATTTTGAGATGAATTATTTTATAAAATTTTAAAAATAATTTTTTTTAAATTAAATTTTGAAGAAAGGTACAGCACACCCTAACCACTACTAACTCCATCCTTGGATGGTGCCTAACATGCAGCATGCATGCATGATTATACGGCTAAAGAGTCCTAGTATGCTATATTTTGCAAGCTAGGAATCCCCGATGGTAGGGGCCATCAAGTTTATATGATAAGTGATTCTATCTTGTTAATCTAACTATATTATTTTGTCTATTTACTAGGAAATTGCAAATATATATATATATAGCATTAATTTTGCCAGAAAAAAAATCAACTAATTATTGAAATGAGTTCATATTCAGGCCCAAAAGGATTGGGCCAACAAGTTGGGGATATTAAAACAATGGGCATGCACAAATCACTAGACTGACAAAATGGAACCATTGTGCTGACATGAGTTGGGTTGAGATGTTATTTAAGGTTATGTTTATTTGTCGATATGAGATGGGAATTAAATAAATTAATTTTTATTATCTTGTAAAATTAGTGTTTAAAGAAGAAGGAAAGGATTTATTAACAGTATTGAGAGTAAATAATGACTCATATATGGATAAAATAATAGAAGAGAATGAGTAAAATTACTAATCCTATTACTATTAGTAAAAATGATAACTAATCTATCATTATCCAATCCATGAAACAAATATGACGTTAGAGTGTCCATTTTTCCTATATACTTGGCATGAATTTGATTTCTCCTTCCTATCTTTATATATATAAAAAAAGTGTTGAAGCGAGTTATCATGAATTGGTAAAAAAATAAAAGAGAGATGGTAAATTACACTCATATTACTTGATATTTCTAACAATTATACTGACTTCTCTTGAAATTTCGAAAATTACAATGACCTTCTTTACTTTACTTGACAATATACAGATACCCCCTTCCAGTCAGTTTTTTTGCTTCAAAATGATAAAACTATTCATTTCATATATTTTTTTAATTTTAATTTTGACTAATTTTTTATCATTTGCCAAATAAATTTTGATAAAAATATTAAAGTTATTTTTATATAAAATAAAATTATGTTATTTACCTTTAAATTTATTATACAAAATAATAATAAAAGTTTAAAAAATGGTCTAAATTGAAAGAATAAAAAAATAAATAAATAAGAGGGGCAGTTTTGTCATTTTGAAAGGAAAAAAAATTGACTAGAATGGGGTATCTGTATATTGTCAAATAAAGTAGGGGATATTAGTATAATTTCATAAACTTCAAGAGATGTTAGTATAATTATAAAAAATCTCATAAAAGGTCAGTGTAATTTATCTTATTTTTTAAGAAGAAATGTAAATTTTAATATTATTAACGATAAATTACACTAATCTTTCTTGAGGTTGCTGACAATTACACTAATCTCCTCTATTTTATCTAACAATATACAAATACCCCACTTCAATCAAATTTTTTAATCAAAATGACAAAATTGCTCCTCTTATTTTATTTTATTTGCACTTTTTTAATTTTGACCAATTTTTTTCTAACTTTTAAAGACTTTTTTATATAAAAATAAATTAAAGGTAAATAACTTGTTTTTATTTTATATAAAAATAAATTAAAGGTTTTAATTCATATTTATTTGGAAAATGAAATTTTTTTAAAAAAATTGGTCAAAAAAAAACATGAAAGGAACAGTTTTGTCATTTTGAAGAAAAAAAATTGACTGAAGGAGGGTATTTGTATATTGTCAGATAAAATAAAGGAGGTCAGCGTAATTTAAAAAATCTCAAAGAAACTCAATATAATTGTCAAAAACCTTAAAAAAAGTCAGTGTAATTTATCTTAAAAAATATTTAAAATATTAACAAAGTCCGATTATATGAATTTATTTTATCAAAAATCAAATAACTAACAAAAGTATACTCAACTTGACCCATTTTAAACAAATCCAAAACAAACTCTAAGATTGCATGTATTTTTGGGTGGGTCTGGTACGTCATCTCTTAATGCGCCCTTTAAATAACATTATGTCACATGTATTTTATCCTACAAAAAAGATAGGTCATATTACAACTAGCAAAATATTATCAGATGAACACATTACTACTTCATTGTATTGAACCCATTCAAAAAATTTCCCAAACATTTAGTTTCAAGCCTACTTTTTTTTTTTTACTAGTTTGGAAATCGAAAGGGTATTTAGTATTGGATTAATGCAATTTTTTTAGAAAGTAAAATTTCAAATGATGTGACTGTTGAAAATTGGAGGCCCAACTCTAAATTAGTTTGATCCTTAAAACCCAGGTGTTAAGGAGAAGGAGAAGAGGGCCCTTACCAGAGGAGCTAGAGACGGGCGATGTGGGACATTGCCCGCGGAGGGAAACCAGGTGAGCGGCTCCGACTCCTCTAACTCAAGGTTAGATCTCTGATCTAGCTCTGATACCATATTGAAATTGGAGGCGCAGCCCATTTAGCTCCTTAAAACCCAGGTGTTAAGGAGAGGGAGAGAGGGCTCTTATATATAGACCAGAGGAGCTAAGAGACGGGTGATATGGGACAATTCAACACGCCCCCTAGACCACGTTGCCCGCGAAGGGAAGGCAAGTGAGCGCGCCCCTAGTCCTCTAGCCCAAAGTTAAGCTCTGGCCTGGCTCTGATACCATGTTGAAAATTAGAGGTCCAACTCTAAATTAGCTCCTTAAAACCCAAGTGTTAAGGAGAATGAGAGAGGGCCCTTATATATAGACCAAAGGAGCTAGAGATAGGCGATGTGGGACAATCCAACACGCCCCCTGGACCACATTGCTCGTGGAGGGAAGGCAGGTGAGCGGTCCCGTGCAGCTAGCCCAAAATTAGAGCTCTGGCCTGGCTCTGATACCATGTTGAAAATTGGAGGCCCAAGTCTAAATTAGCTCGATCCTTAAAACCCAGGTGTTAAGAAGAGGGAGAGAGGACCCTTATATATAGACCAGAGGAATTAGAGACGGACAATGTGAGACAATCCAATAATAACAACATTACATTTATTTTACATCAAATTATGAAATGATACATAAACAATACAATCCTGACACATTATTTAATAAACAATTTTTGGTAAAAATTATTGGTAAGTATATAGACTTTTTCTTAGTGTTGAAATTTTAAGGATGTATTTGAAAATGCCGAATATACTGATTGGTAAGCAATTTCACCCTGCTCTGAGCAAATTAAATTGGTCTAGGCTGCAAGTTTAGTTCAATGAACGGAGATAGAAAATTACTTCAAAAAGGCAGATAGAAAATTACTTCAAAAAGGCAGACTGTCATACATACAATATTAGATGTGGCTTGGTACTGATGCAAATTCGGCCATGTTTACAAGAGAGAAATTCAAAAGAGTTATTAATACTTACATATATATAGAACAAAAAGAATTTTACATGTTGAAAGTATGATCTGAGATGCAATAGTAGCACCATGCACTCATATTATTGGATTTCAGCCAAACCCACAAAATATTGTGTGCTAGTAGCCATGAATTAACTGGCAGTGATGCAATAGTAGCGCCATGCACTCATATTATTGTCATTGATGGTATACTTCCATTTGTCTAAAGCTCTATTTTATTCTTGTATTCTTAAGGGTTCTCAAGAAAACTGGCAAAAGGTGGCCGTCTCTTGGTACTACAATCATCGCAAGACATGGTCAAGGCAAGGTATTGTTCACTAGCTATCTGCATAAACGCGTTCTTGGCCGTCTTAATCCATAGACAACCTGCTAAATAATTACAACACTAGAAGACATATGGTATGTTAAGGTGTTACAATTTATATAATCAGTGTGTTACATCTGTACGTTCATTCAATTCTTTTTTATCGAACTACTCTCTCTCTCTGTCTCAATTGGGTTCGATTGTGTGTATACATAGTAAAACCAGTTGTTTAGTTGGAGCTAGCTTGCATTAAATGAATGAGTTTAATATAGCATAGGAGTGTATGTATTAGTACCATAGGATGACCAAATCAGCATTTGTTTGAGTCTCTGTGAACCATTTACTTAGAGCATCTCTAAGGGTTCCTTCATAGGACTTCTTAATTAGTTATTTTAGGGAGTAAAGTTAGAGAACTTTACTCCTTATCAACTTCTTAAAATAGAGAATGTCAAAGTTGCTCTCTACAAGTGAGGAGAGAGAAGACTCTAAATTGATTAAATGAATATTTAAATGTGACAATTTTCTAAAATTATGTTTATATAAATTGATTAAATGTATTTTTTAATGTGGTTTAAAAGTAAGTAGAAGACATTTGATTGTGTATTATTTTATATTTTCTCGTCAGTAAATTTTTGTTTAATATTGTGTTAAGTTTTAAATAAGTTAAATGGATGCTAAATTATTGAAAAATGTAGTTAAAAAATTGACCGTTAAAAATTAATAGTTAAAAAATGGCCGTATGAGAACAGGCGTTAAAAGTGACTGTTAAAAAAAGTTGTTGAAAGTAGTTGTTAAAATAATATAATTGTTGAAATAGATTCGAATTGTGATAATTTAAATTCAAGAAAGTAATAAAAAAAATTAAGTTAGATAAAATAAAGAGTATGATTAGAATAGCTTTTTAAAAAGTGGCTTTTTAAATTAATTTTATGTTTATTTTAGATAAAATAGTACGAGAATTTGAAAAATATGATTTGGAGTTGCTTATATATATATCGGGAAAAGTGATGTCTATCCTATCTCAATAGCAAAGACATCGTCGACTTGGAAGAAGAATTAAGCATCGCTGTTGTACTCTCAAATATATCCCAGCCTATTGAGCCTATAAAAGAGACTCCCACACTATTTCTATGCCACTTGTTGCCTGTATCTGCATTGCTAATCTTAAGCGGAGCTGTGACTATCATGTGTATGCCACATTTGCGATCATATGTCAAGAATCAAACACGATATATATATATATATATATATATATATATATATATCGTTTATTAATAGTGAGAGGGGAAGGAAATTTTGAAATTGATGTCATATATATATATATGAAGTTACCTGCATATTTTCTAGTGATTCACATTTCTTAACTGTTGTGGTGAAAATTGATGAAATCTGATCAACAGCTTTGTGAGTAATCTTTTAAAACAATAAACAATGAAGGTTACTGAAAAGGTCTCAATAACGGTTATTCTAACAATTAAGTCAAAAAATGAACAAAAGTTGATAGATTCTAACAACTCGAATAATGAATTGTGCTTGGTGTTAGGGTGCCATACATTGTGTTAGCTTTAGGTAGAACATTTGCCATCTTGATAAAATTTTAAGAGAATCTCAGTATCATACTTATCTTCAAATGGAAATTTTCCTCTTAAATTCTAAAAATAGTTAAGCTTTGTATGAATAAGCATGATTTGTTTGATGTCAAACTCTGATACCCAATACTAGAATTACGAGAACAACTTAGAAAGAGACGCCCAACCTTGAGTGAGGTCTGTACCTATTATTTTAATAAAATTGGTTCGGTTAAGTTAAAGCAGTCAGGTAAGTTTGGTAGTTTGAACTCCTATTTCTACGTTCAGAATTAAACACGACTTATATGTTCACATATATATCCTAATCTCAAAAAATGAGTTATTTTGGGGCACATCACTCTGGGTTGTATTCTTCCTTCTTTACTTCTAATAAAAGCAAACATTTCAGAAAAAAAAATCTAATTTGCTTGTGTTAACCATTTTTAACACATGAAAGAAACTTTGATGCGAAGAAATGGAGACAAATGACCTCTTGCACATCGTCACATCACTCAAATCAAGTCCATATGCAACAATTTTTTTTTCTTTTTTGTGTTTCAATTAGTTGATAGTTGTCAATCAAGTTTGTACATATGTAACTATTCTTGTGGAGCATTTTGTAGTTTTAGCTAACGCAAGTAACTTCAATTATACCAAGTCCCTACGGGAGACACAGATAGAATAAAAAAATTGTTAATGATAGCTACATTAACAGAGCCGGCTCAAAGGAAAGATTCATCAAGAAAACTCCAAAAATTGTTTCTGCCCTAGCTATACAAATACATTGAATGCCAATGTCTTCTAATTGTCCCTATTTTCATCTCATACAACTTTCCTCGCTATAAAACCCCCCTCTCTCTCTCTTTCTCACACACACACAACCCTAATTCCGTATCACCATATATATTATCTTCCACTTAGAGATTCTATCTCCTTGTTACTTCAAGCAAGAAAGAAGTTATCCCAAGTATCCAAGAAACATCAGTACCTTTTGGGTATGGAGTCTGTAAAACATGGAAATTCTGAGACCTCGATTGATGAAAATGATCACCCCTTGGAGAAAGTCAATTGTGACAAGATCGGTACTGGCCGCTCCTACGATTGCACTTTCTGCAAGCGAGGCTTCACTAATGCTCAAGCATTGGGAGGGCACATGAACATACATAGGAAAGATAAGGCCAAAGTCAAGCAGCTGACTCAGTCTTCTGTTTCAAAGAAATCCAATGAAGGACTACATGACTTCTGAGTACTTTGCACCGCCGGTTTCTTCAAGCCAACAGGAACACTGCTATGTAGCTTTGGGGTTGCAAATGAATTATCAAACGCACTTTCCAGCATCAAACCCTAACTTCTCTCATGCCTACCATCAAAGTGATTTGGCTGACCCAATGTCTCAGAATTTAACTCTGCATGAAGAGGGCCTGGGTTTGAATTTGAGCCTGCAAATTGGCCCCCCATATATGGAAGATAGGAAAAGTGGGAAAGGGGAAAGGAACGCAAATGAAGTGGATTTGGAGCTTCGTCTTGGTCATGACCCATAATTCACTGTTCTATCAATACATACATCTACATGTACTGAAGAAACTATAGTGTACAGAGAGTGAATTCTTTCATCAGTTATAATATTTCTTAACTTTCATGAAGATTGAAGCATCTATAGGTATACTTAGGGTGGATCTACTGTGGAAGATGCTAGGAAAACATGGAAGTGATCTACAATTGGGTGTCGTGGAGATGAATAGTGGATGAAGTACAGCTTGTCTCAATTTACAGCTTGTTTGAGGTAGCTGGTTAGAAGACTTTATATGCCCAGTGCCTTTTTCTCTTCACAGTAAGAGTGTTTCCTATTTCAATTCAAGCCATGTTTGCTATTAGTTATGATTGGTATTTTTAGATTATAATACAAATTAAGTTCCATTTGTTGCACCAAGATGAACAAACCTGAGATTATATCGTTAGTTGTTTTTCCCTTTTGCCCATTATATTTTATTGCTTTACATTCCTGAATTGACATTAATTTTCTCTCTTGGAAAAAAGTAAGTTTTATTTTGAGGACATTGCTATATTTTTGTTGTCCAAATCATGTTCCATTTGTTATTTATCTTGCAAGAATGAGATTGCAATATGTCGGCATAATAACATTGATGAAAAGTTGAGGATACATCTTTTTTTTTCCTACTAAATTTCCTGTCCTTAAAACAGTTTGAGGCCTTGGGCAATTGAATTGTTACCGACTTAAAGCGATAGTTACTAAGCAAGAAATTGTGAGTGGGAAAATTCCTGTTAAATGATTCTCCTCCCACATTATATATGCATGTATATAGCGTTACAGCATCGTGCACAAATGTTAATGACATAAATTATTTACACCTTTCACCACAACACTCATTCCATTACGTGGATGGATAACAAGCTCTCTCTCTCTCTCTCTCTCTCTGTGGGAAACTTAATTTTGATATTCTCATTTGTTGTCAGTATGCATATGTGGATTGATAATCTGGAATGTTTAGATTGGTGAAACAGATTGGAATTGGTGAAACTGAAGAGTGAGTCATTGAAGTGTCCTTAATGAGAATTATGTAGCCTACTGTGAACTGTACAATTAAGGTGATCGGTAGTTGGCTGCCAGTGATTTTGTTGCCTCTTTGGATTTTTGTGGTACGTTTATTACAAACTAATATTTTGATTTTTTGTGCAATTTTGATGCTCTACTTGCCACATACTTCACTTTCTAGCACTCTTTTTTGCTAGGCTCTGGCAGTCTTATTATAATCAAATACAGCTAGCCATAAGTTCCAGTTGCTAGCCTAGAGGATGGAGGATCCAACTTTTGTTCGTCCTTCGTCTTATTGGAAAACAAAAGGTGGAAACCATGAAGAGTAATTAGGTTTTGCTAACAAAAAACAAAAACAAAACAAAAGGAAGAAGAATCTGATGATGTTTATAAAAAGTATTGCTCATCAGTCATATATATTATTAGGCCTTAAGAGTCGTAAAATTTCCTGATTCTTCAAAGTTTTATTAATGATATATATATATATATGTAAGTTAAATTAGTTTGAATTTGTTTTGTTTTTACATGAAACTTTGTCAAGAAATCAACTACATTATGTCCATGGAATAGAAAATGATTAATTTTTTGCCTGTATGTGAACAAGATAAAATCTACTGACAAGGGCTTCGTAGCTAAAACATCATTTATCAGCTCCGTATGCCTTGACATAAAAAGTTAAAGCTGAACTACGCAAGCATTGATGCTGCTAAGTGATGTGAGTACCGTAGATGATGGCAGATGTATTGCACATGGGATATTAACAAGGATGCACATATAGTTTCAATTACACCCACAAAAAAAAAAAAAAAAAGGCAAGCATTGATTATGAGTAATAAATCAATTTGCCTAAGCTCCATGCATGTGCTTGAGTAGTAGAAAGAGCTTGGAATCATAGTCATGATCCAGTTTTCCAGGTATCAAGTGCAGCATTGAGTAATTGATCACTGATCCTTTTTTTTTTTTTTGGCCTCGCGTGTTTTGTAAATTTACATAAAAAAATCTTCAAATTGATCTTCCAAACTTCTGCTTGAGAGAAGAAATTGGTGGAGAGTCCAGTACTCAAGACTCATTCCTCCAAACCCAATTCAACAAAGTTCCGGATTCCATGTTTGTCACTTATTGAGAAGAAAATGTGTTTGTTGAAGGAATTGCAGTCCATATATAGTGCAGATACATCTGAATAGAATGAACATCACGTACGACTCATGTTTTCAAGTTCTCCAAAACCATAGCTGGTTTATGAGTAGAGTGCATTGTTCCATCAAAGCTCACATATACTGGTTTGGAAATTAAAAGATCGATATTGCCATTAGGGAAGCATGCAAGATGACAAGTCTGTGAATGTATTTCAAAAGTCAACAGACTATCAGGAATGTATATGTGCAATTGAATTGGGATCCAGCTGTTATCCTCAGATGATAATTGGAGGCCAATGTTCAAATCTTGCAGCCATTTGGATTGCTCTCTCAGACAGATTGACCGTAGCCAGCTACCCAATTAATCCTCCTATGGTCTGTATCGTTTGTTTTCAAGATGGTGACTGGAAACAGTTCTGGAGTCCTGTACGAGTGGCGCTGAGTGCCCACTCTACACGTGTCTAGCTTGGGTTCTAGTCCCCCTCCTCCATCATTGTATCAAAAGAAAAGGATGGTGACTGAAACTCCCTTGGGAAGAGAAAGAAATGACAATTAAAAAGGCTCTCTTGTTAGACATTTATATGGCCAAAAACTGTAGGATGGAATGAATTTAATGTTAAAGATTTATTTTTGCCTTCAAATACATGGGTCCTGTTTGGTTGAACTTTGAATTGAATGGTTCCATTTATATTCACATAGAATTTTAAGGTAAAAATGTATTACCATAAATGGAGTCACTCACAAATATATAAAACCTCAGCAATATTTCTTCTGCATGATTATTTCTAGATTTTTTTTGAAATTACAAAAACTTATGATTTTAAATGTCAATTCTAAAATACGAACTATTTTAATAATGAATTTTTCCCTTAAAAATGCTGCACAATGAAACAATTCAATTCATGGGACCTAGCAAAAAGGCCCATAATGAACAATGTCATTTCCATAAGAATCCAAACGGACATAAATTACATCATTAGCAGAACGCAACTCATCCTTCTTCTCTAACGGACTGTTTGAAAAATTTTCAAATTAGATCAAATCAGAACCACTCTATTAAATTATTTAATTTTTAAGAAAATTAACTATTTTCTAGTATGATTTTGTTCAAGTTTTAAGTATTTTTTAAGATTATATATGAACTAATATACTGTTAAAAAGTAGTTATCAAATAATAAAAATTTTAAAGCTAATTCATCTATATTTTACAAAACTATTTTAATCTTTTCTAAACAGGCAGTAAACTGGATAAACTGATCTAAAATTCAACCTGGGCCAAATCTACATGCCCCTTTGGACAGCTGGCCAGGCCCAACAATAAAATATACTCATAACCTTTTTGGGCCTCCTTGGTAAAGACATTCATAGCTTTCTAGCTGTAGTATGGTACACTTGTGTGAAACAGGGAGGTGTGAATTAGGCAACTGTTCAGATTTTAGCAGCTTCTCAGAAAGCCGGAATCATGAAAGTAGTTCTTGGGACTGTCCATTGTCAATCCAATGTTGAATGGGCCAATGGGCCAGGCCTTGTCGATAAATGTTTCAATTACTGTTAGTGTCCTTGGCCCATCCAACCAAACTGAGTCCCAGCCTAGGTTTAACCCAGATAAGTTCACCGGTTCAGCTGGTGCGAACTCGGCAACCATTAGGCCCACATGTTGGAAAGTGTCTATGTCCAGATTGCCTTCAACGTGGCCCTGTAGTGTACGGAGATACCTGCAGTTGCACCAATATTGTAGCCCAGCCTAAAGCCCTAGGAAAATCCTAGGAACTAGGCCGTGATAGTAACACGCTAACAGCACAAATGATTGCCATGGCGATATTGCCCGGTAATTGAAAATGGGTCGGTGACAGTTTATCCAACATAAGTGAGGCTCCAGGAGAGTTGGTTACATTTTCAAAGGATATCCTTGACTTTAGTCCTTCCCATTATTGCCATTAAGTGGTGGTGCTAAAAGACACTCTACCCGTCAATTTGAAAATGTCATGGGTGACATATGATATTATGAGAACTTTAAAGGATATTATTTTGTTCGTGTTGAGTATTGTGTAAGAGACTCTTTTTATTGTGGAATTTGTAAATGATTAAATATATAAAAATAATAATTTAAAATAATTTTTTTATATAAAAAATTAGTAATAAAAAAATTAAATTTTCAAAATTTTGGACGCCTAATACCCATATAGATCAGCCACTAATCTGTGCTACAAAAAGAATAGAAAACTAGAAGGCAAAGAAGATTCCAAGTATAAAAGAGACATTCATGAGGGAAAGGTGTTGTTCCTTCCTCTTGCTTGTTGAGCAAAAAAG
The DNA here is from genome assembly GCA_008638375.1 of Nyssa sinensis. Taxonomy (NCBI): domain Eukaryota; kingdom Viridiplantae; phylum Streptophyta; class Magnoliopsida; order Cornales; family Nyssaceae; genus Nyssa; species Nyssa sinensis. The sequence goes on from CM018045.1 coordinate 6,011,259, forward strand.
AAACGAGGGCGGGGTAAGATTTTGCTTAAGAAATAGTGTTTGAAGCATGAAAAATATAAAAAACGAGTATACTTTTCTATTCTCCTTTTCATCCATTTTTGGATGTGTACGGGTGTGTACATATACATACATGCATATATATATATATATGGATATGGTGGACGCAAAGGAGAAGTGTTTCCTCCTCTCTCTTTACTCTGCTCGTCCTTTCCCTCTGCCTAACCGATAATGGAAACTCCATTCATCCCTTAATTTGTTTTTCCGTCCTTTTATTCTTTCCACTCTTCTCTCTTGTCTGTACACCATGATTCTTCAAGTGAAAAAGCCTATATTCTTGTTAAAGCCCAACCTCAATAGTCAATACCATATCAAACATAGATATCACAGGCCACGCTTCATAAACTTAAAAGTACAAATTCTTGTGAAAATTATAAATATCTGTTTTTGTAAACTCCTTTTTCAAAAAAAAAAAAAACTATATAACATGTATTTGATATGTAATAGGCCTAGTACATTAGAACAATATTGAACAAGTCTTAATCGCTTGATTAATCACCTAAATCTTCCCTTGTTTTCTCCATTAGCTGTTATTGAATTCTCCTCACAAGTCATCGATCACTCCCATTGCGTGTATGACATATGGGGTCTCTACACTCAGACGGTATGCATTTGTTCCAAATACAATGCATCTGAATTAAGAAATGATTAACATGTTGATGTGCTAATTACTCAACCGACCGGAGCATTGAATAATTTTTAGTAGACAGACATAGCCTATAGTCTGATCACGTGCCTTGTGCAGGGGACCCACAAAACAGCTTTTGTGAAAGTGAAGGGTCTTGTGTGATTTTGACTTTTCCAACTCCAATTATGTCTTGTGTCCCCAGACTACCAAGCATTTGCTGGATATACAGAATTTGCAACATCCTTTGGTCATCCTACTTTTGCACTGCCACAAGGGGAAGAGGTCCTACCTGAAATTTGACTCTACATTAGAGGGACAATAAAAATGAGAATATATCAAATGCCATATTACAAATTTCTTGAAATATCAATCGAGTAATGCTATACAAACTAAAAAAAAAAATTCACAAACCCACCTAATAATAAGTGGTTATTTGGCCAGTTACAAATACAGACTTGCTTGTGTTACTTTTCGGAATCATATTTGAGACACTACGAGTTTAAATTTGTTTAATATTGATTATGTATATTAATTTTTATTGTAATATTTTAAAGTGTTCATTTGATTATAATTCATATATTGTATTATATCATCTCTTTAATAAATAAAAAAAGTGATTATTTTTTAGTATTTTAAATCATAAATTATTCCGAGTATTAGAGCATCTCCAAAAGACACTTCAACTTTTTATCTTCAAAATAAAAGAGCTTCTCCAAATATCACTATTTGATTAATTTATTTATCATTTTATGTTTTTTTAACATTCTTAAATTTTGTTTCATATTTTGATTTTCTACCTCTTTTATTTTTTACTAAAACCCAAATTCGAGTGATTCAAATTTTACTTCTGAATTTGAATTTTAAATTCTTTAATTTAAAATTTAAAATTTCACTCAATTTAAATTAAAATCCAAAATTCTTCAAAATGAATTACTGTTAAAGTCTTTTTATTACAATAAGATTGAAAATGATTAATGTTAAAGTTGTTCCAAACACTGTTGATTAAGCCTCGAAAGCTATTGGAGTTTGAATAAAATAATATAAAAGAAGTGTTGTCAAGCCATTTTAGCTCGGCAGAATAGAAGAATGAATTTTGTTTTCTACCCACTCGATAAAAAGAAGACTGACATAAGTAGAAGCTGTTGGAGCATTGATTGGTGAGGTGGCTACAGAAATAGAGTGATTTCTGACAGTGGAAGCATCTCTTGGAGTTGCTCATACATTTTAAGATTTACCATCTTATTAGTCCTAAAAATGGGTATACGGGTCTAGCTAAATTTAAGATTTATCATCTGATTAATCCCTTAATTCCTTTTGTTATTTTGAAATTGATTTGTACATTATGAAGTGCCCCATTCCAAAACAAGAAGCGGACAGATTGACCCACTTTGTAACCTAACTATTAATTTCCACTAGAAAGTTTAGCTAAAATTTAGAACAAGAAAACAAGAGAGTACGAATTTTCCGAGACACCAATCAATGTTCAAATACCACCTTATAAGTCTTAGCCCACAGCATTTTGATGTAACATGCACGCTGGGGGGAAAAGAAAAGAAAACACTTGAAAACATCAACCATACAAGCTTTTCAACACTTGGGAGTAGGGCTGTAAACGGACCGGATTAGAGTTGATCCGAATCCAATTCGTTTAATAAGAAATTTGATCTAATCCGATCCGTTAATCCAACAGATCAGACGAATGTTAATCCATATCTGAATCCGTTAATAACCAGATATCTGATCCGTTTAAAATTATAATATATATATATATATATATATATTAAAATTAATATATTATTAATAAAATTAATATATTATATAAATATATATATATAAACGGATCGGATCGGATCGGATCGTAATCGCATCGGATCAGGCTATATCATATTTAGTCCGTTTATATTTGAGATAATCGGATTTGGATCAGATCGGATCATGGATTACTATTTCTAAAATTATATCCGTACTTAACAGATCGGATCGGATCGAGATCTGATCCATTGACAACTCTACTTGGGAGGTACCATTTCTGTAGTCTGTACATATATGGAAGCGAATCACCTATATATACACACACACATCCCACACACCGTGTATGTATATGTATATGTATATGTATGCGCATATATCTATATATATATATATATTACATTTGTGTTCATGAACCTTCGTTGATTTGATTTGTAATATCATTAAATTCAAATTAGATATTTATGTAAAAGTGTTGAATTTGATGAGACCTACTTTCTTGACAAGCCACAACTGAGATGGGAGGGGTTCGTTTAATGTCAGATTCATTCCCCCTTGCAATTTTACTTTCGGATTTGAGTGAACACTTCATGAGGTCAGAGATATTCTGCTGTACAAGATCGCCAAGGAACCTGATGCTATCAGCTCTGCAATGATTAAGTCCGAAAAATAAAATAAAAAACTTAAGTTAGGCGAGAAGAATTTACCAAGAGTCGTATTCCATAACTTGGATTTTATTTTTAAGTTTTTTATGATTCAATTTAAATAAGATTATGAATTGAAACATCAGGAAATTATCATATCCAACTCTATTTTTTTATTATAAATCTTCTTATTATAAGCATGGAGCCTAAAGTGTTTTTTGAGAAAGAATTTTTATTTTTTGTTTAATTTATTAAAAAAAATATTTGAATCAAAATTAAGGAAAAAAAATTATTTTTGCAACTTATTAATGTTGAAAATTGGAGGCCCAACTCATTTAGCTCAGGAGAGGGGCAGCCAGTCATACCAACACGTTCCCTGGATTACATTGCCCGCAGAGGAAAGTCAGAAGTCAGGTGAGTGTGCCCCGACTCCTCTAGCCCAAACCAAGCTCTGATACCAAGTTGAAAATGGAGCCCTAGCCCATTCAATTTTTTAAAATTCAGGTGTTAAGAAGAGGGGTAGCCAGTCATATAGATTACGTAAAAGGGTTAAAGACAGACGATGTGGAACAAACCAATCATTAGATGGTGCATGCAAAGGAAAAAAGTTCTGTACAAACCCTATATTCTTTAATGATAGGAAAAAAAAGTTCTGTATAGACCCTATATTCTTTATTGAAACTTATTAATGATGTGTTACTTTTTTCTGTATGAGTTAAGATTAAGAAAGAAAATTGAAACAAATGAAAGGTTTTACAAGTAAATCCCTAAGAACAAAATAAGGTTGAGAATATCTCTATTATTTCAGAAATTAGAAAGAAATACTCACATTGATAGAGAGCACTTCCGCTTGCACTAATGGACGAATCAAAACTTAGAAATGATGAAAGTTGAGCACCATGCATTCAATCCTATAAAAAGCAAAGACAATAAATAAAATTTTTGTCATTTTAAAATTTTAAGATAATTAAATATACTTAGTCATGCATTCAATTCTATGGAGTCATATCTTTTCTGGTTAGGATGTCATGCCTATTTCAAAAACCAATTTAAGAGAGAGTTGCATTATAAAAAAAAATTAAAAACAAATAAAATGCTAATGTTTGTCTCAAATGACGTTACATTGTATCATTATGTTACACTAATTACATGACTTGATGGATTAAGACAAATGTATAATGCATGCAAACCTACAAATAGAATTGAATTAAAACAAAAAATGATCGCATTAATAGTCAGATCAGTTAATAGCTCACTGTTTACAACTTTTATTACTCAATATATACAATAGCGTAAAAAAGAAATTTAATAGTTAAAATCATTTTTATATAATTTTTATCAAATAATAAATTAATTATATTGTTAAGAATATATTCTTCAATAGTTAATTCTTTTGAATTTATTCTCTAAAATTTGAAACTCTGACTCTTAATTAATCACCGAATCAATTATTACATATAAATCGCAACCCGTCTATATATGATAATAATCATTTCTTTTGGTAAATTTTTAAATCATTCTTTCCAACTAAGACCTCTAATGCCATCTAGCACAATAGCACCAAACTTTCCATGAAAATTTAGGTAAATTCCCATCATGTGACCAAGTTGATTTCATTAAAAAAGAATAATATGACAAACCATTTAAGTGATTTGAACAAAGGGAAGGGATAAAAGAAGTCAAAAGCTTCGAAAAAAACAAATTTGCAATGCATTACATAATAAGTTGTCTATCTAATACTCCATCTATCCCAATTTAAGAATCTCTTATTGTATTTTGAAATGTCTCAAAATATGAGTCCAATTTGAAAAATTAATGTAAAAAGTCTTTGTGAAATTCTCAAATTATTATTTATATTAACTTAATGTGAATGTGCTTCTTGATGTGAAAGGATATGACTTTGATAAATTTATACTTTTTTTATCGATATAAAAGTATTAAATGTTTCTCTTAAAAAATTGATTTTTTCAAAAAAAAAGACTTTATTTTTATAGAACAGATGGAGTAATACCTCAAGAGGGCCCCGTAACTCGGACATGAACAGAAGTGCTCAATTTTAAGACCTATGGAACTTTTTTCCTACTAGCTGTTTTGTGCCGCCCCCTAAATCGTGCACAAGTTATAGTTGATTTTCAAAAGAAAACTCTACTTAATTTTGAAAATATGTTCCCCATATGAAAACATTAGGGTTATCATTCTAATAAATTCTTGACTTTTTTTTCTTCTTTTAATTAAATGATTACAACCAGGACACTCAAATTCATCTATACGGGTACTGATTCTTATTTTGTATTACAGAGATACACACGTACATGTATGCATGTATGTATTGGCTGGGTGGGTTTTTATTTTGTAGTTAATTTGATTTTTTTGTTAGTACATACACATGACATGGGGACTTTATTTGTGTTAAGATATTAAAACAGAAATCAGCTCTTCTATTATAATCCCAAATTGTAACTATCTAAACAAGTGTTAAGGAGAACATTACTCCCTTTATTTATTTATTTTTCTAAAGGAAACCCAAAAAATAATGATAAATAAATTCTCGTACTGAGTTCTCTTCCACAAAAGTTTCTAATGATGACTTTTGAAGTGGCATAATTGAGACCCCAAACAATGACCAAAGTCAAAAACAATGGGTGGAATTCTAATCCAATTGATTGAGAGAGAGACAGAGAGACATAGAGAGTATAATTAGTGGAATGGAGGGCATGTAGTTCAAAAGATGCAGAAGAAATTAAAGTGAAACCATGTGGACATTATACTCTTTGTTTTCTCTTGTCTCTTTGCAATGTAAGTGATAGTGCAGGTTAAACCTGTGAGTCACTAATTTTAATCCTTTGCCAAAAGGTCATTGGTGGTTCTAATTATGCATTTATTAATCTATCTCAACATGTTTGTTTTTGACACGTATTTTATGAGTGCAATTTTGAGTTGATTTCCCTTCCTCTAGCTAATGTTTCAGTTGGCAAAGTTTGAAAAGTTCATAGCGCAGACTAGCTAATATTCATCGCCTAACATCCAATTCAGCATGAGTTATCATAACATTCTCTTTTTGTTTGATTAAAATTTTTTGGCAACTTCAGTGGGAAGGAAAAGAATCCATATATGACAAGATTGGATTATGAAAGATGTTGCTTAAAGCTTGCTAAATATATGTCAGTGTTTTACTTTCATTTGTCTTATCATTGCCAGTTTATTCCAGTGCAATGTATCTATACTAATTTGACTCGATCATCACAAAATATCTATATATTCCAAACAATCCCTTCAAATTCTGATTAACCTTATCATGTTTTCTTTATACCCATTTCATTTTTGCTAATAGCATATGCCAATGAATCTCAGGATATTGATTTTTAGCAGTCATATCAATGGAATGAAAGTCACATATTGTTCTCACTGCATCATCACTCTATAACTACAGTGGTTTATTGCTTACTAACTTGCAGGTTTAAAGCACAGTAATCACCTCTCTTTTTCTTTTCTTTTTTGTTTATATACACATTCAATTGCTAATACTCAATTAACAAAAGCTTAGTAGTTAATATAATCAATACAGGAAAGACTAGTCTACCAATTCAATGATTCGAAACCATTCACTGGATACAGCCCAAGAAATGATCGTGCACTTGACAGCTTAATAGTTTGTACTCATGTTGACAGAGAACTTTATGGTACTGAATGGCCCTACTGCCATATATGCTGTTGGACCAGTCAGAAAATTGAGCCAGTGAATTAACAACCAGTGCCAAGTTCCGTCAGAATGCAATGTAACTTCTCATTATGTAAAAGAACATGTGGAGAGATGGGGATCACCAACTGATGGAACCAACTAGCCTGTGAGTCTGTGACGGACTAATTCTTGAGTGGATCAGGGAATGAATTAATTTTGTAAATCAAAATAATTATTAGTTTGTCAATTGGACAAGAAAATTTTTCTCCCTTGTGAGTCTGTGATTACGATTGTCCCGATTCATGTATCAAGATTATACAATAATTTCTCGCCTATGACTAGTTTCCCATTCACATTGTATGTAGTATATAGCAGATGGATTCGGACTAATCAATAAGTATATTATAATTCTTTCTCTGGTTTTTTTTCTCAGGCCAATGTGATGTTAGCAAGGCACAAACAGGAGGAAAGTGACTGATAACAAACTTACTGGAATCAGATTATTGCTCTATTCTCACGGGGCTTAAACCAAATTTTGGAACCAAATAAAGCTTCAGAGATGGATGTCACATCATTTTGGAACTTTTTTTAATAAATTATTGTATAGTGTGATATCACTGTAAAAAAAATAATGAGAGCCAAACATTGCCACTGATATAAGACTAATTCTTGGGTAGAACAGTCTTTGAATTAAATTTTACAAGTCAAATTAATCACAATTTGTTAAATGGACAAGAAATATTTTTTTTTTTCTTCAAAACCAAACTACTGAACAAAAAATTATTGACGTGACATGTTATGATTAGTTTAATTCATGAACCAAATTCATACAAGAATCTATAATATATAATAAAAGATGTTATAATAGATTTGCCAGTTGTGTCCCATCCTTTTTGTGAACAGTATTTTTTCTCCTCCTCTAGCAGTTGAGCCTTTGTTGAAAAGAATCAATTATCTTTCTAGGTAATGCTAGTTGTTTAACCCAATTTAGAATGACACAAAATCATGCATGGATGAGCCACTAAAGATATGATGCATAAATACTGATACGCACACATGCAGTATGGATGCTCCTAATCTCACTCTTTACTCCTTTATGTTTCCTCCCCAGTCATTAGGAATATAGTTAGTGATTTGTCTCTAAATGTGTACAAAATAGAGGCCATAACCATTCCACTCAAATTTTTAAGAATATACATATTAATTTTATATATCTATGGGTATACTGATTGGTGTCAGACCTTTTTTTTAAAATACAGGCGTTTGAGAGATAATCCATTCCACATTCATAATTAAGTGAAAATAATACTCACATCCTTTTAATAGTAGTGGCAAATTCAAAAATTTTAATTAGGATGGGCCAAATTTTAGGTATACAAATTTATTGAGTTCATGTGAATATATAAAATAAAATAAATATTAGGGGGGCAAGTCCTATTTCGTTAAATAAATTCTAACAAAATCAGAAACAAAAATACAAAATCTAAATTTTTTGATAGGGACAAATAGCAGATAATAAATTTTAAGAGAGTTCATATGAATATATAAACAAATTTAAGAGGGTAAGTCCTATTTTGTTAAAAAAAATATTTAACATAATTTGAGGTAAAAAATATAATATCCAACTTTTGTTTCTCCGCTCCCTTGGATTCACTGTCTAATAAAAAAAATGAAACTTGAACTTATAACTTTTACTTTGGTGAAAACATTAAAACCCCAATAAGTTTTGATTGGTCATGGACTTATTCCACCCCTTACCTTTCACATCAAGGCCATACATTCAAACAAGAGATTAATTGGTGTTGTTCATGAGTGATGCAGCACTTTCTGATCAGTGAAAGCTCCGTTCTTCTTCGTCTGTTGAACACTCAAAAAAAGATATCAGAGGGCCACCAAGTTGGCTCTGGTGGTAGTCGTTCCGATAATAAAGTCAATAAACTGAATTGAAAGACCGCAATGGAAAATAATTGAATGAGCATGAAAATAAAAGCGCACCTTAGGGCTTTATTTATAGGTTGCGGATCTCCTAAATGGATTAGGATTTGGAGCCGTGAAAGTAGAGATTTGATCACCAGAGAGTGGCAGTTACCATGTTGAACACTGCGCTTGAACGGCAGTTTCCTTGTTGACTATTGTTTCCTTATCCTTAGCTCGGTAGGGTGCTTGAGACGACAATAAGCTCAAAACCTTCTTGTGAGTGTTCGTAGTGCCTTCAGAGCTCAAGGTGAGTCTGAGGGTTGCATGGGCTTCCAATCTATAAGTTCTGAAGGCCATATGTTTAAAACCTATTCTGTACGGATAAGCTTTAGGCTATTCTATAGGCACACGTGTCATGTGGAGATTGGTCTGTCACTTTATGACATATCAATGAGCTTGAAAATCTTTCAATCCTTTTTAAGTAAGATAATGAATGAGTGTGTTTAGGTTTATTTAATTTTCTCAAATGGATAAAAAATTACCTTTGAAAAAATAACTTTAAAAACAAAAGTTATCTCAAAAACATTATCAAATAATCGAACACATTTTCTGATCACTTTTACAAATAAAAAAAGAATTGATGCAAAATTTAAAAAAAAAAAAAAAAACGAGTCTTAGCCGGTCTCACAAGTTTCCTATTCTCTCTATTAAAAAAGCAATCTCCAAATTTACATCTGTTGTACGTTAGTTTATTTATAAGAACACTTGATTTACTTCTTTATTGTTTTTGTGGAGACTATTTGTTAGGTCTAATCTTGGGTTCTAAGAAAACAAATTACCAGAGAAACACTTTTAGCCCATAGAATTTCATTTGCCATATCTGAAAAGCCACTTTCTAGTTCCTTCCTATCAGTTAGAGAACTTTTTTTTGACAAAGGTGACCGACCACCTGCCAAATTCCAAACGTGATTATATCTTCTACGCAACTATCATATATATGCCACCAAAATATGTGAAAACCTCACTTATGTCATTATCTTATTTATTTTTAATGGAAATAATAGAGTATTACAATTAATTAATTTTTTTCTTTTTTATTTTGAAATTTTTATGAAAAATAGTTCTACAACATCCGATATTAATGTGAAGTGGCAATTTCACTAAATAAATTTTCAACCAATGACACTAATAAATCAGCCTCTAAGAGAGCCAGCTTAATATCATTCTTTTTATATTAAATTTTTATGGAGACGTTCAACTATTTATTTGATTAGGATAAGAATTAGATTTCAAACCCTAATTCTTTAAACGTGACATGCCAGCACATTATTTTTACAATTATACATTATTTTAAACAACAACCATTATTTCGTGAGCAATAAAGAAAAATGATGATTGTCCTTGGAAGAATTACGAGAGAATAAGAATGTAACACAAAGCTTGACCCTCCAAGAAATGAATTTCCATTAAACTAGATGATCTATGTTAATTGATTCCGATGGATCTATCTAAATGTATACACAAGAAAAATATATATATATATATATAACTACCACACAGAGGCGTAGTTGAACGATAAAGACATTAAGAATAAAATCTGAACGTCCTGAATTCGAGTTTCTTACACCCTTACCGATTTATCAAAAAAAAAAAAAAGTATAATGTGAGAGACTTAATCTGGATGTGTATAAGCTGACTCACGATATAATAATGTTACAATTTGTTTGAACTGAGAAATTTGGAAAGAAAAAATAAAAGAAACCATACGGGTTAATAATTTATTTTATGATTGGTTTAAAATTAAGGAATAAAAAGAATGGAGAAAGATAGAGAGGAAGAGGCTTAATAATTTATTTTACTCTTCTTTTAAAAGTGAGAAAAGATGATGGGGAAGGATTTGAAAATTAATAACTACTAATTTTGCTCATATTTTTTTAAACAAGTAAAATCTTATTTTATTCTTTTAACTCACATAAAAAAACATTTCATTCTTTTTTTTTTTTATCTCTTTTATCTTTTTCAAATAAGATAAATAATTACATTATCATATTTTTTCTTAATTATTAAAGTATAAAAGAGAAATTACACTCTTTTTTTCTCCTCTCCTCTCCTCTCCTCTCCTCTACTCGTTTTTATAATTAAAGTTATTTTTTCCTTTATTCCGAACAATAAACCAAACCAACGTACAAAAACGAAACAATCATTCCATAACCAGTTATATATAGTATCAAATAAATCATTTTCATTTTTTAGAAATTTATAGAGGGCTATGGTCATAGTGATTTTCCTATTCAACTATTTCCACCATATCCTAACACTTTCCGTAGCATTTTCAAGACATTTGAAGATTCCATTATTTATGCATGATTTGATTTTTTTTCTTTTACACACTTTTCCCCGTTCCAATGGATAGTGTATGCATAGTGTTAATTAAAGAAATATAGTAGAAAACATCGGGGGAGGGGGGGAAATTTCCATAAATGGAATGGCTTGATCTCGAGGGACCATGTCGTGCGCTTCATCTCTCCTCATATCCAAACCAAAAAGGTCCTATGCCGGTATGTCCACGCGCTCCTCCAATCCCGCACAGCCTGTGATAATTCACGTCCTGGCCCGTTTGGTTGGAGGGTTTGGTGTTGAGCGTTTTGTGGTCTGGCTGTGCTTGGATGGGTGAACGAAATTGTTTGTTTCATTATTTTAATGTTTTAAATAAATTTTTAAAATAAATTAATATTTATTTTTACTGTTCATCTAAACGAGCATTAATCACACTTAATTCATTTATGTAATTTGAATCGTAATTTTAACCTAAAGCGAACTTAATTCAAAAACTGTTCAGCACAACTTATACTCAATTGCACCAGAGTCATTTTATCTGTTGAGTGTTAAATCATTGATGAAGTTTTTTATTTTTTGAAAATATCATAATCAGTCATCAAATCCTAATTTTTATTTATTACAAATTTTTCAAAAAGTCCCAATTTTTATTTGATTTAGTTTCTAGCATAAGGAATTAGTAGATTAGTGGTAATCTCTTAGTCTATAATTATGTAATTAGTTTTTATTATTCAGATTATTAATAATATATCAATTTTGAAATTTGAAATTTTTTTCTCTTTTTGGGATGAGGAGTCCATTATTTTTGGGTTACTAAAGAATTTGATGTATTTAATTTTTCTTCACATTTTCGTGTTGCTTTAGATAATATAATTTTAAAAATATAATTATTACTAAACACATAATTCAATATTCAAAAGTGAGAAACATATTCATACTCTTTAAACACTTATTAATAACTCACACAAACATTCAAATATCTTTTTCGACAACACAATTACTTTTTAATTTAGTTTAAAAAAAAATACTAACAAGTTCTTAAAATAAATTTTTTAATTTAAAAAGTCTATGATACATTTTTTATATCTAAAAGAAAAAAAAAACCTTTAAGCAAATATATGATATCATCAATACAATGAAAATGGATGACCATTTAATTATCTTTCTTGTTAAATTTTATTGTTACTTTAAATGGAATTTAATTTTAAAACTGAGATTAAATTAAATATGCATGAAGTCATCTAATAAAATATTAAAAAATAAATGGCTTTCTACTGAAATTAAAGTCTCTCATCAAATAAATAATATAAAAATAAATATTAATATATAGAAGATCGGATTTCACACGCAAGGCAGAATACGAGATGGGAATGGGATAATAAATTCAAACTCGATACGATCTCAATCATATATTTAAATTATAAAATATCTTTCTATATTATGATATTTTTTCAAATATCTCACATATAGAAAAAGATAAGTATTTATTTATATTCAGTTATGAACTGAGTTACTTGTCCAAGACCTATGTTAGAGAGGTTCTTAAGTTAATTATATCTTATGAGTTGATTAATTTAATTATAATAAGTTGCGTTGATTGATATGATTTATAACACCATAAATTTTTTTTCACAAAAGAAAAAAAATCCCACATATATAGATTTATATATATATGTGAATATATTGTGTAATTTAATTTGTATATATACATGTATATATATATTGATTTATATTTGTAATAATATAAGTTGATTATTATGTTTTTTTGAAGCACTGTGGTGGTGGGCTTTGAGGAAATGGAACAGGAAGAAAAATAAAAGACAACTAATAGAACAAGGGAGATGAAATAGAAACCTTGTCTAAAACATGTCCTGTTACCGTCCCTAAATGTCTTATAAGATTTAAAGTTTCACATCAAATAAATATGAATAATGTTATAAGTCTCAAATTTTGGTATCAACACTTCCATTTCAAATAATGTAACCATAAATTATCGGTAAAAAATTAAGTGTCTAAATTATTACTAATAATTTAATGACACATTATTTAAAATATAAATTTTGATATCAAAATTTGAGACATTGAGCATACATAAAATTTTAAACTTCTAAGCTACATTGGATTCTAACTTATATTTAACGAGTGTCAGTGTGCTCATTAATCTTGATCGATATACATAATTAAAGTTTCAATTAAAAATTAATATGAAGTTTGTCACAAATGCAGGCTGATTCGACGAATAAATATTAGTTACATTAATTAAATATGTGAGTCATTAATTGATGTGATTGATAATCGTTGACCCATTTACATCACCTAACGTGTAGAAGTTTAGTTTAGTGCAGTGAAGTGAATTGAATTGAATCATTCTTAACCAATCTTATCCGTACAACTTGGTGGGGGAACATTTTTGCAGGTTCACATGTTTAAGTCGATATCAAAGAGGTGAGATTTCATTAGCTTTGTTCGCACTCCATAAGCAAAGTAAGATGTTTTTGGGTGCACGAAAATACATTATTATAAAATATAAAAATGTTCTAACAAAATGTAATATAAAAATTAATTAGTTAATCAATCAAATTGTTTAGATAGAGTAATTAAAAAACAAAGATTTTAAAATGTTTGTAACAAAGTTTATTTTATTGGGCCCGTATTATTCAGCATGAAACGAGAAGTCAAATTATCGATCAAATATATAAAATATAATTTATTACAGATTTATGCATAATTCTTTTATTATAACATGTGCTCGATTCTCATTCTCTCAACTCAAAATCAAATAATGTGTACTTAAAATAAATAAATTAGAAGCAAGGGAGGGAGGGAGGGAGGGTCATTCAACTCACAATCAAAATTTATGATCTATGTAGGTGTTCTTTCAAGCGATTTCAAAGCAAGAAATTACATCCGAGGCAAAAAAACTTAAAAGAGTAGCTTTCATTCTAGACCTATTTTTTGTGTTTGGACTACTCTGCCAAACAAGCCTTTATGTACAAAGTGCAGTACAATTAAGGTGGTCATACCATTTTTATCTCATAAAATTATACCAATAAATAAAGACCATTTTATTAAAATTTGTCATGGTACTGTTGTCATTTTAGTTAGAGGGGGGAAGGATGAGGTGAGAGACTCGATCCATATTATCATTAATTAAAAAATTATCATATAACTATAAATGTATTGTAACAATATAATGGTTGTTCTGATTTCATCATTACAATAGAGCCCTCCACAAATGAGGACTGGCATGACAATGATTCAAATCTTTTTTTTTTTAAAAAAAAAGAAAAACTAATGGAAGATTATTTATTTATTTTTGGTGGTTGAGAATAAGAAAGAAAAACTAAGGCCTTAGGAGGGAGGGAGGGAGAGAAAGTAAAAAGGAAATAAAACTAAACTAAAAAAAGAGAGGAGAGAATTTAATTTTGATTATTTTTTTCTTTTCTATTTGGTTAAGAAGAGAAACTAGGGGAACTTTTAAAAAGAAAAACAAAAAGAAATAATAGAGAAAAGAAAGGAAGAGAAAGTTAATGGATTTTTTTTAAAAAAAAAAAAAAAATTCATTTCCATGTTTGGTAATGTGTATCTGTATATACATATAAAGAATCAATAAATTTTGATTCCAATTATTTCAGTTAGAAAAATTGACAAGAATTGTTATTTGTTTATTATAAAATTGTGAGAGTTACAAAAAAAAAAAAAAAAGATATTTTAAAATATAAGAAAAAGATTGAAAAGAACTTTTGAAATTAAATATTTATTTAAATGCAAAAATTAATTTTCATATTAGAATAAACATTTAAGAAAGGCAAGTTCAGGCATCAAAAAGAAGAAGAAGAAGAAGAAGAAAGGGCAGGTTCACATAACAGTCTAATGATTAATAATTAAAAACTAGAACTCTACTTTCGGTTTTACCAAAATTGTCACCAACCTAACGCTATAATGATTTTTTTTTTAAATAATCAAAAGGGAAAAATATTTTTAAACAGACTTTTAAATAAAAAAATTTAATTAAAACTTTCCTCTTAAATGTTTTTAAATATGATTTTATTATTTTTTGACTAAAACTAAAAAAGAGAGAAAAATTTACTATTTTCTTTTATTTTAGGAGAAGAAAATGGAGAATTTTTTTAAAAAAATCCGCTACTTTTTTTTTCTTTTTTATATTTTCTTCTGTAATAGCAAAATCACCGTTAATATCGAGGGTGCCGAGACAAAGTCAAAGATGCGATCCACAGTAGTCATACGGTCAAGATTCTCATATCAGCATGATGAAATTAGCTGACGGTCTTGATTACAAAACACAATGAAGTTCATAACATTCGTACCTATAGTGAAATAATTCCACTCCTAAGACAACCGCATCTCACCGTCCGTCTATAGCGTGTGCAACACTGTGCCCAATCACTCACACGTGATTCATGAGCGATTAAATAACTGTTTAGCACGCGCTTCAACCGAGACTCGGACTAGCTGTGCCATTCCTTTGGTTAGATTTGAATAATTGCCACGTGGCACAATATAATTCCCTGTAGACGATATGAACGAAACGTACGAGAGAGTAGAGAGAGAAAAAATAAAACAATGTTTTCTTTGGAGGTGAAGAGGACGTTTTGAGCAAAAGTGCGTCTAAGTTCTCTTCATGTAAGGAAGTGGGTCCCATTTTTCTTAAAACGTCTTTCCATTTCTCTCTCTCTCCTCAACCTCCGCCTTCTGTCTCTCTCCTTGCTTCGTCTGTGTCAAACAACGGCGCGGACAAACCTTCTCTTTCTCTCTCTACAGAGTCCCTTTTTTTTTTTTTTCTCTCTCTCTCTCAAACCATTCCTCCCCAGGAAACTTCTGTTTGAAATTTAAATAGAGGGAGGATGAAAAGGGTGACAAAATTGGGAGGATTAGGGAAATTTCTTCCGTGTATAAGAGTGTATATGCTTATACTCCTACATATATGGATATCTGTACTGCAGCTGGAGCCTTGAGGACAAGGGAAAAAAAGGGTTTTGTCTCCACCCCCTGAAGTGAATCAGCGGTATGCCGGCCGCGAGGTGACCGGTTTTGTGTAAACCTAGACTTCTTCGCTGGGTTTCATGGGTAACTCTCATTTATTTTCTGGGGATTTCTTATCGAGTTTCGTGGTGGTGATGATGGTGGGGGGATTGAGTCTATAGCTCTGTTGTGTTCTGTGATAGAAATGGAGTGTTCAAGATTTATTGCAGTGATCGTTTTTTATGGTTGAAGATTTTGGCTGAGTGATGGTGATGGTGAAATTTCTGAAGCTTATATATATGTATCTCTCTGCATGTGAATAAAATATAAGATCTGAAGGTGCTGTCGCTGAAAATCTGGGTTTTGGGTCACCAGTGGGTTGGTTTCTTCTCCAATTTTTCCTGCATTTCTGACTTTTGGTTTTCTTGAAGGTTAAAGATTTGCCTGTTTACTATTTTTGTAGTTAATTTCCTTTTTCTGGGTTTATTTATTTGTTTCTTTTTGTCCCCCTTTGTGGTAATTTATAATTGCTGAAATTTCGTGTTGTTTCATCTTTTTTATTTCTTCCAAGACAATATAATAAAATTTTCTTAATTAACAAATCAAGATGAGAGCTTTAGAAGCAACCAATTGAACCTAAAAAAAAAAAGGATTGGTATATGTCTTGAGCTGATTGGTACGTTAGATCTTTTATGTACTGAGGTTGGTACTGTAAGATATTAAATTATTGCAAATGGGGAAAATTTGGGTGCATGTGAATTGTTTTTTTTTAATGGGATATATTGTGATTGTGTTGAACATTTCTTGTGCAGGAAATGAGTATAAGAAGCTCGAGACCTGACATGGTAATTCAAGTGAGTTCTCTGGCTTCAACTTAATCTTATTGGGGTAACAAAACGATTCCAAATTTAACCATAAATGGATTGAAAAATCAGTACGTTGGATGCAATGTTAAAGACATTAGCATCTGGTCTGTTGATTTCATCGCTTCTCTTTTCTGTTTCGGGTGCCGATAATGGATTCCCTCGATGTAATTGTGACGAGGAGGGCTTTTGGAACATTGAGAACATTCTGGAGTGCCAAAAAGTAGGTGATTTCTTGATTGCAGTGGCCTATTTTTCTATCCCGATTGAGCTCCTTTACTTTGTTAGCTGTTCAAATGTTCCATTCAAATGGGTACTCTTTGAGTTCATTGCCTTCATTGTTCTATGTGGGTTGACCCATTTGCTCAATGGCTGGACCTATGGCCCACACTCATTTCAGCTAATGCTAGCTCTCACCATTTTCAAATTCCTCACTGCTCTGGTCTCTTGCGCCACCGCTATAACCCTTATCACTCTTATACCATTGCTGCTCAAAGTGAAGGTGAGAGAATTTATGTTGAAGAAGAAAACTTGGGATCTTGGTCGAGAGGTTGGAATGATAAAGAAGCAGAGAGAAGCTGGGTGGCATGTTCGAATGCTCACCCAAGAGATCCGCAAGTCACTTGATCGGCATACAATTTTGTACACAACTCTGGTACAGCTATCCAAGACATTGGATTTGCAGAATTGTGCTGTTTGGATGCCCAATGAAAGTAAAACAGTAATGAATCTGACACATGAGTTGAAAGAGAGGAAATTTTCTGGCGCAGACAATTTCTCTATCCCAATTAGTGACCCAGATGTTAGAAAGATCAAGGAGAGTGATGGAGTAAAGATGCTGGACCCTGACTCAGCACTTGCTACTGCAAGCAGTGGAGGCTCTGTTGAGCTTGGACCTGTGGCTGCAATTAGGATGCCAATGCTGAGGGTTCGAAACTTCAAAGGTGGGACTCCTGAACAAATTCAAACTCGTTATTCAATACTTGTTTTGGTCCTTCCAGGTGGGCAAGCCAGATCGTGGAGCGACCAAGAACTTGAGATAGTAGAAGTGGTTGCTGATCAGGTGGCTGTGGCTCTCTCCCATGCTGCATTGCTTGAAGAGTCCCAATTCATGAGAGAGAAATTAGAGGAGCAAAATCGAGCCTTGCAACGGGCAAAACAGGATGCAATGATGGCAAGCCAGGCCAGAAACTCGTTTCAGAAAGTAATGAGCAATGGGATGAGGAGACCAATGCACTCAATTTTGGGTTTGCTTTCTATGATGCAGGATGAGAATTTGAGTAGCCAGCAACAAATGCTTGTTGATGCAATGGTTAAGACCAGCAATGTCCTCTCAACCTTAATAAATGATGTAATGGACATTTCAACCAAGGATGATGGAAGGTTCCCATTAGAGATGAGGTCTTTCCGGCTACATTCCATGATAAAAGAAGCTGCTTGCCTTGCCAAGTGCTTGTGTGTTTATAGGGGTTATGGTTTTGCAGTTGATGTTGGGAAGTCTTTGCCTGATCATGTTATGGGCGATGAGAGAAGGGTTTTTCAGGTGATTTTGCATATGGTTGGGAATCTTTTGAATGGCAGCAACGGAGGAGGCTATGTAACATTTCGAGTTTACTCTCAGATTGGAAGTCAGGGCAGGAATGATCAAAGATGGGCAAACTGGAGACCGAGCTCCTCTAATGAGTATGTTTATATCCAATTTGAAATTGGAATAAACAATAGTGGTTCTCGGTTGGAGAGCTGTAGTTCAACTACGCAGTTTGGTGGTTGGAGAAACTGCAGCACTGGAGTTGAGGAAGGCTTGAGCTTCAGCTTGTGCAAAAAGCTAGTGCAGGTGAGAATGATGGGTGTGTGTGTGTGGGCAACAAATGACTTACAACTGTAGAAACTGGGCTCTGCATCACAATGCTCACAGGATGAAACTTATATTCAAACTTCTTTCTCCCCTCAAAATTTAGCTATTGTTCTTGTGGTGTTACATCACATCTCAAGATCAAAGTACTGATAGTGTCTCATTTTTAGTCAAAGTTCATTTTGTTCTTTATTCAGTTGCTCTACATAATTTCTTGCAAGTAAAACTTTTTCTTGGGTTTATTAAGATCATGTTGTGTGGTTTGGAATAATCCTCAGTAGTGATGATTAATGTCCCTCAACGGCAATTTTTGTAAACTTATGGAATGTGTATTATCCGAAGATCTTTGTCTAATCGAGATATTCTCTAATTTCAAGTAAGAACTTCCTTCGACCCAAAATAATGGCTTTGATACCACTCTTCTGATTGATATATTTAAAAGGGTTCAGTTGCCCAAACTGTTTACAGCAATTAAAATATACTACATTGAACATTTTTCTTGAGACACTCTGAAAGCAGACACATGTCCCTTGGTTTAGTTCTTTCATTGTTTCAGCTACTATTCTTTTTATATCTGATTTTTTTTTTTAAATTGGCAGTTGATGCAAGGGAACATCGAGGTAGTCCCAAACCCAGAAGGTTTTGACCAGAGCATGAGGCTTGTTCTTCGATTTCAACTCCGGTCATCCATTGTAATAGGCATCTCTGAACCTGGAGAATCTTCAGAACATCCACATTCAAACTCTCTATTCAAGGGCCTTCAAGTTCTGTTAGTTGATGATGATGATTTGAACAGGGCGGTGACCAGGAAGCTGCTTGAGAAATTGGGCTGCGTTGTTTCCACCGTTTCATCAGGATATGAATGCCTTAGCTCTCTTGGCCCTGCCATGTCTTCCTTCCAAATTGTTCTTCTGGATCTTCACTTGCCTGATTTGGACGGGCTTGAATTAGCCATGAGAATTAGGAAGTTTAGAAGCCGCAGCTGGCCTTTGATTATTGGTTTAACAGCAAGTGGTGATGAAGATGTATGGGACAAATGCTTGCAGGCTGGAATGAATGGAATTATTCAAAAACCAGTTCTTTTACAAGGAATTGCTGATGAGCTTCGGAAATTTCTGCTTCAGGCAAACCGAGTTGTGTGATGACCCCCGGTGGCGCCTGGGACTCTTCTGAACCATTTCCTGGTCTTCATAGAATAAACAAACAACATTGCTAGGCAGCAAAACTCTCCTCTCAATGCCAAGGTTCCAGCGCAGATATGTTAACAACATTTAGAGTCAACATGGTACACAAAATTCAGCTTTCTCCGTACCATTTTCATATATATATATATAGTTGCATAGCTATATAATTATTTATTTAATCTCATGTACTATGATATTATTAACAAATCATTCTGGTAAAAAATACGGTGAGATTTAAACTAGTTGAACTTGATTGCAAATATTAGTTCTTGTTCGATGATGTATCTTAGAAGTGGTAAGAGCAGTTAAAAGAAACTGTAAAATTACCACCCCGTAGAGATGCACATCGAACAATAATTAATATTTACCTATATTATTTCCCACCTTTATGACCATTAGAAAGCATATTTATATGCACGTGGATGGCACATGCGCACCAGTTGAGGTTGTGTGCTTTATTTCATTTGGGATCCAGAGAGAAATGGGTCAATATTAATAGATGATCTGTTCTGATAAAATGAGAAACCAACCATGCATGAATATGGGTACGTATATAGACATTTTCTATATGTTTCAAAAGCAGCCATCGTGGCCCCCTCTACTTTTCTTCACAACCCCACTCCCTGAGGTTTTCTTGTATATTTCAGTCAGCTACCCGCACAAGTAAAAAGTAAGTTTGATATTTCATGTAGTTGGCATATATATATCTGTTTTCTATGTTCATATCATTATTATATTTGAAGGACTTGACGTTAGATCCTTTTAGAATATAGATGACAATTCTCCACGCATTTCTCTTCTTTTGCCACCCCCCATCGCTTTTGCCAATCAATTCAATTCCATTCCATTGCATGTCTACATTAGTGGTATTAGGTGCTGGCTCATTTATGTAGATTCATAAAGTATCAACTAAAGGTGGGTGATTTCTTTGTCAACATTATGTGATGTGTCTCAGGCTCATCAACCTTAATGATCCCACATATCTGTCCTCTTTTAACCCGTCAATTGAACTATTACTAATGTCCTTTCTGCTTAATGACACATTTATCGCACGCACACGTGTCAATACCCGGTTGTGCTTCACTTGGATGAATTTAGATCAGAGATGTATAGTTTATTTCTTTTATACCATGATGGAAGAAGGGACTCGAACCCAAATTATCCGCCACTCAAATAGGACCTTAGTTTATTAACATGGTTTAGTTGTATTTATATATATATATATATATATATATATATATATATATTCATTCAGCAATGCTTTAACTAGATCTTTTGTAATTTGAATTTAAATGCCTTCAAATTTCATGATAAGGGGGCACATGACTATGTTAGCATAAATCAGATGGACGACGATGAAGAGTGTTGCATTGAGTTTGAGAGAACTTAGCTGTACTCTAATGTAACTGCAAATTTTTTTTATTGGCTAGAACATCCACTTGGAGTTAAAGCATGCAGAGGTGTTTTGTGCCAGGGGTTCTGTATGTTGAAATATGATAGATTATTGCAGGGCTTTAGAGACCCACTTGGAGTAAATTAATTAAGATGAGAGAGAGAGAGAGAGAGGGGCATGCATGAGAAAGGAGTTGTATGTCAGAGGAGAATAGAACCTCTCGTGTGAGTAATTCTTGGGTGGATTGGTCTATGGATTAAGTGAATGAATTAAATTAATTATAATTTCTTAATTAGATTGAATAAAAAAATTATCCTCTTAAAGCTCGACAACTCTTCACATGACAGATTATGACTGCCTGGTTGATGAATTAAGTTCATACAACCTTGGTCTGTCACTTGAACTAATAAGAAACGGCAAATTTGTATAACATAATCCAAATTCATTCTTAAAAAGTAAAAGATAATCTACCTTCAAACATACATTATAGTTTAATGAAGGGATCATGATCTTTTTGTTAAATTTAAAAAAAAAAGAAGAAAAAGATGGAGCCTTGACCCATTAAACTTTGATCACAGTCATAATTTTTATTGTGTAATGTATTTTTGTGCCCAAGCGATCATGTGAACATAGCCTTCAGTCTAATTTATCAGTATGTCATCTGAACAAGTAGCTAAAAAAAGTTAAATTCATGATTTTTTTTATTAAAAAAAATACAAGTGTGTGCCTTGACAATATGGATAAGTGAAAAAAAAAGAAGGAAAAAGCAGAAGGGGTATGAAGTGTCTTTTTTTTATTGTGAGGGAGTGGATAAGTGAAAGGAAGAAGGTTAATTAACTAAAAACCAAAACTAAATCAAAATAGAAAAATTGCTCTGTTACCAATGTTGGTTGTGCTTATAAACGAAGAAAAGTCGCTTAATTAATTGAGTAATTTGGACTTTGCTGTCTCTGCATATTAAATTAACAGCCTGCTTTGAGTTGGATTATGCTGGCCAGGTGATTTTGTCACTTTGTGGTGGGTACCAGTTTTAGGCTCTCTCTCTCTCTCTCCCTGTAATGCTCTTCCAAGGCAGTTGTTTTTTGACTAGGTGAATATATTATTTAGTTACATATAAAAACTCTAATGTCTCATAGTAAACCCAATCATTACTATTATATATAGGATTAATATTTGGTTTGGAATTAGGTGGGGATACATTTATTTATTTTATTTAAATTTGCTTTCACTTAAAAATAAAGGTTGCAATGGAGATACAATCATCCTAGCTAGTTTAGAGTTCTTTTATATGTATATGTATGTGTGTATGTATCTTTAGATAAATGTTAATTTCTAATTTGACTTCTTCTGTGCATTGGGAAAGTCTATCACAATAAATTACCATCAACAGTGTACATCTATAGTAGAATATATATATATATATATATATATATATATAATGTTTCCAAATACGACAATATCAGGTAGGTTGCTGTACCTAATTTAAATGCAACTAGTTTATAAACAAATCAAATATAGTTTATATATTTCAAGTTAATATAGTTTGTATTACTCAAGCTTCTTGGGTTTTTATTGTGATGGTGTATCGTCTTTTTCATTGAACAAAACAAACTATTCTTAAAATTGTGGTCCTATCTGGGAGTTGTACCAAAGTCCCAAGCCACAAAATTAACAATATTATAAAGCAAAGTCTGCGGTTGGACTGACCCACTCCGACAAATACAAAATGAGGCTTTACTTAATTACTAATTTTCTCATTAGAAGGAAATTAATCAAACTTATGTCCATGAAATTAAATTACACACACACACACTGGTCAGTTTGAAACATTACATAAGCTATCATGAGGAGGTGGAGCTGCTTAACTTTCTTGGTTTACATAATAATATTCTAAAAATCTAATGTGTTCTGCCATTTAAGAATACTTATGTACGTTTTTATTTAGTTAAAGTAACTTTCTAGCCACGTCAGAAATAATAAAATGACCTAAAACGACATCGTTTATTTATTTCTGACATTAGATAATGTCGGTAATATAGTTAATTCCGACTAAAATAATGGTCGAAAATATTGTACATCAAATTTTGTTATTTTCGACTCAAAACATTATCAGTTATAATTATGTTATATTACCGACGAAGTTTAAAGTCTGTATTAATAAAATAATACCGACATATTTTATTTCCGACACAGTTCAGAGTCGGTATTAATAAAATATTACCAACAGTACATATTTTGGTCGGTAAGAATTAATTATTTTCCGACGACTTAAGACATCGAAAAATATGCTGTCGTCTTTCTACCATAATTATGACATTTAAGTTGTTTTCATCATAAATACTCAATGTAATCAACGAATTTTTTAACCGACGGCTAATATTCATCAGAACTAACCTCATTTTTTGTAGTGTGGACTGAATTCTTAACTAGTCTATATAATGGTTTTGTTGAATCTAATGATTTTGCTAACTGCTACATAATATATGCATTATTCTATACATATCCCACACTGAAACTGCAAAAATTTATTTGGAGTTTTTCAAGCAAGGGTTCCCATTAACAGACAGTAACTATCCTTATCTTTTCAAAAGCTTTAAGTTTTTTAATTAGCTCATAGCAGAAATAATATAGTTGTTTAATAGCGTACCCATGTTTAGAATTGCTGATTATACTATAAAAACGAAAGAAAAAAAAAAAAAACCTCAGGCACGCTAAGCTAAACACCCCTAACACAGAAAAGGAGCTTGAGATCTTATCCATGGTTCGCACAACACCCCTTTTATGTTCAGGAGCCAAAGAGGCAGAATAATGTAAAAAAAATAGAGAGACGAGGCAAGTCTAGGTATTGGGGAAACATAATATACCACTAAATTGGAACAGATGTCAGGTATTGAAAAAAAGTAAATTTCCATGTGCAAAAGCAAAGAGTAGCATGGAAAGATGTTTGTATTCATATGTAAGATAAAGAATGGAATGACTACCTTGTCAATTCCTGCACAATTTGGGACGTTCTTTGCAACCAAACAGCCCCTGGTAGAATATTTGTGGACCATTTTTTAAAACATAATGTAGCCAACCATAGTTTGGACTTTGGAGCAAAAATTATCACTATTCACGATTTTAGATAGATGCACAAACACCGGTAATCAGTGATCCGGTTCAGTATTAAAATTCTAACTTACAGTAACAATATCCTGGATGACCTGCTTTGAAACCAGGAACCGCTCTCCCAGCTTTCCCACCAAGAGCAATACATATTGCTGTAGTCCTTGTATATGGCCAGACATTTTTTCAGTTAATGATCAGAGCTCAGGCAGGCAAGCATCACAATTTTAGTTAATCATACATGAAATATCTGAGTACTCTGCAAACAAAAGGTTAATCAGTATCAACGGTTTGCTCTTTTTTTCTTTTGTGTGTGTGTGTGTATATAATCTGATAGGAGGGCAGGGATTTGTTCATGCCTTGGATGACTGGTACACAGAAATGGAATGATAAGAGAATTAAATGAACTAAATGACTTGAGAAGGAAAAATAGGAATGATCATTTCTCAGTCCACTACATTCCTTGGTGATAAGTGATGACCAACAATTGCGATTGATTAACAATAGTATGCATACATACATAATATCTATATACATGTACATATTTATTTACATACAGAATATATGTATA
Organism: Nyssa sinensis; assembly: GCA_008638375.1. NCBI lineage: Eukaryota > Viridiplantae > Streptophyta > Magnoliopsida > Cornales > Nyssaceae > Nyssa > Nyssa sinensis. Next base: position 6,036,221 of record CM018045.1, read on the forward strand.
TATTTATATATATGTATCTATATATATATATACATACATACATGTATATATATATATCTATATATACGTGTATTAATTTATTTACATATATGTATGCATTTATTTTTATTTTTATATACATAAATGTGTATATATATATATATATGTACTTGTGTATCTTATATATATGTGTATGTGATTACATAAAAAGATACTGTGTGTGTGTGTGTGTACATATAAGAGAGATGTTTTAGTGTTCATCTGGCTACTCTGCATCTCTCTGTAGATATTCCTTTTCTTCTTATTTGTTGTTGGTTAGAGCAAACCGACTAAAGAGACTTAACTTATCCGAACCATACAATAGAAGCCTAGCGTCTCCTGATAACACTCAAATCACCTTAAGCCATTCTTTACCGCGTGGGTCTTGCAGAGACAAGCTGCAGTAGAGCACGTCAGAAGGGGAGAAAATTGAGAATCAAGGATGTTAGCCGACATCCAGACGTAGCTCTACCGGAAGATATAGACATAAATATACATACATGTATGTATATATATATATATATATTTATATATATGTCTGTATATTATATACTCTCTATATATATACATATTAATTTATTTATATGTATTTATATTATATACTCCCACTGTCTCATATTATGAATCCCTTTGGGGAATCCAAATTTTTAAGAGGAAAGATCATTTGTATAGGTATATGTATACATGTTTTTTTTTTCTTATGTTGTGGGATGTGGTTGGGAATAGTCACTCCTTACAAGATGGTCATTCCAGTTGAATTTGTTGTACCAAATGCAACATTCTATTCCCGAGTCCATTCTTGCATGCCTAACAACATAGTTTTATGACATTTCTCATTTTTATGCAAGAGAATAGTGTTATGCTAAACTAAAAGCAATGATTGATTGATCAAATGGGGAGTCCTTACCCTCCATGTGTGGAATAGCTCAATAGAGGGTACCAACACTCGCAACAAAGAGCAGAAAGGAAAGTTTATAACAATAAATTTCTGAAATAGTGATTTTAGGTTCGTATCAACATTAGAACCCTGGTATCACACGTGATACAAATGGCAATACATCCCGATCTTCCAAATATTTCTATAACACTGAAATTTCTTTATTTGGAATTTTAAAAGGGATAAAATTATATATCATCTAGGGCCAAAATAGTCTTTCAGACTAAACAAATAGCACTGATATTATGATAGAAAGTAAGCACCAGAAATAGGTGAGTTACCTAATGAAATAATATATGATAAAGAAAGAAACCACAAAAGAAGCCACTAATGTACACATTCTCCGACTTGATTTCTTCTCAAATACCTGAAATAGAAACAAGGACTATACTCGGCCACTGGCCAAGAGCTGTAGAAACAAAGGAAAAAAAATGAAGATTAGACTGTAAAGCATATACAGTTTATTTACCATCTTTAACTGATCCATAGTTCCTGACATAACTCCCCTTGATACATCCATCTCATTGCCCTGATTTATAGATGCAATAATACAATCCATTGAAAAAAATGTTGGCAAAATGATGTAAAAGAGTGCTATTTTTGTAACTGCAACCAACATACTGGCCAGTCCAGCATTCGATTATGACTCTCCACATCCTCGTGTATATCACCCATTAGCTGTTAATGGATAAGTTGATATTCATTACAGGATTCATGAAGTTATCAAATTTCAGGCATCCCCACACAAATGGTTCAGTCATTAGCATGTGCACAGAGGCAATATTTACGTAGTTAAGGGGAAAGAATTTCAAATTTAGGCAATGTATGTGTAGGAAACAGATAAATTTTTCCATGTATGGCATTTTTTCCAGGCCCACCTCAGGTTAATTACCACTTCACTTGATTGTTTTCTGAACCAATATTAGGTTAATCCAAGAACAACCATTGATATTGCCATTTTTTGCTCCAATGTTTGCAATATCTACTGTGGTAGCCCATAGTGACATGCACAAAGAAAACACACCAAGCAGTGGCTGTGATGACTAATTGGCCAGAATTCGGCATTGAGAGCCGGACCAAGAGAAGTGCCTTGATCCAATAGGCAGGCCCCAAATCCCACATTCTCAATATCAAGCATACCCGTCACGTCACTTACCACACACACACACACACATCCGACATATGCATGCTAGCTAATGCAACAAGCTTATGAATCCTTGACTTTACAAGAGATTTTGACAATCAGTGGCACATTTATTTATTTATTTTGTGCATGTGTTAAAAACGTGAGGAGATTCAACCATATATGTAAGGGCTAGCCTAGTGCACAAGACTCCCGCCATTGCTAGGTCTAAATGTAGATATATGTATATAGATTCATGTAAAGTAGAGGATCCTTCTTTCCTCCTAGCAGTGTCTCAGTCAATCTATGTCAACTAGAAATAAAAGAAGCAGAAAAGATCCAGAAGAGAACTTGATCAATATAGACTTGTGTATAAATAATATCATAAAGACTTGCATGTATCACTGCATATAAAACTACAGTACTTGAAAAGAGGTTAAATACAAAATTGAATGGAAAACCAAGATTGTGTTACTAACTCTCTTTAAAAAGATGACCCTATCTTGCAAGCTGTCAATAGCTCTGTTGTTGCTACGCTCATCAATCTCATGGGAGTAAGAGGTGTCCCTGAGACCACCCTCCTCAATGCCATCAAAGAGCGCAGCTCTAGAGTTACGATGCTCCCTGCATAGAAAGAGATCACACCATAATTAAGAAGCCTAGAAAAATCATACAATATATAATGAAAGGTTCCCATGGGCCAGAAAATGGGAAAAGATATTGCACCTAGTGGAAACTCCCATACAAATATGATTTACATGCATGCACATGTGTATTCATGCATGCAGGTGAATATGCATTTATGGAAGGGAAGATGAAACAAGAAAAACTAGAACTGGAATCCGGGAAAGTTAAGTTGCAAACACCCCCCTCCCCCCACCAAAAAAAAAAAAAAGGAGGGTGGCCGGTGTTTCCAAGTCTATACATTAATACTAGATGGATCTATATATATATATATATATATGTTATCAGTATTAGATGGATCTGTATCTAACTTACCATAAGAAGCAACTTCCATGCGGAGGATAGTGCAAAACTAGGCACACATATCCAAAAGTGTAACCCCAAAAATTCATTTAGTAGAAGTTTCTTGCATGCAACTACTAACAATGAGGAAAAAGATTGGAAAGGAAACTATAGAAGTGAGAGAAGTGCCCGTTTAAAAACTAACTCTGAAGCATGAAGTATTATGATTAAGATTCTTTTCAACTCTAATATAATAACTCATTAAGGGCAATTCCAATGTCAATAGGCTTGAGAGCAGTAATGTATATTTATGGTCCAACAGATCTCAATTTCTTTCCTACCATGGCTAGTGAACCTTCCACCACAATCTTATTAAAATACATCACATCTTGGGGTCCAAAAATGACTTACCATCTTACCAATGTAATCATGGAACAGATAACAAAATTATTAGCCATACCAATCATTTTTTTTTTTACCGATCAAAAAAATAAACTGCTCACCGCCAATCATGTAGTTAAGTTGTTTGCAAAACCTAGATCCACAACAGTCACACATTCAATTGTTTGCGAATGCACTGACAATACAGCTTTTATATTCATCGCAATAATCACCAACTTCAAATCCACATCATAGGTGTTCGTAAATTTTCTTAGACCTCTTTTCGCCCTGTACATTAGCATATTCAGCATTTGGGACATATAATTTATTATTCACTTGGATCTTATTTCTCTTCATCGTTGGCTCCTCGCACTCACTAGCTTCTCTAAGCTTCTAGTTTTTTATAACAAAGTTTTGTTTTGCAATGACCATCTACATCCTAAAGTTCAAGTTATATAACTGTGTTTTCCACAATGAAAGCATGGCCCTTTAAATCATTTTTTCTATCATCACTTCAGTTTTATTATTACTTATAATCCTCTCCCCCTATCTTTTGATTCAACTTTTTGCTTGTCTCAACTTGAAATTTTCTTATCTGTTCCCCTAAAAGCCTTCCAAGAGCATAACCGCTTCTTCAACTTAAGATTTCTCATCCTGATTAGCACCATTGCAAGGCCTAGTAAGAGATGTTCTATTTCAGCTACAAAGTGTTGTATCAACACCTAGCGATTTCTATACCATAAGAGCCATACTCTACTGAGTCTACTTAAAATCTAAAATATTACAGCAGTAATTAACAAAAACAACTCTGTACAAGACCATCTGTTCGTTGAAAATACTAACACATGGAGATTACTTCAAGCAGTGCTTTTTTTTTTTCTATTTTCTTTTCTCCAACAACTACAGCCTATTGATGTTCCTCATGAAGTGCCTCCAAACATGTCAAGCTTGCTTTGGCATTTGCATCCAATATGCAAACAGGCATATCATCTCCACTTAAGCACAGAGAACACTCTACCAGCAATTAGCACACTTTATCTTTAATGAATGGTATTGTGATGACTCAATAATATAGAAAGTAGTTTCTTTAATGGGACTCTTCCTACAACAAGGAAAAACAAATAATAAACTAGATAGCCAAAAAAGAATGGATCTAAACTAACTCAATGTTATCCCAAATGCAATTTTATCTTTAAAAACTAAACCCTAGCTGTACAAAAATAAATAGTAAAAGGCCTAAAATATGCAGGGTGAGATAGACTTAAAGAGAAACCTAACATTTGTATTATTTTTGTACAAAGTAGTTATTCTCAAACTCGAACAAGAATTTTCATGCTTCACCGCCCAAACATTTTACAATTACACCAAACAATGGCCTCTAGATGGTTTGTCATCTAATTCTCTTAAATAAACACTATAATGTTATGTTTGGTACTATGACATTAAAATCTTTAGCATTAGAACTAGTTGGAATTAGAGGTCAGTTAGCTCAGAATTTGAATTAATTAATGTACTTCTATTCCAACCTTTATAATGGCAAGGTTCCAATTTCACACTTGACTCTACCAAACAAACCGTTATTAAATTATATTAGAAGCTTACAAGTGTGTCAATGTCCCGTGGAAATTGAACATCCATTTTCCTCATAACTAAATATCTTCATCGTGCTTTGTATAGCATTCAAGATGCATTCATTCTTTTCTTCTAGTTTTCCAATGAGTTCAACACATTCTTCCATCTTCCTCTCTTTCTTACAATGAACACTAAAAGATGAAAATGAAAACTAGAAGTAACTTAGGCACTCTAAAAGGACAATATAATCACCCTCATCGTGCTTTGTGGCATTCAAGATGCAGTCATTCTTTTTCTTCGATTCTTCTAATGAGTTCAACCCATTCTTTTATAGTCTTCCTCTTTTCTTACACTGAACACTATAATAGACACTGGCTAAGTAGCCCGAATTCTTCTAAAACAGAGCCCCATGAGGAAGGCATGAAGAGAACTTCCTATAGATAATGTACCTGTTCACAAGCCCATGCGTATGAACACACTAGTTATGAGTTGAAACAGTTTCCAGTATCCATCTCCACGCAAAAAATGTAAAAATGTCAGTAGAATAATAACTTGACTCTTTCTTTGTCTTCTTTGTTTTGTTGTTCTGCTGTTACTCTTTCTTTCTTTGTTTCTCTTTTCATTATATTCAGTTAGGGGTTGGGGGCGACTAAAATACAACAAAATCTACCAGTATCACCACATTACTAAATATAAACCCGAAACGCATATCAAAGTTATACATATCGTTTAAAGTTCAGCAGATTCGATTTTACAAGACTTCAAGAAATTCAAATATTCATAACCAACTACGGATCCAAAACATTTAACAAAGCAATGAGACATAAATCAGAAAACATGAGTAATCACATGTGAAACAAATAACAACGGATTCAGTGATATACATACAGACATACATAGTACATATATGTGTGTATGCGTGCGTTATTGAAAGAGAATGTATAAATAGAAATGTTAGAAACGAACCTTCGGTAACTCATGGCTAAACTCAATTCACTGCTTCCGAATTCTTTCTGCTTCTAAGATTACAAATTGACTATAATTTCGTTTCTGCTATAAATTCTTTAGAAAGAAATTCAAAAGAATAAAACTGAAAATCCAAAGAAGCCAATCAAAATATGAATAATGAAAATAAAAAACGTCACTTTCATCGAAATGGAATAGAAAAGCAGTTTGTGTGTTGAATTTTAGAAACCAAAAATACTGAAATTCTTGAATATAGAGATCAAGAAGAATTCTGAATTATTAAAAATAATACAAATTGAAAGTGCTGTATAAAGGGGTGGAGGGTTGGGAAACGAAACGTACGATGAGAGGGAAAGGCTACCACAAATTCCAACAACAGTTTTTTTTTTTATTTTAAGAAGGTAAATATTTGTTGGGCCACGCGTTATGTTCATTATATATACATGGTTGCATTCTTTTTTTCACTGTAATTTATATTTAGTAGAAATGATTTTTATATATTAAAAATTAAATATAAATGATAGATATAAAATATACTTCTAATGTAAGAAAGAATGTATTTACGGTTAATTTTTTTATAATTAATATTTAATAAGTTAATAATTAATAAATTTAAAAAAAAAACTTGATCCTATAATAAATAATTAATATTTTTTTCAAAAAATTATTTATAATATTAATTATTAAAGAGATAAAATTGTTATACATATACTTATATATATCTTATTTACAATATGTTTTAATAATTATATTTATAAATTTTCTTTAAATTGAAGTTAAATATATTGAAAGTAAAAAAAATTATAACACGTGTAAGTGTAAACATATAACTTCTTTAGTTTAAAAAGATATTATGAATTTTTATATGTTATAAGTTAAAAATTATATGTATTTTTTTATAAAATGTTGAAATGTCATTAAAAAGTTGAATATGAGATTTTTTTTGTATCAAAATTTATATACATGTATGAAATAATTTTTATTAATAAAAATATAAAAAAAATTATAATTATTAATTATTAAAATTTTCTTATCCAAATTTATTAATTATAAAAGAATTAATTGTATTGAGTATAAGAAAATCAAATAAAAATGAGAGAAATTACACAATTCAATGTTATTTTATACTTTTCCTTTGCCAGTAGTTAAACTATGGGCCCATTTGGGCATGTGGAAAAGAAGCACCAACGGGCGGTTGCAGGCTGCAGTAGAACTTGGGTTGATTTTTTGCTGCTTCTACACCGTTTGCGGCCTGTAAAAGCGCAGATTGATGGCCAACAAAATGGAGTTTTCATTAAGTGCTTTTGTGTCGAATTGAAGAGACGTTTTTAATAAAAGCGTCACTTAAAAGAGACTTTGAGGAGCACCTCAAGAAGCACCACCAGTTCATATAAAGGGGTCACTACTCACTAGTGTAGATTAACAGATTTCTAAAACTATGGCACAATTTCAAGAAATATGGATGAGATGAATACTTCCACCTTTGCCTTTGAATTACAATAATACTGAGTGTAGCTCAACTTGAAAAAGAAAAAGAAGTAAATAATTTTGGGGTGTTGAACTGCTAGAAAAATAAACATTTAATCTTTTTTACTCATTTCAAATCTGTTTCATTGAGCATTTAAAATTTTTAATTTTTCTTAATTTCATGCCGGTGTATTCTGAGGATACTTTCATGAATTTATCAATGATCGATACAAAATAATATAATTTCCGTAAAAATATATATTCACCTACAAAAAAGATGCAATTGTTACTTGCAAATGTTAGATCTTCACAAATCTAACTTCTTGCGTATTATATATAAGCACGTGATGCAGGCACGTGTAATATACGAATGGTCGGTAGAATTATTAAATGTACTAAACTATAAAAATAAAAAATTAAAAGGTATTTCATCACCTTTCCATATATTAAAACAAGGACCGGAAAAGTTCAAGAATTGAGCTTTTGTTACAGTACTTCTGTTGGACTTGTGGTAGTTCAATGCAGTTCCTGTCAAATTTCTGAAGATGAAAGATTAAACAAAGTTCAACAAGGAAACAGAAAGAATGAAAGATATAGAAAGTTAAAAGTTAGTAGTGGAAGAGCATATGTGACCCTTAAAATGCGCTTATGAAATTATGACAAAAATCCAATAAAAACACAAAATCTGCTGAATACAGTAATATGATTAAAACTTTGATAGTAAGGTTACACATAGTGGATCAACTATTCCAATGGAAAGTATAAGATTAAGTACTAAAACATTATCCAAATGATTACAAGTCCACAAACTAAAGAAACCCATCAAGAATATACCTTTTTGAAGAAGGTGCATTCAAGAACATAGATCTCTGTTGGAATGATTAATGCAAACTGTTACAGCCCACTCTACTCCTTTAATTGGACCAATAAAAGTACCTTCAAAAACATAGTATGGTGGAATGATCAATGCAAGCATTTACACCCCACTACCCCTTTATCTAACCAAATCAATATTCATAACACAAAACCATAATTATTGAAACAGCCAACTAAAGCAAAGAAAAATCCAGAAATGCAACCCACCATGAACATACCTTTCAAGCATTATCAACCTTGCCATGGAAGCATGGGAGGAGACTTCCTCCCATCTCTTCTTTTTCTTCTTTCCTTGGATAGCTTGATGGGCATATGAACAGAAATTTCATTTTTTTAATGTGTTTTTCGATTCTCCTATGATGTGTTGTCAGTCAACGTTTGTTCTAGAAACATGAATTAGAAAATTAACAGTGCCATGACACTTTTTGTTCTATTAGTTCAACAGGATCTCCCGTTATGAATAAATATTAGCCCAGATATTGAGCTGGGAATCAGACCGTTTTGAGGCATATCGTTGCTCTACTAGATAAAGAGAATGATCGCCAAAAGCAGAAGAATGAATTTCCATTATACCTGAAAACTTACGAAGTTCTACATGCAACTCCAGGCAATCGTTTACAAAATAATTTCTAATACATTGTTCAAAATGAATATGATCTCGGGAAGAAACATCCATGTCTTCAGTTGAGTATAAGCAAGCTAGAAGCTGCTGTTATAAGAATAAGAAAAACACTGAAGAGAGAAGTTATCCAGAAACACAAGAAGAAAGACAAACCAAATGGCAAGAGCAAGAGCTAGTTGCTTTTCCATCAGCAAAGAAGATACTTTAGTCATTTTTTTTATGATTACTATCACTTCGTTTCTATAGAAATAATCAAAACAATAACAATGTTTAATAGTATAGAAATGCAAATGTGAGTTCAATACACAGGATCCTCGTGTACAAGTGTGTGACTGTTGTCCAAATCCCTGGATATCTGAAAATGACGATCATTATCATTATTATCAGGAAGTCCACCAAAAAAATTGATAAATTTATTACCTAGTTTGTCATATCTATTGCTTTTTCTGTATGATATTAAGATCTTTAAGCAGGGGATGTTCGTCAAGAAAATACTTCGATTTGGGACTTCCCAGTAAATCATGCTTTCCATCAATTACACATTGGAATTATTAAAAGATACTCAATTGACATAAGGGATGCCTAACTCAGCCAGGCTTCTTTTCAGAAGCACCATTCTGAATTTGATAGGAAGTCCCTCAATCCAACACAGTGCCAAAGTCTACAAAAAATTATATACCCTTCAATTCTTCACTATTCTGCAACTTTCCCCAATTCACTGCACATTTTATAATCCATAAGGAAGTTACATAGTGAGCATAAAACAATCACCGATGATGAGGGAGTGTGATTAAATTGTGAATCTTAATTTGAAGTTCAGTTCTCTAGCCCCTCCCTCTCTTTTTTTTCCCCTTCTCTTTTGGTAACTAAATCAATAACTTGGTGCCAATGATTCTAGTATCAATAACTTAACTCCTCTACTTAAGAATCAGACAATAGAAACAAACAAAGAAGTTTTAATGAGGAAAAAAAGATATTTACTGCACACGAACAAAATATGCAGAACCTAGATGACAAAACACTGTTTTCATTAAAAAAAAAATGAAGTGGAATTATGTACTTCAAAAGTCCAAACTTCCCATACCTTGCAATAAAGTACATAAATCAACTGCATTTTACAAACAATAGGGTCTTCAGTGTGCAAAGCTATGATATTCACATGTTGAACTATTATCTGTTTGTCTTAATAAAAGTATTACTTGTAGTTAAGAGAACTACTTCCATCATGTGGTATTGAACTCCAACAATGTAATCAATGAAGATATGAAACTCAGTAGTGCAACTGCCATTCCATGCACTCATCAAAGTCGAAACTGCTTGCACAGTCCAATAATGCATTTTGCTGATGCTCATAACGACATATATAATTCAACCCAACAAGAAGCTCACAGATAGCTGCCTCCGTCTTCACCCGATCAGCGAAGTACAATGTCTGCAGCAGAAGGACATTTGTTCGCGTAACAATCTGCTGTTGCTCAAAATTACGCTCACTTTGCCACCTGATCATGTTATGTGCCAGTGGGGCAAGCCATCTCAGTATCTCATCGAGCCTCTCTTTCCAATCATGGGCTAGAGGAGCATCATATATTGCCAGATCTTTGACATAGAACTTTAGATTAGTCTTCAAAGACATTCTTAAGCTTGTCGGTAACATCTGATACAGATCATCCCTTGCTTCCTCACCAACCAAATGTGGGTAGCGAAGCAGCTTCTCAATAACAATGATGACATTCGCATAATGCAAGGCTAGAGCAGAACCCCCAACAGTGCATGGAAGAAGATATCCCATTAACCTACTTTGGGGACCAAATTGGGAACCGTTTGTCACACTACACTTGGCTTGTCTTTGATTTCCACGGAAAGGAACACCAATTTGGGTCCAATTAAAGCCACCGGAATGATTTGGAACCTCTCTGGTCAGACCATTCGCAGTGCTGCAACAACCTGAAGTTTGACTACTTCGATCGTCATGACCAACATCATTGTCACCATCCACTTTAGAAGCTGAACTGCCTAAACTAAGACATTCCATGAAAAGCCTCCCAGGGCCTGTTCCACACACAAAATGAAAATCTTCAGGACGAAACAATGGCACTCCGGCTCTCTGTGATGCAAGCCGAGGCCTCAAATTCGACCCCCTTTTCTCCACCACAGTTCTATCAATTGGTCCAGAATAATAACCATTACTCTTCCTCAAAACTGGTCTCAAAGGCTCAGAAAGATTTTGCAGCCTATCAATTAGACCAGATTTCTGCCTACATTCATCCTTCATTGGAGGGGAACCTCCTCCAGGACAACATTGAGCCCCCGAAACGGAAATACCGATGAAATCTCGCCTCAAAGCCGGATCATCAAACACCAAAAAAATCCTCGCATAAATTGTACACACTGTCCTCGCCAACGGCTCGACAGCCTTATCATACGTCTGGTTCCAAAGCGAGACATCCTTAAGGTGCCTCACATCCTGCTTCTGCCACATCAACTTCTGCTCAAACGCCCTCCGGCTCTCCTCGTGCTGATTCTGCTGAAACTTCTTAGTCGCCTGCTCCAACTCATTCAACACCTCCATTTCACTATAAAGATTCGCAGTCGAATTCACGTACCTCTCCATCTTCCTCACCATTCCCTCCATGTCCCTCACCAAAAACCCTAATGCCTTAACATCAATTGCTCCACTCACTATATCCCCATACACATGCTCAAACCCTTGTAACGCCGGCACCGTACACTTCTTCCCCAACCTCGAAACCACGCCAGCGACGCGGTTCAAGTCATCGAGCTTCTCAGCAAGAGCAAGCTCAAGAAGGTAAGACTCGTCCGACGACACAAGGTTTTTCACGCCCTCGGATTTTAAGATTTCGTTCTTGAGCTTAGAGATCTCTTGACCAGTTAAAGATTTGTGAAGGTGAACAGTTTGAGACATCACATTTGCGACTTCAAAAGACAGAATTCCAATAATTTCTTTGTGTTCTTGCTTTTTTGTTGCTTTTTTCGAAGGTTCCAGGAGTAGAGCATGTTTAAGATTTGTACTTACCTGGTGTCCCATCTTCAGTATCCAAGGTTCAGCCACCATTGCCACTGCTGTTTCAGCAAAAGAATGACGAGATATAAAGCCCGAATTTCTTCAAAACCTTCAATCCCTACCAATTATATTTGTTCTGGTGTACAAGTATTTATAGATCTTGTTGCCTAACTGTCACACAGTTGGCTTGGAATATAAAAAGCTTTCAGAATATATGACGAGGACCAGGGTGTGAAAGAATGAGGATTGGTCATCGATTTTGTGTTGAAGAAAGTTGCAACATCGCAACAGAGGGGGTTGAAGTAGAATACACGGGGAAGTCTGAAGGGGAAAAGCTGTGATTGCGGCGCATTTTAGTGTGTAAGCGTGGAGAGGAGAGAGAGAGAGAGAGAGAGAGAGAGAGGGTGCGAAGGTGTAGTAATCGATTGAATGACAGAGACGAGAAGAAGAAAAGGTATGAGAATGGATGGAAAAGAGGGTAACTGATTGATTATTGATAGAGAGGGGCGTCTGTGAGAGGTAGACGCTCGCTCGCTCACTGTCTAATTTGCGCAGTGAGTTGGAAAACGGAATGGCAGTTTGAAAGAGGCCCAAAAAGGGTTCCGCAGTATTGCGTCAGCACCATTCAACTTGTGAGATTACAAGGTTGTCCCTAGATTTTCTGTTGGAAGGGTTTAGATTTTGTATTATTTTTTTATAAAAAAAAGCTTGACCTACCGGTAAAAAGCAGGTCAGCACCCTCTTAATATTCTTGCTCAGAATTATATCTTGTTGGAAAGTTTTGCATATAAAAGCAAAATTAATTTAAAATAAAAGAGAAAAAAATAATATCCCATTTCATCTCATTTGAATATTCAAGACAAAAATAAGAAGAAAATAATAATTTTTTATTTAAATAATAATAAATTATATAAATTATTTGATAATTAAATCTATTTTGTTACGATAATTGTAATTTTTAACACAAATTTAAGATTATATTTGGTATATTAAATTTTTTTTCCTTTCCTAATGTTTCAATCAAAACAAATTGTTAAGCATCCGTGTTAAGTAAAGATTTATATAATGTTTTTATAATTAATTTTAAATCATATATTATATGAAAATTATTAGTCATTGTTGATTTTAAAAAGACTATTAATCATTCAACTAATGAATAAAGGTCATGTATGCTGGGACTATAATTCAAGAAATTACACATCAATTTATTTTATTTTATAGTCAAATGGGTCTAACCAAGGTTCTTTTCGAGTTCATGTATTTCAGATTTGGACTCATAAAACTCCATCACATTCATAAGATATACAGAACTAGGAATTGAATATTCCATTAGATTTTGGGTTGGCAATTGCATTAATGGATAATAATGCACTACATCATCTAAATATCTCCGCAGTCAAATACCCTTTAAAGAACAAACCTACTTTACAACCCAATAGTGATCTTCAGTATGCAATACACATATGCATGGATCATATTATTAATGTTCATATAGGTTTGTTGACCTACCTTTACGCATAAAAATGCTTATGTCAACACAATTTATACCCTCTGTTCCAGGTCTCCTATGTGTATCTGGTGACTACTTAAATTCTGATACAGAAAAAATAAATACATGAATGTGCTTTGAAATAGAGACCCCCCCAGAAATCATTTCAAGGTGTAGTAGTAGTGTGTGTGTGTATATATATATATATATATATATGATCCACGTCATCTGATCTGATGACTTCATTTAAAAATAAATAATTATATTTGGCATTGGACAGAATATGAGAAGAAGAAGAAGAAGAAATTAAGAATGTTGTTGGTGGGATATTTTTAATTTATCAAGAGGGTGATACTATTAAGAAACTGTTGGCATATGCAAACAGATTCTTGTCAAAATATATATATGAATGGTTTTTTATTAACATTGCCCTTATCAAAATATATGTATTGCATTCATTCTCAAAAACTTGAACCTAAAGTATGGGCAATTATGATTATAAATTTTAAAATTTAAAAAAAAAATTTACAAATTGATGATTCCATCGATCTTTACATTATTTTTTTTACCTCAAAATTTGCTCTACAAAAGTAGTGTGGTCGAGAATTTCAACAGCAATTATTCAACTTTGGGCACAATGTCAATGCTAAAACTCACATGCAAATCTATTTTCAAACTCTTGAAGAAAAAGGCATACCAACCATATCAACTTAAAGTTGGTCGTCCAAAATTTAAATTGACATGTCTACACCCAACCCCAACCAAAGGGAAGAAAAGTTTTAGAACCTCAGAATAGTAAAGATAAGATGTTGAAAATAATAAAAAGTCCCAAGTCAAATACACATCCCTTTCAAAGTTATAGCTTGTATTACAAGACTTTGGATTAGATATTTTTTTCTTAATTAGTATAAGATGGAGACGTAATCAACTAGGGTTAGTCCAAAAGGAATGTCATGAGTTTGAGTCATATGAATACTATTTTTATTCAAAAATTAGTTGAGTTGGGTTGCTTTCTAAGACTCACATGTTTCAGAGACTCTTAATTTGGTTTTGTGTAGGGTTGCTTGTGTGGATTGGTTATAATATGTTAATGAGTGTTTAATTCATTTATTGTAATACTTCATCATTTTCTTAAAATAAATATTGGGGAAAAATACTAAAAGTCTTTAAAATAAATTTTTCAATCCAAAAAATTCATAATATATTTTTTTATCTAAAAAGTCCAAAAAAAAAAATTTTAAATAAAAATATTCAATTAGTAACTTCTATTTTAACACTGTTAAAAAATATTACTGATTATACTAAAATGACCTTCAAGATACAATTTAGAAAAATAAAGACCAAAAAATATATATAATAAATTTTTCAATCCCAAAAAATTACAATATTTTATAAAGTAGAATTTTATTTTTAAAATATTTTAGATAAATAAAAAATATTTTTTTTACTAAAGAATTTGTTTTATCTATTATTTACTATTTTTTAAAATTTATCTTAAAAGTTATTTTGGTCTAATTAATAATATTTTCTAACGGTGTTAAGATGGAAGTTAATAATTGAACTTCTTTGTATTAAATTTTTTTTTAAAATCTTTTAGGTAGAAAAAATATGTCATGGACCTTTTAGATTGAAAAGATTATTTTAAAGACTTTTTAATTTTTTTTCCTAAAAAAAAAAAGAAAAAGAAGAGACGTTTAGAGATGGAACCTGGCTAAATTAAAAAAGAAAAAAGAAGAGACGTTTAGAGATGGTAACCTAGCTAAATTATGGGAGAATTTGTCAAGGAGTTGGTACATTAAGTTTTTATAAAGACAGCTTTCTTAGGATCATCCACAAAAGCGATTCAAAGACAAATTAAGCACAGAATGACAAAAATGAAAGATTAGATACACCTAGCTGCTTTGCCTATATTATTTTTCATCATGAGTTTGGATATAACTATTGTGAATAGAATTTTTTAACCTATACATGTATTTTTATAGTTATTTCTCGCACTCATACAGATTTTGAAAGACTCATATAGATTTTAACAAGTCTTTCAAAAATACGCCTTTAAGAATTTCTTCAAATTTGATACAAATAAATCTTTTGAAAAGATGTTTTTATAGACATCTTTACAAGAAATGCTTTTAAGCCTCTCTTTTTTTTCGAAAAGCATTTCTTAAAGAGACGTCTTTAAAAATTACACGCGTGTACGTAGAAAATAAGTAAAATATTGCTTACATTTATTGCCATGAATCAATACAGAAAAGATTCGAACTCGAAACGTTTGAATTTTATTTTCAATGACTTTGCCGCTTAGCCATACCCCAAACTGGTATGCCAATGGTTAAAAATATAAAAAATCCATTATTAGATGGGTCTAAGTTGTACATTCATAATATATATATATATAGGATAATTGTCATATGAAAATTTTTCTATTTTAATTAAAAATATGTTGGAATTTTGAGGTAATTAAAGATTTAATCAAGGGATTCAAAGTAACTTTTTTTAAAGAAGTCAAGAGGACCATTAGGTGGAGTAGTAGAGGGCCAGTTTGCATTACTTCATATTGGGTATGGCCTTTCATTTATTTGCCATCATTGTTTATATATAATGACCATTATTATTTTCACGGAGACTGAAAGTATTACCGGGATCATTAAAGTTGATGTGGTCCTCAGAATTTACTGTTAATTTCTTTATGACCAAGTTTTTTCACATCCACTTCACCCTTATCCCACACAGTCTGAAACAAACATAATAAAAGTAGGTCTCATTATCCCTCACAATATGAAATGAACTTAATAAAAGTAGGGCAAATTATGTGCAATATCACCTCCACTACTTCTGTGAGAGTCAACTTAAAGACTTCACAACCAAACTTGAAGCCCCTTCCCAACTGAACTGTCCTACAAGCCTACAAGTTCAAAACTAAAGTTATATTTTTGGTGAAGTAATAGGTGAAAGTGAAATTATAATATTACCTTGTGTTTGGAGTCCAATTAGCATCTAGTGGAAGGAGATGCGTAAAGGGAAGAAAACCATAGAATTTGGTTGAGACTTCAACCAATTTCCCCGCCCATTTGCATGTAACTTTGTGTTTGGAGTCTATTTTTGTGTGGAGAATATATTGGAAGGCTGTTGAACTTGCCCCCACAACTCTTTGAGGTCACTTTATAGTTTATATATATAAAACAATTTCACAAATTGATGTCACTGTCATGCAGATGGTTGCTTTTGTTCTTTGTTCTTTGTGTTTTTTGTTTTTATTGTTTTAGGTTAGCCTTTGACAAATTGAAAACATAAGTTTGATTCTCAAAAGTCGTCAATTTGTTAACAACTACACAACAACTAATCAATTACAATATATTTTCTTAGAAATTGTAACTTTTGTAGACATGGGTATATAGTAGTCTTTGAAAAGCATTGTAACCCTTTAAGCGATGCGATTAATTTTCATTTTGGATTTGCTTTTCTTGCTTTTGAAAGTAAAAGAAAGTGTTGTGTGAGGACCAACTTAAAAGTACATGCTTCTATTGTTTTATAAATTACATGCAAAAACTGATACCCAATTAGTACATTACATTAGGGTTTTTTAGGTGCCTAGCTTTGATGGTAATGGAGTAAAAGAGGGAACTGAAAATGAAATAAAGCATAAAGAAACAAAAAGTGTGTATTACATATACAGTGAAGGAGTGCAGGAGAAGTGAATGTGATGTATAGAAACTTAACTGTCATCCAGTTGGAAATAAAAACAAGCTGGACAGCACATGAGGGAAGGTATTAAGTAACCGAATAATGAGAGAGTTCATGACAGCCATGAATACTTCCACACTTTTAGGCTGAAAACCCAATTAAGAAACCTACCTACCATTTCTTTTAAATGACATACTTTCCCATAATTTACCAAAAAGACATAGTTATCCATAATTTGAATAAAATTTTGAGTAAAAATTTCATGTAAAAACCAAATTACCTAGAATAAATAAAATTAAAATCTGGTGAAAGAGTCAAAGCCCAAATAGAATAGTTTAGAGCAGGCATTTGAGGCTTAAATGAGTCTACGCGGATTGAGATGACAACTCAAGCAAGCCCAAAACAATAATGCCGTACCAAGCCCAAAGAATAATTGGCTTAGGCTAGATGGGCCAGCCCAAAGTGTCACGTGGGTGTCCCTCGATTCATGAAAGGGGCTGTGATAGATTCACAGCTCTTCTCCTGTTCATGAATGAAAGGAAGATATGTAGCTAATAACAACACTTCAAGGTAGAGAACATTGAGGTAGTTTAAGTAGGTTTCAAACACTTCAATATATTGATTTGATTTGATTTTTGATCTACTTTTTTTATAAAAAAAAAAAAAAAAGAAAGAAATCCAACTACTGGAAATTGGGATTTGCCCATAAAATTTAATAAAAATTTCAGTCTGACATGTAAGGTGTAAATTTCTCTTTCTCTTTGGGATTTAATTTTTTTTGGACAATTAATTATTTCTTTTATTGTTTCAACTTGTAGGCAGATGGTGAATTTGATTTCTGAGTCTCATCATGAGCCAGGTATGCTGAATATATATTTTGTCTACGTATTCTGAATTTCCTCTTTATTTTTATATATTCTTTGTAAAGTTTGATCGTGCTTCATGTTTTGTTGTAATTAGGCATTTTCTTATTTGTGTCTAGGTTATATTAGTGCTAATTTTTTGAAAAACTAACCGTTCGGCCATACTTACACTAATGTATCAAAAGGGTAGGTCCAGCACGACAAGAACTTCATATTGTGTATATACCATCTCATGCCTCTCCTTAATCATGCAGTGTTTTGACCGACATGATTCATTTAACATCTCTATCATTGTTTATAAATTGTACATGATATTCACTTCTTAACGACCATTTTATGAAAAAAATGGCAAAATAAAAAAAATAAAAAAAAATTAGGTACTTTGCTAGGTGTATGAGCCTTGTGCATTAAGTACTGGTCTTTTATATTAAAATTTTTGGTGGAGTAATTTGGAGAATTGAGAACAAAAGCATTTAGTCAATGTGTCGGTCACAATGAAAATAACATGTGACAATTTTGCTATATTATATATTGTCAATTTTATTAAATACCAAGATTATGTTTCTTAGAGAAATTATAAATTATATAGCATGATTACATTGATATATTATTAAAATTTCGGTCTTGGATGAGATGACCAAATATCACCTAATCAATTGGGGTGACCCATGGATCTGAAGTCATGAAAAATAATAATTCAAAAAATAAAATAAACTTGAAAGGTATGGTTGGATTTAAACTTATGTTATAAAATTCTATAATCATGAATAATCAACCATATCAAACCAAGTGAAAACTATTGCCCATAGGTAGCTAATTTAATCTAACCACATTTTCAAAGTCACAGAGTGTTTGGTCATTTTGTGTTTCACATGAGGCTTCTCCAATCATAAGATCACACATATAATTGCGTACCATTTTAGTTTAACAATCCAAATTTGACAAGAAAATGCAATGCTAACAAACTTGTTAATAAAAAATTTAGTAAATTTACTTTTAGGTATCACACATAGCGATTTAATTGATATTTTTCTAAAAAACCAATTACCAAACAATAAGATTAGACTCAAAATCGGATTTGAAATCGTTTTTTCTCCTTTGAGAAGAGTCATGTGATGCCATTTAACTAAATTTGTGACTTGCACCGAAGGAGAATACAACTATAATTTCTTTTCAAAAAAAAAAAAAAGTATAGGCCTGGTTGGTTGTACCCTTGAATCGATATAATCTTATTTTGTTTTATAAAATATTTTTAAGTGAGAAATTATTATCTTAATCTTAACCTAAAACTTAAGACTTTC
This sequence comes from Nyssa sinensis, assembly GCA_008638375.1. NCBI lineage: Eukaryota > Viridiplantae > Streptophyta > Magnoliopsida > Cornales > Nyssaceae > Nyssa > Nyssa sinensis. The sequence goes on from CM018045.1 coordinate 6,055,505, forward strand.
TTTATAGATGGGATTTTTTTGTCTTGTAGTAGAGTCGGCCCTGAAATGGGGGGGGGGGAAGGGGGGGAGAACTAATCTGTATGTGATGCGGCTATGACTTGAATTTAGCCTTTGTATACAAGGAGAGAGCATCTTACAACTTTTTCTGGTGCGGAATCCACCACTTATATTTTTATAAATTTGAAATAATCACTTTTTATAAAAGAATGTTGGAAGACAAAGTTACCTTTAAGTTTTTTTTATTTGAAAATTTTCATGTATTTTTCATAAAAATGTTTAAATATTTTCTTTAATATATATTTTTATTTCTACTAAGTTTAAAAGTTTTTACACTTTATTATTCTTATTTTAGTTTCAATGTTACCTTTCATAATTTCTCTCTCTCTCTCTCTCTCTCTCTCTTTTATATATATATATATATATATATATAAAATTAAAGAGGTAGTTTAATTGCTATAAAATGATAAATGATTACGACTATAATTATAATTAGCAATAAATATTACCCTTTTTTAAACAAATAATAAAGGGCAAACAAAAATATCACTTTAAGAACAAAGAATATGGGATAGAGAGTGAAGAGTGAGGACCACATTTAAAGGATCAGTCAAAGGAGACCCATTCAAAAATACAATAGAACTCAATAATTACTGAATCATTTGTCTTTTTTTGCTTGGAGTATGACCATTCAAATCCAATCAGACCAGCCAACTGGCAAAATAATATTATTTTGGCCGGTGCGACTAATTATTGATCTATATTGTTAGTAACTTGGGAAGATCAGATTCTTTTGTTAGAGCCCCACATCTTTGAATTGATGATTAGCAAATTAATTATGTCGTACTAATTGTTCCGCAAATGTTTGATCAAAATTATATATTACGAATAATATTTTTATCTTTCATTAAATAATATTTTATTTTTGAATAATATAATATATATATATATATGATGTTGCAATTTTTTGACCGATCTGGGTTCCATTTTTTCGTCTCCACGTACTCTGAAAAGGAGGGAGTTAGGGAGTTATCGGGATGGTTCCGGCGGTAACCTACTCCGGTGATGAAGTTAATCAAAAAATTCGTCCAAATTGAAAGAGAAAATATAATAATAAGCATAGCCTCAAAGGTTGTACTTATAGGCTAATTGTTTCCCAGGGTGGGTAGGATTTGGTGCCATGAAATTCGGAATTCACTATTGTTCGAAGATGGCAGTTTTCGCATTACGTCTTGCTTCCCTATTTCGAGGTCAATAGGTCGAGATTACGGTGATGGCGAAGTTAGTACCACTGAGGACTAATGCTCCTGAGCTTGTTGATCAGATGTTAGATCTGTTTAGTCAGTCACTTTATAACCTGCACACAAAGAGACCCGTGTCAAGTTCGGATTAGTCTGTCATTTTTTTGGCACATCAATATATGTAAGCGGTAGATCAAGACATAAAACCAATAAAATAAAAAGTGATATGTTTAAAAAAATGTATAAAACATGGGTATCCATGATAAAATTATTTGAAATAATTCAGAAATTTTAAATAAATATTTGTTGGAATTATCTAAAATATTTGGATATAATTTGAGATTTTTTTAAATACTTAGTTTGATAAAGATATTCAAGAAACTTTATTTATTTATTTATTTTTGGAGAATTCTGTTAGTATAATTCTAAGGACAAGCTTCATATGTAGCTACAGGGATGTAACAAGTTAACCCAATTAATAATCAGTATTTTTTATAATTTATTTATATATATATATATAAAGACTTTAAAGTTTGGTATGGAATTCAAAACGTCTTACAAAATGTTAATTATGGCTGTGGAATCTACTTCATAAAAGTCTTCTGACTACACCCCCCCCAAAAAAAAAGGGCGTCTTTACGTCAAAGTTGAATTAGCCAGAGAAGCATTCTTCAATAGCAAAGGTAAACCCTCGATGTATTAATTGGAGGAAACTATACCACAACTATGTTTTTCATTATGAGATTCTGTCAAAAGCTACTAGTTTCTCTTTGAAAATAGAATCTGTTTCACACTTCTTCAGTCCAAGAATGGATTTAGATTTAATCATTAGCTGGCTTATTAGGGCAGTTTTTGAATACCGGTCAAAGATAGTTTTTCTGGAATAAGTGATAGTCATTTGTTGAACATTGTGGATAAATCGTAACATTTTAAGCATGTTTGGAGAACAGGTGACACTCCAAATTGCGGGGCTGCACCACGATGCTAGCTCCCCCCTCCCCACCTCCCCTTCCAAAAGACTTGCAATTCTCCTCTCCCTCTCCCTCACCCCCACCAAACTAGCTCCAACTTTGTACTTCTATCCAATTTCACAATTATTAATTATTGCAATTATAAAACATTAACAACACTTATAATCATTTAAGAATAAGATACATTGACATTCCCTATACAAATATTAAATCCACAAAACCTCCATTGCCTACCTCTAGTATACAGCGGCAGATTTGCAACGCAGCCGATCAGAGTATTCACTCCCTTAGGTTTTTAAAATTACGGAGAATCCTATTGATATTAAATAGAGTTAATTGGCTTCAAATCTTTGTATTGGCAACTTTATTATTAGTTAATCCACATTTGTTATGTTTTTGTTATAAATGACATTTTTTTTTCTTTTTTTTTTTTTATTATAAAGTAACTTATGAATTACGTGTCATTTTTTTTATATTTTTCAATAACTAATTTACTCATTTTATTTATTATCTTTTTACGTTATTGGTTTTTTCTATGATAAACATATTTTATAATGAATTGGTCACAGAGAAAGTAATCCGGTCCAGCAATGTCAATATAAATCTTTGGTCACACATTCACATTAATTTCCTTCACAAGTGTAAATTTCTTTAGTTCGTGTTCTCATGCCACAATTGTAAATTCTTGACAAGTAACAATAGTTGAAGTTAACGTAAGAGTATTTCGAAGAGCTTTTTTAATACAATTCTCTAAAATTGTACTATATTCACCTATGTGACACTTTCAAGAGTTACAATTTCTCTTGCATCTCTAAGAAACTCTTCAAATTTTAATATTTTTATTTATTTTTTTTAACATTATTTAGTTTTGTTTCATTTTATTTGAGTGTAATATGTATTTTTCTATAAATGTTTCATTTTTTTTTTTTATGAATGCTTGAGTGCAAGGGCAGAATTGGGAAAAAAAATTTAGAGAGAGCTAAAAAATTTAGTGAGAAAATTTTGGGTGAAAATAATAAATCCATTGAAAGCCAATAAGAATTGTAAAATGATTGATCAATTTGGATAAAAAATAGTTGAGAAATTAAAATAATTCAAAAAATATGAATAATTGTTGAAAATCCTTGATTAATGTTAAAAAATAGAATAATAAAAAAATTACATAATATATTTATAAGAAAAACTATATATCAGTACAAATATAAGCTGCGCTTGAATAGCGATTTAGATACAATTTTTTAAAAAATATTTTTGAAAATTTTATAATTAATTTTTTAAAAATTATAAAAATACATATAAATATGATAATCTAAATAAAAAAAATTAAAAAGAATAACTTGTCAAACGCATATATCGTGTTTTAAAATTAAAAATCGGTACTTTAAAATGTAAACACACGAAGCCGGTAAACATGCAACTTTTACCAACATTTTTTATCCTATTGTATTTGGTTACCGAGCGTCATTGGATCTACAGAATAGCCGAGTAGAAATTAATCTTCAAAAATTGCTGACCTCTTTGTTGAGCTTCTTGGGGTTCCAAAATCTGAGTGGCTCTACAATCTGTCGAGTCTCTTGTGTTTGCTGAGACTGTTGAGGCTGCCCCCAAGGATAGCTAGCTCAAGTGATATCATTGGTTCAGACCCTATAAATTGCAACTCTCCTAAACCACCACTGGTGGGAAAACGCCGAAAAGATGTATCAAAGTCCCCACTCATCTCCATCAACACATCAGTCCAGCCCAATTATCAATAATCGTCAAAACTTTGCCAACTGCCTAATCCCCACAACCAAAATCTCTTGTCATTATTTTTGCCAACTGCCTTAATCCCCATAACGCAACAGACATATAGCCAAAATTATTCTCAGAAAGAAATGAAGAAAAAAGCATAGCAGAAGAAGAAGAGATGGCGATGGACTAACTAAAAAATTTTCATACGATCTGGCAATGCATTTCATTTCACCCAGATAAAATCCCTAATAATAAGACAGAAGCATACGCCACTCGCTCACTTTCACGATTCCAAGATTCTACTTCTTTTCAACAACAATCATCCAAATATTCATTAGCCATTTGGCTTTTTTTTTTATATATATATATATATATAATTTAAAATTCTTCTCTTAAATTTTCATATTAAGACTACTTGATAAAATTTCTTCATCTATGCATATATTATTATTAACAACAACAATATACATTACAGATCCATGTCCTACATTCTACTGTAATTGAATATGATTATGGCATGGATCATTGGCGACCTAATGTTAATTGTAGTTGGTAAGAGTGGGCAACTGAATCATGATGGTATGCCAGTGATGGATCTAGAAGTGCAAACTCATAATTGAAAGTCCAAACACGCTAGATTTGTAAATACATGTATATATATATGTATCAAGTTATCAACTACTACGACCAATCTGTACACCGCCCGTACAAAAAAAGGGCACCAACGGGGCCGTCTCGTAACAGAACGGAGCCGCCGGGTGCTGCCACTTCTTGAACACCAGTCGTCTTCTCGGGCTCCGTGACCTGATTACTACACTGATGATGGTGATGATGACTGTGTTCTTTTGTTGATTCCTCCTTATTAGAAGACTTCATTTCCGCCATCTGATCGTGTGACTTTGGTGACGACGGTGAAACCAGCGGTGATAAGAGAGGGATTGCAACTTTCCAATCTGATACGGGGCTGATCTGTATCGAAGCCGGCGCTCTCCGTTGCAGGCGGCTGGGTTGCCCCCGATTGCCGGAATTTTTTCCCCGTGTTTCCGCCATAAATTAAAACAGAGATTCGTTTCTGTGTGCAATAAAGAGTTCAAGATCTGCGATGGGATGAGAGATAGAGAGAGAGAGAGAGAGAGAGGCGCTTGTGTGCAGCTAAGATTTGTGATTGGATCGGGGAGAAAGAGAGAGAGGCGTGTGGACAGAAAAAAGGAGGCTATGTTGTGACGTATATATAGTGGGCATGTGGCTTGCACGTTGGGGTGGATCTATCAGGAACAGTCATAAAGAGCATATGCTTAGCTATCATCGGCTCGGCCTTTTTTCAGCTTCCGAATCAGAAGCTGCAGTGCAAAAGATTGGCCTCTAAAATTGACCAAATTCTCCCCGCTTCTTATTTTATTTCCCCCACCTTTCTAACACCAAAAAAACAACAGCTAGTGAGGAACAAATACTATTTGTCAAAGCATTTTTGGTTATTCTTTTATTACAAATAAAATATAGGTGTCCATTTGTTTTCGGTCATTTGAACTTTGAATTTCTCTCCCAAATAACAAAATTTACTTTGGATTTTTTAACGTTTTAGAACATTTTTATAATTAATAAAAAGATTTTCATCGGACTGCAAAAATTAAACTCATCATATTAAGTTGATCTTATCTTCTTAACAATTATAATAGCGGATTCATTGGTATTGCAACTGCTTTTCTTTTTTCTTTTTTTTTTGTTGGTAAAAATATTAAATTTTTAATTTGACAAAAAAATCAAAATCAATGAATTAAATAATGAAGGAGAAATGAGAGAAATAAGGAGTATTGAAGTAGACTAATTTATAAAATATCAAAATTTTACGTATATAAAAAATATTTATAAAAATTTAGAAGGTACTAAAACCGGGTCTAGTTCACGTATGCTTCCGTCCTTACATCCATAAATTATACAATCTCGATATATAAAAAATATTTTTAAAAATTTAGAAGGTACTAAAACCGGGTCTAATTCACACATGCTTCCGTCCTTACATCCGTAATTTATATAATTTCGATAAAAGTGAGTTTTATCTTCAAATTACCTCTAATATTTTTAGACATCAGGCAAGAAAGTACTTTCTGATTTTTTTTTTTTCAAACAACCTAATTTAAATAAAGACATTCACATTCTTCTTCTCTAGGAAGAATAGCAGGAATTTAACCATTTTCAAACTTAAATACCCTTTTATACAGAATTTTAAGAAGTTGATGACACGAACAGGAACGTAAAGATAGGAGGAGGTTTATTATATGTCTATTTAGGTCATTTCACAGCGAGCCGCAGCTACAAAACTACAGAATGCAGCTAATATCCAACGAGTTTATAACCGAACAGGCTTATCGCACCGTCAAAGACTAATAATAATCAGAAAGGACCGAGTAAAGCACGTCTCTGACGGCAAACCGTGTTCTTTTTAACCCACACACCACTCGTTTTTGACCGCAGCACACAGGATCCTTCAAACGGACGTCACTCTCCGTTAAAATGATTTGATGAACCAACCATGAATCTCCACGTTTCAAAGCGTGATTGATCAGTATTCAGCAGAGCAATAGTATTTAAGTTGACAATGGACGGCCCAGATCAAGTTACGTGGTCATTTGTAATCCTCAACCAACTAGCCATGGTTGCGCACGATAGGCCCGCACTTTGATGTTATCTTATCTCTATTGTCCGGTTCTGACTTTCGGTATTACAAAGCCAATCACAAGATGGGTCATTTTTGTCAAAGACAGGCGGTCAAGGATAGAAATGTCATTTTCAGTTGAATATCCGGATATTTCTATTAGACATTTTCAGTTGCTAGTCAAGACTTGTACCGTTGAACTACTTTGACAAATGATTATGAGCTAAAATTAAAGGGGAAAACTTAAGACAAATACATAAATAAAAGAGATTAATTAAAAACTAATAGTAAAATTTACAAATTTGGGGATGGGTTTCACAAAATTCATCACATACTGCGGCATCAGTTTATCCAGGGTTAGAAAATTAATTCTGACTCTATAATTTAGTAGTTGATTAAAATTGGTTGAAAAGTGATAAAGAAATACGAAATAAAGATAATTGAATAATATTATATTATATTAGTAGTTGATTAAAAGACAAAATATAAATTAAAATAAAAATAAAAAGAAAAAGATAATTGCATAATATTATATTACTTTTCATCAGTTTAATTAATTAAGCACCAAGAATTAACATATCGAAATAAGTTAATTGTAGCTTAAAAAGTTGAATCATGCTGCATAATTCTAACTTAATCCACCAAATTGACTAATTCTGAATTAAATACCCAATTTCGTATTCAAATACAATAAATTAAGCTCATTGGGCTGAATCGAGGGGGCTCTAAACCTCCACACGAATCGCACGTTTCAAATATATGCAGCCCAACGGTTGAATTGGAGCAAAGCTCAATGATTTGTGTATGAGGTTCTAAAGATATCCGAATAGCTCAAGCCCAACCCACACAAATTGAGCTTAAATCGGACGCTGCACTTGGGCTCCAACAAAAGCCCAAACCAACTAGAAAAGTTTTAGTTGTTGCCTGTTGGTTCAGTTTCCAATTGAACTTGAAAGCCAGACAAATTCCCACCTTTGTCCTGATGAAAGTATCTTTGTAACTATGAAAATAGCAATTTTCTTATACTTATATATTCTAAAAATGCTTGCTTTTTCTATAGTAGATGAGCAATAATGCCTAGTTTTACTTAATAAAAGTTTTATTGTGACATTATGTTCTGTAAATGATAAAAAAAGTGTCTTTAAAATTTAAGAAATAATTTCGAACGTAAAAATTAATCACACAGAAAACCCTAATTTACCTTTGTATAAGAGTACAAATGTAAAAGAATTAATCAAAATTATTAACGAGATCATTGAATCATCTTTGAGATTGGTTGGAGAAGCTTCAGCTTATGATAAATATATTATGCTAGAATAACTTATGCATGACAGATTATGAGTGTTTAAATGAGAATAGAGCGATGAAGGTAGAAAGTTTTTTGAACAAAATTATTCAGAAAAAATTTTAATAAATGAAAGTTCATTTTAACCTTTATAGTTTATTAGATAGTATTGGTTTTTTTAGAGTAGTATATTATAAAATCAAAATGTAATAAATAAATACTTAATTTATACTAAATTAAAATAATAATACTATAAAAGTTAAAATTGAAAGAAATGAGTTATGTATTGACAGTTTTCATAAATAGTAGCATACCTAACAGAATCCCAAATGACTGGTAGAAGAAGGTTTGGCCACCAAGAGTTTGGTGGTTAGGAGTTAAATAAAGCAAGTCTTACTAATATGCCAAAAATATGGATCAAAGTTTTTGTCACTCTAAAATATCAATTTTTCCCTTGTTTAGATGTGTCTAATATTTGTATTATTCAGTTCCATATTGTACTGCCTGTGAATGGAAAAATCAAATCAAATAGTATAGTAGTTTCTTTTTTTGTGTTTTTTTTCATACTACTATCATTTTTATATCTTAGTTTAATTAGGAATGTCAATTTTTAACACGATACAACAACACAACACGAAGTTAACTAGTTTAGGTTTAGCATAAATGAGTTTGGGTCATAAACGGGTTGACACGTATAACACGATTAATAAACAAGTCATGTTTGAGTTTTACTAATGTCAACTCGTTTAACACGACTTAACACTGTTTAATTATAAAATATATTATGAGTTAAAGTAATTCGTCTCACATCAAATATTTATCAAAGTTTTGAGATTTTTTATTTATAAAAGAGGTTTCTACTTTGATTTAGCCTATATCCAAAGTTACTAAACTTGAAAATTATCTATACATATCAAAATTTAAAAAATAAAAAATTAAAATAAACGAATTAAGTGCGTCGATCCGTGTAACTTATTTAACAAATAAGTTGGGTTTGAGTTTTAAAACTTGACATGATTAGTTAATAGTGTCGAATTAAAATTCACACATATTTTAAAATATGTATACCTTGACACGCTCCAAATACAATACGATGGAATTGACACCCCTAAATTTAATGGTCATCTTTGTAACTCTTACTAGTTGGTAGTGACCCCACCAACAATAGTTAGATACAAGCAAAATTAAAAGTTATATCAAGGGAGATATAAAAATATCACACATTGACACATCATAATATGAATATTAGATCTATAAAATTTAAGTAATGCTATGCTATCAAAATATACATATATTCGAAATGATGTAGAATTATAATATTAGTAATACAATAAATAATATGAAAATGAAGTAATTAATATGCTATAATGATATTTTACTATTTCTCTACCACATTATTTGAAAAATAAATGTGAGAGATGCAACATTGCTGTTTTAAGATATAAATTGAATATTTCTTTATTTTTTATATTTTTTGGTTAGGATTTCCTGCATTTCATCATACAAGTGGATGGAGCGTCCCACTGGGGTCATGAGTTTGGTTTGACACCAATGAATACAACCTAGGCACGTAGCGTACGAAAGTCGAAAAAACATTGGAAAAGCACGCATAGTATCCCCCGCCCTTTGTTACTGCCAATAAAAACCAGGGAAACGCATTCCAAAGCGGCGCAGCGATCATCACTCAACACCATGTGCACGTTAGAGAAGCGCGGCAACATCTTCTTCCTAACCCTAACCGGCGACGACGACGAGCACCGGTTAAACCCAACCCTCATAGCTTCTATCCGATCGGCTATCTCCGAAGCGAAGTCACAGTCCACGCGCGGCTCTGCCTTAATCACCACAGCCCATGGGAAGTTTTTCTCCAATGGCTTCGATCTCAAGTGGGCCCAAGCCGCCGGCTCCATCTCGGGATCCAAAGACCGGCTCCTCCACATGGTCGACCTTTTCAAGCCGGTCGTCGCCGATTTAGTGTCTCTCCCTATGCCGACGATCGCCGCTGTGACCGGCCACGCCGCCGCCGCGGGGATGATGCTTGCGATAAGCCACGACTATGTCTACATGAGGAGCGATAAAGGTGTGCTGTACATGAGCGAGCTCGACATAGGAATCACAATTCCGGACTACTTCACGGCGATGATGAGATCCAAGGTGACTTCGGTGGCGGCTCGCCGGGACGTGCTGTTGAGAGCCGTGAAGGTAAAGGCGGAGACGGCGGTAGCGATGGGTATCGTGGACTCGGCGCACGATAGCGGGGAGGCAGCGGTGGAGGCCGCGGTGCGCCTGGGGGAAGAGTTGGCCAAGAGGAAGTGGGATGGCGAGGTCTATGCGGAGATACGGAAGGCGCTCTATCCGGAACTATGTGGCGTGCTGGGATTGATCCCCAAGGTCATAGCCTCTCCCCGGCTCTGAAATTTTGGAAGTGTTTTCTATGCTTTACGAAATTGCTTTGGGCTTTGATAATTAGGCCATCGTGTTATGACTCGATAAATACACTCATGATGGTGTACCTTTATGAAATGAAATAATGTTTGCAAATTAATTTTTATGTTCTGGGAAAAGTAAAAGTATATTAAGAATGTGTGCTTCAACCATGGAGGAAATCAAGGGTATTATTGGAAAATACGAATTTTTTTTGGCTAATAGGATTTTTTTTTTTGTCCTCTAATAGATAATACTTAACTCGAAAATTCGGTCGATAATTCATTCTCTTATTCATGTTTTAACTATACACCTTTTGGATTTATTTATTTATTTATTAAAATTAAATAGTCACTATGATATATATGTATGACTCACTAAAATTATGATACATATGCATATTGGAAAAAAAATTCTTATTTTATTTGGAGTCAAAGCACTGTCATTTTTCTATTTGTTTTGGCATTTTAGAAGAGCCAACCCTGTACCCTAGAAGATAACAAGCTACCAAATATGCTGTTTGTATTAAAAGGTTATTATATTTTACTCTGATTGTTTGGATGTGTCCTTACCATATATATGTATTTGTGTGGGTGAAATTACTAATGTCTCCCTAATAGAGAGAATCTTAAAAGTTCTGGATTTTAGTGTGTTAAGATTTCACTGATAATAAATCAACTGAGGCTAGTTCAATTTCTTAATAGGTACAAGTTGTGTGTTTAAGTCTTAATCCCTTTATTAAAAGATTGTGAATATTATTTTTATCTAGTCATGAATTAGATTAGTTTATTGATTCATGGTCCATATTTTAGAGATTTCTGAGTTTAGTGATTTAGTTGGTTGATTGTAATATTATAATATCCATTGTTTTTTTACAAAAAAAAAAAAAAAAAGATTTCATTGACAATAACTTGTAACTGCAAACCATATGGTATGATCTCTCTTATATTTTTGTAGACAGTTTCTACCTGTTTGAGGCTGCCAATGGCAAGTTGATTGAAATCCCAGAATATTATGGTTGAGGGCTTCGTTGGCAGGCTAAATCTTCATGTGAATGTGTGTTTTGCACACAGTATCCCCTTCATTTTTTATTCATCTTCGAATGTTAAAAGCAATGATTTACGGTGAATGTCACATCAATTTTTATTTATTTATTTATTTATTTTTATCAAGAGAATTGGTATTTTAATTTTGTTGTTAAAATTTCATAATCTATAAATATATGAATTAAATTCAAAATTTTTGTATTTAGAACACATCTTTCGAGTCAACCCTGTACTGTTTTCCGAGGAGGAGGAGGACTTGCCCAGTAGAAAGATGAGATGAAAGATATGGCAGGCCACAACCCATTTCACAATTCACATAAAGATATGCCAGACTGTACTTGAAGGCATTTCTTACAGTTAATCAATGACGATCACAAATTTGGTTAAGCTATTCCATCACATAGAAGTTTTTATTTTTAAAAAATAATAATGTTACATATATCAAATTTGTATCTCATATAATGTACAAATAAAATAACAATATATCATTATAATATATTAATTACATAATTTAATACATTATAAATGTATTACAAATAAAAAATTTAAAATACATATTTAAAAAGTATAGTATTTTTCTATAAAAAAATCTTGACACTGACTAAATTAATTTAATTTATGCTCGTATGAACATTAGCAGCGCATCCTCACTTCTCTATGCAGTGCATATTTGTTTTACTGATTTTTCAGATATCATGAATGTCAAAATAATAAAATCAACTATTTACCATTGCACAATGTCAGAGATCCCAACATTTTTTTCAAACTCTTGTATCCCGATTCATGTGTTAACTTATCATTGGATGCATCGAGTAAATCCTATTTTTCTGCATTCAATAATACGCTGACACATAAATTGAGATATAAGAGTTGGAAATGTAGCATTACTGTTGGCAATTTTAGAATTGCAATAGAACCCAACATGAGCACACACTCCACATAAAGGAAAACGGCTTCAGAGGAACACAAGTAAAACAACAAAGGCCCTGCAAGCTTAATAGCAAGAACTTTTCTTCTTGACAAACTACAAAATGAAGAAGGTTTGAGTACAGTTTGGGTAGCCAGTACAAAACTTGTGCACTTTGGATTCCTTATATCTGTTCATCTCCTTAACCAACCCAGTTGACATCCCCACTACGCAAAGTGCTCATTCAGACCCTGAAGAATCCAAAACTTTCAATCCTCACAGGTAAGCAACATGGCACCCATGACCAACAAACAGAAATATAACGTAAAGGAAAATCTGAAACTACTTGTAATACAATTCCATGAAAATTATTGATTTTGTCACCTGAAAATCATTTTGGGAGAGAATGAAATGAAAAATAAATAAATCACAATCTATGTTGTTTAAATGGACAATATCTCATCCCAGAATAAGGGCTTAACAGTTAATAACTCATCAGGTTACAAAACCATGTCAAGAAACAAGAATTACAGCATGAAATATTGGGTAAATAACTTCGTCACGTCCTGAAACTTTAAGCACCTCTACAACAATTCAATCTCTCTATTTTTTTTTTCGGGCGGGGGGAGGGGGCAGTCGATAATCCAATCTCTTACTATTGCTGCTTTGATATATCTAAACTGTCTTTGTTTTGGGGGCCTTCTTCTTGTGCTGTTTCCTTGCAATTGAGTTCTTCATCCCTAGGAAAAAAAGCAACGCACCAAAAAGTGCTATGCACTGCCAAAAAATGCAAACCTAGTTAACCAAAGTTCACTTGCACAACACACATATGTTGAGAATCATATCAAATATAAAATTTAACAAACCTGCAAGAACTCCTGTAAAAGCACAAAAAATTCTGGCTCTCCGTAGTCATAGTTGTAGAAGTCAAACAGAAGCGGTGTTGTATATGCCAAGTGATAAAGCTAATTAAAAAAGAAAAGAGGGGGAGAGGTGAGGTGTCCTTTAGTGATGATAAAATCAGCATTAATTGAAGGGAAAAAATCAATTATAAAATTTCATTACTAAGGCATCATCAAACAATCAGGAATAATTGTTAATTCAAAAGGGCAGAAGTTCTAACCAGTAGATAAGCACCAAATGAGCTGCCAAATACAAATAGAAAGCCACCCAGACCTTTCAGAAAAATAGAGGCAGCAACAAAATGCCTTGCCTGAATAAAGTATCCCCAGATTAAAAGCTAACCATGCTTTAAGCAAGAAAACACATGAATCCAATTTACTAAGGCAAATTCAAAGCAAACAAAATAAATCTAGAGCCTTACATCAATATTTGGTGCCCCTTCCCCCAACTTGGAAGTAAGAAATTTCTGGACAACAGCTAATTTAGGAAACACCTCCTTTGCTGCAGGCCCACCATCAACACCGAATTCATTGAACCTATGCAGACGCATGGCACATCAACAAAAATGAACAATCTCCTTCAATTAAAACCAAATGGATAAGCAATATAGGGGGCAGTCATGAATTTGTTTCAAAGCTTGAGGATATATGACCTGTTTCTAACTAAAACTTCCACATATATCCAAGGGACCACAATAAACAAGGAACCATTAACGAATTTTGTGGAAAAGCAAAGCTTATTCTGCAGGGCCAGACAACTATTTAAAGCACTTGTCCTAAAAAAAATAAAATATGGAGAATTAAGATGTTTGGTTTAGATTGTAATAAAGGAAAACTTGTCCAAACTGGCAAGTGGAGAGAATCTTTTATTTGAAGACAATCACCTTGACCTTTTAACCAATTATGTGACCCTTTCCTTTAGCAAAGTCTACACACACATTATACTATAGTTCAATACAACGTGACATAGTAAGCTACTATTTTTTTTATCAGTAAAAGTGTATTATATAAACACGGCACCCTACCCATGTACAAAAAGGGAAAGGCCACAAAAATTAAAGACTTAGGTCCTCCAAAAAAGAAACAAAACTATCTAGATACACAATGGGTATTCTTCTTTAAGCCAAAAATAAAACATCTTCAGAACATAATCTTTGAATTTCCAAGTCGGCATCTCTACAACTTCAAAGATTCTCCTATTTTGTTCCCACCATATACACCACAAAAGGCATAAAAGGGCAATTCTCCATGCTGGCGTCAACTTCCTCCAAATGTGGCTACATCTCCATCCAAGCAAAACATCATGAATTGTCCCCGACATCACCCAACTAACAACAAAAATGGAGAACACCATATCCAATACATCCCTGGTCACTTTACAGTGCACTAGAAGATGGTCGTCTGACCCCTCTGCCACCTTACACATATAACATTTACTTAGGAGATGGTAGCTCCTTTTTCATAGGTTATCCATCGTAAGAATAGCACCACAAGCTATCACCTAACAAAAAACAGCAGCTTTCTTCGGAGTCTTAGATTCCCAAATGAGCTGCCATGGAAAAGAGACATCTTTCTGACCCACCAAGTGCTTATAGAACAAACACACTATGAATTTCTTTTTATTGTGAAGCTTCCATATCATTTGATCATCCCCCCATTCATGCACTTTCCAACAATCAAGCACCTTAAGTAAGTCCTCCACCTCCACTAACTCCCAATCAAAAAAATTCCTCCAAAAACAAAGACTCCACACCCGCTGGGCCCCTTCCACCACCATAAAATCCTCCACCAAAGCTTCCTTATCGGAAGTAATGCTATGCAAAGATGGGAACATGTCCTTGAGAGGGACATCGGAGCACCACGAGTCCTTCCAAAAGCTCACCCTTCAACATCCCCACCTCAAAACAGACTGCTAGGCTGAAATGCCCTTTCCCTTTCTAAATAGCCCTCCAAATACTACAACCGTAAGCCTCCCTAGATTCCTTAACATACCAGCCCCAGCCTTAACACCCATATTTAGATGAAACTATCTTCTTCCATAAAGCATAACCATCCTCCTTAAACCGTCAAAACCACCTCCAAAGTAAAGCTTTGTTGAAATAGTAAGCGACTATTATCTCATTGGTATCCAACTTAGGGAATACTAGCATTTAGAGGCTATTGTTGTTCCCTAACATGTTTTATCTTCACTTAAGTCAAGGTTTAAGAATGAAGATTCTAGCCCTTCTAGACCTTTGGGACAACACCTAAAATGTTCCCATTTGGTCCCACTATAGGTTACTTTTCTAACTTTCACGTGTAGCTAATAGCTACACTTATAAAAATACTTAATTACTGGTTAGGCTTTTTAATTAACCTCATTTAGGTTAATTTCCCACAATTTCCAGCACCTTCAATGCGTCTTATTTCATTATTTTAAGCTTGAAATTTCAGCTTTTGACATTCTGTCATTGCCCTTCATTAAGCTAACTCATTATTAATTGTAAACTTACATAATTAACACTAACTAGGATACTTATTCGGAAATCCCACCAGCTACAAACCATTATTTTTAGCACTTTTAGGGCTGTTTTTACATGTCAGTGATGTTCATATCATCTAGGCTTCATCATGATTCCATTATCTTACTTAATAACTGATTTAATCACTTAATCGCATGTTCAAAACAATCTTTCACGTGAACTAAATAAAGAGAGCAGAAGAGATTAGGGCTTGAAGTTCATATGAACCCTATAAAGGGCTACACGACACAAAAAAGAGAGAGAGTACCCAAAAGCTAAAATATCTCAAAATACTAAAATTACGACATAACATCAAAAAATCCTCAGATTTGTGAGCTAAATATCTAAAAAATAAACAAATTGCTCACAGAATAACCAACTTAGCCACAGATCACGATTCCTTCCATCAATGCCCATTATCAAGGCTGAACTATTTCAGTTAGTTGAAAAGATTCATTTCCCAATAGGTAAAATAATTTCATAACAAAAAGAAAATTGAGAGGAGCTATTGCCCATATATTGTAAATGACAGTAAAATATAAAACCAAAGCAATCTACAATGTCCCCATGTCTTCTAAAACCAAAGCCCGCAGAAATAAGCATTGCAACCAAAACTCGTTGAATATAGGGATCTCCTTGCACTCAAACATTATCCTAATGTGTTCATTTCAGATGAACACAACGCAAAAGGAGGTGAGGCTCTGCGCACTTGTGGGTGAGGGGGTGATTAGGTAGATCGTGACTGAACTAATCAAAAAGTCAAAGTAGACAACAAGTATGTTTGTTTTAACTGTATAATATCCCAAAAGTTGTTGATAAATGAAGATTTACAAGAATATTACCACAATATTAGTTATTGTTGATACCCCTTGGGTTGGATGAGTTGGGAAGCTAAGATCCTAGGTTCAACTCCCAACCCAAAGGTCACTTACTTATCAAAGAAACAAAAAAGTTATTGTAGATATGTTGGTCGATATATCACTATTAGTGGGATATATCCTCGATATCATGTGGTTTTATGGCCTTATTAATAAATCAAATCACAAATTGATCATACTTCATATATTGCTTGACCTATTGGTGACATATTCAACATATTAATTCCATAACACAAGTCTGTCTTTATAAAACTCGTAAAAAGTTAGTGAAGACAGCAAATCTTAAATCTTTCTAATAAAGTCATCCATTACCTTGACAAAATTGTATATGAAATTTTTTCAGTCTATTTTTCTTTAACTTTGTAAATATTCATTGTTACTACCAAGCCTACTCAAAGTAGATCTTTTAAAAATAATAATAAAATAAGACACACAAAAGTAAATCAATATCGAATAACTTGACTGATTTTAAAATTTGGAACACAAGGTTTATATTAGCGACCATATGTCAAAAGATATCTAATTTTTAAATTCAGATTAATAAATACTCGATAAGTTGTAAATGCATATTAAATATTCTATTAAAAGAGAGATCATTATATATGAATAAAACATGGACACAAACTTGAAGTCCATTCTCAGGAAGATCTAATCTAACATGGCAATAATTACATCAAACAGATTCGGATCAAAAACTAATTGACAAATCAATACCCCTTTCCAAGTAGATTAAATAAAACATGATCCAAGCCATATCCAATCCATTAACATGTATATATTAATTAATTTTGTCTTGTAGCATGATAGAATTTTTTAAATGAGTAATAAGATTACCAAACTTCTAGTATAATCCATGGGTGATGTGACTTAAAAAAATGTGATAAGATAGAATTGTATTAAAAGTGGCAAAGGGGGGGGGGGGGGGGTTGTTAACCATGCACATGCAGGGCATACAAGTGTGCAAAAATAAAGGTCTCATCAAAAGTTCAAATCTCCTATAAATCAACAAAAGCTTAGGAAACTTAGATCCTTTTGTTTACTTGCACTAAATAATTTGTATCCCTTTGAAAAATGGCAACGAAAATAAACATTTTAGTCCAAAAGATTATTAGAAAGTTAATTTGCTCCTCTAAATTCATAGATCATCATTACAGCCAATCAAGAAAAGAATGTGCAACCAAAGTGCATAGGAGTATGATCTATATTCCCTCAAAAGTAGTGAAAGAAAAAAGAAGATAGGCACTAGTAGAGACAAAATCAATATAATTCAATACAAGTTTCATTTCATCAATTCCATCTCCATTACATGCATAGATTAAACCTTAGGTGTTATTTTTTGAATCTCAAACATAAATAGCACCTCTTGACACATGTTAATACATGTGCATGTTTAATATCATAACAAGTCATACAAAGTAGTACCTTGTTGAGATAGACTTTTGAGGTTATGGAAGTTTTTGCATGAATTTCCAATAGAAAACAAGTTCTAAGTCACAAATAGAAAAAAAAAATTATTCCACCAACAGAAGGGGAAATAAATTTAACATGTCGAGTTTCAATTTTGATAACTCCTCTTCTACCTTCACTCACTCACATGCCCGTAAGGGGGAAAGTGTGTGTGTGTGTGTGTGATTTACTTATAAAAAAAAATTTATTCCACCAACTAAAGAAGAAGAAAAAAAATTAACACATTGAGTTTCAATTTTGATTAATAAAAACAATAACATTCAGAAAATTAAACATTCAAAAATCTAGATGATATAACTCCTCTTCTACCTTCACCCACTCACATGTACACTAACCATTTTGAATACTCTAGAAATCTAAGCAACTCACAAATAAGCACTGAATCTTTGTATAGTCTGCAGTTTAAACCAAACCAGCCTTCTTGTTCCCAAACTCCCGATACCCAAGTACAGTTCAGCAAAGGATTTTGATCATGTGAACAACATACATGAACCCCAGTTTTTAAATCTTTTGGAAGATACCTAGGTCATGACACTACTGATGCATTGGGAGCCTATGCAAGGAAGAATTGGTTCCAATGGCCTCTGAACAATTGTGCAATGTGCATAATGATTATAGGACTATCATTGTTGATTTTATTCCTTAAATAAAGTAAAAGAGGAGGAGGTACCTAATTTACTTAGTGGTTAATATATATATATATATATATATATATATATATATATATAAGTAAAACTCACAAACGCACACACACTTTACCCCTTTAGGGGACTTGAACCCACAAAGAGGATATACCAACCAAGCTAGAGCTTGTTCGTCACATAGTGGTTAATATAGTAGATCTGGAAGTTTGCAATAGTAGTTACTATAAACTATATTCCCACGCACTACATTATAATTATCCAATGTGAAGACCTTTCATATTTACAATGTTTCATAATTTCCACAATTGCTAATCAGAACCAGGGAATTAGGGAAACATTACCCATGCATTTTATAGAAATCAGTAAATAAGTGTATTGCAATGAGATACTATGATTAGCAATGTCAAGGGACATGCAGAACAATAAGGCAATTGATAGCAAAGGACTACTTATTGATCTTTCTTTGGTTGCTTCACTGCATTTAACAAAGCATTTCAACATTTTTCATAGCTCTAGCAACAATATTTATTTTAAAAAATGGTTTAAATGCATTTAATCTGTGTTGTTGCAAATCAGTGATGAGGTGGGGATTGGTAGAGTCAGCCATTTGAATGAATTTTTATTCATCTGGGTGACGAAATAATCTTGACAATTCAATGAAACCAGGCAGAGTAAATACTGTACTAAATTTTGAAAAAAGAAAAAGGTTCGGGGCCAGGAAAAGTATATGCACCATTAATAGTAACGTTTCCTTGAAGATGCCTCCAAGCAGACTTTTGGCGTACAATTCAATGGCATACAATACAAGTGAAGATTAAACCAACAAAATCGACATAACAATAAAAGCGCACAGCTGTTGCAATCAAAGAATCTAAAAACAATTAGAATCACACCAAACTAATTAGAACCCAAAAACGAGTCAGATTTTTAACCAAACTATAATTTAGAATCAAGTGAGCATAATTGAGATATTTGGCCTTAGTGGATGTGAGTCTTTCCACTTTTCAGCATCATATTTTCTATTTTTTCACAAAGCTTTCTCAGCGTTGAAACAGATCAGTGATACAATGGAAGGAATCACAGCAAGACAACTATAAAGTAAACGTTTTATCTAGAGCTAGAAAAACTAGATCTGACAATATGCAACATGTATAGATACATACATATCTATTCTTAAACCCTAATGAGATTAAGAAGTATAAAATAGAAAGCATGGCGGATCTGTTGTGTATAGAGAGAGAGAGAGAGAGAGAGAGAGAGAGAGAGAGAGCGAGCTTACATTTGCCAAGCAGAAAGGATGAATAGAGAGGCGAAGAAGACCCTACCAAGGAACGAAAAGAAGCCCATTGTCATTTGTTGAGAGAGCGCAAATCGCGGGCCTCCCAAGTCCCAACACGCCAGGTTTCCAACTAGAAAACCATTTGTTTGGTCTCAAAGCTCGAAATTTAATGTGTGATACGGACACGCTTGTTTGAAAAAATATTATGAAAAAAAATAAGAGAAAAAAAGAGAAGAGTATAATTTTTTATTTTTTGAACTAGTAAATAGGGAAAAAAATTGTGTAATTACTTTTTATTATTATATTTCAAAATAGAGATTTTTTTATTTTTTATTTAAAATTTTAAAATTATAAGTGTTATTATAAAAAATTAATCAAAGACTCTTTCTTTATTTTTAACTTTGTCTGTTTTAAAAAAATAATAAATTAAATAAATTAAGAATTAAAAGATTATTTCCTCTCCCTCCATCCCCTTATTCTATTTCCTTAATTTTAAATTAAGTATAAAAGAGGACCACTCTCTTTTTTTTTCTTCTTTTTTTTTAGTTAAATTATACTGATATTTATAAGATTTTTTGATAATTATCAAAAAAAATTGTATAAATTTTGAAATAATATTCACATTTCGTATTTTTATTAAGAATTAATAAATTACAAAGACTTATGTCTTTTTTTAAAAAAATGATAAAAATACTCATTGCATATATTTTTTATATTTTAAAAAAATTTACCAATTGTAGGACTGGCCTACCTAACAAATTACACTAAGAGACCTTTAATTAATGGATTATTTAAATTCTTACCAACCATCGCCGTGGAGGAAGAGTGGGTGGTGGAGTACGTTTTGAGGAGTTATATAAGTGGGAAAGAAAAATCATATTCTTTTCATTACGCAGTTGAAGCATCTCTCATGACTAAATTCTCTTAAATCATTTCTAACAATGATTCAAAATTTTACTTAACTTTATACTCAAATTTAAGTAAAAATCTCATTTGAATATGATATTTTCCAATCGTTTATTAATAATTTGTAATTATTATAAATTTGAGTTTATAAATAATTATTTGTAGATTTGGATTTAAGTTTAAGTAAAAATAAATTTGATATGAGTTTGAGTTTACTGTTGAAGAGATTTTTTTAAAAAAATTTGACTCAAATTTAAATTTGAGTTTAAATTTGATTTAGTGCTGCCGAATGCTTGATCGACCAGTTTATGTCAGACTAATGCTACGACGAGTTTACTATAACTAACTAATCAAACTCATATAAGAAGGGTGCTTTTGGTAATCATAAAAAAAGAAAAAACAGAAAGAAGGGTGCTATATAACCTCTTTATATGTATATGAAGTCTTTTTTTTTTAATTAGTTTTAAGGTTTTTCATATTACACTTATATTTTTTTTTTTTTGTATTAGTTATTTTGACAAACAAAAAAAAATAATAATTTACTTATCAAAATAAAAATTTTAACTTAATTAAAAAATATATATTAGAGTTCAGGGTGGGACGAAGTTGAAGAATATAAATGAAATTGGGGTAGGGGTAAACCTCTAAATAGGACGGAACGGAGTTGGGAGTGAAAAATATAAACGGAGTCGGAGTTGCGTCACCCCACCTCGAACTTGCCCCGTTGCCATTCCTATTTATAAACTCTTTTTTTTTTTTTTTTCAAGCTTTCATTTTATATTTATATATATATATATATATATATATATATATGAAGTCTCATTTCCGTGGAGGACTGGTGGAGTGTGTTGTGAGTTAAGGTCAAGTCTTGGCTAATTGCCCTCTTCTTCACGCTTACGGGAACATTAATAATATATTTTACATTTACGGTGAGAAAGGACCTACTAGTTGATCTTCTCATCTAAGGCTGTGTTTACCGGTTCATGTTAACAATTAATATGAAATAATAGACAGACTAGAAGACCATATCATAATCATCTTTAATTTTCAAATTCGACTTCATTACATGTTTTTATTTATAGACAGTAGAATTAACAAATTAATTCCCTAACACTTTAAACTAAAATTAAACAAATTTAACTGTTCAGTAATAAAAAAATAATTAAAAAATTTGATGGAATGAACCAAAGGTATGAATTGAAATTGAGGACTTAATCTTTTGAGTTAAACCCGGGACTATGATAAAAAAAAATTATTTTTTTAATTTATGGACGTTTTAAACTTATTTACTCGTTTATGATTATTTAAAAAACGTTTTTCAAAATAATATTTTTAATGTCAAAATCATTTGATTTGAGTACTTTGAAAAATAAATTTTATGTGAAAATCGTTTTTCGAAAAGACAATTTTAAGAATTTTTTTTGAAAAATAATTTTTAAAAAATATTAATTGATTCTGAAAACATACTTAAAAGACTTATCAAAATTATAATTATTTTTATATAAATAATAAAAATATTTTTTTAAAAAGACGATTTCTCAAAATAATCATATTTTCATATATAAATTCAAAATAATTATATTCTAAAAAATATATATACATATATATATATATAAATAACCATATTTTGAAAAAAAATTCTATTCTTTTGGTATGTACAATTTGTAGGACAGAGAGTACTCAAAATCGGATTGACTGACTAGGTCGTTGCTTAACGTATGGATTGACTTGATTTTCAAAGTCTCTAATTTCTGGGCAAGTGGCTGCCCTTTTCACGACCCTTTCATTTCCCTCCATCTTTATCTCATTTTTTTTTTCATTTTTTGAGATCTGCCAATCAAAAAGAAGAAAAATAAATCCTTCTCATGTTTCCTGTGTTCTACCAAAACTTCTGTTCTAGATTTTTTATTTTTAAATAAATATTAAAGAGTGCAATAAAATCAAATCTTGTTGACATATTACCTTAAACTCTCCATAATGTAATTTATAAATAATAATACTATGTTTACTTAAAAACTCTATCAATCTTCATGAGTTGACAGTATTATATTGATTAGATATTACATCATATCATAACATGATGTAATATTCAACTAATACAACACTACTAACTCATGAAAATAAACACTTTTAATAAAATATGAAAGTAATACTAACATTATTCATTTATAAATGATTGAAAACGTAACTGTGCGATCAATAAAAAGTTTAATTAGATATGTCAACTTATACTTAAAAAATAATTAATCTTATCTGGCATCTCTTATTTAAATTTAAACAAAATAAAATAAATTTATTCATTAATTTTAAAAATACTCTTAAGATTTAAGCAGTACCATTTCCATGTATATTTCATCAAGTCAATCAAACAATTCTTAATCAACATCCAACGAGTGTGTGTTGCTTCTGTTTTTGAATTTGAATCCCACATTCTAAGTGAAAGTGGAATTTGGACAAGAAGGGAATTTAACAAAAGAAAAAGAAAAAGCAAATGCCAAAATGCAATATGGAACAAACCAAAACCAAAAATCATCGAGAAAACTTTTTCGTACTCCCGGCGTACAGATAATGAAAAATCGCTTCCTCCCTTTGCCACGTTTCCATTTCCGTAATAGCCGGACCCAATATGATTGGTTAGTGAGACGTGCCATTATGTCCGAATCATTACATTTTTGCGTGTCAACATTACACAGAGCGAGTAGACACATGCAAATACAGCAGAGAGTACGACGACGGACGACTACTCATGGACCCCTGTTTAAATTTAACAAAGCGGCTCTCTCTGTTTCAATACAACGCCCCTTGTTTCTCTCGTTGCATCTCTGTCCTGTGTCTGGATTTTTAGAGAGAGAGAGAGAGTAAGGAGTGAAACAGGCGGCCATTTCTCGCATCAATGGCGTTCGTGTCTTTCATTGGGAGAGTTCTCTTCGCCTCTGTGTTCATTCTCTCTGCATGGCAAGAGTAAGCTCTTCTTCTTCGCAGAACGATTCACTGCTCTTCAGATCTACTATATTAGAATTTCACTTTTTCCGTGTTTATTTATATGGATATACGTATATATTTGCAGCGATTTGTTTTCTGTTGGTTTTTCTGCTAGTATGTTTTTTTAGTATATGTGTCTATTTGTAGAAAAACTAGGGTTTTGTTGCTACTTGTAGTCAGATTTATCCTCCGTGCTTGGAGTCTTGGATCTGATAAGTTTGAGATTTGGTCTGATTCTTTTGATAGTTTTGTAATCGAACACTCTGGTATACTTCAAATTTCTGTAACACAGCGTCAATTTTGCTTATTTGGACTGTTTTTCTCTATTCGCACAGTTGAATTTGGATCCACCTGGCGCCGAAACATCTCATGCGCCAAATGCTTTTTACTGGAACTTCTGTTTTTGGCTTCCCTTGTTGTTTTAATTAAAATGTGGAAGTCGCAAATAGGTCACTGAAAATGCTCTGTAACGTTGAACATGCAGAACAGCATGTGGGTGTTTATTTATTGCAGTTTTTTATTTATTTATTGAACTATGTAGTTTAGTAACTTATCATTTGGAATCCTACTGTGAATATTTATTCATTCTTCCCTATTCCAGATTTGCAGCTGAGGTAGTCACGACTTCTTAAATTAGAATTAAATGCTACAAAGATTTGCTAATTTTTAATAACATAGAATTTTTGTCTAACCACTGGAGAAGGTTTGATTTTCCAGTGTTTGTTCGATAGTGGACATTCATGTTGACTCAGAAGCATGAAGAAGCCCAATTATATGAAGAACACTTGTACAAGAAGCATTAATCATAAACTAGTGTTTGCAATAACTGTTATGGTTTGTGCCCTTAAAGCCTTGTTTAATGACATTTTTATTAATAAAAGTTATAATTTCTAGGAATCATGTTCATCATTTAGTATATGTGAGTTTGCAAGCTATATTGTATATGATTATTGTGTATAGAGAATGAAACATGCACAAAACATCGTAATCATAAGTTCCTTACAACTTGTAAATACTCTTCATAGTTCACAATCTTGATAAATCTAAGAATTTATTTGATAGGACCCTAATATTTTGTCTTCTCTATGGTAAAGTGATTTATTGATAATTGAAATCAACATTTTTAAATGGACATTAGAAGTTTTTTTTATCCTTTATGTTAAGCGTTATGTGTATTTTTTTGAAAAAGAAAAATTACATATTAGGTCTTATATTTGTATCGAAAACCATTTGCATGTAAGAAACGCTCATTGGTTAATAAAAGTTTGAAAAAACCTAATAGTTAATAATTCTAATAATTAATAAATTCTCTATCTCCCACTTCTATTAATTATAAGAGGGTTGACGGTAACTAGAAATATCATTGACTATTGGAATTAGGGTTTGTGGGTTCTTATAAGTTCCTTCTCTAGCCTATATAGATACTTCTATTTGGGAGTGGGGAAGTGGCTCGCCTTATGATTTCATACACGTATTCCGCACATACTTTAGGGTTTCTAGAGAGAGAAAAATCATTTGGAAGGTAGAGAGAACACTCTCTCTTTGTGGTTTGGTCATTTGAAGAATAGAGATGGAGATTGAAAGTTTTGAAACTCTTTGAATCCATTCAACATATCTACCATATTACACACAAGTCCATCAACAACTACACTTAAGGGCAGACACCTCAATTGCCACATTTCAGTTCTTTTCCATGACAGGCCTGCACGTCTTTTTCCCTCCACCTTCCTCTCGTAAGTGGCCCTATCTTTTCTTTTTTGGTACCCCTATCTATTCGTTAGATTGACATTCAGTTGGGTGAGTGATAACGGCTTTTGTTTAGAAATAGATATGCTGCCACTAGTATAAAAGAAAACCACATAAGGTTTCGAATTCATAGATCAAAATAAATCACAATCAAATCTGAGATATTTCATATCTTCTATTGGTTGTTTCATGTGTAATTAAAGAGAAAATATTGGATTTTTGAAATTCATTGATTAACGCTTCCGCAATTCCAACTACAACATAACTAATTAATGTTGCCACACAAAAGACAAGCACTCATACGACTACATGCTGGACACGCAACCAAAGCTCTTAATATTTTCTACCTAAGACCAATCGACCTTATTACACCTCACGAGATACTTGCACTTTTCACACAACACAAACCTTAGTTGCCGTCACACTCAAGACCACATTCAATTGACTTGCCATATCATCAAGTCTGCAAATAACTGACTTGGGTATGGCAGCATCAAGAAGTCGGCTGCGAACTGACTTGCTCATGACGGAAAATAACCGAATTGAGCAAGGTGGCATGTTAGCCTATATAAAGAAGAGTTTGGGTCCTCGTGCGTAAGTGTCCTGCAGCTGAGTGTCCTATTGTGAGTGGGCAACTAAGGGGTGTGTTGTGTAAGAAGTGCAAGTGTTTGATGTACATGAGGTGTAACAAGGTGGGTTCATCTTAGGAATAAAATATTATTGGGAGAGCTTTGGGTGTGTCCAACTGTTGGTAGATTAATGATGTTTATGGTTTCTACTCAGTCTTTTTCTATGGCAATTACCTTGTTTCATAAGATTCTTTTGCTTCTACGTACCATGCATCTCAGCTATCTGCTCGTGAGTTTCTTCTCAGTTTTTGTCTGTGAAATAGTCTATTTATTTTGAAATCTTGGATGGTTTTGTTTTCAGAAATTTGTTTAATTTTCGGATATCTCAAATGTGACTGACAATGAAAGTTTCCTAAAATGAAACAGTCGAAGTTTTGTTAACCAGCCTGTTTTCGTATCTTTTTCAGTTTTTAACGAACCTGAACTTTTGACCACATGGATAAATTCTTTTCATAGTTATGTCAAATTGTCCCACTTTTAGATCCCCTTCCCCCCCCAACCCCCCCTCCGGCCTCTTTTTTCTTTTCAGAAATGAATCATCAAATGTATTTTTCATGTCATCATGTAATTGGAATTTATTGTAGTTTGCTAATTGAATTGGTGAAATGCTGTGTTCCATGGAGTATATGTCATTGTGTAATTGGAATTTGTTGTAGGTTGCTAATTGAGTTGGTGAAATGCTTTCTAGCTGTTTATAGTTTATAGCCTGCTTTCTACGTTTCATGCATTTGTAGATGAATGTGTATGTTTATCTTAGATAGTGGTTAAAGAAGTTGCTTTTTTGAGAGAGATTTTATTGGAAATCATGGTGGAACTCCTTTCCAATGTGCTTGTCAGAGGAAGCCTGGTGAAAATAAAGTTATTTTTAGTTTGTAAGTTATGATGCATTGCACTTTCCCTTTGATCGAGTGCTATTTCTAAATAAATCTTGATTAGGAAAAACTGGAATTGGCTTATACAAGTTTTATATCCTGACATGGGTACAGTAGTACAAAACATTTTGACTTGCCAGTTTGTGGCTTTGAAAATCAGTATTACACAATTGCATTTGTAGGACATCTAACAATAGTATCTCTTATGAATCACATCACGAGAATAGAAGACTTAACGAGCTTAGTAATTTCATATGCTTACAAATTTTATGTATTTATCAGAAACATGATTCTTATGTTTTATTAATGAAATGCAAATGAGTACGATATTAGAGGGGTCTTGAATGAAACCTCGTGGACTGTTAGTGGTTGATACATTTGTGACATGGCAACTTTGTTTTGTTAATGTATTGGTACAATACGTCCTGTACTGGCAGTATTGCACCTTATCACAATGATCGAGGAGATATGTCTATTGTAGTTTTTTTTTTTTATTATTAAGCAAGTTAGTACTGAAGGGGTTTTTGCTCTCTAGAGTTACCATGTGTTGGGATATTCTGCTTATGGTACTTTCAGTGTGTAGATGGGCTCAGTATATATATTCTGCTTATATATATAGACGTTGAAATGATATATTTCTTGTTAACTTTAACAATATCTCAGTATGTGTCACAATTACTTGGCATTTCCTGCTATAAATTCTGTGCATTTTTTCCCTCACTCACACAGCTATCCCTAAAATTTAGACTCTTAGTTTTCCTTGGATATATGTCTTCTTGCCTCCATTTTGAATTATCATAATCCATTCCTGCTTGCAGGTTTAATGAATATGGTATTGATGGTGGGCCAGCAGTGAAGTCACTGAGACCGAAGTTCAATGTTTTCTCACAACATGTTTTGGCTAATACTGGGCTGCAAGTGCCAGATGTAGAAGTGAGAAATGCTTTCCCTTAATTTTACCCCATCTGATCAGGATATGCTGGTTCATTTGGCTTCGTCACTATCTTTGTGCGATTATCATGACTAACTTTGAAACATGCTATGCACAGATCAAATATTTAGTTGCTGCAGCTATAGCCATGAAGGGTATTGGAGGCCTTCTTTTCATCTTAGGAAGCTCTCTCGGAGCCTATCTCCTGGTCTGTAATCTCATTCCACGTAGCCTTTGATTTTTCAAATAAACTAAATCAACCTTCACGAGTTTTAAGTCCCCACCCACTTTTGTTTTGCAGCTTCTGCATCAGGCAATTGCTACTCCCATCTTGTATGACTTTTACAACTATGATGTTGAGAAGAAAGAATTTGCTCAACTTTTTGTCAAGTTCACACAGGTAAGCAGAGGCTACTGCCTGCCAATCAGGGCATAGGTGTTTTCAGTTCTCCTCAACTGGTATCTATCCATTAGCTGAAAGGAATTAATTGTAATAGATCATGTGCCTTTCTTCTGCAGAGCTTGGCGCTGTTAGGGGCATTGCTTTTTTTCATTGGAATGAAGAATTCAATGATGAGGAGATTACTCAAGAAGAAGGCGCCCAAAGCAAAAACAGTATGAGATGGAATGGCATGGGTTCAGTTATTGATCAATACATGATGTTCACAATATCAAATTGCCTGGATGCGGACCAGGACCTAGTTTTGTATGCTTGTATTGAGGCGGCAGCATCTTTTTCTTTATTTTCATCTCCTTTTGCCTTGACGATTTACTTATAATTTTTAGGGTGTTTTGTTTCATATTGGGAGCCTATTGAAATTTTAAATGGAAATTTTGGAGATTCATAATCCATCAGACTAGTTTCTTGATAACTTTGGATAATATATTTTTCTTTTTATGTTTGAATAATTAATGGTCTTAAATAGAAAAAAAATAGACAGATAAGATTCATGTTTAAAAAATAGATACAAAATGGGTAAATATTCAATTTCTTTTAGTTAATAATGGGGTCAAGTTTTATTATTAATTGGTAATGATAGGGTTCTCTTATTTTGGAAGGAGAGAAAAATGGTCTTTAAAGCTCATCTATTTATTTTCTTTTCTTATGAACAGTTAATGCAACGTAAATGCTGTGAAATTGGGGGAGAAGTCACTTTGTGATAGATTAGGATTTTAATAATATATTGGCAGGACACGATGAACGGAGGGAAAGAACGTCCTTGACGGAGCTGCATGTCAATAGTAATTTGCATGCCAAACTCTTAATGGTATTTGGTTATAGGTCTGCACTTCAGAGGTCATCATGTTGGTGGGCAGGGATGAGGCTAGGAATTTAACTTTGGAGGAGCAAAAAAAAAAAAAAAGTTAATATTGATTGATACAAAAAAAAACTTATAAATTAGAAAAGAAATTTAACTAAAGAAAAAAAAACTATAGTTTATGCATTTTTTTTTTTAAATTGATAAAAATATTATTGAAAAATAAAACTAACACTAAGATAAGAATAAAAAGTGTGAAAAATTTAAACTTAGAAGGGGATAAAAACTTAAATTAAAGAAGTAGGTTTATAATTATTTTTGAAAATATAAAAGAAATTCAAATAAAAAAAATCTGGGAGAGGATAAGTAGGGCCATGGCGGCCTCATCCTTTGAGGTGGGATGAGTTTGGGAACAAAATGGTTGACTGAGTGCTTATAATGGATGAGGTTAGTAAGACTGGTAAAACATAATATAATATATGGATCAATGTTGAAATCAACACTGCATTATTTGTGCTCAAAACATACCCATTTCAATGCCGTCATTTGCTGCTAGCTGTTGTTGTCAGTTTGTCACAATATCATCTTAGCCTCATTATATAATTCTCATTCTTTGGGATATCATATCATGGGGTTTTATATTCTATGTCCACTTATGATTTTAATTGGTATCACCTGTTTTAATTGCAGATGGAAAAATTAGAGATTCAAGAGGCACATATGGGGGGTGTGAGAGTGAGATATTTGAGTAATTTCCGGCCTTCTAAGTTGGACTTCGAGCTCTCAAGGGAAAAAAAAAAAGAAGGTTTTTTCTTTTTTCTTTTTCTGAGACATCAGTATCTTTCTAGTATTCTTCCATCAGAAAAATCAAAGTTTGGTGGGGCCCAGTTGAGTGGAAGGTTAGACCCGGTTGTAGTAAAAGTTTGAAACAAAGACAGAAAATTTGCCGCATTCATCGTACTGGAGCATATTTGAATTTAGTCAATTGCTTAGAGCAACAATTATTTTAATAAAAACGAAATTGACTTTGATAATACACAAAAGTAGAGAAGGCAGTAGTTGCTAGAGCCCCTTTCTGACAATTAATCAACCTTTTTTTTTTTTTTTAAAATTTAAATTCTCCCTCTTCTTTCTTTCTTTGTTTATTTTTTCAACTTCAATTTAGGTGGCTGCTAGAGATGTTTGACTGCATCATAATTAGCTGAATTTCTCTAAAAAAGTAAGAAACTCAAATGGTATAGAATCTTAACTTTGAAATTCACTCTACTTACGAGCTGAGACAAATGGTTTAATCATGGTTCAAATGTTGCAAAACTGGTAGGAATATCTCACATCTGCTTGATGAAACTTGTATATATTAACAAAAGAAATTTAAAAAACAACTCCTGATTTATAAAATATTCATAAATGTAGGAATCTAAAAAATTTAAAATTTGAAACTAACCCAATTATGGGCACCTTTATAATCCAAGGATTGCAAAACATGAGAGAAAGAAAACCATTAAATTACCAAAATAACTTTTGCTATTTAACTTGGAAATGGAAAGCAGGCAATTCTGAATCATAATTTGGCTGCCCAATGACCATGGATGAACTGAAATAAGCTGTACAAGAGGGAATATTATAGATTATATATCAAACAAGTACTCCTCAGGTGATGGAAGCACATTAAAGTTTAAGAACCTTTATAGCTCGCTCAATCCTTGTAATCCTCTTTTTTTTTTTTTTTGTAATTTAACAAAGAATTCCAATCAAAATAAAATTACCAATAAAAAAATTTATTTGATTTTCACATGATTTAACTTTGAAGCAATAACTTGGCAATCTCATGACATGGTCATTTTTTTTCATTCTCTTTTCATTTTCTGGGTTTTACAAGAATGTTGTTCTCAACGACTTTACTTTTTATTTTAAAAAAAATAATGATCAGTGTCTTCTAAATTGCACTTTGGTGTGCCACAGCTGAGATCCTAAGAATCTTGACTGGCAGTGAACAATCTCTAGATATAAAGACTTTGGTACATATCACTTCCTTTAAAACCTTTCAATCAATTAATATTTTAAGATTGCGTACACTTGAGGAAAAAGCATGTATGTCAGTTTGACTTGTCTAATTGTTTCATCGAATAATGTGTTATTGATACTTTTATAGTTTATAAATATATTTTAAATTTTAAAAAATAATTATGATGAAAGTATTATGAGAGATTAAGTAATTAATTTTTCATAAAATATTTAATTAGTACAAAATTTAATTCTAAAATATTTAACTCAAAAGATTCTTAAAATTTTTGTTGACAAAATTCTCCCTTTAGTATAAAATTTCAAAAAACGCCGAGCTCTAACCATTGCCTTGACGTGCTTTTTTATCAAACTATTACTTATTTTTTTTTTATAAATTTTAAAATTAAATAACTTACGATATATAAGTTTATAAAAAGCCGAACTCCAACCATGTTCTTCATATATAAGTGTACACATTCTTCAAAAAATACCAACTATCTCAATTCTGTTTTTAATTAGTGACCCCTTCAATGTAAAAAAAAGATATAAACCCACATGGCTATCTGAATTCTGTTCTTAATTAGTGGCCCCTTCAATGTAAAAAAAGATAAGGAACCCACATGGCTTTGTAAACAGAGGCGGACATAGGGGGGACGGGCAGGGCATTCCCTCCCTGGCTTTGTATTTTTTTTTTTAAACATGTGCACACGTTCTTTTAAAAATATCAACTATCTCAATTCTGTTTTTAATTAGTGACCCCTCCAATGTAAAAAAAGATAGAAACCCACATGGCTTTGTATACAGAGGAGGACGTAGGGTAGACCGGTAGGACATTCCCCCCATGGCTTTGTATTGTTTTTTAAACATGTGCACACGTTCTTCTAAAAATACCAACTATCTCAATTCTATTTTTAATTATTAGCCCCTTCAATGTAAAAAAAAAAGATAGAAACCCACACAACCTCTAACCCATTTACTCACTAATCCACCTGGACTTTACCCATTTTCTAACTCTCCCTCTCACCCATTATGCATTTTCGATTCTCTCTGTCAACCTTTTCTTGTCTTTCACATAACAAAAGAACCCACCAAATGTTATATATATATATATATATATATATATATATATATATATATAACACCTTAGTCTACACTTAGCATTCCAAGTACTTGATCCCTCAAATTAATTATTGTCTCATCTACCCATATTTCTCTTACATGAAGTTGATTATTTATAAGAGATAGAAGCAAATTTCTTCTCACTTTGGTCAATGCAGATCAACATATACTTTTTGGTACTTTTTTTTGACACTCTCCCTCCATCACTAGCATTTTGGTTTAAAATTTCAAATCGCCCCCCTCTCTCTGTTTTTCTGTGCCCCATTTTCTGCCTTCCCTTTTTCCTTCAATCTCCAAACAAAGTTACAGAAAAAAGTATGAAATTCAATTTTTTTTTTTGTTACTTCCTGAAATCTCTGAAATTGTGTTTACATTTCCCTTTTCTAATTTTCTTTTCCTTTATAATTTTATTAAAGTAATTTTTTAATATTGCTTGGGTTTGGTTTTCTGATTTTAGATTTTTATAAAGAGTTTATATTTTGATTAGTTCATTTGAAAAGGTACAAGAGTTGCAATGTAAATATATCACGGATAATACTTTTTAAGAGTCTAACCTACTTTCTTTGATAGGAACTTGTTTCTTACCAAAAGTATTCTTCTAATTTTATCTCTTGACTTTTTCTTACAAATTATTTGGTTATCTACGTTGAAAATCTTGAATAATAGATGATTTATACTCTCTAAAACATGGCACTACTTTGATATCAAATTTGTGAATCTTTTTTGTATCTATCTATAACTATAATGTTTCAAATTCTTATAATAACAATAATAATATTTTATTAGTTTGGCCCTATCATATAAACAATTCTGGCTCCGCCCTTGTTTATATATATGTAAGTATATGTGGATGTTGGTTCTTTGTAATTTTTTTATGCGTATCTCTAGATTAATCCCTACGTTTCCATTAGCTTGACTAATCCTCGGGTTGAAAGGTTGTTGCAACAGTTTTGCCTTTTCTTAATTTTTGTTTTTATCATTTATAGTTCAAATTTATATTTTCCTTCTTATATATGCCTTGTTTATGTTTTAATTCCACGGGCAGCTTTAGACTGAATATTTCACGAAAGAAAGAAAGTGGTTGTAACGAGCACAGGCGGAATTCAGGCTGAAATGGGATCCAACTATGACCGGAAAAGTGAACTCAAAGCTTTTGACGAAACAAAAACAGGCGTGAAGGGACTCGTGGATGCTGGGGTGGCAAAGATCCCAACTATATTTGTCCACCAGCAACATAAACTTGAGGTGAAGTCACATTCCGGCAAGTCCCAGATCAGTGTTCCGGTCATAGACCTTGAAGGCGTCTATAAAGATGCAAATCTACATGCACAGATCATTGAGAAAGTCCGGGATAGCAGTGAGAAGTGGGGTTTCTTTCAACTGGTCAACCATGGAATCCCAGACCGTGTTTTGAAGCAGATGATTGATGGAGTACGTAAATTTAATGAGCAAGACAGTGAGGTGAAGAAAAAGTTCTACTCAAGGGATTATGCTAAAAAAAAGGTTCTGTTTAACAGCAATTTTGATCTGTTTCAAGCACCGGCAGCTAATTGGAGGGATACCTTTGCTTGTGTTATGGCTCCTCATCCTCCCGCCCAAGAAGAAATGCCCGCGGTGTGCAGGTATGTACTATATATATATATATATAGAGAGAGAGAGAGAGAGAGAGAGAGAGAGAGAGAAATATTTTTTGCTAGCATGGTATTTGATTCATTGTACAAGTTTTCCAAACTTGTTTTACAAATTGATCAGTCTTGTCTTTGAATCACAGGCTAACATGGAAGTTAACACGCTTGGCGAAAATATTTTAAATGCACAAATTATTATCTGCTAAAATATAAAAATAAGTTAATAACATATATATATATATATCACAAGATAGAAGAATATATAAAAATAAAATAACCAAATTTAGATATAAAATAAAATATAGTTAGAAAATGTATTTGTGAGTCAATGAGAGGCACGCTATAGAATTGTTCTAAAGCTCTATATGCCTCTTCAAGTGTGTGGATTCTATCGCTTATAGACGATTTCAAAATAAAATTTAAGAATCTTACAAAAAATATCATTTGTAAGACACATCCCAAAAAGGAAGGGATGCAATCCTTTATCAAGTTGCTCATAAAATATATTCCATCCATCTTAATTTAAAAGTCTCTTATTCTATTTTGAAATGTTCCTAAACATGAGTTCATTTTGAAAAATCAATATACAAAGTCTTGTGAAATTCTCCAATTCTCATTTTTACTAATTTAATGTGAACGTACTGCTTGATGTGAAAAGAGGTTAATTTG
Source organism: Nyssa sinensis (assembly GCA_008638375.1). Lineage (NCBI taxonomy): Eukaryota > Viridiplantae > Streptophyta > Magnoliopsida > Cornales > Nyssaceae > Nyssa > Nyssa sinensis. The sequence continues at coordinate 6,090,176 of CM018045.1, forward strand.
GTAAGTTTATACTTCTTTTACAAATGTAAAAACATTAAATACTTGTTTTCTTAAGAAGTTAATTTTTTCAAAAAGATACTCTTTTTATGGAACAGAGAAAGTAAGAAACTATTGCTAGCATAAAAAAATAGGCAAAAAGTTCATTTTAGGTTTCATTATCTCTTGGTCATAATTAGGCAAATACTAATTTTCCAACTCAATATATTGATTAATAGAAATTATTAGCCTAATAAATTATAAAACAATCATTTAATTGGGTAATAACAATTTTTGTAACACGCAAATATTATTATGAGCTACTAATTACAATAACCACAACCATATATAGCACACCAATGTTTTATTTTATTAAAAACTCAAATTATTTAATAATATTTTTATTAAAATTCCAATAGAAACTCGATGTAACATTAATTAATTTGTAAAGATTTTAAGTGACATTGACAATAACTATTTTCCATGACTGACCAACTTTTCTTTGATTGTTTTTGTTCTAAACTTTGACCATTCTTGTCTCTTTTACTTGTTTGGAAATGGGCATTGATATATATTGTCATGATGGTTCGAGTGGGAGCCCCATTGATTAAAACTCAAACTGTTTTCACTTTGCAATGTTAGATGTTTGGACTTGAAAACTTAAATTAAAACCAATTGTAAGGTACTTGATTATATATGATTGATGAATTTGCAGAGAGACACTGATTGAGTTCTCGAAGCAAATCATGAAATTGGGGTGCACTGTGTTTGAATTATTATCAGAAGCTCTTGGGCTGGATATCAACCATTTGAAAGACATTGGATGTGCGGAAGGGCTTCTTCTTCTATGCAATTACTATCCTACATGCCCTGAACCAGAATTGACTATGGGCTCTAGCAGCCATTCAGATAGCGACTTCCTCACCATACTTCTACAAGACCAAATTGGCGGCCTCCAAGTTCTTCATGATAATCAATGGGTGGATGTTACACCCACGCCTGGTGCTCTAGTAGTAAACATTGGAGATCTTCTGCAGGTAATTCTACTTTATTTATTTATTTATTTTTGGGTGGCCACCAGAAAGTCTACTTTATTGATTTGGAGAAACCTCCCAATTCTTGCAGAAAGTGTCACCCACCCACTTGAATGTTTAAGTCTTAATGAAACGAGTTTAAGGAAAAAATAAACAGCATTTGATGAAAAAATATACTAAAACCCAATATAAATTTAGGGCCAGGATAGAAAAATATATCATGTCTTTATTATATTTAAATTACATAAATATGTTTTAATATTTTCATATTTCATTATATATTTTAACATATATAAATCTAAACTTGTGTATATGTATAACATGTCCATATATATTATTTATATATATATATGTATATGTAAATATAGATTTGTATTATAAATAATATTAATTGATTATTTTTAGTTTTTTAAATACTCTTCTTTAGATCGGGATGAGGTGGGAAAGGTGATGGGGACATAACAAATGGGGCAGAACCAGGTGGCCAATTTTAAACGATGGGGAGGGGCCCTCTGCCATTCCTACCCACTTGGTTTATCCTTAAGACTAGTACTTCACATTAAACTTGTTTCATGTATTTTATTAGATCACTCAAAAACTGCAAAGAGTGTAGTGTGAAGTGATTGCTTATATTAGTCTTTAAATGTATGTTTTGGTGCAGCTCATCTCTAATGACAAGCTCAAAAGCGTCCATCACAGAGCTTTGGTTAAAAATGTGGGGCCAAGAATTTCAGTGGCTTGTTTCTTCAGAGCACAGAATGATTCAAGTGAATGCATCAAGACTTTACGGACCCATCAAGGAGTTGTTATCAGAGGAAAACCCTCCAATCTACAGGGAAACCACTGTCAAAGATTTTCTTGCCTACTTCCACTCCAAAGGTCTGGATGGAGTCCCTTCACTACAGCATTTCAAGCTGTGAAGTTAGTATGCAATGGAGTCCGCAAGTCTGCTTCTGCTTGGGTGACTTCCACTTCCGTTTCATAACCTTTCACTGTGCTTTCAGCTCTTTAAATAAATGTCCCACTTTGACAGGCTTGTCAACAATTTGGAATAGTCTTCTTATGTGTTTTGTATCTGTAAGAGCATGATTTGGAATATTTCAAATCTTAATTTATTTTGAAACTTTCTCAATCATCCCTGAAACAATATATCCTATCAAGAATTTCTCATCACTTGAATTCATAATTTGTCAATAACTTTGTGACGCAAAACTATTTTTTCATGATCTTATAAAATGATACGTCACATGTACAAAGATTGTTCATGTGATAGTTCAATTTATTGTTAGAATTAAATATTATTTTCGTGATGTAAATGAATATTGAAAGAAGTTGTAACATTTATTTTGTACTAAAACAAAGGAAATTCATTGTTTTATTGTGTTTCGGGTTTTGACCAAATTTTATTATTTAGGTTCTAGAATTGATACTTTTTGTTATTATTATAATTTTAAATAGATATATATTTTTTTTCACTCTTATTAACGACAGTTTATGGATTCAAAATTAGTCAAATTTTAGATTTAACTTAAATATATTATTTTTAATAATTTTTTTGCCTTTATTTTGAATAGGTAAACTGTGGTACATCAGTTTTGTCATCAATAATTCAGTTTCAAAGTTTTTTGTGAGAATTTTCTCCCTTTGTTGATAGATTCCAAATGATCTAACTTTCTTTCACCACGTGTCTAGGAAAAATCTCTTCACGGCTCATTTGAAATTGACGTTTGTGATTACAAAATGAGTCAAAATTAAACCATATCAGGGAAGGGAAGTCACAGCCTACTAAAATTCAACAGGAATGACTTGAAGCTGATAGCCAGCAGGAGTGGTTAAAATGTCACCTATCATAAGGCATTCTGGTTCAAACCTTGAGAGGAATCCTACAGCCACGGCTAAGAATTGATGCCCTGGATAGTGATTGAAATATAATTTTTTAAAAATTATAATTAATTTTTAAAAATTATAAAAAAGCATTTGAATATAATAATTTAAATTAAAAAATTAAAAAAATTAAAATTAATAATTTCAAAAATATGTATCTCACGTTTTAAAATTAAAAATCTATTTTTAAAAACATAAACAAACGAAAGTTTCTTATTTTTCCTAATCTTGAAGCACCGCAGGAAAAACACATTTCCTATGATTTTACAGGCTTGTTTGGGACAAGTTTTACACTGTTTTCTTATAAAAAATGTGATCAGATGAACAAATTATTAAAATTATTTTCGTGCTAATACTATTTTTTTTTGACATACAAAACTTTTTAAATTTTTTTGTATACTATTTTTTTTGGCATACAAAACTTTTAAAATTGTTTTGTAAAATCACTTATGAAAGTGATACCATTATGTTTGAAATTTCATATGCGTTAAAAATCTTAAGGTCTCATTAATCTAATTTATGTTGAGTGGTTATCATTGAATTCATTCAAATTTTTTATAACCCATTTGCTACTCGAGACAACTCGAAAAATAGGCAATGTGTAGGTTTCCCTACTATTACCACTGAGGTTAGAAATTTTTTAATCCTGTTTGTAATCCACTTATATAAGAATATTATCTTTAGGTCTTGTTTGGATAACTGGCGAAGAAGGTAGAATTATATAGGATATAGTTGCATAAGATTGGATATAAAATCTTGTAGGATATTAAATATTCCAATCTAGTGTTTAGAACTTACTCCGATAAAAAGCCTGGATATGTTGTTATATTTTATTCCTATGTTTGGATGCCAACCCGATATAAAGTTCGATTTTCACAAATTAGTTTTATGAAAGTCAATTAAGTTTTTTTTCAAATATATGCATACAAGGTATCTAAAATTAACATTTTATTTATAAATCAATTATAAAATTTAATAATCACAATCATAATATTTTAGAATACGATTGTACAAATATCATTCAAAATATTACAATTTCTCACTTTTGATGTGATTCAAAAAAAATTCATGCTCCATGTTACTAAGAATAATCTAAATCAATGATTACATGTTTTTTTTTTTTGTGTGTGTGTGTGTATATATATATATATATAGCAATATTATATATATAAATATATATATATATATATATATAACAATAGCAATATATTATATAAAAAAAAACAATATAACTAACAATATATATATATATATATATATTAGTCTATTTATTGATATAAAAAATACATTAAAAAATATGAAACATATAAAAAAAAATTGAATATTAAAAATATGAAAAATTTGAATTTTTTTTTAAATTTACCTCTCTATATTATAATAATTATTTTGATGACGTGACATTGTATTTTTATTATAGTAATATGTGATAATTCTAACACCACCACTCATTTGGGATAAGTTATATCCCACCTGAACAGGATATAAATGTTTTACAGGATATAAATATATAATCCGATTGAAACACTAAACACGGGATAGGAGATTGATTTATTATTTGTTTGATCCCTTTTGCACAATAATTTAAGTGTCCAAAAATGAATTGAAACAACTTCTGTAATAATTCCGAATGAATGTTTATAATTGGAGTGTATTAAAATGATTTCGTAAATTAAGGGACTTAATATTTCAATTAAAATTATAGACCTTATTTAAAATCGGTATAAAATTTTATGATATAAAAATATAATTAACCCCTAATGGAGAAAATAAGCCTTTTATTTGACAAAATGGAACAATTCTTCACTACCGCAGAGGCAAGCTAAAATTTGTCTATTGGATTTAACCTTCAAAATTTTTTTAGCTTAAGTGGGGATTAAATTGCTTTCATATTGTGGCCTAAAACTGGAATATATATATATATTGATTATGAAACTCTCACAATCTGATTCTCTTACACCCACAAATGGCTGAATATAAGACATATGTGAGACTTGTCCAAAAAAAAAACAAAAAAGGAAACCAAGGATATTGATCTAGTGAAACATATGCATATAAAACAACCCACCTAACACCACTAATATATAAATGTGAAAGCCAAACAAGGCATTAGGGATCTTTCTTATGGGCTTAACCATCTTATATGGGCTTGAAGCATCAACCCATTTCTTCTGCATAAGAAGGAACCAACATGTGACTCTGCCATCACATTTTAATTTTTCTGCACAAGCAGACGCTGTTTAAACTTTAAAGAACTGTCATTTTATGAATTTGCATTGGAACAAAAGCTTCTGTAATCGGAATGTCACGAAAAAGGTGTTCTTTTTCGTCCGAATTTTGATCTGAATAGTGCACCAACAACCAACAAAGAGGAAATATTCAACTTAATTAACAAAGTTTTATCACAACTATTTGTGATCCGTTATCTCACTATTACACTCTATTTAAGACTATTTCCGTCCATAGAATTCTGGAAACAAATCATATAAAAAATGAAGTTAGTATTCTTTTCCATTCAATAAAAACCACGATATGTCATCTTCACATGAAAGTTCTTAAACAGGACTTGCTCTGTTCTCTCCACCATACTCTGAATACTCAACCCTGCAGATTAGTCCATTCACTGAAGAATGGGAAAGATGCTGCTTTCACTTTAATGTCATCTGATTACTATTTACCCCCATTTTCAAGTGCCCTTTATTCTAAACTTCTTGTCTAGTTTTTAATGGTATGCCACGAACTGGTATTCGATACTTTCTTAGTATCATGATTTCAAGGATTAGATGAAATGTTACATTTGTAAAGTTTCAGTGTAATTACCCATGAAACACAGGAGTAATGAATAATTTTTCAGTATGCCACACGTTTATTTTGTTTGAAATAGATGAACTTTTGAAAGAGATGAGTTTGAAAGGAATTTGTATTCTGTTAAACAAGGGCCTTGATTTTATAAAGAACACTCGAATAAGTAGGGAATTGGGGTTTTGCTTCATGCTATTAAATCATGTTAAATATTATTATTATTTGAATCCTTTGAATCGATGAGAGGCCCAATCCAATGGCTCAGTAACTATATACCCTGCTAACTCAACTCCCACAATAAAGACTTACACATGTCACTGGTAATGTTTAAGCCCTGACCTTTCCTATGACAGAGGCAGGGAAATAACACTGCGCTACAAGGATTTAACTATTCTGATTAATTGGGCCTTGGAATGGTGACTTCCGTGTGCAACATAAAAGAGTTTGGGCCCATATACCACAGTCACGAGCAAAGTAAGCCGATGTCTCTTACTATGGCTTTAGGGTGATGTCATATATGTAATATATTTTCTCAACTTATTTCTTTTTCTACTCTTTTATTTTTTTTTTCAAAAAAAATGATAGAATATTATTGATAATTGAAGAAGTTCCAAAAGTTACAGAGAACAATAAGAATTCTCTTTTAAGGACCACCAATAATTCATTTTCGACTCATAAATATAAGATAATGCCATTCATTATAAAGAATATATGTCTCACGGTCTGAGAGAAGTTTAATGGTAACAAATTAAAACTTTTATGCATTTCTTTCACTTGTTAAAATAATTAATTATTACTTACCCCCCCCCAAAAAAAAAAAAAACTTTCACAAAATTGATGTATAAAAGTTATAATATTTGGAATCTATCAATAAAAACAAATTAATCTAATTGTCCATATCTTTCAGTTGTTACAAAAATTGAGTTTTGGATTGTTCAATTTCACTGGCTCTAAGATTCAAAAAATCCTCATTAAATCTCATGGTCAGAAAGGCTTTTTTTTTTTGGAAATTAAATTTTAGTACAATAGTAGTTTTAAAAAATTTTCAATTCTACTACCACTAAGTCCTCTTTAGTAATTTTCTTTTGTGCATGATTTATATATCTCAATGTAATGGCCCGAATTCAAATAAATGTGACAGTTGAAATTAAAAATCTGTTAGTAGTATTTTTGGGGTAAGTAATAATTTTATTACACAAAAAACCAAACTTCGTAAGAGAACAAGGAGCAGCCCAGAAACAGAGGATGCACAGAAAGGCTATACAAACTAAAACACTAAAAGAAGATAAAATTAAAGCACTATTGCACTTGAATGAGACATATGGTGAGTGAGCCACTAGTTTGCTTACTTGTTTTGCACATCAAAATATGGTCATTTCTGTTGATCCCCTCACAATCGTCACAAGTGCCAAAATTGCATTGGTTAAAGCAAAGACTTTCATATGCATATGTATCATCCCATATATTTGTTCCACTTGCAGAGATATAATGATGGAGTACTCAAAGCATATCATAAAATTGGGGCTTGTTATTTCAGAATTGTTCTCAGAGGCTCTGGGTCTCAACCCCAACTACTTGAAAGACATGGATTCTGCCAAAGGGCTATTTCTTCTTGGCCATTACTATCCAGCATGCCCTGAACCAGAATTGACTTTCGGGACGAGCAACCATACTGACAGTGGATTTTTTACTATACTTCTACAAGATCAAATAGGTGGCCTCCAAGTCCTTCATAAAAATCATTGGGTTGATGTCCCCCCAGTGCCTGGAGCTCTGGTTATAAATATTGCAGATCTTTTACAGGCAAGTCTACATTACATCAAGCATGATTTATATATCTTAAATATTATTTTCATTTCTTTCTTTTCTGCCTCAATGAATTTACCCTAGAACTCCCTAAGACTAGGAGGGTACCAATTGGTGTTCTCTATCTATGGGTGGGGGTGTTTGTAGGGAAGGAAAATGGGGGAAAAGAATAAAAAATCCTTCTCTGTGAATGTGGTAAATATTGCTATACAAACTTTATGCTTCAAGTTGAAGAAGATTCAATAGTGCATGTAGAAAGTGATTAAGCATTTCTGTCTCGAACATTGGAAGCAGACAATGCTCATTGTCAGTCTTTTAGAGCAAATCTTAGCACTTACAAATTAATGGAATGCGTCATATTATTATATTTGCTTTAATGACTGTCTTTGTGCAGCTAATCACCAATGATAAGTTTAAGAGTGTCAACCATAGATTACTGGCAAAAAATATAGGCCCACGAATTTCGGTGGCAAGTTTCTTCAGATCACAGTTTGGTCAAGAAGGGATGAAATCCAAACTATACGGGCCAATCAAGGAGTTGCTATCTGAGGAAAACCACCCAATCTACAGGGAGATTTCCATGGAGGACTTTCTCACCCTGCGCTACAAGAAAGGCCTCGATGGAACCTCTGCGCTACAACATTTCAAGTTGTGTAAGTAGGTCATGGAGAAGCTATTGTGGCGTGGCCCCCGAAAGGCTGGCAGTAACCTTCAATATAAAAATGTTTTTGTCGTCTTGCTTGTAAAATTGATATAAATATGTACTGTTTCAGGATTAAGTCTGTAATATTATGGGGCTTAATTAAACCTACCGTGTTCTATGGCCATCTGTGTTGTACATTCTCTTCATCAACAAGTCATCACTTTAAATTAGCTTAATGGAAATACCATTTGACCGTGGCATCGTCTTTGGCTTCATAAATGAGTTTCCCCAAGTACATGTTTTCTGAAATTTTTTGGGAACACAATGCTAAGTATAACCTTAATTTTCTACTTTTATAACAGTTCTTCTTAGGAATTTGCCTAGGATTTCCAAAAGATACTTTCTAGGCATTCAAATACTTTCCTAGCAATTTTGAGAAGCACACAGGGAAGTGCACTTCCCAAACATATCCTTAACATTCTCTCTTGACCCGCTACTGATCCCCTATCACAATTATCAAAACTTCCAAAATTGCATTGCTCAAAGACCAAATCGTTACAAGAATAATGAGGTTAAACTTTTACTCATTAACTTGCATTTGCAGAAAGCAATTTCCATTTGGGAACTGTTTGGCCTTTACACTAAATTACTGTTGGTGAATCAGAATAGAAGAGATTCTCAATGATAGTGTGAGAGGATGAAGAGTAACCAAGTAGCAGAAGAAATGTGTAAATAGCTGAAATTTTATATTTAATAACACTTGAGTACAGAGCATCGGATTTTGCTGATTCTGCGGAGCTGCAGCTCCGGCGAGGGCTAGAGGACTTCTTTGTCTTTCTTTCTTAGGTATTTTTAAGACTTAATTAAAGAAGATTACAAGACTTCTATTTATACTTAGTTTTTCTTATACTAGAAAATTCTTGAGAAGGCAAATCCCATTATTTATGCAGATTGGAATAAGAAGACATTATACAAGATCAACATATTGACCGACTTTCCAAATAGGAACTTCAGTGCTTTTCTCCACAATTTTTTTAGTGAAATTGTAAATTCTCTCTCAATAATTATGGCTCATTTCGATGGGAAAAATCAGAAAAAGTAAGAAAAAATTAAACTGAAAAGATAACTAAATTTTTTGTTTGAAAATTTATATTGTAGAAAAAAAAAAGAGTAGGAGAAAAAATTTAAGGCTTCCTTTCGTTACGTTTTCAAAAACAGATTTTTAATTTCATAACGCGAGATACGTGTTTGGTAAGCTATTTATTTTAATTTTTAAAATTTTTTAAAATTTAAATTATCATATCCAAATATATTTTCATATTTTTTAAAAATTAATTATAAAATTTTCAAAAATATTTTTTTAAAAATTATATCTGAATCACTATCCAAACGCAGCTTAAGAGTTTTAACAAACTTCTCTAACTCTAAAAAGGTGAAGATATTTGAAAAAATAAGTATTTTTGAAATACTAAAAATATTTTTAAATAAAAGAATTAACAATTCTAAACATAAAAAATATAATTATCAAATAATTTTTATACTTATTTTATTTTTTTATTATTCAAATAAGAAATGAGGACATATTTTTTTATCTTGAATTATTAAACAAAATTTAAATGGATACTTTTTTTTCCATTCCATTCCATTCTCTTCTATTTTTTATTTTTATTTTCTCTTCTCTCCGAAAACTTCCAAACATGTGATTGTCATCCGTACACAAGCGACCATCGATCTTATCTTCTTCTTCTTCTTCTTATTTTTTTTTAAAAGAAAGAAAGAAGGAAAATTGTTCTCATATTCCATATAAAGTTTGCATCCCACTGAATAACTTCCTGGAGAATAGAAAATGGTGGCCACAAGCGTTGCTGAAAATACAGCAGTAACACTGCCCGACTGTGATCGAAAAAGTGAATTAAAAGCTTTTGATGATTCAAAAGCCGGTGTGAAGGGACTTGTAGATGCTGGGGTGGCAAAGGTCCCAAATATATTTGTCCATGACCAAAATAAGCTTGACACTGAAGTGGGTTCTGACAACTCCAAATTCAGTATTCCAATCATCGACTTGGAAAGCATTCATCAACGTAGTGAAATCATCAAGAAAGTCCGAGATGCTAGTGAGAAGTGGGGTTTCTTTCAGGTGGTTAATCATGGAATTCCGCAGAGTATTATGGATGAAATGATTGATGGGGTTCGTAGGTTTCATGAGGTAGACACTGAGGTGAAGAAACAGTTCTATTCGCGCGATTTCACCAGAGGGTTTATTTATATGAGCAATTTTGATCTGTACACAGCACCAACAGCTAACTGGAGGGATTCCATTGCTTGTGTTATGGCTCCTCATCCAACTCATCCCCAAGAATTACCTGCAGTATGCAGGTGTGTGATTACTGATAAGACCAATACTAATTACAATTAAATGATCCTTTTTGCATGAAAATATTATCTCTGTTTCTGTTTCTCTTTTTATGTGATGCTGTGCATCTACCATCAGAAATATTTTCATAGCATGTTATTACATATATTTTTTTGACTTGCAGAGATATAATAATGGATTACTCCAAGTATGTAATGAAATTGGGGCTTACTCTGTTTGAATTGCTCTCGGAGGCTCTTGGGCTTCACTCCAATCACCTGAAAGATATGTACTGTGCAGAGGGGCTTGTGCTCCTTGGACATTATTACCCGGCGTGCCCAGAACCAGAATTGACTATTGGCACTAGCAACCATTCTGACAATGGCTTCCTTACTGTACTTCTACAAGACCAAATGGGAGGCCTCCAAGTCCAGCATGAAAATCAATGGGTTGATATCCCACCGTTGCCTGGAGCTCTTGTAGTAAACATTGCAGATCTTCTACAGGCAAGTCTGTGTTATATTAAACTTAATATATATATATATATACACACACACACACACACACACACTAATATATGTATTACTTTAGTTTACTTTTTCCTTTTTTCTATGCATAGTTACACATGACATGAGCTCAAATTAGAACACTCTTAAGAGGGTATCACTTGTCTTCATGAGAGAGAGATTTTGACAAACTCAGTAATGTGCATCTAACTGGTATGCATTTGCTCTTTGGGTGCATCAGTATGTCTAATTGAATGCATCTTTCTAAGCTTGTGTACTGGTATTTGGCACATCCACTATCACTAGCCCATGTATCATTTCTTATGCATCTAGCTAAAACGTACATGTTTGAATACAGTGGTTGATCATGTTCTAAGAATCTGTTTCATATATATTTGAAAGAAGTCAACTTTTAACAGGACAATTCTTGCTTTAAAATCAATTTTATTTTATAAAATATTTGGGGGATTTCTGATTAAGAATTACAATTGTAACACATTAGATTGTTTTATTCGTTTTCATGTCGTTTTTGCAGCTCATCACCAATGATAAGTTCAAGAGTGTTAATCACAGAGTACTAGCTAAGAAAACAGGCCCTAGAATTTCAGTGGCAAATTTCTTCAGGACACATTTTCAAGAAGGGATTACTCCGAGAGTCTATGGACCAATCAAGGAGTTGCTATCAGAAGAAAACCCCCAAATCTACCAGGAAATAACCGTGAAGGACTACCTCACACACTACTTCAAGAAAGGACTCAATGGAACCTCTGCACTTTTACCTTTCAAGTTGCATAAGTAGGCCATGAAGATATTAAAGTTCCGGTTAGCAGCTCGTGGTTTGGGTTATTGAGTGTCCTTAAACTCCCAGCTTTGCCATGCATCTCAACAAATCTGGAGGCCAATTCTCTTATGTATTACAGCTTCCTACTCTTGTTACCCTGTAAATCTTGGCTTTCATGTTTTCGAAGTAGATAAATAATTCAAGAAGCATAGTTTTCAGAAAATATTTAAATTGGGATTGATGTGTAAAGTGACGTTGATATGTGGGACTAGAAAAATCCCTGGGAGCGTCACTTGCAGTTTCTGTTGCATCTTTTCTGACTTATGGGTTGTGTCATCTCTAGCTTGTTTTGTGCCAAAATCCATTTAAAAATCAAATGGACAATTATTAATGTGAGCTAAAATTTAAAATGTTCCAAATGTCATGGCTTGGACTTGATTCCATGGCGATTTCTTTTCATGATCACATTAGTGGCAGTAGAAATACAGGCATTGTAATAAGAATCTGTTGTTTGATTTCCAAAAAAGTATTTTCTAGGCAATTTTGCTTCCCTAACATATCCTTTACATGTATTTACTCTTAACTGGCAAGTGATTCCCATCACAAGTTGACCCATTCTACATGAGCTTTTAGCTAGATTGATAAATGATAATCCTATATGGATTAAGGAGTCTTGATAAACTCTTCTTATATCATACTTAGTGTCTTATCCTTGTACAATCGCTTTCAAGCCTAGAAAAATGAGAAGAGCAAACAAATGTCCATCTTGTGGAATTTGTTGATTCATCTCGTGTCAAACCTTTTATTATGAGTTGAGGTGTAAAGAAATGTCCATCTTTGCCAGTAATTCCTACAATTTAAAGTTCAGACCCTGTTTATATATTATAAACTTGTAACCACGTTGAAAGTTTAATTTAGTAATGGATTCAAGACTCTAGAATTCTATGTTATGAATTTTGTTGTCCGAAAACTTGACTGTGGTTTATATGCTTAGATAATTTATATAGACTATTACTGGCTAGGCAGATAAAGATTTCATTCTCAAAATTTAACTATCTTCCGAAATATTGATATTTTCATATTATTAATATTCTGGGAGCATGCCGCAATAAGTAGTATTTTTAATTTTTAAGGAATTTTCCTAGCATTTTCAAAAAATAAAAATAAAAATTCTAGGCATTCAAACATTTTCCATGCAATTTTGCGGAGACCCTACCTCTCAACCTTAATTATTTTTTCTCTTGTCCTGCAAGTGATGGTAAAAAAGCAGTATTGAAAATTTGAAATTACTGTGGTCAAAAAGAGATCATGAATATTGAGGATGCCCTTTCAGCTCTTGCATTTAACAAAGTATGACACTAACTGGTTTGATCTTTTTCACTGAAATAGTGGTGGTGGCACATTATTCCAAATAAGTGATGTAATTGTCAATTGCAAACATGGACTTCTATTTTTTTTCTCCTCCTTATCTTCTTGGGAAAGTGAGTCTTGTTTCCCTAAAGAAAAGAAAATGGTGATCACAGGAACTGGTGAAGTTCAGGCAGTAGTCATGCCCGATTATGATAGGAAAAGTGAATTGAAAGCTTTCGATGATTCAAAAGCCGGTGTGAAGGGACTTGTAGATGCTGGGTTGGCAAAGATCCCACATATATTTGTCCATCACCAAAATAAGCTTGGTGAGAAGTTGGGCTGTGGAAACTCCCAGTTTAGTGTTCCAGTCATAGATTTTGAAGGCATCAATAAAGACACAGCTCAATGTACAGAGATTATCAATAAAGTTCGAGATGCTTGTGAAAAGTGGGGTTTTTTCCAGGTGATCAATCATGGAATTCCCTCAAGTGTCATGGATGAAATGATTGATGGGGTTTGTAGGTTTCATGAGCAAGACACTGAGGTGAAGAAACAGTTCTATTCACGTGATTACACAAGAAGATTTACATATAGCAGCAACTTTGATCTGTATCAAGCACCAGCGGCTAACTGGAGGGATACCATTTCTTGTATCATGGCTCCTCATCCACCTGATCCTGAAGAATTGCCTATGGAGTGCAGGTATTAGATAAGACCAATATGTGCTTCTATATACAGCCAGAGTTATTCATTTTTTGGTCTCTCCATTTGTCAATATATGTATGTTTAATCAATTTGCAGAAATATATTGATAGACTACTCAAAGTATGTAATGAAATTGGGGATAACTCTGCTTGAATTGCTCTCAAAGGCTCTTGGACTTTGATGCTGCACTTTTTGACTCGCAACACGTAAGGGCTCCGTGACCTGTAGAACACTCAGAAAGATGATCAGAGGACCACCGGATTGGCTCCGGCGGTAGCCGCTCCGATGCTTAAATGAGTAAGGGAATTGAAAGACTGTATTGAAAGTCAAAGAATGAGCATGAAAAATATAGCGTACCTCTAGGGTTTAATATATAGGCCGAAGCTTTCCTCAGTTGATTAGGATTCGACGCCATGAATATAGGGATATGATCGTCGGAGATTGCAATTACCTTGTGGGCATTAAGTTGTGGATGGAGATAATCACAGATGGTAGTTTCCGTATTGGAGACTACTTCCTTATCCTCTGCCCGGAATCCGCTAAGGCGGAGATAATCATAAATGGTAGTTTCCGTGCTGGAGACTGTTACCCTATTCTCTGCTCGGAATCCGCTAAGGCGGTGACGAGATCTGAAGCTCTGGTCTGGACCCTGTGATCAGCTCTGGATATATTTGTTTGGTCACTTCCGACCTTATGTGATGATCTGGATGTCATAGGCTGAACGAGAATCATGCTAGCTGAACATAAATCGGACTGTGGTCATACGTGTCAAGTGTTGATTGGCCTGTCTTTTTATGGTATATCAGTTACTCCCCCCCCAAGTCCTAGTTTGATGTAAGTAACTAGGGCTAAGAGAGTTATGTGTCTCGCTTTTTCGCCTTCCAAGATAATCGTTGGGGCGCCATTTATTGTGTAGTCGGCGATTAAGTCTTTTCGAGGTCACAATCAAACTGGGCGGACAGTTGGTTTTCTCGAGATCATCATTGTTCTGAACCGTCATGGCGTTTGGACTTTGGTGGGTCCCTTCTGATATCGTGTTTATAAATACGGGATGAGATTTTTGAAATGACCTTTCCCTCGACATTTTTACTGTGCTAGAAGATTTCATCCGCCATTGTTGGTTCGTGCGATCTTGAAGAGTACAGATCCCCTAAGTGAAAACAGGTTCGACTGATTTTTCCCCCTCTCTTGCTTCTTTCTTCTTGAGTTTGAGAATAATGTCTGTTCCTTCGGAATCTCGAATTGTGAATGAGGGAGTAGGAGACCGTTCTGAGGCGGCTGGTCCGTCTGTTGTAGGAGATGTAGGTAACCCTGCTTCTGAAATTATTGAGGAAAGGTCTGTTGATCCTCCCCCTAATCCAGGGGTTAGAATAGTCGATGCTTTCGAAGAGCCCCGAGACAGGGCCGGGGAGACCTCTGGTAGGTCTTCTCATAGAGAAGAAGGTGAGAGTGCCGTCACTCAAAGCCTCTTGGATGAATGGAGGGTGAAATTTGAATTTCCCCCCAATGTGACTTGCAGAGTTCCAGGACCCATGGACCGTCCCCAAGATGTTAAAGCCGGGGAGATTTGCGTTTTCCTTGCCTGGTTTGAAATGGGCTTAAGGCTTCCATTGCCGGATTTAGTCAGGCAATTCTTTTGCTGGTTCAAGCTCTGCCCTGCCGACCTGAATCTCAATAGCTGGCGGCATCTTCTAGGATTTATGGTGCTGGGGCATCTGAACAAAGTGGAGGTGTCTCTGGACTTGATCCGTAGCAATATGGATCTGAAGTTCAAGCAGGCAGAAGGCCTGTATTATATGTCCTTTGAGAAGGGGTTCCGACCCCTGTCTTCCGTTCCTACTTCCAACAAGACGTGGAAGAAGTGGTACTTCTTCGTTGGAGGAGGATGGGAGCATACGGACTTTCAGGCCGGAGAGATCTCGTCGTTTCCTTGTGTTACGGGCCATAGGGGTGAGACTTATTCTCTTGGGTCTGCTTTAGCTTTGCTTATATCCTCAGAACTGACAAACTCGGTATTTTTCATTTCCTTCGTGCAGTCAAGAGTGCTCGGAAGAGGCCCAAGTTTACTAAGGCTCTGCAGGATCAGTACCGGGTTTTGCTTTCAACTTCTAACCGGGCTCATACTGTTATCGTCACTCCGGACCAAGTGATGGCCACCCGTAGCGCAGAGTTGAAGAGGAGGCTAGCCTCGAGGTGGGAAGTGCCGAAGCCTCAAGTGGTGGGGGAGTCTTCCTCCCCAGCTGAGCCTGATGCTCCTTTAGAAGTGAAGAGAAGGAGATTGATCTCTGGTTCCCCTGAGCCCTCCCCTGCCGAGGCTGAGGAAGCCGAGCCTGCCATTCCTGTATCGGCTGTTCCTCCTGGTCCGAGCAAGAGGTCTAGGAAGGGGAAAGCTCCTGCCGCTCCTTCTGAGCCATTTGTTGAGCCGGATTATCAAATTGCCAAGAAGGCATTTGATCGAATATGGGCTCAGGGCCCACATCGGTACAGAGGGGACGATCCCTCCAAACTGATGACTGAGATGATGACTCTCCAGATGAAGGTAACTTCTGAAGCCTTTCCTTGGCCTTTTGTTTGCTCATTTGTTTCGCTCTAATTTATCTGTCTTGCTTTATACAGAGCATGCATAGTTTAGCTGCTCTGATGGTGACCCCCATGGGCCTTGAGGAGGCCGAGAAGCTAAGGACAGAGGTGGACGAGATGAGACTGGAGCTCGGAACAGCCTGTTCCAAAATTCAATCTGCTGAAGAGAGTCTGGAGAGAGCTACCACCAGCCTTAAGGTGGCAGAGTCTGAGAGGGATATATTTGCTCGGACGGTTGAGAGGCTTGAGGCGGAGCTGGTTGGTCTCCGTAGTTCCATTGACCAGAGGGTTCAGGAGGCAGTTGGTCAAGCCAAAGCTGAGGCTGAGATGGAATTAAAAGAGGAAGTTGATCAGATGGGTGATGACCTGATACTGCTCGGCTTTGAGAATTTCCGAACTAGATTCCAACTTCAGTTCCCGGACTTTGACGTGTCATCAATCGTTCCTCCTGAACCCACCTCATCTCGTCCTGATCCGGATAAGACTGCTGGGGCTCGTGCCCTTAATTTGGAAGAGGATGCAGGCCCCTCTGGGAAATCCTGAGGTTTTTATAGGCTTTTGCCCCCTCTTTTTTTTTTTTTTTTTTTTTTTTTGATGTAGTGAATACATTTTCCCTTCTGATCAATAAGATTGACTTTTCTTCAGATTCTGCTTGTATTTTTCCTTCTTGTGAATTTTGTTGCAAGTGCGGCTGCTCTGAACCCTTTGCATGCTAGATCAAATAGTTGCTTTCTTAATCTTCAATACTTTGTCATGGAATAGTGAATATAGATCTGCCTTATTAAAATAAGAAGAGAAAGTAGATATAGCCAGATGGATAGAGCCTGACAGAGCGGGAGTGGGTCCCTGTAGAGTTCTGAGATAGACTGCTCTGAATTAAGAGTCGGTGAGGTTAACCGAGCAGCTTGTGCTCGTTATTATGATGCTCGGTATGCTGAGTACTCGGGATTTGGGATATATCCGATCTGCTTGGTCTTTTGTTGCGTGTCTTGACCTGTTATGAAGTAGTTAAGACCGGTAGGTCTGAATGGGGGTCTATTTACTTTAGACTTTGTTCCCCTCATTATTAATTTGGGAGCTTTAGTACTGGACTGCGGTCTACGTCTTGAGAATTCTGCACTCTGTCTCTTGGCATATTGAAGAGGCTTATTTAATGCACCGCTTAATCATTTGACCGTCGTTTGGGTTTTCAAGGCCACTCTCTTTTTCACCGTTGCGACGGTTCAGTTGGGTGGCTTTTTGGATTCCAAGGGTCTATATATATGGAAACGGGGCATACGGTTGTGCTCAACCCTTTTGCTCCCCGATTTGTTCGTGAGAGAAACCTCATATGCTGCCGGAATTTCTCCCATTCGTCCGGAGATGATGGAAGATTCCTTGCCTGAGTTAGGAATAATGAACCTGTGGCCGAGAGTTAACCTCCCCCTTTTTTCAGTCTCCAAGGAAGGATTGAAGGAGGTCCAAGTCTTCTTGTTTCCTCTGGCATCCGGTCGAGATTTCTCCGATTGGTGGTGGCCCCTCCCTGATTCAACCGAGGCCTGGGGTGTTGGTGATGAAGACGAAGGTGAGTTGCCTTCCCTTCCTCATGCTCTGTTAGAGACCCTTGCACTAAGTGGCTGGGGTGAAACAGACGGTGTGAAGAAGAAGATTGAAGGTAGACTACCTTCCCCCCATGTGTCTTGGCAGAGACCCTTGCTTCACTCCTCTGAGGAGTCATGCCGATTACAAAGGTGGAGAATGAATAGTCTCCTGAGGCTCAGAGCCCTCATCCTCCGTTGGTCGTGGGACCAGTGATAGTGATGATGAAATGGCCTGGGCACTACTTGATGCAGATTGGGGTTCAGGGTTCCTTCCTTTCAAATGGAGCCGATGAAGGCGGTTTTGAAGGTTTTGGATCTTGTGCCCCTTTATCATCCCAGGAGAAGAGCCATTATGTTTGCCAAGCGTAGCTTCTGTAATAGCTTCTGTAATAGCTTCTGTAATAGCTTCTGTAATAGCTTCTGTAATAGCTTCTTGGTACTGATGTAAATCTTTTTGAGTTATTAATAAAGTTGAATTTTTTCTTCTCTGAGCTGATACTTTCTGTGAATGTGCTCTTTTGAAACTTAAGCATCTTCTAATATGTTGCCGATTGTTCTGAAAACAAATCAAAAACTTTGAAAAATGCCAGAATCGAAGTACTTCACCTTTGGTTGAAACCATGGTGCTGATTTATTTGACAGATAAGTCAAATAATGTAAGTGTCAGATCCGAGGTATTCCGTTCTAGTAAACTTTAGTTGACAGGTGCTCGGAATTTCTGCCTTTGGATAGACTAGATTACAGAACCCGCTAGTTGGGGATGGCCCAGGCTCTGAGGGCCTGTGCATTAATAGATGGACCAAGTCATTAGACTTGTGCATTTAATAGATGGACCAGGCTCTGGAGGCCCGTGCATTAATAGATGGACCAAGTCATAAGACTTGTGCATTAATAGATGGACCAAGTCATAAGACTTGTGCATTAATAGATGGACCGGGCTCTGGAGGCCCGTGCATTAATAGATGGACCAAGTCATAAGACTTGTGCATTAATAGATGGACCAGGCTCTGGAGGCCCGTGCATTAATAGATGGACCAAGTCATAAGACTTGTGCATTAATAGATGGACCAAGTCATAAGACTTGTGCATTAATAGATGGACCAAGTCATAAGACTTGTGCATTAATAGATGGACCAGGCTCTGGAGGCCCGTGCATTAATAGATGGACCAGGCTCTGGAGGCCCGTGCATTAATAGATGGACCAGGCTCTGGAGGCCCGTGCATTAATAGATGGACCAAGTCATAAGACTTGTGCATTAATAGATGGACCAAGTCATAAGACTTGTGCATTAATAGATGGACCAAGTCATAAGACTTGTGCATTAATAGATGGACCAGGCTCTGGAGGCCCGTGCATTAATAGATGGACCAGGCTCTGGAGGCCCGTGCATTAATAGATGGACCAAGTCATAAGACTTGTGCATTAATAGATGGACCAGGCTCTGGAGGCCCGTGCATTAATAGATGGACCAAGTCATAAGACTTGTGCATTAATAGATGGACCAAGTCATAAGACTTGTGCATTAATAGATGGACCAAGTCATAAGACTTGTGCATTAATAGATGGACCAGGCTCTGGAGGCCCGTGCATTAATAGATGGACCAGGCTCTGGAGGCCCGTGCATTAATAGATGGACCAGGCTCTGGAGGCCCGTGCATTAATAGATGGACCAAGTCATAAGACTTGTGCATTAATAGATGGACCAAGTCATAAGACTTGTGCATAATAGATGGACCAAGTCATAAGACTTGTGCATTAATAGATGGACCAGGCTCTGGAGGCCCGTGCATTAATAGATGGACCAGGCTCTGGAGGCCCGTGCATTAATAGATGGACCAGGATCTGGAGGCCCGTGCATTAATAGATGGACCAAGTCATAAGACTTGTGCATTAATAGTTGGACCAGGCTCTGGAGGCCCGTGCATTAATAGATGGACCAGGCTCTGGAGGCCTGTGTATTAATAGACGAATAGTCTTAAGGAAGTATATAAAAAAAAGAAATTTTTTTATTGATAATACTTCCGCAAGTGTTCTACGTTCCATGGCCTAGGAACAGGTTTCCCAGTCGTGTCTTCAAGCCAGTAAGTGGTAGGTCGAACGACCTTCGTCACTTTGTAGGGGCCCTCCCAATTTGGTGACAATTTTCCCATGGTGGGATCCTTGGTGTTCTGAAAGACTCTTCTTAAGACGAAGTCTCCAACTTGGAAGCTGACTGTCTTGAGTCCTATCCTGGATTTATTGACCATTCTTTGTTGGTAGGCTTCCATCCTGATGCTGGCTTGATCCCTTCTCTCCTCGAGCAGATCCAAGTTCTCCATCAGCTGCTGATCATTGGATTCTTGCTCAAAGGCCTCAGTCCTCAGGGTTGGCATACCGATTTCAACCGGAATTACTGCTTCTGTCCCATAGGCTAATGAGAAGGGTGTTTCAGAGGTGGGAGTTCTTCTGGTTGTACGGTAGGCCCAAAGGACTCCTGGGAGCTCTTCTGCCCACTTCCCTTTGGCTTGTTCCAGCCTTTTCTTTAACCCATCAAGGATTGTTCGGTTGGTGACCTCTGCCTGCCCATTTGCTTGTGGATGGCCTGGAGAGGCAAAGTGCTGCCTGATGTTGAGATTTTCGCAGAATGCCTTGAAGCCTTTACCAGTAAATTGTGTCCCATTATCCGAGATAATTACACGTGGTATGCCAAACCTGCAGACAATATTCTTCCAGGTGAAGCTTTCGACTTCCTTTTCTGTAATATGCGTTAAGGGCTCGGCTTCGGCCCATTTAGAGAAGTAGTCGATAGCCACCAGGAGGTACTTCCTGTTTGGAGATGCTCGTGGTAACGGGCCCACAATGTCCATTCCCCATTGAGCAAAGGGCCAGGGGCTAGGAATCGGGATGAGCTCGTGCTGAGGCTGGTGTTGGTACGAGGCGAATTTCTGACATTTGTCACACTTCCGAACATACTCTTTAGCCTGTTTCAGCATGCCGGGCCAGTAGTAGCCCTGTGATAGAGCTCGGTGGGCTATAGTTCTGCCCCCATTGTGATTCCCGCAAATTCCCTCGTGAATTTCAGCCAAAACGTATTGTGACTCGTCTGGAGCCAAACATTTTAACAGAGGTTGAGAATATGACCTCCTGTAAAGTTTGTTGTTCAAGATCAGGTACCGAGCCGCTCTGATTCGGATTCTCCTGGCTTTGTTTTTATCCTCTGGGAGGAGCCCGGATCTTAGATACTGGAGGATTGGGGTCATCCAGCTCTGGGGCTGTTCATTAACTTGAGCAACTGATGCTCCCTCAATGCTGGATCCTGGCTGAAAAGAGATTTTAACGGTGGAGTCTGTTTCAGACTTGAGGCGGGAGGCCATGTTAGCCAGAGCATCTGCTCTGCAGTTCTGACTTCTCTCAATCTTCTGGATAGTGAAAGTCTGGAAAGAATGCTTTAAATGGTTCACCAGTTCGGAGTATCGAAGCATCCTGTCATCCTTAATGGCAAACTCTCCCAAAACTTGGCTTACTACCAGTTGGGAGTCGGAGAAGACATCGAGGTTCTGAGCCTCGCATTCCAGGGCAAGCTTCATCCCTAAGATTAGGGCCTCATATTCAGCTTCATTATTAGAAGCTTTAAATCCCAGGCTGACTGCTTTTTCCGATGTAAGTCCATCAGGGGACTGTAGTACCAGTCCTACCCCTGATCCTTGATCGGTTGACGATCCATCAATATATAGCAGCCAGGTTCCTGTAGTTTCGGCGATTTGTGCTTTGTTCTGCAGTGCCGGGGTGAACTCGGCTACAAAATCGGCTAAGGCCTGCCCTTTGATGGAGTTTCGGGGTACATATGCTATGTCAAACTCCCCTAGCTCCACAGACCACTTGACCAATCTTCCCGATACCTCGGGTTTCCTCAGTATTGACTTTAGAGGATAAGCAGTTGGAATCTCAATTGGATGGGCCTGGAAATAAGGTCGGAGCTTTCGGGCTGATACGACCAAGGCATAGGCCAGCTTCTCTACTTCTGGGTATCTTCTTTCCGTGTCGAGTAGTGCCCTACTGACGTAGAATATAGGCCTCTGTACTCCTTTGTCCTGTCTGATTAGTGCGGAACTGACCGCGTTCTCAGAGACTGCTAGGTACAGGAGCAGCTTTTCTCCTTGTACAGGTTTTGACAGGAGCTCTGGAGAGGCTAAATACTCCTTTAGTTCTTGGAAGGAATGCTCGCATTCTTCTGTCCACTGCAAAGCCTTGCCGCCCTTTAGAGCTTTGAAGAAAGGTAGGCAGCGATCGGTGGACTTGGATATAAATCTGCTCAATGCGGCGACTCTGCCGTTCAGTGCCTGAATCTCTTTTTTGGTCTTTGGCGACTTCAGTCCAATCAGGGCTTGGATCTGGGTGGGATCCGCTTCGATACCTCTTTGAGAGACGATGTACCCCAAGAATTTTCCCTTCGTAACTCCGAAGGTACATTTTGAGGGGTTGAGCTTCATCTTGTGCTGTCTGAGGATATCGAAGGTCTGGGCTAAATGCTGGAGGTGGCTGCCTTTCTGGAGGCTCTTTACCAGCATGTCGTCGATGTATACCTCCATGGTGCTGCCAAGCAATGGACTGAACATCTTGTTCACCAACCGTTGGTAAGTGGCTCCAGCATTCTTTAAACCGAAAGGCATCACTCTGTAGCAATAGAGTCCTCTTTCGGTTATGAAGGCGGTCTTTTCCTGATCTGGAGGGTACATCTGGATCTGGTTGTATCCAGAGTAGGCGTCCATGAAACTCATAAGCTCATGCCCTGCAGTGGCGTCAACCAGTTGATCTATTCTCGGTAGTGGGAAGCTGTCCTTGGGACATGCTTTGTTAAGGTCTGTATAGTCAACACAGACTCTCCACTTGCCGTTCTTCTTCTTGACGAGCACAGTGTTGGCTAACCACTCGGGATAAAAAACTTCCCGTATCATCCTGGCGTCCAGCAACCTCTGGACTTCTTCGTTTATAACCCGATGCCGTTCGGGAGCGATCGGTCTTCTCTTCTGTCTGACCGGGGGGTGGTCTGGATCTACCATTAGTTTGTGAGTTATCAGATTAGGATCTATTCCCTCCATGTCTCTAGTTTCCCAAGCAAAGATAGAGAGGTTGTTCTTCAGAAACCTGACTATCTTTTCCCGCTCGGCGGGCGCAAGGTCTGGACCGATGTACAAATAGCGCCCCTCTGCTCCTGAACTGACCAGTATCTTGATGGGCTCGCCAACAGGCTTGGCTTGACTATCACGCCCCCTTGGGCTCAGGGGCTCTTCAATGCCGGATGGGCAATCTTCCACCTCGGGAGTGTGAGTGAAAACCGGATCTGCACGGTCCCGAGTGTACTGTAATTGCTATTTTGGGGCTGTCTCCTTGAGGGCAATAGCGTGACATTCTCGTGAGGTTGGCTGACATCCTCGGACCGAGTGCACGCTTTGATTGTGGACGTACTTCAGACACTGATGAAAGGTTGAGGTGACTGCCCCTATCTGGTGTAACCAGGGTCTCCCAATGATGACGTTGTATGGAGACTTCATGTTCAACACCATGTACTCTGAGATGGTGGTCTTCTGCCCTTCACCTTCCCCAATAGTGGTAGGAAGGTCAACTCTCCCCAGGGGGGTGCTAAGGCTGCCATCAAAAGCTGCCATTACGGCAGTGGTGGGCTTGACGCTGTCCTGGTTTATGCCCATCCGCTTAAGCGGTTCGTAGAACAGGATATTGACTGAGCTGCCAGTGTCGACTAGGACTCTTCTAGTTTCGAAGTTGGCGATTCTGAGGGTGATAACAAGGGCATCACTGTGAGGGCAGTGTACCCCTGCTAGATCTTGCTCGGTGAACTGGATCTCTGGCCCTGTCTTGAGCCTTTTTTCGACGTTGGAGACCTGCAAGATGTTTGGGGCGGTTCTGGCTTCCCGAGCATATCTTTTTCTCGCCCTGTTGGACATTCCTGTAACAGGGGAGTCAGCATGGAGGACGTAGATAACATGGTTGTTCTGCCTCTGAGGCTCGTTTCGTCCTTCCCGCTGCTCTTGCCTCTGTTCGGGCCTCTGATCTGGCCGCTGCTGAGGCTTGTCTTCTTGGGGGTTCTGCCTTCCGTCTTGTTTGACGAACTCCCGAAGACGTCCCTTCTTTATGAGCTGTTCTATCTCATATCGGAGGGTCCTGCAAGTGTTAGTAGTATGCCCATGATCTTTATGGAAATTGCAATACTTACTTTGGTCCCGCAGGCTGGGATCTCCTTTGATCGGCTCTGGCCACCTCAGGTTCTCCCGATCTCGGATCTGCCGGAGTACCTGGTTCGGAGTGGTGTTCAAAGGCGTGAAGTTGGTGAACTCCCTTGGTGCGGAGTTGTACACAGCTCTGGGAGCTGTTTTCTTATCTGGGCTTCTGACCCTCTTTTTGTTGGAATCTCTTCTGTGATCCTCCTTCTTGTGGTCCTCCCGCTTCGGATTATCCCTTTGGGTCTGATCCTTGCCCTTCTGGGCTGATCGGTTGGCTTCTTCAAGGTTGATGTATTTTTTGGCCCGATCCATCAATGCTGCCATATCAGCCGGGGGGCTTTTTGTCAAGGAGTCTCTGAAGCCACCTTGGGCAAGCCCGGCAGTAAGGGCCGCAACAAGGAATTTCGGGCTGCAATCCGTGATCTCAGTGAGCTCAGTGTTGAAGCGGGCGATGTAGGCCCGAAGGGATTCCTCCCTAGTCTGCCTAACGTTCAGCAGGAATTCTGGTCCCCTTCTGAGCCTCCTGCTGGTCATAAACCTATCCAAGAACTGTCTACCGAGCTCGTAAAAGCTGGCAATGGAGTTCGGAGGGAGGTTGTGGAACCACTTCAGAGCCGTTCCCTTCAAGCTGGTAATGAACGTTCGGCACATGAAAGCATCTGAGGCTCCGTGAAGGGCCATCGTATGCTGGTAATGAGATAGATGATCTCCTGGATCTCCAGATCCGTCGTAGAGAGTGAATTTGGGCACCACGAACTTTCTAGGCCTCTCTTCAGACATGATGGCGTGGGTAAACGGAGTGGCTAGTCTTCCGAGCAGCCTGGCCAGTTCGTCCTGCTCTGGAGGGTTCTGAGGTCCTCTTAAACCGATTGTCCGGTCCATAGACTCGGCAATCTCCTCTTCCCTTCGCGGGTCTCTGAGTCTGACATCTTGTGAACCCTGCCTGACAGCCTCGGCTTCAGGGTAATAGGGTGGAGTGCGCCCTTCGGATGGAGGAGGAGCCCGAACCGGTGGGGCTGGTGCTGCATGATAAGGTTCCTGTGGTGCCGGGGGTGCTCCCGAAACCCTAGGAGTTGGGGCTCGGGTAGTACTCCGGTAATGTACGTCGGGGACAAAAGCGGATGTTCCCCAGCCAGGGACTGTTGATGGCTGTGGATCTCGGCCAGCGTGAGCAACGCCTGAGGGGTGCCCAGGCTGGTTAGCGGGGGTCTGCCCGCGAATTTCTTCATTCCCCGTGGCAACCGGGGGTTGTGTTCCTGCAACGAAGTTGACCGGCGGGCTAGGAGAAGCCGCCGCTTGGTTCTGCGTGAGCGTTGCCAGCGTCCTGGTAATGGCTAGCAGCTGCTCCTGCACCAGTTCATTGTGTCGTTTTATTGCTTCGATCTCTTGTCGCATAGGGTTGGCCGCTGGTCCTCTTGTGCGTGGAGCAGACGGCTGACGCTGAGCGTTTTGCGAACTCTGAGTATTCTGTCGGGGTCGGAGATTTGGTGCCATGGTTTTCTGGTAGGGAAAAAGATGAGTTTATGAATAAAGCACGTAGAGATTAGTCGTTCCCACAGACGGCGCCAAACTGATGCTGCACTTTTTGACTCGCAACACGTAAGGGCTCCGTGACCTGTAGAACACTCAGAAAGATGATCAGAGGACCACCGGATTGGCTCCGGCGGTAGCCGCTCCGATGCTTAAATGAGTAAGGGAATTGAAAGACTGTATTGAAAGTCAAAGAATGAGCATGAAAAATATAGCGTACCTCTAGGGTTTAATATATAGGCCGAAGCTTTCCTCAGTTGATTAGGATTCGACGCCATGAATATAGGGATATGATCGTCGGAGATTGCAATTACCTTGTGGGCATTAAGTTGTGGATGGAGATAATCACAGATGGTAGTTTCCGTATTGGAGACTACTTCCTTATCCTCTGCCCGGAATCCGCTAAGGCGGAGATAATCATAAATGGTAGTTTCCGTGCTGGAGACTGTTACCCTATTCTCTGCTCGGAATCCGCTAAGGCGGTGACGAGATCTGAAGCTCTGGTCTGGACCCTGTGATCAGCTCTGGATATATTTGTTTGGTCACTTCCGACCTTATGTGATGATCTGGATGTCATAGGCTGAACGAGAATCATGCTAGCTGAACATAAATCGGACTGTGGTCATACGTGTCAAGTGTTGATTGGCCTGTCTTTTTATGGTATATCAGACTTGACCCCAATTATCTGAAAGACATGGATTGTGCTGAGGGACTTTTCCTAAGTGGCCATTACTACCCGGCATGCCCTGAACCAGAATTGACTCTTGGCACTAGCAACCATACCGACGGTGGTTTCTTTACTGTACTTCTACAAGACCAAATGGGTGGCCTTCAAGTTCTTCATGAAAATCAATGGGTCGATGTTCCCCCTTTGCCTGGTGCTCTTGTAGTAAATATTGCAGATCTTCTACAGGCAAGTCTATGTTACATTATCCTTGACTTCTATATCTATTTATTTCGAAAGATTTTTTTTTTTTTATTTATGGTTTAAAGGCATTGTTACACATGAACTCAAATAAAGGCTTAACAAACAAATGGAATGGCATCAGATTGTTTTATTTGTTCTCATGCTTGTCTTTGTGCAGCTCATCACCAACGATAAGTTCAAAAGTGTAAATCACAGAGTACTGGCAAATAATACAGGCCCCAGAATATCAGTGGCAATATTTTTCAGAACACATTTTAGAGAAGAGGTTACATCCAGAATGTACGGGCCGATTAAGGAGTTGTTATCAGAAGAAAACCCCCCAATCTACAAGGAGACCACTATAAAGGACTTCATCACACACTACTTCAACAAAGGCCTCGATGGAACCTCTTCATTATCACATTTCAAATTGTGTAAGTAGACCATGGAGATGTAGGGATCAGCTTTGGAGACTAATGAAATGGTTTTCTTGAACCTTTGATAAATCTCTTACATAATTTAAGTCTCACATATTAACATTATTTTTAGATAACTATTTTATGTGAGAGAAGATTAGTGTACTTAATATCATATGAACTACAGATTGAAGGGTTCACTTCAAGCATGATTTTTTAGACTTTTCCCAATTTTTTTAAATTTTGTTTTTAATTCTTGCTTTCTTGATTAAAGTTAAAGCGGTGAAATTGATTATCAACAAAACTATAAATACCATGGAATGTCCAAAACATGATGGGTTCTACCGAATTCCTAGTGCTTCTATGGTGAGATCTTTTTTTTTAGTCAAAAATTCCAATATGTAATTAAGGTTACATGATTCATGCATGAGAAAGATGTTCAGTTTGGCCTTTTTGTATTACGAGAGGCAACATAACTCTACAATCTAAATCTCAATATCAGTGTCCCAACAAAATGGGTCATTGTTAGAGTAGAAGATTAAAAATAACAGTTGTTAAATATAATTTTTTTGCTTTTTATTTTACCCTCACTTTTAGATATAACTCGATGAAATTTATATAAATTTATTATAGTGAGTGTTGGTCTTTGTGCCTATCAGTAAGAAAATAGAATGAAAAAAATATTACATAAAGCATTACTCCAAAAAAAAAAAAAAAAACAGAGAAAATTTAACAGTAAATATGATCATATTTTAAGTGATGCAAATATTTACTGTTCATGTAATTTGTGTGAATTCAATTTTTCTTCTCACATTGTTGTGTGTGTGTGTGTGTGTATATATATATATATATATAAAGAGAACAATTAAAAAAATTCTTAACACGTGTTAAAAATAAACTTAATACAATTAATTAATCATATCAAATTATACATCATGACATGAACACAACACAAATTGTTACTACTTAAATTCTGCTACGGAAGGCATCAAATTGACAAACCTTAAGTTTTGATATGACACCAATATTTTCCCTTCTTTTAGTATGAGAGGGGTTATTTCCCCTTGTCTAAAAGGTTAATTCCATCCTTCCATTTTTTTTCTTTCAAAAATTGAAGTTATTTTTTTCAAATAATTATTTAATAAAACTATCATATTACGTTATTATGTAATAATTTTTTTTTAAACATTCAATTTTTTTTTTTTATGAATTTAGGATTTAAATTTCTCTTAAATTTCAAAAAAATTTAAATATTTGTGAAACCCACCACACAATATGACATAATATAGCAATTACACTGATAATTTATCATTTCCCCTGCTTAACCTCACACACCGTTAACTAGCGAGGTACATTCTGTTTTTCCTCCTATTTTCTCCTTTTTTTCCCATTTCACTCGTTTCTTTCAGAAAACTGGCACAAGCGATTTCCACAGAACGTAGATTCCAGAAGCAACGTCCGAGACTTTTTTTTTTTTTTTACTTTTTGTTTTTGAAAAAACAAAGTGTCAAATGGTGGTCACCGGCGCCGGAGAAGATTCACCCAAAACATCACCGAAGTACGATCGAATGCAAGAACTAAAAGTCTTCGATGAATCAAAAGCTGGCGTCAAAGGCCTCGTTGATACTGGCATCAAAAACATTCCCCGAATATTTATCCGACCTTCTGACGAAGTTGCTGGAGACTTTCCCAATTCCAAGACCCACTTCTCAGTTCCTGTCATAAACCTCGGAGCCAACACCGACGGGCGAGCCGCCGTGATAGACGGAGTCCGGCGAGCCTCGGAGACGATGGGGTTCTTCCAGGTGGTGAACCACGAGATACCCACAAGTGTTTTGGAGGAGATGTTAAGGGCAGTGCATGGGTTCCATGAGCTGCACACGGAGATGAAGATGGAGTTTTACACGCGCGAGCTCAATAGGAAAGTGAAGTTTGGGAGTAATTTTGATTTGTATGAGTCACCATCTGCAAATTGGAGGGACACCTTGTTCTGTGTTATGGGTCCTGACCCGCTCGACCCACGAGAGTTGCCTGAGGTCTGCAGGTATGCGACATTGGCCAATTGTAATCCTCTTTTTTTAATTTCAGTGGTTGTTAATTCACGAATCAAGGGACGAGATTAAGATTTTCCAATACTTGCAGACTTCTTCTCAAAACAATAATTGATTGAATTTATGAAGAAATACAAGTCTGAGTTATTTTGTTGGGACCGTTCTCTACTCCAATTCTCAAATTCAGGGTTGTTTCCTTTTCTTTTGTATTTTTCCCCTTTGAAATTCAGTCTGTCTTGTCCTAAATTTCCCAGTATTTATTGCCTGAATTTGGATTAGAACGGCTGAATTATCTGGAATTGAAGTTCTCCTACAATTCAATATGGGAATCAAAGCAGAATCTGTCAGTCTGAATAATTGGGTATAGTTTGAGAATTTTGAATCATGTGATACAATCCATGTCGTAATGCAAACATGCTTTACTGAACTGGCAAATTTACAACTATTGAAAGAATGCATTTAGATTTGAAATAGAGTATATGGGGAAAAGTAGTTGTGTTTATATTTTCAATAGATTAATTACTCTGTTAAAAGTTAGAGATTATTTATTTCGTTGTAACTAAATTTGTGTTGAATTGATATATTTTGTTCAATGTGTAGAGATATAACAATGGAGTATTCGAAGCAAATTAAGAAACTGGGGACTACTCTGTTTGAACTGTTATCAGAGTCACTTGGTCTCAAGCCTGACCACCTCATTGGCTTGGATTGTGCAAAGGGTCATGCAATTCTGGGTCACTATTACCCGGCATGCCCAGA
The DNA here is from genome assembly GCA_008638375.1 of Nyssa sinensis. Classification (NCBI taxonomy): domain Eukaryota; kingdom Viridiplantae; phylum Streptophyta; class Magnoliopsida; order Cornales; family Nyssaceae; genus Nyssa; species Nyssa sinensis. The sequence goes on from CM018045.1 coordinate 6,120,055, forward strand.
GCCTGAACTGACCATGGGCACTAGCAAGCACTCTGATCCTGATTTTCTCACAATTCTACTTCAAGACCATATTGGTGGACTCCAAGTTCTCCATCAAAACCAATGGGTCAATATTCCTCCTGTTCCTGGAGCTTTAGTTGTAAATATTGGGGATCTCTTGCAGGTAAACCCTTTATAGTCATCTTTTTTCTGTTTCTGTTCATCTTTCTGCCTATTCATATATCTGACTGCCCATCTATCATTTATCTTTTCTATATATTATAGTGGAAAAAAACAAGCACTTAAAAAAATTTATCACACGCGTTTGCGTTACAATTGTTATGAACATTTTCGTTCATTATGCTTTCTCATTTTTCATTTACATGTATTGTGTGCATAACCCCAGTGTGTGTTCACATCCGGCCTAGAAGCCATAATTCCAAGAAAGGTCTTGATGACTAGCATGTTAATAGACTAGACTTCAGCATGCCTTGAGATTGTATATAACAGCAAAGTTAAGTTACTGGAAAGGCAGGATAAATCCTGTATGAAATTTTTTGTGACCAAGGAATGTCTAGCTCTTCACAGTTTTAGTTCCTCTTGTTCCACAAAATTTTTCACATTCAAATTTGAAGAATGCTCACTACAAACAGAAATATAGAGAACTGCCAAAACTTAACTGGATCATTTTATGTTTTCAGTTTGTCACTTTTCACTGTTTTCATGTTTTCTATCATGCATTTTTTAATATCTAAGATGAAGAAATTTGTGGAACAATGTTGTTAGCTTAAAAATAAGTCACTTTTGAGTGTCAATTTCATTTCACGTTTCTTATATTTTCTTTGAAGCCAAACTTTTCTGTCTTCTGCTTTTAATTTTTCCTTAAAATTCATGCATGACATAGTTCAATGGTGATGGTGGCAGATCTCAGGAAAACAAGTTAGCTGAGTTACTGATTGTGAGATTAATTGTTTGTGGGGGGGCATTCACTGTTCTCGGTTTGCTTGCAGCTTATTTCTAATGACAAATTCAAAAGCGTAGAGCATCGAGTATTGGCAAACCATGTGGGGCCAAGAGTATCTGTCGCGTGCTTTTTCACTCCACATCTTTACCCATCAACAATGATGTATGGCCCAATCATGGACTTGCTGTCAGAAGATAATCCCCCAGTATACAGAGAAACCACTGTGAACGACTTCATTACTTACTATGATTCCAAAGGACTTGATGGGAACTCTGCTCTAACACATTTCAAGTTGTGAAGGCAGCCAAGAAAATAAAAGGTTAGATTAGATTTTATCATGTTATCCAGGATATGATTAACATAGTTTTCAGATAATGTATGGCTCGAACCCAAGTGATATGATCTTGTTTTAGGTTTCTATATTATGTGATTAGCATTGCTTTACATAGAAAAATCAATCGGGTATTAATAAAAGATGCCGACTTTTTGTTATTGTTCTTGTAAATTATGGATATAATTGTTTTCACATTAATTGTTTTAATAGATTTTGCTTGTACAGTATATTATGATGCATTTGAAGCTAATGTCCTCGATCTGATTTTCTCTCTTCTTCAAATGTTTCTTTTCATTAATATACGATGGGCTGCTGATTAACTGGCTCAGATTCAGTTATGAATATGGTTGTGAGACCTGATTTGTGCAACTGGGATGACTGCTCTGAGAAGATTTTAGGCATAAGGATGGTCACTTGGTGACACTTATATTGACATCCGTATGAGGGCATTAGTCGTTAAATATCATCTATGATTGTTTATTAGTATGAAAGCATAATATAATAAATTATTGTAGTTATTTTATAATTCCATTATTGACATTGTGATTGAAATATTAAATGGCAGATATGAATGATCGGCTAGTGTTGGCACAAAGATTATTTGCTTGTGAGCATGTTGCGATCTTGTTCTTCTCTAAGAATTAGGGAAAATGACAGGTTAATTATAGCAACACCGTGGTTAGCAAACACATGCTCCACTTACTTCTCAGTAACCTATCAAGGAGTTATTTCCAGATAATAATCCCTTTGTGTATGGACTGTTTTGTGAGTTTCATTCATATGGAATTAGTGGCAGCTCCCTTGTAGTTGTTGGCCATTTTAAGCTGCGACTTTGGGGATTGCTAGAAATGGGAAATGCCTGCCTGCCTGCACGGACACTTGTTATTGTCTTTTTTAGTTATGGAGATGTGTATTACCGTACGTTATGTTGTCCATAGGATTCTATCAATAATGATCCAAGGCAATGTGAAATCTATATCTTGTTACTTACACTTTTTTTTTCAGTGATGTCACTAGTTTTTTTTTTATGATATGGAAATGGGATCATTTCTTTTTGCTTTTGACCAATTTTGGAGAGAGAGAGAGAGAGTTAATTCCCAGCATTTTGATTTCACTTGTTACAAACCAGATGTTATGGTTTTCTGGAACTCGGCAGTTCCTGAGTTGCGAGCTGTCTAGGTTAACTCCATTCTTTCGTTTCTTTTCTCCGAAAAAACCATTGTTATCCTTTCCCCTTGAAGGAACGTTTTTGCCATCAAAATGCCGATGCGGCTACTTTTATCTGCATTGGACTGAACCGCGATGGGCTGATGAAAGGTTGACACTGAACTTTGATTTTATTTCAAGAAAACCTGAAATTTTCTTTGGTTGACCAGCCATTTTCCTTCGTGGACAGTGTCTAGCTGGCCTTTATTGCAGCATGTGTTAAGATATCATACATAATTATATTTATTTTGAATATTATATATCCTAATAATGTGATATTATGTTGTATTTAATATCATATATAGTTACATAGTATCACAGTGGGCACGTGGCCAACTGTGTAAATCTTTTTTAATAATTATATTATATAAAAAGAAATATTGTAAATATAATATTATATTTGTAATAAAATAATATTAATTGAATAAATTTTAAAATTATTTATTTTAAAAATTCTATTCAATTATTAAATTTTATTAATTTTACTGTATAATATTATATTAAACAATAATTAATACTATTTAATAAATTATAAAGGACAAAATAATTTTTTATACATGAAATTGCATCAGAATAATTTTAAACAAATATTTAATAAACAATTATGTCCTTATAAAACTATTCTCATCTGTAAATACTCATAACTTATTATGTACATAATTTATTCTCCATAAACTTGAATTTTATAACCAGCTCTTACACTATGTTTGGATGGAAGGAATTAAAAAGAAAGGGAAGGGAAGGAGAAGGAAGGGAAGCTTATATCATGTTTGTTTTAAAAATTAGGAAGGAAAGGGAAGGAAAATGAGGGAGAGGGAGGGAGAGCTTAATTCTTATTTAAACAATTTTATTATTCCTCTAAAAGTAAGCGAAAATGAAAAGAAAAGAAATAAAAATTTAATAAATTTTTAATAATATAAATATTACTTTTAAAATTATAAAAATCAAAATAAAAATGTCACCTCTATTCTAAAACATCTAAAGGGTATAATAATAAATAATGAAATAAAATAAAATCATTTCCTTTTCTTTCTCTCCTTTATCATTCTCAAATAAGATATTAGTCTTTTCTCTCATTTTCTTTCATTAGTTATCCAAACATAAAGGAAGAATTATTCTTTTTTCTCTCTTTTTTTCTTTTCTCTTTATACTTATCTAAACGAAGTGCTAACCTCACACACTGTTAACTGGTGAGGTACATTCTGTTTTTCCTCTTATTTGCCGTTTCACTCGTTTCTTCCACCAAACGGGGCACAAGGGATTTCCAGAAGCAACGTCCGGGACCTCCCTTTTTTTTTTTGAAAAAGACAAAAGAAAAAAAAGGTGTCAAATGGCTGTCACCGGCGCCGGACAAGATTCAGCCGAAACCGAGCTACAATCGAATGCAAGAACTAAAAGTCTTCGATGAATCAAAAGCTGGCGTCAAAGGCCTCGTTGATACTGGCATCGAAAAGATTCCCCGAATATTTGTCCGAACTTCTGACGAAGTTTCCCGCGACTTTACCAAGTTCCAAAACTCACTTCTCAGTTCCTGTCATAAACCTCGGAGCCGCCACCGACGGGCGAGCCTCCGAGACGATGGGGTTCTTCCAGGTGGTGAACCACGAGATAACCACGAGTGTTTTGGAGGAGATGTTAAGGGCAGTGCGTGGGTTCCATAAGCTGCCCACGGAGATGAAGATGGAGTTCTACACGCGCGAGCTCAATAGGAAAGTGAAGTTTAGGAGTAATTTTGATTTGTATGAGTCACCGTCTGCAAATTGGAGAGACACCTTGTTTTGTGCTATGGGTCCTGACCCTCTCGACCCGACAAGAGTTGCCTGAGGTACTGCAGGTATGCGCCATTGGCTAATTGTAGTCCCCTTTTTTTAATTTCAGTGGTTGTTAATTCACGAATCAAGGGACGAGATTACGATTTTCCAAAACTTTGCAGACTTCTCAAAACAATAATTGATTGAATTTATGAAGAAATACAAGTCTGAGTTATTTTGTTGGGACCGTTCTCTAATCCAATTCTCAAATTCAGGGTTGTTTCCTTTTCTTTTGTTTTTTCCCATTGAAATTCAGTCTGCCTTGTCCTAAATTTCCAATCATTTATTGCATGAATTTGGATTAGAACGGCTGAATTGTGTGGAATTGAAGTTTTCTTAAAATTCAATATGGGAATCAGGGCAGAATCTGGCAGTCTGAATAATTGGGCATAGTTTGAGAATTTTGAATCATGTGATACAATCCATGTTATAATGCCATATGCTTTACTGAACTGGCAAATTTACAACTATTGAAAGAATGCATTTAGATTTGAAATAGAGTATATGGGGGAAAGTAGTTGTGTTTATATTTTCAATGTATTAATTACTCTGTTAAAAGTTAGAGATTATTTATTTCATTGTAACTAAATTTGTGTGGGATTCATATATTTTGTTCAATGTGTAGGGATATAACAATGGAGTATTCGAAGCAAATTAAGAAACTGGGGACTACTCTGTTTGAATTGTTATCAGAGGCACTTGGTCTCAAACCTGACCACCTCATTGGCGTGAATTGTGCAAAGGGTCATGCTATTCTGGGTCACTATTACCCGGCATGCCCCTGAGCCTGAACTGACCATGGGCTCTAGCAAGCACTCTGATCCTGATTTTCTCACAATTCTACTTCAAGACCATATTGGTGGACTCCAAGTTCTCCATCAAAACCAATGGGTCAATGTTCCTCCTGTTCCTGGAGCTTTAGTTGTAAATATTGGGGATCTCTTGCAGGTAAACTATTTATTGTCATCTTTTCTCTGTCTCTGTTCATCTTTCTGCCTATTCTATTTCTGTCTGCACACCTATCATTTATGTTTTCTATATATTATAGTGGGAAAAAACTAGCGCTTAAACAAAATTATCACACATGTTCGCATTACAATTGTTATGAACATTTATTCATTATGCTTTCTCATTTTCATTTACATGTATTGTGTGCATAACCCCACTGTGTGTTCACATGCAGTCTAGAAGCCATAAAGCCAAGAACTGTCTTGAGGACTAGCATGTTAAATAGACTAAACTTCAGCATGCCTCGAGATTGTATATAACAGTAAAGTTAATTTACTGGAAAGGCAGGATAAATCCTGTATGAAAATTTTTGTGACCGAGGAATGTCTAGCTCTTCACAGAATTAGTTCCTCTTCTTCCACAAAATTCTTCATATTCAAATTTGAAGAATGCTTACAACAAACAGAAATATAGAGAAGCGCCAAAATTTATCTGGATCATTTTTATTTTTCAGTTTGTCACTTTTCACCGTTTTCATGTTTTCTATCATGCATTTTTTAATATCTAAGATGAAGAAATTTGTGGAACAATGTTGTTAGCTTAAAAATAAGTCACTTCATAGAAATCGTGGGGTGTCGATTTCGTGACACGTTTGGTATATTTTGTTTGAAGCCAAACTTTTCTGTCTCCTGCTTTTAATTTTTACTTAAAATTCATGCATGATATTGTTCAATGGTGATGGTGGCAGTCTCAGGAAAACAAGTTAGCTGAGTTACTGATTGTGAGATGAATTGTTTATGTGGGTGTTCACCGTTCTCAGTTTGCTTGCAGCTTATTTCTAATGAAAAATTCAAAAGCGTAGAGCATCGAGTATTGGCAAACCATGTGGGGCCAAGAGTATCTGTCGCGTGCTTTTTCACTCCACATCTTTACCCATCAACAATGATGTATGGCCCAATCAAGGACTTGTTGTCAGAAGATAATCCCCCAGTATACAGAGAAACCACTGTGAAAGACTTCATTGCTTACTATGATTCCAAAGGACTTGATGGGAACTCTGCTCTAACACATTTCAAGTTGTGAAGGTAGCCAAGAAACTAAAAGGTTATATTAGATTTTATCATGTTATCCAGGATATGCTTAACTCAGTTTTCAGAGAATGTATGGCTGGAACCCAAGTGATATGATCTTGTTTTAGGTTTCTATATTACGTGATTAGCATTGCTTTGCATAGAAAAATCAATCGGGTATTACTAAAAGATGCCGACCTTTTATTCTTGTTCTTGTAAATTATGGATATAATTGTTTTCACTTTAATTTTTTTAATAGAATTTGTTTGTACAATATATTCAGGTGCATTTGAAGCTAATGTCCTCGATGTGATTTTCCCTCTATTCTTGAAATGTTTCTTTTCATTAATATACCTTGGGCTGCTGATTATTTGGCTCAGGTATTTTGAATATGGTTGCGAGATCTGATTTGTGTGACTGGGAATGACTGCTCTGAGAAAATTTTAGCCATGAGGATGGTCACTTGGTGACACTTATCTTGACATCCAGTATAAGGGCATTAGTCGTTAAATATCATCTATGCTTGTGTATTAATATGAAAGCATAATATAATAAATTATTGTAGTGATTTTATAATTCCATTATTGTGATTGAAACATTAAATGGCAGATATGAATGACCGGCTAGTGTTGGCACAAAGATTATTTACTTGTGAGCATCTTGCGATCTTGTTCTTCTCATAGAATTATGGAAAATGACAAATTAATCGTAGAAACAACGTGGTAAGAAAACACATGATGTACTTTTCTCTCAGTAACCTATCAAGGAGTTTTTTCCAGATAATAATCTCTTTATGGACTTTTTGTGAGCTTCATCCATATGGAATTAGTGGCAGCTCCCTCATTGGCCATTTTAAGCTGCGACTTTGGGGACTGCTAGAAATGGAAAATGCCTGCACAGACACGTGTTATTGTCTTCTTTAGTTATGGAGATGTGTATTACTGCATGTTATTTTGTCCATAGGGTTCTTTCAATAATGATCCAAAAGGCAATGTGAAATCTATATTATGTGACTTGCACATTTTTTTAGTGATGTCACTAGTTTTTATCCGTAGTATTTGTCATGGTTACTTTTTTTGTATGATACGGAAATGGGATCATCTCTTTTTGCTTTTGCCGATTTTGGAGAGGACGAGTTCTTTCCGAGTATTTTGATTTCACTTGGTAGTTGGTACCAGATGTTCTGGTTTTCTGGAACTCAGGCAGTTCCCGAGTGGCGAGCTGTCTGAACAAGTTCAGCCAGGGACGGTGGGAGAACACTTTGGAACCAATCGTTCTTGGGGATGACCACCATGGAGAGCTTGAGAGGGATGAGGGTAGGGTGTGTACAGTGGTGGACGGAGCTTGGGAAGCTGATCATTTGTGGGTGGTGGTTGGGCTTGCAGTGTTTAATTCTCAGGGAAATAGGAGCATGGTTTACTTTACGTAATGACCATTGCATAATGGTTTTTGAGTCATTCGATTCTGTAACACACTGACATATGGGTGTAGAAAATTCATAGTTGTATATATGTAATGACCGTTACGTTACTGTAATGGTACATTTTTTTCTTTTTGAGAGCTAAAAACCCTAATTTTGGGCATGGATTTACTAATTTAAAGTTACAAAACATAAGACTTGGAGCTATGAAAATTGTCCAAATTCTTTTGGTAAGTATGGAAATTACATATGATTGTTTAATACCTAATACCTAAAATGAAAATCTTATCTTATTAGATTTTAGATGTTGCTTAAAAATAAATGGATCTTCGTTTGATAAGATCACCAGGCTATTCATAGTTGCATTTCTAATTATTACTTGTCATAGTCATAACAATATTCATCATAATAGAGTGTGCTTTTTTTTGGTTTAATTTAAAATTAATATAAAGTCCAATAAAATAAGTAATTTTTCTTTCCTCGAGTTAAAAAAATTGTATAAAAATAATTAAAAACATTAAAATGTAAAAAAATGGAGTAAAAACATGCATATTTTCTGGTTCCTGTTATGTATCATACAATACTCTAGATATGATCACGGCGATTATGTATCCTGATAATGCAATTTAAAACACGAATAGAAGAGACCGTGGAGCTGTTTTTATTTTTGCTCACAATCAGTGGCGGTCCTGGCCACCGCCCCTCCAAAACTTTGAGACAAAAATTATACTAAAATTTTAGTATAATTTAAAAATTGCCCCTCTCAAAATATTATTACTTCTATAATACCCTTGCTATATATATTTTTTTGCCCCCCAACACATTACCTTTGGATCCACCATTGCTCACAATGCTCTCGAAGCTCAACTCAAAGCCATTAAATTTAGTCTCTTATGTGCAGGTAAAGATTATATTAATTTCTTACTGTGAAAACAGAGCACCTGATTTCCGTTCTGCAGGTGCTTTCAACAAGCTTCTTTTAAAGATATGCAGCTCGTTAAAAAAGTTAGGCTTAGTAATACTTTTTTTAATATTATAAAAGTGCTGAAGAATGAGGATTGCTGAGGGACCATAGGATGGCAGGGAACCCTTGTGTGAGCTTTGTAAATCTTATATGGGTTCTTAAAGTTTCGTCAACTGCACTTGTTTTATGCCTATGATTTTCTGCCTTTGATAAATATAAAAACATACATATTGTGGAATGGTGTCATCAACAGAAATGATAAAGCGAAAGGACATCTACTACTGAGTTGCTACGAAGGAGTCCTGTTTGTGCAAAGTATTTGAATCCTCTAGGAATCAATTAAAAGTCTACACAGATTTAAATGCCATAAAAAATAGTGGAAGACAAGACTTTTAAGAATTGTATTTTAAGGATTAAAATATTGCTGATTCCGACAGAATTCATTTTTTTTTTTATACTTTGTTTATTAAACTATAGCCAAGGGTATTTAAAATCTCATAGACTTCAACGAATGCACCATCATCATCGCCTCTTTCATGGAACAAGGTATGCATTTCTCAGGTTCCAGAGAATCCTTAGCCAAAACTGCAATGGATCATGACCGAGCGAAGGAGCTGAAGGCTTTTGATGATACAAAAGCTGGTGTCAAAGGGCTAGTAGATGCTGGGATGGTGAACATCCCTAAAATATTCATTAGACCACCCGATGAGCTTGCTGAGGAATTGAACCACTGCAGGGCCCATTTACAAGTTCCGGTCATAGATCTCAGTGGCATCGAAAACATTGATATGCGCAAGGAGATTGTCAATGGAGTCCGAATTGCATCAGAGAAGTGGGGATTTTTCCAAGTGGTGAATCATGGGATCCCCTTGACTGTGCTGGATGAAATGATTGATGGGGTATGCAAGTTTCATGAACAAGATCTTGAGGTAAAGAAATTGTTTTATACGCGCGATCGAATGAAAAAAGTGAGGTTTGACAGCAACATTGATCTGTATCATTCACGAGCTGCTAATTGGAGGGACACGTTGACCATTGCTATGCTGATTTCTGATCATATTGACCCTGATGAAATGCCTGCAGCTTGCAGGTATATTCTTCATCATCTGACCGTTCTTCAATTCTGATTGATGATGATAGTGAAATTGCTGAAAAGCCTTTTTGTCATTAAATTAGTCACACGGGTAGAGTAATTTTACTACTAACTTTATATATTTTTTGACCTTGTGGGAACGTTGCTACTTTCTAGCAGTTTCAATGATCATATGGTTAATTGAACTGCCAAACAGAAGGTGGGGTCTGTAATTAGGAAAAGATAAAGATGTTATCTTGTGGCATCAATAAGGCTGCTCTGACAGATGTGATCACAAGGTTAATCTGATCACGAGATTGCTCTGTCAGATTGCTCATATGGAAGACTAACATTTACCTCCACTTGCTGAAGAAAAATAAATCACTATCATCTCGTCACATTCAAATAATGTTGTGCTGTAAACTGTTCCCCTTGGGAGGAAGTTTGTTTCAAAAATGAGAATGACATTTTTTAACAATTGATTCTTCCTTAAATGCGATTGATAATATCCCTGTTACAGACAAGGATTCTCTTGCCCCTTTGTCCATGCATGTAATTCCATGTTAAGTTGATCACAGACATTGTTCTTTTATATATATATATATATATATTCTCCATATTCCATTGGCTTATTATCATACAAGATCCTTGGATTCTTCGTTGATACAAAAATCGAAACTAGTTAGTTTTGATCCTCAATATCTAGCGATTACACATAGCGCTGGGCTTTTTGCTGCAAATAATATCTCCATGACTGCGGGGGCATCTGAAAAATTTTCAAATAAATTCTCAAGATGTCTAGGAAACTTGTACATTCAGTTATGAATCTTATTTGATTTTCCATTTAATTGTAAAACCACATACTTGTGGGACATTTTATATATTTTTGGGCTACATTCATATCCATTCTCTCGAAATGTCTAGGAAAATTGTACCTGTGGTTTACCTCTTTATACAAAACACCGCACAGAAGAAACTTTTGTTACATTTATTTGCTTGATTTGCAGAGATTCAACGTTTGAGTACATGAAGAACATTACAAAGTTGGGAGATACCCTCTTTGAGTTATTATCAGAGGCTCTTGGTCTCAAACCAGACCACTTAAAAGGCTTGGAATGTGCTAGAGGGCGCACATTTGTCTGCCACTACTATCCGGCATGCCCAGAGCCAAACTTAACTCTGGGAGCTTAGCAAGCACTCAGATCCTGCATTCCTCACTATTCTTCTACAAAACCAAATTGGCGGCCTGCAAGTCCTCCATGAAGATAAATGGGTTGATGTTCAACCCATGGAAGGAGCTTTAGTAGTTAACATTGGGGACCTTCTCCAGGTTCGTTTCAAGCAACACTACTTATTTGTTGTTATATTTCACTCTGAATTACTTAAATGATATCGTAATTTGACTCAGATTATATCAAACGACAAGTTTAAGAGTGTTAGGTCATAGGGCACTGGCCAACATCATTGGACCAAGAATCTCTGTGGCATGCTTCTTCACAGGTGTTACTGCACCTCCAAAGCCCTACAGCCCAATCAAAGAGTTGATATCAGAGGAAAATCCTCCTCTATACAGAGAATTCCTAGTAAGTGAATATATTGGGAAATTTTTCTCTAGGGCACTTGATGATAAGCATGGCCTTGACCATCTCAAGCTATGAATCTGCCAATACCAAAGGACTGAGTTCCTGCAAAATATATCAAACAATAAGAGAAGAAACTTGTTGGAGCACTTTTTTTTCTTGATGTATAATAAACTATAGCTATTTGCTGTTGTGTATGGTTTAGCCAAACGTACAGGATTTAGCACTGTGACAATTATATAATTTTTGACAAGTTTCTTGTATCAAAGATGAGCTTTTTCCCCCACAAAGCACAGAGCACAGATCTGCTAGTAGATTGCAATTTCTTAACATCTTGGGTCACAACGCGACACTGTATTATTTTAATATGAGTGAAATGAAAAACAACAGTGTTGTTGATGTTGGGAATTGCCAACGATCACAATCTAGCTAGGATGGTCCGCAAAAGAAGAGAGGCTTTCCAATGTCGCAATAAAATTCCTTCCAAAATTGTAGTACTTATACTCTGGCCTCCCTCTAAGCACAATTTTTTGGATCCGCTGCTGAGAACAGATCTGGACTAGTATAATTCTCATCTTATCACTGTTAATTCCTCGTATTCCTGGGGAAGTAAATTGGAAAGCCCACTGCCAACAGGTGTATGATGTATGGTTCTCTTGTGTCCTAGTTGAGAAATTGTGTTTGAATTTGATGTTTATGTTTGACAGGATTTCAATTATTGCTGTGTTTATCTGATTGAATTTATGTTAGAATATTGCTATTTATCATATTTTTGTCTGGATCTCCAGAGAGAGATCTTCAACTTTATGGCATGAATTGTAGGATTTGAAGTTTAAAGGATCATTTCACATAAGCAATTGATTTATATCACAAGTATTTTATCCTAAAGCCCTTCTGATAATATATATAGTGGAAAAAGTAATGGCGTACCATCTTAAAGTACCACTTGTATTAATAATAAAATATAAAGAGAAATGATATTTGTATTCCATAGGTTTATCAAAGAGACTCGACTTTTACTATTTTACTTAAATAAAATTAAATTACTGTCCCTCTAAAAAGATGGATTCCCATGAATTTCATTTTAGAAGTGAAAGTCTCCTTAATTAAATATGAAGTAACCTAATTTATTTTCCAATATAAAACAGATAACTTGCAATATTGATGTTAATAAATTAGTATTATCCTCTACAAATCGTGGGGCTCAAGCCATCCATTGGATATGAATGAAAATTTCGTGCCCATTTTGTCATGTATGAAAATTATATATAGAAGCCTTTCTCCTCTTTTCCTAGTCAATTGCCAATAATCCCATCCTTTTTCACACGCTATCGTGGAATTCAAACATAATCTTCTCCTGCATAGAACAAAGAATGGATATTTCAGATGTGGGTTACGACCGCGAGAAAGAGGTAAAAGCTTTGGATGACACAAAAGCAGGAGTCAAAGGACTAGTAGATAGCCGGGGTGGTGAATATACCAAGGATATTTATTCGATCACCCCATGAACTGGCTGAGGAGTTGAACTACTCCAAAACTGATCACCTTCAACTTCCAGTCATAGACCTCGATGTCCATGGCAGCCAGAGAGGTGATCAGCGGAGGAAGATCATCGATGGTCTCCCGTGATGCCTCAGAGAATTGGGGCTTTTTTCAAGTAGGTGAATCATGGGATCCCCTTAAAGTTGTTTGATGAGACCATTGATGGGGTACGCAAGTTTCATGAGCAAAATCTTGAGGTCAAGAAAGAATATTATTCACGGGACCGCACAAAAAAGGTTACATTTAGCACCAGCAATGATCTGTTTATATCACCCACAGCTGCCTGGCGAGACACACTGACCATTTCTTTGCGGTCATCTGATCATCTTGACCCAACTGAATTGCCATCTACATGCAGGTATGTGCTAGCAATAATCCATAGTCATTTAAAGCAAACTAAAAATCTAACTGTATTCTAACACAATGACTTTGACAAATTTGAATTTTTAAATTTGACAGGGAGACAATGTTGGAGTACATACAGCATGTTAAAACATTGGGGAACTCCTCTCTTTGAATTATTATCAGAGGGTCTTGGGCTCGACCCAGGAACACCTTGAGGCCATGGAATGTGCAAAAGGGTGCACCTTTGTGTGTCACTACTACCCGGCATGCCCTGAAGCCAGAACTGACCTTGGGCGCTAGCAAGCATGCTGACCCTGCATTCCTCACTATTCTTCCCTAAGACCAAATCGGTGGCCTCCAACTACTTCATGAAAATCAATGAGGTTGATGTTCCCCACAATCCAGGATGTTTAGTAAGTAAACACTGGGGACTTTCTTCAGGTTCACTTGTAGCTAATAGTATTTGAAAATTTTTAATTTTTATTGTTTTCAATTATTAATGGTATGTTCTTAACTGTGTTGCAGATTGTATCAAATGACAAGTTTAGGAGTGTGCAGCACAGAGTGCTTGCCCATGGTGTTGGTCCAAGAATTTCTGTGGCATGCTTCTTCAATGGTTGTATTACCAAACCTGAAAAGCTCTATGGTCCGGTCAAAGAGTTGATATCAGAAGAAAACCCACCTTTGTATAGAGAATTCAATTGAGTGAATATATTGCCAGCTTTAAGGGACTCCATGACAAGTCAGGCCTGGACTATTTCAAGCTATGAACATTGCTATTACCAGGAGCCTGAAATTCCCAAAATTTGATAGGGTTGATCGAGTAGTTCAAATTTGTAGGTGATAAAGATTGTGTACGATGTATAGTTTACTTCGTTGGGGCCATGAATAAATTTACAGTTTTTCAACTTTTTGTTACTGCACACACACACACACACACATATATATATAGGGCTGCTAAATTTTTCATCTCCTTAATAGAATTAAAATGCACTAACGCACTAATGACAAAGCAATTTATTGTGTGCTTATTACAACCTCTAATTGAAATGTCAGGTGAGAAGAGAAACAGCTCTAAATTTGAAACCCTCTGAGCTCAAATAGTCATATCCAAGTCCTTTTATTTTTCATGCTTCACAGAAATTAAGGACTTGCAAGATTATTATCATCAGCATTTGTATGATTCCCAAATTCTTATTTTTCCAAGAGATAAATTCAATAGTAAATGCATGTCGTGTTAGAATAATTATTTTTACATCTCTGAATAATTTTACATAACGTTATTGTTTTACTTGTGTCATGTTTGTTATGTGTACCAAATATCAGGCAAATCGGGTCATACTTTTATCAAAATAATAATAATAATAATTCAACAAAACACTGATTTAAAGTGTGATGTTGATGGGGATAGTTCTTAATTTGTTAATAATTTAGGGTTGTTCTTAATCTTGTCTTGTGTTTAAAGTTAAAGAATATAAGGCTTTGGTAAATCTTCAATTCTTAAGTTTCTGATTTTTTATGGATTAAATTCATTTCTAATTTATAAATTTTCTTGGAAAAATGTTTGGACTAAAACATCAACATTTTTAATTGAACAAGTCATACAAAACTAAACTCATTTTCTTCATATAAATGTTGGGATATTATTATTATTTTAAATTGTAATACATTTTAATTGAAAACCAAAGAGAACATAAATGTTAAAAGAAAGTCCTAATTCTTCCTTTTTGGTTCTTACAACAAAATATTTAAAATAAAATAAAAAGCTTTACTTGTAGGTAAGAATGGAACATTTCATATTACAAACACAAAATTCAGATTGTGGATGTGGATGTGGATGTGGATGTGGTAAATGATAACATCAGTTTGATTAAATAGATTTTCAGATTTTCAATTAAAAAGGAGATAAAAAAACAAAACAAAACAAAACAAATTGTTCTCACAGGTGTTGCATTTTAATTGGCTTCTTCCAGTCAATTAGCTATTGCATTTTTTATTTGAAAGAAAAAAAAAAGATAAAAAATAGGATGGTGGTTCTGTCTTTGGGGAAGAAAAGATTCACCCACGCTTTCAACTGGGCGTGATGTCACCGCTCAATTTATTTAGGAAGCTTCCGGCCCGATTCATTGGAGGTTGGCCAATTCTGATTGGATAGTCAGCTGGGAAGCGCCTTCAAGGCGCGTGGAATGGCGTTTCATCTCCCTTGTGAGATCTACCCGTGATCTTTAGTTGAAAATTAGTAAAGTAGTTTGGTAATCACTGAATCGAAAAAACAGTTTGTGTTTAGCTGTTCCCACTTTCTATGATTGCTTCTTGTCGCACCACCTGTTTCCTTATCCATCTGGAACTCTCTCTCTCTCTCTCTCTCTGTAATTTTTTTTGCCACCCAGAGAAACATATTCTAATCGAGTTCTTGAAATTCAGTTTCTCGGTTTAATTCTTTTACGGATTGAAATAGTGTTTCCTGTGTTCTCTTCAAGGGGGTTTCTTTGTTTGGCTTTTATCTCAACAAGGAAGGGTTGAAGTCTTGGAAGAGAGCTTTTGATATATATTTTTTATGGATGATCCCATATTTAAGTGATTGTGGTGCATAGCTCTTTCCAGTGACCCGTCACGAGTTGATCAAGTAGTGTATATATATTTCACTATATAAACATTAGGTTGTGTGGCTGCATGTCTCTATTTACGCCCTGTAGTTGAAATCCAGTATTGGCAGTACAAGCATCATCTTCTCCAGCATGGAACAAAGAATGGATATTTCAGATGCCGGTTATGACCGCGAGAAAAAGGTAAAAGCTTTTGATGACACAAAACAGGTGTCAAAGGACTAGTAGAAGAGGGAGTGGTGAATATACCAAGGATATTCATTCGATGAACTGGCTGAGGAGTTGAACTACGCCAAAACTGATCACCTTCAACTTCCAGTCATAGACCTCGATGTCCATGGCATCCAGAGAGGCGATCAGCGGAGGAAGGTCATTGATGATCTGAGGGATGCCTGAGAGAAGTGGGGCTTAATTTTTTCAAGTGGTGAATCATGGGATCCCTTTAAAGTTGTTTGATCAGACCATTGATGGAGTACGCAAGTTTCATGAGCAAAATCTTGAGGCCAAGAAAGAATATTATTCACCAGACCGCACAAAAACAGTTACATTTAGCACCAGCAGTGATCTATTCATATCACGCACAGCTGCCTTGCGAGACACACTCGCCATTTCTTTGCGGTCATCTGATCATCTTGACCCAACTGAATTGCCATCTACATGCCGGTATGTTTCCATAGCATTTGAATCAATTTAAAAATCTAACTGTTTGTTCTAACACAATGATTTTGACAAATTTGCATTCTTAAATTTGACAAGAGAGACAATGTTGGAGTACATACAGCATGTTAAAAAACTGGGGAACTCTCTCTTTGAATTATTATCAGAGGGTCTTGGGCTCGAACTAGGACACCTTGTAGCCATGGAATGTGCCAAACGCTGCACCTTTGTGTGTGTCACATTGCCTAAATTCGTTTCTGAATTTTTCTGCCTTGTGCAGCACTAAGACACTGTCTTAGTCAGCCAACGCTCACACTCACGCTAAAAGGCTTATAAAAGAGAACACAGCAACACACACAAAGACAGATTACTGGAAAATTCTTTCCAACCTTTACTTCTCAACTCAGTATAGGAATACACAGCTTTGGGGTTGCGTAACAAGAAGAACACACTCTCTTCTATATCTGCACCCCCCTTATTACATTGTATTTATAACCAAAATCTCAACCGCCCACATGTGACATGCACATGGCATGAATTACACCCCAACTGTTAGGGTTTGTCATAAACTGCTACCTGTGCCTTGCAGTTGCGCCCCCAACTGCTAAGGCTATCTGTAGCCTTGGATTTGCGCCACCTGTGAGGATCCGTTCATCCCATTACCGCACACCATATGAGCCCTTGGATCAATGCGCCAACACAGCAGGCAGTTACCCTTGGCTGCCTTTAGCTAGCCTTGTCTTCTGCCAGCCCAGCAACTGCTGCCACCTATGCTGTCAACTACTGCCAGCGCTAATCCCACTCCAAGCCCTCAGTCACGAACATGGCTTAGTGTACTCGGCCTTGAATCAGCGCACCACTTGATCCAACCAATGCTTCTGTGTCAATCCTCATTGCCGAACCATGCCTACTCATGGCTTTGACTTGTTTGTCAAACGTTGCCACTGTATGCCACCACTCTTGGTGATGGAAGTCAGACCACCAGCTTACAATAGCAACATGCCTTACCCCGAAGGTGCCAAGGTCTTAGGCCAGCATGGGCTACTTGCCCATGGGCGCCTCAAGGAGGTACTATCCCCTACATATGTCTTAGGACAATTTACCAAGTTGACAGAAGTAGACACAATCACTTGCAGCTAGGTTGCTCCCCCTGTGTGCGTACATCTTGCCAAAGGCTGTCAGTGAGTGCCAACTGTTGTCAAAGTGTTGCCTTGGCCTTTGCTGCGCTCAACTCATGCACACATAAACTACACCGAGTCCAAGTATTCTTCAAGACATCCCAATCTTCAAGTAAGGGTGTCTATGATAAGTAACCCCCACCTTGGCCTTGGCTTTGGCTGAGGCTCACCAATGCCATAGCCGTGTCAACCCGTCAAAGGGCTAACAGTGTGCCACTACTACCCGGCATGCCCTGAGCTGGAACTGACCTTGGGGGCTAGTAAGCACGCTGACCCTGCATTCCTCACTACTCTTCTACAACACGAAATTGGTGGCCTCCAAATACTTTGTGAATATCAATGGGTAATTGTTTGACTTTGATAGGTAATTACAAACTAAATTAGCTTCTAATAACATGTTAAAAGACCTTGAACACAATTTTAAACTCCTTTTTTTAAAAATAAAACTGTTGGAATTTTTAAATTGTAAAATCATATCTAGTTACTTAAACTCAAATTCAAAAACAAATTTAAGTTTTTTGAGTTTGAGTAAAAGTTTTTCTAATCCTAAATTTAAACTCATATCAAATTTATTTTTATTCAAACTCAAACTCAAATATATTGTAAACACAAATTTATAATTCAAACTTAATTTGAGTTAAATCATTAAAGAGCATAAAATTCAAATTCAGTTTTTATTCAAATTTTAAATAAAATTTATGTTTGAATTTGATTCACCACAAAAATGACCTTAATATATTTTAATAGAAAATCAAAGAGAACATAAACAATCATAAAAAGTCCTTACTCTTTTTTTTTCGGTTCTAACAATCTAATGATTTAAAATAAAAAGAAACTTTATTTGTAATAAATAATTGATCAATTCATATTATAATCACAAAAAAAAATGAGATTGGTTCTTTGGTAAATGATATGAATCTTAAACTATAGTTTGATTAAAATGATATACAAATTTTCAATTAAAAAAATAAATAAAACAAAACAAAATTGTTATCACTATGCGTGTTGCATTATAATTGACTTCTTCCAATAAATTACCCTATTGCATTTTTTATTTGAAAAGGAAAAAGAGAGAGAAAAGGAGGTTGGTGGTTCTTTCTCTAGAGGAGAAATGCTTCATCCACGCTTTTAAATGGGCGTGCTATCACGCTCCACTTATTTAGTTGAAGCTTCGAGCTGGATTTCCAAGTCTACGGGAAATCAGCCAATTTCTGATTAGACAAGCCCTCTGCAGAGCGCCTTTAAAGGCGCGTGGAATGGCGTTTAATTTCCCTTGTGAGATCTGCCCACGCTAGTTGACTGTTGATATTTGGTTGAAAATTAGTAAAGCAGTTTGGTAATCGCTGAATCGAAAAAACAGTTTGTGTTTAGCTGTTTCCATTTTCTAAGATTGCTTCTTGTGGTGCACTACCTGTTTCTTTGTCCGTCTGGAACTCTCTCTCTCTCTGCAATTTTCTTGCCACCCAGAAACATATTCTAATCGGATTCTTGAAATTCAATTTCTGGGTCTTAATTCTTCTGGGATTGAAATAGTGTTTCCTGTGTTTTCTTTAAGGGGATTTCTTTGTTTGGCCTTTATTTTAACAAGGGAGGGCTTTTGGTATTTTTGATGGATGATCCCATGTTTAAATGATTGTGATATATGTCTATTTCCAGTGACCCATCACGAGTTTGAAATTTGTTTGATTTGGAGAGAGAAAATGAAGAATTTTGCTGGGACTCCGGGGACTGTGACCGGGCTTGTTCTTAGGATTTCACAGTGCTTGTTTGCAGCTGGTTCAATTGCTTCAATGACTACTTCTAAAAGCTTCTTCACTATAACAGCTTTCTGGTATTAGTTCTTTCCCAACTCTTTAATTTAATCTTATATATATATATATATATATATATATCCCTCTCTTGAAGACCATATATTTGGGCTGGTCTTACAAAGTAAAAACTAGTCATATGTTTAATCCATCAGATATAGATTTGTTTATTTGGGCATCGGAATTTACAATTTCATATTTGTTGTATTTTTGGTTCTTAAAATAAAAATCATAGAACGGAACTTGACACAAGTGACATCCATATGAAAAATCCTATATGACTTGGGCTGGATGAGTTTTGTTGATGTGCCTGAGCCCCCCATACAGAACCCGTAAATATGAATACAATGATGTTTTTATTACATGAAAAGTAGTAAGAATTCTGAAGTGAGGTCCAATTCATTCTTAACCATTTTTATTACATGAAGATTGTCATATTTGGAGCATTCTATGCCTGAGCCTATCACCCTAATAAAGTCTTCTTTGAAGAAGCATTTGGCTTACTTCCAATTGGCCATTTAACCATTTTCACTTATGAGAGTTAAATCCACCTCCAGCAAGGGATGGGACATATTAGGAAAGTTAAGCACTTATCCCATTCCTCCTCCAAGTCCGGAATGGTAAATGACATTAACTAGTTGTGAGTTTGTTTTCCTATTAGAGGGGGCCATCCCAATTCCCAATTACTATCACATCCTTCCCAAAACTTTGAAGCTGGGAAATGAAGAGTTTGGCAGATGATAGTCTATCGAATTCATTACTCCTTAGTAAAGATCTTATGTTTTTATCTTTTAACCGTGTCCTTTGAGCATCTTTTTATTTTATCAGTGAAGAGTTTTAAGAAATCATAATGCTCGTTTTCACCATTGGCCTTAGCATTTATGTCCTGGTTGAGAAGTTTTCTGGTCTCAATGGTAGTATCCTTTTAAGAAAGCATTTGGTTGAATGTCTTTAGTATCCTGGCAGTTACCAAAGAGAATA
The DNA here is from genome assembly GCA_008638375.1 of Nyssa sinensis. Classification (NCBI taxonomy): domain Eukaryota; kingdom Viridiplantae; phylum Streptophyta; class Magnoliopsida; order Cornales; family Nyssaceae; genus Nyssa; species Nyssa sinensis. The sequence continues at coordinate 6,140,520 of CM018045.1, forward strand.
AAGTTTGGAGAATGGAAAAAGAAATGATTCTTGTTTTTGTAAAGTAACTAGCTCTGTTTTATTATTTAGTCAGGGAAACACACAGGACACTTACCATTTTATGTGTAATTTGATCCTTTTTATATAAATCATCCTAGTGTTGGACTGCTGTGCATTTATTTGTTATGGGATCCTAAGCTTGATTTGTTTTTTATATTTCTAGTAATATTTTAGAATATTTTCATCAAATATTGGATTTGCTCATTCTGCAGAAAATAAGTGTTTTATTTGTTATTGAATTTGACGAATGGATGCCGTCCATTTTGTATTATTAGCTTTCTGACCCAGAGAAGTTCAGCTGAATGATACCGCTTCCCAACTACTTGGGTTTTACTACAAACTCCTCTTGCTATCTACGGTCTTGTTCTTTCCTTTAATCAAAGCCCTGTTGTCATTCTATTTGGCCCTGTGGTTGCAGAGGTCCCCCCAAAATAGCCAAGAACACAAAGAATTGAATCCATGCCCCAAACAACTCTATGGATGCTTTTACTGCCAAGTTATGGTTGCTTGTAGAGCCTGTCACATTGCACATACTAAAGGTGCTCACGAGTCTTTGCTGCACATACTACCAGACTTCGTCTGCTGATTTTCTCCCACCTTGTCACATAGTGATGCCATGTCTAAGTTCCTGTAATACATCCATGTCTAAGTTCCCTCTTGAGGAAGTCATAGCACTCATTGTTAAAATAAATGGTTCTACTTTATTTTGGCATTCCTCAGCTCTGTCTAATTGAGCAAAACATACTAGGTGAGAGCAGTATGAACATAGAAATGTCAATATGCTACCTTATTACTGATTCAATACTCACCCAATGTTTGGCAAAGCCAAAATTCCTTTGCGTGGCGAAAAGGACGAGTTAATGGTTTAGCAAATATTGCCTTTGCAGCTACCTGATTGCTTCAATGGGTTTGCAAGTCATCTGGAGCTTTGGGCTTGCTTTCTTTGATGCATATGCGTTAGCAAAGAAGACTGTCCTCCACAATCCTATGTTGGTCAGCCTCTTCGTGGTTGGAGACTGGGTCAGCCTCCGTAAAACCTTGAACTTCCTAAGTCTTTCATTAAACTGGATAAAGTTTTGTGTTCACAATGGTTGTCATTTAGCAGTTTCCTTTTGGAATGAATTTGTTGGCAGGTTACGGCAACATTGTCCCTTGCAGCTGCTTCTGCCTCTGGCGGCATAACAGTGCTCTACTTCAGTGATTTGGGAGGTTGCAGCGTTGGGGAGGAATGCCAAAAGTACCAGATTGCAGTTGCATTGGCCTTCTTAAGCTGGATAACAATAGCAGTATCATCTCTAATTATGTTTTGGCTTTTGGCTGCAGGTTAGACCTTCTGTTGATTGTGCCATTAAAGGACATTCAGTCATTGTTCAAACTTTTGTGTAGTGTGCATAGAGAAAGAGAGCAAGAGGAAATAGCCATACTTGAAACAAGTTTTCAATTCCACATTCAAAATTTTGTTTAAAAAAAATTGTATTTTTTTCCCTTTCCGATAAGTAAAAAAAAATTGAAAATTGAAAATGGAAATATCTCTCTCTTCATGTTGAGCAAGTCAGAAACCATTAGTCAAAATCTGAGCAAGGATAACACGGAAGCTAAAGGTTTTTTTTTTTTTCGAGATGAAACCAGAAACTTACTTTTAAAAACATGAAAAATCATTTATGTAGTCAGTCTCTGACGAGAAACCAACCAGCTTAATGGCATTAAGATGACCAATTCCTGTATACTGGCGTTGGCATGTTTTGGCAATTAAATGCTTTGACATTTGGAGCTAAAATTTATGATCGCAGCAAGAAAATTGTACACAATGTTGGGTGCTTGCTTCCAAAACCACCCATGGACTTCTGGTACGCACCAACTGTTTTTCGTTTTTGAAAAGTAAAAGAAGTTTATTACAATTTCAGAACGGCTAGTTCATTAGAAAATAAAAACAACCCAAGCACGTAGTCTGTTCAAAATTTTAATTATTTTTCATTTATAAAGAAATTAAATCAGGATAAACATATAGTAACAGTCTCTTGGTGAGCCCTCTGTTTCGTCAAATTGGAATGATGTGATTAGAAAGTTCACCTTAAACTGATCCCCTTGAAGCAGTGGGAGTGCCAAGGCATCCAGGTGTGCCTTGATTAATACAAAAGGGGGGCCATTGCCTCAGCCATAATATTCCTTAGTTTAGAAGATAATAGATAATGGAGTGGTAATAATAAGAGTTTGTGGTGAGGGTTGGTAGACAGAGGAATGCTTTTTCTACCTCAATAACTTTGCCCATCATTTTATATATATATATATATATATATATATATATATAAGGGGTCAGGGAATAGTAGCCAACCAGGGCAAGTGGAAGCAATAAAATTGATTTGGTCGTTGGCAAATGGCAAGTTCCACTTTTGGTGGGCCCATATGACCTTAGCAAATTCTGTATGGAATTCCCACTTGATACTGTCCCTATACACTTTTCCGAGCACAAATCAGCATATTTGGATGTGTTTTCTCAGACAAAATTGTTGAGGAAATATTCACGTTGTTGGATGGTTTTGAAGCTACTTTATCCAAATAAAATGATCTACCTATTTGAGAAAATATTAAACTTTAGTTTTAATTATGAACATATGCATAATATTTTTGCTTTTTTACAACACGTGCATAGCACCAGTTAATGCTAGTATGTATAAAAAAACTCTCTTTTAGACAAAGTAAGAATGGGAGAAGGCAATTGCCTCGAACTCGAACTCGCTCATTGTCACCCCTAGACTTGTTGCAAAAGACATGATCCTGAATGATAAAATTGGCCATAAATGAACCTTTAACTAATCCAATTCCTTACAACTCTCAAGTCAGAAAATCCATAATAAATATTAAAAAAAAAAGCTGCCTAAAAGAAAACTAAATAATTTGAGAAACCAAATAGAATTTTAAATGAGACTAGGACAATCCTTGGAATCAAAGTGTCAAATTTGATGACATAAAAAGAATGAACAAGAGGGAAAAAGAATATTTCCAATACTCATCAGCAACTAAAAGCACTGCTTACTTTGCTAACAACATTCTCAAATTGATTCCCCAAATGTACTTAATTCCATGCTGCCAACTTTGATTCAAATGGATAAACAGAAATATTAAATGATTCTTCTATCATAATTAGAATTAAAAGGTAATAATCAGTAGGATCTTAGAACAAACAAACTGACAGATAAAAACCCATAAATAGCATATATTAACCACCAGCATCGCATTAGTTTCATTGATTCTCATTTTAAAGGCCACTTGTAAGAATTGTATGTATTATGTAAGAACAGCATCTTTCATGTATTCAAATTCTAACTGCTGTAATGCTACAGTTCCAGACCCTAAACTTTTGGAATTAGAAGTGGTGCATGTCTTACTTGGGGTTTGATTGGAACTTTCTTTTTTTTTTTTTTTGGGGGGGGGGGGGGGGCGCTTTGTTGTGTATCGTATTAAATAATTTGAGTATTTAGTCATTTCCTATGTGACAATAATAAGGTGCGTCATCAATAGCACAGGTTCGAGTTCTGAAAATTAGCCTCCTGCAAAAAATGAGAGAAACGGTATCTTCCATCCACTTCTCCTAACCCTGCCAAGTGAAAGAGCACTGGGTACTAGCTTATTAAAAATGACTAAATAAAGATGAGGTGTGTTATTATTGAAGATTAACGATCTACGCAACTTTTGAGTAAAAGTATTAGTGAAAGAGAGAGAGAGAGAGACGACACAGAGAATATACGTAATATGACTGTATTCTTAGGAACGAGTGACTATGTCCTTCATTTTATAAAAATAGGATTACAACATATTTATATTGTCTCCCGGTTAAAAACACTAACAACTATGATTACATGCAAGAGCAAAAAGATGTAACATGCATCACAGCAGATTTTCATAAGATATGAATTTGACTTTTTAGGGGTATTGATTTGAGTGCAAATAAACTGATTCCTCTTAGATTTGCTAATGTCATGCATACAAACAAAAGGATAGATTGAAAACGATGGTTCACTAATCCTAAATAAAAGCATAATACATGATTATGGATATCTCAATCAACTTAGCTTATATTGTCATATAAAAATCAGACACAGTTGTTTTCCCAGTCACAATTTCTAGTAATTTCCGCTAATAAAATTTCTGAAAAACCGGGGTTTTGAGAATATTGAAATTAAGAGTTCTTGCACAAATATGAGAGAGAATATTTCTTTTCTATTCTGACATTAAGTTGGGGGAGATGTCAGTCTATCAAGAGAGAATTAAATAAAGAATATAAAGGCAGCAACATGCACTGAGAATCAAACCCCAACTCTTCCACCAACTTCTATATTTAGAGAAGCATTGTGTAACCATTCAGTTTGTGTAGGAGAGGAAAAGAAGAGGGAAGACTATGGCAGCAGAGGCAAGTACACTAATGGGGAGTTTTAGGAGGTTCAAGCCACACCTCCTCATGGCTTTGGCTCAGATGGGCTATACTTTTCTGTATTTCATCACAGAGGCTTCCTTCAATCATGGGATGAACCCTCATGTCTACATAACTTATCGACATATTGTAGCTGGTTTTGTGATGCTACCTTTTGCCTATTTTCTTGAAAGGTAAATCAATGTGTATGCATGCATATAATGTTGTATAGAAGTGTATAAGTTTTTTTTTGTTCAGTTGTCTGTCTTCTCACATTTATATACTTCAGCTATGTGTGAACACCTAACTGTCCCCATGCATGCATATAATTTGGTGCAGATGTGTAAATATGTTCTTCTGTCGTCTATCTTCTCACTTTTTGCTTTGTTCAGCTCTGCGCGTACATCTGACCTTTCCTATACCAGTAATGGTGGGAACCTCTACCCATAGCTATGCACATAAAAATGTCACAAGAATTTTAATATATGTAATAGACACAGATGAGTGTGCACATATATATAGAATGCAAAATCTGTTAAAAAAAAAATCTAACTGCATACCATTACTGATAGCTGTAGCTCACTGAGATGGAAATAATCAAAACATTAACAGAGGAGTTTATATATTTTCATTCACCTCAGTCAAACAGCTACTGATCTTTCATTCTTTCCCGCAGAAAAATAAGGCCAAAGTTGACAATAGCTCTATTTCTGGAGATTTTTGTTCTCTCTCTTCTGGGGTAAGATACACATATATGTTATGCTTTTAAATAATATGATTATGGGAGAAGATAACAAAGAGTCTTTCAATGATTGCAGGGTTGGTCTGACTCTAAACATGTATTTTGCAAGCTTGAGATATACAACTCCAACCTTTCTTGCATCAATGGTCAACACCATAGCTTCCCTGACTTTTGTAATAGCAGTTGTACTCAGGTCAGGATCCCACTTAGAATGGATTAGAATTATATGATTATTTAAATCATTTATCTAAGAGAAGTGAATTCATGCAGATTGGAGGTAGTTGATATTCGACATCCTCGTGGGATGGCCAAAATTCTTGGAACTTTGGTGTCCTTGGCTGGTGTCATGGTCATGACAGTATACAAGGGACCTGTCATGAGAAATCTATGGCATCCTCTAATCCATATTCAAGGAAATGCAGTAACCCATGAGAACTGGTTAAAGGGCTCAGTTCTTACTGTAGCAAGTTGCATAACATGGTCTATATGGTACATAATGCAGGTTTTCAATCCAAACTTTCATCTATTCTTAGTTCATCTATGTTTCATACCAGTATATTTCTTCTAAGAGTTAATAGCTAATTGTATAACAGAAAAAGACTCAAAAATTGGTAACTTTTTGAACTGGTTCCAGGCACTTACTTTGAAAAGATATCCAGCACAGCTGTCATTGACTACTTGGATGAACTTTGTCGGAGCAGCACAATCGGCTGTCTTCACAGTGTTCATAGACCATAAACAAGCTGATTGGACCATTGGTTTCAACATTGACTTCTGGTCAACCATATATGGTGTGAGTAGGGTTTCCAAAATCTAATATTTGTCCAATGCTAGAATCAGATTTTCTCACTAGGTTAGGATTGATTGTGCGTGACAGGGAGTCGTGATCTCTGGCTTGATAATCTTCATTCAACTATGGTGCACAAAAGAAAAAGGCCCAGTTTTTGTCACAATGTTTAATCCCCTCTCGACGATCTTAGTCGCAGTTCTAGCATACTTTGTCTTCGGCGAAAAACTATATTTGGGCAGGTAAATTAATATTTACATTTTTCAGACATTCTTACGGCCTACAGGTATATTATTAGAAGATTGTAACACAACACTGTTTGCTCCAGTTATGCATTTCTACACACAGATTGCATGTTCTAAAAGTGCAACTTTGGCTTGTGCAGCATAGTAGGTGGACTTATTGTCATTGTTGGTCTATACTTGCTTTTGTGGGGCAAAGAAGGTGATCAAGAAGATGTGAAGCCAGAAGAGCAATCTTGTTTGACTTGTGAAGAACAAAAAGACTCTAAAATACACATATTAACTAAAGCTGGAAAAGAAGTTAAAGAAGAACCTTGAGAAGTCAGTCATTCATTTGACTACCAGTGAGGAGGAGATTGGCATGATGTATTCCAATAAAAACCAGATGAATACTATAGTGAAGAAGAAACAAAAGAAAAAACCACAAAAGTTCATTTCTGAACCTTGAATGTGTCAAGCACAAGTAATAAGTACAAACAGCCATATCATAGCAATTACAGGTTCATCCCTCCAAATTTAAGGTCTGTGAGGAATGAGTTGAATTTGCTACCATCATAGAACATCTTACAGTCTATTCAAACAAGTGGTGTAAAAAATCTGTATTTTTGCCCAACCGTGCCATAATGTAATCTCAAAAACTTCAATACAATTCGGTTTTCAAGGACTTCTATCAAAAGTAACAACTGATTAACCATTCAATGACAGAACACAAATAATTATATGCGCACACCTCTGGTCTATGCAAATAATTCTGTGCACTTAAATTCGCCTTAAAGGTAATGTTGACTATTGTAAGAATTTTTTGCATAACATTAGTTCCTTCTATCTACAGTGTAATGCTTTAGCATTTTTTATGTGGTATATTCTCAGATTTCCCATACATCCAATCATATCAAGTTTATGTCAAAACCCAAATAATAATCGCCAGCCACCAAGCACCAAAACTTGTGGGAATACTATACTGAGATGAAGGAAAATAGTGATATGCAATCAAAATCAAAACGGGGGAAGATAGTTGAAAAAAGCTACTGAAACAAATAAATTCCATCTAATCTCATTTCTTGCAAAATTAGCCATGCATATACTGCTATTTGAATCTAATCATAAGGGAAAATTAATAGAAATATGGAAGTTACACTAGTAGTAATATTTACAAGTACAATGGGGTAACAAAATTCATGGATTGTATTATAAAGCATCAATATCAGGGACTATTAATAGAAATTGGAAAGACTGGCAGTAATATTTACAAGTACAATGGGACAGCAATAAGGAAGAAGCATGTAGAGATGATGCAAGCACTCTTGTAAATATTACTAAGCAGCAGGAGGCCTGAGCTCATGATCATGGGATGTATCACGGGCAGATGGAGGTAGATATTGCCACATCGGAACCAAACCATAGCTTGGAAAAACCATCTTGTTTGCCCCAGCATGATATGCTGCTGGATGGGCTGGCATAAACCCGGCAGGTGAAACAGTAACGCCTTTCAACTTTTGCTCCATCCTCTCTTTATCTGCCTTCAATATGAATTTCTCTTCACGAAGTTCGTTCTTCTCTGCCTGTTTTAGAGGAGAATATTAAAATGGCTAGTGGTGCAAAGGTCTCAAACAATACAATGCAACATAAGTCAGACAATTCATAACCTCAAGAATCAGATATTTTGCCTTCAAAGATACACTTGAACCACGTAATAACAGAGCACAAAATGACCCATGGGAACCAACATTTCACAGTTAGTTTTTCCTTTTTCTCTAAAGGCACACTGTTGGGCTTTCATTTCTTTTCTTTTTTCTTTTTTTTTTTTGGGTTCAATAGAAAAGAAGAAAACTTCCACAAACCGTTGTTTAAAAACCAGACCAGACCAGGCAGTTCGACCGCTCGGAGCATGAACTGGTTCAAAAACTAGTTTGAATCAACCCCAGAACCGTTCTCACTCAAAAACCATCCTAATTAATGAAATTCGTTCGGACTGCCGGTTGAACTGCATTCACGATTTTATGGAGCCGTCCGGTTCAATCACCTCTCACATATGCATGCTATATAAATCGCATTTAGGGCACAGACAGTTTTTCCAATTTTCTTCTCACTGGGATGTTTCCATTCTTTGCCTCATTGCTGTGGCTGCTATGCGCAAGTTGCAGCAACAAGCTCTTGCTTGTCGACGACCAAAAATGGGCAACTTGATGATCACCGGTAAATGAGTTTCTCTCTTTTCCTCTATTATTTTCTCTTTCTTAGTATTTCTCTTGTCGGGTTCGCGGCCCAAACTCATATGTTTCGGTCTTTCACTCTCATTTTTCTCTATTTATTCTATTAGTTTCTCAACCTTCGAAATATATATATATATGTGTGTGTGTGTGTGTGTATATAGATATATATAGTGTTGTACCATGGTTACCACAATTCATTCCTCTCCTAACGAATTAGGATCGCATGATCCAAAACATAGATCATTAGCGATTTAGAACGCAAGATTTAGCATTCCATTCTAAAATATCAAAGTCATAAAAAAATCATACAAAATACACATACATCATTAGAATTTTATTTTATAATAACTTGGATTCGTTGAAATCTTTTTGGTGTTTATATATACGTACTAATATTATTACAAATATAATAAAAAATGATATCACGTTCCAAATAACTGTATTTCGTTCCAACAAAACAATCCAAAGAAGCCTATCCCTAACGTACCATGTTCTATAACAAGTGGCGATCTACGTTCCTGTTCCCGTTCCCGTTTCCCGTACCATAACAATCTACGTTCCAGGTAACATTGTGTTGTACTATGTTTGCATCTCTCTTTTGGATAACAAATTGAGAGCTTAAACCCATTTTTTCTGTTTCACTTTCTCTTTCTTCTTTCATTAATAGTCTCCCTTTCTTGTAGTCTTTAATCTGTGTATATATATGTCTCTATCTGTATTTATGCAATGTGAAATGTGAATTTGGTGGGTTTGTTTAAATTGTAATTTTACAAATTGTGCATTTACTTGTTTGAGAAGTTTTTTAATGTATATTGCAGGAATATGTTAATAAAATATTAAAATCTGAAACTTTGTTATTTTTTCTATATTTTTAATAAGTAATATATTTATTTCCTAATTATGACATTAGGGTTCAATTCTCGTTGGCCCAATAGTTGAACCAGTAACCTGTGACCCAATTTTTTTTCCAGTTCATTGAACAATCTGCTTTTTAAAATATTGCAACAAACATTGAAATAAATGAAACAAATCTCCAAAATGAAAACAACAGAACTTGAATGGGATCAGAGGAAGAGTATCATAGAAGGTGAGTTCTGGACATTGCAGCTACAAAATCTTCTAGACAAGTAGAATAGCTATATTACCCATAAAGGCGAATGCCCGATACAACTTGTCCAAAAAAAAAAGCAAGGGCATGATATATTGGCTCACTCAAAAGCATCCTAAATTTCCCCAGGTCACTAAACAGTCAAACTTACTCCTTTTCATATTTCCATGTTAATAATGACTACTTTAGAATCCAATATGAGTCTCTTCGAGAAGGGGAAAAAATCACTTGATCAACCACAATCCATTACTTCCTAGGAAGAGTATTTAAGTTACTAATTCTACTTCCATTTTTCCCGACTCACATTTATTAGCTAGTTGCAGCTACTCTGGGTTTTCCTGAAGGAGCATATTCATGATCCTTTTCTTATTTTCTTATCTTTCCCATCCTTTCACTCAAAAGCCTCAATAGTCGAGATCCTTATATCAGCTACAATCAAATTATGATATTTGTTTTCGTTTGTCCAACATCTAAACAATAACTATATTCTCCACAATAACAACCAAGTTTCTTGCAACTAGTAGACAGAAAATACAGCCAGAAGCTACAGAGTAATGACTGAAGCAGAGAAAGAATGATAGTTATAACAAAAATAAATAAAATAAAACAAAAACATGAAAGAAGATAGCTTTTATCAATAAAGTCAAGTGTATCATGTATTTGTGCTAAGCCACAAATTAGCAAGAAGAATATCAAGCCCTCTTCTCATAATCAATGCTGCATAAATATAACTAACCTTTAAACTTTTTATCTCTTCTAGAAGCTTTTCATTTTCCTTTTTGGACTCCTGAGATTCAGTTCTCAGCTGGTTCAAAACTCTGATTGCATCACCAAGTATTGCCAATTTGTCAGTTTTGGCAGGTCTCCCAGGTTCCAATACAGAGCTCAATTCCAAAAACCTGTATGAAGGATAGACAAGTAGTCCTTCAGAAAATTCCTACACATGCAGACAGATACGCGTGCGCGCGCATATATATATATATATATATAGAGAGAGAGAGAGAGAGAGAGAGAGAGAGAGAGAGAGAGAAAATTCAAGCAAGAAATCCACATAAATGGGCAACTATACAAATAATCTTATTGCCTCTGTGAGGAAGGGACAAAGGAAAGAAAGAAACAGAAAATAAAGAAAGATGTGTGTTGATTATGTTTCCTGCACTTCAAAAGTTTAGCCATTCAAAACATGATATTCTTTTATTCCATCCATATCCCTGTGACTAATAGAAGGACAAGTAACGGGGAAGTACAAAGAGTTGTAACCCCTGCACAAAAATTTAACCATTTTACCCTAGCATAAAGTTGCATACATAACATCTTTCCTTTACATACAAACTAAGGTACATAAACACATGCATATCTAAGTGCATGCACATGGGGGCACACAAAATATAGAAAGACTGATTTACAAAATGTGATTGTTCATATGTTGGCTAGAAATAAAACAATGCCAAATTTAATTATACAATAACATAAAGAATCCAATCCAACAAGAAGCCTGCCTGTCGTTCAATCTCTCCCTCCGTAATTTCTCACGTAAAGCTTTGGTCCCTAAACTGTTGCATGAACCATTTCGTCCCCTACAAATTATCACCAAGAAATCAGTCATAAATATATAATGGCAAAATGATGCATACGTAGAGCAACATAACTGCCAGATAGGGCAGAAAATCAAGAAAATAAATAAATAAGAAACCAGTTGAAATAGCAGCTGAGAAATCCAAATCCCAAGCAAAGCCCATTCGCATGACAAATGAATCATCATCATCGCAAGATATGGAACACCCATTAACCAGCCAAGCAAAGGGTAGTTAATATATGTGCTGGCAATCAGTGCATTAATGTGGGTGCATAAATATATGTGCATATTTATTCCAGTTAATATGAAATAAATAAATGGCACACAATCAAACTACAAATTCTCATCCATATACCACCAGCGTAGAACTTACACTTAACCTAATATCAGCAGTACAAAAACAGAAATTGCAAAATGGGAAAATGAGTAAAAAAAAAGGCTGCCACAAACCATGGGGTTATATCCATTATGCAAGGAACAGTGCCCTTTTAAAACAAGTTCATCAAAGTTATGAGAAGAGATTTTTTTATCATTATCTATAAGCCAACAAGACAGATTTATATTTATATATATAGTGAAAAGAACAAGAAAAAAAGAATCCATAAAATTTTCTCTAATGCATTCAACATGACCCAGATTGGTTTCATCCCACTTAAATCAAACAAGACGTGAACATCTCCAAATCAACTTATAAGTGTCAATTTGACTATTGTTTCCACCACAGCATTTCACATACAGCACTCAGCCTTCTCGCCACACAACACAGGATGTGTCCAATGCATTGAACATGACTCAGATTGGTTTCATCCCACTTAAATCAAACAAACCGACGTGAACATCTCCAAATCAACTTATAAGTGTCTATTTGACTATTTGTTTCCACCAAAGCATTTCATATACAGCACTCAGCCTTCTCGCCACACAACACAGGATGTGTCCAATGCATTGAACATGACCCAGATTGGTTTCATCCCACTTAAATCAAACAAACCGATGTGAACATCTCCATATCAACTTATATGCATCTATTTGACTATTTGTTTCCACCACATCATTTCATATACAGCACTCAGCCTTCTCGCCACACAACACAGGATGTTTAAGAATTCGTACAATAAGAGAAACATAAAGCTACCAATTATAGACTTGTAAAACAATACCTCTTCTGTGGGCATTCACATTCTCTTTCTCGAGTTGTAACCCCAGTGAGTGGAACATTGATTTCTATTCCAGCCCTGCAATCAAACAGTCATTCATATCAAGACATTAATGTGAAGTATTTTCATGCATGAATGAAGAAATTTTAACTTTATACCTAAGTGAATTTTTAATTTGAAAAAAAAAAATAGCTGTAACATAAGACAATACTATGTCATTTGCCAACATCCTGTAAGCCTAATGGATTATTTCATTACATTTCACAACACAATCCTATCTCTTTCTTTTCTTAGTGCATTACCCTAGAACATTGATTGTGGTATTTTTTTAATCCATTAATCTCCCTAAACTCTTATATCATGGAGTTTAAGAAAAATTTAAAATGTCACTTCAATTAGTTCCTGGAAAAAATATCACTTCACACCTAAACATTCTTCCCTATAATACCATAAATTTCACACGCGAACATACAAGCTGAATGAAGTGATAGTTTTTGTCAAGTTATGCCGTAAAATATATCCCTAGGGACAAATGAAATGAAGGCGATAATAAATCGACAAAATTTTCCTAAACTTATTTTCCTGCGAAACAAATAGAAGCAGGAAAAAAAAAATTATAATCAAACAATAACCCAATTCTTTTATTATAAAAAAAAAAAAAGCAATTAAATTTGACGAACACAATAACAGATGATGAAGACCTAAATTTTCCATTATTGACATTTAAGCATCAGAATTTGAACCATCAAAAACGATGAACAGCTACGATTTGAGAATGAAATTCTGAAATACAAATATATATCGAATAATATATAATCACAGAAAATTCGATACCGTTGGTTGGCCCAATAGAGATCGGTTGATGTGACGTCGTCGATGAAGCTATTATAATCGAGTAGATTATCCCAACTACTGTCTTCAAACGAGTCCATTCAGTTTTAGCTTCAAACCAAAACAAAGGAATTAAGAGGTTATGGATTGAAACCCTAAAAACCTCAGTTTCTACTCATCGACCGGTTTGCTTGGAAGAAAAAGTTGAATAGGTCAGTCTTTTCAATTTGTCGCGATGAGAATAAGGGAGTAATGATTCCAAGTCTAAACAACAGCCAATTACGTGGCACCACGTGTGGAATCATGGGTCATAATTAGCATTACGATATATGTTTCGCCGCATCCTCTTTCCTGATCCGATAACATATTCTGAAGCGTTGATGGCCTCTCTACAATTACTTTTGTTTTAGAATAAATTACTTTTATCTTTTTTTAGTCAGATTTTTTAGTATAATAGAAAATTATTTTTACTTTAAATAAAATTTAAAAAAAACACTAATAATAAACTTTTTCTACATATTTTACCTATAAAATTCTTATACTCACAAAAATATGGCATCAAGGTAATCATTACCTGGGTTCAGGAGTGAATAGATCTGATACATACTTCGTAAAATGTAAAGAAAAAACATTATTAAAAAAAATATGTGAGAAAGGGTATCCATACTTATTTAAGAAATATTGGTATTCATTACAAAAGGTTAGCATCTGCCCCTTCCCCCTCCATAGTCTATACCCGCATCCCCTGTGCTGGGGGCTTGAATTGGCCTTTCTTTCTAGAATGGATTGGTAATGTCTTAGGACACGCCGACCTAGAATTTAGTACAATACTTTTGATGGCATATTATTTTGGAATGAGAAATCTTTGCGTGAGAGTGTTTATATTTGTAATTTAATTGACGCGTGTATTATATGTAAAATTACGCGTGTACATGTATTATACGTGTCAATTAAATCACGATTGTCGAATATTCACGATTGACGCCAACATTTTTTATTTTCTATTTTAATTAATTTATACATACATGATATGTTGATGTAGGCACTAGATGCCCTTAACTTTCTACCAAAATGGATACTAATTCAGGAATATTTTGTGCCCATCTCCAAACATGAGAGGGTAGGGATTGAGCCCCAACAGTAGGTTAAATATGAATTCACGTTTCCTCTTTATGGCAAGCCTTTAAACAATTTAATCAGTTTTAGTTACAGCAAAAGTAAAGTTGCATTAACTTTTTTTTTCTTACTCACTATACTCCACCCATATAAAGATGCAAATTATTATAACGACAGAGACAATTTTAGTGGAAAGAAAACCCAGCAAAGGCAACGGCTTCCTGGTTTAGTGATATGGTATCAACCGACAGGTTGTAGCAGTCTTGCTGCAATTTCTTGGGACACAGGACAAAGTCTCAGCACAAATGTCCCATTAACAGCATGAGAGAAGAGGTCGCAAACCTTGCCTCTACAATTCTCTGACTTGAGGGTTAAACGAAACATACAAAAATTAAGAAAGAGGCTCTCACAAAACAAAATCATCTAAGCTATTCTAATAGAAGACCTAGCTACATTGTAATTGTAATGTATGAGCCTCCTTCACTGCATCTTGCTACAAAATGTAGGCAGTGGGGATTGCTTTGCAGTTTGAAATAGCTTTTCTATGGGCAGAGAATTCCCCCTTTCACACTTCAATTTTCATTGATGGATTCTGACAAGACCAGATTGGTCCGACCAGAGCTCATCCTATTTACTACAATCATCTCAGCACTTTCATCTTCATAAGCATGTCAACTAATTGAATCTGAAATATGTCATAATAAAAAATATAAAAAAAAGAAGCGGATCGCATGCTAAGACGAAACCTTTATTAAACAGAGACCATATCAGTGGTACAGTAACAATGCTGTAATACAAGATAGCCATTGGACATTAGATAACGCAAATGATGGGCAGAGAGACCTGAACCCCACGCCTGGAGGAGGAGCTTAGCTATAATCAAATGACATGAGCTTCATTTTTAAGCTTATCAATCAACTCATCCACAGAGGAGACAATAACCCCTGCTTTTCTCTTTGGTGGTTCAGTGACTTCAACAACCTCCAAATCCGATTTGATTTCCACATTCAACTCCTGTGGAGTAAATTTCTTTATGACCTTTGATTTTGCTTTCATAATGTTGGGGAGTGTTGCGTACCTAGGCTGGTTCAGTCTCAAATCAGTCCTGCACAAAGGAAATAATGTAGCAGTAGTCATCAATCACCAAAAAGATAGGGTTAGGTGACAAATACACACACACACAAAGGCTAGCTTCTGAGAAATAACTATTTCAAATTTTCTATAATATACTAGTTCTGTAAAGGGCTTTCTCTTGCAGGTAATCAACAATTCGTGCATAGGTGTGCCTTTGTGACTAACACTAAAATTATGAACTTCCTACATTAGAAAAAACTTCAGAATTGTAAGGTGAGCCTAGGTAAACGTGTGCACAAAAAAACCAATTTAACAAAACAATTACAAGGGTTTATTGAGTCTGTATGTACCTATATTTTGGGTTCTCAATGCACAATAGTTTATAATTCAACCTACTATTGATGAGTGATTAGCATGAAATTGCAAAGATAAAGCAGGCACTATAGATGGTAATGACAAAACATTTGAAGACTGGTGACTGGTGATAAGTAGCATTATTGATGTACTAAGAAGTAACTATGAACTATGACCACTTGTTCACACAAATTTGTGAAGCTCCCTATCTCCACTGTGCAGTGGAACTTATTGAGATGCCTCAGTCTCAAACCAATATTTTCATACAGTTGAAATAAGCACACAAGCTGTACTTGCTCATGGAGTAACTAATCATCCACTCCAGTTGATTTATGGATAGTTCACTGAAGAAAGTGCAGACCATTACAAGAACTCAGGCTTACAGGAAACTGTACAACTGCTCACCTTAATACGGAAATTTGGTCCAACCTCTTTACACGGACATGGTGGGCCCCTTGAACCGATACCTTCTCTCTCATCTATAGCTTTCTTTCCATAGTTTTTTTAGGCATATGGGGAAATATTGTGAAAGTGACAATCTTAGTAGGGTTTGGCTTTTCTCGGACGGGAGAACATAAGAACTTTTTGAGGATGCTTTCTCCCCTTGCCACACCTATGGAACATCCATCACTTCTTCTTTGGCTTCAATATGTCCAAAGTTCTATGGCATAGTTCTCAATGAAATTTTCACATACTGTAAAACTTGTTAGGGTTCCCCCATCTCAAGTAATTCGTCCAGGATGCAAAGAAAACACCCTCTTAAACTTGATGTAGGTATTCTTCCTTTGTAACCCTGTTTTATGGGCATGGAGATTTTCAAAGAAATCATGCAACCTGCAACCATATATTTTGCCTGCTCCATTCTGTGTAGTGTTAATCCACTTAACTCATGGATGTTTTAGCTTTCAGATCAGATTCAAAGGAAGCTATCCCAAAGGTTTATAATCCATTTCTTATGTAAATGGTTCTCCCAATGTCTATGCAATTGACTTGCATTTTCTCTAAAGGGGTTATTACAGTCAGGCAAGTTTTCTACCATTTTTTATATGGAAGGCAAAGGTAATCGAATTTTTAAGATTATGGAGAAGTTAAGCTTTATAGAAAAAATTACACAAGACAGAAATCAAAAATTTCATTTTATAAAGATTTTTGTCTATTTCCCTTTCTACACCATAAGTTTTTCACGTTTGTTAGAAAAGAAAAATTCACCCAAAGGAATTCTTGTCTCACAGGAACATTAAAATGGAGCGTTAAACAACAATCTGGAGCTAAACAATCCGAGAAAAGACATCCAAATGTTTTGCCTTGGAAGCTGCACAAAAGATTCCATCTGAAAACACTGATATCATCTAGAAGAAAGATGAAAAAAGCACATGTGAATCATGCAAAGAGGTCAATCGAAGCCATTTTATATGAAGCTATGGTTTCTCTCGCTCCATGGATTATAAACCCTGACTCCCTGGGGGATAGATAGTTGAAGATGTGATGAATTGGGCACTCAAATAAAAAACGAGATGGATAAAAAGTTTCTCAATATTTTTCAATCTTTACGGTGACAATCTAGGGCAACTACAAGAATGGTAAATTTCATGTGATCTCAAAAAAGGGGCCTTGTGAACAACAGAAGCCAATTCTTCTAGTTACTAATTTGTGAACGTTTACAAGCAACTTGGAAAGGGACATTAAAAGCTTTCTTATGTCAAAGTGAATGTGTAAATTACTAATTTAAACCATGAAAATTATTCTCATCTAACAAGGAAATTCAAATACATCTCAAAGCAAAGTTCATGAAATGATGTAAGTTTCAACCTTTATGTATTGAATTATTAAGTCCCAATAATATACATATGAATAACTATCATAATCTGAAGCTAAGTACGCAACAATACACCTTTGACATAATTTATGACAATTGGTCTAAACTATGTGTCAACCACAAAGTAAAAGGTAAGCTTATATTATTAAAGAACAATTCACATTAGATTTAGATCCAACACCATACAAATGTTTCGACCAAAATAAAAAATTATACAAACATTATCTATTTATAGTTTCGTTATTTAGTTGTAGTTTGGTCACAAGACTCAAGAGTGTAGTAGAACCATGTAAATATTTGAAATTATATTCAATCTATAAATTTACACTATTGTAAACATTTCACAAAAAATTGAAAAAGGATACCACTTGTTTGCCGACGACACCATCATTTTTTGTGACCCTTCTATGCGGCAGCTTTGTTTTGTCCGTTGCATTTTAGTGTGTTTTGAAGCTATATCAGGTTTGAGAATCAATCTTGCCAAAAGCAGAATTACCCCAGTAGGGTCAGTCCAAGAGATGGATATGTTAGCTAGCACTTTGGGAAGTAGTGTGGGATGCCTCCCCCTAGTTTACTTGGGCCTTCCATTGGGAGCTCCATTGAGATCCATTGGGGTTTGGGATCCAGTGGTTGAAAGATTTCTTAGTAAGCTGTCAGGATGGAAATGTCAATTCCTTTCAAAGGGAGGAAGGCTAACCCTTCTTAAAAGTACCTTGGCAAACCTTCCTACTTACTTCATGTCGCTCTTCACCATGCCAAAGTTGGTTAGTAGAAGATTCAAAGGGATTTTTTATGGGGCCACGACGGCGAATGTAAAAGATTCATCTAGTTGCTTAGGATAAAATCAAAAAGTTAGTGTCTCTAGGGAGTTTAGGGGTGAAGGAACTGAGAACCTTCAATACAGCCCTTTTAGGAAAATGGTTATGAAATTTGGTGAAAGTGACAGTGAGCTTTTGAGGGAGATCATTGTTTTCAAGTACGGGTGTGGTAACGGGGGTTGGTGCTCGGGCGATGCGAAAGGACCAAGGGGATGTGGTCTTTGGAGTTACATTAGAGGTGGTTGGAAGGTTTTCTTGGATAGATGTTTTGTTTTGTTCTCGGAAATGATGGTAGGGTGAAATTCTGTGATAATGTCTAGACTGGGGACGTGTCGTTGAGGGCGAAATTCCCTAAATTATACAATTTGGCTAGCAATAAGATGGCTTGGGCTAGCGAGTGTTTGAAGAAAGTTGGAAACAAGCTTATATGGTGTCCCTGCTTTAGGAAAGATTTTTTTGATTGAGAACTTGAAGAGGTGAGCTCTTTCCTTTGTTACCTCAACAACTACCGGGCTATGGAAGACAGGGAGGATAAGAGAGTTTGGAGGCCGGATAAGAAATCTTTTTCAGCCCGATCCTTCTATAAAAGCATGTTTGATTTGGATAGCCCTCCCTTTCCTTGGAAGCTCATTTGGCATTCAAAAGTCCCTCCTAAAGCTTCTTTCTTTGCTTGGGAAGCTGCTTGGATGGCTATTCTAACTGCGGATAACTTGAAAAAGATAGACTTTCTTTTGACTAGCAGATCTTATGTATGTAAGAACGATGAGGAAAGAGTGGACCATGTGCTCCTTCACTGTCACATCTCGTGGAGTTGCTGGAATATTATTTTTGCTCTGTTTGGCTTCTCATGGGTTATGTCAGGTTCAGTAAAAGACCTTCTGTTGGCTTGGGAAGGTTGCACTCTCCCAATTGAGATCAAGAGTGTTTGGAGAATGGCCCCGCTTTGCCTCTTATGGTATATTTGGAGTGAAAGGAACAACCGTGTCTTTGAAAATCTAGAGCTCTCTACTCCCCTCTTCAAAAATGTTTTTTTTGGGTCAAAAAGGCTTTAACTTCTTTTGTTGATTTCTTGGGTTCTCTAAACCAGATGTAATCTTTTGGGGTGTTTGCCCTTAATGCCCTTTTTGGACACCTTATATATACAACTTTTACTTATCAAAAAAAATAATCAAAAGAATGGTAGAAGTTTTTATCTTTTTTTAAAAATGTTGGTCCTTACGTTTGTTAATCAACAATTCAAAAAGATATAAATTTCTTTAACATATCATTACTGGTGTTGGTCCAAAGTACACAAGTTGCTGAGAGAGGTAGACTGGAAACATACCTAACATTTGCATTATTTTCCTTAAAATATCATATTGCCTAATTTTAAAGGATAAAATAAGAATTAAAAAACATTTTCAAGAGTTTCAACTATTTGTTTGAAAAAGTAAAACCACAAACAAGCTAAAAATTAGAGAAGTATTGAGTATATGGCAAAAGAACACTTTAAAAAGTAACAAAAAAACAGAGGATCAAATAGTTACGTAATTACTGCCGGTAAGTCCAAACACAGAGTCTCAAGGCCACCATCCACCTCTCTGTCCACTGTTGCGATTTGTTTCTCTTTGTCCAACACAACCTACAAATAACCAACCACAGTAAAGGAATAAAATTTCTAAAAACTAGAAGTGATGGAAGAAAAATAATAACATGAATAAAAAGATAATAATTAGTAATTACTTATACAAAAAACCAACCTATGGTCAGAAAATACCAATGGCCACTACATTTCAAATCTTGTGAACTTTTGCACAAACTGACGAGGAAAAAAAATGCCTTAAAACAAATACTCTACATATATTTTGATAGCCTAAAGGTCCTCTGTACACATGATTTCCAAAAAAATCAATAAAAGAATCAAGATCTACTTTGAAAAATCCCATACACCAAAAAAGTCGTGTACAGAGCACAAACTGTTTTAAAAATATGTATGCAGAGGTGGATTTACTGTGGGGGAAATTTTAGAGTAAAACGAGGTCAATTCAATATTTTACAATTTCTAAAAAAAATATTCAATTTGTAGCCAGTAACAAATATTTGTGAAATTACCCCAACTAAGTTTTATAAATTTCCTGATTAGTCATATAGACATTAGGAAAAAACAAAGAGAGCCTGAGAGACTTTGCTTAATCTAATACTAAAATGTGTGTGCCTTTTTTTTTTTGGGGGGGGGGGGGGGTGTTTATCGAATCGTGATATTGGAAGTGCACTAATCGAAGTGGAATATGTGAGAAAATAATGGGCTTAAACCTAGTGTGCAATGGGGTTAACCTTGGAAGCAAAGGTCCCTTGTGGCCAGTTGAGAAGCCCCGCTACCATTTGGCCAGTTTGATTGCAATCATCATCAATGGCCTGCACAAATAATCTGTTTATCAGAAAATAGTCATGGACAATGCAAATTTTGGAAATCAAAGAGTTTAAAAAGAAAAACCAAAGCATAAGCTACAGCCAAATAAGTCGTCAACATAAAAGGCAAAAAGTAACCTTTTTATCCAAACCCAACAAAGACTCCCCTAGTTTGATTCAAAATCAGAAATGATACTGTGCAACAAAGAAAATAAGTAAATAAACACCTAAAATGAAAAATATAAAACCCCACATTCAATTTCCGGAATTTGTTTCAAAGTTCATCACGAAATTCCAGTCCAACTGAAAATTGAAAAAGATATGATTTAATCGAATCAAGTTGAAAACATATTTTACAGATAACTATATATATAAATATATACACACGTGCGCGAATAATTATTGATGTAAATTGATGGACCTGTTTACCGAGGATAAGGAGTCCAGGCTTCTCGACATCGACAAGCGCTTTGATGATCTTTGCAACTGAAAGCGGGTAGAGACTGGTCTGTGTCTCGATATGAATACCTCGGTCAGCGCCCATGGCGAGACCGGTCCGGAGAGTGTCGACACAC
This sequence comes from Nyssa sinensis, assembly GCA_008638375.1. Taxonomy (NCBI): domain Eukaryota; kingdom Viridiplantae; phylum Streptophyta; class Magnoliopsida; order Cornales; family Nyssaceae; genus Nyssa; species Nyssa sinensis. The sequence goes on from CM018045.1 coordinate 6,161,764, forward strand.
TGGGCGGGACCCATGCTGACGGCGATGACCTCCGACGCCAAACCTAATTCTTTGACGCGAAGGGCTTCTTCTAAAGCTATCTCACAAAATGGGTTCATCGACATCTTCACGTTGTTGGTCTCAACGCCTGTCTGATAGTATGAAATGTGGAGATGAGTGACCGTTTTCAAGCTTGAATTTGGTGATTAATTGAAAGCGAGGGTTTGGGATGTGAGATTTGATTACCTTGTCGGGTTTCACTCTGATCTTGACGGCGTAGTCGACGACTCGCTTTATGGCCACCATTATCTTCATGTTTTCTTCGGTTCTTCTTCTTCTTACTGTGGTTCGAGGGCAAGAGATTGGACGGAGAGAGACGTACTGAGCTCTAAGTCGAAATGCTAATGGAGGTAAGGGCTGTTTGGTAGCGGCTGAAATCCATTTTCTTTTCCCGGAAATTGAAAAAGATGAAAATAAGATGGCGTAACGAGTTGGGGGAAAGGGAGGGTTAAATTAGTTTTTAAATTATTAATTAAATTACACTGACTTCTTTAAGTTGTTAATAATTACATTAATTTTTATTTTTCACACATTTTTTTATTTTATTTAACAATTTACAATTACATTTTTTTCAGTCAAATTTTTGTTTTGAATTAATAAAATTATTTTTTTCAATTTTTTTTAATTTTAATCAATTTTTCCTAAAATTTTATTATTATTTTATTTAAAGATAAACTTAAAATAAATTACTTATTTTTATTTTATATAAAAATAAGTTTAATATTTATTTAGAAAATAAAAGGAATTGTCAATTTAAAAAATTAAAGAAAAAAATAAAATGAATATTTTTGCCATTTAAAAAAAAATTGATTGAATGAGGTATTTGTATATTATAAAATAAAACATGGGAGGACAATATAATTTAAAAAAAAAAATTATGTAATTATAAAAAAATTAATATAATTTATCTTAAATTATTTTATTTGTAGTAATTATTATATTCTTGTTTTTATAGATAATTAACTAATTTTGATTTATAATACTTTTAAATCATTTGGGCTGTTTATTTGGACATTTCTAAGCTCAAATTGTACTTTTAACTTAATTTAAAATCACATTTTCAAATAATTTTTAACGTAAAAAAACACAAAACAACTATACAAAAACTCTCTCAAAAAAAGCTTAAATTATTTAACAATGTTACAATTTTAGCACTATAGATAAAAAAGAAAAGAAAAGAAAAGAAAAGGGAGTGTCAGTGGGCGCATATCAGGAATAAAGCCTCTATCCTCTCACGATTTATAAAATGTGGAGAGCCGGTGCTATTAGCAATCACATTTCATTCATGTCGAGACAACATGACAATAAAATGAATATTAGCAATAAAAAATTCGAAGTTGCTCAAAAACACATAATTTTGAGATGTTAGTGTTAGTTTCTTCTAACATCTCAAAATTATTATTACTGGCAGTTATTTAAAAAATAAGTGTGATACATTTTTTTTATACAAAAATGTGAAAGAAATTCGAACACACGAATTCAAAAACTCTCAAATTTTGAATCTTTAGTAATTAAGAAACAAAGTAGTCCTCACCTAAAAAAGAAAAAAAAAAAAGAAATTCTCAAATTTTGAAATTTGAAGAATAAGAGTTCATTTACATCATATTTATAAATTAAGATTATTACTAATTCGAATAAGATAATAACTTTTTCTATTAATATAATTAGAAAACTACTAATTTATTGTGTTTGACGAATAAGAAATTATTAATAATAATTCAAAATTATTAATTCTAATTCGAATTTAATTAGAAAACTGAAAAATAGAAGGAAATAACAAATAAAAATGGGTAAAAGAATTTCTCAGTGTGCGGACCCTTTTGGGGTCTGATTTTTTTTAATTATTATTATTTATAAATAATAGCTGTGTTGTATATCGGTATTAAACATTGATTTTTCTTTAATGTAAAAAAATGGAGTATGTTGAAGATTTGCTTCAAGCTAGTTTTAAATGCAATGGGTATAACAGTGTTGATGGTTTCTATTTGTACTAAAATTGGGAAATACTTGAATGTTTACTTAAATTACTTTTGTATAAAAAAAAAATAATAGATAAAAATACTTAGCAAGGAAGATTTTTTAAATAATAGATAAAAATATTAAATAAAATATATATATATTTTATTTATATTTAGAATGTTGACATTTTAGTTGAAACTTAAAAATTTTAGATTTAGTTAAGAGCAAAATGGTCACTCAGAATACAATATATAAGAACATATTAAAAACCATTTAATTAATTTCTATTTACAATGGCATTTTGATATATTTAATTTAAATTTAATGCCAATACAAAAAATAAATTGGTCAAAAATGGAATTATCATCTAATTAATTTTTGAGTATTTAACTAAATAATGAAATGGAATTACTATTCTTATTTGAATAATGTTACTCTTCTCACATCTCCCTACCACCTTTATTTACCATCCTCTTCATCTCGGAGGATGGCCCAAAGCCCAACACTAGTTGTACCTTGTCCAAGGGCCCGTTTCATTGCTAGAGATGCCGCTAACACTAGCCAGGCCTGGCTTACCCTTCGACAAGCCATTCCTGTCAAGTTTATTTATTGATTGAGTGGGAAGGCCCAATTGATTACAATAGTGGATCCAAATTAACTATCTATTCTCCAAAAAGGCCCAATTTATTCCATCAGCCAGGCCCAATTTAACAGCTAGACTTTCATCCACCTATTGGCCTTCTCCCAATTCCTCCTGGATGCATATTCTCGTGCCAACCAAATGCTTCCCAAACCCACACTAGGGGGTGACGCTAGTTACAAGTCTTGTGAGCCAGTGATCCAACAGCCTCAAAAAAAAAAAAAAATTGGTTGCTTCCTTTTATTAATTCAACTCATGTCATTTAAATTTTCTAATTGGAATTATAAGAAAATCCTCCACCTAAATATGACTTCTTTCCCTTATTTTTTGTTTAGTATTTTTTGAGATATTATAGTTTAAATAAAGATTGGTAATTAAAAAAAAAAGGAAGGTTCTTCCACGTTGGAAAATAGTGGAAACATAGAAGAAAGAATCTACCATAAAAGAACCATACCTTCCATCACCAACCCTAGCAATGTTGACAAAAGAAGTTGGTGGGTTATGTCATTATTTCAATTGAAGGGGGCCCTTTTCTAAATTTTATTTCAAAGGCAGAAGCAGGAGCAGGAGCAGGAGCAGAGGTATGTCCCTCTCAACATATATATATATATATATCTATACACACACACACACACACACACTTAGACTCAAGTTGAGTGCTTATTTGGGATCGCACGGGGGAGCTCCAAATTGTAGAGCATCACACTATTCTTTTCCATGCTTAAAGACCTCCTTTGAGAGAAGGTAGGGCCGGCTCGCATTTATTCTCTACTTTTTTCCGTCAAACTAGTTCTGAGACTCTTCTTACTCCAACCTATGACAAGTGAGTTGGAGCTCTAAAAGATAAAAATATACGAATGTGCTAATAAAGTTTCTACTGACACTATTTATCGCTCTGTATTATAATATAAAGAAAAAATAATAACTTTAATGCACAAAATTCTTATCACTGTAAATTCTAAACAGTGTTAGATGCGTGTCATCTTATTTTTGTAAGATAAAAAATTATTTTCATAACCAGAACATTTAACTAAAAATTAAAATAACTTTATTATTAAATTTCGGACAGTAACATATACAATACAATGTTAAAAAATGTAAATCATTCCAAGAGTGTCAATTATAAAATTCCTTGTATCAGGTCTCTCTCAAGCAAAACAAAAGGCATAATCATTCAATTCAATCATGAATGGGAAATTCAAACCAAAAAAGGAGAAAGGGTAGTTCAAGCAATGATGCTAGTAATCATGACTAAAAGTCAATTAGAATAGGCAGGACCAACCACTATCTCATGCCATGATAAATCCAAAAATCAAATACAGCTATGCATTCCAATATCAATGTTTACAAAATAAACAAACTAACCTATATAGCCTCATAATAAATCTGATTTCTCTATATTTAATAATATATATATATATATAAAATAAAAACTACAAAGAATTGAAAACAGAAAGAAAACCCAAAATAAAAATAAAAATTGAAGTCATGGTTTCATGGCTCCAAATGAATTGGTAGAACTGCACTTCTTGATCCCCTTTCATGCCCAAATGAAAAGAATGATCTTCGCACTCTGCTGCTGCAAGCTTCACCAGAGCTAACCTCACTGCCCTGCCTGTTGTTCTGTTGCAGAATCTCTTGAATTGCTAAATAAAGCTGTCGATCAGCGGCTGAGTCCATTGAAAATGATCTCCTTATGGGTTGGATTGCAAACTGATCATCTCTCTCTCTAATATCAATACATTCATCACCCATACTCGAAATATGATTGAATTTTTTCGCTTTCTTCTGCACAATTTTCTGTTCCAGCTTTCTGGGTGAAGGACTAATTGAGCGACCGGATAGTTCTCCTGAATTCAATCTTTCTTGCACTCCAAGGAACGATTGATCGGCATTGTTTGGCTCTCCCAATTCAATGACTACAAAGTCTTCATCACGGCCTAAGAAGTTATCCGTATATGGATTTGGATCTTGAGGAGAAGAGCTCGGAGCCATGGTTTGGTCAAATGCAAATCGCGTTGTGGCCGAAATGCTTGTCCTGCAGAGTGGACAATTGGCATTGTTTTGAAGCCAAACATCAATACAATCTATATGAAACACATGGCTACAATTTGGTACAATTCTGAGCTTCTCTTGTTCTTGAAACTCATTCAAGCAAACGGCGCATTCGCAGAAGCTTCTTTCGCCAAATTGTTGCTTTTCTTCTTTTCTGAACTGAAATATTGGGATTGACCGAATCACCGACTCATCAAGTCCTCGGTGTTCCACCGCCGGAGAGTAGACCATTAATGGGTCTTCGCGATGCCGACTTCTGGAGAACGAAAAGCGCCTTAGAAGATCAATACGATGCCAATTGAGACAGCATTTGATTACAAAGATGTAGTAGCTGACTAGCAAGAAAGCTGTGGCCAAGATGCCTATAATGGCAATGGCTATGATGGGGAAACTAGTGTTTGAAGAATGCAAAGGTGAGCCGAAGATTGAGGTTGGTGGGCTTTTGAGGGGAGAGAGAGCTTGTGATCCATGGACATCCATGAAAGATGGGGGTGTTATGAAAGTGGCAAACAGATGGGTTTGCTTAGATCTTGAATACAGATGAACATGTTAAACAGCTAGAGCGAGAAACAGTGAAGAAAGGGTGATTGAAATAATGTAAGTACTGCAAAGTGGGTATTGAAGAGCAGAAACTTGGGAGGGAGGGAGAGAGAGAGAAGAGGAGAGACAGAAAAATTGGGTGGATTAAATAGGGTACTACGATGGCAGGGGACGAGAAAGGCGAAATTGAATGAAAATATGTTTGGACCTACTTTAAGAACAGAGGATTGAAGAACTGTGAGCCTGAGCACAGACCCACACGGTGATTTTCTCGCCTACCAATAAGAGAAAATTGGTTGGCAAGAGATTTTTTGAAATATTTCTCTCGATTATTGGAACTACTGATCATATTTTATATAATTGTTGTAAGGTATGGGAATTTAATACAAGGACTGGTTGATGGAATGCACAGCCGTCCACCGTAAATGATGAGGTCTTTTCCAACTTTTTGATCTTGCTAGGGTAGGTGTCCCAAGGTCAAGGGCACCTAAAAGCCTGAAGGACTATTTAATGATGAAGATGGTATTAAATGCTTATTTTTTTGGCAAGTAATTTAGTAATAGTTATTTGTTCTACACCTCCGTATCAATTTTAGGTTTCATTACTTGTTATTTAATGAATCATATGATGTGCTCTCATTATTACTTATAAATTCTAAAACTTTTCAAGATTTTTATTTAATAATTTTCTTATAAACTAAAATTAATAATATATAAAAAGATATTATAAAATTGAGTTTAATTTTGTAGTATGAAATTGTAAAATTCATATATATATATATATATATATATTTGTTCCGAATATGTCTACAAAATAAGAGACATAAGTTTTAGATAAGTGAATTTTGGAAGTTTAAGTTAAAGCTTGAGTATAATACTCAAACCTTTCCTCAACTCATTCAATTATGATAGTTGAAAAAATGAAAGTTAATAAAAATCTAGAAAAATAATAGCAATTAATTTGAGGGTTCTATTCTTATTATAAACGTTCAAAGATATTATCTTTTTTTTTAATCAAACAATTTAGGTGGAACCTAATATCATTAAAGCATCATTTAAAATTTAAAATTCAACATATCTTTTATAATTTCAACCACCAAAATTTATTAATTTTTATAAACTTAAAACTTCTCAAATAATCATTAAATAAAAGCTCCTCTTTCAAACTTAGGCATTCGCAAATGTCAAACTCTACATTCAAAATCATAAATCCAATCTTAAATTGTTTCACAAACTAAACTGTACATCTAATCTACTTGATGGTTTTGTTTGAATGATTTCAATAGTGTAAGCAGTGTTCTGGAGTCATTGATAACAACCTTAAGTAAGAATGATTATGGGCAAGTTTAAGACAGAACCTTCTTGAACCTTAGTCTAGTAAAAAAAGGTTTCTCAAACTCGGTTATGGAATAGGACAAATCTAGGTCAAGATACTAGCTTATTTAATTTCATCTAATTATTTTATCTATTAAATTAAATATATTTAATATATTTCAAATAAAACATATGTATTAAAATAAAAAAAAATGCATATTAATAAAAAGTGAAAGGATATTGTTTCATTTTATATATATAAGTTATCAACTTTCGATATAAGGTTAAATTTTTTTATTATAAATATTAATGATATAATACAAAACTCTTTCATTACTATATTTCATACAATCGAAATAACATGAGAATGAGCATTCCCTGATTGGTAAAAACACATTAAGATAAGGTGGTTAAAATTCATCTCTTTATACGATAAGTCAAAATTTACGTTTCATATTGCGTGTACACACATTTAGATAATTCCCACCCACATTGCTATACTCGATGTAGGACTGATTGGGTATCTTAAAAGTAAGAATATTAGTTTTAGAGTTATATTAGCATTGTTTAGCTTTTTATTTTAATTTATTCATAATTTTCTAATTTCTCTAATTTTATTAAGATTAGTATAGAAAATATAGGAATTAGTAGGTTTACTATTTAAATTATTAGTCTTTATTATAATAGGATTAATATAAAAATAAAAATTTATTATTTCTAGTCAAAATAAGAGTATTTTAGTACTATAAATATGATGTAATAGGTGTTTTTTTATTAATAATATATTTCTGTTTAGAAATTTAAAATTTATTCTCTCTGTGTAAGAAATATCCTGTGTTACTTGTTTCATTAAAAAATTAACGTGTTTAATTCTTCCTTCTACGTTTCTATTCCTCATTAATACTCAAAAAAAAGAAAAAAAAAGAAAGAAAAGAAAACAACATTTCCTAAATGACCAGACTACACAAGATAAAAAAGAAAAGAAAAGCAAAGAACATTCCCTAAATGACCAGACTATGCAAGATAAATGAATGGGTTAGTATGTGTCTTTTACTATGTAATAGTTCTGGAGCTTTCATGAGATACTCCATTCTTAATCATGAAACAAAATTCAAAAAGTTATCACTTTTCATTGCACATGCAATCCAACTTGTTTTCAATTTCTCATTCTGGGGGCCACTGTGATGCACCCCATCTACAGAGCTTTTGCATTCACATCACATCAGAGCATGTGTCCTCCTCCTCTTCCTCCTCCCCGCTATTAAAATTTGAAATCCTCAAGAAATACCCAACAAAAGAAAGTATATATATATATATATATATATATATATGACACAGAAAGTCAAATGCGTGTGAAAAGAGAATCCAAAAAAGTGAAGAGAGAGTAGATTACTAAGATAAAAAGGAGTGAAGGACCGACACCTTCCATACTTTTCTTGTTGACTCAAGAGGGAAAAGACAAAGAGCCTCTTAGTCTTTGGTAGGAAATGAGTCCTTTTTTTCTACAAAGTGATGTCTTGCAGTCAAAGGTTTAAGGCCTGACATGGAAACGTCTAACTTTTTTACAAATTTCTCAAGACCATGCAACTTCTGATTCACGCATCAGCCAGGCCAAACTCATGTGAAACCAAAAAGGTAACGGCCTTATTTGTTTGAATGGACAACAGTTTTGCCTGGAGCATAATTTTGGAGTGGTTGGAAAGGGTACTTGTCCAAACCTGTAAACGTTAGGTTACTTTTCCACAATTAATGTTAGGCCAAAACTATTTCTAAGGATAAATTAGACGGATATTTATTTATTTATAATTATATTGATTTATTTATGAAAATTTTTAAAATTATACTAATTTTTTTTATTTGATAAATTATAAATACTTATTTTCAGTTAAAGTTTTTATTCAAAATGAAAAAATTGCCCTTTTATATTTTTTTCAATTTTGTTCATTTTTTAAATTTTTTTTTCATTTTCAAAAAAATATTGTTTCAAATCTTAAATTATTTCATATAAAATAAAATAAATTAGAAAAAATTGGTCAAAATTAAAAAATTTGTTAAAAAAATATAAAAATGGAAGGGACAATTTTGTCAATTTGAAAAAAAATGATTAAAAGAGGAATATTTGTAGTTTGTCAGTAAAAGTAAGAAATTTTAGTATAATTTTAAAAATCTTAAAAAATGTCAATATAATTGTTAGAAATCTTAAGAGAGGTCAGTATAAGATACTCTTATTTTTACTATTGTCCTTTCAGTAGAGAAAATTATTTAGTTTTTTGTTTCGGTCAACCACTATTTTTGATGTTTGGAAAGAAACTTTTGATACAAACGCTATTTTTTGCTATGTGACACGCCGCGCTGCATTTTTACTATTTTGAAAAGAGTTTATTTCATTAATTAGTAACTTTGTTTAAGAATTTTAAAATGATTTTAGGACTTAAATTAGTGAAATTTGAGTCAAATTCAAACTTACAATTTTCGATAAATTTTGATGTTTTTGGTATTTTATTTTGACACTAGCAAAGGAACTTAATGATTCACATACCGCGTTGAATAAAGTGAATAACAATTTTAAGTGCCTCCCTCGCATTACTCTTGAACCTTAGAGAGGCATGCACTTCAACAAGTCTTGTTCAATGAATTAATAATTTTACATATATAGTTATTTAATTATATTCTGTCAAATTGTTTGACAAAGTGATATATATAACACCCTTCTTAGGAATCTTTTACTTCTTCGAAACTAATTCAAACGATGGACCATCTCTCTCTCTCTCTCTCTCTCTCTCTCTCTCTCTCTCTCTCTCTATATATATATATATATATATATATGTGTGTGTGTGTCTTGGTCTCCAAGTTAGAGTTGACTAACAATTCTTAATGAACTGATGCTCTTTGATTCCCTATATTGGAATTCCAATCGCTATTCCTCTATTTGCTGCTGCTAGATACTCCATTGTAGTCGTGAAGGTTGATAATGATCGACTAAACAGTAGGAATTGGCATGATGGCCCCCTTAATGACCTTACTTTAACTAATTGATGATTATTCTACAAAGAACGCATATATATACAAACACACACGTACATGTGTATACAGTATGTGTGTGCAATGGCAGACACATATAAGAGACAAAAAAAAATTAAAAATTAAACTTTAAAGGGATTTTTTTATAAAAAAAATTAGAAGACAATTTTTAATTATGAAAAAAGTTTCTATATCAAAATTTTAAAATTTTGATGATCATAGCCATCCTACCCCCTTATATCACCATTCTGTGCATATGTTTGTGTGTCTATATATGTCGATATATATATATATATATATGTGTGTGTGTAATAGAAATCAACGTGCACATGGGGATGCAGAAGCTGTTGGAAGAGGAGTTGGAGACATCAGAAGGTGTGGGAAAATCCATATTTTGAGATGAGGTCGTACCTGTATGTCAGTTCAATATGGCGTAATAATATATGCATATATGTGTATAGTATTCTATATTATATATATATATATATATATATATATATATTTACTGGTACTGCTAACTTAGTTTGGATATTTGCATGGATGTCGTAGGCATTTACGAAGCATTAATTTACTGACCAGCCATGTGTATGGTGTCACAGTGTTTATTGAATTTATCAAGTGGCTGCTGACGTTGTGCAGGGTTGTATCACGTGACAGCACGAGGGCATGTAGTAGGAGGGGAGGAGCAAAAGTCGGGAATGTATGAGGTGATCAGATATTTTCTGTTACTTTAGGTGTGTGAAAGTGAAAGTGGCAATATCATAGTTTATTTTATATGATTAATCATGGACTACAAATTACACATAAACAATGGAAGATCTTTCTATTTTAACCTCTTCGCTATCCTGGTAGACACATATGGGCTTTGTGTTCTCGTGTTAATGGGCCTACCTAAACTCTTGCAATCACTAGAGAGGCGCAACAAAATGAAGATTCCTAAGACAGATTAAATTCAGATACAAGTAAAACCAAGATGTGGGATAATACTCTTCATCTCTAGGTGAGTTGAGTTGAATTGGGTTGTGTTGTATATAGCTAAGGTGGGCTTCTATTAGACCGAGGCTAGTTAGGGAGTAACTTTTGAATTAGGCCAACCGGAAATAAAGGCCCATCCAATGCAAAAGATGAAAAAAGAAATTAAAAAAAGTCAGATGCCTAGCCACGATCATTTTTCAAGTCAACTACATGATTGGGCCTATCCCGTTACGGTCAGGAATCAAAGAGATCTATAAATTACAAATAGAATAGCCATATGGGCTATCTTCGGACCACCTGTATTATTGGGCCTATCTAGCCTACTCCTATTTGTCTTTCTTTGAGGCCTGAACTCCACGATTAGTGTACAAAGAAGAACATACAGTTGTATAAATCATAAACAACAAATTTAGGTCTCTTCTGAAAAGTCACCTGGGCTAGGTTCAGCCTCCTCTAATCACTAGGCCTATTCAGAAACCCAAGGCCCAAAACAAGCATTCAAGCTAAAGCCTCACAGAGGCGTTGTACGTTGACTGATGACTGCTTTTAGGAATATATAAAATTGAAACTACGAACTCGAAAAGTTATATTCTTTTATGATCGATCCTTTACTCCATTCAGTGAAATCTTTGAAGTTGATAAATAATACATTCATTAATATGTAATCTTAACAAAAATGACTCAAACACACACACACACACTTTTTTCATGGCTCGTTCGGAGAGAGTGGAAAACCCAAAAAAGTTAATTTTAAGTCATGTTTAAATCATAATTTTCTTCTTATTTTATTTCTCATTATGTTATTTATTTATTTATTTTATTTTATGATGACGACCTACCAATTACGAGTTCATTAAAAACTCCAAATACATACTAAGTTATATATCAGTTAAATCAGGACCTAACTAGAAATTTTAAAGCATGCCATCATGAGAATCAAATTGAAGACCTCACAGCCAAATTTGAAACAATGGTTAGAAAGCCACAAAGAGTAACCAAATTACAGAACTACAGCAAATACAGAGCCACAAAGATTGGCACAACTAATGAATAAAACCAATATCTATCTTAGATTTTTAACCCACTCAAAGAATTTCGAATGAGTACCGATGTCATATTCAAATAGTACAAGTGTTCATTCTCAACACAGTTAGTGCAGTTCGATTCTTCTTCTTGCATCGTTATATCGAATAATAATAATAATAATAATCTCAAATGTAAGATTTATGAATGTAGTAACTTAAGGTCATGAATTCAAGTTCTCATGATTTACTTGGTGTGTGTGTGTGGACAACAAGTATTTATTCACGAGCATAACGTGTAATTAAAATAGTTTTATATTAAAAAAATAAATAAATAATTCTTAGATTTTGATATTATCAATATTTAATGATCCAAAATCATTTAATCATTGTTGAAGATTTTATGCTTTGAGATATTGTTTATAATGGGCTAAATTCAACGCACTTGCCTAAATATACTTGGTCTTTGATGTTTGAATATTAATTAACGATTCCATTCATTGTCCATAATAACATTGTGACTAACTTTAACCATTCTGTTCAATATTAAATACTGCATAAAATTATCCTTGATGCGGCTAATAAAGGCAACGTATTAGCCTGTGAATCAATTATATATATATTAATTATATGTTGTTCTTCTAGTAAGGTGCTTTCTCACTTGCGATTAGGGTAATCAGATGCTTAAGCCCCTCTATTCCACTAAGCCCGTAACGATTACGTGAGCAAATTTTGCTACGTTTACATCAGTCAGAATGAAATCCAATTCAAGATTATGGGACCCGCAAAATTCTAGTTTGATCGCTCCATTTTAATTTTAAATTGTAGATTATACCCAAGTCATCTTATGCAATATGTGTTGACACAAAATACAAAATATATATATATATATATATATATATATTCTCTAAAAATATGTTCTTCCAAAACCCCAACCCCCCCCCCCCCCACAATCAATCTCTCTCTCTCTCTTATATATATATATATATATATATATATATGAAAGAGAATCATGTAAGAATGTGACCTGAGGACCAACTAACTGTGGTTAATTGAGCACGTGGGACATTGAATTACTAACTAAATTTTTATTTGTTTATTTTTTCACTTAATATCTATCTTTATCAAATAATAAATAGAAAGGAAAAATAATGTGCACACAAATAAAGGAGTTCCAAAGCCACCACATTGACCATCCAGGTACATTGGATACAAACTTTGGTCATCATCGGAAGGTTCTATAACACGTGTGATTAATTCCCAGCCACAGGATATGCCACTTGGCAACACATGTACGCTCCCTTTTTGGCCAAACTTTGGTGCCCATTTTCCACACATATAAATGCCACAATGCAGCTAGTCTACTGTCATGTGAAGTGAAACCATGGATGAAGAACCTAACAAGGAAAAGAAGGAAGCAGGTGAGGTTAAATACAGAGGTGTACGGAGGAGGCCGTGGGGGAAGTTCGCAGCGGAGATTCGAGACTCCGCTAGGCACGGTGCTCGCGTGTGGCTCGGGACTTTTAACACTGCAGAGGAGGCTGCTCGGGCTTATGACCGTGCTGCTTATGCCATGAGGGGTCACTTAGCCATTCTCAACTTTCCAGAAGAGTACCATTTTCCAGGTAGTAGCTCTTCAGCCTCCTCTGCTGTCTCTTCATCTTCCTCTTCAATGCGCGAGAACATGGAGACGCCGAGACAAAGAACTGATGGACAACAAGTGTTCGAGTTCGAGTACTTGGATAATAAGTTGTTGGATGAACTTCTTGAAAATGAAGAGAAGAAGAAGAGGGAAGGCTGAAGTTTCTCTGTTCATGTACGTGGGGTTTTAAAGTTCGATACCCACTTATGTTTACTTTTCATCTCTTCCTCTTAAACCTTTCATTTTCCTTTTAAGAACTTGCTCAATGCTCATATTTTATAAAGATGGGGATTGTTTTTCTTCCTATGCTATTTTATAATAGTTTTTGCTCCATTGGAAAGAGTCTCTCTATACTCTAAACTATACACTCACACACACACACACACATATATATTGGAATGACATGAGATATTGACGATCAGGGGTATCAAGTTGTCACAGATTTAGAACACTATTGACTATTTTTCACTGATGGTGTTATTCGGTTTATTCAGAATTTTTAAAAATATTAATCATTAATTAAATATTGTTTTTATTATATATACAAAAAAACATTTCTTCATAAGTTTGTGATTTTTAAAAAATATATTTATTAGTAAGTAATAGAATTGTTAATTATTCATCATGAAATTAAGTTGATTCCTAAAAAATATTGAATATTAAATATTAAAATTTTGAAGAATCAACTCTATGTATGGAAACCCAAACTGTTAAAGATGAGTTATAAACTCAGAATATCTTGATTTCAACTTTTACTACAGGACTTAATCTATACGTGTGACTCTAATTAAATTGTTATTCTCAAAAAAAAAAAAAAAGGTTAAAGAATGACAGATTTTTTCATTATTTTTTTTTTTTCATCCTTGAGTTAGAGAGGATTGGAGTCCGGCGAAAGTTGGATGCAGACAAGGCAAAGTAGCTGCAACCGCAGAGGGATGTTATGATACGGTAGTTGAAGTGTAGACATCAATGAATATGAATAAGTTTGATTTGTCAAACATTCAACAGTGTTAGGAATTTCACAAGTTTCACCTGTATTCTAGTAATTAATTAATATTGTTGGTTCATGCATGCATCTTCTTCCTCTAAACAAAGAATATAGATATATTTTTTTTTATTACTTTTGTCAGGTACGAGAAACAAATCGATTAAAGGCGCATGCATGATTGTTGGAGACAGGTTTACTTTGTTGTCGGCTCTTATTTGAGTTGGGGGCTGTTTGGAAATGCTCAGATTAATCAGGTTTGGCCTACTCTTCAACCTAGCTACTACTTTCTCAAGCTCATGTTTTAATTAATTGGGATATTCTCCATTTTAAATTAAATAACCAAACAGCACACTAAGCTAGCTACAAGGATAGCTAACTTGTTACAATCAGTTTGGAGACGAGATTGATGCAGGTAAGCATTAGTGAATTACATAGAGTGAAGAACCAACATGCAGTAAAATGAAAACAAATTCCAATTAGCAAATCTTTTCATTAAGTCAATTGAATTATGATGTTTTGCTAGTACTTAATTATATTACAATTTATAACTTTGGTTGTGATCCATATATATCATTGGCATCCCTAAGGGCCACTTAGCTCCATCTTTGAAGGAAACCTCATCTTTGATTGTGCCATGCATGCCTCAAAACTCCAAATTAAAGTAACTCACATTATTAAGAACAACACATGGAGATGGCCATCCTGCTCTTCAGGCCTGATCCAGGAAGTAAAAAACTCAACGCCTAATACCATTCTTCCCTGCTCCTCTCTCTTGCAGATAAACCTAATCGTCCCTTGCAAGTTACAACTAATGGTCAAATCTCATCTAAGAGGTGGGACAGGGAAGGGCGCAAAATTAGTGGTCGATTTCTCGACCGAGATATTTGGATGAGTGCCAAAATGGCCACCGGCTCCACCCGCGATTTGTCCCTCAACCGCGCTGGCAAACAGGCCCCAAATATGCCTGGGAAGCCATTAGAAACCACCTTGACTGGTTTAAACACTCAATTCCAAAATATTCCTTCACTCTTTAGTTAACCTGTCATGATATATAGCCGAGCAACCAGAGATAAGTTGATGGAATGGGAGTATATATATCATGTTTTACTTAAAAAGATGGCCATATGACATATGATAAAATATTCTTAGATGGGTAAATTGTGAATTCATTATATCAGACATATTCAAGAATTTTTCGACTGTAATGTGGCATTTTTGACACTAATGCATTCCTTCTTTGTAACTCTCATCCGGAGTCCCTAGATTTTACCTGCTCTTTCTCCAACTAAATCTTGAAACAATTGCTGCAGCAATGCTTTGTTCAGAAATCCTTATCATCAGGTTGGACTACTAAGCACCAAAGGGCTACAAACTGTCTTCATGGGAGCAACTTCCGAGCCACCATTTTAAAGATGATGATCTCAAATTTTCACAATTTCACTCAAACTATACAAATCTTTAAATAATTGTTTATTTTCAAATCTCTGACATTTTATTTAAATAAATAAGAAATTACATATCAGTCTTCAGATTTTGATATTTTTTGTTGGATTGTTGTTATCAATTTACCCAAATTTTTTATGATCCATTTTCGGCCTGTGTTGACTTGAAAAATGCCTGGGAATTTTTTTTTATCTGTTTTTGTTTTGGAATCATTTTGTCTCTTATATTATAACTCACTTATTTAAGAGTATTATTTTTTACAATTTTGACTTTTGAGAAAATAATCATCAATGAGAGAAAATGGAGATTTCAAGTTTTTTGGGTTTTTATTCTTATATTCTCTTTGATACATAGTAAAATTGATCATCGTTGTTTGTGTATGTAGACATTTTGATGAATTACGTAAATTTTGTATTTTCTCTGTGCATTTTGTTCATTTTACTTGTTTAATATTGATTTTTTGTTTATTTGATCATTTTTGCAATATCTGCAACCTATCATCTTAACATTTATCTTCATTTTAGATTTAAAATAAATAGTAATTTGAAGACTATCTTTAATTTTTTTCTCAATCATCAAATTTAAAGATCACAAATGAAAGTCATCTTTATATCTTCAAAAATGCAAGGCTAAACTAAAAACCAAGCAAGATGCCAATACAGTGATCCAAGAGGTCTCAAATGTTTTTAAGAATGCTGGTTTCTTGTTAGAAGAGGATTAAGAAAAGCAACTGAAATTGGAAATTTTGCGTGAACTTTGACTTCCCTAGTTTCATTCTAAGTTAACCTAAAGCATGTTTGTGGGTGCTTGCTGTTCTACTCTGTTCTGGTTGCTGTCTTCTTTGAGTGATTGCTGCTTTGCTCTGTTTTGGTTGACATCTTCTGGTTCCTCGTGTTGGTAGTTGGCTGGTGCCTCTGTTTACCTTCTGACTCTCCCATGGGGCCCCTTGTACACCATTTCAAGGTAATTACACCCTAGAAATTGAAGATGAATGAATGGGATTAGACTTATGACACAACACATTGATTGAATCTAGACAATTTTAGATGATTAATGAGATTTGCAAACATTTTCATGGGAAGACAACGTTTTGGTGCATTTTCAGTGTACAATTACTAGTCTAGACTTTATTTTTAATGAAGCTAATTGGATTGGAGTTTGACTTCGTATAGCTATATTTGGCTAGTCATCATTAATCAATTGGACCAGTAGGAAGTGATAAAAGAGGTTTGGAGTACGGGTATACATTGGGCCTGGCTCCTGAAACCGGCTCATCTAACCCAATATTTTCAG
Organism: Nyssa sinensis; assembly: GCA_008638375.1. Lineage (NCBI taxonomy): Eukaryota > Viridiplantae > Streptophyta > Magnoliopsida > Cornales > Nyssaceae > Nyssa > Nyssa sinensis. The sequence continues at coordinate 6,178,694 of CM018045.1, forward strand.
ACTCAACCCGTTCATCGAACTGAAAAAATGTTCGAATTACGAGTTATCGGTTCAACCAGAATCAAACTGTGATGTCATAATTATGTAATTGATAAATTTAATAATTCATATTATTGATATTTTAAATTTAAAAAATTATATAAAAAAACATTTACAAAAAATTATTGATAATAAAATCACTTTTTTTGTAAATAATTTTGGTAAGGGACAGATTTTTTCCTAAAACCGGATTTAACACTCCCTAAACCCATTATTTGGGGGTGTAAATATGATTAAAATAAGTGTAAATTTCCAAATTAAGGGAGTTGAAAATCTATCCATTGATATAGGTACTCCAAAGGCATTGGTATTCTAAACATTTTTCAACCCAATAATTGCCCTAGTCTCCTTCAACCCCACCCACACCCACACCCTGCCAATACCGCCCTATACTTAAACCACCTGTGACCTAAACTCCTCCCGTATCATATTGCATATCTATAACCCTATATATATAGCTTCTTGGCTATTCTCTCTCTCTTCCAGCTATCCACGTGATGCGTCTTTATTTCACTATTTAGCATCATGGGTTGTATCTTTTGGCATCTCTTTATCAACATCTATCTCAAATCTTCTGGTATAAATAACACAATCACTACTGCCTTTGGTGTATTCCACCTTCAAGTCAATTCTTAGGGTTTCTTCATGTTATATATATATATATATATATATATATATATATATATTTCTCAATCTTTTAATTTTCACCCTCACCTGCTTGGATTCATCTACCACTTCATGATGTTTTTGCATGGCACAGTGGTGACTGGTGGCCGTTATGGGGTTCGGGTTGAGCCGGAGCCCTCCGGGAACCCTAGAAGAAAGAAGGACCGAGGCATGATGGTTTGCTGAAAACTGAAGACATGGAGGTCGGAGTGAGTCGTTTCATCGTTGGGTCTGTTTTTTTTTTCTCTCTCTCTCTCTTCTCTTTTCTCTTTTCTCTTTCTCTTTCCCTAATAGACAAGAACCAGGTGTGAACCGGTGACCCAGTACCGGGTCACCCGGTTCAACAGTCGGACCATCCGGTTTTACCGGTTTTCTATTTTTAGAACGACTTTGAACTTAAAACGGGTTTGTGGGTTAAACCGGACCGTTTTGTGGACCGGTTGACGGTTCAACTAGTTGAACAGGCCGGTGCGGGCCGAATTTTAAAACATTGATCGAACCTGATCTATTTTGAGCTTAGGCTTGACCCAACTTGACTAGAAGTAGCCTTCTTGGGACAATGCTTAGGTTCTGGGGTTTAATTGGCCTGGCCTGCAGAAACATTTGGCTCAGCTTGCCCTATCATGCAGTCTCCACAATCTTTCAAGAACTAATGGGAAAGAAAGTGGCACAAACCATAAACGTTAGGTCTGTAATTTGAGTCGAGCTGAAGTAAATAGTGGGTTGTTTATATTTGGTTTATTAAAATAAACGAATTTTAAATTATGTTAAAATTCAACTTGTTAATGCTCAGTCTCTAATTGAGCCAATCACAAATAACTTGTTTTATTATATAGTATTAAATCATTTATTGGTTTATTGAGTTAAACTCGAGTCGAGTTTAATAAATTAACGAGTTTAAAAATATGTTCAATTTGACTTATTTGTCTCACAAGTCAATCTCAAACAATTCTTAAATCGAACCGATCTCGAATAACTTGATTCATTTTACGGTTCTAGAAAAATTAATTGAACACCATTCACGGCCGTCGAGCATCAATATGTAATGTATTATATATTTATAATAAATATGTAAGATAACTGAATATATAACTTATAATATTGTATTTTGTAATATAAAGTGCATATAATATGTAATATTAAGGACACATTATACATACATTTTATTAATAGGATCCAAAATCATTCCTTTTAGAACCAATTTGTATTAAGACAGAAGAAAATTTTGTTTTTTTCTTTTCCAAAAAAATAGAATAATAATTGTACCTTTCAAAGTTTCGATAAATTTAAATCCACACTTTTATGTGTCGTGTCACAGAGATAAGGTCTAATTCGTATATAGACACAAATCATTCCCCTAATTGCTCTTATTGTAAGATGCAAGTATTGCTGTACAAGTTTTTGAAAGTGCTATTTTAAAGCATTTTTATCTTTCCCTCTTATATGTCTTGTCAATTATATACACACACATATAAATTACATTTTTTATATAAATATATATAAAATCCTGGGGAATATATTTTAATATATACATATATTCAATTACAAAGTGCATAATTGTAAATTATAGATACAATTATATATATATATATGTGAATATCAATCTTACCATTGAGAGTAACAATAACTAAACTAACCTAAATTGGACCAACTGAAACATTCTGGTTCTGATTCCACTTTAGTGAATTTATAGGCAACCAGACTTGAACCAACAGCAACAAAACTCCGTATTCCTCTCTCTCTCTCTCTCTCTCTCTCTCTCTCTCTTTTTTTGGGAGCGCGGGGGTGTTCTATTTTACCTTCATTTAAATTGAATGTTGCATGATACTTGAACATGTTTTATATTTTTTAATATTATTCTTTGATTTAAAAATAAAAAAATACTATTGATGCGATGTGATTGGTCTAATGCGTGTGCATATAGTGCACGAACCAATCACATCGAGAACGTTTGACCTTCGCGATTGAAGATAGCAACACTCTTGAAAATAAAATTTAGAGCAAACATTTTTGTAATCATATAACTCCCAAAATTTAGAATTTTAGGTTTATGAATTCGTTGTGGTTTTGTTCCATTTGAGGATTGATCTCGAACATGAGATAATTTTGGTAATGTGTTCTAGAGAGTGACTGTAATATTATTTTAGAAAATAATTTAGAGAGAAATTAGTTTAAAAAATATTTTAGCTAAGATTTTAATTTAGGGAGAGAAAGTTTGAGAGAGATAGATTATTATTTTTATAGAGAAAAATTAAAATTTAAGAGAGATAAATTAATTTAAGAAATAACTAATTTAGATAAGGTTTTTAGACAGAGATAAAGTTTGAAAGAGTATTTGAGAGAGATGATTTTTTAGAAGGAGATCTTATATAATTGTAGAAAAAAAAATTAGAAAAATATTTTAAATAAGGTTTTAGAGAAAGATAATTTTGAGAGCCTATTTTAGAGAGATGTGTTTTTAAAAGAAAGATCATATCTAATTTTAGAAAATTTTTACAAAGAGAAATTAAAATTTTTAGAGGGAGATAATTTAAAAAATAGCGTGTGAGTAGTTTATAGAGAGACCATATATAATTTAGATAAAGTTTTAGAAAGAAATTTAAAAATTTTAAGAAAATTCATTCAAGCAATACTTTAGATTAGAAATTTGGTTGAAATGCACATTTTCTGTCAATTAGAAATTTCACATTATATAGAGGGACATGATTGTTGTTTTTAAATCTTACATTAAGGTCGAATTTGTCATTTAACATGATATAACATTGTCACGTTGGTTAAAGTGTATCTTCTATTACTTTTAGAGACAATTTAGGCATTTTCAAAAAAAAAAAAAAATTATATCAGCAATTTATGTCTATGTTTGTCAGTACTGAAACTAGCATTGATATTTAAAAAGATATAATGTAATTTTAAAAAAATTTAGAAATATGATATGTACTATCAAATACTTAAGGAGAGTTTAGTGTAATTATTTCTAATTAAAATAAGCCATTTGATTAATTTCCTAATGTCCATTTAGCATATAGTAAAAAATCAAACTTCCCTATGGTCAGTTGTGATCAATATAGTACTACTTTTGCATGTTCAAGTCCTAAAGTCAATTATTTAAATGATATGTATGTAATGCATGAACAAGTTTATTTTTGGATTTCACATTTCTTTTCACGTCTGTACATAAATGATGTTTTATTTATTTATTATGGTTTTGTATATAACTAGTGGTAAATTCAATTGACTCAAACAGGCCCTATAAGTGCAAGATCTAGAAGAATATTTTGGGAAGAGTAATAAGTACATTCACCTAAAATAATATTCCTGAATTTATTTACCTTTCTCCATATATTACCATAATTATTTTTTAAAATTTAAACAAAAAAATAAAATACATCAAATAACTCAAAAATACTATTGAGACAGTCCATAGGTAACAAAAAAAAGTAATCATATCCGGTATAGCCAAGCATTATTATTATTTTTTTGATTAATCAGTTAGACGATATTTTGAGTCAGATTACGCATATCAGATTAAATATTTCTTTCCGTGATAATTAAATTTATCCTTTAATTTTTGATTGTCAATAATCGACAACGAAATGATTCGAACTCGATATACCAAGCATTTATGGAATACAAGTAATGACTAGAAAGCATTTTGTCCTTCACACAACGGGGTGTTTGTCACACACATTTTACCCTGTACTCAAAATTGAAGACACCATCTCAACCTTCCTCCGTCCATCTTAAATCTTACGACAGTTGAGGGGGCATCCATGAGCGCAAGTGTCATGGAATCCATTTACTGATGCATATAAATTCCTCGATCCATTGCAGAATCAATATGTAATCAACTTCTGACAAGTTGCTTACAAATTAATGTTAGATAAAACTTTTGATGCAAAATGTTAATTTTGTATGAAGATACTATTCGATTTCGATCCTCATACGCAAACTAATCTTGATTTCATTCCTGTAATTTTCTAAGAAAAGAATGACAGAGAGGATTCAGAATATCTAACGGATATATATATGTCATGTTATTCCATGAGAAAATAATCCAAGAGTGTGTTTCCAGAGCCTTCTGCGTTTATTTACAGTCCATGCAATCTTTAAAGTAATTTCTGGAGATAAAAGTCACCATGCACTTGAACATCCATGACAACTTTATGTCAAGTTCTTTTACTGTCTGATATCGCATCAGAGGATGATTTTAACCTTTATTCTTTGTCTTTGGATTCTTGATTACATATCTCTAAAACATTGAGCTTAGCTGTAATTTATAAGAACTACTTTAATGTGAGGCTTCATGTACTATGGTTTCAATTAGGCCTGGCAAAACGGGCGAGACAGGCGAGTTTGGGCGGGTTGTAAACAGATCGGATTGTAAACGGGTTGAACTCATATTTGATCCCGAATTGATCGGGTCGATTATGGGTCGGTCATAAATGGGTCGGGTTGGTCCGGATTTGACCCGCTACTCTACTTTTCTTTTAAGTGCACAACACCTAGGTCTTCTTTGGTTTGATGTATATAGGGGTGTCAATTTTTAACATGACTCGAACACGACACGAAATTAACGGGTTTGGGTTTAGCATAAATGAGTTTGGGTCATATACGAGTTGACATGTATAACACGATTAATAAACATGTCGGGTTTGAGTTTTACTAGTGTCAACCCGTTTAACAGGACTTAACACATTTAATTATAAAATATATTATGAGTTAAGGTAATTCATCTCACATCAAGTATTTATTAAGGTTTTGAGATTTTTTATTTGTAAAAGAGGTTTCTACTTTGATTTGGCGCATATCCAAAGTTACTAAACTTGAAAATTATCTATACATATTAAAAGATAGGTAAATTTTTTTATTTAAAAAATAAAAAATTAAAATAAACGGGTTAAGTGTGTCGACACGTGTAACCTGTTTAATAAATGGGTTGGGTTTGGGTTTTGAAACTTGACACGATTAGTTAATAGTGTCGGGTTTGGGTTCACACATATTTTTGAATATGTATACCTTGACACGACCCGAACATGAAACAATAACACGAATTGACACCCCTAGATGTATATGAAATACATATATATATATATATGTGTGTGTGTGTGTGTGTGAATATACATGCACATATGTATACATATTTAAATTCAAGGCCAGCAGCCCCGCCAAATTATTATCACCACCTGTTTCAAGCTTGCTAGGGATTCATGAAACATTACAAGGACCAAAGGCAAGTCCAAGCTATTTATTTGCCAGTGCACTGCAAATTCTGATGTACCATCAGCTACAGAGTAAAGCTCTACAGTCCTCAAATAAGCATTATTTGGGATCATTGATGGAACTTCCCTTATCCAGTAAGCTCACTGCATCTTATGATCTACAACTTTATCCTACTATCCCGCTACCCGAATTTAAGTAGTGATAAGAAATTTTATTTTATTTTATGATAATTAATATAGACTAATAAGATGAATTCATATTTTTGTACATGTATATCTTTGATGTGGTTTGTATATGCCAATTATTGTTTATAGAGAAAAATGGTATTCAAAGCTCCTAGCGAAGACCAATTCAACTTATTTTGAATCACAAGTTTTTGGTTTGTGTTTTGTTTATATATATGGTGATGTTGAATTACACTCTCTAAATATTAATTTTGTTTTATAATCTATTGTATATGTTTCAGTATTTTGTTCTTTCCCAAATGGAGATATAAATATATATATTCTTATACTATTTTATTATTTTTCATTCTCAACCCGTCAAACACCCATATTCAACCTGTATTGACCCGCTAAATTGACGAGTTTCTTATTACCCAACCCGTTTATGATCCGCTAACTAAATAGACAGGGTTATGACGGGTTAGTGCGGGTTGACGGATTTGGATAACATTTGCCAGCTCCAGTTTCAATCAAGCTTTGCCTCTTCTCATAACTCACTAGTCTGTTTGTTTCAGTTTAAATTATGTTTGAGGAAAAAAATTAATCACTTAATTTGAAATTAATTGTATTGGTACAATAAATTAGAATCAACTTATGTAGCAGGAATTCTCATTTCTTAAATTAAAATCATCTCATTTCATTAGGCTATGCTTATTTGGTTAAATTGAAAAAAAAAAATATATATATATATATATATATATAATATAACTCAATTATCATTTTTCCTTTTCAATTCTCTTTGTCTTTTTGTCACTTTTGTAGTTCCGTATTTCATATTCATTTTTAATAATATTTACCAAACGCTTATTTATTTTTCCTCATAAGTTTCTTATCTTAAATAATTACTTATCTTAATTAATACTTTTAGGGTTAATTGCACCTAACTCCCTTAAGGTTTCTTACAATTGTAGAAACCTCTCCTATAATTTCTGAAATAACATTGTTCCCCTGTCAGTTTGGTCGAACAAACGGTGTTAACAAAATTAATTCAATTACCAATTTAACCTTATATATTTAATAATATTATTTGGTCAAAAAGTCAATAACCCTATTTCTTATGTATTTTTCTCTCTTAGGTCATCGTCAAGTTCTAATGGTTTATCTTATTTTCAAGAGTCAAAACCCTAACCCCACCTCGAAATTTCATGAATTTCTGCGTAATTTGATCGAATAAGAAACGTTGATTTTAGAAGAGTTGGATTGCTAGAACTAGAAATTCTCGTCTTTTGGTCGTTTCAGTTTGTGTTCGTACTTCATGAATTTTTGTCGAATTAGGACTTCTGATTTCGACTCCTAGAATTTCTACTTCTAAAAAATCGTATCATCCTTTTGTCCACTTGCTAAGAAATCGAAGTTGTATCAGAATTCAGACTCTTACATCATATCCTGCAATTTCTACCTATTGTCTATAAAAGTTAACTTTTGGTATCTTTCGGCGAAGCAAAACCCTAGAATTCAAAAATCTCGAATCGTTTCGTCAGATTCAATGGCAGACTCCGACAACGAGTCCATGAGGAGGCCACAACACAAACAACGACCACTTGTTGAGAGAACAAGACAAGTTCCTTTCGATTGCGAATGTGAGTCAAATCATGAAGAAGGCGTTGCCAGCGAACACGAAGATCTCGAAGGACTGCTAAAAAGACTATGCAAGAGTGCGTGTTGGAGTTCATCAGCTTCATCACAGGCGAAGCCTCAAACAAGTGTCAAAGAGAGAAGCGCATGACGATCAATGATGATGATTTGCTATGGGACATGACGACCTTAGGGTTTTAAGATTACGTAGCACCGTTAAAGATTTATTTACAGAGGTTTAGAGATATGGAGGGTGAGAAGACTGCTTTGGCAGGGAGACAAGGAAGTGAGAAGGATAGATCTCCTGTTGGCGATGGCGGTAATGGTAATGGTGTAAATTTGGGGAATAGTGGGGGTGGTTTTAGTGAGAGTGGGATGTACGGTGAGATGACTTCCAATATGATTGTAATTTTACAACAATAGGGAAGGATAATCTTGTCCATGTCATATTTGTAGGGGGCAAAATTGACATTTTAAAAAAATTCTATGCTTATGTCATCAATTTTCGTCTTTGTGAGTAACGGTAGTTGACGGTAAGGAACAATATGTGATTGACATATGAACTAAAAGGGGGACAATATTATTTAAGAAATTATAAAAAAAAAATTTATAATTATCAGAAACCTCAGGAGAGATAGGTATAATTAACTCATACTTTTATACAAATATTCATACGACAAAATAAAAGTCTAAATTAAATTAGACTGAAACAATATGGGAGCATTGAGAATCGATCTTTCCCTCGTGTAAACTTTTGGAAATGAGAGAACTATATTACATTGGATTCACACTAATTGATTATACGTAGGATTCACAATGAGGCTATCATTTTTATTTCTTTTCTTTTCTTTTCTTTATTTTTTTGAATAAATTAATGCTTGGTACACTGAATTTATTTATAAATTTTATTCACATATTGATATGTCAACGGTGTTTTTGAAATTGATGGATAAATCTGATTCTTTTGTTTGAATTTAAAGAAAAATTATGGTAATTCATATTAGTGGGTGGATAAATTCAATGACTTTTCTAAGTCATGTTTGTAAAAATTATTTTATTATATTCTATAAATTTAGCATATCACCGGACCATACAACAAGTTTTCTGCAATTTTGTGCGTCAATTTTTATTCTTTCTATCATTTCAATATGTCTCATCTCACCAAAACCTCAAATTAAAAGTGGGGCCAAAGTTGAAAACTAAAGCAAAAAGCCATCGCAAGATTTGTAAATCACTTCATGTCATAATGTTTCAGCTTTGAAACGGTAAACCACCAAACACCCATGCGAAAATGGAAATACAGAAAGTAGAACTGAAACTTAAAAACTTAAAAGCCCCTCTGGTTTGCAGAAAAAAATGCATTTTCCTTTCCTTTCCCCCATTTTTCTATGGACAACAAGAAGGGGAAAACTCGAGAAAAAAACAGGGGATCTAAATGTCAACCTTGCATTCGCTTCTGCTTCTCCTCTTCTGATTCAAGAAGCTCCTCCAACACATTGTCATCCAAATACTCGAACTCAATTACTTGCCTTGCTTGTCCTGTTGATGAACTTCCCTTCTCAAAACTCTCACTAGGAACAGAAGAAGAAGACGATGAGGACGATGATGAAGAAGAAAATGACAATGGTGGATATGGAGAGCTTCGGAGTTGAGAGTAATATTCATTAGGGAAATTTAGGACGGCAAGATGACCCCTCAAGTTAAATGCAGCACGATCGTACGCCCTAGCAGCTTCCTCCGCCGTATCAAACGTTCCAAGCCACAGACGTGCACCTTGCCTTGACGGGTCTCTAATCTCCGCCGCGAACTTCCCCCATGGCCGCCTTCGGACTCCCCGGTATCGAACTTCTTCTCTTCCCTTCTCCTCCTCCTCCTTCTCCTTGTTGTCCTTCCCCTTAGAAGTCTGTTCCATGCTTTGTTGTAACGTTCTTTTATTTCAAATTTGGTGGCAAATCAAGGTTTTGTTGATGGATAGATGGACAGTTTATGTTATATGATATGACCTATACATATATATAGAGAGAGAGAGAGAGAGAGAGAGAGAGAGAGAGATCTGTTTGGCGGTGTAAAATAGTTTAAACATTCAATTTGTTTTCTTGTATATCTTTCTAGGAAGTTTCTTTATAGTTGTATTAAAATTAGATACTTCGACTCAAATCCATGAATTCAAAGCAGCTTTGAAAATCTTTTTCACTGCAAAGCATTTTCCTTTTAAATTATGGGTTGGATTCTAAACTTTCTTGCACACAAAGATACAGATTCTGTAGCAAAAAAAAAAGTGAAATTAATAGTGACATTCATGGATTAGAATATATTTTATGCTGATTATATCCGATGGATTGCCTTCTTTATACCCATATCACATGGATTAGGTAGTAGGACCCGCCATTTTTAGAATTTACCACCAAGATTAAATGGGCAATTGTGATTATTATAATCAGTAACTTCAAAACGGTCCAAAAACTTTACAACGAATGGTCGACGAAAATTTGAGATGGGACTTGAGATGTTCCATTTCTTGAGATACATTTCACTGGCGCAGTTTATGTCAAGTTTGACAATTCACATTCTGTTTAAAGAGGGCTTCTTTTTACCCAAGACTTTAGTACTTTTCTATATTTTTTTTAAAAAAAGAAAATTACATAAATGCACTTGTTGGAAAGGAATGTAATTTTTATTTATATGTAAAAGAATAATTGAGCAATTTCACGGAGAATCAAATTTGAGAGACTTCAAGTTTTACTTTTTCATTCATTGGAATGTGAATTTTATTTTTACTCTTTCATGACGTGTGTTAAAATGTTTTTCAAAGTTTATATTTGAGTCAATTAATATGGAAAAAATATGTTGGTGGAAATTATAGTTTGATAAAGAACCATTCAAGTTAAAGAGAAGGATATATAATCTTCATGATTTAATTAATTTTCAATTTGTGGCATAATGAGAATTAATATAGAAATTAAGGGAGTGGATCAAATCGTATGGCATGATGTTTGATGAGGACAGAGGTCAATGGGGTGTTGTTCAAGAAATTAGAATGACAACCAGCACGTGAGATTCCCTTGACCTGCCCAAAGTTATTGATTGCCATGTAAGGGCATACCTCAGTTAAGCAGCAGCCCCCACGTGATGCTCAGATTTTTCTGTGTGTGTGTACACACCCTTTTTTATTTATTTTTTATGTGTGTACACACACTTTAGTCAAGGTCAATCTCTTGGATAGTTTGAGGGTCATAGTTTAATGAGATGGACAGAACGTGGACAAATTGAAAGTTTCTCTTAAATAATATGCGCAATTTTTATGACAATAGGGCTTACCAAATCTGTGATGAGAGTTTTTTAAAACCTTTTTTGGGCCTATATGTAGGACCAAATGTGGTAAGGTGTTAGAGGGGGGACAGTTATTTAATTTTCTTAGGGGTGGATAAAGCAAATTTGTTATTGAATTTTATTTCTTAATTAATATTTTAGGTTTCTTTTCCTTGTTTTTTTTCTTCTCAAGTATTAATAATAAGACTTTAGTTATTTATTTATCTATCTTATTGTTGTAGCATATTCGCTTGAGCTGCAAAAGCTAAGTTCTGAATGTTGCTTTTTATGAATGTACATTTATCCAAAAAATAAATAAATAAATAAATGGACATTGAGTTACTACACATAAATATATATATATATATATATTTTATATTTCTAAGATAAAATGATTGTTTACATATCTGTAAGGTGTTAAACATGATCACTTCATCTGTTTTGAGGCAATCATGCAACTAAAAGGACATAGTAAGAGAGATTTATAATAATTATATAATGGAAATCAGGATTTTCACCTTTTTTTTGGCTGTTTTCACACATTTTTCTTTATAAAAACATTTTCTTCGTCACTCTGATTGAGTCACTCGTGTGAATAGAAAGACTATAAAAGCATTTTTGTTTTTTTTTTTTTGTAAAATAATACATTTTGTTTATATAACAACTTTGTATTAATTGACATATTATTGGATGCATTCAATGCATAGGTATAGATAATTATTGTGAAAGATATTTTTTCAGACAATAAAAGATAAAAATGTTCAACCAACTGGGACTAGTTGAGGCTGGTCATTTATTTCTTCTCTAACGGGAAGGTCATGGATTTAAATAAAAAGATAAAAATGTTCATGTCCTATACAAGTGCTACAAGAAACTTAGGCCTCCAACCTAAGAAATGACTTTAGTACCACTTGTACATTGGTTAGCCATTTAATATATATATATATATATGTGTGTGTGTGTGTGTGTGTGTGTGTGTGTGTGTGTGTGTGTGTGTGTGTAGAGATTAAGCAGTTAAGTTATGATGTTGGATGTGCTTATTGAACAGAAAGTAGAAGCTAATAATGGAAAACATTTTAAATAAAGAACTAAAAAATGCAGAATATATATCTCTAATTATCTAAACAATGGTTCGTCTTTGCAATAATTTATTTGGCAAAATTTCAGCAGTCAAATAATTCACGAAAAATAGAGAGAAGAATTTCAAAGGTAATTAATAATCTATATTATTTTCTGGGTCTGGCAATATTATAATCGAAAAGTTGAAAAATAAAAAAAAAAATTGATCTTAAAAGACTCAAAACATAATTGACCAGAAAAGACTCCTAGGAAATTAGCTAACTAATATTCAACGTAAGATGATTTTTCAGAATAAGTTAGAGATAATTGATGGGAGCTCTGTATGTGGTCATTCTCTTTCAATGCATTTGGTGTATACAAATCAAAACCATATATTGGAATACCCCGAAAAGGGAAAATGATTTATAAATAATATAATCCTAATAATTGTTTAAGGTTGACTAGATGTCATGAATTATGTTTCACATCTGTTCGGTTGTCATTTTCATTCGTCAATATGTCCTTTCTATGTTTTCAACAAATCTAAACACGTATTTGTACTAAATCTATAACCTAAATTATTAGGTAAGAAAAACAACATTAACATCCATGTAAAGATCGTAAAAGTTACTATTTAGCGTTGATTTCATCGATGCCTCGAAGATAAACTTTATTTGTTTTTGACATTATTTTAAATAAAGTGATTGCTTTCAGATTTTACAATTATAGCAAGGGCTCTCAATATGATTCATATAAATAAACAAAAATGCAAGATGTGCTTATGTTTGAAGAGGTTGTAAATTTCTCTGATATTGATGAACTGCAACAATCAAATTTTCAGGCAAGTTGGCTGTGTAAGAGTGTAGATCTTAGACATACTATTTCTAATATATATTTTTCCCCAAAGAATTGATTTTAATGGTAATTTGGAAAGTACTACAGTGCGATAACCCTGGTTCAAACTCCACTATTATTGTTATTTAAAGAAAAGGAAGAGACTCGAAGAACTTTAATGATTGATTCAATGACTTACAAAATATAACGTTTCAATTGGATTCAAATTCTCATATTATATATTAACTCCACAATAATGCTTTTGGTAATGGAAAATGCTATTCTTCCAAAAACAAATTCCTAAAAATTAAGGACGGAGTTGGGAAAAAAAAATTTGGGAAAATTTCTAGTAGAAATATTTTGAGTTAGGCTAAAATTTTAGAGTGAGTCAAAATTTTTGGATGTAAAATGAGATAATTAAGATAAAAATTTTGAATTGTGTTAAAACTTTGAAATAGAAAATGAGAAATAATAGATAAAGATAGTCCAAAATTGTAGGATGGGTTGAATTGAAAAAATTCAATATTTTTCATGTTTTTTGTCAGATTTTGAGGGGGACTATAGCCCACCTAGCTTACTCCTAGTCCCGTCGTTGCCAAAAATGTATATGGCAACATTATACTGGTTCTATATTAAATTATGGGATAATGTGTCATTTGGAAAATATTTTTGAGATGAAAATTTGGGAAATTGTTCATTGATAAAATCAATTTATTAGGAGACTAATTAAGTACAATCAAGTTGCTCTTACCCTAATGATGTAGAACGAGAATCTCAAGTGTTTCGAGTCCAGTTAAATTGCAAAGGTCCAACAAGTAATTAATGATTATCTTCAAAAACATGTTAAAAAATATCATCTTAATATACACATATGTGAAAGTACTCATATTTGATCCAAAATGAAATGGGTCATAACTCATAAGTCATAGTTTTGCAATGAGGTATACTACTTTTTTTAGTGTCAAACATAATCTTTGCAAACAATGTATTTCATGAAAAACTATTTTTATTTTTATTTTATGAATTCGTAAGATTATTCTGTATTCTGGATCAACTTACATGCATCAAATTAAGTTTTAATTTTCGTAACAGCCAAATCTACTTGATCAAGTGTGGAGTAAGACTCGAACTCGAATATGGGTAATTTTGAATGTGTGTACGTCGAGGCGTACCAAATTGCTTTGGAAATTCGTTCTACATCACTTGATCAAGTGTGGAGTAATATGGGGACCCCTGAAATGCAGAAGCTGAGAATATGAAAGAGGGCTCAACTGACACATGACAGCAATTTTTGTGTGAGAAAACAAATTTGGACCCGTTTGTGCGGCCTTGAAATCCGAGGCCGTACTGGCTGCAGCCAGGAGTTGTATATAAAATGTTGGGCCAAGAAGTCTAATATTGAGAAGAAGACATTCTAAACTGAAATTTGGGCCAAAGTCTGTACTTGTGAATTAATCAAATGTGAACCATTCCAATCCAACATGTGGCTCTATCTTCTAAATATTTTAAATAGATGATGAAATTTAAACAAGGCATTTGCTCTATAATAACCTCAAGTTACCATTAAATCAAGAATGATACAACATTAAGTTTGTTATTAAAAGCATTCCTAAGCCCGAAGGAACAAAAATGATACAATATTAAGTTCGTTATTAAAAAAATTTGAAACACTTAAGAAAATTAAACCAAGGATTAATTATGGGCTTGACTTTTTTTTTAACAAACAACTCAAATTTTTTAGACTTACCGATTTGAAATAATTGGATCTATTTCTGACTTGAGATGATCAACTAATTTGATTTTGATGAGTGCATGGTCCAAATTATTGTAAATGTACATTAATTACTTAGGTGTCCTTACATTGCACTTAGAGTTGCTAATCATTGTTTAAGATGCATTGAATATTTACTAAATTACAAAGATTAAACATGCCAAATCACATTTCTTTAATGGCAATTAGCAACTTTGTCATATATGACTCATATGTGTGTGTATGAGAGAGAGAGAGAGATTCTTATAAGTGCTAGTACATTGAGCCTGACCCTTAAAACACTAATTTATGATCTCCATCATTTAGGGAAAAGGGTGATTTCTTTTAGCATAGATGATAAAAATCTAAGAAAAATTACTCAGTTATCGTTTAAATTAAAATAAAATTATTAGTATTATTAACAGAAAATATTATCCATTTTTTTTAAATTTAAGATATAAAAGTGTATATAACCCTCCTATGATATGGATGAATCTAAAATAATTCATTATATTTTCATAAAAAAATTAACAATTTTATTTTAATTTTAACCTCAAATAATGTCAATTTTTAAACTATAGAAAGTTAGTGAAAATGGGCCAGTCATAAGGGGTTCAAGTGAAATTTTCTAGAAAAATGTATGTCGAGCGCTGTAAGCAAGATACTTTGTACTAAATGTAACAGGTTTGTCATGTTGATGTGATATCTAGAGGATGATGATTACAGTTTACGATGCATTGAACATTAACTAAAGTCCAAACTCCAAATATTAACGATGCCAACAATTTATGTACTTTTTAATAAATGGCAAATCATGTCTAAATCATCCTTGTACTTATGTAGCTTATCTTTTCTCAAATTTTGCATTTACGTTGCAATGCCAAATCAAATCTTGTTCCACTAATTTATAAAGTTTCACTTCCATTTTCTTTGAATCTATAACTATATATACATACATGTATATAAATACATATATACATATATGTTTAGAAAGTTTCATTCTATTGTATAGAAAGTTAATTAGCATATAGTTAAAATTCAGAACAGGTTTGAAATTTTTCAAGATTTTGTTTAGTTATTTAATTTTTGAAAAGAATTAATTTTTTATGCTTTGATTTTATTCAGACTTTAAGCATTTTTTAAGATTAAATATAAATTTGGATACTAGTAAAAAATACATATTAAATATTTAAATATTTGAAACCAATTCGTTTATATTTTATTGAACTAATTTTTGACTTTTCTCGGACAGACCTCAAGAGGGAACCCATGAACCCATTTTTGGGACCCAAATGTTCAAACAAACTAGTTAATATTTGAACATGTTTTGATCCCATTAAAGAATAATCCAATATAAAAATAGGTTTAGAATGGAATTCGGATGATGGAACAGGTTGCATTTAAATAAGAGGCCAGCTCATGGTATTTGAAATGTAACAGTGGATATCACTTTTCAGCTTCCTTCTTATCCTCTTTTTCTATCTTTGAGTTTATCAAAATAGTAATCATTATTTGGAGTGCCAAAAACATAAATTATTGTTATTATTATTTTTTTATGGACGGTGATAGATTCAAAATTCTATATATATCATTCCCCATTAAATATTCAAAACAGTGGATACTTGCTTCGCTACACAAATTTTTTTAAAATATTGTAAAAAGTTTTTCTGTTGGCTTTGCTTTTCAAACCATACAAAAGAGTTTGTGGAAGGAAACCCAAACACCCAGTTCGTACTTCATGTTTTACTAGTTATATCTATCTATCTATCTATATATATATATATGTGTGTGTGTGTGTGTGTGTGCAACGGCAGATGGAGAAGGGGGTCTACATCCACATTTTATCTAAATATTTTTTTTGAAATTCGTTTTAAAAAATAGGAATTGCTCCTTCCTCTCTCAATTTTTTGTATTTTCAAAAGTTGTGTTATCAAAAGTCTAATTACATATACTTTTGTCCCCCTATAAGCATAATTTCTGGATCTGTTATTCAAGAGATATAAGTGATTTGATGCTACTTTGTAAACATTATTAAAATTATTTTTTTTAAATTTAATTCACTGACACTATATATGGGTTAAAGCCTAAAGGAGGTGGATAAAAAAGACAAATAAAGATTATTTTATATTTGATCTAAAAATGAGGGTACGAGGGAGGGAGGGAAAAGAGCTTAAAATTCATTTTGTTTACCTTTTAAAAGTAAATATAAATATAAGAAAAAGATTAAAGAGTTATTAATTACACGTTTTGCCACTATTTCTTTTTTAAATAAGTGAATTCTTCTTCTTTTTTGTTTTGTTCATATAATAAAACATTTTTTTTATTTTCTATTTTTTTTTATAAAAAATTACACTACTTTTTTTCTCTCATCTCCACTCACAAGTTATTCAAGCATGAAAAAAATATTACACTCTCATTTTCTATCCCACGCAACACACACACACACACACATATATATATATATATAAATATATATTCTCCTTTCCTCTTTTCCCATTGTCAATAAATGTCTTAATCAAATTTGTTGAAAAAGCTAAAGATTGGTAGAATATTCTAATTAATTATATTCCGAGGGTACCTTTCAAAAGAAACCAAAAAGATTGTCATTGTTTCATCAAGTTACCTAATTAAACTAAATTCAACATAATATACATGATTTAAGCCTAATTTCTCAGTAATGGGGCGTGCGCCATCTAATCATCACTATTCTAATAAAATATTAATTAAGAGAAATTACATTGATATTCTCTGAAATTTATAACAATTACATTAATAATTTTTAAAATTTCTAAAATTATACTGATCTTCTTATTTTACATGAAAATATACAATTACATTTTTTCTGTTAATTTTTTTTCAAAATTACAAAATTATCCCTTTCATATTTTTTTTTTCAATTTTTAAAATTTTGATCAATTCTTTTTTCATTTTTCAAATAAATATTCATAAAAACCTTAAATTTATTTTGATATAAAGTAAAAATAAGTTATTTACTTTAAATTTATTTTTAAATAAAAAATCTTTCAAAAAAATTAGAAATAATTGGTCAAAATCATAAAAATAAATAAATAAAAAAGACAGTTTCATTATTTTGAAGGAAAAAAATTTAACAGAAAAGATACAATTATATATTTTCAAATAAAATAAAACAGATTAGTATAATTTAGCCCGTTAATTAAGGATGCCTTTGAAAGTCTTAAACAAAGTTTATTTTTTCCTGCTCACCTCTCCATAATCCCCGGTTTTGAAACCTAATTACTTTCTTTCAAGATCTCTCAAGATTTACGTACACTATCATTGATAATCAAAATCAAAGTTAGTTATATCTTAAGGTGGCAGCCAAACATCCATCATACTTTTTTTTCCAACGGAGTTAGGGACAGGTCCACCAACATGGAGTTCATAGGATGGTATGTTTCGGCTGTGACGAATGTACATCATAAATTTAGAGGAACAAAATGTTACCAAAAAAATTAGGAAAAAATACTAAAATATTCCTAAAATAAAATTTTTAATCTAAAAAATTCATGATATATTTTTTTTTTATTTAAGAACTCAATAAAAAAATTATATAAAAAAATGTCAATTGTTAACTTCTATCTTAACATCGTTAAAAAATATTATTGATTAAACTGAAATAACCTTCAAAATACATTTTAGAAAAAAAATATTATAAAATAGATAAAATAACTTTTTCAATTCAAAAAAATCATTACATTTTATGAAGTAAAAATTTATTTTTTAGGACTTCTAAATAAATAAAAAAATTATTTATTTTAGATTGAATAATTTATTTTATCAACTATTTAGTATTTTTTAAAATATAAATTGAAGATTATTTTAGTCTAATCAGTAATTTATTTTTACAGTATTAAAATATAAGTTCATAATTGGACTTTTTTGTAGTAAAAATTTATTTTTTAGATCTTTTAGATACAAAAAAAATTTGTCATTAATTCTTAGAATTAAGAATTTTATTTTTAAGAGCTTTATAGTATTTTCCCAAAAAATATTAAAAAGATATTTAGTAAAAATATAATTTTTTTGAATATTTTCAAAAATTCAAAAGGCCATTGCCCCTCTGGCATATATATGGTTCCGCAACTATATGTATGTATATTTATACATATGTATACATACACAGCACTACGTATAGTTCACTTTTATCAATCAAATAGTTGGATTAAAAGTATTAGATTATATACTTTAATTACTGATTATCATGTGTATCAAATATCAAACAAATCGGATCTATAAACCTATATTTTTGGATCTGAATAAAAATATTAGAAGAAAATACTAATTCAAAGTCTGATGTTAATGAGATAACTCTATATTTCTAGTTAATCTCATATAAGATATGTATAATGAACTCGAGAATGATATTCTATTTTACAGATTATCGAAAATATGAATATGTTTTAGTCTTTATGCGAACCTTCCTACTTGCTTTTATGCACGTTTTTTGTACTTGCCTTGCATTCAAAGGAGATTTGAAGTCTCAATTGGCTTCTTGGAAGTAGATTTTTGGAATTATAATTAGTTGGAATTGAATACTAGTTTAGATTTGGATTAGTTTTGTTAGATAACCGATTATTTTAACACTCTCTCTTATTTGTAATTCCGTTTTATACGTAGAGAATTGACACTAACAAAATACGAGCAATACGAGTGTGAGTGCGAGAATTCTGATATTATGTTAAATTATCATTCTTATAAAATTTTAAATTATTATAAAATAAACCGACAATATATATCAAGTGATGATAAATTTATTATGTAATGTAATGTTAGAAGTCAATTACATAATGTCAAACAGGACATTCCTGACCCAAGAATTTCTTGCCAAACTCTTAAGTTAGATTTCACAGTTGTACATTACAATGAACCAAAAACTACAGTTATATTGCTCTGTCAAAAGTTATATTTGTTCTTATATATGATGGCTGAGTAAGCCAAGCCAGCCTACTCAGCTCGCTTATTCTTGTATTTTTATATTTTTCGTTAAACAGAGGCCACCACGTTCCTACCAGGGCAAGCCGCTAGTATGTTGATACTTTAATTAGGGATTGTGATTGGAGGATAAATGCAAAAAGTTCATAATAAAAGATGTTTAAAAATGAATTAATTAAGAGTGAGTTTGCAGGTCCTTGAATTTGAAGAGCTCATTTACTTTTACATAAAATTTTTATGAAAAAACTTACTAGCTCATGGCACATTTTACAATACTATTTACTTTGATTACTGAGAAAAAAAAATGTTTAACGTCAGTTACGAGTAATTGTCCCTCGTAATCTGATCGATACATTTATTATATGCACGTATGTAATCGCGTGTGGTATTAACGCATATAATCATGTTAATCAAGTCACGAATTTCTATCCTCACTGATATTAACATTTCTTGATTAGTGAATTAGGGCTAACCCAATGGTCAAAGTGGATAATATTATTCAGTATCGTTTCAATTTATGATAATTTGTATCAAAGCCAGACCTATCTTGTGGTGTATGGGTCACATTAGGACAAAGTCACATGATGACTAATATTTTTATTTTTTTAAAATTAGTGATGAAAAAAGAGAATTGAATTCACACATATAAGTTATTTATA
Organism: Nyssa sinensis; assembly: GCA_008638375.1. NCBI lineage: Eukaryota > Viridiplantae > Streptophyta > Magnoliopsida > Cornales > Nyssaceae > Nyssa > Nyssa sinensis. Next base: position 6,198,982 of record CM018045.1, read on the forward strand.
AATATGAGTTTGAACTTTTACCATACAAACACATTTACGTGCGAAACGAAGTCATTCCATTAATTAAAGCAAATAATATTTACAATGTAAGCTCATATGGTAACAGTACAATATGAATGAAATGATTTGAATACATGGAATCTATCTTAAACATGACATTTCTTTTTTGATAACTTGATACTCGATCTTTCAAGTTAATTAATCTGAAAAATCAATTCTACAGTCTATTAGCGATTGCGATTAAAGTCGGAACACTGTCCGATTAAAGTGACATTCATTGGATTTTAAACTGGCGACTTTGAAAAAGCAAAACCCCTAAAAATGACATTGAATATATTAAGTTTTGCAGTTAGAGAAAACTTTAATATTATCACAGGTCAAAAAAGAGAGAGTAAAGTATCTTATTTTCCTTGCGCCTCCCTTGAAGATAATAAATTTTCATATTGTATAAAGAAATTCAAAGTTCTATAACAGTATTTTCAACACTACTCATGTTGGGTTATATTGGTCTGTTGATTTTCAAATTCACCAGAAAAACCCAAACCAAAATCACATTGCCTGACAATGACACACTGCTAGCTGTGCCAAAATTATGCAAATCGAGTGTGAGTACAATAGCTTAGGTTATGTAATTATTAGCGGCGACGTAATTATCGGCGACGGCACGGGGTGAAATGGACTATTAAAAATAAGTTGCTGAAAAATGACAGGAAAGGGAGGGATCCAGAAAGTTGCAATTACAAACGTGGAAAATTAAAAAATGGACTATGTACTCTGAATCTGTAAGCATCACAGCTCGCCTAACGAATTTGCCATATACTAGTCATGGTCCCAAGTTTGGACTCAATTCTTTCTTGGAATTTTTTTTAATTATATGGTGGTGGCCACAGCATTAACATTTTATATATATATATATATATATGTGTGTGTGTGTGTGTGTGTTTTTATATACACACACAGAAAAGAAAAGTAATTGCAAAAAACTGTGTAATCAAAAATAATATTATTTTTGCAGAAAGCATCGCTCTCATATTCAAGTTCGTATTTTCACGCTTATCAATCTTGACTTATATATACACTAATTGATGTGATATAAAATTAGTATAATATTATCACATTTATGTATAAAATACTTTTGATAAAACTAAATGGTAAAGATAGTTTTATTCATATTAGTTAGATGGCTGCATCATATGCAGGCTTAATATGTTATCTATGTTATGAAAAAAATTAATAAATAAATGGTAAATCTATAAATATAAGTAATAAAAGACAATCAATTAATAATCTTGTAAATAATAATATATTAATAAATGAAGAAAAAAAATAATAAATTCAATATGATAGAACAAAATTGAAAATTAGGACATTATAAGATAATAAACGAAGCAAATAACAATAAATTAATAGCAAAAGAATAAAATCGTCATTTTAATGAGACGAACCACCTTTACTTTTATATAATATTATTAGGCATGACAAAATGGGTGGGTTGGGCGGGTTTAAAACGGATTGGGTTAATACGGGTTGGGTCACATACGAATCGGAACAACTCAAATTCATCCCGTTATTTTTTTTTATTCTAATAGAAGAAACATTATTTTTAAATAATCACAATAATTATTTTACTTTAGATCTCTTGAAAATCTAACAAAACACCATTGTTAAAATAAAGTTAAGAATATAATTAGAAAATTAACGGGTTTGTTCAGTTTTAGTTTAAAATTCGAGTAAACCGAACTAACCCAAGAACCGAACTCTCACTATTTTTTTTTTCAAAAAAATTAATATGTATATATATATATATGTGAGTATTATATATATTATACTGTATATACATACATACATATATATAGTATACTATATGTAATATATATATATATGCTGTATATATACATACTGTATTTTATATTTGTTATTATATATGTGTATATGTACTGTATTATGCATATTATATATATGCATTGTATACATACATACATATATATATTATACTATATATATGTCATATATTTATATATATATATATTTAGATATAGATATATGTACTGTATACATATGTATAATATACTATATATATGTGTGTCATATACAATTAGATGAAACCACTCATTAATATTTTTAAATAGTTAAGAGTTTATCAATTTTTAGAGTGAGAGAGAGTGAGTTTTGAGTTTTACAATTGCAAAATTACTTATAAAGTACCCATTAGTTATCATGGCTATATATTATATATGTTTTACTATTTTGTTATTTCCGAGATGAAGATATATATGTATATATTCTTTTATATATATATATGTATTCTTTTATTTTTTTTATATATTATTTTGTTATTTTTTATTTTCAACTTGTCAAATTCTTATATTTATCTCGTCAAGTATTCATATTCAACTCGTATTAACTTGCTAAATTGACGGATTCTTTATTGTTTATGATCTGCTAACTAAATAAATTATTTATATCCATTAATTAATGGACGAATTAAAATAAACTGACAAGTTTAAGTAATATTTGTCACCTCTATATATAATAAATAATAGATATATGTGTGGATCCGTTTTTCATGCAACAAAGAGGGACACGGGGAAGAAGAAGATGGTTATTATGACGATGATGTGTTACAGTACCATGCCCCAACTTATCAAGAATTGTAATTACACACGCTTTTGAAATTGGCTGTGAAGATAAGCTTGCCATCCATGGTTAGTCATAACAGACTTTCTAACACTTATCTTAATGTTCAATTGTTTTTTAGATGTCATCTCTAACCAAATCAAATACTGAATCAATCTTAATCAAACAACATAAACAATGAACACACAAGTAACATCCATGATATTAGTACTTATCTTTATGGGCATCAACTCAAAATCAAATTTTACATTTAATAACAGCTCATAAAGTGACTCTTATCACATAATGATTCAACTCTTAAATAAAAATACTCTTATATAAGATGTTAACAAAATTATTATATCCGATATAGATTGACATTCAAATTTTATGTATATCAAAACAAGAAAGTATTTTCTATTTGAACGAATAAGTTACTAAAATTGTTACAAAAAAAAAGGATAAAATATTTATTCATGAAACATTTTTCGGATTACCAATAGATTATAAAAAATTTGAATAAATACATGACAACTACCTAACAATGCGAATACCAATTTCGTTACGAATTAAAGGAAAGATACTAAATGATGTCAAAATGTAATTGGTCAGTGAAAGAACTCAATTGGCATTCATTATAGAAGAGCGGCGTTCTTGTACCCTTGCTAGAGATCTAGTAAACAAAAACGTCACCCTGAGGTTGGTTTGTTCAACAAATTTAGATTAGCGGTCTCCCTGGAGGAAGAAAATTATTGTTTGGATGAGAAAATAAAATTGACGTCCTTTCAATGATTTGCTAGCTAGCTACCCATATCTTTTATATATATATATATATATATATATATATATATAGTATAAAACACGCTAACACACACACATAATATATATATATATATATAATATTTTATTTATTCTGACTTCTCTTGAAATTTTAAAATTATACTAATATTCTTTACTTTATCTAACAAATTACAAATACTCTCGTTTAATTAATTTATTTTTTAAAATGGAAAAACTGTGGCTTTAGTATTTTTTTGCTTACATTTTTTTACTTTTTTGAATATTATTTATTTATTTATTATTTTTAAATAAATATTGATTAAAACTATAAATTTGTTTTTATATTAAATAAAAATAAGTTATTTACTTTAAATTTATTTGTATATAAAATAAAAAATTATTTAAAAAAATTGGTCACAATTTAAAAAAAAAAACAAAAAAAAAATGAAATTGACAATTTTGTTATTTTAAGAAAAACAATTTTGACTGAAAAAATATTTGTACTTTGTTAGTAAAATTATAAGTGATTAGTGTATTTTTTAAAAATCTCAACAAAAATAAGTATAATTATTAGAAATGTCAAAAAAAATAAATATAATTTAGCAAACTTAAACTATCCTAAAATGGGGTTTCCTAGAAATTTCTGTAGATCATGAAATTCAAAGGTTCCAAGTGGTAGACCCACAATTGAAAGAGTGTTGTGTCCATTCTTTTTGGAGGACTTTCAAACCTTAACGATAGCTCATAGTTTTAATGACTTTGAAATATTTCAAGAGGGCCTGTATTTGGACACTTGGAAAACCATGAATTTGTGTGTTAATGATAGGGATTCAATAGAGGATAACGATATGCATGATTAGATGACAATCAATAAACAAATATATATATATATATATATATATATATAAAGAAGAAATTAATTGATGTGTGTTGGGTTTTGTCTATTGTTAAAGTCATAATCGTAACGTGATGAGATGAGCAATCGTTTTTCGTGAAGTTGGCTGTAATTTTGAGAATATTGTTAAATTAGTTCACATGAATCCCATCCTCGCGCAAAAATCCAAAATATTATGTAATAGACAGGTAACACGAATTGGGTTTGGTTGACAAGTCCACACTCACTGTTCAACTCGAAAAGGGCCAATAAGCCCTTTTTTTTATTTATGAAATTCATAAAGTAATGGTTTGAGGTGGAAATATAATAAATATATCAATATATAAAAATATATTGATTATATGCGTGGACTGGTCAGGATTTTACGCGAGGGGAGGGGAGGGGGGGGTTTTACTAAATTTTTAATTATAAATCTAAAAATTAATGAACTATAATAATTTAATATTAATTGATATAAAAGAATTTATGAATTAAACAAGACTTTTATTAAATAAAAAAATCAACAACTTTAGACTATACAAAAAATTCACTAAAAAAATCAATAGAAATTTCATTAATGGGTCAAATTGAAATCAAAATAAGGTTAAAATATATAAAAATAAATTAGACTTGGAGGAGGCAAAAAATATAAATTAAAGGGTATATTTAAAATTTTATTTCAAAAGTAGGAAAAAACTCAAATAAAAAAAAATTTGTGGGGGCGCGGGGGCAATTGCGTCCAAGCCTTAGCTGTCTCTGTCCTAAATTATATTTATAAGTATGTTTATATTAAATTTATTTTGATATATACTTAATTATATATGTATGTGTGTATATATATATATAATATTTAATTGTATAAATAAATAAATTAATAAATAAATAGTTATTTTTTAAAATATAAAATTATTTGTGTATATGTATTTATATAATTTTATCCATACAAATCAATTTTTTTTTTGAAAGAAAATAATGTAATATGACAATATATGAATTACAATTAATCAACTGAACACTCTAATATATTAGAATAAAAAATAAACCAACATAAATGATCTAAAACTAATGAAATTACTATGAAACTAACAAAATAAAATGATGAATCCAAAATACATTTGTTTTGCCGGATCTAAATTTTTTATAAAGAAGATCAATTGTAAGCAGAATTTTAATACCAAATCTTTACACAAACAAATTTAATAGTGAAGTTTTTGAAATTATAAAGAAGGATGATGATCATTTATTTTGAAATAATAGGATTCAAATATGCCACATCATTATGTAATGTAAGTGTGGCTTTTCTAAGAATATATTTACCATGTGTTATTGGACAACTTGATATTTGAAAAACATATCTATTAAAATTGAGGAAATTTTATACGAGTAATACTACATTGTTAGAAATATAATCACCTAATCAGAATCGGTGAGACACGAAAGTAAATAAAAAAATGAATCTAAAATCACACGCACACACAAAAATACAAAGATTTATGTAGTTCACTCTAAAATAGGGTTACGTCTACAATTACTACGGTTTTACTATGATTCGAAAGAGTTACAAGTAACAATAAAATGTGACTTTTGAACTATAAATATATAGAATTAAAACAACGAAAAAATAATATGAAATACTAAAAATACCTTGAAAAATATTTACCTCGGGGAATGCCCCCAACCCCCTCCTTTCAAAATTTACATTACCCAACAATATCTCAAATTTTTGTATTAAAAATTGCATCCCAGATTATTGATAAAAAAAAATTAAATAATTATTTAAAACACAATTAATAATTTAATAATACATCATTTACGATACAAAAATTTGAGAAATTGAACATTATTAATCTTATATTGATACAAGTCATTTCAGACACGTTTAATTAGGAAGTTGTATGACAAACTGGTGGAACTCTTTATCGACAAAATTCTACTAACAAGTACAAGAAGTGAATATTTTTTTATATAATATTAGGAATAAGAAAAGTTGTACAAGAAAAATGTTAGACTCTAAAAGCAGAGCATAGCATCGTTTGAATATTCCACGGTTTTGACATACCAAACACCCCCTTAACCAGTGAGAAAAGGGAAATTTGGTGGAACTGAGACCAAGAGGTAGCAAATTGTCGCCGCGCAAGGTTTGGAATCTAATATCAACAGAGCTGGGAAACAATACAGAAAAAATGCAACTTGGTAGGATTTTGTGGAAGAAATTGGATGAAGTTTCTCCTAATGCATGAGTTTGAATTGTTGCCTGGTTGAACTAAAATAAAGATTAGATTGTTACACTTCTAAAAGAATTTTTAAAGCAAAAAGGGTGTCAATGACGACTGCTGACAAGCTACAAGACCCCTCTCATATGAGTCTTGCAACTTGCTTTAACTGTTTTCATCAAATGCACATGGAATTAGACCAGTAAACAAACCTTAACCCAACGTTTGAAGTGGAAACCAAGAGGTTTATTCTTTGTTACCCATAAATCTAATTCTTTTTAGACCCCATAGTAATGGGGGCTTCATGGACTCAATTTGACCTTTTACCCTAAATTGGTTGCTAAAAATGGATTTTAAACTGCTAACATTATGTTTAAACATTCTGTATTCCCATAAATTGTATGACACATAAAAGTGAACTAATTCAAATTATATCACTAGAATGTAGAACTAGGACACTTGCAACTTTCACAGGAGGCAAACTCCTTGTGGGCATTTGCAAATATATATATATATATATATATGAAATGTAGATAGAGCATTTCAACTTGAAAGAGAGTCACATTTTGTGTAAATTAAGGACAATGCAATAAACATTACAACCACTTAAATCCTCTCTGTGTTTTAACTAATGCTATCTCAAATTTTTTGAGTACTTTTCAACGTAATAAATTTTTTGTTTCCTCAACCATTTGGATTACTTAAAATTACGAAGGATACTGCCAACTTGTGCATCAAGTTTATGAAATTGTTAGGAAGCATCTCTACTGTTATATAATTGACTAATTGGCAAGTTGGGTTGTCCTAAATATTTCAGTGAAAACCAATACTCTGTCGGGTTGCATGCCAAGTGGACATGGTCCAAGAAAGCTGAGACTACAATGAGATGATATGTTGGCGTCAGTCAAATTCCCAGTCTGACCTGGCCGCCTTGCTTCATTTGACCCATGTGCCATTATCCCATTGGTTTGGTTTTCTTCCTTTTTTGCCCTTTCGTCCTCATTTGTTTTTGTTTTTATCATTCAACAATGGTTTCCATATTCTAATTCATACTCAAATCCTCCCTCTTCTTTTGGTATATAAAGGGGGCAATCCCTAAACATGTTCACCCCACAATGGACTACTAAAAACAGAGGACACATATTTCATTCCCATTTACATTCAAATCAAAACCTACCACCACTTCAAATGGATTCCTCTGTTTTCTATTCCCTAAATTCCGATTTCTCGCCTGAATCTTCATTCGGGTCACCGGAATCCTTCTCTGGGGATTGGCTAAATTCCAACAACTCCCTTCCTTTCAATGAAAATGACTCTGAGGAAATGCTTCTCTTTGGTATCCTAGCAGAGGCTGTACAGGAAACCTCAGAAACCATTTCCTCGGAGCCAATTAAGGAAGATCACGAGGTTTGCTCAAAAGCTGAAGAGAAACCCAAGAAGGAAAAATCATACAGAGGTGTTAGAAGGCGGCCATGGGGAAAATTTGCTGCGGAAATAAGGGATTCCACTAGAAATGGCATAAGGGTGTGGCTGGGCACATTTGACAGTGCAGAAGCAGCTGCTTTAGCGTATGATCAAGCAGCTTTTTCAATGCGGGGTCCGGCGGCTATTCTGAATTTTCCTGCAGAAAGGGTTCGCGAATCGCTTCGCAACATGGAGTACACTCCGGAGGTTGGGTGTTCCCCTGTTGTGGCTCTGAAGAAAAGACACTCCATGAGGAGGAGAACTCAGAGCAAGAAAAGCAAAGGGGGAGGGGTTAAGATAGAGAATGTGGTGGTCCTGGAGGATTTAGGTGCAGACTATTTGGAACAACTTTTGAGTTCATCTGATCAGGCAACTAGTCATTGGTGAATCAATCAGCATAACCATGCAATTTATTTTATTTTTTTCTTTTTGATGTCTGTCTTCTTTCTTCTTTTTTTTACTGTTTCTCTCCCTCTTCTACTCTCCTTTGTCAATGACTCATATCTCATTTGTAATTTGTATATATTTTTCTTGTATTATATTTGAGATGGGAGAGATATAATGATGGGAGTTATTGAATTCTGCAGTTTTTTATATGTTCCTTTTCTAACTTTGCAAGTTAAATAGACCATTGAATATTGTAGCATATATATATATGGGATTTGCAAGTTATTTGTTTGCATGAAAGCAAAAACTATCTATTATATTGCATGAGTCTAAACCAGTGGGCCAAAATGATCTTTCTGTTTTGTATTTCTTTTTTTATAGCGAGAAATCAATTACAAGTTTTTGGATGGATGACTATCAAAACAAATTTTAAATATGAGGAAACCCAACTAGTTCTCCTCTCAGTTTTTTTATTTGAAATTTTTTAATACCTTTTTTTTCTTTCTAAATATACCCTTTTAATTTATATTTTTACTCTCATAAGTCTAAAATTTAATACTTTATCCATATTTTAATTTAATTTGACCTCTTAATAAAACTTTTATTGACTTTTCTTAATTTTTTTTGTATGGTCTAAAGTTTTTTAAATATCTCTTTCATTGATTATAATTTTTTTTTAAAATTTAAAAATTTGTTTATATCAAGAAATTTAGTTACTTATCAATTAATATTGAATTTTTATATCTCATTAAATTTTAAATTTATGATTAAATATTTAACAAAAAAATTTACCCTCTTAAAATAAATTTCTGATTCCGTCTGGGTCACTATCTTGGTGTAATTTGTATTGAAATCTCTTGTGGGTGATAATAAATAAAAACAAAAATAGAGAAAGACTGTCTTGGATTTGGATACTAATATGATTACTATTTTGGTCCAATGTCAAACAAAAAGAACCTTCTGTTGCAGTTGGGTCTTATATATTAGGTAAACCAATATAACCTATTTATTACTTTTTTAATTCTGATGCCCCTAATCTTCGTATATAGTATTTACAAATTCATGTGGCGTCTTTGTTGATGTATCAAAATCACTCTGTGGTATGCTTTATCTTATTTTATTTCTAATTAATGGCATGGCCATACAAAGTAGAGTCCTTGTCCTATCTCTAAACCTGTCTAACAAAACTTGAATTTACACTTTCACCTAATTAAAGAAAATATATTACTACATGAAATAGACAGCTCTTGGATTATATGCATTGTATACTTACAAAAACAATCATATCTTGTTATTAAAATTTATTTATTTATTTATCTTTTACATTTGAAAACAACATCAATTCTTTGAGTGACTATAATAGTGAAATCTGGTAAAATTCACATCAGCCCTTACAGTAAGCACTATCCAAGTGATTTAGTTTTGAATAAAAATTTTAAGAAGTGACAAGGTTCTGGATTATATTTTTGGTTGAATTGTTTTCGGAATAGATAAATTATTAAACAGAAAAATATAACTCTTCTCGAAAATGAGTGCGATTCGAAGAATCTCTTTCTTTTTTTTTCATGTTTGGGGTCACTTTGGTGCCCTTTTGCACTGGAATCTCTTTGTAAAGCATATGTTCTGTTTGTGTCATTTCTAAAAACTGTTTGCAATATGGTAGTCACCTAATTTGTCACATGATTTGTGATGATTCCTAGAAAATTTCAAGTTCAAGTTCAAAGTCTTGATTGTCAACATCTAATCTACTCAGTTCAGGTAAATTCATTTAATATTTCCAGTGAATCTGATTAAGTGTCATATTATGGTTCTAAATCATAGATTAGCTTTATTCTCTTGTTGATTGATTACTAAATGGTAAACTGAACTTGGTCACCTTTAGAGGCACAGAGTTTTAACTTCAAATGATTCCCATTGACTAACTGATCTTTCCCTCCACATCTTAAGCATGCGCATGCAGTTGTAGACATTGTCAGAAAGAGACATCACTGTACAATTTACTGGTTTATATCACAAAGATATATATAGGCTGCTATTCACTCTGTACTGCGGATCTGAGGTGGCATGAGCTGATTGGCAGATGGCTAATCACTCTAAAATGAGTTCTGTCATTCCAATCACTCTTTAATTATAGGATCTTCAAATTCAGATGAAAAAGCATATTCTCTTTCTCTCTGCTTAGATTGAGACTGCCTCAAAAAATTCTTTCCTTCAAGCAAGGTGGGGCCTTGGTTCAATCCCCATTACAATTTCTGGTCCCATTTTTTATGAAGGGAATAAAATGAGAATATTTTTTTGTTAATTTTTCTTTCTTCTAGAAAAAAACATCATTGACTGGTCAAAATAATGTTATGTATCTATGCTTTTTCAAATATGTCAATGTCGTGTGGGTAAGGCTTTCAATAGATTGAATTTTTATTTGAATTCGATTCATTTATTCGGATATAATACAAAAAATTTGATTCAATTTGATCTAAATCTGATAATTTTTTTAGTTAAATGAATCGGATATGAATTAAGCAAATCTGATCCGTTAACGATCCGATATGATTAAATATAACATATATATTAATTTTATATATTATTAATTAAGATATATAGTTTTATATTTTTTATAATATGTTAAATATTTAATTATAAAAGAATTTATTAATTTAAATTGACTTGAATTTATATATTTTAAATTTTACATATCATAACATAATATTTTATATGCATAATATATATTAGTATTATTATAGGATCGGATCAGATCAAATTCGATTCGATCTGACAGTTAACAAATCCGGATATAGATTAAAAATTTATAGATTTGTCGAAAAATTCGATCCGATCCGATCTAATAATTTTCTTAACAAATAGGATTCGGATTACTCCTGATTCAATCTGTTTACATGCCTAGGTGTGTATATTTGATGATACATGAAAAGTGATGCCAAATTTTAAAGGCTAGGAAGTAAATTTTTTAGTGTTAATTCGACTTCAAAAAAGTGTGTGTCCATTAATTATGCAATCTCATTGAATGATTAACTATTCCTGAGTTCACCTAATACATATACATATATATATATATATATATACATATCACCCCAAGCAACTTTCTATATACTAAAATAATCATAACTTGAGAAAATTAATTTGTAGAAATAAGACATAAATATCACCCCAACCAACTTTCTATATACTAAAATAATCATAACTTGAGAAAATTAATATGTAGAAATAAGATTAGGATTATATTTAATTTAAAAGATTGCATACAATAAAATTATTTTTTCAAAAATATATAATAAACATTAAATGAATAAGGTAAGTACCTAACTTAAAAGGACTGTCAACTTCTTATGGTCATTATCACCTTAAACTTCTTCTGTCTTCTTCTTCTTCTTCCTCATCATCATCAAACATGTTCTTTATTTTTAAAAAGAAACTTTAGAATTTTGACACTTATTATACCATATTAGCACATTTACCGTTGTACTACAATGACTTGATTCAAAGGACTTTTGTAATAATGCAATTACGCTTTCGGTAAAGGTAAAAATAATCACTCCCACTTTTGTTTTGGTTTCTCGTTTTTGGTTGAATAAACATGCCCACAATTACTACAATTTAGAATTTAATCAGACATTAAACTGCATTCAGACATTGTTTTGACTTTCCACCCCTCATTACATTAGCCATGCTATTAGTCTAAAGCTAAATGATGATCCTGATTTATATAGATTTTCTTAATCATTGTGTAAATTAAAATTTAAAAGGAGTGCTTATTATTATCTTTGGAGGAATACATTATTGTAGACTCTTATTTACAATAATAATAAGTTTTTATTGCTTTATTTACTTGTACTTTGTGAACAATATTATAATTGGTTTTTAAAAAAAACATTTTATGGTCTGATGTACAATGTTTGAAGTGCTGCCAACTGCTTGAAGTTTAAAGCTCTGTCCTGTGGTCTTATAATCTGATCCAAAGCCCATTTCCACCACTAGGTGGACAGATTGCTACTAGATGGGCCTGGGCCCAAATTCCAGAATTCAGAGGCAACCTGGGCTTAAAATTTCACTGTATCATTTCATGACCGGTTTTAAATAATTGAAGGCCTAGAGCGATAAATGGAACCACTATAGATGAGACTTTTTTAAATATTAAATGAAAGTCTAATAATATAATTTTTATATAATTTTTTTAATTTAAATAGATAGTGATAAAAGATTAGAGTAAAATACGAATAAAATTTGATTAATAAAATTAAGTTTTTTTTTTTATGTAGTCTTCATGGGACCTTTTAATAGTGTTCGGTTTTTATTAAACTTAGACTTTTGATTATACTATAAATTTATAAAATCTAGGGCTTTTGTAGAATTAGACTTTTATTAAACTTAGATTTCTAATTTGATTATACTATAAAGCTATAAAATTTGGGCCTTTTATAGAGTTAGACTTTTATTAATTTTAGAATTCTAATTTGATTATACTACAATATATAAAATTTGAGGCCTTATCTGTAAGTTGGGCGTAAAACGATTACTTTGTTAGCTCTATACTTTATGGTTGAGCCACTTTGCATCATTTAGAAACTAAAACTGTGTTTCTATTTTCTAAATGTACTTTAATTAAAACGAAGGAAACATCATTTAGAAATCAGGGTTTTCTCTGTAAGAAAATATATATTTTTAAAATATATACATACATACATATATATTTATTTTGGTCTGTACAAAATAAAGCCATTCAATATCGTATATTAAGGAATTTATATGGATGCTGTATAAGTTTTAGGCTAACAGAAAATGCATACATATTTTCAAGAGTCTTATAATTTTTGCACAAAAATAAGAATAAGTATAATTGAGTTAAGTTAAAAAAAAGTTACTAATATCCTTTTATATACAGATAAATAAATATTGCTAATAATTTATATTAGAGGGGTAAGTGTAAAGTATATATTTATTTTTATGTAAAAGCATGTAAATGGGATCTGTAGAGTTGTATTTCCTCATCTTTTGGAAGTTGATATGAGAAGACGGGAATTACCTGATCGACCTGAGCTGGCCCGGCCCCTAACCAGTATTTATTTGGCAGACGGAGCCCAGACTAAGTCAATATTGGGCCCCGAAATACAACTTGGTTCAGCAAACCCATCTCGGGTAACATTTTCTCATTACCAAGAAAAAGAAAAAAGCGAAAAAGAAAAAAAAAAGAAAAGTATCTCAATACACTCCCAATGTTTACCGTACTGCATAATCCGATGATACTCTCTTCGTTTTTCTTTCAAGTTGTCTTTCCTCTTTAATTTTTTTTTCTTCTCTAAGGTTGTCCTTGATTATGTATGCGAGTGATAGAAAGTAAAAGAAAGAGAAAAAATTTAAATTTATTAAAAATTTGGTTAGTAATAAAGAGAAAAAATTTCGTAAAAATCAGATACAGAAAATTATCTATTGTTTTATTTTTAAAGAAATTAATTTTTGTGTATTTATGTTGTAATTAATATGAAATATTGATTTTTTAGAATTACTCAAAGTCTAAAATTTTACATTTTTTTAAGTATTAGAGGACTTTTAAGATTCATAATTTTTTTAATGAGTTTGAAATCTTTCCATATATATATATATATATGTGTGTGTGTGTGTGTGTGTGTGTAACACTACCTCAAATGGAATTTGGCATCATTTACTTTTAGAGATGAATAATACTTAATTTCATTTATTTCTAAAAATGAATAATATTTAATTCCAAGTTAAGTAAGAAAAATTTTCACTTATTTCGATAAGTGTTTTAATAACAATTTATTACATATGTAATATATATGTAATTTTTATTTTATTTTATTTTTTAGTTAAAACTAAATAATTATCATGTGATTGTATATATAATAGATTAAGATTATGAGGTATATGAACAAATGGTGTTGTTTCTATTGTATATATAATATTATTTTTAAAGATGAATAATATTTAATTCCAACCAGTGAATTGTGATAGTGACTTTGGTGGACACTTTGCTTGAATGGAGCCAAACTAGCACGTGATGATTCACCCTTAATATTATATGCATATTCATATAGACACAAATTTATGCACAATATTGATCACATATATGCAATCTACTAACTTTGAGAAATTTCAGTAGTTGTTCATTTTTTTTTTTATAAAAAATTCACATATATTAGCATTGATGATTGATTTTGATGGTTCAAACATTAGGTTTTGTTTCCTCTGTTTTTCATGGCAACCAAATAAAGGGTTGGGAATCATGTTCAATCATCTCGAATCATTCAATTGAACTGGAAATAATTAGCCTAATTCAGGAAATTTCAATGGACTTTCCTATTCAAATTTTGTTTTATAGACTTCTTTTTTTTTTTTTTTTGAAAATTCTGATGGTAAGAATTAGCATATCCCCGTGTTAAATCCTTAATCAATGTTATATCGATCCTATGAGCACACACCACGTATCCTCCTCCTAACAAGGGTTAGGGCTGTTAATGGTTTTGGCCTTGACCCGACTCACATAAACCTGATTTGAGTTTTGAGTACAATGTCCAGCTCCAATAAGATGGTGTGTTAGCTGTTTTGATTTAGATCCGACCCGTTGTATTTTTGTTATTTTATAAAATTATGTAGGATTACTCTGGGTCTCCATTTGTCTGAATGGCCCTCATATTTGTATTCGGAATGTACAAGAACTTTGGATATGCCATATTTTAAATTTAATTTGCATATAAAATTTCATTGTTAAGATATCCAACCCGACCTCAGAAGTATTGTTTTAAATAATATAGATGTAATATGAAATTTAATCATGATCATAGATGTTTAGACCTAATGTTAAAACTTCATTGATATATATATATATATATATATATATAAAGTTGAAGGAAAACCTGGACAATGTGGTCTCTCTCCCTGATCTCTCCGGTCTCTCCATTCGATGCCAACTGTTACCATTGGCCACAGCCCAATACGATGCACTGGTGAAAACCTAGACAATGTGGTCTCTCTCCCTGATCTCTCCGGTCTCTCCATTCGATGCCAACTGTTACCACTGGCCACAGCCCTATACGATGCACTGGTGAAAACCTAGACAATGTGGTCTCTCCCTGATCTCTCTGGTGTCTCTATTCGATGCCAACTGTTACTACTGGCCACAGCCCAATACGATGCACTGGTGAAAGACGCTATCTCAACACTGATTTTTTACTGTGTTAAGAATGTATTATCTGCCTGAGATAAAGTCGAAAGTATGGACAAGGTGGTTATTTTATCGGTTAGTGGTTGATAATTCCATTCGTTTTCACCCAGGAAAAATTGTTAGTTGAATCAGTGACAATTATGCTAGCAGTTATAACAAACCTACTAGAAGCAAATTGACTCAGCCTAGATTGAAGTACTTAAACCAGTTGATGTAATAGCAGTGGACGTCCATCTGCTGTGTTCATAGCTGCATCAGATAATGGGAACAATGAAATTGTTATAATGAGATTGCTGATGGGTTCTTAACATTCTGCTTGTAGAGCTTAGCTTGATCATTAGTGGTTTAAATTTGTTATTATCAGTTTTGGCTTCCCCTCATCTATTTCAGTACTTATTTGTTCAATTTGAATTTAGTTACATGATAAAAACACCCATGTCTTGTTCTTCCAGAAATTAATTGCAAAATGATAAATGGTCTCTTAAAGTTTCTTTTATAATTATCTCAGCATTCTCTTTGTTAAACTACCAACTCATCTAAAAGCTTAAGCTATTAGAGAAGGTGTAACTTTATTATTATATTCTCTAACACGTCCCCTCACGTATGGCCACTTTGAGCCTACACGTGTCAATTCATATTTTTTGGGTGACGGTGAGATTTGAACTCAGGACCTTTAACCTGCTCTGATACCATGTTAAACTACCAACTCATCTAAAAGCTTAAGTTATTAAAAAAGGTGTAACTTTATTATTATATTCTCTAACACCCTTTGTCATTTGTTTCTCTCGGACAAGCAATAATATCTTTCGTACTCATGAAGTGTATTCTACTGATTCTTTGAAATGCGTTCAACATTATCCATGGGTATGTCATCTAAAGGTCCTTATTCAAACACCTTATCAGCTCTTTGGTCACTGTGTCTCTTCATAACTTTTGAATGTTCTTGAGCTTCAATGATTTTTTCATTGTAGCAATTATCAAAGATATCCTGGAAAAATAAAATAAATATTTCTATTACATGCAGTATATCTTTATACATTTTAGAGTATAAGTTCTATTAAAGCACGTACACCAACTACAAAAGAAAATATCTTGAAATAGACAACCAGAATGGTAAAATGCAGAGATTCATGTATACATATGTATGTATGTATATGCAAACCTGCATAAATACATACACTTACCCATACAGGTTACATGCTGATGAACACCAATATGTCGAATGAATGATATAAGAACCACAACAAGAATTGGCTTCATAAATACGTGACTCAATTTGCAATGCAACATATAGATGAATTCTTGCAGGAATTAGTGCTGTTAAAATGTGACCCAGTATAGAACTGTTGCGGCCGTGTAATTGTTCCTTGCTTTTGCTGTTGCAGGTTGAAGAGAGAATCTGCTGCAACTCGTGGTCTCCCTTCCCCAACAAACCAAAAAGAAAAAAGGATCCGGTCGGATATTGGATTTGACTGGAACCGGGTCTGTTGGATCCGGATTTGGAACCGTTATCAATATTGGATTGGCTTTAGGTTTGATCAGACCTGATCCACAGGCCTATCTCAACATATTTAGGCTCAGTTTGTTTCCGTCTCATTGATCCTTTTATTTATTTATATTACACAACTCTTCTTATTGTAGGATTCTCAACCTATTTATGTCACTTATCGTTTTCTCATTGATCTTTTTAGAGAGAGATATTTAGAGAGACTTGGGAGTGGTTTTGTGAAAATTGTAATCACTCAGCAATTACGGTTAGTGATTGGATTGGATGATGGAGGACGAAGAAGGAAAGTTAGAGCAGCTTACGGCGACGGAGAGTCTGAAGCAACAGTTTTATTTGACGGAGAGTCCAAAGAACGAGGGACTATATATGTACAATACAATGAGTAGACAAAAGGAATTATTTACACCTAAGGTGCCTGGGAAGGTGGCCATGTATTTTTGTGGCATTACTCCTTATGCCGACAGCCATGTTGGCCATGCTTGTTCTATGGTTGCGTTTGATGTTCTTTACAGGTACTTCTCTATGTTTTTTTTTCCCTCTCACTATTGAGAATATAGAGATGTGTGTATACATGTATTTGCATGTGCCCATTCAATAGTATTGTCTTAATTGAAGCTCTGTAGGATTAGTGCTTGGTCTAGGGTTGATTTTGTTGAAAATTCAAGACTCTTGAAAACTTTACCTTTTTTTTGTTAAATTTTAATTTCCATATCTTAGCATTACACTTCTATATCCAAAATCTTATGCAGTGAATACCAAACCCAAAAATTTGGATATATGTTTTTCCATTTTAATCAGGGGTGAAAGATCGGGTGTTTATATGTTGACTCTAATCATGCGTTATATCAATTGCAAATATAGATACTTTCGATATTTGGGATACAATGTAACCTATGTACGGAATTTCACTGACCTTGATGACAAGGTAATATATTGATGCTTACTATCATATATGCAAATGACATAACCTTTCCCTACTTGTCTTTTAAGTTTTAACCGCTGTTATCAGTAGTCTCTTACACATGCATTCCCTTTATTCTCAGTTTTAGCTTTTTATTGACATGTATTTAGAATGTTGCATCTTTACTGGTCATTATTTTGTAACCCTTAAGCATTAGTGGACTAGTTTTTCACTTGATCTGTTGTTATAAAGTTTAGTGTAAAATGATACAAAGGAAAAAATAAGTTGGTTTTGAATTCTCATGTTTATTTATTTTTGTCGGCTTTTCTTAACATAATTGTTTGTTATTCTGATTGACTGATTGCCTGAAAATTTAGTGGGTATCAATTTGTGGGCTACTGCAGATAATCCATAGAGCAAATGAGCTCAAGGAGGATATATCAAGATTGAGTAAACATTTTTCCCAAGTCTTTCTTGATGACATGAATGATCTTCAGTGCTTTCCTCCTACCCACGAGCCTCGGGTTTCTGAGCATGTGGACCAAATTATTGATACGATAAATCAGGTGATTACTATTATGATTTTATTATTTGAGTCTGGTAACGTAAATGGATCCCCACAGGTGGATTAATTTCTTTTTTAAAAAAAGTTGGTCCATGAAAATATATTTCTTCCACGGAATATACAATACTTCCAAGTATACCAACAAATATTTTATTTTCTTCTGGTTCATGGATTTCTGTGTAGTGGTTATTGTATGCATTTTTTGTAGAGTAGTATCATATGCATTTTAAAAATAACAACAACAACAAAAGAATTAAAGAAAAAGTTTCAAAGATGTAGAGATACGATTTGGAAAGATAATATTTGATAATATTTACTGTACATATTTAGCTGAGTCAGTTTAGGAAAGATAGGAGAAATTATAGGGGAGTTTTTTGGTAAAGAGAGATCTTTGGTAGTATTTTTGGTTAGAGGTATTTGTATATAACTGTGTTATTCTGTAAATGATTTTGTGTGGAATAACATTCTCAACATTATTCTCACCAATTTGATATGGTATCAGAGCAAGTTTAAGGGACTGTCGAAACAAATTGATTCTAACTCAGAAACGCACCACTCAAGGTGAGTGAAGAAGATGGCAATGGAAACAAGCAAGCCACAAGGAGGAATCCCAGTGACATCCCCGCTATATTTACACCCTTTGGATAGCTCTGGGGCATCAATTACTTCATATATTTTCAATGGATAGAACTATGAGACATGGGAGAAGGCGGTGCGAAATGCGCTGTGAGCAAAAAACAAACTGGGCTTCATCGATGGAACAATGAAGAGATCGAAAGAAGAGGGAACACTGGAGGCACAAGCGTGGGATATATGCAACTCGATGTTAATTTCATGGCTATTCAACGTGATTGATCAGAAATTACATCCAAGCATAACTTATGCATAAAGTGCAAAGGCGCTGTGGGATGACTTGAGGGAATGTTTCTCGATTGGAAATGCACCACGCATTTACCAATTGAAAAGTGAATTAGCTTCTCTCACACAAGGAGAAAATAATGTCATGGGATATTACACTAGGCTTAAGGCCATGTAGGACAAACTTTGGAGTTATTCTAAAGTTCCTAATTGTGTATGTGGAGCAGCTGCAGAGTTCGTGAAAGAGAATGAGGAGGAGAGAGTCCACCAGTTTTTGATGGGGCTAAATGATGAGTTATTTGGGACAATAAGATCTCAGATTCTTGCGATGGATCCTTTGCCATCGATTGGAAGAGCCTATGTCATGGTGATACAAGAGGAAAAACACAAAAGCGTAACAAGAGGAAAAGAAGACAAAAGTGATACGGTAGCGTTTGCTGTATATGCCAGGGGTCGAGACAGAAATCAACAGCAATGGGAAGAAAACAAATCGACTTGCATGCATTGTGGCAAGTATGGACATGATGTGAGTGACTGCTTTCAAATCAATGGCTACCCACCTAATTGGGGTAGTCGAGGGTTAGGACGAGGCAAAGGAAAAAGAAGAGGGTCTGGTCGAGGAAATGGACAGGGAGGAACAGGCGTGAATGCAGTAGCTGCGACGATAAGTGTTGGTAATGGTCGGCAAACAGGGATCGGTCACGAAAGGAGGGAGAGAAACAATCCAAGGACTTGGATTCACACCAGATCAAGTGCAGCAAATTTTGGCCTTGATAGAACAATCTCCAAGCGGAAAAAGAAACTAACAGGTAATACTGGTGATTTATTCACTGAAGGGCGATGGCTTCTTGACACTGGAGCATCGCACCATGTCACGGGATACATGAAATTACTCATAGATATACATAAAAAGAGTCTAGTGACAGTTGGGCTACCGAATGGTGCACAAATCATAACAACAAAGCATGGAAAGGCGAGAATTGGGGAAAATATAATTTTGCAGGATGTTTTATTTGTTCCTTCTCTCAGATGTAACTTGATTTCAGTTGGACAATTGATACGTGAATGAATTGTATTGTGACTTTTTCTCCTAATTTGTGTGTGATACAGGACCGGTCTACGAAGAACCCGATTGGAGTGGGTGAGCTTGAAGATGGGGTCTACTACTTGAGGACGAGGAAAGGAGAAAAGGCACTGAAGGTGACAAGCTCAATACGAGGGGAGCTGTGGCATAGAAGATGGCACACCCATCAAGTTAGATTTCTAATTTTCTGTCATCTTTAGTTGGTAGTGATTTAGGTTGGAATAAGGATAGCATGGTTTGTGATGCTTGCCATAGAGCAAAAAATTGTCGTTTGAAATTTTCTAAAAGTAATAAAATGGCAAAAAATTGTTTTGATTTACTGTATTGCGACATATGGGGACCATATAGAACTGATAACTTGTATGGAGTGCAATATTTTCTTACCATAGTGGATGATTGTAGTCGAGGGGTTTGGATATATTTGATGAAAGAAAAAGGAGAGGCAGAAAAGTTACTACAGAATTTTTGAATGCTGATAAAGACACAATTTGATAAGAATATTAAGAGAATTAGAAGTGACAACGGGAAAGAATTTTTGATGACTAATTATTACAAGGAGCGTGGAATAATACATGAAACGAGTATGGTGGACACATCGCAACAAAATGGACGAGTAGAAGAGAAAACACAAACACATCCTAGAAGTAGCTAAAGCATTAAAGTTTCAGGCAGGGATACCTACTGAATATTGGGGGGAATGTGTTCTCACAACAGCATATTTAATTAATCGAACATCGAGTGTGCTCTTAAAAGGGAAAACACCATATGAAATATTGTTCGGAGAAAAACCCACATTAAAACATCATAGGGTGTTTGGTTGTTTGTGTTATGTGCACAATAATGCAAAACCAAAGATAAATTTGGTTCTCGAGCTAGAAGATGAGTGATGATGGGATATCCATATGGGAAAAAAGGTTGGAAGGTATACGATTTCGAAAATGGGGAGATGTTCACATCGAGAGATGTAGTATTTCATGAGGAGATTTTTCCTTTCATCAGAGGAAGGAATAAGAGAGTGCGTGAGCAAGGCGAAAGAACTAGAGGAAATTTAATGTTTGATAAGGTTGAAGGAGAACAAGAACTATGTGGGGAAGAAGAAGTAAGAGAAATTAGACGCAAAGATGGACAAGAAGGACTAGTTGAAAATGAAGAAACTGTTTCGGATAATACAGGTGAGGAAGAGCAACGAATGAGAGACAATAATGAAGATAATACAGATGTTGTGCAGAATAATAAAGAAAGGCAAATGCAGCAGAAGGAGGAGCCTCAACGGCGGCAGAAAGAGATAGAGGAGTTAGGGAGAGGGAAGCGTGAAAGGAGAACACCAACACACCTTGAAGACTATGTGTGTCATACTGTTACAACAGCGGTAGTAGGCCCCAACACGGCTCAAACACTACAAAAAGGTTCTCCTAAGACAGGTACACTGATAACTGGTTAAAAAGTACATATTTATTTTGTTAACCCTAGATATTCTTGCATTTTTATTATTTTAATTCCTCCAATCTATATGCATTTGCTAGTTAATTCTTATTTTATCTTTTTGCAGAGAAAGCTTGAGAAAGTTGATGATTTGGTGGTGGATTTGGAGTAAAAGGGAAATATTGGGCTTTGAAGTGCTAAAAGAAGTGGAAAACAAGTGGTTTTAGGTTAGAAGAGAAGCTTGATCCATATGTAGGTGGACCAGAGCCCATTTTGGCACTACAGACTCTATTTTGGAGCACTTTAGCCTCCTTTTTTGGGCCCCTAATGTCTAATTACGGGATTTTATTTTATTTTCCTGAATTCTTATGTGGTGGGGGCATTTTTGGAAAAAGGGGGAGAATATTGGGAGCTAGGGTTTAGAAAAGAGGGAAGCCATTTTTGGGGATCTTGAAGAGGAGAAGAAAAAAGGAGACGACTTCTAAAGAAGAAGATGAAAAACTCCATGGCTATGGTGTTCACCTCTTCTACCATCATGGGCTAAGTTTTCTCATTCCTAGGGTTTAGATGAAACCCTAGTCAAGTAATCGTGCTTTTTTATATTTTATTTTTGGGTTATTTAGTTTTGGATGTTGATTGTATAACTTTGGAAATTTTATTAATGCAATGATTATATTATTCGGTTTCACATAATCAATTTCTGTGATTTTGTTTATGTGGTTATACAATAGTAATATTTGTACATACATTAAAACCGTAGGACAAGTCATAACTCAAGAAATACAAATTGTGACTATGACCATAGAATTAGCGTAAACAAGTTGTGTTGACCAAAGATGATTTGTGCTTAGGGTTTTGGTGCGTGGTTTTCTTGATGATTGTATTGAGGCTTGTAGCCAAGATATATCTTTTATATCCAAATTTAATGGCCCAAGAATTAACACAACTAAAGCTAGTTACAAGATTAGTGGTGGATTCAACATCCTAGGAATCCTCTTTTAATTTGATTCATCATTAATTCAGTTGAACATTTGCTTTAATTATAGTTCTCATTTAATTTTAGGAAAGAATCAACAAACAATCACTCTTTGTGAATTTGAATTAAAGTTAATCTCAACTTTGATTTTTAAACAATTAACAGTCTCTGTGGGTTCGACCCTTACTTCTCTACTATACTAGTAGTTTAGTTTGGATAATTTGATTGATTTCCACGACAGATCATACACGTTATCCCATTACAAATTATGTCACATATAATTCTTTTTCTGCTACACAAAAATTTCCTTGCAGCCATTGCAATTGATACAGAACCCAAAAATTACCATGAAGCAGTGAAGGACAAGAGGTGGAGCGAAGCGATGGCAAAGGAGATACATGCCTTAGAGCAAAACGACACTTGGACAATAGAAGAATTACTCGCAGGAAAGAGAGCAATCAGGGTGCAAGTGGGTGTACAAGATAAAGTACCGAGCAGATGGGACGGTGGAAAGATTTAAAGCGAGATTAGTGGCACAGGATTCACACAAGTAGAAGGAATTGATTTTCATGAGACATTCGCACCAGTTGCAAAATTAGTGAGTGTGTGAGTGTTCTTGACTGTTGCACTGGCAAAAGGATGGAAACTTCATCAACTAGATGTGAATAATGCATTCTTACACGGTGATCTAAAAGAAGAAGTCTACATGAGATTACCTCCTGGTTTTGTAGTAAATGGGCAGAACAAGGTATGTTGTCTTCGAAAATCACTAAATGGTTTGTGATAGGCCTCACGAAATTGGCTTTGCAAAGCTAGGAAATGCATTGAAGAAATATAGTTTTGTTCAGTCACAAGCAGATTATTCTCTTTTTACTTATAATCGTGAAGATGTGTTTCTTGGTGTTCTAGTGTACGTGGATGATATCATTCTTGTAGGAAATAATGACAAGGCATGTAATGAATTCAAGGTTTTCCTTGATCGAAGTTTTGGAGTGAAAGACTTGGGCAAACTCAAGTATTTTTTGGGGATAGAGGTGGCACAAGGATTGAAAGACTTGTTTCTTAGTCAAAGGAAATATGCAATAGATATTATTTCGAAATGTGGTATGCTTGGCGCCAAACCAACAAATTTTCCATTACCACAAAATCATGGTTTGAGTCTTGTAGAAGGAGATAAATTGCATGATCTTGGGAAATATAGGAGGCTAGTGGGAACGCTAATCTATCTGACAATAACGAGGCCGGAATTAACATACTCAGTGCATATTCTATCACAGTTTCTGCAGGCACCAAAGAGAGAACATTATGAAGCTGCATTGCAAGTAATGAGATATCTAAAAGGAAGTCCAGGTCGAGGAATAATGATCAAAGCTACGAAGGATTTGTAGTTGTATGGTTATAGTGACTCTGATTGGGCAAGCTATCCGATCACAAGGCAGTCATTAACGAGGTATTTTGTGGCTTTGGGAGAAAGTCCAGTGTCTTGGAAAACCAAAAAGCAGACGACAGTGGCGAGGTCATCTGTAGAGGCAGAGTATAGGGCCATGGCTGGTGCAACAAGTGAATTACTTTGGTTAAAATCATTTTTGGCATCGCTGGGAGTCTTTCATGAACGATCCATGCGATTGTACTGCAACAATCAAGCAGCGATGCACATAGCTAAAAATCTAGTTTTTCATGAACGGATGAAGCACATCGAAATAGATTGCCATTTCGTTCGAGAGCACTTGATGAAAGGCAATATTGCCACATCCTATGTTCCCTCACGGCATCAGTTGGCGGATTTGTTCACCAAATCACTTCGCAAGAAACAATTTCAGGAACTAAGTAGCAAGTTGGGCATTGTTGATGCACCAACTTGAGGGGGGAGTGTACAGATATGGTTTGGAAAGATAAAATTTGATAATATTTACTGTACATATTTAGCTGAGTCAATTTAGGAAAGATAGGAGAAATTGTAGGGGAGTTTTTGGTAAAGAGAGATCTTTGGTAGTATTTTTGGTTAGAGGTATTTGTATATAAGTGTGTTTTTCTGTAAATGATTTTGTGTGGAATAACATTCTCAACATTATTCTCACCAATTTGACAAAAGATGAAGAAAAGATCTTTTATTTTTGTCAATTGATCATTTTCTTTTGAGCTAAACTCAGTATGTTGACATGTTTTGTGGTGTTGACGGGGAATATCTAGGCTTCTTTTGGCCTGTTAATGAATTTTTCTCAATTGATACCCAAGGAGTGTGCTGATGTTAAACCTTGAATACTTGATAATAAGTTAATAACAACAATACTTGGATGATATAATGGTTGTGAAACTCTTACCAAATTACATTTGTAGCTTATTAATGCATTATTTTCTTTGTTTTTCCCACATATTGTTTTGATTACTAAGAAATATGCTGAAAAGTTAAAACATACTGTTGTTCTTTTGGCAGATAATCAGTAATAATTGTGCTTTCATGGTTAATGAGAATGTTTATTTTTCGATTGATGAGTTCCCAAATTGTTACTGCATATCTGGGAATAAGCCTGAAGAAATTATAGCGGGCAAACGATTTGCTGTTGATTCAGAAAAGCTAAATCTTGCTGACTAGCTTTGACCCATGATTTAAAACGTGGGGGCATTGCATACAATTAAGTATGAACCCAGAAAGTTCAAAAAGTAAAAACAACAAAATTGGTAGATGCGTATTATCTGAAATGGACATGCAAACTCAAACTCAAACTCATCATGTTTTTCTCATTGAATTTTACAATATTGATCTGTGTCCACCGACAACTGTCTTAATTTTTTCTTTGATACAATATAGGTACATTTGGTAAGATTTATTTATTTATTTGTTGCTTTCTTTCTTTCTTTTTTGCTTATTCAAGCAAAAAAATTAATTTTAAAAGAATATGTATACATTTTTTTTTATTATTCTTGAGTAAATTACATTGATCCATTATAAGATTTATGACAAATGATAAAGGAGGTTGTGGTAGTGGTGGAGGGTTTGCGAGAGGAGTTTATGTACAATTGAACATGGCATTCATACAAATGTGTTGATTGAATGGGAAGCTCAGGTTGGCTTGGATCTATATCCTTTGATGCAGTTGACAAAGAATTCGTACAAATGAGTTGACTGAATGGGAAGCATAGGTTAGATTAGATCTATCTCCTATGATACCGTTGACAAAGAGGAGAAAATAGAAGAGGCTTGATACAAATGAAATATTACAAATATATATATATATATATATATACATGTGTGTGTATCGCTAAATGGAACTATTAAAGAGATCCCTTTCGTAATTTATCGATCTCTTAGCTTTGCACCCCTCCCCAACATATCAAAATGGGTATCAGCCATAAAATCAAGGGTTCTCTTTTTTTGGGAAGGATATAAAGAGATCTCTTATGTAATTTATGATCAATTAATATAATACTACAAAGTTTTGGATTCTCTCTCTCCCTCTCTCTCTCTCTTACCAAGAATGTTCAGAAAGTAAAAAGCAACAAAATAGGTACCCTAGGCATTGTGTTTGGCCATTATCAAGACAACTTGCCTAAAATGGTCATGCATGGAAACTCAAACTCTAACATATTTTTTTCACAACAAAAGATGTACACTTACACGGGCATTCCCCAGAGATCAATAAAAAAAGGATAGCCCGAGGCTCAAGGCTAACAAAAAACCACAAGCCAGAAGCTGACAGGAGCCGAAAGCAGAAAATAAAAACAGAGAACAGAGAGTGAATCAGGGGAGGAAGATAACATCAAGAATGTGAAATTCCACTGCTGATATTCCCAGTTGGTGTGTGAGTTTTCCGTCTCTCTCCATTTAGCAGCTCTAGCCATGATAGCAAAGGAGATTTCCTTGATGATCTGCTCCATCATTCTCTGGTACCTTTCCCACCAAATAAAATAAATAGTTGCTGAAATATCATTTTTAGAAGAGGGGGTTGGGAAATTTGCAACAGCCCACAAGGGAGTTTGTTGCCTGCTGAGAGTAGGACCTCTAAACGAACGATGGTGCTGAATTTGAGACCAAATTTGAGCCGAGAAGGGGGGCAAGAAAAAGAAAATATGTGAATTGATTCATATAGACATAAAAATACAGGTTTCATTAACATCTGGGTTCTAACTTGGAACCTTGTCCTTGGTGGCAAGCTTTCCATGGCAGGTCAACCACATAACAAAATGCCTTTTAAACCACATTATTTTGTGCCAATCACAAGGCTGCGCTTTGGGGGTGAATGAGACCCTTTTTATTTAAATAATATATATATATATATATATATTATAATATATAAAAATAAAAATATCATTACAAAAGAATTATTTACATTTTTTTATGTAAATAAATAGTGAAAATGTGATTAATTAATTTAGAGTAGAACTATAGTACTAAAATTTACAAAATACATGAATTGGACAAAATGAAAATACTATTCCCGTGGTTTAACTTCAATTTTTTTTCTTAAACTTTTACTTTATTAGACTTTCTTTGTGAGGGCTTAAAATTATATAAAGAATAGACTTTTAATTATATTATAAATTATATAATATTCAAGGTCTTTTTTAGGTGGAGCGGCTGCAGCCTAGAGTCACTTGATTGGCAAAATAAGAAATAAATAAAATTATATGAAAAGAAAAACGAGAAATTAAAAGGGAGCTGCCGCCCGGCTTGTTCAAAATGCGTCATGGGCGGCCGCATTATTGATGTGTCGGGGGCCACGGGGTCGTGGGGTTTTCAATCCGCGCCGCGTTAAGACCTGAGTCCTGACTCGTGATTCCTCTCTCTCTCTCTCTCTCTCTCTCTCTCTTTTTCGACTCATTTTACAGTGCGGGTGTCGCTCTTGCCGGTCTCGGCTTGAAAGGAACCACTCTGCTTTTCATTTCAGCTGTGTGAGAGAGAGACGAATTTTCAGAAAAAGGCAATTTGACCTAAAGCCATAACCCCCAAAGCTAAAGTCTTGATCTCAAAGCTCTCTCTCTAACTCTCAGTCTCTTTTCCAAGGTATGCTAATATCCACAATCCAGGAACAACTCCAAGAACATCATCGACCCCCTTTACTTTATTCTTTGCTTCTTTTTCAATCTTGACATCGAATTTGTAAGTAAGCCCACAAGAAATGGAACGTTCGGCTCTAGATAATGTAATCAAACGATTGCTCGAAGTTCGGGGTAGACCAGGGAAGCAAGTGCAGCTTTCAGAGTCCGAGATCAGACAGCTTTGTCTACAATCCAAGGATATCTTCTTGCAACAGCCCATGCTGTTGGAGCTTGAGGCACCCGTTCAGATCTGCGGTATCTTTCTATGGAATTCCGTTATGCTCCCTTGTATTTCAATTTTATGAGAACTGGGGTTGTTTCAATTTCGATCATATTGATGCTGATTTGGTTTAGCTTTCATTATGTTGAAGTGGGCTTTGCTTGATTTTGATTATTTTGAAATGGGTTTGGTTTAATTTTGCATATCGTAAAATGAGTTTGTTCACTTTATGTTTGGTTTACTTTTGATTAGCTTGAAGTCGGTGGTGGATCCCGAAGAATTTAGGGTTGGGGGGGGGGGGGGGGTTGGGGCGAGTATGTACCAAAAGAAAAATAAAAATAGGACAAAAAAATTCTAAAGGTATTCTAGAAAAAAGATAATACTAATAGATAAATTCCATGATAACAAAATTTAAGAAAGTGTAATTGAAGCAATAATTTCTTGTAGTTCATATTGCTATCAGTAATTAGCACAAATATATATTAAAAATGCAAATAAGCAATTATATTACCACGTTTTTCACATAGATTTATATTTTGTGGAAGAAAAAAAAAACGCATTTAGATTGCAAATATGTCATTCATAAATTAATCATTAACATATAACATAATACAAACAACAAGAAATATTATTAATCCATTATTTCATCAACTAATTAATTCATCAATCTAAATGCACTGATAAATTAATCTAATAATTTACTCTAAGAGCTAGATGTTGAGAAAAAATTAGAAATAAAAGGAAGGAGTATGAAGAAGGAAGCTACCTGCATTAATTTTTGTCCAAGAAATCCAAACTTGATGAATGATGAACCTTTTGCCAATATTGTCACACTAGAGAGAGAACCATAACAGCTTTACTTTGCCCTCAAAAACACAAATGATAAATTATAAATAAAAATAAGATGAAGAAACACTTAATTTTTAATCACTATTATATATACATTAAAAATTATACTGAAAATTAATAATAGAACTATTTTAAACATTTAGGTGCAATGCACCTACTATAAAAAGTGAATGCATATATATACATATATATCACACAATGCCTATTGATGCAAACTAAAAAGTGAATGCATAATACATTAATAGTGCTTAACCCAATAGAGAGTTAACGTATCAATTGTACTGAATAAGAGAACTCAGATTGTTTCACACAGGGAAAAGACAAGATAATAATAAAGCTATAACATATTTGTTTTAGGAATGAAGCAGAACTTTTTTATGATAGGGCAACTAAATATGAAAAATAGATGCAGAATATGGTTCTAGGAGACTGACAATCATACTTTATGTCATCAATTATGAGCGTGTATTTATATGTGTATTTATAAACAGAGACACAGAGAGATTTACTGATAAAAAAAATATATACCGTATAGAGGGATAATAAACCTACATGAGGAGCACAGAGTACCTAGGGAGGGAGATGGGATTTAATTAGAAAAAAAGCACTTGAAGGACAGCCTGGAAGGTTTCACAGTGTCAATGAGGGAGCCGTAACAGTGCTCTTGACGCATGTTTCCTTCTCACTTTTTCCTTTTGTTTAATTGTTATCTACATTGAGGGAAAACCTGCTTTACGTGAAAAAGGAGAAGTGAACTTTTGCATAACCTCTGTTTTCCTTGGGCAAAGCCCTAAAAGATCCCAATCCCACGTAATCCCAAATCTTTTTAGGAAGGTTCAAATTTTGTTTTGAAAATGAGATGACATTTATAAATTAAAATTGAACCCCACTTTAATAATCATAGGAGGGGCCTTTATAAAAATAACAAGATTTTGAGGGGGCCATCTTTATAAAATCTGAAAAGTTAAAAAACTTCAGTATCTATACGGAATTTTTTTAACTATGGCCCCCCACTTGTCCCCCCTTGAATCCGGAGAAATTATTGAATGGACTAGTCCTAATGGTTTCAACGGTCAGATGATAGACCACAATGTTACAGACGTGTCCCTCAATCTGACCGTTGGGACCACGATTCGAAGGCACCACCGAATAATTGCTCCTTGAATCCGTCACTACTTGAAGTGGGTTTTATTCAACTTTTGAGTTTGGCTAGGCAAATTTTTTATGGAGCACTAGTTATTATGCATATTGTGATATATCTTGAATATTGATATATTGTATTTTAGGGTTCAAATTGAAATAGATATGATCTGAAAGTGCTGTTTTAAATTTTGAGATTGGCCTTGCAAATTATGTTGTGCGATTTGGGGTTGATTGCACATTTTGTAATAGGTGTGGTTTGACTTCATTTTTGGAGTTTGATTTTGAAGTCTTGTTATGAGATTTGGGTTAAATTTACATTTTGTGTAGTGTGTTTAAACTTATAGCTTCTCAATTTTACTCGCTAAGGGTAGTGGTTGAAATTTGTATATTATGAAATTATTATTATTTTTTGATAAGTATATGTTATGAAATTATCTCGAGTCCTTGACCATGTAATGTGTGTTTTAAGTTTCATTTGGATATCATCTTTTGGAACACATCTTTTATGTGGTTGCAATTTAATCTTAAGTTTGATTTAAAGTCTACCAAGAGTATTGATTGAATTGATGTGTCCAATCCAATTAAATTATTTGGTTGACTTGTGAATAATTACCTGCCTTGCCTCAATTTCTCTCCCACTAAGCACGCAAATCAATGAGTGAACGCTCTTTTTCTTTTTTTTTTCTTTCCAGTAACTACAAGTAACATAAAATGGGGGCTCAAGGTAGGCAAAACCCATAATTACAAAAGAGGAAATAACATTTATAATAATTGAATAATTTCTCAACTCAACTCAACAAAGTCCTAATCCTAATTGTTTGGGGTCGGCTATATGAATCCTGCTTCACCATTCTAGTCTATTGGAAAACATTCCCGCAGTTATACTACATATTATTATATCTTTTTTAATTACCTCTACCATAGTTAATTTAGGTTGCCCCTTCCCCCTAACACGACCCTCATTATGAAGTTATGAACCATGTCACTTTTCCTTACGGGTGCATTTACTGGTCTTCATTGTACATGGCCATACCACATTAATCGATTTTTTCTCATTAGTTTCATCAATTAAAACAATATTATCAGCAAAAAACATACATCATAGAACATCATCCTGTATATGTTTAGTTAGCTCATCCATTACTGAAGAATAGTTGAAGAATTTGTTTATAGTAAATGTTGTTCTACAATATTGGATAGAATTTCTTTTTATTTTTATTGTCAATTAGTAGTTTAAGTTAAGATCTATAGAGAAGTTCGTTGATTGTGAAAGGTGAATCATTATTGAAGGGGCATAAGGAATGAGGGACCTTTACTCGGTCGGTCACCCATTGATGGCACTTTTGTTACTTTCTCAATCTCCAAATCGGTAGCATCCCATTGATAGCATCCCATCTCATCTCACTCCATGATCATATACAGTATATCTGCCTATTAGATATAGACTACAACATCAGGTTGACAAAAACACCCTCGCAATTTCATAAATAGATGACTAAGAAGCATGGTTTTAAATCGCGGTATCGGGACACGTAACGATTGCGATAACGGTATCGGAAGTATCGGTTGATATGTAACGGGAATCAAGGGCAGCACCTATGAATTTTTTTTAATCACTAAAAAATCTCTTAAAAATTATTGATATGCATGGATTTGCTCAAATTTATTACTTTTTAATGTTTTTAATTATTTTTAGTTATTTTATAGCTTCTATGAAAAAAATTACTTAATGCATGAGACTTTATATTAGGTTTTATATCAAAGTAATAAGAAAGTACAATTTATTATGATTGACTAGGATAACTAATAATTAAATATGTAACTATAAGTAATTTTAGCAAATATAAAAAAATAAAATAAAACATAAACAAAGAATATACTATAAGAAAATATTAATTGTTAACTAATGGACTTAAAGTCAAATAAACACATAATTTAGCAAAATTAACAAAAAATATAAATGTAATTAATTATATTAAAATACTCGAGTTTTCTACCACCAAAAAATAAAAACTCAAGATACCTTTATATGATTTTAGAGAAAAAAATATTAATACAAAAACAAAAGTAGCAAATAAATAATTTTTACAATTAGAATTTTTTTTATTGTAGAAGTAGCTTAGGCCCTAGTGATAAGATTTATTCATTTTTAAGTAATATCTACTAAATCTAAAAAGATAAAATTTTACTTTTAAATTTGTGGTAATAAATCATTAGATATAATTGTAGGACTTACTAAAACACTTTGAGCATATCTATTATTCCAAATCTTGTGTTTGATAAATTTAAATCACTAGATCTATGGCCAAAAATGAATTTTTTAGCCCTTAGAATAGAGCAAAAGAGAAAAATGTATCATTATTGATACGTATCGGGCGATACCGTTACACATCGGTGCCGTAACGGCCATTACGTAACGGTATTGGCCGTTACACTTGTGAATTTTTTATATACCGATATATCGATGTGTATCAGTATCGGAGGGTTCAAAATAGGTTACGTAACGTAATGGAACGGCCGATATTTAATACCATACTAAGAAGGGAAGAGTAGTTTGGTCAAATTTTATTATAATATTGTCTCCCATTACTTTTACTCGCAATTCGCCAATCAAAAAGTGAGACAATTGCAATGCCTTGTGGGTGGCAAGCTTATTGGATTGCATGTAATGTCACCGCTTCACCAGTCATACCAAAAGCAAGTAGGTGAAGGATGCTCATGATGAAACCCTCATTTTTATTGTAAGTAATATGTGTGTGTTTTAGTTACTATATATATAGCTTTTTAACTGCCATCAGTTATGTGATGCCGTGCTAGCAAAGACATGCATGAAAGTAGCAAAATTACTTTGTTTCATATCAAACTTATAAGTCATACTTTTGAGTTTTGACACGTTGGGTTGGTTGATTGAGCAAAAATAAAGACACGAAACAAGGATATCAAAGAACTAATTAGTTTCTTGGCCATGATCTTTATTTTCTTACTTAAGCAACTCATTATAAAGAAGAAAAACTTGCATACAATAATTATTAAATTAGACAATGCATTTGTGTGATGGGTTTTGGAGAGGAAATCAAGGACATGTAAGTTGGAGCTGCTACTATCATTAAGACAATTTGGGCATATCTAGAATTACTAGGGTTTAAGATAAATAAGACTGAAATAGAACATATGTAATGTAATTTTAGTAAAACTAGGAATATAAATGGTTATAAAAAGAAAAGAGAGAATGTGAGTAGTTTTGTTACCTAGACTCAATTATTCACATATAAAGGGAGAGATTGGACATGATGTTTCTCATAAAATTAAAGTAGGATGGGTTAAGTGGAGTTTATAAAATATATTGGGTAATCAACGTATACATTTGAAGTTGAAAGGTAAATTTTATGAAACAATTATGAATTATTAGACCAGTTATACTTTATGGGATCAAATGATAGGCAGTTAGGAAACAACATATTCATAAAATTAGTATAGCTGATATGTAGATGTTAAGATAGATGTGATGTCAGACAAGAAAAGGCAATATTAGAAATAGATGTACTTATAAGCAGTGGAAGTAGTGTCTATTGGAGAGAAAATTAGAGAAGACCTACTAAGATGGTTTGGTTATGTGTAGCGAAAATCAATAACTACTGCAGTGATAAAGTATGACATTGTATTTTGTGACGCCGAGTATGCTCGATTGAGGTATTTGAGATGTATCGTCATGCTTCCAGGCGGTGTTTTGGGAGTGAAGATTAATATATTATATATCCATGAGTGAATTGGTGGCAGCAAGGGAGGTGGAGAATCAGGATAGTCTAGCAGCCATTTTGAGACGTCGGGTGGGCTCATTCTCAATTTCTTACTTGGGCCTTCTCCTATGGCCTTAGCTAGATTTAGGAGTGTGGGATGTGCTAGTAAAAAGACATGATAGATGTTTAGCTGGTCGGAAGAAGCAGTATGTATCAAAAGAAGGAAGAATCACTCTCTTGAATAACACTTTGTCAAACCTTCTAACTTATTTTATGTCTTTGTTCCCTATCCTAGCCTCAATTGTGAACATATTAGAGAATTTCGAAAGGGATTTCTTATGGGGTGGCATTTAAGTGTCACGCATTGCTAACTCACTAGTTCTATGAAGCACGGACACTCTATTTTGGCTCACGTGTCCGTGTCAGACACCAACACTCTCGGAGACTTCTCAAACACGTGTCCGGGCACTTGAACCATGGATGTTGATGATTAAATGAAGAAGTTCTTTAATTTTTATTTAATGGCTTTGTTATTTTAATATATTAATAATATTTTTAAAATTTATATGTTTTTATGCTAATTTTAATTGAAATAACATTAGGTTTTTATTATATGGTTATATAAAAATATAAAAAACTATATATATTCAACGTGTCCGTGTCTTACTTTTTTGAGAAATAACGTGTGTGTGTTCGTGTTGTATCGTATCCGTGTCCCGTGTCCGCATCCGTGCTTCTTAGCACTAGTTATTCCTGAATTCCAATGTTGGGTTGGGCAGCCAAATTGATGGGACACGAGCATTCTTCCTTCAAGTTGTAGAGCCCAGAATATTCTCTAGGTTAGATGTGTATCAACATGAAAAAAATTTCATGTTGATATACATCTAATTCCCCCCCCCCCCCCCTTTCTTTTGTGACTAGTAATAGTTTTTGTTTGTAATTTAAATAAATAAATTTAAGTCCCAGAAGGCTTACACCTCAGGCCTTGAGGCTTGCATTTCACTTGATAAAGGTCAAGCACCTTACCTTACGCTTTTACCATTTAATACACTACTTTCCGATCATTGTTTTATTTCCTCATTTATCTTTATTATAAATTTTTGGCCAGGAGATATTCACGGTCACTATTCTGATCTTCTGAGGCTTTTTGAAATGGGTGGATTCCCTCCTCAGTCCAATTATTTATTCTTGGGCGATTATGTAGATCGCGGGAAGCAAAGCTTGGAAACAATATGCCTTCTCTTTGCCTATAAAATAAAATATCCTGATAATATTTTTCTTCTGAGGGGAAACCATGAATCTGCTACTGTAAACCGTATATATGGTTTTTATGATGAATGTAAGCGAAGGTTCAATGTCAGACTCTGGAAAATATTCACAGATTGTTTTAACTGCCTACCTGTGGCAGCTCTCATTGATGAAAAGATACTTTGTATGCACTGGGGGACTTTCTCCTGATCTGCATGATTTGGACCAAATCAAGAATTTACAGCGTCCAGTTGATGTTCCAGAGACTGGTTTACTATGTGATCTACTCTGGTCAGATCCTAGCAAAGATGTCAAAGGGTGGGGAATGAATGATAGAGGAGTTTCCTTTACCTTTGGCCCTGATACGGTGACAGAGTTTCTTCAGAAGCATGACCTTGATCTTATTTGTCGTGGCCACCAGGTTTGAACTGTATTTTAGCTTATTTGTTGGTTACATACAGATTTTCAGAGTTCCTCATTACTTATTTCTCTATTTTGCAGGTTGTGGAAGATGGATATGAGTTCTTTGCTGATAGACAACTTGTAACTATATTTTCAGCCCCTAATTACTGTGGGGAGTTTGACAATGCTGGTGCCCTGATGAGCATAGATGAGACTCTAATGTGTTCTTTCCACATATTAAAGCCTGCAGTAAAGAAACCAAAATTTGGCTTTGGGAGCACAGCTTCAGCTAAGCAAGGAACTCCAACAAAATCAAAGGTATATCATCCCTTTTTCAAAGACAAATTGTTAAACTTCTAGTGGACTGATGCTACATTGGAGCCTGGAAGTTTTTTTTTTTTTTTTTTTCCACTTTATCTATAATTGGTTTGAAAGAGTAGATGAATATAGTGCCTTTAATGATAGGTGGAAATCAGGGTCATTGGGCATGGTCCAAATGGATAGAGAAACTCAGAAAGAGCTGACTAAAAAAGGAAAGACTTATCTATCTAACTAATATAAGATTATCTTATATTTATTAATGACAAAAATTTACCGACCTGCAAATCGGCATCAGAAACCACCATGAAATAACGATTCATATTGTCATGCAAATACAATGAAGTACCATGGATGAATAAAGTAGAAGGTTGTGTATAATCATTTAAATAGTACCAAATTACTACGCATATTAATGTGTATTTTTACTTTTTGTCAAGAAAATGTGGCTGTTAAGAAAAATGCTATAATCTTGATCTGAAGCCTGGATTATTTAAAAGGTTACTTAAATCCATTCTTGTGCTCTATATTACATAGACTCAGGCATGTGAATCAGGTGAACACCATTGATTGGTTATCATATGAATTGCTAAATACTCCATTATTTATTCTTCTTTACCCTAGAGTATTTCACGTATATGGCTATGTAACATGGCATGTTTTTACTGGGCTACATTCTCTTTTTTGAGTTTTCATATGCATCCATCAAAGATTCAAAACAAATACTTACAAATTTCTAAGGAGGTGGTATTCCTGTTCATTTCATACATGCATCTTTGATATGTACCTAACAGCAGGAACAACCAACCCATATCCCTTGCCAATGCATACATCATAATCATATTGTGCCAACTCACATTTTGAGTGTTATATGTTGAGGAGCTTGAATTTTCTTTCAACTCTTGCTTTTTTTTTTTCGCCTTTCTTTTTTCTGGATTGGAGAGCATTCCTTGAGATTTTACATTACATTCTTATTGCGATGACATCCCAGTCGCATCATTCTTCTTGCCTCAGAGAGTTTTAGTACTCATGATTGCATCTAATAATAAACTACATCTATCTTCCTCTTCTTAATCTTTTGTTTTTTACTTTCCTCCTGGTGCATCAGCCTTATTCTAATCAATGTCACATACATAGTAACCAGATTCAATTGATGAAAAAGCATCAAAATATATTTATCTATAATTTTCAAACTACATTAATATCAGGAGTCAATCAAGACTTTTAGCATAAAATCTTCTTTTGCAGTTGAGTTTCATTTGTAATTGCTGCAATCTAATTTCTCTATAAGAATGATTATAGAGTTCAAGATGTCAAATTTCATATTTTACTTATCATTTGGATAACTGATAGCTACTCTTTTTACCTCTTCATTTCAAGTAATTTTTGCATGCTGAGTAATGCAAAAGGGCTTTTGCTGCTACTAGAGTCCTTATTATTGTTTGATCAATTAAGTAAGTGAATTGGTGGATTAAGTGGGCACAGCATCGTCAATTCAATCATACGAATCATAGTTGTTATGGGTGCCTGCCTGGGTGGTTGCTTGGGCGCCCCAATATAAGAAAATCGCCTAGGCGATGCTCACTTGATCCCAAATAGCTGGGCAGTCGCCTGGGAGTCCAATTCGCCTGGGCAGCAGACTATTATTGTTAGCCAAACTTCATATTTTAATACATAAATAATTTTGTAGTTCATTATTATATATATTTTTGTTTTGTTAGGGGTTAAATATATTTACAAATCTTGAATTTGTGAATAAATGAGGTGAAATTAATGAAGAAATTAAAAATATCTCAAATATTGACTATTTGTACATGAAACATTTATATATAATGTAGCATCTTATTTTATTTACATTTTATTAACGTACAATAGATAAAGTCAATCTTACTAAAAAATTATGTTAATATTATCGACTATTTATCTCATGCCGTCAAAGTAAAACAAATAGCATTTAAAACCACTTTAATGATCAATCCTTTGAATTTTTTTCATATTTGTTTAATGTTAGCTTTTGAATTATTAATCGATTCTATTATTTAAATGGTTTAAGTTTTATTCAAGTATTTTCTATTGCATTATCCATTCTATTTGATTTATTTGCATGTGTTACAATCTTTTTAAAATTCAAACTATATTTTTGTTTGTTGGCACAAATCATAGTATTAATAAATAGTTGCTATTATGTTTTTTTTTTAATTATAAAAAGTATGCAAGAATAAAAATATTCTCTTTGTTGATTTAATTTCTTATAAATAACATGGATGGTATGAAATTATGAATTAAAACAATGATTATATTATTTTTTCACCTTGTTTTTGTCTGGGCAGTAAACTAAGTCTGTTGCCTAGGGTCACAACTATGATACGAATGGCTTATAGATAAAAATAAAAGCACGACACACTAACTGTTTCAAGCATTGCACATGTTCTATCTGTACTCCTATAGAATGGGTATAATAGATTCTCAATAGTCTGTTATACTTCATAGGGATCTGCTTATCAAAACAACACACACACACTCTTCACAGGGATCTGTTTTTTCTCCCTCATTCCCTATTAAAATTTGATGTATTTACTTGAAACAATAAAAGTAATAAATTTCACATCCTCCTTGGAGGGTTTTGATTGAACTCTTCACACTTTTTGCAGTCATTCCTTGGTGTAAAAGTATAAAAAATTTGTTTATCTAAATCAAGATATCCAAGGAGAAAGCTTCCTCAGTCTGTGGCAGTAAGAGCAGAGGTGGATGTCAAAGGATTGGGGATGATTTCAATACCCGTGAAGATAAAAAATTGGGAAGCAATCTTCAGCAGAGAGAGAAGATTTCCTTCCTCTGATATAAGTTTTCCCTCCCCTGTTTTGCATCATGTACAAAGTATTTTCAGTCAGTCCAACAAAAGAAGAGTTGCCGATATCTTGATATTAGAATGAAAGAACTCTTGAGACATCCTGCGGAACTGAGTCATTGTATTAGAGTTCTATTGCATCTAAGTGGACTATGTTAATTATCACATCCAAGTCCATTTGTTTCTCTAATAGTACTTGTTCTTGCAAGGTGAGCAGTGCTGTAATGACTCATCTGACTTCATGACTCACTGCTTTTTCCTTCAAAATCAAAAAAATGAAAGTGATCATCATTATCATACTAATATTGAAAACTGTCCCTTCTTGAGTGATTGAGCCTGCACTGGCAGTCATTTGGCAATTGAGTTGTGAAAATTAGCATGATGCAGATAAATTTATACTTTTATTAGATTTTATGTTGATTATTAACCCGAGTCCCTGTTTCATAAGTTGCTTATCCATCTTATCCCGTGGGTGTAAGTGAAATTCAGTTCATGACTTCTTGTTTGAGGTTGAAAGAAATCTGCCGAAATCTAGTTGCTTTCAGACCCATATACTTAATCTAGGCTTTGTTTAGCATTCGAACCCTAAACCCAAGCTTGAACTTGACTTGTTTAAGCAACCTAACCTAATCCTAATGAAGTTGTATGAGGTTAATATCCAGTTGAACTCAAATTGTCTGCTAGTAGCTTATTTATTTTCCAACTGGAATTGTTGCCTTTCTTAGATAACAACATTGTAAGCAGAATGGTTTCTGTCGAATCTCACATAAGAAATAGTCTTTTTGACTTGTGCACGGTTTATTACTTCTTTTGTGCATGCATCTCTTTTAGTGGTCAAACGGTTATTTTAATAATATTGTCATCTTCCTTTTATTTTCTGAAGAAGTTTTCTCAATGCTCATTTGTCTGAATGGTCCAAAATTGCATTCGAACTGCAGGTCTATGACGTGTAAGTTTTTTTGGCAATCTGATTGGTTGAGTAAAACTATTGCGAATTGTTCTAGGCTTTTTATATGTTTTGTTATAACTAGGGCATTGTTGTTTTTCACAGAAGGAACCCTAAGCCTCTTGAAATGGAGTGATACATTGAGTGATTTTTGTTTCAGTTTTTATTCATACAATCAGTAATAGGTTCAAATACCTTGTGTTTTGAAATCTATATACATTGAGTGATTCATGTAACGGACGAGACACATACTTTTATTGCATAATTATTTGCACACTATTATGGTGATGGATTTGAAGATTGTAAATGAAGTTGTCATTGTCATTGTCAAAGACTAATCAAGAGAAAAACAGACAATGATAATAAACAAGTAAATTAGTGGTAATTGATCGTTATTGATTAGCGAATTTTTTAGGGTTGGGAAGTTTTATAGTTTCTCACGTAAAATGTTTGATTATTATTATTATTGACTTGATATACGTGTGAATTTAAAATTTTAGTAATCTGACAAGTAAAATTTTTCAATAGTAATCTATTTAAGATTATTAAATATGCGTTGTTTATTAATTAAGGTGGTATTTTAATTAATTAAAAATTGATATAAATCTTTTTGTATTCTTGATAAAGATATTTTATCATTAATTTTTATGAAACCGAAATTTGCATTATTTTACACATTCCAAAAAAAAAATTGTCACAAAAGCTAATCCCAAATGAACTGGAAGCATGAGACATCAGCGAGGAGGACCAATAAAAGCTCAAGAATTGGAGGGTGGACTCAATGATGGTGTAACTCTGATTAATAATTCTATATCCGTGTCATGAAATCAGAATTATAAGTCATTCAATTAAACTTAGACATGTTGAAATCAATGTTGTGTTGTGTAAGAACTTTGTGTATACATATTGTACTTTATAATGCTGGCATGTATGATTTTTTAAGCTAGTTATCCCCTCTCCCCAGTTGCAAATTAATAACAATTTTAATAGATTAATTGATAGAGTAAATAGTGTATTAATTATCTCAATAATTTTAAATAAGATAAATTACACTAATATATTTTTAAAATTATACTTCTTATATTTTTACTGATAAATTATAAATATTCTTTACAGTCAATTTTTTTAAATGACAAAATTATCATTTTCATATTTTTTTTTTTTGTATTTTTTTAAAATTTTGATCAATTTATTTTAACTTCTTTTAATGATTCTCTTCATTTTATATTAAAAAAAAA
Source organism: Nyssa sinensis (assembly GCA_008638375.1). NCBI lineage: Eukaryota > Viridiplantae > Streptophyta > Magnoliopsida > Cornales > Nyssaceae > Nyssa > Nyssa sinensis. The sequence goes on from CM018045.1 coordinate 6,239,810, forward strand.
TTAAGATATTTTATTTTATATAAAAATAAATTTAAGGTTTATTTATTTGTAAATGAAAAAAAAAAGTTAAACTGAAAAAATGTAAAAAAAAATAAATAAAATGCGTGATTTTGTCATTTTAAAAAAAATTAATTGGAATAAAATATTTATATTTTATCATATAAAATAAGAGAAGTGATTGTAATTTAAGAAACTTAAGATAACATCAGTTTAATTATGCAAGGAGGTAAGTGTAATTTAACTATCTAATTTAGTTTAAGAATTGAGGTTTATTTGAAGTTGCCTGAGATTGTGATGTCAATGTCCGTCGTCGCATTTCATGGCTCACACTGGGGTGCGATAAAATAATCTTAACTAACGAGCATTTGTATAATCGTGTGAGGCGTTTTCCGACTCAACGACAACAGCGACGGCTTGACTTGGGTTTTGTGTTTGAGTCAATTACGTTAATGAGTTGGGTCATCATCTTCCTTCCCTTCGTACGTATTGTATGTTTGAATTTCTCATAATTTTTTATTCTTTTCAAAGATTTAGGCCTTTCAAGAATGAAAGTAGATAACGACTTTTAAGACTTCTTATGTTCTTTTCTAAGTGATTAATAGAATCTTCTTTTCCAAGTGATTCTTTGAAAAGTAAGAAATTTTCATATTGATGAGGTGTTGCGTATGTTTACTTGCAAATTATACTAGTCATTGCTTGAAGGAATCTCCCCCTCTGCTCTAATATATATATATTTGAAATTATACATATGCTAATATCCACAACCCAGTTGCAAGTCCAAGAACATCTTCGATTTATTCAATCTGGACATCGAATTTGTGAGTAAGCCCACAAGAAATGGATCCTTCGGCTCTAGATGATGTAATAAACCGATTGCTCGAAGTTCGGGGTGGACGAGGGAAGCGCGTGCAGGCTTTCGGAGTATGAAGTCAGACAGCTTTGTGTGCTGTCCACGGAAATCTTCTTGCAACAGCCCATGCTGTTGGAGCTTCAGGCACCCATCCACATCTGCGGTATCTTTCTATTAAATTCCGTTATGCCGCCTTGTATTTCCATTTTTTGACAACTGGGTTTGTTTCAATTCTGATCATATTGATGCTCCTTTGGTTTAGCTTTCACTATGTTGAATTGGACTTTGCTTGATTTTGAATACTTTAGTTTTGATCAACTTGAAGTGGGTTGTATTCAATTTTTGAGTTTCACTAGGCAAATTCTGTTGCAGGCTAATATGTATTGAATTCTGATATATTGTATCTTAAGTGGGGATGGAAAATTGATCTGTCCTTTTGGGACCACTCAGTCTCTAATGGGATAGATATAGGTGTTCATAAACCGAATTAGGCAGAACCTCAAGGCAGGCTTTTAAAACTCTTTCATGGTTCGGGGTAAGAAGATGGTCATTCCAGCTCAATCCTGTTAATATATTAATTATTTTTATCTTTAAGGTACACTATATTTATTAATAAACCAAACTATAAAAATTAATTTTTATGGTTTATCATACCACACTCACTCCTACTATTTCTTCTTGTGTTGGTTCTTTTGGTAATAAAGTTTTAATTTATTTGTTGAATGAAAAGTTTAACTTATCTTGGAAAAAGAAATTTGGGGTTTGGGGTGGGAGTTGGGGTAGGAGAGGAAAATATAAACGGAAGTTGGGGATTAGGGGTAAATATTTAGACGGGGCTAACAGAGAATATAAATAAGTAGAAAAATGAGCACCCTATCCTGACCCTGCCAGATTGTCCTCCTAATCTTAGGAGGTCACAATGAAGCAAATGTGATTGAAATTTGCTATTTAATATTTTGACATTAGCATTGAAAATTATGTTGTGCAATTTGGGTACGTAGTTTGATTTATTGTAAGTTAGGGCTCAAAATAGGTATGATCAAAAACTCCTATTTGAAATTTTGAGATTAGCCTTGAAAATTATGTTGTGAAATTTGGATATGTAATTTGATATATTATATCTTAGGATGCCACTATAGGGTTGTTAAATTTATCTTCCCTTACGCTCGCAAATGAAAAAATTGTTTTCGTGACTCGCCGTGACTTCTATGTCACAATGGAAAAATCTTACCATTGGGACAAGACTCACCTTGGTCTGAATGATATCCTAAGACCATAAATAAAATACTTAAGACGACAAATTTTGTGCTCTTACTCTTTGACTAGAAAACCCTATGATTAAGTCATATAGATCTCTTCATCAAGTTTTTCATTAAGGAATGCAGTCTTGATATCTAGCTAAAAAAGTTCTACATCCATAAGTGTAATAATTACTAAGATAAAGAAATAGACTCAAATCTTACCACTAAGGAAAATGTCTTTGTATAGCCTATACCTTCTTTTGGATTATCCTTTTTATCACAAGATGTGTCTTATAAATGTCAATTGATCTATCCACTTTATGTTTTATCTTTGAGATCTAGTTGTTTCAAATGGATTTGTGCCCAGTAAAAAGATCAACTAAGTCTCAAACATGATTTATGTTCATAGAATTCATCTTGTCCTTCTATAAAAATCATCCATTCCTTATAAGTAGGTTAAGAAAGCACTTCACTAAAAAAAAAGTTAGCTCATCTTTATCAAATGGAGTATACATAAGTGCTTCCCCTTTAATCTCAAAATGAAAATAAAAACTAACTCCACGTTTACTCTTATGAACTTGACTTTCTTAGGAATTCATCTAAGGATCCTCACTGATTTGAAGATTGCTTATATTCTTTTGGCGATATCAAGATGATTAATAATGTAAAATTGAAATATATTTTCAATTTATTTTGAGTAAGATAATTTTGAATTGGAAGATCTAATCCATTCACACAATAAATAATCATAAATGTGCTCATCTAATGTGCGTGGGCTTCACTTGAGTCCAGTTGATGTTCTACCATCCCATGCAAGCTTATAAATTAAGTTACATCCCTTTCCAAAAATTGTTACATCACCAAATGAGCCTACTACATCATTTTACTAAAACAAAAAATAAAATAGATGAGGATGTTGTACTATGGTATCGTGTATCCAAAATATACTTTGTGAACATATACAATACAAATAAACATGTATATTACAACATTAATTTAATAAGTCCATCTAATCTTAACACAGATCCACATGCAAATCATAAATTATAATAGGCATAGGATGAATGAGTTTCCCGCAGCTCACCTTCATGCAAGTGGGTATTGGCCTCTCTCAAATAAAGAAAAGATCAATAATAACCATCACATATGTAATAAATAAATACTTACATCAGAATGAAATTGATCCACATATAACTCAAAATATAAACCATGTATTTCTCATTGATTCCTCATGTCCATGTCCATGTCCAGACCTTTTTGCAAATTTTGTAAGAAAAACAATAATATTTATGTATTTTTTAATCAAAATTTGGGTCAAAAACAATTTTTTAGCCCAAATTATCAAAAAAGTAAAAAATATTTTAGGCCCCAAACAAAGTATACATCACTTATTTATTGTTTTAAACAATAATATAGCTCTTTACAATTTTTGAAAAATTATTTAAACAAATTTTTAAAACTCTTTCAAACTAAGACAATAATTTTTCAAATTCCAAATGCCAGAAAATTACAAAACCTACGTAGCCAGGGCCAACACATTGTATCGAAGCTCCACATGCCACACGTGTTAAGAAACAGGGACTATAGAAACCACAATTTTCGTCTGAGAATTGTAAAAAGATTACCATTCTAGTATTTCAACATGCATAATTTGAGTTGTTGAAGGTAGGAGCTTGTTTCTCACATGATTTTTTCCTTTTTCTCTTACGCAGCATGTACTTGTCAGGATTGATCACCGTCACAATGGTTATCAAGCACTTTTTCTTGCCCCACTTTTTGAATAACATAAGACTTTAGTGCTCCTTTTCCCTTTAAGTACGCTCGCAAGAAAGTAATAACATTTGTGGGAGAATTGCGAAATTTTTGGAAGTTTCCAAAGATAATTTATTTGAATTTATTGTTAATTATTTTCCTCTTTCAAAAGGAAAATAATTTCCAAAATCAATTAGTTTTAAGAAGGGAAAATTCTTGAGAAAAATTTCTCAAAAACGAGTTGTCAATACATTTTCTTTTTCCTTTTCCAATCGCATATGGCGTTTACTTATTTATGTTTACCATAAATTTTGGGCAGGAGATATTAAGGGTCAATATTCTGATCTTCTGAGGATTTTCGAAAACTGCGGATTTCCTCCCCAATTCAATTATTTATTCTTGGGTAATTTTGTAGATCAGGGGAAGCAAAACCTGGAAACGATATGCCTTCTCTTAGCATATAAAATAAAATATCCTGAAAATTTTTTCCTTCTAAGAGGCAACTATGAATGTGCTTCTGTAGATCGTGTATATGGAGTATATGAGGAGTGTAAGCAAAGATTCAATGTCATAGTGTGGAAAGGATTCATCGATTGTTTTAACTCCCTACCTGTGGCAGCTCTTGTTGATGATAAGATACTGTGTATGCATGGCGGACTTTCTCCTGACCTGCATGATTTGGCTCAAATCAGGAATTTACCACGTCCAGTTGATGTTCCAGACAATAGTTTACTATGTGATCTACTCTGGTCAGATCCTAGCAGATATGTCCAAGGGTGGGGAATGAATGATAGGGGAGTTTCTTATACCTTTGGCGCTGATAAGGTGACAGAGTTTCTTATGAAGCATGACCTTGATCTTATTTGTCGGAGCCACCAGGTTTGAACCGTATTTTAGCTTACATTAATATTAGACATCGGATAACAAACAGAATTGGATAGAATAATTTATATCACCATCAAGGTACCTTATCCGGGTTAGATATAAATGATTTTACCAAATATATTTTTCAACTCAATTAAAGACGCCAAACATGATATAAGACTATCATATCCTCTCATCCTCCTGTGCAAATGAAGTCAATTTGATGTATTAGGATATACGAGTAATATTGATTTCTAAAGTCGCTATATCTGACACATCATCTTCGTTGGTTATTTATAGATTCTCAGAGTTCCTGCTTCTATTTTGCAGGTTGTGGAAGATGGATATGAGTTCTTTGCTGATAAACAACTTGTAACTATATTTTCAGCTACAAATTACCGTGGAGAGTTTGACAATGCTGGTGCCATCATGTGCGTAGATGAGAGTCTAGTGGTTAGTTTTCGCATATTAAAGCCTGTAGAAAAGAAATCAAAATTCAGCTTTGGAAACAGAACTTCAGCTAATCAAGGAACATTAACAAAATCTAAGGTATATCATTATCATCCCTTCTCCAAAAACAAACTGTCTGCTTATCTTCTATTGGACTAATGATCATACGTTGGAGCCTACAAGTTTTTTCTACTTTTATCTATAATTGTTTTGGATTTGTGGATGGATAGATATAAGTGTCTTTAATGATCATAGCTGGAAATTAGGATTGTTATAAGCATAGCATTTTCCTTATAAATAAAGAGAAAAACTTACGTATCTGCGAAGCAATGAATGCATGAAATCCAGGAGCAGGGAGCTGGTTCAAATCACACTATTCCAACTCAGAGTGAAATACCTGTTGTCCAAACAACACATGAAATCCTTGTCCCTGGTCCAATTCCAATTCATTACCCATGGATTGATTCCAGTCCTTGTGATTTGTCGTGTCTGAATCTGGAGGATTTAGCAGCAGATAAAAGGAAGGAAGTCAGAGGTGCTTCAACATGTGTGATATGCTTGGACGCTCCAATTGAGGGAGCTTTCATCCCATGTGGTCACATGGCTGGATGCATGTCTTGTTTGAATGAGATCAAAGCCAACAAGTGGGGTTGCCCTGTGTGTCGTGCAAAGATCAACCAAGTTGTACGATTGTATGCTGTTTAACTACTGAAGCAGGATGTGGGTTGGGTATAAGGAAGTTTATATGCTGCTGTTATTGGAACTGAAGCAACTCAGACTATGAATTTCTTTTTCTTTTACCTTTTTTTTATTATAAAAAAAGTGAGAAAGTCTGTGAAGTGAAGATTGTATTCTGTGCATTTCGGTAGGCATTAATTGGCGATATACTGGGAGATTGATCAATAACAATTATTGGGATGTCAGTTTGAGAGTTATGTCTATAAAGATATATTGTATATACATATATGACTTATCATCTAATTATTGTAATCATTAGGACTAGTACTTTAAATAATATCTCGAAAGATCAAACCATTGACCTTGGTAGACAATTCAGCACCTTTCACCAACATGTTGTGTGTTACAAGTTGGGAAAAATATTAAAAAATTCTTAAAATAAAATTTTCAATATAAAAAGTACATGATAAATTTGTTTTATCTAAAAGATCTAAAGAAAAAAAATTTACTATAAAAAATCTTAATTGTTAACATTGATCTTGACATTGTTGAAACAAATTACTAATTAGACTAAAATAACTTTTAATATACATTTTAGAAAAAATATTAAAAAATATATAAAATAAATTCTTAAATCTAAAAAAAGCATAACAATTAAGGTAATTTTATACACATTACATTAATTAACACGCGCGCACACACACACACACACACACATATATATATATATTAGAAAGTGTATCGCTATAATAATTGACCAACGATGCCTCTAATAATTGTTATTAATTAGTGATAATCCACTAATTCATAACAAGTTAGTTGTTTGAGATTTATTTTGTGAACTTGTATTATGTTCATTATTAACAAGTAATTTTTTTTGTAATTGGTAAGTTTTATTCATCACGAGAATTTTTCACTTAAAATCTTGTGGTATCGTATTTGTTTCGTTTACATGCTTGATTATCATTATCATTGACTTGATATATGTGTGAAACTTAAAATCTTACTAATCTATCCAGCGATTTTTTTTTTTTGATAGTTGTACATCTTAAATCTAAATAAAGTTATTAAATTTGTGTTTTTTATTATATCAAACCCATATTCTCATTATTTCACACTTTTCAAAAAATATTGTTCCAAAACCTAATCGCAAATGAGTTGGAAGCATGACACGTCAAGAGGAGAAGCAATAAATGGTCAAGAATCGGAGGGTGGACTCATTTGGGATTTGATTTTGGCAAATTTATTTGTAAAGGATAGCAAGGCTCTCATGAGAATCTAGTTTGGATTCCAAGCCCTACTGTATTGATCTTGAATCCAATCTGTTTCAATAGACCGAACTGACTATGCAAGAATATCTTGTTTTCTGAATAAACATGATTCGATCTCTTAGACTAATTTGACAACGGGATTAAACTGAGTCAAAAATAGATATACTCAATATGATGACCGAACACATGCTATGATGATAATGATCAAAATAACTTTAGTCTTATTAGATTCAATGATGATGTAACTTGATTAACTCTTCTACCTTTGTAACCAAAAAATTACTTAGTCACGCAATTAAACTTGACATATTGAAATCAGGGTTGTGTTGTGTAAGTACTTTATATGCATACATATTGCATGTACTTTATAATGCTGGTGTGTATGATTTTTTAAGCTGGTTCTCCTCCTATTTTTATTGACAAGTTATAAATATTTCTCTTTAGTTATTTTTTTTTAAATGATAAAATTATTCATTTTAATTTTTTTTTTTTGTATTTTTAAAATTTTGACCAATTTTTTTTAACTTTTTTTATTTTATATAAAAATAAATGTAAGATAAATAAGTTATTTTATTTATATAAAAATAAATTTAAAATTTTAATTAATATTTATTTGAAAATAAAAAAATTGTAAAATTAATCAAAATTAAAATTAAAATTAAAATTAAAATATAATCATAAAAAATATCAGTATAATTTATCTATAAATTAGTTTAAGAATTGAGCTTTCTTTGAAGTTGGTAGTGATTGTAATTTATCCTTATAAATTAATTTAAGAATTGGGCTTTCTTTGAAGTTGCCTGTGATTGTGATGTCCCTCGTGGCATTTCTTGTCTCACACTAGGCTGCAATAAAATAATCCTAACTACTGAGAATTTGTATAATTCGGGGGAGGCGTTTTCCAAAGTGTTTCGCCAACAACGACGGCTTGACTTCAGCTTTGTGTTTTAGTCAATTACGTTAATGAGTTCGGTCATCACCTTCACATCTCTCCCTCTCTCTCACAGAGGTATCTTCCTATATAGAATTGTATTTGTACTAAAATTATTTTATTGATTTTAAGTTTTTTTTAAATAATAAAATAAAATTTTAAAAAGAACCAAGGCAAGGGAAGGTGGATGGGAGGAAGATGGAGAAAGAGACAAGAGACACAACTAACAAGGAAAGAAGGGAATGGAGGAGTACTCCCTTCCAGATGGTTTTTCCTTTTTTTCTTGATTTCACATTCCACTATCATTATTTTTCTTGAAGAATAGAAAAAAGCATCAAAATATATTTAAATACTATTTTTCACGACAACATTAATATGAAGAGTCAAACAAGACTTTAGTATAAAATCTTCTTCTGCAGTAGAGTTGCATTTGCGATTACCGCAATCTAATCGTAGAGTAACCTTCCGTAAACCTCAAACAGAATGAGAATGGGTTCAATCTTAAGTTTTGATTATGTTTACATACAAATTCTACTAGTCACTGCTTAAGGAATCTCCCTCTCTGCTCTAATATATATATATATATATATATCCGCACCCCAGGTACAAGACCAAGAACATCATCTATTTATTCACTGCTTCTTGTTCAATCTGGACATCGAATTTGTGAAGCCCACAAGATATGGATCCTTTGGCTCTAGATGATTTAATAAACCGATTGCTCGAAGTTCGGTGTGGACGAGGGAAGACCGCGTTGCTTTTAGAGTCTGACATCAGACAGCTTTGTGTGCTGTCCAAGGAAATCTTCTTGCAACAGCCCATGCTGTTGGAGCTTGAGGCACCCATCCACATCTGCGGTATTTCTCTATTAAATTCCGTTATGCCCCCTTGTATTTCCATTTTTTGACAACTGGGTTTGTTTCAAGTTTGATTCATATTGATGCTCCTTTGGTTTAGCTTTCACTATGTTGAATTGGACTTTGCTTGATTTTGATTGTTTTGAAAACGTTTTGGTTTAAGAGTTTGTTGTCTTTTTTTTGGAAGTGGATTTGCTTTAGTTAGTTTTGATCAACTTCAAGTGGGTTGTATTCAAATTTTGAGTTTTACTAGGCAAATTCTGTTGCAGGCAGGTTCTATTATGCATCTTCTGATATGTATTGAAGCTTGATATATTGTATCTTAGGTTGGGATGCAAATTGATCCATCCTTTGGACCCACCTTACCTCTAATGAGATAAATATGAATATTCATAAACAGAGTTGGTTGGGATTGAGTGTAATTTTTTTAAAACCCTTTTAGATTCGGGATAAGGTCGAGGATGGTCACCTCGACCCAGTTTCGTCTATATATTAATTTTTTTTTTAATTCTTAATGTTACATTATATTTATCAATAAATCATATTATAAAAATTAATTTTTAAGATTTATCATACTACACTCTTACTATTTCTTATTGTGTCGGTTGTTTTAGTAACAAAACTTTATTTTATATGTCAAAAAGAAAGTTTTAACTTGGGAGAAGAAATTCAGCGCATGGAGGGGAATCGAGAGCGAAGAATATAAACAAAGTCAAAATTGAGATAAACATTTAGATGGAATGAACGAAAAATATAAATAAGATCAAGGTAGGGGTCATATTAAAGCAAATATGATCAGAATCTGCTATTTAACATTTTGACATTAGCGTTGAAAGTTATGTTTTACAATTTGGGTACGTAGTTTGGTATATTGTTACTTAGGGGGTAAAAATAGATATGATAAAAAATTCCTATTTGAAATTTTGAGATTAGCATTGAAAATTATGTTGTGAAATTTGGATATGTAGTTTGATATATTATATTTGAGGGTACTACTATAAGATCTGGGAAAAGTCAGATTTATATAGTTTTACCTTTGTCAAAATTACAAAACTTATGTATTCAGGGCCAAAACATGCCACACGTGTTAAGAAACAGTCTCTAAAAACGAAAAATTTTATCTAAGGATTATAAAATGATTCTTATTCTAATATTTCAATATTCATAATTTGAATGGTTAAAGATAAGAGCATGATTGTCACTTTAATTTTTCCTTTTCCTCTTGCCTAGCATGTACTTGTCAGGACTGACCATAATGCTTCTCATATAATACGCCACAAATTCTACATTTTTTGAAAATTATTGACTATGAAAATAATTACTTTCAAATTTTGCTTTTAAGGCAAAAGATGTTGATGAGAGAGAGTTTCATTTGACTGAAACTTATTTTATTTAAATATATATATAACAGATTGATATTACGAAGACATGGATATACTTTAGATTCACTGAAAAATATATATGAAACTAGTTGTCGGACTTTTTCTTTTCCAATCTCATCTTGCGTCTTGCACTTTTCAAAACAAAGATATCTTTTTACCTTTTTTTTATTTATTTACTTATTTATGTTTACTATAAAATTTGGGCAGGAGATATAAAGGGTCAATATTCTGATCTTCTGAGGATTTTCGAATACGGCGGATATCCTCCTGAATCCAATTATTTATTCTTGGGCGATTATGTAGATGAGGGGAAGCAAGGCTTGGAAACGATATGCCTTCTCTTAGCATATAAAATAAAATATCCTGAAAATTTTTTCCTTCTGAGGGGCAACCACGAATGTGCTTCTGTAAATCGTATATATGGATTTTATGACGAGTGTAAACAAAGATTCAATGTCAGACTGTGGAAAGGATTCATCGATTGTTTTAACTCCCTACCTGTGGCAGCTATTGTTGATGATAAGATACTGTGCATGCACGGGGGACTTTCTCCTGACCTGCATGATTTGGACCAAATCAGGAATATACCACGTCCAGTTGATGTTCCAGACACTGGTTTACTATGTGATCTACTCTGGTCAGATCCTAGCAGAGATCTCCAAGGGTGGGGAATGAATGATAGGGGAGTTTCCTATACCTTTGGCCCTGATAAGGTGACTGAGTTTCTTCTGAAGCATGACCTTGATCTTATTTGTCGTGGCCACCAGGTTTGAAACTTATTTTACACTTCATTTGGATGGAGAGAAAAGAAAAGATTTTATAATTTTAATTTGAAAATTTTTAATGTAAAAAAAATATGAAAGAAAAAATTTGAGTATTTTAGACCACTTTTCTAAAGAGAAGAGATTTGAAAAGAAAAAAAATACGTATGTTTAATAATTTTATTTTGAAATATAAAAAATACTCATAAATAAAAGAATTGAAGATCCTAAACATAAAAAAGGGTATAGTTGTCAAATAATTTTTTATATTTTATTTTCTTCTTATCTTCCCTAATCATTCAAATAAAAAATAATGGCTTTTTTTTTTGCTTTCTAACTATCAAACAAGTTAAATTCATATACTCTCTTTTCTTTTCTTTTTTAAATTTAATTTTCTTTTCTTTTCTCTTCAAAACTTTCTAGAGATTCTCAATTGTATCCTTGATATGATGTATTAGGATATAAGAGTAACACAGATTTCTAAAATTACTATATCTTTGTGAGATCACATTAGAGACATAAATTGAAAATATCTAGCATTACTCTGTGTTTGTTATATACAGATTCTCAGAGTTCCTGCTTCTATTTTGCAGGTTGTGGAAGATGGATATGAGTTCTTTGCTGATAAACAACTTGTAACTATATTTTCAGCCCCAAATTACCGTGGAGAGTTTGACAATGCTGCTGCCATCATGTGCGTAGATGAGAGTCTACTGGTTAGTTTTCGCATATTAAAGCCTGTAGAAAAGAAATCAAAATTCAGCTTTGGGAACAGAACTTCAGCTAATCAAGGAACATTAACAGAATCTATGGTATGTATATGCATTATCATCCCTTCTCCAAAGAGAAAACTGTTATCTTCTAGTGGACTGATGATCATACGTTGGAGCCTACAAGTTTTTTTGTACTTTTATCTATAATTGTTTTGGATGTGGATGGATAGATATAGTAGTGTCTTTAATGATCATATCTGGAAATTAGGATTGTTAGAAGCATAGCATTTTCCTAATAAAATAATGAGAAAAACTTACGTATCTGCAAAACAATGAATGCCTGAAATGCAGGAGCAGGAAGCTGGTCCAAGTCACAATATTCCAACTCAGACTGAAATTCCTGTTGTCCAAACAACATATGAAATCACTGTCACTGTCACTGTCCCTGTCCCTGTCCCATCAGCTCCGCCTGTTGAGAATGTGGTTATAGAAGACATTCCTATTCATTATCCATTGATAGATTCCAGTCCTGTTGATTTGTCTTGTCTGAATCTGGAGGATTTACCTGCTGATGAAAGGAAGGAAGACGGCGGTGCTTCATCATGTGTGATATGCTTGGACGCTCCAATTGAGGGGGCTTGCGTCCCATGTGGCCATATGCCTGGATGCATGTCTTGTTTGAACGAGATCAAAGCCAAGAATTGGGGTTGTCCTGTTTGTCGTAAGGAGATCAACCAGGTTGTACGGCTGTATGCAGTTTAACTACTCTGAGCTTTGGGTATCTGAAACAGACTTCGTAGTCAAACTTATGGAGCTTTACTTGGATATGCTGTTATTGGAAATTAAGCAAGTCAGAGTGTGAATTTCTTTTTCTTTTCCTTAAAAAATAAATAAATAAATAAAAGTGAAGATTGTATATCTTCTTTGTATGTTGGTAGGCAATTACAAAATAAAAATAAAAGTGAGATGTTGTGTGTGAAGTGAAGATTGTACATCTTCTTTGTATGTTGTTACGTAGGCACTAATTGGCGATATACAAACCCTTGACCGTAGTTGACAATCAGGCATCTTTTACCAACATGTTGTGTGTTATAAATTTTGTAATGAAAATCTATACATTTAAGACAACTATTATACCGTAATGATAATTTCAATAGTGAGGTTTAAGAAGTTCGACTGCACTAACAATTAATTTGCTTTTGTACATTCATTATTTTGTTTTTAAATGTAACTGAATATATTTCATTAGGATGATATGTCTTGGTAGTTTTATATAGATATACACATAAAAGACTCGTTTAATGAGCAGTAAAAAAAGTACGATTTGAAAAAATATTTTTTAGTAACTTAATCAAAATGTCTGTTTTGAATTTATTACAATCTTAAAAAACACAGTTCGTAAGTTGAAATAAACACATAATTTATTTTAAAAAAAAATTATTTTGAACTTGAAAATACCCGTTTTGAAATTTATTAAGTTGAACCAAACACGCACTAATTTAAATATATATATATATATAAATTACAATTAAGGTAATTTCGCATTTTCTTTCTTTTATCATGCTGATAGATCAAGGAAGCGTGAGCGGGCGCGCTTTGATTATCACTATACCCACCTAGACAAACGATTTGATTCAAGCCACTCCACTACTGGAACAGTAGCACCCTACCTTAATAATTGCATAGGCACCCGGGAACCCTACTCAATAAAGAAGGGGACTCCCTAAACAAGACTTCTAGCTGGTATGAATTACATTTCTAAAGAATGTATAAATATATATATATATATATATATATATATATAAATTACAAAGTGTATTGCAATTGTTTTCTTAGATTCAAATTGCTCATTCTTTCTTGTACACTTGATCCCTCTATAATTATGTCTTTTTATGTTTTAAGTCTCTCAATCTCATTGTCTATTGATTTATTTCACTTTTTGTTATTTAATATGTTAATCATATACAAGTTATTGGTTTAGAAATATAAAAAAGAAAAATAAAAGAATAGGACCGGCCCTAGGTCCAGGTCTCAACCCACCCTAGGCCTTTTAGGATCTCGAAGCCTACCTTTTTGGAGGTAGTCTGGGGTGGGCTTGACCAAAGCGGGCTCGGCCCAGGTAGTTTTACTTGCCTATATATAGGCAATGGACCAATAGTGAGTCTACAGACTGAAATATACAATGTTGTGCAATGTCGGATTAATGCATTCTTTTGAACAAAAGCTTAGTGCTTAATTCTAATTTTACTTTGAATTGCATTTCTATTGCCCTGTCAGGTTGGATTCTATTTAAATAATACTAAAAACATTTTATTTAACAAAAATGTTGCACAACTAATATATGTTATACAATAATTTATATAAGTGATGAATTTCTTTTTCATTTTTTCCTTCAAAAAGATAATAAATGATTGCATTCTGAAACATTTAAAAATGGGCGAGGCTAAATGTACTTTCTTTCTATATTCCTGCACTCCAATTCACAGTGAATGAGTATAAAAAGATCTCATTGAAATACATTTAGTTCCACCTTTAAAAATAATACCAAACAACATGGAAAAAATAAAAGTCTACAAAATCAATATGGTCACGCTCAATGCAGTGTAATTACACCATAAATAGCAGATCAGATCAAATTCACCCAAAGTTTCTCTTAATTTTGGATGGACTTGCCAAGTGAAGTGACCCAACCCGACCCGAATGCAATTACAAACATATGCATCTTGGGTTTAGGTAAAACTATCAGACCAATGAAATAACACACATACACCCATAATTAGTAGGTTGTGTAATGTTAGGATTACTTAAAACTTTTAGCAAAAGTGTTTACAGAGTTAATTTGGCATTGTTATATTTGTTTTTTATAATACGATATAAAACTAATATAACACTGTCAAATTAGCTCTGTAAATATTTTTGATAAAATTATTTGATCAGCACAACATTATTCTTAATAATTTATATATAGTTCGTTTAATTCATGGGGCCAAGTTTTTGGAAATGACTCAGCTTGAGTTAGGAATTCTACTTGAAGAACATTAAATTAACTAGCAGATTTCTTGGAGTTAGAGGCTGAATAAAGTTGTCATATATATATATATATATATATATATATATATATATATATATATATATACACGCGCGATTGTCACCAAATTACGTATGCATTGCATTAATTAGTTGATTCCCAGAGTATTAACAACTGATAAATAATCTTTTATATATATAAAGATTGTCACCGATTACATTTGGAAAAACTATATATATATATATATATATAGGTTTTTTTAGGCTTTCTGTTTAAGGCACCTAATGAAGTTGTATGAGGTTATTAACCAGTTGAAACCTTTGTCTGCTAGTAGCTGATTTATTTTCCAACTTGACTTGTCAACTTTCTGAGATAACAACATCGGAAGCAGAATGGTTTCTGTCGAATCTCATATATGAAAAACTCTTTTTGACTTGTGCACTGTGTATTTCATCCTTTTGTGCATGCCTTCTCCTTTAGTGGACTCTACAAAGATAAGATTATCTTGTTATGATTCTGAGATCGATGGACCACTGTGTTTTAGAGTTAAGAGGCCACTTTCATGAGATTGTGAATTTAACCTTTTTGACTTCATTACATTACATGAATTGAGCCAACCCAACTCCAATTTTCCCCCTTGTATCCACATCTTGTAGTTACTTTGAGGTTGATTCTATTGACAATGTATGAATCTCATAAAGTGTCATTCTTTTCCTGAGGACGGCACAACGGCATCTTCATGCATCCATTGGCCTCTTTCTCTTTTGAAATTAGTAAGCGGCTCTTGAGACTGGGAATTAAATCTGAAATTCATTAGTGTCTTGTCTGTATAGCATCATTGACTTGGTTATATGCGATGGGCATAGATTCTCACGTTACTGTTAGTATTCTTTATGTAACAGTGCAGCTCCATAATTAAAATCAATCAAAAAAGAAATAATTAAGTTGACTTGACTATAAAGCTTCTTGACTTTTGGTTGGTTGTTCTTAGATCGAGCTTAAGCACAGCTTGAAACGTAATCTGAGCTAAACCATTCATCGAGCTCAAGCTTGTTGATGAGTTGAATCAAAGTTTTTTTCATTAGCCTTGTTTTGAGGTGTTAACTTATCTAAAGGTTTAAATTTTTAAAAAATGAACAACTTTATTATTATACTCTCTAATATATATGATGCAAAAAAACAAGTGCTAGAAGAGTTTTTCAAATAATGAAAACATTAGAAATTCAAATTAAAATTAAATTATCTTATAAAAGTAGAAGGACTCGATCATCTCAATATACATATACATGAAATTTCTATATTTTAATTTTAGACTATCAACAAATTCAAATTTTGAAATAAGCGTAGATTTAGAAAATAGACAAGAAATATATATATTAAATGACTGTAAAATAAAATTAATAAAAATATTTCATTATACAGATAAAATAAAATAAAAAACTGAGTACATTAATCTCATTAATTATATGGGTTTCGATCGTGCTGAAATGGTCAATGGGGTATTGAGATTTTGTTTTATTCTTTTTCATTAAAGGTTATATGAGATAATTTTCAAAGCTTAAATTCAACGAATTCGCCCACCGCTATGCAACTATCTTTACTTTGTAGTTTCTATATGCATCACCCCTAATTATCATCATTGCTATATATTTATAAAATGATGTCATGGTTTTGTGACTTTTTGTTTTTTTTTTTTTTTTTTTTTGTTGATAGAGACACTTGCCTTCAACTTATGGTAGGGGTTGTCATCCGTGCCTAGGATTCTGGGTGGGAGAGAGTTCATAAGCTTTTGAAGTTGTATCATCTATAAAGAAGTTGAATAATATCAAGTTTTATGATTCCAATTTACAACCTCATTGACTTATCTTATTTTTCTTAAAACACAAATTTAACCTCTCTTTTTTTTTTGTTGTTGTAATTTTAGTGGATTAGATTAAGAAAAATAGTTCAAAAATTTTGTATTTTACTATATATATATATATATATATATATATATAGTCAACTTTTTTATAATTAATGAATTTGGGAGATGAAAAATTTATTAATTATTAGAATTATTAATTATAAATTATTTTATATTTTTATTAATAAAAAAATATTTCATACATGTGTGTGAATTTCATTACAAAAAGGAACTTCTTATTTATTTTCTATGACATTTTAATATTTCATAAAAAAATATATATGTAAAAATTCATAATATTCTTTTGAAGTAAAGAAATTGTGTTTCTATGCTTACTCGTATCATAATTTTTCTTACTTACAATACAATTAATTCTAATTTAAATAAAATTTACTGAATATAATTACCAAAATATATCGTAAATGAGAGATATATAAATACATATATAATTATTTTATCTATATAATAATTAATATTGTAAATTATTTTTATGTTAATTTTGTTTTCTTAACTGCATAAAATTGTGATTGTAAAAAAAATGCACTTAGAAAAAATAACCCCAAATACTCATTTAAAAAAATAAATATTTAAACTAGTGAATGAGTAGACAAGTTATTTTTTATATTACCTTTCACAATTTTAGTATTTATTTTGTGTCAGAGAAAAAGATTTTTCATATTAAAATTATTCCAATGTTATTTTAACCCAAAAAAATAAATAATAATGTTAAAAATATAAAACATAACAAGTCAAGATTTGTTAGTAAAAGGTGCCAAATTATTGTGACCATGTTAATGATTTAGGCCTTTTTTGGTTTATGTCCCATTACTTTACCATTAACTATTAGTTATATGCAAGAACGTTCAAGTTCTGGTTAGTCACAAATGTTTACATTACTTATCAAAAAATACTAATCAGAAATATAATTAAAAAAAGAAGAAGAAGATACAATTAGGGAGTTGATTGAATGGAATTCTTAATAGAAAATAATCAAATTGTTATGCTTCATTTTAATTTTTTAGCTTATTTATTAAGGCCAAAAAGCTTCCTTTGAATTCAAATTAAAAGAGAGTACAAAAAGAAGAAGAAGATGTACACAAAATTAGCTTTGCAATAATTCGTCAAGAATTAGCTTTATAAGAAAGAATAGTTAGGGGTCACCAAAACAAGCTTTAGTGGACTCTACAAAGATAAGATTATCTTGTTATGATTCTGAGATCGATGGACCACTGTGTTTTAGAGTTAAGAGGCACTTTCATGAGATTGTGTATTTAACCTTTTTGACTTCATTACATTACATGAATTGAGCCAACCCAACTCCAATTTTCTCCCCTTGTATCCACATCTTGTAGTTATTTCGAGGTTGATTCTATTGACGATATATGAATCTCATAAAGTGTCATTCTTTTCCTGAGGACGACACAACGGCATCATGTATCCATTGGCCTCTTTCTCTTTTGAAATTAGTAAGCGACTCTTGAGGATGGGAATTGAATCTAAAATTTACTAGTGTCTTATCTGTATGGTATCACTGACTTGGTCATATACAATGGGCGCGGGATTCTCACTGCTATTGTCAGTGTTCTTGAACAATGCAGCTCCATAATTACAATCAATCAAAAAAGAAATAATTAAGTTGACTTGACTTGACTATAAAGCTTCTTGAGTTTTGCTTGATTGTTCTTAGATCAAGCTTAAGCACTAGTTGAAACTTAATCTGAGCTAAACCATCATCGAGCTCAAGCTTGTTGATGAGTTGAATCAAAGTTTTTTTCATTAGCTTTGTTTTGATGTGTGTGTATATTGTTAAATTATCAACTTATCTAAAAATTTAAATTTTTAAGAAATGTACAATTTTATTATTATACTCTTTAACATATATAATGCAAAAAAATAAGTGTTAGAAGAGTTTTTCAAATAATGAAAACATTAGAAATTCGAATTAAAATTAAATTATCTTATAAAAGTGGAATGACTCAATCATCTCAATATACATATACATAAATTTTTATATTTTAATTTTGGATTATTAACAAATTCAAATTTTGAAATAAGCTTAGATTTAAAAAATAGACAGAAAAAATAGAAATCTGGCACAAATGACAACTCAATAAAAGTTTTCAATGATTTAATACTTTTCAAAAATAGAAACTTGCAAATTAAGGGATGCAGCAGCGGTAGATCACGGTCTCGTTACGAGTGGGACATGGATGTTTCAGAGGCAATCAGATGACATTTCATCGCATGTCCTAACTCCTACATCAAAGCCTACTGAATTTGAAGGTGGTTGGCCCTATTATTAGATTAATAAAGATTTTTGCCATAAAAAATAATACAAGTAGGCGTGTTAAAGTGTTTCAATAGTTGTGAACTTCCGCAGAAGTTGCCTTTGATTGTGATGTCCGTCGTCGCATTTCATGGTTCAATCAGCACTGTGCAGTAAAGTAATGGCGAGCATTAAGACAATCCGCGTGAGGGCAATGTCAGAGTAATAGTTCCTATTAGTTACGCGTTTTCCCAACTCACTTGACAAGTGACAACAACTGCGACGACATTGACTTGGGTCCAAGTCCTCACGTTCACATGCATTTGTTTGTCATTTCCCTCTTTCTCTGTGTCTGACGCTAACGTTCCACATTGTTGTCCTCTTATCAAAACGTCCCATCTCTGCGAAACTGCGCTGCATTTGGGTACAATTTTCAAACATTTGCTTCCTTTCCATTCGATTAAATCGAGATAGATATTATAAATATCCCATTTTGAGATATTAAAATAATTGAAAGTTTTTTATTTTATTTTTTTAAAATTTAATAAATTATACTAACTTTTTTTTTAAAATTTAACAATTATATTAATTTTTTTAAGTTTTTAAAATTACACTAATATTTTATACTTTACTCAAAAAATTACAAATATTGACCTCTCTTTTGGTCAATTTTTTTTCTTTAATATGACAAAATTATCTATTTTATTTTAAATTTTTTTTCAATCTTGATCAATTTTTTGATTTATTTATTTTTAAATAAATATTAATTAAAACTTTAAATTTATTTTTATACAAAACAAAAGAATTATTTAAAGAAAGTTAAACAAAAATTGGTCAAAATTTAAAAAATGTAAAAAAATTATGATATGAAAGAGATAATTTTGTTATTTTGAAAATAAATTTTGACTTAATAATGTATTTGTAGTTTGTTAGTTAAAATAGTATAAATCAGTATAATTTTAAAAACTTTAAAAGGTGCCAATAATTGTTATAAATTTTACAAAAAAAAAAAAAGATAAGTGTAATTTTCTTTAAAAAATTGTAAGTATTTTCAAAAATGAATATAGGGAAAGACAAATTATGACCGGCCTGTAAGCGCCTACTTTTTCCATGTGATTCCAAGAAATGTTTTGTTTCATGTGTAGAATGTTACACACCCAGAATCTTTTGTACAAGTCTCCATCTCTTCCCAAAATTTAGATTATTTTTTGAGAGAATGAGTTTGAATTAAAATTTTAAAAAGTGACCTGATTATTAATATGTGTAACATTCCATTTAGAATCTGCCAAACAAGTAACTATTCAATGCGATTCCAAAATCTTTTTTAGAGTGTAAGATTTTTATTAACATTCTCCACAAAGTGTGAAATCAATCCATGGTGGGGACAAGAGGAAAAATGATAATGTTGACGATAAACTTCACAATAATGCATTTTTGTCTTCAAAGTTTATATATTAATTTTAATTTATTAGCTACCTCAAAAAGTAAACTACTAAGGAATGAATTCAACAATGAATTTTAGACTAGACACCCTTTCTTACGTGTTTTTTTTCTTTGCACGTTGGGAGATAAATACATCTACACAGAACATAGTAATAAAGCGAGTGTGATTAATTTATATTCAATCTCATCGTTTAGACGCTTCGTTGTTTGGCAAGCTTAGGACATATCTTTATAAATTGTCATGTAACTTAGGAAAACTCAGGATAATTATTCTTATTTTTAATGCCAATCAAGTTATTTGCACTCTACGAATATTCTTTAAATGCCAATCAAACTCCTCACAACTCACCAATTATGTGACGTCCTCATTGAAGATTTTGAATCCTGATTGATCGATATAGGATAAAGTTCCACTCTCGTTATGGTCATAGTCCTCTCAGAAGAGCCACCTCACCGAAAGTCTAAAATTCTAATAACCTAAAAAATAAGTTCAACAATATTACTTAAAATGTTTAAATCCAAATTATTAATAGCAAGTTGTTTTAATTTTTATATGTCAAATCAAACTTTTCACATCTAGTCGATGTGAGACATCCACATGAGTATCACACTTTCACATTTAGCTTCCCTACAATTTTTTGTTTTAACTGTATGTGAGTTAGAGCTCGGAGGGTTTTTAAGACAAAACCAACCCACTCTTGCAAGGTGCCAACAATATCTTGACTGATGAATTGGTTAGTTCTTCACTTACTATATATTTGGCATAAGTGGGTATTGGGATTTGACACTTTCATGATAAGTTTTCGACTGTCTAAAATCGAGATAACTCGAATTCAAATACTGGATTGGACGGAAGATAGATATATATATATATATATATATATATATATGTTTGGCATAAGTGGTTGACAATGGCACCAACAAGCCGCAAAACTAATTCTCATTTTAATTTTAGTCAATGAGGTAGTAGGTGGTTTTATAGTCCATACTGCATGCTGGTCCTTCATTATCCACTGGGAGTTGCGCAATGGGTGATGTTTGGGTGCAAGTTAGGTTAGGTAGCTGTGCAAAGCAGAACGGTGCCCAAAATAGACTGGTTTCTTTATAGAAATTATTCATTAGTCCGGATCAAAGATATTGTGTCAATTAGATTTTGACACAAATATATATATAAAAAAAAGGTGGTAGATTAGTATATTTCTTTGTATGTGTCATGTGTTTTTAACTCTCAGTTTTATTTTTGCATATGGGCAAACCAATGAATTCTTTCTAAATTTCTTAACAAAAAGTGATGATCCTAATCTTCTTAAAACGGTATAGACATGGAATAAATAAGAAAATACTAAAGACCCAAGCAATAGAATTTTTCAATTAGCAATCTAACCCATTTCACAGTTAAATAACAATCTAAAATAGTCTATATATATATATATGTGTGTGTGTGTGTATCAATGGTTACCGGTAGGATTAGTTTCCAGATTAGTCGATTTGTAAAATTGAATATCTAGTTATCAAAAAAAAAAAACAATGATTACAGGTAAAATATAATTCCTTAAGTTCTTTCATTAATTATATTTTCAAAATAAGGCACAGTCAATAGCGGTAATGGAAAAATTACTTAATAACATGCATTAGAGTACTCTGTATAGGAGTAAGTTGGTTGCACGATTATGTACTTTATTATGGCTGGATCTTAGCCATTTTAGTTAGTGGGTAAGGATTATAATTTGAATTTTGTGATAAAATCAGAAAATTACTTAATAATATACTTCCTCTATCCCAAATTAAAGACCTTTTTTTAGAATTCTAACTTTTTAAAAGAGATTATTTTATTGTTTGAAAATTGTTTAAATTTTCAATAACACCCTCATTTAACTTCCAATAGGTTATTTTATATTAGGCCTGGCAAAATGAGCGGATTTGGGCGGGTTGTAAACGGTTCGGGTCATAAACGGATTGAACTTATATTTGACCCGAATTGAGCGGGTTGAATACGGATCGGGTCATAAATGGGTCGGATCAACCCGAATTTAACCCGCTACCCAACTTTTTTTTAAAAAAAAATACTACCTATAATTGTTATATCTCAATCAAGTAATATGACTAATAAGATCTATCACGTTTCTCTGTTAAAACTTTTGTGAATACACATTAAAAAAAAATTATTTCTCCATTAATAAATCTAATCAGGCGAAATTTATGGTGATTGCTTTTACGGGTTCATTTTCTTTTCTAGCATAAACTAAATTGTTAAACTAATAACAACTTAAATAGTTGTTTTGATAAATAACATTATTTAGGGACTCAAACAAAACTTGCAAAAGTATATAAATCTATGTAATTATCTTTGAACATTCATAACTTGATTAGGACTACAAGATTTCATAACTTCACTTATTACAAATTATCTGATGAAGGTTTGCCACTTCAAGCTTTGAAAGAATAATGCAAGTGACAATATTAAGATATTAGTATCCAAGAAAGACCAAATGAAAGTCATTCACTGATATTCCATAATGAAAAAAAGAACTTCCAATCACTGTCAATACATAAATTTCTTTTGTTTCTATCATCAAATTCTTTGGGATGAATAACTTGAACTTTTATTGGAAACAAAAGGAAAAAAAAAAAAAACAAAAACAAAATTGTGTTTACTAGTGGAGCACTACCATGTATATACCATTATATATATATATATATGTAATTAATTTGTTTATGTATTTAAGTAGTGGTAAGAAATTTTATTTTTTTCATGATAATTAATATAGACTAATAAGATGAATTCATATTTTTGCACGTGTATATCTTTGATGTGGTTTGTGTACGCCGATTATTGTTTATGGAGAAAAATGGTATTCAAAACTTCTAGCGAAGATTAATTCAATTTATTTTGAATCACAAGTTTTTTGTTTGTGTTTTATTTATATATATGGTGATCTTGAATTACATTGTCTAAATATTAATTTTGTTTTATAATATATTGTATATGTTTTATTATTTTGTTATTTCCCAAATGGAGATATAAATATAAATATATATATATATATATATAATATATATATATATATTCTTATATATAAGTGGAGATATATATTTATATATATATATATTCTTATACTATTTTATTATTTTTCATTTTTAACCCGTTAAATACTCATATTTAACCTGTATTGACTCGCTAAATTAACGAGTTTTTTATTACCCAATCCGTTTATGACCCGCTAACTAAATGGGCAGGTTAGGACGGATTGATGGATTTGGATAATATTTGTCACTTTTATTTTATATATTATAATTATGGGTAGTTTTAAAAATTTACATGTTAAAGTACATTGATTTTTTAAATAGAACTCTTAAATTAAGATATCCTAAAATGAAATAAAAGACTTTTAAAATCGGACAGAGGGAGTACAATGAAATATCATATAATGGTCTATAAACACCTTCAAGCATCAAGATATAATAAGGTTTTAATTTGCAGTTTGGCTGTCTCTTCGTGCAAAGAAGGGCTGCATTTTACCAAGGCTACTGGCTGACTTCTTGCAATTTGACAACGCGGTTTCACTGGTACCATAATTTTGCTGGTATTGAAATAGATTTGCGATTAATTGTCCGTCATTAATTAGGTCATTGCATAGATAATCGTCATTAAATGTTACTAATATATATATATATATATATGTATGTATGTATGTATGTATTGGAAGTCCATATTATACTTAATTCAAAACTACCATATTATACTTTGCATCTGTCATTTGACCGTCACATTTTCTGCCGTGTCAGGTAAGCCTAACAAATGTATTAATAATAATGACATACATTTGACTTTCTAGCAATTAATGTTTACTAAGTTTTTAATTTTAATAATTAATAATTTTTTTTTAACAATCAACTTGATTTCAAGGTGAATAACTATTGTTTTTACTAATTAATATATAAAAATTATATTATATTATCAATTAATAATTTTTTCAACAATGAACTTGATTTTAATCTCCCACTATTATTAATTATTTGACAATTCTCAATATGCTCGAGTATTACCTTAAACTTGAAATTATTTTACCAAGTACACAATAGTAATGCTTGTAGTAGTTTTATATTGCACCGAGGAAATCATATCTTTCATGTATCAGTGTGTTGTTACAAAGTGTATCGAATAATCAGAAATATTAAAAGGTCTTAGATTATAGATCAAGTCAATAGTCTTAATTAATCAAAAGTATACAAAAACTTTTTATTTCCTAAAAAGATCGATAAATCATACATATGTTTAGCTCATGATTAGTCCGAGCCATTCAATAATTTCTTCTTGCTAGCATCAAAATCATTTTCTTAGGAAAATTATAGGAGGGTTCCCAGAAAGAGAAAATTATAGTGGCCCCATTCTTTCCTACCAAGCGATCTCTTTCACGTATGGCTTACGGTTGGAAAGTTTTGGCTAGCTAGTCGTTGCTTCCAAATATCAATCAGTTCTACCAAAAAAAATAAGAAGAAGAAAATCAAAGGTAAAGTTGTTTTGCTTTGGATATTTTTGTGCACAGGGCTTACGATGAACCATTCAAAGCTTTGTGTACACTAGAAAAATAATAATAATAATAAAAGTAAAAAAAAATAAAAGCTTATTGCCGAATACTTTAATTGAAATTATTGTAACTCAGATTTTTTTTAATGTGATCTGGTGATTGGCTCATGTAATATTTTTGAGTCCCACATTATGTAATTTTAAAAACATGATATGATGTAGGATCGAGATTTTATTTAAATAGTGTAAGGGCTCACTTTTCACATAATTAGTGTGAATTCGATTCCTCATCTTCACATTATTATATCAAATAAAAAAAACAATATATGATATCACAGTACATTAATGATTAATGATACATATGGGAGTTTGTTGGTTTTTTCTACAATTTTCTTTTAGAAATTTGTTCTTCGCCAAAGTGTTTTTATTTCCCATCTATTTCCTTTTCTTTGGTTTTTGTGCTGATTTGTGATCTGTTTCTTATTTTGTGTCAATTTAATTGGGATGAAACTTGATTCACATGATGTACTTTGCACTCAACCCCTAATGTTTTTAGGATATTTTACTTGTACGTGTTTGCTGAAATTTCTTTTTTCTTTCTGGCTGATAAAAAAAAAAGCATGCATGACTTGTTGCGTAGTTGTTATTAATTCACTTAAATTTTTGATGACGTATTTGTCATCTGAGATGATCCGAAAATGAGTAATATATGGTTTGACTCACTTTTATTTTTGGGCTTGTTTTGTCTCTTATGTTGTAATCTACTTATATAAAGGTATCATCTTTTAATAATTTGACAGAAGAGAAATAGTCGTCATTGAAAAAAAAGAGGTTTCGGGTTTTTGAAAATTTTTTACTCTTATAATCTCTTTGATATACAGTGGACTGATCATCACTGCCTGTAGACAGTTTGTCCAATCACATAAATTTTTTTGTCTTTTCTTTACATTTTATTTATTTTTTACTTGTTTAAATTTTTTTTTTTAATTATTATTTTTGATCTTCCGCACTTTATGACTTCCCTAGCGAGGACTGTTATTAACCAAGCACAGAAATTGAACAACATAACTACAAAAATGTTCAAGACACTAACCCACTCAAGCCTGAGGTCCCTACAGCCGAAGTGAACCAACTTTTATGGTCTCATGTGACCCAGACATTTTCTTTTTAACCACTTTATATTGATGAGTGATCATGTAACTATAATTATGTTTGCCTGCATCACTAATCCTTCACATGGAGCATCTTGCAAGAATTCTTTTAGTAGATCAGGTACATAAATTAAACTAATCATAATCTGACATATAAATGAATTATTGAAGTTGAAGAAGAGAAAAAAAAATTAAAAAATTATAATTAATTTAATTCATAAATTTAATACATAAATGCGTCATCCA
Source organism: Nyssa sinensis (assembly GCA_008638375.1). Lineage (NCBI taxonomy): Eukaryota > Viridiplantae > Streptophyta > Magnoliopsida > Cornales > Nyssaceae > Nyssa > Nyssa sinensis. The sequence continues at coordinate 6,266,125 of CM018045.1, forward strand.
AAAATTAGCCAGCATGTTGGTGGTGTTAGCTATGCACTAAATATGGTTTGAAAAACAAATGTTTAATGGCAAAAATATCTTTGGTTTAGTTTATCCAAATTGGCTCAATTATTGCATCTAGACAATTATAATAGGATTATGATTGGGTATTGGGTTCCGAGTAAAATTTTATATAATATGATTAAAATAGTATAAATGATAAAAAAAATATCATGGGAGTAACAGGAATGAGTGGCAGAGCATCAATGTCGATGGAGCTTCGCCATTTGTATGTATATATTGTTTCAGTATCCATAATATGATCAATCAGATGGGCCAACTACTTCAAACCATAACATTACCTAACAAAGACTTGGTCCTGTTAATCTTAATCATCAAATTTGCTCACTTCTGTATCTTTTGTGATGGGTTGCCACCGCATGTTAGAAAAACTTGAAATGAATACAGGTGGAGACTGTATTATGTATATAATATATTAGGGAGTTGTATATACGCAGCTACAATATAGTGGTGAGAGAGTTCATAAAGGACAAGCAACACTCGCGAAACCGTTGACCAAAAGGTATATGCTAATATTCCGGTCGTCGATTCCGGGTTAAAAGTTAAAACTTAAAAGCTTCATGAGTTGCACCTTAAATAGCAGAACATCCCTCCTACCCAACCTTCATAAGTTCATATCTCTAATTTCTCTCTTCCTTCAGTTCTCTCTCATGCATCAAGAGTATATCTAAGGCGCAGTGTATCTTGGGAGCAGAATTCTTACAGGTATGCCCCCCTCTCTCTCTCTCACTCTTACTCACTCAGTTAAATCATGAAACCTAGCTTGAAAGAATCCTTGATCGATCACTAGAACTGGTTTAACTGGATGACAATCTAGCAGGATCACTTTCACCTTTGACTTTCCCGTACCTATGACTTTTCAAGTTATTTGCCTTTCTTGATGAAAAATATTAAATGATTCGGAAAGACATGATTCCAACGGTTAGATAGATGATGTGCCGACACCCCTTTACTTATTACGTCTTGAGAGCCATGCACATCTAAAATGGGCTAGCCATGGCACATACTGCATAGGACTTCCAGGGCTAGCTACCCGGCCAATTTCCTTCTACACATTTAGGACTTCAAGAACTAGCAAAACTATTAGTAGTTACCCAGTTTCCTTGTGAGTATACACGCACGTACAGACATATTTATTCATTTACTTTCTTTGTAAACTCATCTAAAATTGAAGTTTAATGAAATTTTACCAGAAGTAATTAATATTTTGAAAATATTGTCCGATAATATATATATATAGCAGTTGTCTCTGTTCTTTTAAGCCACTGTTTGCACGGCCGGCCTTACTGTAAGTCTAGCCTATTTTACTCATTCTAAGAAGATGAAAAATTGAGGATGAAATCAGAAACAAGTGATATATATATATATATATATATCACTGTTTGCACGGCCGGCCTTACTGTAAGTCCTAGTCTATTTTACTCATTCAAAGAAGATGAAAAATTGAGCATGATATAAAAACAAGTGGGCACCTGTTTTCTCAGTGAATTTTACTTTTAAAGTGTCGGCAAGCATGTGTGTGTTGTAGGCCAAGTAAACAAGTTGCACACCCGTGAAACAGTCATATGATCAAACTCGACCACAAATGTGTCTTTCATGATAAATCCCTCAAGGGCTTCATATCTAAATGGTTTTGGCTCATACGGTAGGGACATTGCTTTGATAATACAGCTGGTGATATCAGACAAATTCCGAAGAATATAATTAATTGTCACCACAATATAATATAGATAGATGCATGCATTTACATATATGTACTCCATCAAGGGTGCTCCCGGTAAAAAAAATTAGAAGGGGTTAGAAAATTTTAGTCAAAATTTTGAGTTTGATTAAAATTTTAGGTAAAAATGGGAAAAATTATGGATAAAAATTGAGTTTGATCAAATTTGTTTAGAGTGAGCTAAAATTTTAGATGAAAAATAAAATAAATAATGAGTAAAAATTAAGTTAGAACAAAATTATGAGGAGAATTAATTTAAAATATGCTAAGATTTTATATATATAAAAAATATTACCTAAAGTCCGGGACTAGAAAGCAACGTAGCCCACTTGTACTCCATGGCCTATATAATTGAATTGTAAATTTAAGAGGACTAGTTGGCCCATCTATTCCATCGTTATAGTAGTTAGAAAAAGTAAACAATCTAATTTATTCTTTGAAAAATCAACATTTGACCATTATATATATTTTTATATATAAATGCAGAATTATTTTCTGAAATTTCATTCTAGAAGCCTACGTAAAATTCGACAAATATTAACTCTCTCTCTCTCTTTTAACCCTTGTTCGTTGATATATCATATATATTTCACAACATTTAGGATTTTTTTTTTCATTTTAACTAAATAGTTTTTAATTGAATTTTGATTGGGTTCTCCGTTAGTGGACGATGGAATTAGTTCTTCTAATTTGTTGGCTCAAAAAGTCGGATAGCGAATTATCAAAATAAATAAATTAATCAATAGTTTTTTTCTCAAAATAAAAAAAAAATGATGATTTTAATGAATTGCAAGGCCTATTGTGATTTTATGCTACTGATTGATAATGCAAAGGGGAACTAAAGTCCTTATCATATACATATATTTCATTCTCCCTCTTGTTGTAATGCAGGTAATCTTTCAAGAACTGTCGGAAGAAGGCTAATTTAATATATCTAGCCATGCCTAGAGAGCAACTGCAAGTGCTTAATGCACTTGATGTGGCCAAGACACAGTTGTACCATTTCACGGCAATCATCATTGCTGGAATGGGTTTCTTCACAGATGCTTACGATCTCTTTAGCATTTCCCTTGTCACCAAGCTATTGGGACGTATATACTACTACAAAGCAGGTTCAGTGAAGCCTGGCACATTACCTCCTAGCGTCGCATCTTCTGTCACCGGTGTCGCCCTAGTTGGCACCCTAGTTGGCCAGCTCTTCTTTGGTTGGCTCGGTGACAAAATGGGCAGAAAAAAGGTCTATGGTATAACCCTAATTCTCATGGTTGGGTGTTCACTTGCCTCGGGGCTTTCCTTTGGACAGAGCCCAAAAGGTGTCATGGCCACCCTTTGTTTCTTCAGATTTTGGCTTGGATTTGGCATTGGTGGTGACTACCCACTTTCAGCCACGATTATGTCTGAGTATGCCAATAAGAAGACTCGTGGTGCCTTCATCGCCGCCGTCTTTGCCATGCAAGGGTTTGGGATTTTGGCTAGTGGGGTTTTCTCTCTTATTGTCTCAACCGCATTTGATCATGCCTACAAGGCTCCCCCTTACGAGGTTGATCCGATAGGCTCCACCGTGCCACAAGCTGATTATATCTGGCGTCTCATTTTGATGTTTGGGGCTGTCCCGGCCGCCCTCACATACTACTGGCGAATGAAGATGCCTGAAACGGCTCGTTACACCGCCCTTGTGGCTAAGAATGCAAAGCAGGCCGCTCAAGATATGGCTAGAGTTCTACAGGTTGAACTCGACCCCGAAGAGGCCAAGGTTCAGAGGATGGCTGAAGAACCAGCCAATTCCTTTGGCTTGTTCTCTAGGCAATTCGCCCGTCGCCATGGGCTTCACTTGCTTGGAACCACTACTACATGGTTTTTATTGGACATCGCCTTCTACAGTCAGAATCTTTTCCAAAAGGATGTGTTCACTGCAATTGGGTGGATTCCAAAGGCACAAACCATGAATGCAGTTCATGAGGTTTATCGAGTTTCCAAGGCTCAAACCTTAATTGCACTATGTAGCACTGTCCCTGGTTACTGGTTTACTGTGGTTTTCATCGATATCATTGGAAGGTTTGCCATCCAAATGATGGGTTTCTTCTTCATGACTGTGTTCATGTTTGCCCTCGCCATCCCTTACCATCACTGGACACTAAAACCAAACCAACTTGGGTTCGTGGTAATGTATTCTTTCACTTTCTTCTTCGCTAATTTTGGACCCAATGCAACCACATTTGTTGTGCCGGCAGAAATCTTCCCAGCAAGGTTGAGATCAACTTGCCATGGTATATCGGCGGCAGCCGGGAAAGCGGGAGCCATAGTGGGAGCATTTGGGTTCCTGTATGCTTCACAAAGCACGAATCCAAAACTGACCGATCCTGGCTACCCAGCTGGTATTGGTGTGAAGAACTCCCTGATTGTGCTTGGATGCATCAACTTCTTGGGAATGTGTTTCACTTTCTTAGTGCCAGAACCGAATGGCAAATCACTTGAAGAGATGTCAGGTGAGAATGAGGACGAAAGCATTGTGTCTGTAGACCTGCAAGCGACTTCTAATAAGGTGACTTCAGAAGTATAGACGAAGAAATTCAGATCAAGCAATGTCAAAAGTTCAAAAGTGGTTTTATAAATTATCAGTAATGTAGATATTTGCTTTCAATTCCAAAGAATAATCATAGTCTGTATTGGATGGATGTTATTATATGCGATCATGTATGTCTCTGAATGATTTGTGATGTTTTTGGTTTTTGTTTTTTCTCAAATGGAATGAGTGCATTACGATAGCTATTTTACAAGTTGATATGATCCTTTCAATTTTGAACTTGAAAAAATCAATGTTAGCATGTCTCTATTAAAATTATGGGTCAATTACGAATAAGTATCTATTATCCTATTTACGCAAGTGATTATCATGTAAAATTTTAAGTAACTAATTTTTTGACGAGAGAAAGTTGATAATACTTATATGTTTATGAATTATGATTCTGGCCTATCTATAGTATATTTGTGCATGATAACTCTAATCCTTCTCTCAAACTTGCAAAAATTAGTGCGAGGGTCGTGCATGATAGTCGTAATTATTCAAGACAGAATGATATGAATACCGGATCATTCAAAAGAATTAAGCTATATGACAAAAGGTAAGAGTATATTATTACTTCCACTTGTTATTGTATACTGATGTTCTCCCAATAATGCTTACACAACATCTATCAATTATCCAATAAGCCTTGCAAATAAGGCTCATATAAATAAAGCCAAATCAAACTATTATGGTTGGGAGGAAGAAATAACTTACATCACCTAATGGGAGGACAGAAGTAAAACCCATAACTTAATTCCATAATCTCATCCTCAAAAGAAGTTAATAGTTACTAATCAGACTAATCCCGTTTGATAAACATAATTTTTTATAACAAACACAAAATACAAAAGAGATTTTCACTCATGTTTTGATGAGTCTTGGCAAAAAAAAATGGTAAAGTGGATCTTTTTGGGAAAAAAAAAAATTGAGAATGAAAGACCCTCGATTAAATATTAGCTAAGTCCTTTGAGTTGTAGGTTTTGTTAAGTATAGATAATTAAAAATATTTTCAATCATTACAAATAATATAAAATTAGAAATTAAGATTTAAAGGATTCAGTGGAGAATCATCATCAACAATTAAGAAGAAAAAAAAGAACATTTGCCAATACAATCTAACGGTCCATAAATAAATTTTCTTTTTTTATTCTCCCACTACTAATTGTAATCTATTGTTGGTATTCTAAAAGAACAATATTGAGATTCAAATTAAGAGAGAATCTTATTCAATTATGCATCTTAATCACAATTTGTCACATGCAATACATATTTATTTTGTTATTTTATGTAATTTTTATTTTTTAATCAAAATATAAATAGTCATGTGATATTCATGCGATTTAAAATATGACAAATTAAGATTACAGACACGTTTCTAAGTATAGGAGGCTTCGTAACCACATTTCTCAACATGTACAGTGTTACCCCAAATGTATTTGTCATCAAGGTCTCATGCCTGATTAAAATCATTTATTTTTTATTCTTATTGTTAAATCAAAATTAAAATTATTGTTCAAACTTGAACTCATCCAATATTTGAAATTCATAGCTTCAAATGTTCAAATTTTCTACCTCAATTCTGTAATATTCTATTATATTCTGTAATATTCTATTGTTCTTCTTCTACTAATTTTTTTTTTTTTTGTGGTAAGTAAAATTTTATTATAATAAAAATATGATGTTCACTTATTTTTAATTGTGCACTCTTCTATATAGATAAGGGCAATAGAACTTGAATTGAGTTAAGACTGTCTTTACAGTTAATGATAAAATCTTCCCATCCTTCTAACCAACAAATTAAATCTTAGCCCATGTGAACGATGAAAGTGAGTTGGTTTTAAGGCAGCGAACCTACTAACATATAATAATAAGCACCCAATTGTTTCTTGACTTGAAAGAGTTGGAAGCAGATAAGCTCAAAAGTCAGAAGTCAGGCAAAGTTACCCATTTCTAAGAAGTCCAACATTAACGCTCACGATTTCAATTAAAAAATAAAAATGATGGTCTAACATTGCAGCTAGCTGACATCATAAAATTATTTTTTATTTTAAATTAACAAGATGTACAATCATAAAATTACTTAATACAAAAGGGATATACATCTCTAAAGTTTGAAGAAAAATTTTAAAATATATAAATTTAAAAAATAATATTAATTTTCCGTGCTTTGTCATCCCACACAACAACAAAAAAAAAAATTCAAGAATGATATGTACAATCAAGTGCATTCATATTTGTTTCTTTTACTTTTTTATATGTGTATATATATTTATATTGTATAAGTATAGTTGAATGTATATATAGAAGCTTGTTCATAACATAATCTAAGATCGGGTTCAGGTTCGGGTTCGGGTTCGGGTTCGAATGATAAATCGATCCACTTTATCAATAATCAAGCCGGATATCATAAGGGATTTGTCTTTTCTATTGATTTCTACGGATTGGATAAAAAACAATTCTTGAATGTCAAGTCCAACCCAAATTGAAGTCGAGTTTATGTTTTGTTATCCAATTAGTACATCGCGAATTATAAAATAAATTATTCAAGTCTAACTGATTTTTGAGTTAAGCTCGAGTCAGACTCGGGTTAATCCACCCCAGTTGCACTCTTACAGATAGCTCATCAAGCATTTTTTTGCTTTTTGGATTACTTTTAGATTGTGTCACAATTTGGTTAACTTCATTTTCAAAATCAACTGCTAAAGTAATGCACTTAATTGGTTAAATATCTAAACCAGTATGGTTTCCACTTTCAATAAGTCCTTGAGCTAAAATGGACTGAGACACGCCCAGGAGAGAGGTGGGTATATTTTGGTGAGGATAATCATGGGTTTTGAGACCAAGGCCATGTAAATCACCAGGTCCTTTTTATGGATTGTAACATATAATTATAAAGTCTCAAATTGGAGGAAGTAGCTTATTAAATATAAGTCTAAGTCGTCAAATTTGAATTTATGCTTCATCCTCGTACAAATAAGAGATCAAATCCATTCATATAAAAAATATATTTATTCAAATGAAAACTGATATATTACCAATAACGTCACATCATTAATATATTTGGTCATGCAAATTCATATCCAACTTATTTATTGACGGGTAATGTTAAATAAGTATAAAATTTTTATTTTTAAACAGGTAATGTTAAATAAGTAGAAGGATGGTCAAAATCGAATAACATAATAAATATTTACATAATTTTATTTTTGATTTATTTTTCTTTCATTCTCTCTCATTCTAACAAGTTCTAAACTCATTGATTATCTGATCTTATCAAATTACAATCTTGAACAAAATAAATTCGTTTTATAAAAAATTAAAAGAAAAATAATAGGTGCATAAGTATCTAAATAATCTGTGTATTACACTTTTATTTAAATATGCTATTTATTGAATTATAGTGTTGATGCTCTTTTTAACTTGTATTTGAAAGAGGGTCAAAACCAAATAACATAATTATATTATTTTAATAAGAAATAAATTATAAAATAAATGATTTTTATTTATTTAACATTATTGGTTTAAAAATTAAAAAAAAAATTATGTTAAGAAGGTAAAAATGTTTACTATGTTATTTGGTTTTGACTCTCTTTCTACTTATTTAACACTACCCGTCTAAGTAGGTTCATTAAATTTTTTTAATTCACATCTTAGCACCTTCTGGTAGAGGATTCTCCGGGACTTGTATAATTATAAACAAAGTTATCTTGTCTTGTTAGTCCTAAATACAACTTTAAATTAAATATTATTAAAAGAACCTTAATAGAACTAAATTATTCTAGCTTGGTATGTAATAGGTTTCGTTCAAAACTCGTTCAAAACCAAATCGTGAGATAAATAAGACAGATTTGAATATATTTTGAAATTTGTTAATTTATTAAACTCGATTGAATAATTCAGTCAGTAATTTAATATTATATAAAAAATCAAACTACTTAAGTTTAAGTCACGATCGGCTAAATTAAAAGAACCCATTTATTTTAATAAATTAAACTTGAGTAAAACTTAATTTACTCACTCATTTTCAGCCCTATTCATGTATTGAAGAAGTTCCTTTCCTTGACACTATTTGCAGGAACATGATTCCTTCTTTAGTGGCGTTTTTGTACCTTCGTCCAATCAACACAGGTTATATCATTTATCCATTCTTTTGGCATTTGATTTTACTTGTATTTGCTTCCTATGATTTTAATTGTGCCACATGGACGCCAAAAGCAGATTTTTGTGAATGTTGGTCGCGTTGTGCTTGTCTTCATCTCATGATTATTCCTCGCTGTGTTATAAAAAGAAAGAATGACACATATGAAATCGATTCTAAGAAGAAGAAAAAATGCAGTCCTTGCAATATCAATGTGTCCTTGAATTCAAATTGTGGTTGTACAACAGTGGTTAATTGGGAGCCCCTGTATATAAAGAGACCATGTGATTCTCATGACAGAAACTCCTTCTGTTTGTGCCACACGGGACCCTTTTATGTGGAACATGGTCTTGGTCTCATCATCCATGATTGTCTCCACCAATAACTACTTACCCCACTTATCCGAGCCGTGTCTCAGTCCATTTTAGCTCAAGGACATGTCGAATGGTGAAACCATTTTGGTTTAGTTTTTTTAACCAAGTACATTACTTTAGCTGTTAGACTTTTTCAAAATTGAGCCCACCAATCTATGATACAATGTGAAACATCCAAAAAGAAAAAGGATAATGTTGTTTGTCTCAAATTTTTGAACTATATTTTGCATCATAAATGACATGACAATGAATCTTTAGTAGACTATTAAGTAATATATTTATATACTATCGATGATCTTATGCCACGTCATTTGGTGGGAAAATGTTATGTTTCTTAAATATTTATCCCAAATCTTGCATCTTAAACGATGTGGCACAGTAATATTAACAGTGCGTTAAATTGTGTAATTAATATGTCATAATGAAACTCTGTCATGTCACTGTCATATCATTTAGATAAAATTTTATAAAATATAACATTACCCAATTTGGTATAAGTGATTAATAGGCTATCCAAGAAATGTAAATGGGTCCCAGAAACTTTGATCAAAATGTTGTGCATTGTAGGATAAGCAAATGTTAGCAAGCAGCAATCTAAGATCATCATGGGTGTTGAATTATTTTTCTTTTAAAAAAAAATTGAAATCATGGGCGTTAATGTTGGACTACTTGGAAATGGATAACTCTCATTTGTATTCTGACTTTTGAGTATATGTGGTTGCAAGTCAAGAAACAATTGGATGGTAATAATTACAGTAATAAATTTAGCATTGTAGATAATATGCCATATATCTACTTATTTGAATGGAGGGCCATGGATAAGTTCACTAAAAATCAGGAATGAAAGACCATTCCAATAGCTCCCCTCGTGCTTGACTTTTGCAGATAGAATAAGCTCTTGCCTACCCATTCCTTCAAGTTTCTAGTAGGAGGAGACTAAGACTTGGGGGGCTCCCTTCAACTCCTTTGAAGGGAAGACCAACTAAATATCACAATGCCACAAGGTCTTAATTAGTGGGGCCATTTTCTTTCTGACCATATCAGCTTAATTCAATTCCAAGATATTGCTCAGGAAGGCTATATATTATCACTAGCCTTTGGTCTTAGGTGGTCCCAGGACTTTGTCTTTGTCTCCAGACTCTAGTTTCTAAGAATGGAGTGTGGGTAATATAATATGATATTATTAAATGTAACCCTTTTTTCTAAGGACCAAGTTTAATTACGTAATACAACACTCCATGGAGACACATAATGTTATTCCTTATCAGTCTTTTTTTTTTATCAAAATGATATATATATATATATATATACATACATACATGGAACGATGATTTATTAGACCCTTTTCCCCCAGATTTTAGACAAATTGGTCAAATATCATGTTCAAATTTAAGTATTATGTGAATTTCATTATTTAAATTTAGACGACAATACCACCATAAGATCTTCCCACTTCTTTTTATCATATTCTTCTAAAGGCAATTCATTGGTTTGTAAATTTCATCAAACTAAACTGGTTTTAAGATGAATTCATAGAGCCTGTTTAGGAAAGGCTAGAACCGATTTTATAAAATACAAATGAATTAGTTTTAAATTTTTTGTTATTTGGTAAATATATTTTAATAGTATATATTAGTTCATATCTAATTCTAAAAAATATTTAAAACCTAAATAAAATCAAATTAAAGAAGAATTAATTTTCTTAAAACTCAAATAACTTCCCAAACAACCCATAACCACTATCAAAAGTATTCTGTAGTTCCACTGCTCTACTAATGGCCACACCACACACATTAAAGTGTCCATTGACATTGATGGACATTTGGGTCTATCATTTAAAGCATTTTACAATAGTGGCAAATTTGGATTGATATGGTCGAGACAACGTTATCTCACTGAAAGGGACTCGTAAAAAAATTATATGAATATATATATATATAGAGAGAGAGAGAGAGAGAGAGAGAGAGAGAGAGCACTTTATAAAACTGTTTTCAATAACTTTTTTGAAGACGATATGTTCTTAGAAAATAATATGTTTTTGAAAAAAATATTAAAACACTTTTTTTGCTTTCCTAAGAACTCGAATTCCTTGGGGAAGAAAAGTAATCCGAAATAAATGTTTCCAAAAATTTTATCACTATCCAAAAATGTCTTAGTAGTGAGTAATTATTTAGTGGTCTCTTAAAACAATGATTCATGAAGTTAGATTAAAGGTCACTTGTATAACAGTATATTATATATTTATTTATGACTAATCATATAGTGATTGGGATCATTGAATAATTTTTTCTTGCTAGCTGGTCCAAGATTTGAACAATGCATAACATTTCATCAGTCTAATAGATTTAGAAAATATTCCATTTCTGTTTTTTTCTCACCAATTTTAATCTCCTTTTCCATGGCGTGGCGTGTAGGCTAGGGAAAATTAAAATTCCCTAGTGGTTGGGTAAGTGAGAGAGAAAGAGATGTTTCTTTACATGGAGTTGGAGAATACCAACAAGCTATAACTCTGGTCATATCACAAGGCCTTGAACCAGGACAATTGGTTGAAATTGAGGTTGAGGTTATGATTGGTTCATTGAATTAGACTGTTAAAATAGGGTTAGGCATATTTTTAAAAGGTTGAGATTGGTTCATTGAATAAAACTGTTAAAATAGGGTTGGGCATTTGTGGCATGTCCTTTTGATCTTTCTTTTTTTTCAGGAAATAATTTACCTTAGTTCTCTTTCATAAATTCGAGTGATTATTGCATGTAAATAAAGACATGTTGATAAATTTTAGTTCTATCTAATGAGGTAAGAAATTTCCAAAACCATGACAGGTGAAAAGGTCCATTACAAATACTAGTGCTGTTGGGTATGAGGCCCGTGGCAAGTCTGATATTGATGAGCTCCAGTTTTCCACTCTTCTAGAGTTTCATTGGAGTGTGAACTACCTTTTTAACTTTTGAACATGGTTATTGTGACGGCCAATACTTTCTTATCCTTTACCAAATATGATTTGACATTTTTGAGTTCAATAATTTAATGTGAGAGACCCCCCCCCACACACACACACACATATATATATATATTATATTTTTAATCTTAATACAACTAAGATTTTTAATGACATTAAAACTAATTATATTATTCCAATTAAAATAAAGACTCTTATTCACACTAATAATTAATTACTTTAATCTTATTTAAAATAAGACTTATCTAAAACATATCGAATACTATTAAGACTCAAAATTAAGAATCCTATTAAAACTATACTAACTTAGTTTTTTCTATTATATAAGATAATTTTAATTTGTTTATATATTATATTTATTTATAATATTAAAAAAATTGATGTGGAAATCTACTCTCGTTGTGTAATTCATGCCGTTGAGGAAAAAGAATGCTAAAGAGTGATTTGCCAAAGTGGAGTTCAACTTTTTAAGCTCGAAGCCAATTGGAAGTGTATGCTTAGGTCAGCCACAATGAAGGATCAAAGCCATAACAAAGTGGTTTTAAATTGTGATGACGTGGAGTTTTAACTTTTTAGGCTTCAAGTTAATACATTCCATCTTCACTTTCACCCAACTCTTTTTTTTTTTTTTTTTTTTGTGGAAGAGGTATAGAAACCATTTTGCTGCAACTTTAATGGCTGTTTTTTGATCCACCAACTTAGAACGTTGTTATGTTATTCTCCACCCACGGCAGTGCGGCGAATACACATCCTTTCATAGCAATAATCACTGTTTTAGACCGTGTTTGGAATAATCTTTATACTTTCTTTTTCTATTTTGAGTTTGTAAATGAAAAATGTTACGTAAAGCGTATCATCTTGTTTTTATAAATAAAAAATTTGTTATATATAACATTACATTTTACAAATATTATCGTGATTTAGTTAAAGTAAATCGTTTCGGCACCCTCTTTGTTGGATTTGTTTGCATCAACTTATTTGTTTTTATATGTAATGAAGCTCTTCTCCCTTAAAAAAAAAAAATAAAAATATGTAGGATAAATTAAATAAAAGGAAAAAAAAAATGAACTATTTTTTAGAGAGAATTTATTATATGATTCTGGTCAATCACAAATGTCATGTATTTAATATATTAAATTTGTAAAAAAAATAAAAATTATTTTTATTAACATATTAAATTGTGATTGGTTGGGACCATTGACCAAGTCAATGGTCCCGAATTATATAATAAGTTCTTGTTTTTTGACCCAACTTTATGGGTGGAGTAGTTGAGAAGATTAAAATTTTGTTCAGTACAGTAGGAATTTATTAGATTTAAATTCATTTATTTTTTTAATTATTTAATCTGAAAGAAACTAAACCAACATGACCTCAGCTTGATTTAAAAACTTAAGAGCTTAAGATGAATATTTTTGTATAGAGGTTAGGATAGAAAGATGTAAACATCAAATGAAATTGAAGATTCTTCAACATCTATACTCATAGTCTTCCAGATTGTTTTGCACAGCTTCACTTTGGTAATCTGACAAGACATTTTCTATTCTTTTTTTTCTTTTCTGTTCTGTTTTCAAGCAGAAACAACTCAATATTCAAAGTGAGTTGCTTCACCAACTCGAGTTGGACTGAAATCACCCATTTTTTATTCTATTTTATCAGTCGAATTTCAAGAAATATTTTTAGTGGATAATATAATTTAAAAATAAGTATAAAAACACGTAAGTTCATGAAATTATTAAACAATTATCGATGTGGGATAAAAACTCTCAACAACTCTCCCCCACCTGTTTCAATACAAATTTCAATCTCACACTTCGAACAACTGTTAAGAAACTCTATAACTTGTTTCTATAACAAATTAACAAACACAACGAACTCATAAATCAACTGAGTAGGTTGGAATTTTTCGCCCAACCACATTTGGTACAACCTCCAATATGCCCTGCTCTCTTTCATGGAAATTTTTTTAAGGAGTTTGGTCATGTTACGTGACGATCAAGGACGGAATTAAAATAAAATTTGAAGAGAATTAAAAAAATTAAATTAGATTAAAATTTTAGATGAAAAATAAAAAAAATAATTATGAGATTCTAAAAAAATTTAGTTAAATATTTTTGGATTGAACTAACATTTTAGTGTGAGAAATGAGAAAAATGAAAAAATTTAATAAATAAAAATTATATTAGATAAAATTTTAAAATAGACTAACTTGAAAAAAATTAAAATTTTATATGTATAATTTTTTTTCAGAATTTATGATAAGCTATAGTCTGAAAAAGTCTACTAAAAGTTCTAACTTTGATGACTATACGTTATTTTAACGATATTATGATGTAGATATAATATATATATATATATGAAAAGGATTACTACACGGTTTGCAGTGTACCAGAATCATAAAATATCTATATATATATATATATATGTTGTGTCATTTTGAGTTTCATATCGAATAAGAGTCGGGCACTAACGTTACTTATAAGTCTCAGTCGTCTTTTCTCTTGCATCAGGCGTTTTCCGTTCAGGATAAACAAAACCGTAAGAGCTCTTAAGCTTAAAGCGAACAATATGATACATGCAGAACTTACTATATGCAACATTAATAAATATATTTTTTTCATTTCACATATGATTAAGGGCACGGGTCCCACATGTTACAAATGGGTTTTTTCTCCACGAGAGCACTCAAATGGACCCGTTGACTTAGTCTCCGAACGTTCATGTGGAGGGTCTCTGGGTCCAGCATATTTAAATCAGAGCCAACAGCTGGCCCATCAATTATATGTGGACCATTAAATTAATCAGCTTGATTATTATTGCTGATAAAGTAACAATTCTTGATTAGTTTTGAGCGTGCAGGGTGTTCAAACTCTTGCGGCGGCACGGGAATATTTACTATATCTTAACCTAGGGGCTAGGGACTTCTCTCTCACGTGACTATGAGTTATCAACTTATCATCGCCGGAGATACTGCCAACCGCATGTGATTTATATGAATTAACAAAAATAAAAATTATTAAAATTCCTTCTTATTATAAGATTATTCAGTTATAAGTTATCAATTAAAATTTTAATTATAATAAAATTCAACTCTAATCTTTATAATTTAAAAAGTTCAAATAATTTTTATGAACAATATAATTCTTAAAACAAAATTGTCAAAAATAAAATTGACTCTTTGTAGCCACTAAGAAATTTCCGTTAACCACGATCCAATTGCTACTCAAAAAAAAATCACAATCCAATCTACTAATCTTATCCATTCATCATCCATTTTTGACACTAAAATTAGGATTTTTAAATTCTTATAATTTCGAATATCATTATAAATTTTGAAAAAAAAAAAAAGATAAACAAAAAAGATAAAAGAATGAATTTTTATATAGTATAAAACTGTGAAATTATACAGTAAGATTATAATAAAACAAAACATAAACATATATATTTTATGGTGAAATATATGAAATATAAAATTTATAGTATGAAATTGAAAAATTATACATTAATAAAAAAATAAAAATAAAAAAAATATAAACATATGCATTTTAATAATAAAAAAATACTAACATATAAAATTTTGTAGAATATTTAATGAAAGAAGTGAAAGAGTAATAAACAAAATAATGACATGTAAAAATTTACATAACATTTAACGAACAGAGATAGTGATGTATTTACTATGAAAAATTATTAAAAAAACATATAATACAAAACAAATTTGAATAATGACTGAGAATAATTTATATAAACTAAAAAAAAATGAACAAAATACTTTATAAATAATACAAATATTGTATGAAAAATATGAATATAATGCGAACAAAAAACTAATATAAATATATATATATATATAATTACATACTTGATTATAAATAAAATACAAAATGATTCTGATTGTAAATGAAATTCAATGAATAATTTTTAACATAAACTAAAGCTGAGATAAAGTCAAGAAGAAAGAAAAAGATACGAAAAAAAAATCATGATAAGATCTAAATAGATAAGGAAATTCGCATTGGAAAAGAGAATACAAAAACAAAAAGGTGATCAAGCTCAAGAAATTCACCATCAATGATACTGAAAATAGATAAGGAATGTATTCAAATTTAAATAAAAATAAAAATCTAGCCAAAAGTAATATCAATCAGTGAAAAAACAAATAATAAAAAAAAAAAATCAATCCAATAATGTAAAAAGATAATAAATAAATGAGATAAATTAATCATTGAAAAATATATAAAAAATAACACGTAATTCTTTAATAGAGTTTTATTTAACATAGAAGAAAATTGCGTAATGATCCTACAATTTCAAACTCTCTAATTTAGAGGCCATTTAGCATCTCACCCAAAACGATGTTTTGTGCATAGAAAAATAGGAAGCACAGTTTTGAAGTGTTTGGCTAATTATTTCAAAATCACGTTTTGTAATGGAATTCATTAAATTTTGTTTGCATAACAAAATTTTGAAGAACTAAAAAAACCTGTTTGTGTAAATAGTTTTAACTTTTGACAAGTTATACTCCTAGACCTACTACTCAAACAGACACGCTAATAACAAACCAGTTCTTTAGAATTAGATATTCTTAATTTTTACCAGATATGCTAATAATAAACCAGTTCTTTAGAATCAAATATCCAGTATCCATTCACCAATAATAAATTTTTGTCTAATATAGAATATTTGATAATTGGTGTCCTAAGTTACATCCTTCTACAGTTTTTTGGGCGGCAAAATCACATGAATTGCATTATCCATTATCTCTTTTCCTTTTTATCCCATGGAAAACAAAGACTCAACGAAGAGCACGTTCAAAAGCTTGACCAACCATGTCCGCCATTAGTGGAAGCACCATTTCTCGTGGGTGGCTGCACTATTTTGACCATGCATGGCTTCTCTATGGCTTTCTCACAAATTCATTAGGAAAAATCTGCAGAAACAATCCCTTCTTGGGTATGCCTAATTTGGCCATTACATATTTTAATCAGGAATTTGCTTACGAGCTCATTAGGTAGGGGTGTCAATTTTTATCACGACATGACAACATGACACGAAATTAACGGGTTAAGGTTTAACATAAATGAGTCTGGGTCATAAACGGGTTGACACGTATAACACGATTAATAAACAGGTCGGGTTTGAATTTTACTAGTGTCAACCCGTTTAACACAACTTAACACGTTTAATTATAAAATATATTATGAGTTAAGGTAATTCATCTCACATCAAAACTTTATCAAGGTTTTGAGATTTTTTATTTATAAAAGAGTTTTCTACTTTGATTTGGCTCATATCCAAAGTTACTAAACTTAAAAATTATTTATACATATTAAAAGATAGGTAAATTTTTTTATTTAAAAAATAAAAAATTTAAAATAAACGGGTTAAGTGTGTCGACACGTGTAACCTGTTTAATAAATGGGTTGAATTTGGGTTTTGAAACTTGACACGATTAGTTAATAGTGTCGGGTTCGAGTTCACACATATTTTCGAATATGTATACCTTAACACGACCCGAACACGACACGATAACACGAATTGACACCCCTATCATTAGGTGCCAGTTTTAAAAGTTTAAACTATTAAAAAATAAAAATAATTTGAGTATTTAATTCTATATTACAACACATCACGTGTGGTCAAATATTTAAAGTTTGAATTCAGGATTTCTTACTTTAGATACATAAGGTATATAACCATAATATACCTTTTTTATTTTCATCTTAAAAGTAAAATAATAAATAAATATAAAATTACATACACATTGTATAATAGCAAATTATGATTAGAAGAGGTTCTTCTTGTCAAATTTATGGGTTGTTTGGAAATTCTTCAAATAGGATTAGGTCAGAACCACTTTTATTAAGTTATTTGGTATTTAAGAAAAGCAACTCGTCTCTGGTCTAACTTTGTTTACATTTTAAAATTTTTTTAAGATCATACATGAATTAATATACTGTTAAAAGATACTTATCAAATAAAAAAAAAATTAAAACTAATTTATTTATATTATATAGATCTGATTCTAATCTTTCTAAAACAAATCCTGAAACCAAGTATTATCATATTGATTTTATATACTCTCTAATAAATAATTTTTATAAATTTTAGTATTAGAAACAAAACTGATTTATCTTATTATTTCTAATTCATTCTGCTCACACAATATAGACCGTTGACTTAACAAAGTAGAGTTCAATACAAATTTGAGTAATCCGTTAGATATTGCCACGTCATCTTAGAATTTCACGTGATCCTGTATTGGAAGTCAAAATAGGATCTTAAAGAAAAGTCGAATTATTTGGTTGGATTAAAATTTCGTTTGAACTCGCGATTAATTGAATTAGAAATTTCGATAGAAATCAAATTAGAAAGTAAATTGGTTAAACTTAATCACAATCTAAAATATAACTCGTTGTTCGACTTAATTAGACTTAGACTAACTTACGGTGTTAATTTCAAAATCAAAACAAGAGAAAGAGCCAAAAAAAAAAAGTCTTTTTTTAAAAGAAAAAATATTAAAAACTAACTAAAATAAAATTTTTAATTTAAAAATTCAAAAAAAAAATTAATATAAAAAGTCTAATTGTTAATTTTTATCTTAATACTGTTAAAAAAATATTATTTATTAGACTAAAATATTATTCAAGATACATTTAAAAAAATACTAAAAAATATATAAAATAATTTTTTCAATTCAAAAAAATCATAATATTTTATGAAATGAAAAAATATTTTTAACCTTTCTAGATAAATGAAAAATGCTATGTTTTTTTTTTAAATTATTTAATATTTTTAAAATTATATTTTAAAAATTATTTTAGTTTAATCAGTAATATTTTTTAACAGTATTAAGTTTAAAGTTTATAATTAAACTTTTTGTGATAAAAGTTTATTTTTTCAGTTTTTTTATCATTAATTTTTTAGTTTAAAAATTTTATTTAAAAATTTATTTAAATTTTTTTTTTATATATATATATTTTTTTATGATCATATAAATCAATTTTTGACACAAGGCTTATGTTTTAAAACAAAAATCACCCAAATATCATTTAAATGACGTGTCACAAATTAATTTGAAAAAAAAAAGGTCCGTGCATCGTCGCACTATTTTCCGAAAGGGACTATAATTTCTCTATAAATTAGAGCATCTGATGGAGTTAAATACGCAACCGGCCCCCTCCGCATTTCGCTCCATACTCGTGCCATACCCGCACGCTTAGCCTTCACCGTACTCACTTAGCCTTCACCGTACTCACTCCCTCTGTCTCCTCGTTCTCAGAAACCTCTCGTCTTTCTAAAACACCCTCTCTCTCATTTTATAGTGGTTCTCTTTCAATTTTATACGTAACCTCTCGCTCACATACACATACATACACATACACATCCACATCCGTATCAGTGTGTATATTGAACTCTCTGAAGCTTTGTGGGGGGGAAAAAGGGGTTATTGGCTTGACTGGTTCTCTCAATCTCTTCGTTGCTATTAAGGTATAACAGCCATTTTCTCACTAATTCCTTGCATTTGCTTTATTTGTTCGTTTTAACCTTTCTTTTCCTCTATTCTTTTGTTTGAATTATTTTCCAATAAATGGTATCTTTGTGTGTAAATATGTGTAATGTTGTTACCAGAGTTTTATTTTGCTGTTTGAGTTTCTATTTTATATAGCTTTTTTTTAGTTATTTTTAACCTATAATGGTTTACGGTAGAATAGAAATCTTATAAATATGTATGTATATGTAAATGTATATTCATATATAACTATGCAACAATCTTTTGAGGAAAAGGTTGGGTACCTTTTATTTTTTAATTTAATTTTTTTAGGCTTTTTTAACCGGGTTTTAGTCTCCTTTTCATCAAATCATGAAAGCAACATACAAGTGACATCAGGTAGTGATGGTTGCCCTATTGTGTTTTAAAGATCTGGTATTTTATACAATTTCTGTTTATTTTCTTGAATCCTTGTACATCCTTTAAAAAAAAATTGGATATAACAATATAAAAAGGGCTTTCAAATTTGTTTTATTTCCATTTTTTTTTTTTTATCACTTTTCAGTGTTCAACAACCCGCGATATAATTTTTTTTCCTTTCGTTTCTCTCATTTGGAAAAATTCGTGATTCACAAGATGATACTTTTGATCTGTTTCATGTTTGTTTTCAATTAAAATGTAAGACTGTCTGTGGTTTTCGAACCTTTTTTCCTGGGTCTACAAAATTGTTATCTTAGCTTCCTGTGTTAATAATATGCTAAATTGTCTGTTCTGGTCATGCAATTCACATGCTTTTGTTTGTATAGTAGGAAAGTTTTTCCGTTTTCTGTCTGATATTTTATTGCGTCCATAAAGCTTCCATTTTCTGAATTTTGTTTGGAATTAGATGCTATCTTTTCCACTAGAGAACCGGGCATAACTTAGAGCATCTCTTGGTGATTCAAACACCGTCTCAAATAGAATTTGTACTCAAATTCAAACTCAAATTAGTACAAAATTATTTATAAACTCAAATTTAAATAATCATTGAAAAGCATGAGACTCAAATTCACATTTAAATTTGAATAAAAATTTGAGTTAGTACTGAGATGCTTTTAGTAGCAGAGTAGTGAAAGAAAAACAGAGGATTTTGAAGCAAACATGCTTATCTAACCTTAATAGTTGGATTGAACAGGGAACCCAAGTTCAAGAAGATGAGGGTCTTTCATGCTCCACACGTATCTCAAAATTTTAACTACTACAATTTTGAAAAAACGATGAATTTTCCCCACGCTTTCAGCTGATTATATGGTTTTTTTTATTACAATGTTTTACTCTACTCTGTTGTCCCTTGGAAAGTTACTCTTAATTTATTGCTTTCACATGCTCCATAAAGACGTCATATTCAATGCATATCGTAGTCAATAGTCATAAGTAGGAGCCATCTCCTTCGGAAAGGGCCAAAAGTTCATATGTATGCATAACAGGTTCCAGAACCGTAGAAAATTGACCTCATTTTTGTCTTCTTCTGAAATATCTAATCTTCTCCATTTGTTGCATCAACCATATAATTAATCAACTCTGTTGAGTCAACTCGCTCTTGGACTCACCTGAGTTTCATGCCACAGCTCTTTTCATCTATCAATTAAGTTGTTATGGTTTGGTGATACGTTTATTGATACTTCTATTCCTTGTTCTATGTTTTCAGAATATAGCAGCTATAAGAATAATTAGTAGTGGAAAGGGTTCTGAGAATAAGTGCTCATGGCCCAAGATCAATTGCAAGTGCTTAATGCTCTTGATGTGGCCAAAACACAATGGTACCACTTTACAGCAATTGTAATCGCTGGCATGGGTTTCTTCACCGATGCCTATGATCTGTTCTGCATATCGTTGGTCACTAAATTGCTTGGCCGCATATACTACTACAGTGGTGAAGCTAAGCCGGGCACTTTACCCCCAAATGTTTCTGCTGCAGTCAATGGTGTTGCATTTTGTGGTACCCTTGCTGGACAACTCTTCTTTGGGTGGCTTGGTGACAAAATGGGTCGAAAACGTGTCTATGGAATGACCCTTATGCTTATGGTAATTTGCTCAATTGCCTCTGCCCTTTCTTTTGGCAAAGACCCAAAAGCTATTATTGCCACACTTTGCTTCTTTCGCTTCTGGCTAGGCTTTGGCATCGGTGGTGACTACCCTCTTTCTGCCACTATTATGTCTGAGTATGCCAACAAAAAGACTCGTGGAGCTTTCATTGCTGCAGTGTTTGCCATGCAAGGTTTTGGAATTTTAGCTGGTGGAATGGTTGCAATCATAGTTTCTGCAGCATTCAAGGCTAGGTATCCTGCACCGGCATATCAAGTTGATCCTGTTGGCTCCACTGCCCCAGAAGCTGATTATGTTTGGCGCATAATTCTGATGTTTGGTGCTGTTCCAGCGGCACTCACTTATTACTGGCGTATGAAGATGCCCGAAACTGCACGTTACACGGCCTTAGTAGCCAAGAATGCCAAGCAGGCTGCTGCTGATATGTCCAAAGTATTGCAAGTTGAGCTAGAAGCAGAACAAGAGAAAGTTGAGAGGCTTGCTCAAGAGCAAGGAAATGACTTTGGCTTGTTCTCGAAGGAGTTTCTTCGTCGCCACGGGCTTCACTTACTTGGGACCACTAGCACATGGTTCTTATTGGACATTGCCTTCTATAGTCAGAATCTTTTCCAGAAGGACATTTTCAGTGCAATTGGGTGGATTCCAAAGGCTCAAACTATGAATGCCATTGAAGAGGTCTTTCGAATTGCAAGGGCCCAAACCCTTATTGCTCTCTGCAGTACAGTTCCTGGATACTGGTTTACCGTGGCATTGATCGATAAAATGGGAAGATTTGCAATTCAGCTCATGGGTTTCTTCTTCATGACAGTGTTTATGTTTGCCTTAGCTATTCCCTACAATCACTGGACTCATAAAGACAACCGTATTGGGTTTGTAATCATGTACTCGCTTACTTTCTTCTTCGCAAACTTTGGTCCAAATGCCACAACATTTGTTGTGCCAGCAGAGATTTTCCCAGCAAGGCTGCGATCAACATGCCATGGTATATCAGCAGCATCTGGCAAAGCTGGGGCAATGGTCGGAGCCTTTGGGTTCTTGTATGCAGCTCAAAGCCAGGACAAGACTAAGACAGATAAAGGATATCCACCTGGAATTGGTGTGCGGAATTCTCTTATTGTTCTTGGCATTGTCAACTTCCTTGGTATGTTGTTTACATTCTTGGTGCCCGAATCTAAGGGGAAATCATTGGAGGAAATGTCTCTAGAGAACGAGCAAGAAAATGGATCGGCAACTGAGATGAGGCCGCATGCTGGTCGTGACGTGAGGACAATTCCAGTTTAATTAGGCTTCTTCTATTGTCTCTTTTTCTATAATTTGGGTTACTTAAGTTGTTTTGCTTTATGCACATCTTAAAATGAAATATGCTCTCCTGCTGCTTTCTCATATTAACTCGTTCTTCATTGTAGTAAAACAAGTTCATGCATGATTTTAAACCCTTACATATTGCAATCAAAAGTGAAAAGAAGAAAATCTTCTGATGTGCTTCTCATATTCTGGTTTGCTAATCGATAAAATATGTATCTTCCCTCTTAACAGTACTTGCATTTTCTTATTTTTCCGGTATTCTCAGCAAAGTATTAGTACAAATTTAATTCTCTCTCGGGTCTTCAGATAGCTAAAGCCAAAGTTGAATCAACTCATAATTGTAATGTGCTGTACCTACTAATAATTACGATGGAAAGGCTTCCATTTTGACGAAGATGCAAAGCTGTATTTGTCAATGATTGAGCAAGCACAGTTCAATGGGTCACGACATTTTGAACTCTTTTGCTACCAATAGCACTGGGCCTTCACTTCATTAGAAGTTATGGTATGATTTGGGTACTTGAATTTGCAGAGAGAGATATGCTTGTGTTATGTTTGGCACATATAGTAAAACATTTCACATTCACATCAGAAACCTTTTTTTTCACCTGATTAAGCTTAAATTGTCGGAATTAATATAAAATCTTATTTAAACCAATTACAAGATAATGATATTTTTTTTTGTTTGCTGCTGCTGTTGATAATGAGTTAATTATGCTTCCCTAACTTGCATGAAGCTAACAAGCAAGTGAGCTTAATGGGTTCTGGACAATGGAATATCCCACAAGAATGAAGTCAGTCCACTCTGTTTTCCATAGAACATTAAGATACAAATTATTGAAGCATCGTATCAATTAAAATGTTAATAAAAGATGGAGTTGATTTAATTTCTTAGTCCTAATTTTTACAAATCACATATATATATATATATATATTCAATGTAAAGACAACAGAGGATTGCAAGTTGCTCAGTGTGAAGCCAAGGGACACAAGTGCAGCATACTCAGAGTCTATGAGAGGGATTGATTTTTTAGTAAATGAGAGGCAACCCTCGGATTCTAGCCCTTCTGGAAAATCTGCCAAGTAGCATCTTCCAACTTCTGAATGAGACATTATGGAAGTTTCTCTCCCTCAACTGTCGTTCTCATGGTCTTGGGCATGCTGCACCAAAAATATTTATTATGGTGATACAAGTCAGAATGAAAATAAGACAAATTAAGGGTATCCCCTCAGAATTGGGGGTGAGGAATTTTCTTATTTTTCTTCATGTGACAAACTTTTTCTTGAATGATTGTCAAGAATTTACTTAAATTCTTGATGACTCATTTGCAATTCAAGACGACCCGAAAAATGGACAGGAAAATTTTTTTCACTCGCTTTTGTTTTTGGGCTCTTTTTTTCTTATATTGTAATTCACTTATATAAATGTATTATTTTGATGGAGAGAGAGGAGAGCCGTCATTGAAAAATAAGGAGTTTCGGATTTTAAGAGTTTTTACTCTTTGTAATCTCTTTATACATAGTAAACTGATCATCGCTGTCCCTAGAATTAGCCGTGGAATTAGGCATCTTGTCGAACTACGTAAATTTTGTGTCTTCTCTGTTCGTTTTGTTCAGTTTGAAATCGATTTATTATTTGTTTGATTGCTTTCGCACAACGCTTCTTGGGTATGGTGTTTACATTCTCAGTGCCCAAGTCTAAAAGAAAATCAAAGGAGGAAATATCTCAAGAGAATGAGGAAGGTAATTATGGATTGAAAACTGAATCAAGGCCACAGGCTGGCCACTACATTACATTAGGACAATTCAGTTTAAGCCAGCCTTCTTTTATATATATATATATATATATATATATATATATATGTATATATATATATATATGTAAGTAAAATTTGGGGTACTTGGTTGAGTTCCCTTAAGATGAAATAGGCTGCTTTGTTTCACTCCATGCATGTCTTAACATGAATTAAGCTCTTCTGCTTCTGTTTTACATGTTAACTCAGTCTTAGTTTCAGTAAGTTAGATATTGTGTTGCCTATGAACACTATAAGTAATCAAAAGTGGGAAAAAAAATCCAAAACTGTGTGCTTCTCATTCTCAAGTCTGCTACTGGAAGAATCTGCATGTCCCTTCTAAACAATTCAATTTTTACTTGCATTTTCATTCTTTTCCAGTGATTTCTCATCAACCAAGCAGAGTTCATTAATTTTTCATGTCTCCCTTGCTGTTATCTTGGGTGCACAAACACAGATATCTTGTTGGGCCTCTAACTTCGTTTCGAGGGTTTAATTGAACCCCATCAGTTGGAGTCTCTACTTACATAAGTATTTTTAATGAACTGCACCTTTAGTAATTTCAGCAGAAGGACTGCAGATGCTATAAGATCAAAATGTATACTTTTCTCTATGGCCGAAGAAGTATTAGGCTGCCTAGTGGTATCTTTGTCCATTTAGGAACTAATCAGGATTTATCACCTCATGCCTCATGGTTTTGAGTTATATATAGACCAATTCCAACCTTATTCCAATATATTTCTGATTCTGGTTTATATTTCAGATGACCTGGCCGGACTCAATCAAGTGGCTCCCAGCCAAGAGTGGTCTCTTTTCTACTCACTCTGCCTGGGATTCCATCAGGGATCACAATCCCAAATTCCCACAGTTCCTAGGTTCAAGTTGGTTTGGTTTTCTCAGGCCATTCCTAAACACTCCTTCATTCTTCGGCTTGCTAGTCATCCCAAATTAACCACCAAAGACAAGTTAAAATCTTGGGGCGTTATCACTGATGACACTTGTTGCCTATGCCATTCTCACTAAGAAACAATAAATCACCCTCTGTTTGACTGCTCTTTTTCTTCCTCTATTTGGAACATAGTCATGCACCACTGTCTCCTCCACATCCTTCCTTCTAGCTGGCCTAATAGCATTTCCTGGACCACCACCAACTTGAGATGATCTAAATTTGCCAGTTGCCACCATCATTAGGAAGCTTGCTTTTACAGCTCTAGTTTATTTTCTTTGGGCAGAAAGAAACAACAGAGTGATGCAGCAGAAAAGTAAAAATGAAGATCTTATTGTAGAGAAAATTCTGAGTTCTATTCGCCTTTCTGTTGCCTTTTGGAGAGGAACCAAGAAAATTTCTCGTAATAGGGATTTAAGTATGAGCCTTGGTCTCCCAATGACATATTTAGACCATTAAGAAAGTTTTTGTTCATGATTATTTTTTGTTCTGGCCTCTGGCTTTTTTGTTCATGGTTATTAAGATAGTATTATTTTGCTAATTTTTTTTTTAAAAAAAATTACGAGTCCGCCGAGGAAATAGTTATTTATTCATAAGAATCCCTCGCATACACTTTGGTCTCCCTAAACAGAGTTTCTGGATCCACCAAAGTTGCGAACTTAATTTAGTGGAAAGTGGACATGGAGGAGAACAAAACCAACAAGGTGCCCAAAAGAAAAGCCTAAATATATTACAACATGCGTGGGGGCCTACATTCATGTTCCTTCGCCTGCAGTCATCAGCTTCCACTTCTAACCTTAAAAGTTCTCCTGCGTCAATTTTTTTTTTTCTTCTTGTCATCACAGAGTTAAGGTTCAAGAACTTGCCATTGCCAACTTAATAAAAAAAGCTTTAGATATGGTTGTTTGGATTAATTACTGGGCACCAAAACCTGTCCTCGTAAAGGAAAAAACAGACTAATTTCCTCACTTTATGTTGTTTTCATGTTAACTATAGTTAGTTTGGCAAGTGAAAACAGGTTCTCAAGTCCATGCCACATTGCCCCTCACACACACACAAACACATTGTCTCTATATCATTTTTAAGCATTTTACACGTAAGGAAGACCAGTGCTATTTCCTCATACTTTATTTAAATTCCATGTCAATAGTTAGTTTGAAACAGGTTCTTCGTCGTCCATGCCACATTGAGAGTTAACGCTAGTCATACACCTTGACTCTTTCAAGTATTTTACACGTAGAAGAAGACCAGTTGTATTTCCTTTTCAACAATATTTAGCTAGTTTGGAAGTCATGAAAACGGGTTGTCAGTCGTCCATGCCACATTGCCTCACGGCTCACGGGTGTATGTGTATATATGTATACGCGCGTGCTCTCACACACGCAGAGGTTGGTCAACCTTCCAATTTCAAAGTATTCTAAATGTGAGAGCATTTTCAATACTAGATGTCATTTAATTCATGATAATTTTATAATTTGACACTCTACTGCATGTTTTAAATGTCATGGCAATTTCAAATTTTAATAAGAATGTAAAAAGAGTTGCGCCATTGACATGTCATTTGGCTTGCAAAAAAATGACAATTTCTTTTTCAATACTATATTTGACATTAGAATTAGTTAAGAGTTATTTTTTGAATTACAAGCTTTAAGGGATGTGGAATTCATATTTTGTCATGTTGCGGCAATCGAATTTGTAAAATGGAGAACTTATAAAGTGGAGTTCATGCTTGAGTTATTTCATTTTTGTGTGCTAGTCATATTTGACTCATATTGATTGCTAATTTTCAGTTGTATGAGAGATGGGGTCTATAATATCATATGTTGTGTTAAAAAATAGTATTTTAATATTGGAGTATAGTAATCAAAATTTGACATTTTTGTACTATAATAATACTAAAATATAGATTTGGCATGCATGAAATAACATTTAGCAATGGAGAAGCTTTTACAGTACAAAAATGCCAAATTTTGACAATTTGACTCTAATGCTAAAATTTTATTTTTTAGCATAACAACTATTCTTTCTTAATAAAATAGCGTGAACCCCACTTTCATTTGGCATTTATTTCACAAAGTGGCATTGACCCTTCCATTGTTTGTCATATATAAGTTGTATTCTATGAATGTCATAAAATGACACTAGCTACTTTCAATGCAAAATATTATATTGGAAATGATATTGTTATTTTTTGATAAGCTAAATGACACACCTATTGGAGTAGTATTTTTTTACATAAATGTCAAATTTTAAAATTGACACATCAAATGGTACATGCATTGAAATGGCTCTAAAGACAATGTTTTATGGTTCAAATTCGTATGTTCAAATTTGTGCCCAAATGAGAGAGTCATTAATTACTATCACATTAATTATTTTTAAAAAAATTATTTTATCAATTAATGATTGAATAATGTTATATTTATCAAAAATATATCTTAAATTTTTATTTCAAATAATATGGTAATGAAATAGTAAAATCTCATTGTGTCACATTAATTATAAAACTTAATGCATTATTCATATTTGAAAATCATTATATATTTTTTTAATTAATTATAAAATTTAATGCATTACCAATATTTAAGAACCAGCATTTTTCTGAATGATTCTCATTGTTTGAACACATATATTTGATCAACAAAAGATTACCCTAAATGTCAACTCTAATCACACACGTATGTGACATATTTTCAATATTTTAAGAGGCCATGGCCACTGGCAGCCTCCATTTAGATTTTCTCCTGTAGGTACATATAAATAAATATATAAATAGATGCATACATATATAAATATATATACGATATATAATATTCATATGTATATATAATACATATACATATGAATATTCACATTCACATTCACATTCACGTTCACACACACACACACACACATATATATAAATACATACATATCTATGTGCATATATTTGCTCATTTATGTATTTATATGTACACATGTTATATAGATAAATATATGTGCCCATGTAATTGTATACATATATACATACGTTTGTGAATATTTCAATACAATAGCGATTTTCTCAACAAAAAAATTTATATCTCTCTTTATGAGATATAACTTGGACCATCATAGCTTGATAAGGATGACTCCTAACATCATCATGTTGTCAGAAAATTGAACCACTGCCCACCTGTTATGTCCTTGTAGCTCCACATGGCAGAAAAAACAAGAAGAAATTAAATATAAGTACACTGGAATTATATAACTACGGAAAGGTACGGAAAGTATTTTGTCTTATCCACCCCACTATCCACCACCTGCATACCTTTTTGCCTTGACTAGATTCGCTTGTTGGAGACTTTTAAAACCGAATTATTATAGGGATATAATTCTTTGCCAAAAAAATTTACCATATTACAGTTAATTCTTTTATGGCTAATAGACATAACAAATTAAAAATAATAATAATAATAATTAAAATTATTAATTATTAATTATTAAATTTTTTCATATTTTTATTAATTAATAAATATTTCTTACGTGTAATTAATTTTTAATATAAAAATAATATATTATATGTAATTTTATAACAACTTTTAATTTATTGTTAAAAAATATATATAATATTCAATTTAAGATATAACAAAATTCTTGTTATCTTTTTCAAATAAAGAAAATATATCTTATGATATCATAATTTTTTTAACTTGCAATATTTGACTTCAATTATGTTAATTAATAAATATAATTTTCAAGACATATTATCAATAAGATATATAAAAATATAGTATTTTATTTTTTTAATAATTAATATTATATAGTTTTTTTAAAAAATATATTAAAATTATTAATTATATGCCATAAAACTAAATTAACTTTTTAAAAAATTATTAATTTATTAAGAGGAGTACCTCTCTAATTTGAAACTCATATACTCACAAGAAAAGGGGCTTATCATTACTGACGTTACTAAAACAATTCATCTCATGTAACTATATCAACACCACATGAACATTTATCATGAATATCAAAACATTATCCTAGCTAAATTGCTCCATAATAGAGTTGTGGCCCTTCCTATTAATTCAAGGGAATTTATATCGCCAAACTAGACCGTACTTATTCGGAAACAAATTATAGGAAAAGAAACACTTTCTAGTAGATTGTATCTAAATTCAATAAATAATTTTCAAATATCGTTATCTTATCTATTTATTCTATATCAATTTATTTATCTATGTTATATATTATCTATATATTCTATCCAGTTAAGCGAACAAACGAAGAAACAAGCTTGCCCCTAAATTGAATTCAGAATTTTATTTTTTATATAAAAAAGTTATAAGTTTTTTATCAAGTTTTACATTTAATTTAATACAAAAACTTGGAACACTGCCTTGCTTAAATTAAAATGATCAACTTGAAATTAGTTAGCTCGGATTGCAAATATAATATCCATATAGATGGGTGTGACCAAATATTCTATATATACTTCCAAAAAATAAAAAAATCTTTCACTATATTAATTTCATGTTCAATTTATTGATTCGGTTTATATTAATTTCATGCTCAATTTATTGATTCAGGTTTTAGTTAGTTGAAGGATCTACCTTGTTTCTTCTAAAATTTCTCTAATTTAATTTTGAATTTCTATTTTAATAAAATACCTTCATCTCTTCTTCCCAAAAAAATAAAAATAAAAAATTGAACACTGTTGCTCAAGCTTTAGGAAAAACTCAATTCGGCTTTCTGAAAAATATGTACAAAACTTCAAGAAGCACCGGTAGCAGTATATGGCGCCTGTACAGTATCTACATATATAGTACTATAAAGTTTTCAAGTTAGAACAGCCACTGATCCGGTCTCTCCACCGCTTGTCATCCATGGATGTCCTGTAAAGCACCACCAAAAAAAAGCACAATCCAATCCAATTAAGGGGGGCTTACAACTGTAAAGCCCTAAAAACGAGTAATAATGACGTAGAAAATAGGTAAAGTCCTCTTTAATTTAATCTTACTAATAAACAGAGTTATTAAACAGCTAATATAATAAAAAAGAACAGTTTGTACTTTGAAGTATATTCCTGGTAATATTCGGATTAGAGTTAGAGATTAGGGTTTCGATTACAGGATTATTCTGAAACAAGATTAGAAAAATTTTAATTAAGAAACAATTAACTATATTTTGTTTGGTTGCCAAGAAAGTGTACGAAGGGAAGAAAATAAAAAATTAGCCATGGCAATGAAATAGTAAAGTTTTTAATTCAACCAATTAACATTTAAAACCCTACTAAGAAAAGAATGTTTTGAACTAGACTTCCTGAAAATATTCAGCGTAGCGTCCAGAAATATTCCAAATTTAAATTAGAAAACATCTGACTGGGGTCCATGGCGAATAGAGATAAACGATAAACAATTTAAAAAATGCTCTGTTTGGTTGGTAAGAAAATGTAGGAAAGTGAGAAGTCATATATATTTGTTTTTTCCCAAAGACAAATGAAATCTTAAACTTCTACATCACTATCTATTATATATATATATATATATATATATATATAATGCATCAGTTTTTGGGTCTATTTATAACAAATTAGTTTGAAAAGAGTAGTTTTAGCTTCCCTTTGTTTTCTCATCCACCAGACGGAGGATTAAGATACAACAAATTAAAATAAAATAAAAGTTAGGCGAAACAAAGCAGAAACAGTGACTATCTCTGAAAGAGACAACAAACAGAGGAAGAGATTCCGTATTTTCAATTGAAAAATCCGAGTTTAGCTTAACAAAATTTGTTCATAATAACAAATATATAATCACTAAAATAGAAAATTTATTGGCGACTTCACGAAGAATGAACAAATAAATGACTATAATATATATAGATACATATACAGATATAGACTTACTGAGAACTTGTTCGGCAGTGAATCTTCTGGAGACGTCCTTACAAAGCATCTTCCTCAACAGATCCTTGGCTACCGGCGATACCGAGTGAAAAACCCTAGGCGGAAACCTGAGATTTGCCCGAAGCACCGCCTCGAAGATCTCTGTTGCAGAATCGCCATAAAAAGGAGGGATTCCGGCCAACATTATGTACAAAATCACCCCCGCGCTCCAGACATCCACCTTCTCGCAGTACTCACTCCCCGCCACCACCTCTGGCGCCACGTAGTACGGCGTTCCGACGACACCACTCATCAACTCGCCCTCCCTAAAGCACTCCGCCGAACCAAAATCGGCGAGTTTCAGCCTATTCCACTCGTCAAACAGTATATTGTCGGGCTTGATGTCTCGATGCGCAACACCATGACTATGACAATGAGCGATTGCCTCCATCAATGGAAGCATCACGGCGACCGCCTCCGACTCTGAGAAGACTCGGTTGGTGACTCGTTCAAAGAGATCGGAGGCGTTGCAGAGTTCGAGGACGATGTGGAGTTGAATGTCGTCTTCGTAGACGTTAAAGATTTGGACGACGTTAGGGTTTGGGGTGAGGAGGTTCATGACCTTGACTTCGTTGTAAAGGCATTGCCGGTCGACTGAGTCTTCCGAGATGAGACGCTTGTCAATGGACTTGACGGCGAAAGACTCTCCGGATTCCGGCGAGTAGCACCGGTGAACGACTCCGAACCGCCCTCGACCGATCTCTTCGCACACACGGTAGTCCCTTCTCAACGCCTCGCTCATTACTCTCCTCTTGTCTTTGCTCTGTCTCTCTCTCTCTCTCTCTAGAAATATGAGACGGGATCCTTACATAAGCCGAATGGTTTCCGTTTAAGAATATTCGGTAGTTGCGATAACCAATACGGGCTCACCACATGGTGTATCCAAAGTTGTGGACTGTTTTTCACTTTTTTCGCTTGCGGCCATATCTCCGGCCCTGGAATTCGAAACAGTCTTGGAGTTCGATTTTGTTACGAAATTGCCATTTTAGATTTCCGTACGAGTTACGGTGTATAACAAATTTGCGCGAGTGTCCGTATCATATCATGTATACCAGATCGGAACTGATCTGCGCTTATTGGAACACTCCATAGTTTTCATCCTAATTACGGTTGCTGCCACGGATCGTTGAGTGTCTGTTACTTTCAGTTCTTTTTCTTTCTTTCTTTCAGGTGCTTGTGAGCAATATAATGGATGATGGGTTGCCAGCTGATAGCATGTGATGGCGCACGATTTTAGTTTTTTAGTTTTTAATAAGCTAATAGATTGATTTAATTTTTTTTTTTTTATAAATTACGTGATGCTACAATTTAATGCATTAGATTTTTTTTTTCAATTTTGTATTTTATTTTATAAAACAATGGATAAAAGGAATTAATTGAACTCAAGTCAATTGAACAAAGAGTAGGCACACTTACCAGAAAATTATGATAAAATTTTTCTCGATAAAATATTTAAAATTTTTTTTTTTAATCTTTACAAAAAAGTTTAATTGTTAACTTCTATTTTAACACTTTTAAAAAAACTATTGATAAAATTAAAATAGTTTTCAAAATATATTTTAAGAAAAAATACCAAAAACTATATAAAATAAAATAAGTTATTTAACTAAAATTTATTTTTATAAAAATAAAAAATTCTTTTAAAAAAGTTATAAAAAATTGATCAAAATTGAAAAAAAATGCAAAAAAAATAAAAATGAAAAGAACAATTTTGTCATTTTGAAACAAAAAAATTGACTAGAGAGAGATATTTGTAATTTTTTTAATAAATAGTGAAAAATTAACATAATTTCAAAAATTTAAAAAAAAATCAGTGTAATTATCAGAAAGATCAGTATAATTTATCCTATATATTTTAAAAGTATGCTTCAAAAAACTTAGAATGGGTTGTAAAGTGAATTAATTCTTTATTTATGAATTCTTAAAAATGAGTTAGATTAGGTCGACTCCCAGTAAATTATCTACTTAGAAAACAAACCTCCTTATATTAGTAATAAATACTTATCAAATATTAAAAAATTTAAAACTAATTCATTACTATATTAAATCAGTTATGCTATTTTCCAAACAAATCATTACATGTCAAACAGTGATTAATCTGTATATGAAAAAGTTGATGAACTTAATTCACATAAAGATTCTTATAAAAAAAAAAAAGAGAGGATCTTTTTAATTAATTAATTGTTTTTATTTTTATTTGGTATAGTGTCTGCTGGCCAATGCTGTGGTTATATTTGAGTGTGAGTTTTTTTGTCAACTAGTATCTTTCTAATAAGTAGTTATAAATGCAAGTTATACAATAATTAATTATATTTCAAAGTGGCCTCTTTTAATTTTCTTTGAGTTGGCTGTGCAAACAGAATTTATATAGAGAAGAAGTTATAAAATTTTTAAAATTAAAGACTATTACTATTCATTATATTTCAAAAATGTTTGTTAGCCTTGATCACTGGAGGGCAATCCTTATTAAAAAATTCTAATTATAATTATTAATATTAATTATATTTTAAAACATGTCAATAACCAACGTAAAGAATGAATTGTTATTTAAAATTCTGTTTATAAATTATTTTTCTTTTCCTTTTTCTTACTTTATTGTAGGGAAATGGAATTGTGATGCTTATTAGAATGCCAAAACTTTCTTCTCCAATTACACAAAGTAAAATTTACAACTGCAGTGTATGTAATTGCAGAAAACCCAGATTCTACGCTCAAAGTTGAAGATATTTTTAATTTTATTTTTTTTTTTTTTGGTTGAACATCATGGCATCAATGCCTTTTATGATATGCAGATGTATACAAGAATGAGTGGTTTCTGGAAAACATCTATGGCATATATACATATAATTGCTTTCAAAGCAAAATCCAGTATTACAGAAGAGATAAAAAGTACATTTTCTAGAGTGGGGATTATGTTTCCAAGCCAGCATCTTAATCACCAGATTATGAATACTGCCCTCAGGCTCATAGAGGTTAGGGTTGGGGTTATATTTTGACAACGCAGGAATATATTTATAGGAGCGCACACCTGAGTTAAGACATACTAAAGCACAATAGCATTAAACTGCAGCATTCACTGGCTGACGTCTGAGGCTCTTTCTTGATGAACAATACAGTTCCCCAAGGAATCCATAAATGTTAGGGCATCAATCTTCCACAGCTCCTGCACATGTTAAAACAGTGAAAAGAGTGCACTGTGAACCCAAATATATATATATATATATATATGTATATAGACACACACATACATACATGAGGAACCGTGAAGTTAAAAGGACTTCGTGTTCGGCATGATGGGAACCAAAGGATTGAATCAAGCGCCCGAGAACAATCTCATTCATCCCCTAATGTCCAAGCATGCATCATCCGACTGTATCTTAGCCAAAGCAATTGAGCTAGGTATTGCTGCTTCCATTCAACAGCATTAAACCACTCGTTCAAAATTTCAAAATGCAGGCATCTTTCCTCTTTTTTCTTTAGAAACAAAAAGTTGATCTTTTTTTTTTTTTTTGGGGGGGGGGGGGGGGTGGGTCTATTAATTCCAACAATGCCTTCAATTTACAAACAAAATTTCATTTAAGGTAGTCACTTGAAAATGGAAAACAGCCTGGCATGATGACATTTTGGCCATATCTCACTATTTACTTGATATGTAAGGAAGCCACAAATTTTCAGTACTTCATCTGTTTTTCTTTTCTTCGGGCTGAAAATACAATAGACTAGGAATAAACCTTGCTAAAATGTGGACAAAGCTGCCTACCATCCACCTCTCTCAAGTCCTGTTGAATGCAAGAGCCTTATGCACTTACAGCCTACAGCTAAATACACAATAGAATATGCATTAGGAACCGAGACACCTTATTTGGCTGGAAACCTAAACTGGTTTAGGAAGGCCCTCCCCAGCACCCTTAAACAGATTCAGAATTCTCAAAGGTACCTTCGGACTTTATTTACAGAACCATTAAAGTCAAGTGCATGTTTTACTTCCAGTAATTCACTAATTTTAAGAATACAATAGACTTAATGTGAATCGCGAAATTATATGATCCCAGCAATTTGAAACAGGTAGGTACCCATGAACAAACTTCAAGTGCAGCATGTGTGACCTGTTAATCTCTAACCTGGTAGCCGTAACTTAGATTAGGCTTCTTTAAATTCAGATTGATTAGCTCACACTTTTTTTTCTCCTTTTATTATTATTATTATTATTTGGTTATTGAATCTGTTTGCACAGATTAGGCAGGAAACCACAGGAAGAAGCTAAACAGATTCAAAACTATGCAGCTTAGAGCGCACAAAAAAG
Organism: Nyssa sinensis; assembly: GCA_008638375.1. Taxonomy (NCBI): domain Eukaryota; kingdom Viridiplantae; phylum Streptophyta; class Magnoliopsida; order Cornales; family Nyssaceae; genus Nyssa; species Nyssa sinensis. The sequence continues at coordinate 6,301,768 of CM018045.1, forward strand.
GCCATTTCCCAGTTCTGGTCCTGAAGGAGGGCTAACTTAAGTGCAAACCTAACCTTTGGCATTATTAGCACAAAGTGGCTGTCCCAATAATGGGACCTGCATTCTCACACTTAATAACCCAAACTTTTACTCTTGCACCGAGCAATGGCCCCTGCAGCTTAAGGTGCATGTTAGAGAATATTGATAATATACAGCGTTATGTTATTAATAGTGCAGTAATGATAGGTTACTCACCATCTTTGCCTGAATTCTTTTCCATGTCAATCTCTTCTTGACATGGCTGCTTCAGGTCAGAAGATTCAAATTGCTGCAAAGGCTTGCCTTCAGATGATGAGGGACAAAAGTGGGGAACAGAAAACGAATTTAAGCTGCCAGTGGTTTGCTTCTTAGCTGGAGAGGATTCAGCTGTAGAGCACAAATCATCATCTGTTCTTGAGGTCCCAGCTTCATTGTTGCAATTATGCAAGTTATCCCGAAGTGGCCTTTCATCTTCAATGTACTTTGATCTCTTGCTGCCGAGCAAACCATTCTTGGAGTTTTGCATACTGGGAACCCTTTGATCATGAGATGAACTAGTGGGGCAGGGGGTCTTTTTCTTTAAAATGACCTTCGGAATGGGCAAATTTTCAATACTGTCAGAATTATCAACAACTTCTTCTTCTGTCCCATTTAAGTTAGTAGCCCTTACAGTCGCTTCCTTTTCACGCATGAATGAATATAGCTTCAGTTAAACGATCTCTTGCCAAATCCATATCAATGATGGGCTTTGGGTAATTTAATCCCAACTCCACCCCTGCAGCTTTGAGCACGGTAAGAGGCGCATCCCAAGGATGATGGATCCACTCAGTAGGCATTCTTGCCAGCTCAGGCAGCCACTGCCTCACATATTCACCCTCTGGATCAAAGTTAAAGCCTTGAACCTGACTCTCAGAATTCAGAAGAATGAAGAAAATGAGCTGCCAACGCAGGGTGTCTAGAATCAGTCAATTAATTAAATCTACAACTCCTTTTCTAACAAATTGACCAACGTATTAAGGGTAAGTGGGTAACTCGGTCCTCATGCTGGCAATAAAAGAATTCCATTTTCTTTACATAATATTTGCTATGAATTTACTTCATGACATGCATGAGAATACTTCAAAGGTGTCAATGCCCAATAATAAAGTAGTTCATATATGTTATAATCACTTTTAGTATTCACTAACACATCCCTAATGGCTCCCATAATGTAAAGTAGTGTCCGGACATCCCAAAGAAATTGAAACACTAATGATGTTATCCAAAAACACAGGCTGGCTTTGCATAGGGAGATGTCGCCGTGATAAAATAACATAATGGATCATGAAATGACCTTAAGAAGAAAGAGCAAATAATTTAAATGACAAGGAACTTATTCCAAAGCACATATGATCCATAATGAACAGATTAATGATCTTACAAGGTCCAAACCCCTCATTATGCAATGAACTATCCTAATAATAGATTTCTGCATTATTAGGCATGGGTAACAAAATAAAATATTTCCATTTCCATCGAGTGCCAAACACGGGACAACTTTGTTTTCATTTTTCAAAAACTGTTTTTAATTCTTTAAAAAATGAAAAACGTGTATAAACACCAAAAAGGACATGAAAAACACGTCTGGTGGGTTGTTTTAAAACTTTTTCTTTTTGAAAATTTTCTTAAAAGGGCCTTTAAGTAAGATACGAGAAGAAGTGTTCCACATTTTAAAAAGCTTGGGCCCATAAAAAAAACTCAAGTGACTTGAATATGGCAGGCAACACTTAAAAGGATTTTCATCGTTTCATTTTCAGAATACTGTGAAATAAGAGGCAAAATAAAAAGGAATCTTGAAAATGAAACTAAATGGGCCCAAAAATGTCTATACAGAGCATTCATATATCACTTTTATGCTACAACTGCATAATTTTCTGTGCCCGCCGCACGGTGTATATTTTTGTATTTGAAACTTTTGGTTTTAGTTTGGAAACACAGGGTACTACATCAACTAATTATGAAATAGAACCTCGGAATACCTTTATAAAAAAATAAAATAACTGATGTACCTGCGGGCTATCCATACGCTCAAGCTCATGACCATCTGGTAAGCTCCCTGAGATATATTGCCAACCAAGGATGTCACTCTCCAAATCAGCATCCAAAAGTGTGTCCCAGAAGTACTTCATACCCCATTGCCAAGGAAGAAGCAGAAACTTCACAAAGAAACTCGAGACAATCACTCGTATCCTGTTGTGAATCCACCCAGTTGCCCAAAGCTCTCTCATTCCGGCATCAACCAATGGGTAACCAGACCGACCCTGTCTCCAAGCCTTAAAATGGGCCTGATCAGCATGCCAAGGGAAATATTTCAGGTTTCTCAGCAAGGATCTTTCGTGAGTAAATGGGAAATTGAAACAAATGTAACGAGAATATTCTCTAAGCCCAATTGCCCTAAGAAAAATAGTCACACTCTCTTCTCCGACAGAATTCTCTTCTTTTGCCCAAAGAATCTGTTTCATTCGCACACTTTGGAAAACCTTTCTTACACTTAATTCCCCAAAATGGAGATATGGGGACAAGAGTGATGTGGAGTTCCCTGCAACCTTTAGCCTGTCATTTGAGTAATCAAGCAGATGCTGTTCAAAAAATTCAGTTAAGGCCTTATCAGCATTGCTCCAACCAGGAGACCATCCTCTTCCTAACAACGCGTTACTAGATTTTTCTGATTCATCTTCAAGACCCAATTCCTCTACTGAACACTTCTTAACTATTCCTGTCATTAACAAAAACGGAAATAATTATCAGCTATTCAATTTATTTCCTTCTGTATTTTTCATTTTTTATTTTTGGCTAATTAGACCTTTGGATATCAAACCAACGGCCATGCTGTCACCAACAAAAAAAATTGTCCAACCAGGAACCCATCAGCCTTATTAGTCTTTTACTGCTGAGAATAGATATTTTAATGTCCAAGTGCAGATAAAGTAAGACTCAAACTAATCTGCAATATCAGCGAAGAACCAAATTACATTTTCCATGCATCGTGCTAAAATGTACCTGAAACCGGCACCAACCGCCATGGAGGAAAATGGGAAACAGGCTCCATTTGCATGTGCAAACATTTGTCCCAGTATGCGTCAAAGGTCGTAAAAGCATATCCATTCTCATCATAAACTTCCCACGGTTCATACAACAAATCTCCATTATAAGTTTGCACAGAAATGCCCAACTCCACCAGCTTTTGTTTGATGTTGTGATCACGAACAAGTGAAACAGGATCTGGAAAATAAAGACTACTCTTAAAATATAATACAAACATCTTAGGTAGAAAATAAGAAAACTACTCAAAATTTTCATCCATATAGGGCATGCAGATTCTAAGAGACTATGAAGTTTTGTCATGGAAAAGATGAAGGTACCAGCTAAACTAATTGGTAAAGTCTTTAGACAATCATACGAAAAACCAAGAATTGAATCCCATCTTTGTTGGAATGGGGGATGTTTATAGGCAGTGAAGGGCTACCCCCCATTTTGTAGCCTGACCATTAGGACCTGAAAAAAAATAATATGGAAAAGATATCATATGTTTGGATTTGGGGCATCATTCCCAGTCCCTCAATGAAGGAGGAAGTTGAGAAACAAAAGTAATAATTCCCACATAGGACCTTGTCTCTCACACTTTCTTGGATCTTCAAGCAACCACTGCAATCACTAGAGCCATAAAGGATGGAATAAAAGAGAGAATTTCAAAACATTGCATGAAAAAAAATAAGTGTTACCATTTTATAGGTAATATTAAAGATACAACTCTATATATCTAATCGCAAGTTGACTTATCAAAAAAATCTACTCGCAAGTTGACACTACCTGATCAATAGAGAATCTTTGACATCATGGTATTGAAACTTTTCATTTCTATCGATATCCCAAGGAGATTGATGGAAGGAATTGGACCCAAGTTCTCTTATCCTTAAAAAAAAGAAGATAAAATACTCCTCTCGGAGAGACCAGATGATGGAAAGATCAAATGTCGTAAACATAGAAAACAATTAGAGCCCTATCATAGCTTTTTTTTTTCATTTGGGGGGGGGGAAATCTCAATTATAGTTTACTCTAATAATTAATATTCAATAACTTAATAGTCTCTAATAATTAATAATGTTTTTAGAAACCAACTTCATTCTATGGTAAATAATTATTAATTCTTTTACCTAATAATTAATACTTTTTAGAAAATATTCCTTTATAGTATTAATTATTAGATTAGAGAAATACACAGTATAGTATGTATTATATAAAAATTATGATTAGGAGCTTACTTCCTAAGAAGCACGGATACGGACACGGGACACGGATACAATACAACACGGATACGCAGACACGTTATTTCTCAAAAAAGTAGGACACGGACACGTTAGGGACACATTGAATATATATAATTTTTTATATTTTTATATGACCATATAATAAAAACCTAATGTTATTTCAATTAAAATTAACATAAAAACACACAAATTCAAAAATATTATTAAGATATTAAAATAACAAAGTCATTAAATAAAAATTAAAGAACTTCTTTATTTAATCATTAACATCCATGATTCAAGTGCCCGGACACGTTCCGGGAAGTGTCCGAAAGTGTCGGTATCCGACACGGATACGTGAGCCAAAATAGAGTGTCCGTGCTTCATAGCTTACTTCTAACTTAAGTTAGATAAAATGCATATTTTCTATGAAAAATATATTATCGCCCTTATGAATATGCATCATGTCCTATTTTTATGCTAAAAATCATATTATAGTGGAAAAAAAATTACATAAAAAAATCATAGAGAAACTTAATAATTGATAATTTTTTGGATCTCCCAAGATTATTAGTTATTAGAGAGTCGATTGTATCTAACAATGGCCCCTATGCAAGAAGGCTTTGGAAAGATCTAGAGTTAAACATAACAATGATCATGGTTACTTCTTTATACCATCTGGCTACTAACAGGGAGGCTAAGGTATGTGATTACTTGGAGAGAGCAGGGAATGAGCTTGTCTGGACTCCTCATTTTAGGAGAAACTTTTACGATTGGGAATTAGAGGAAGTGGGCTCCTTTCTTGGTCACATTTGCAATTACCGGGCTATGGAAGGGAGGGAGGATTCGAGATTGTGGCTCCCAAACAAGAAGTCTTTTTCCATCAATTCCTTTTACAAGAGTCTGTTTGCTTCAGAAACTTCTCTCTTCCCTTGGAAGTCCATTTGGCTCTCAAAAGCTCCTCCTAAGGCATCATTTTTTGCATGGGAAGTCTCTTGGAAAGCCATTTTAACTGCGGATAATTGAAGAAACGTGGCTTCACTATGGCTAGTAGGTGCTATTTTTGTAAGCAAAATGAGGAAACGGTGGATCACGTTCTCATTCACTGTCCAGTTTCTTGGAGTTGCTGGAACATGATTTTTGCTCTTTTTGGTGTCCCCTGGGTTATGTCGGGCTCCATCAAGGATCTTCTGTTGGCTTGGGCAGGGTGCAAGTTTTCAGAAGAGATTATGAGATCTTGGCGTCTGGTTCCTTTATGTTTGCTATGGAGCATTTGGCTTGAAAGGAACAGGCGTGTCTTCGAAGATGTGGAGCTCCCCCCCCCCCCCCAAAATCTTCAAAGACGTTTTTTTGCGTTTATTATTTTTTTGGGGCTAAGGAGACTTCCCCTATTAATATCTCTTCTTTTGTAGATTTTCTGGGGTCGTTAAGACCTTTGTAATGCGCCCTTCTTGGGCTCAATTTTTATATATATACATCTTTACTTATCAAAAAAAAACAATGGTCATGGTTGTCTCTCATTTTCCTTTAAATGGAATTTCTGTTTTCTCTATCCCTGTTATTTGTACCAGTGAGGTGCTCAGTATTCTGCAACTGCAATTGTTAATTTTAAGGAGAGGAAACAAAAAGGGGACATGAACAGCTAGGACATTTCTTCTATTTTAGAAGCATCTCTTGCAGTATTTACAAACAATGAAGATGTTCATATATGGAGACAGATTATTGGAGCAGCTGAACCATTTTCATATTTTTGAATGCATGCACATGCTTGTTAGCTCATCCATCAAATATGAAAGGAGGATGCAGCCAAGCACAGGACTGATAATACAGAACAGATGTTAAAAAATGACTAAAATTTTTTATTACTGTTATAACATAATTTGCAGCAAGGAGAACGACTTTATCTGCAACACTATCTTGGTCAATTCCCCTCAGAATTTTCAGACACTCACACATTCGGATCTTTCAAAGCCCTCTCACCCTTTTAAATTAAAAAGAAAAGCAACTCATTGAGCCTCATTATCTACTAATTTATAATAATAAAAAAAACTTTTTTATGATAAGTAAAGAGTCTACTATTAATGAAAGAGCACGCTACGAAGGCACAAACTGTGTACATGTGATCACTACAAGGATCCCAACCTACTGCTTACCTATACAGCTCAAATCACTCATAAAGTCAACAAAACAATAAATGGAATCTGAATATTTCCCAGAAATCCAAAACTGAAATGTTTCCAAAAGCAGGTGTTTCAACCTATACAAAGGCATATCTATATCCTCAAAAGTCCTCCGATTACACTCTCGCTAGATGTACCACATAAGCCAAAGATGTGCCACCCCCCAAGCCTCCCAAATATGACTGCTGGGGCAACCAGGCCAACCACGACTCCAAATATTGTTTAACCCGTCCAAGTAAAACCTATTGAACTTCAAACAAAGAGAATAACAAGCTCCAAAGACCCCTAGCTACCGCACAATGCAAAAGGAAATGATTACAAATTTCTGCAGCCTTTATGCAATGCAACACCAATTTGGAAGAACATGACCCTCCTCCCAAGCATGTCCAATGTCAATATAGCCTCCAAAACACTGTCCAATTTTTTTTTTTTTTTTTTTTGGGGGGGGGGGGGGTGGGAGAGAATTTGGACAGCACTTTCACTCTCCAAATGCCCTTCCAAGGAAAAGGACGCATGTTCCCCTCAGTAAGGACTCGATAATAGGATGGAACAGTGAACCATCCCTATTGACCCAGTAACCATAGCTATGTATCCTCTCTCTCCCCATAAACAGTACTGCCATATAATCTTTTCACAAGGACTTAGACAGATTCCACCTCCTAGTCCTGGGAATTACGAAGTTGAGAATCAAACATAATCTGCCACAAGAGCCCCCTCATCTGAAGCAATGTGAAAGAGATCAGGGAACACCGTCTTGAGAACCCCACCCCGCCCACACCCACCCCAAAAAATAATGCCAAAAAGTGAACCCTACGACCATTCCCCACCACATACCCTAAATGAGTAGAGAAATCTTTCCACCCTTTCCGAATGAGCTTCCAAAATTCACTCCATAAGAACACCTAAACTCCCTTGACAACCACCCTTGCCTAGTGTCCCCAAAATTTATCTCGACAATCTTCTTCCATAGACTCCACATCTTATCTCCAAGCCATTTCCCTAATAAAGCTAGAGTGAAATCCTTAAACACCAAACTGTACAAGAGTGCATATACAGTCCCAAACTACCAAAGGAAAACGCATCCTCTGGACACCTCATAAAAAGGTTATCCAAATCTTCTCCAAATGAATAGCCACTCACTTCGGGATGGTAAGAAGATATAAGAGTTAACTTCCGCTTAACCAAATGATGTTCAAACCGCTCAATCATGAGTCACCTCCAAATCCCATGCATGAGTCGCCTCGAAAGGTGCTCCAAGAGGCAAACTGAGATATACAGTAAGAAGGAAACCTATTTTACACCCTAAATTCCCAGGAAGGCCATCATTCTGAAACGCATCCTCAATGGGAATAATCTCAGAATTGATCATATTATGTGCAAACCTTACATGGCCTCGAAGCACAAAATTATGCATCTAACATAGTGCAACCGAGTTTCCTCTGCCCCCACAAAAATATTTCATCTGCAAAAAGAAGATGAAACACAAAAGCAACTTCCCCATGCACTCTACCAGCCTCAAACCCATGCAAGAAACCACCATCAAGAACTTTAGAAATCATGTGACGCGAAACTTCCATCACCAAAATAAAAAGAAGAGGAGATTCCTTGTTGTAACCCTTTGGAACTCAGAACCTCTGGAGTGCCATTCACCAAAGCAGAAAATTGCACAGTTGAAGCCAATTTCACCACTTCAATCCGAAACCCATCCCTTCAGTCATGGAAAAGAAAATAGAATGGACATGGTCATCGTCATGGTCATGGTCATAAGTCTTCTTGATATCCAATTCTCCCCACATTTTAAATTAGAATCCACTCATTCGTTGCTACCAAAATCGCATCCAAAATCGGCCTACCACCCACAAAAGTGTTTTGAGTACTTGATACTATATAGTACCCACCACCACTTCAACCGGAGCATCAAAGTTTTCTCAACAAGTAAAAAAACTTGTACCCAACTTTTTCATTAGTATATATATATTGGTAGAAACAGGAAAAAAAGAAAACACTAGAAGAGGGGACTAAGTTGACTGGCATAGTGCAAACTATCTTCAATTAGAGCATCGAACTGAGAATTTGGGCGTCCCTTCATTAGTATATATACTTTGCAAATAAGTTGCATATATTCTAAACATTCCATCTAAATCCTCAATGACAAAAAGGATGCTTCTTCTCTTCCAACATGAACAGATTTTTCACGCTTGAGTTCTGAAAATCATTTCTCCACTTCCTCAAAAGAGTCTTCACCATCTTTGTCATTCAGCTATACCTAGAACCATATCCTCCATTAAATTTTGGCAATCATGTATTGTCTTACCACATTAGTCCATATTCCTTTCAGCCTTCATCTTGTCATCAACTTATATCATATCACTCTTGCATAGAAATGCATTGGTTGGTCCTCATTGCACATAGCCAAACCATCATAGACAAACCTCATCAATTTGAATTTAAATATTTCTAGACTTATAATTACCATTTCCCCACTTAATTTCTAAAGTCTGAATCGTATTGTATGAATAGTTTTGAATCCCACTGTACCAAGAGAACTCTAATTTTTTTATTTTCTTCCCATCTTGTTATTTCAGTTATTAAAGAAAAAAATATATCTTGCAGTTCAGCGATTGTGCATTAAGATCTGTTCCTCTGTCAAGCCTTCCATTTAACTTGCATTTTTTTTCCTTCTTTCTGTTCCCACTTGCACGTTTTCTTGTTAAGACTATTTTTTTTTTCCAGAAGTCCACATATTTTGGTCATAATTGTTATAACAATTTCAATAAAAGTAAGTCAATCATCCCCCATTAACTCTAGCAGTCTAGCCTCTAGACATGATAGCAATAAGCATGAAATGGTTGTTAATATATGCAGGTTTGCTTTCAGCAATAAACAGATAGCATTACAGTCCAATGGATCTCAACTACATAAATTTACAAGAATACTTAATGAAAGATCACATATGAATTAATGTTTTTCAGAGGTTAGAATAAAATTGAAGAACATATAAATGTGAAAAGGTTGTTTTGAGAAGGAACCAGAGCATACCATAAAGATGGTTATATACTACTTTTGTTGCCCCAGTAGCATTGATGCACTCCAGAAGTGCAGTGAGCGAGCTCTGGGCTTTGATCAGTACAAGTGCAGCCCCGAGAGATTTCAGGGACTGCTCCAAGAGGGCTAGAGACTGCTTCAGCCACCACCTTGAAACTCGACCGGGGTAAAATTGTCCTTCTTCTTTAGGGCACCATATATAGACAGGGAGGACACACCCATCCTTAGCAGCTGCAGCTAAGGCAGGATTGTCCTCAATCCTCAGATCCCTCCTAAACCAAACAATGGTCTTTGAGTTGCTACCCATATTTGAGAATTCAGATCTTTCAGGTCAACTCAAATGTTCATATCTCAAAGTACAACAATAAAGCCCTGTTTTACAAGTAACAAAACCAAATTCTTCAGCTTAACTTAAAAGTTCCTTATCTCATAATGCTCTAAAAAGCTTCTCAACATTTTTTGTACAATCCAAACAAGCAATTCAATCAAACAAGATGATGGTGCCCAATTCAAGCAATCAAGATTCGAAACCCAATAACATGTTTATGGGATCTGGGGTTTTGCCAAATTGCCAGAAGACTATCTACAATCGCACCAAAAAAGCTCAAGTTTCCCTAGAAGATATCAAAACCATAACTGGGAAGTCCCCAATTCAGGATATGGGAGTTTGCTGAGCCTGCCGATCATATAGTAAAAAATTAAATGAAACAAAACACTCAATACAACCAACTTATTAAGAGGTACTTCAACAACTCCACCGGACCACCTCACATGAATACCATGTCCTTAAAACATCAACTTAAAGGTTAACCCCCCAACTTAACCCGTCCCTACATGTCTTCAAAGTCCAAAATCCAAAACCCAACAATTAAACAATGAATCATATTCTAGCAATATAAAGAAGTATCTCCAAAACCACCACTCAAATGGAAATTTTTACCTGCGACCTTCACAAAGACCTTGACCAAAACCCAAGAGGCAAAATCAGAAGTGGAACTAGAAGGAGCGACAAATAATGGGAAAGACTTGCCTATAACAATCGATTGTTCAGAGACCGTAGAGATACTTCTAGTTCTGGTTCACCTATTGGTCTCCAAACCGATTTCTATGAGCAAGAGATCAGACTTTATGAAATAGTAAGTGGCATGAATCTGATCAAATTACGGAATTACCACGATTCCCTACGAAAATAGAGAAAACAATGTTATCCCCACAGTGGACCCCCAGAAACTGAATACGAGGAAACATGTAAAATAAATAAATTTATATTTCTTTATTTAATTAATTGAATAAAATTCAGATTTAAGGTTTTATATTGATGAAACTATTCTAAATTTTTATTAATTTAATTTTAATAAGTTTGTTAATGTTATATTTCTAATTCTGGCTTCTATATCTCAAGTTTTTCTTTTTCTCCAAGATTTTTTTTCAGAGACGAAGTTAGAAATTTATTTTATGAAAATAAATTTTTTGTTAAATATTTAATTATAAATTTAAAGTTAATAATAAAGAATATTAATTGATCATATTTTTTTTTATAAATAACTAAATTTATTGATATAAACAATTATAAATTAGACAAAATTGCAATTAAAGAAAGAAACCTTAAAAAAATTATGCTATACAAAAATAATTCAAAAAGTTCATAAAATTTTCATTAAGGGGTTAAATTAAAATTAAAATAAGAATGTAATATTAAAATTTTTAGACACGGGGACACAAATATAGACTAAAAGGGTGTATTTGATTTTTTTTTTAAAAAGTTCGCGGCACTCGTGCCCTCACATTTCAATTTTAATTTCAATTGCAAGTATTATTATTATTTTGATTGTAATTTTCTAAAAAAACTGATTTAAATTATTCTTTATTTTTCTCACTATGACTAAAAAAACATTGAAGTCAGAACTTTTCTCATTTACTTGTAAATATTTTATTATTTATTTAATTTGTCATAATAATATTTTATAATACAAAAAATTGAGAGCATTAGCAGAAAATTGTCACAATTTAAGTTAATTTTTCCCACTTAAACTTTATATTTCTGTATTTATATTTAATATATACAGCGGGCCACCACATAGTAAAAATAATAAACGCACATCCAATGCTTTTTGGAACTTATATCTCACTCCCATTAATGTACACAGACCAAGTGGGCAAGTTGATAATGGCAGTGGTGGGAGGCATGCTTGATTCTTGTCCGTGTGAAAATCCCAGTCAAACCACCCTGTGAAAAGGGCCCGGGGCCCCCCTTTAACATGCCTCTCGTGCCTCAAGAATCTTTATTAAGGTGGTAAAAATCACGGGCAATTATTCCTTGGATCATGATTTCATTCATTGCATAATACTAAAAACGTGAATCTTTATTGGTATGCATGTTTTCTTCACTCGGTGTTGGTTCAAGTGGGATCCAATTAAGAAGGGTGTAGAGCTAGCAATGGATTGACGTTTCCCTCACTCACTGTTTTTCATATGGAAGGAAAATATTTGGAGTGAGGAATAAAGACGAAAGAAGAGGGTAGAAAGCTTGGTGGAGTAGAGTCTAGACAGAGTCATAATTCAAATAAGTGGATGGAATGTAGGATATGGGCTATATATAGGGACCCCTACGTGGGTCAGTGGGTGGACTTCTTGGCCAAAGTCCAGAGAAATGGGTGATGAGTCAAATAGTGAGTCGTATAAAAAATAAGTCTTTATGTTAATATAAAAAGAGAATTCAAGGTGAAATAGAGGGAGAAAGTAAAAATAATTATAAAAAAAAAAAGAGAGAGATTCTTTAAAAACTTGAGACACGGAGTATCGGTCAAGATCGTTATAAGAATGTGATGGTGATGATTTGAAATCCAAAGCACTTCTTAATAGTTGATGTTTAAGATATGAATATTATAGAGAATACAATGTTGTAGGTTTAATTACACTATTCTTCGTAATGATGTAAGAAAGAGTTATTTATAATAATTTCAACACGTAAAGTAGTTAAGGATGGTATCATTAATGACAGACTGATCACGTAGATAATTATAGTTCAAAATAAAAGATAGTGAAAAAGTACAGGTGAAAAGTAGTAGAATGTGACAAAATGTGTAAAGAATCTTGATGGAATATCTTTGTTCTAAAAGGTCCTAAGTTTTCCATGCATCATGTGTAAAACGATGAACACATTAATAAAACCTTAAGTATTTCAATTAGTGGAATTGAAATCAAGCTCACGCCAATTACCTAAAATATAAACACATATATTACTTGGATAGAACATCGATCCTTACAATAAAGTAATATTAGTCATTGATGAATGATAATATTTTATTTCATAAATATACTTGAGAATTCCATTGATATGCCAAACAGAATCACAATTCAAAGAGGTCGTTGATATGGACACAAGTCACACGCCACTAGATCGAATATTCCCGACTTCAGTTCGAATATACTGATGAAACCGATAAGAAAATAGGAAGGACATGACGTTGAAGCCCATGGACAATGTTTCACTCCCATTAACCTTCAATGTTCCTTCTCCTTCAAAGGTGTCAACACCCCCATTTACCTTTTAGTAACTATTTGAAAATTTTTCAAAATGAATTTAAGATGGTATACTTTGTTAAGATTTTAAACAGTTTTAGAAACAAATGAAAACCTTGTATTACTTTATCAAACATTAAAAGATTTCAAACTAATTTATTTCAATTCTATTGAATTAGTTATGGTCCTTCCCATATATGTCTTTATTACTCAAAAAGTATTGAGAAGATCTTCTTGAGCTATTAAAATTAATTCATGATTTGCAAGTGTTTAAACAACTGGTATCAAAACACTTATTTTAAGAGGTTTTGGATTCAAATTTCACTTTCGTTCATTCCTCGTACTATTACGTTAGAGTTAATTCTCTCGTCGTGTTATATTATGATTCGCATTCTGTCTCGTTAATATATATGCTCTGTACTATCTACGTACAAGATAGAATTTCTCCTAAAAGATGGAGGATATTAAAACAACTTGATATATATATATATGTATATATATATATTATTGGATACATTTTCTAATAGTCTAAATTTTTAGAGTAATTAGTAATCTCTAACAGGAGGAACGTGTATGGATAACAAGCTCTACATTGCACAACACCTGAAAAGCCAGAAAAAGCCTCCACAGTAGCAGGCTCTCTCAAGTCTCGATAATCACAAATCCAACAAAAATTACTAGACTCCACTTGACAATTCTCATATGAAATCTGTTAATTTGGTACCAAATCATTGGGGTATAGTATATTTAAGGAAACAAAAACTTTGCAACCAAATATAGCAATGAGTCAATAGAATCGTTTGATAGTTCTGTTCCAGCACCGAGAAGAAATCAATAGAATCGTCTAAAGAATCGTCTGATACTAGATGCAGAGGTACCCCGGAAAGCAGGGATAGAGGAGGCAAAGGCCTGCCATTAGAAGAAACCAAAGGCAATTAGTTCATCTTTGAATAGGTAGCCCGATTAACCAGACAACCTGGAGGGACTTCCTGCCATACAGGAAAGGAAAGACCTGGGACCAGTACTCCCCAACTTGGGAACTCAGCTTATAGCGAAGGGGGGGAGCAGCTTTTTATGCGACACTACTATGGCGAAGAGTGAACCGAGACTCTTTATATTGAGATTTCCCCCGGGTTTCTGCTTCATTCAAGTCTTAATTCAAGTAAGGACAAGTCCTTATCATCCCGATCGGGATAGACAGGCCAGCCTCGCTGCGGGTCAGCACCTCGGGCTCTCTTTCTGCTTTCTGTCTGTCTAAAAGCGGGAGGCGTTAATGAAAATGTTCAAGTAAAATAGCCATCAAATGCAAATTGATGTTGAGATGGAGTCCTTACAGAGAACATACTCTATTACAGGATATATCTCATTAGAAGTCAAATCATTAATATCCATAACCACGCCCAATTCTCATCTGGGAAGCATCATCAGAATAAGTCAGTCCAGAATTCCCTGAACTTGGGATACCTTAGCTGAGAGCTCCTAATCAGCCTTCCCAGATGCCAAATTGTTTCATATTTCATGTCAGAAACAGGTATTATTGCACATTAAAAGTAATTGATTGAAGCAAGTTGCATTCCTTCAGGTTGCGGAAAAATCCCAGCAGCTTTTTCGACATGCAAAACCCTTCAGACAACAGAAAGGCTTCAGTTTGCACGGTCTCTGAGCACTTCAAGATCCATCTCGGTTGGGTCAGTGGCCTGAATCTCATAGTGAATACCCTCCAGCTCCCTTCGGAACCTGTCCTTAGATGTGGCATACAGCATCTTGGCACGGATCCGGGACACAGAAGGAGACCTGGAAGGAAAATTTTGATACATCATGCAAATAAAATGAACAATCAAATTGGAGCTGGTAGAAGAAAATATCCAAAATAATGTCATTAATCAACTTTTCTTCCATAGGAAGATGACAACTATAATAAATCCACAGGAAGATGACAACTATAATAAAGAAAAATATGAATGCTGCATACTCCTATAGTCCAAACCAATGTCCATGAATAGTCCCCACAAGCACCAGAAAATATGTGAAATCAATTATATTACCACCAATTGGTGCAGTGAGACAAGCCACATCCAGAGTTAGATGCAATCCAAAGACCAGGATCTATACAGTCAGGAGAGAATAGAAAATATTAATAGAATATTACTGACATGCAATAAAAACACTGGTGACATGATTCAAGCTGATCTAATTGAACCTAAAACTGAACTCCGTGGAGGGAAAATGAGCATAGTTGATGATGAAGATATGCTTCTGCATGTGTGATCGTCAGAATGTTGCATTGATAGTAAAGGACTGGGAATGACCATAAGTAAAACAATCAAATGTGTGAAGAGTACCAAAGCAGAGACTGTAGCAAGGTGCAGGAGTGCACAAGAGACTGTAGCAGACCATAGCAGCCGCTATGTTAAAATAGCAACTATTGTGGCTACACATGCAAGATGCAACCAAATGTCTCAACTAGTGTGGTCCATAATAGTCTCAACTTGTGCGGCCACAATTTAACTATTCATATCACTAAGACAGACGGCAAAATCCCCTCTAATGTGAAGACCTAAAAACTCATTTACAAAACCATAAACTCACAATGTCATGAACAAATTGAAGACTGCCGTGAGATAACTCAAAAATAATAAATTGATGTTAATAAGGATTGGATTTTTTTTTTTACTTTTCTTGATGATATAAATATTAGAGTTACACCATCTTTAACAACTTAAACTTAGAGAATTTCGTTGCTAACATAGTATCAAAGTAGTAAGGTCCTAAGCTTGAATCTCACCACCTCCCCGATAATTATAATATTTTGACCCACTCAAGCCACATGTGAAGGGGTGTAATGATGATATAAATATCAAAGTTACACCCTCTCTAATAACTCAAATTTTTAGAAGATTTGGTTGTTAATACATTTTCTTGGTTTAAAGGGCAAGTGAACTTCGCTTTACATCCATAAACTTTAGGTACACCCATGTTTTACAATGGGGAACTAAATAATCTCCCACACACGCGCAAAATTCACCAACTTGGTTTCTTTGTCTAGTTGTCCAGATGAATGAAGATGCAGTCTTCTTTTTCTGAACTTTCAAATCTCATAGTTTATAGAGGATATATGACAAGAGGAGAAAAAGGGGGCACAAAAGATGTATTGAATCTATGAGAATTTTGTGCCAACTGTACAGGTCAACCAAAGTATGCAACAACTCAGAAGTTACAAACTTAAAATTTCAAAACGACATTTTAAATAATACATAATAAAACAAATTCTACAAAATCTGTTATCTCATTTCATGGGATCTAGCAGGAAATATGACAAAAAGGAACCTATTTTTCATATGTGGAAACACTAGTGAAGTAGTTCGCACCTGTGAGCAAACACGAGTAATAAAATAAGCAAGACTTGATACAGTTAGCTTGCCTATGTTTACACATATCCAGTTACAGCACCAAAGAGAAGCTGCAGTTCAAAGTTAGCATGAACTGAATACTATAGAAAGGAATACCAAATAAGACAGTAACAAATAAGTACACCAGATTTCAGTTTTCATGCTTTAACTAAAGGTATGGTTTTTTACTAATGTAAAATAAATGAAGGGGATTCAAATTGCCATGCCTAGTTGGATAAAGGCTCTTGATTGATTACTGCATTTATAGATCTATTCCTGCCCAAAGCAAAACTGTTAAAAATGCCACTCTAAAGACCATAATCCAATGTGAATGCCCTTGTTTTATGCTAACATACTTAAGCATCAATAATTTTAGTAGTCTGGAAAAAGGTAGGGAGTAGGGAAAACAACTACTAACAGACACCAGAAAGAATATATCCAAAAACAATATATTGATGGGAATAATTAATTGTAAGAATTAGAATGTGAGAGTACAGCCCAAGCCCAAAGCAAAACTGCTCCAGGGCCAATGATAAAGATCAATGACCAATGTAAATGCCATTATTTTCTGTTAACATGTTAGAACATCAACAAGTTTAGCATGACACTGTAAAAGCATACTAAATGCAATATATTGAGCAGAAAGGTTAACTGTAAGACCAGGATTTGATAATACACCCCCGGGTAATTCCCTCTGCATCATGCTTACAAAGACAAAAGTCATTTTCGTAAATGTGCACCAGACAAGAAGAGCTATAGGACAATGAGATTTAAGGCATGCATCACTACTTTTTCAACTTTTAATAGAAGACATTTGGCAATGCATTGATGCAAAATGATCGTTATGAAAAAAAAAAAAAAAAAGACCCAGCCACATGCAATAGGTTTAAATGCCACTATAATTTAATCAAGCCATGCATTTAAGTTGTTGAAATGAAAACTGACCATGCAATGAAAAAGATCTTGCTCTTTTGGCAGTTCTCAGAAGTCACAAAATCAAAGTCGTAAACTGCATATCGGCAATCATTCTCAGGTAGAGATGCAGTGAAATCGTCATAGCTCTCAGCTGGACCTCCAGTCTTCTCGATCACCACCTCTTTTTTCTTTTCATCAATCTTGAAAATCAGGTAACGGTGCACTTTCTTCCTCTGCAGTTCCAGATATGTGCTTTTGCTGTGATCGGCAACACCCATGCCAGAGGAAGCATTTGTCTGAAATCCAAACCAAACATTTACATACTTGGTCAATCAAAATTAAAAATGTGTGTGTGAGTTGGGGGGGGGGGGGGGGGGGGGGGCGGGGATGTGAAAACCATGATCACCATCAATAGCTTCCTTATGTTCCCAAAACAATTGTCTATGGTGCACATGTTCAAATGCTACATGTGTAGAGCCAAGAAGCAAATGCTTTATGCATTCTTCTCCTTTTTTTTCTTTTCCTTTTTTAATTTTTCATATTTGTATTTTATCAATTGTGGTTAAGATTTTATCAATAGCTCTTTTTTAGATTGAATTAATTTATCTATCTATTCTCCTCTTCTCTCTCTCTCTCTCTCTCTCTCTCTCTCTCTCTCTTTTAAGTTCTTCATATTTGGATTTTTTTCATGTGATATAGTCAATCGTGGTTACGATTTTATCAAGAGCACCTTCTTTAGATTGAATTAATATAAGTTTTTCTAGTAGACATATTACTTTTGCTATCAAGAGGACATCGCAATCACTCGGAAAATCTTTTAGTCTCAATCTGCCAAGATTCACCCTAATGCAGTGGAATAAGACATAATAAAATTAGAATTCACATCAAATTAAGAGTTTGCAATACAAAAACATCAGATTTTTCCTTCATCTACACTGAGAACTACCATGCAGAGATAATTCAAGTTTATTACTGGCAAAACCCCATAACTTGAAGTTGAAATTAGAAAATCACAGTTGAAAATCAATACTGCTCATTTGTGAAACAGTAATGAAGATCTGCAGAAAATTCACTCCACTGAAACAATCAAAGTACAACACACTACAAATTATATTAAAAAAAATAAGAAACAAATTTGAAAATTCGAAATCATTTTGCCCCAACATTTGATCAATCAAAACAAAAATCAGGCCAAAAATTCCAGAACTATGTTTCGCATACATCCGATAAAGAACTAAACCACGCGAAACTAGATATATACGGATCTAAAAATAAAGCAATCTAAAGAAATCAAATTGGAACTGATCGCACAAGATGTATGGGAAACTTACCCCTCTGAAAGACATAGCTAATGTGATCACTGATCAGAAGAGAAGAGGAAGAGGAAGAGGGATGTAATTTGTGAACTGTGAGGCAATGTGTCTGGTCGGAAAGAGTGAAGATAGAGAATACAAAAGAGACAGAATTAAAAGGCAGCCACCGAAAGGAAAAAGATTCGAGTATTGAGGGAAGAAGAAAAGAGACACGTGGTCTCTATCTTTTCTTAAAAGGACCGCCAATTACCACCCATTGTCTGGAGAAATTATTAGGTGTGATAGTCATGTAGTTACTTGATATAGAGGATGCTTCCCAAAAACTCTATAATTTATTCTTATTTTTTTATTTTAAAATATTTTTTATATTTTAAAAATAAACAATCAAATTCGTGAGAGACAAGTTAAATCACATAATGATATAAAATGTCTATCACATATATAATAATGTAAAAATATGTTATTTTAATTTGTCATGTAAAAATTTAATTTAATACATATAAATTAATTCAAAATATTGTATATTATCACAAAAAAAAAAAAAAAATGCTATCCTTTCATATGATTCAGTTCATAATTTTTATCGAGACATAAAGTCAGTTAATAAGTATAATTATATAAAATCTTAATTTATGGATAAGACCAACTATGTTTATGGACAGGTTAGTTGGGTCCCATCTCATTCTAACGGTTCCCATTACTCTTTCCAATCTAATCCTCCCAAAAACGCACTTCAAAAGGCGGCACCTGCTTGTGCCCTAGCTATATATAACGACTTCAATAGCGGTTCAGTCGCTTGAATCGAAATTAAATTATCGTTTTGGTTGTTTTTGAATTTCGCGCGAATATGGAATCTGACGGTAACAGTTGAAACCCTAATTTCCCAGTTTTAACATTGAGCTCTTTCGTCTTTGAATTTTCTGATTTATATGCTGTTTCTGCCAATGATTTTAGGGCAAAGGGCTTCAAATAATCCCAAGGCCATGCTTGCATCTCTCGTAAGTAAAAGAGAGAAGCTTCAGGAAGAGCTTCGTAACATTGAAAAACAGGTAACAATTCTACTTGTGTGTGTCGATACTGTTTTGGAAATTTGGAACTGATTTGTCTCTCATTAGTTGTTGGTTACCGCGGTTAGGCTATTTCAATGCTAACTCTGTACTGTTTTATTTCGAGCTTTAAATTGTGGCATTATTATAGGTTTATGAGTTAGAGACAAGCTACTTACAAGAATCGAGTCATTTTGGAAATGTGTTGAAAGGTTTTGAAGGGTTTCTTTCTACATCGAAAAACACAGCAAAGTAAGCGGCTTTGGGCAGTCCTTTATTCTATGCCATGATATTTTGCCAAGTGAATTTGTGTCTCTCTTGCGGTATTTTTGTTTTTGTTTTTGTTATGGTTATGATTGGAGTCATCATCATTCATTAAATAAACATTCATAATTTTGGTCCAAACTGCTTCATTGTTCAAAGGCAATGGGCGGGACATTAAGTATGGCAAGCTAAACTGTATTGGTATTCCAGAAGTACCTTTTTGAAGTCCTGGAGAGGAAGATGCATCTCGGGTTGACGTATAGTGCATGATTACTGGCAGTTTTTATGAATTTATTATTTTACAACACAATTCATGTGAGAAAGTAGGGAGTTAGGGGCCACCACTTGATGCATTGATAAAAATCTTGGGTGTCAAGCATGAGATTGGGGGTTTGAGCTTGAGACACTGCTTGGTGCTAGTGATATTAGAAGTTTGGTTTGCATGCATTGCACCCCTCCTAGCACCCCGGATTGGCGGGACCGACATTGGATAAAGGCCCTTGTGTGAGAAAGCTGGAGTTACTCATCATGATCCCCCCCCCCCCCTTAGTCTTATTTATTTTTCTTTAAAAAAAAGGTCCTAGTAACCATATTATGTTCTGTTTTACAAGTATACTCTATTTTTATATTAAAAGCGCTACATCTAATTGTTAGACTAGTTGACATGAATTTAAGAGGATTGAGAATTCTCAAATACTTGTTTGAAATATTTTTAATATATGGGCAAGTAAATAAAATATTGAACATGTAGCTGGGACTAGCTATGAAGTATTCATATATGATTTCCAATTGATATGGCCCATCTATAAAAGTTTCTGCTCGCCAACTAGACTTGACGATGGAGGCGCCCTTTTCTATGTAGAGGATAAAAAATGGTTATATGAAACATGATGACTTTGGGCATGTGAAAGTTGAGAAGTTGATGATCCACTCCATGTTGAAGAACCAAGGTGAGTATTGAAGATGGATGCAATTCAACATAAAAAATGTTGTGAACCAATAATTGCTGAGCTCTATTTTCATCAATGATGGAAGATCTGAGAATATCTTTTCACTAGACAAGAGAAACATGTACATGCATAACCTATAGATTGGTAAGCGCCTTTTGATATTTAGTTAGAGCCTTATTATGTGAGCTTGGATTCCTAAGATGCCATTTTTTATTAGCAAAAAGCTATTTATTTATATAATTTGATAGGTAGTGAACAGTTAAAATTAGTTGATGAAGAAGCTTTTTATATGAAGGATGGAGATTTAAGAGGAGTCGCATAAATGATTATCTTAGCATGACATTTCAGTGGGAAAATAAGGTGTGGAAGAAGGTTGGAATTTCATCACATAGCAAGTATAAAGTGGGGAATGAGGTTTTGGACAAATAATACTTCATTACAAAATTTGAGGATAGGTTGGAGGATCTTGATGCCATATTGCCATCCAATTGTTTGCAGAACAACCTTTTATTGCTTCCCAAGTCAGCATACTATTAAACTATTTGTAGGAAGAATTGGATTTTGTTTCTGGGAAATCTGACTTGCCGTAAATGTGGAAATTTGAATAAATCTGAGATAGCAGAAGCAAGGAAAAAAGGTTGATGGGAATTATGAAAGACGTAATTAATTAACACACTCAAAATTCAAAATATTATTAAAAGCTATAGTTTTTTTTTTTTGAAAAAGCAATCATCTGCTGGAGGGAAGGAGGAAACTCTGGGAGGAAAACAGAAGGAATTGAGCAGTGTGTCTAGAGACAAAATTCAAAATACGGTGATATTAGCTGAATTATGAAATGAAATTTAGATTAATGTGGAATTCTTTATGTTAGAATCAAATGCCACCAAAATACAGAAGATTGTTGATGTTATTCAGATTTTGATAGGTTTTGTGGCGATTCTTTTTATTTGAAGAAAATAATCCTGTAATTTCCATCATACATCAAAACTGGAAATTTTGTTATCATTACTGAAATTTCACACTTGTTCAGCGGTTGATCAAATATTGAAGATAGAATTAGTGACTAAATGGCAATTGCTCCAATTTTTGGTGTCTATATCTTTGTTACTGATATTCAGATTTTAATTGTCAAGCATGAGATTTTGATTGGATTCTTCAGTGATGAATTTTTTTTCTAATAATGTGCCACAGCCTAAAGAGGTCCAGAAAGTTTCAGCCTGAAGATAGGCTCTTTTCGCTGTCTTCAGTTACCTCACCAGCAGTAAGTACTAGATTTCAGACATTTATAAACAGTGTAGCTTTTATTCCTTTCCCCACCAAGTCAGAAACTTTTGTTGAAGTAATTGCTCATTTGGATTTTGTGTTGGTGAGTAGTCAGATTATTAAATGCTACAGGATCAACATTTAATGTAGAAATTGAAAGTGAAACCACTTCACCTTATGCTGTTGGGATCCAGTAATTATCAACTCCTTTCTAGCTTAGTATTGGTTGTGGAACCAGACTTTTAAGGCTGCAAGCCTGCAACTTGGGCATGTTGACTTTGGTTGGAGGCTACTTAAGCCCAACCCTATTGGTTAATAAGGCTCTTACCGTTGAACCTAACCCCAGATTGGGCTTGAGTGTGTTGGTCCATGAGTAAGACATAGCTAGATGGACATTTTAATAGAATAACATATTAATGGATGGAAACTTGAAACATTTGCAGATCTCACTGGGTATTGACTGGGTGTTGTCCTATTTGCCTGGGTTCATTAGGCTTGGCAAGCTGTTCCTTTTTGTCTCATGTGATGTATTTGAAGGGGGATGAATAGGTGCACTTTTGAGTATGTGAAGGCATTCATAGATTGAAGAAAATTTTACTAAATACATTTTATTTTTGGTATACCAGGTGGTCTTCATATCTGATTTTCACTTTTATTGATTTAATAGGTGAATTGAGCTATATAGATGGGGATAATTATTAGTCGGAAATACTACGCATTTACATGGTTGTGCCCCCTTTGGCACTTTTGTTTTTAATACTTTTTGCTTACGATTTTTTTATATTTATCATTTATCTTAATTATAATCTTAACTATTATCATTGAAAATTTATAGGTGGCGAAAAGTGATTTTGTTAAATATTGGTCTCAAGTTACCTATCAAAAAATAAAATAAAATATTGGTCTCGAGTTAATGATCATTAATTATCAGATCTTGCACTTACTTCAGAATTAATTATCATATCTTACACGTACCTCAGACCTCTACCGAACCCAACCCCAACAAGTTAGGGTGGGGGTTTTCAACTGAACCCAAACCCCTTTTCCAAAAGTTGCATTCCAAGCTTGCCTGTCAGTTCAATTCGGGTTCATCACAACAATATGCTTGGGACTAGTTAGCATCAATACTATGGTTAAGGGGACCACGTTGGCTTTGTTTTGCATCATTTAGATATTTTTGCATCGATCAAATGACTCATATATGATTTTGCGAATGAGTACCCCCCCCCCCCCCCCCCCACAAAAGCCAAAAAAATTGAAAAAGGGGAAAAATGAAATATGAATGAATACTGGAGGAATCACTTGGTTTGGTTCAAATCAAAGTTCTGGCTGGAGCATGCTATGCATGTGGTGTGGTTGCCTGAGATTGGAACGTGAGTATTAATTGTTGTATATCTATTTCATAATATAAAATAAAAACAGAGCATCTAGAGGAGAAAAAATGGGGAGATAAAAAAAGTCCCCTTGCTTAATAAATTTGTAAGGATTGAGGATGATCACTCTAGTTTTACGTCAAAGTGCTAGTACTGAACTGAGTTGCAATCTGGATCCCGTGTTCCAAAAAGTGGCACACTACTGTCTGGGAACACTAATTTTTATAATTAAGAAATATTTTATCACCCCTTCCCATTAGCATAGGGAAATATCAAACATAATGCATTCAAACTCAATGGAACTTTGAGTGAGGGCACAAAATGATGCAAGGGATGTAGCACAAGAAACACCCACTAAAAGGGAAATAGGTAGCACAATGTTCATACATAGTTGATTCCTATCCAATAGTCTTTTGTAATTAGATGGAACTAGTACATTCTAAGGATACTGGCTGCATAATTCCATTTATCAAAAAAGAAAAGAACCTAATTCCTTTTCGTTGATTAAAAAGAAAACTAGCCTTTGTAGCATGTATAGAGGCTTTTGGATGGCTAATAGACTATGAAGCACGGACACTCTATTTTGGTTAACGTGTCCGTGTCAGGACACCGACACTCTCGGACACTTCTCGGACACGTGTCCGAACACTTGAATCATAAATGTTAATGATAAAATAAAGAAGTGCTTTATTTTTTATTTAATGACTTTGTTATTTTGGTATCTTAATGATATTTTTAAAATTTGTGTGTTTTAATGTCAATTTTAATTAAAATAATCTTAGGTTTTTATTATAAGGTCATGTAAAAGTATAAAAAATTTATATATATTTAACTTGTCCGTGTCCTACTTTTTTAAAAAATAACGTGTCCGTGTCGTGTCGTGTCGTGTCGTGTCGTATCGTATCCGTGTCCCGTGTCCGTATCCGTGCTTCTTAGCTAATAGATGTAGCAAGAGGATGAGGAGACAATGCGTCACCTACTGTTCATTATAGTGTGGCTGGGGAGATGTCAGATATACTTTATTATCTCCTGGGGCGAGGTGGGCGAATCCTAGAGCAGTGGTGTACATGTTGAAGAGTTGGGGGAGAGGTCTTTATCTTCGGAGGTGCTCGAAAGGTGTTGGTTGAATCACCTTTGTTTGTCATGTTGGTATATAGGGAGGGAAAGATTTTGAATCTTTGAAGGGGGTGATCTCTCTATTCATAGGCTTAAGGATATTCTTTTGAAGACCCTATTCTTTTGGCCTTTGGATTGTAGGGTCTCAACCATTGTTTATAGATGCTTTTGTAGAAATCTTGGATGGCATGACTTTTGTATAGATCTCTTTTGGTTTTTGTATACAGCCCGTGTACATGGGTTGCACTCCCTTTTTGGCACTTATCAAAAAAGTCTGGTCCTTATATTTGAATCTAGCAAATTGCATTTTATTATTTTAGGTAGCTAAATTAACCCACCCCCACTGCACTATGTAGTAGTATTCTTATTCAAATAGTGCGAATTAGCATATTGCAACTAACCAAATTTGAAGAGTGATTTCCCTTTCGCAGCAAACATTATATGCCATGAGATTGTGGTTACCTTGTGATGGATTTAATTCTATAGATTATGTGCAAAACCTACTAAATAATGGTCCTAAACTCTTGATGCCATTCTAGAGGATAATTAGAGACATGAATGCTGACACATCTCATTTTTAAAAAGGGGCTTATGACTGTTCCCATGTTGACAAAATGAATGCAAAAGAAAAACTGGTGCCACTAGAACAGCATGGTACTCATTCTGATAATGTATTGAATGGGCCAAAAACATTTAACCATTTTTGCAGGAAGATGATCCACTTATTCCCCTACATTGTCAAGTTGGCCTTCATTCATGAAAAATAGATAATTTTGTTTTTTTGCCTCTATTTTCGATGGGTTATACAGACACACACACATCTGCAGTTTTTCACATGTAGCTGGGAAAAATCATTCAGATCTAACCATGCTGGTCGTTCATTTTGTTTTTGTTTTTTGGTTTTAATGTTCAGGCAGAAGAACAAGGAGTTGGACGAGATGGTGAGCTATATTTGACACATTTAGGATTATACTTTCCTTTTGTCCGACTGACTGACCATTTTGTTCTTCTTTTTTCTCTGTTTATTTTAGATGGAAGATCTGATATTGGTCCAGGTCGGCCTAAGGGTGGTGGGGGTTTAGGTGCAAATGGACAGTAAGTGGCTAAGTGCACTTTTTCCATCCCCAGAAATACCAACTTATTAAAATTTCATGTTGATTTTAATTTGAAGAGGAATGGAAAATAGAATATTTTTTTCATTCATGTTTTAGAAACCACATGATCAAGGTTGGGATTTGCATTTATTAGTATTTGCATTCCTATTTCCTGCCCATGCATAATGTGAGTTCTATCTCTAGGGGAAAACCAAAGAAGGGAAGAACAGGACCCAGAGATGGAAGGAAAATCAGGCTGTCAAGTGATTTAGATCTTGATGATGAAGATGATCCTGATTTGAGTTTGAGATAACAAGATTTCTTCATAAGATCTGTAATTTATCTTTGTTCTTATGTTATCTGAGACATGAAAGAAAATGTACGTGTCCCAAGCCCAAGCCAGCCAAGAAAATTTTACTGTTCCAATCATGCTGGAAATACTCCTTGTAGATGACTATAATCACTATATTATAGTGTGTGAAACATTTTATCAGCTGTGAGAAATCAACCTTAATTTAGTTCATTTATTTGCACCTACAGGTGTTGTTGAATTCTGGTTTTCTTTCTGTAAATTTGTAATTGCAAATGATGATGTGTCAATTTCGTAGAAACCAGAAAATGTTTATTGTCAGATATTATATGAAAAATGTGATGAAATAAAGAATACCAGCAGACGTTTCTGTTCAATTTAAAGTTGTTGCACATTACATGTACATGTTTTCTTCTCTTATTATTAGTTGTTTGCAGGTTGCAGTTTGCTGATGATTATGATATTATAATTATTTGGTGGGGCCACCAAATAGGGCCAAAACTTGGGTAAATAAGGACCGAATTTGGTTTTAAACGTAGTACGACTACTTTAACTATATAATGTGATTATTTAGTTTTAACAAAATATAAAAATTCGCTTACATTATAAAATTGATTGCTCATCCCAATTCTTTTGCCATGTGAAGCATTTTGCTAATGACAGTTGGAGTCATTTATCTCTGCTCTCCAATCAATTAAATTAGTTAATTTATTTTAAAAAAAATTAAAATCGTTAGTTTAGATTTTGTAATGGGCAACGCGAGAAACTGAGCCCAAACATTACGAGGTTTGATTTTTTTGGAGTAAAAGTAAACAGAGCAAGCTCGATTCCAATGCGATTAAACTTGGGTTGGGCACGGAATTAGTTCTTTGGGCTGACATAACGGATTCGTGAGTAGATCTTTTAAGAGATCGGACTGGGTTTGGACAAGCTTCAACTTGAGCTCGTCTCATCCGAGTTGCGTCCCTACGCCTAGCCAATGCTTGAGATTGAGGCCCGCTTTCATCTAGGTTGGGGGGTCTATAGGTGGTGAGAGGCCAGCCCTTGAAGTGTAGCCGTAGACCCTGAAAAAATGGGAAGAAAAAAGAAAGGACAAGAATGGGCCAAACAATAGGCTGTCATATAATGAACTAGTCTAACATGGCCAAATTGCTACTTCATTTGATAGGTAAATTCTATTGAATAAGTAGAGTATTCAAAATGAAGTGAAGGTAGTAGACTTGTTTTCAGCTGTATCATATACTAAGTTTTTCTATAGATAGAACTAGACAGTACATTTTATAATTACACCAGTCGATTTTGAAAATACAACACGGAATTTACCTAACTCCTTTGATCTTCTTTCTTTCGTCCTCAGTTTGATGCATTCAAGCTTCTGGA
This sequence comes from Nyssa sinensis, assembly GCA_008638375.1. NCBI lineage: Eukaryota > Viridiplantae > Streptophyta > Magnoliopsida > Cornales > Nyssaceae > Nyssa > Nyssa sinensis. Next base: position 6,329,232 of record CM018045.1, read on the forward strand.
TGAGACTAATTCTAGTGCTAATTGCATCATATTTACCAGTAATTACATGTTGATATGGTCACAGCGAATTAATCCAAGTCTTTGTTGTATGATTAGGTGGGTCCATTCAATCCTAATCTCAAGTTTGAAGTCTCCTCAACTTGGGATATGCTCGAGATGGCGAATCTAGAAATGGAACTCATTGTTGATAATTCTTCTGCTTGCGCACTCTTCTTTTTGATCCTGTCCACGTATTTGAAGACATGAATTAATCACATTTTATCGATATTTGGTGCAATTAAAAATTATTCAGGCTGTCATGTCAAAAGTTAGATTTATATTCGATCTATCCTTCTTAACTATTCTACATTATGATAATTAATATTAAATAATAGTAATTTTACCAGTCAAAATGACCGCCATTACAATCTCCCATCTCCCACCTAATCACATTTTACCATTTCTTGGTGCAATGAATTTTTTTCCTACTGTCATGTATGAGTACACATGTATTTTGTGAAAAATAATGCCAAAAATTAGTTTTATTTTTATTTTTTTTTATATAACCTTTCCAATACTAGCATCAACAAAGTTAATATCCTTTCAATCTTCCATGTCACGAGTTGGGTGATGGATAAGTCAAGTTGAAGGACGTGTCGTAAATTCAAACATCTCGAATTTAAGTTTTTATACTATTATACATACAGTTCACGACGTTTTCAGGTTACTTTACAAGCAAAAAATGTATTAAGTTGATAAAAGTTTGAGATACCATTTTCTTAATAGTTTTTGAGTCTCTCTCGCTCTCTCTCTCTCACACACACACCAGAGATAGTTAATTTAGAAAATAACTGTAGAATGAAATGATGAAATGCATTTGCCACTGCCAAAAATTGGTGCATATTTAACGACCCCATCCATGATTAATGATCAAATGCTAATGTTCCTATGGTGGCTTACAATAGAGGAAATCACCAAACAGATAAAAAGAAAAATAATAATAATGTAATAAACAAAGGTGAATGGGTAAAAGCCATCAACAATCATGGATTAGGACTAACCAATATAAAACACAGGTTAGTGGAAGATTATTTTGGACTGTGGAAAGGAGTATGACTCAAGCAAACACTAAACATCAAGAAGTTGGACTGATTAAAGGTGGATTAGTCAAGGATAATGCAGGTAAGACAAACCCACTATTGTTTATAGATAGAAGTACTACAGATATAGGTATATGTATATGCATATTTATATTTATATATCGGACGAGTTGGTCGATAAAATGGATTGGTGTTGCTTCGAGGGTGCAGTCATGAATTTTTTTTTTTTTTAGATTGGGCCAAAATTTTGAAAAAAAAATGAAATAATTAAGATAAAATTTTTGAGTTGGATTGATATTTTAGAATAACAATGAGAAATGAAGGATAAAAATTGAAATGGGTTAATTTACAAAATGTCAAAATTTTACGAGTAAATTTCTTTTTAGATCAGATTTTGAAAATTACAGCCCACCCTAACTACCTCTCGACTTTGTTTTTGGTTTGCTTCGGTTTTTCATATTAATATAATCTAATTAAAGTCCGGGAACAAAACTTTTGTTTAAAAAAAAAACCTAAGACTTATTATTAATGTTGTTTTCATCTTTTGATCGGGACAATGTTGGGTTGAAATTATTTGTCACTTAACGAATAAAAAAAGAAATTATTTGTCATTATCGAAACATTTAAATTAATAAGTAGTCATGGCCAAATTGGATATGTTTCTGTTTTCATATTTTAAGAATTTTAAAAAATAAATGTGTTTTCATGTCATTTCCATTTTTTAATAAATTAGCTTTTTTTTTTTAAAGTAGAAAAATATTACTTTTAATTGTTTTGTAAAACGGGGTTGATTTCTGATATTTTTCTAAAAATAAATTTCAAAAAGACTTTGTCAAATGCATTTTCTGATTTTATTTTTATTTTTCTATTTTCGAAAACAAGAAATAATTTATTGGAAATGTATCCAGACGTAAATATTTTATTTATTTTTGACTATATGGATATTTAACTTTATTAGCATAACTTGTTTCATTTTAGAAATTGGTAGAATCTGAATTTTCTGATAAAATTGAACCGAAAAACAGTGTTTGGGTGCATTACTAATTCCAAACTATGAAAAATATTGACAAAGCATCAACTATTGTTTTGATATATATATATATATATATAGAGAGAGAGAGAGAGAGAGAGAGAGAGAGAGAGAGAGAGAGACGTATGGTTAGTTTCAAAACTTAAATGATGAACAAGCAACTAGATATTTATATATACACATGTGTATTCAATACAGAAAGTAGCCCAAAAAATGGACTTTGAATGAAGAGGTTCAAGCCGTCCCAAAATGCAGTTACCTTCTGTTGTCACTTTCTCAGTCTGAATTTAGAAAACATTGAATGTTTTGACTTGGGTCCAATAAGCAGCTCATATGTGGTGTAGTGTAGATATATGACATTTTCCTTTGATATTTCTTTGGACTTTAAGCTGTGCTGATTCCATTTGACTTCTTGCTGTATGTATACTTGCGCTGCTTAAATTCTTTGGTAATGATGATCGATTATATGAGTTATTGTTTAATACAATGGTACAATATTTGAGTTGTTAAGTGTTTAAATGTGAATTTAATTTAATTTTTAGAATAATTATTTTGTATAAAACTAAAATTAAATATTAATTACGAGATAATAACATTTTACTTTTATTATACAAACAATTTCTGAATTTATCCTGCACGGTATTATAATTTCTGAATTACTTCAAATTATGTTGAATATTATAAATAGTTCTCATCTTTTTTAAAATTTTCATATTATTCTAAATACTTAAAACATGGATAAAATCAAACTATCGGGATTAATTTTTCTAAAAAAAGTAGATAATGAGGATAAACCCAGTATATCCCATTTTGAAAGCTTAAACCATAGAGAACTAGTCAAACAATGTACAGTAATAATTTTTAACTCTTACATCAGCCATCATTATGGAGATGTGTCAAATAATATTTTTATTTCAAATATTATTAAATATACTTAAAAATAATAATCATATTTATTCATCAATCAATTGACATAAATCATTACATTTCATCTTTAAAGTCTAAATAAAATAATTAAAAATTTTCATTGATTTTAAAATTATTATTAATACATCCATAAATAAATAAAAAATAATTGACTAGATCCATTATTCAAAACATTTATCTTTTAGCTTGATGAAGTCATTATATTGATAAATAATAAATAATATTTGTGGTTAACGTCTGAAAGGAATAATTAATGTAATTTTGAAATAAAAATATTTTATAATTTGAACAAACTCAGGGGAGACAAGTATACACATTACTCTTAATAATTTAATATATATATATATATTAGCAGCTTCCCCATGCAAAGTCACTGGTACTTGATTACTGCGGCATCCTCATATATGTGAATGAAATCTAAGCTATGGCCCATCCATCACTTTTGTCTTGCGCTTCAAGGTTGGTGCCTCCATCTTTCTTTGACCTTTAAAGAAGTCAACAAATGTGAACTCTCTCCTCTCTCTAATCTACATCATCCTTTATTTTACATTAAATTTTATATATATATATATATATATACATACATACACACACACACACTATTGGGATAAAATCCTCCCAAAGATTGTCATAGGGTTCCCATATAAATGTATATAAGAGCATTATTTATACATTTGGTCTAATTCAATTACTTTTTAACTTATAAAAAGGAGGAAATAAATTCAATTATTTTTTTTCCTGTCATTCATCTTTTTGGATCTTAAGTTGACATTAAATTTGTTTTAAAATAAGTCCAAAAGATTCGACCATATTATATAAAATAAATTTGTAATTTATTGTTTTTAATAACGAATAAATTTTAAATTGATATTAAAAAATCATTCAAATTTGGAATAAAGAAGATAAAAATTTTAATTGACCAAAGTCGACAAAGAATTCAAGTCATTCTTTGGCTCTCAGAATTGATTGATTGGAATTCAATTCAATCATCATTTTCTTTTTTCCTTTATATGCTTGATTAGTATCTGTATAAGTGTTTTTTAGTGTTCAATATTTCTCTTTCTTTTTTTTTTGCGCTATGAATATGAATTTGAATTTTAATGAGTCTAACCAATTGATTTGTTTGGAGATGAAAGTATTTTACAAAAAAAAAAAAAAAATCAACATTAGATACGCAAACTTAATTAATTAAGTAATTCAAACACACTCTCAAAAAAAGGATCCACATCTCAACTATCAATCAAAAAAAACATCGAACAACTTTCAAACTTTATTTGCTCAAAATCACATTAACTATATACTTTTAAAATATATATATATATATACATATATAATTCATGTTGATATCCTTTATATATATATATATATGTATATATTTAAACTACTCTAATGATAATTTGACATATCCATGCAAAGGATATATGACCCATCAAATGCACATCTAATTCAAATTTTAATTTAGTCGTATGTGTCGTTGTCGAGCATGGGTTTATTTGGACCAGGCGATGCTGGTTTGCCGCTCATCCCAATAGGCCTGCCCAGAATGAGCCCAACCTAGGCATGAGCACAGCTCAACTCATGGCTCAATCAGACCCAGGAACGACCCAAACACACACTCTTCGGCACAGTAAAAATAGAATCAATAAATAAAAAAAAGATCGAGCTAAACCCAAGCATGACTCAGGAACAGTACGTTATTGTCCAAACACGCCACGGGTTGGACAGAGTCAGGAATTTAATTCAAAGGAAACAATTTTTTTTTTTCAATGTTAAGTCAAAAAATTATTAAATTAAATATATATAAAATATTAATATTAAATATAATATATTTAGTAAGTAACTAAATTTATTAATATAAATAAATTTACAAATTAGGCAATAACTCCAATTAAAGAAAGACATCATAAAAAAAATTAGACTATATTAAGAAATATAAAAAAAAAAAATCAACAAAAGTTTCATTAAAATTGTTAAATTGAAATTAAAATAAAGGAAAAATGTAAAAACTTTAAATTTAAAAGGGACAAAAATATAAATTAAGGAGATATATATAAAAATAAATTTAATTAAAAAATTGAAGGAGCCAATTGACCCCGATTATGTTGTATTATTAAAACTAATTTGAATGATCATAAAATCTTTTCATTTTAATTTCATCACTAGACTCTTTTTCAGTCTCTCTTGCTATGTAAAAATGATAAAAATAAATAATAAACCAATCTTAAAAATAAAAATTAACAAAATTTACGTGTATCTGTAAAATACCTACATTTACAAGTAACGATAATAAATTTACTATATATCAAAGAGATTATAATAATAAAATACTTACAAACTCGAAAAATCTTTTACACTTAATTACAAGTCAGATTAATTCATAAAAACCCTCTTATATATATATCAATTACAAAAAAAAAAAAAAGGAGTCAGAAATATTGGGTGATATATTATCCGTTTTTAATTTTTTAAATTGCATCATATATTACCAAAAAATCAAATAAATTAATGACAACCGCCAACATCTCTGTCACGGCCAAGCCTGCCTTTCACCAATCGGGCAACCCTGGCTAACGACTTTTCGTTCATTCATCGTCGCTGATTTAAGTTATAAGAAGTCAGGTGAAAAAGTTAGTAGAATAGTCTTTGATGTATGACACATTGACAATCTTAAATAAGCTTGGCTAGATGGGAAGTTTTTATTTGACCAGTCATGCCATTCACACGTGTGCATTTTATAATACTCATTTTGTGATTAAAAATAAAATCGAAGTTTGAAATTTCCCTGGTTTCAATTTTTTTATTTTGGTAGGCTACCCGGTTTCAACTTTGTTAGGAAAAAAGAAAGATTCAATAGTTTTCATCATTTAATAATTCACATAATTATAAAACAATCCAGAGATTTTTTACCATTCTCCTTTTTCCAATTTCTTTTCAAGATTGGGTTAGACCTTGTTTGTTATTATTTTCATTTTTGCTGTTTTTATTTTTTTATTTTTTTTAAAAAAAATGAGGAAGATGAAAATTATGTAATGAACTATTTCCATTTTTTTTTTTTATGGATTTGAATTTTTAAAATTAAAAAATTATTTTAATAGTTTATTGAAAACTAAACCTGTTAACTTTTTTTTTTCAAATATAGTATCCAAATCATTCCATAAAATACATTTTTTTTTCATGTTATTTTTTGGGTTTCATGTTTTTTTCCCCACATAATTATAAAACAATCTAGAGATCTTTTACCATTCTACTTTATCCAATTTCTCTTCAAGATTGGGTTAGAGCCTGTTTGTTATTATTTTCATTTTGCTGTTTTTATTTTTTGAATTAAAAAAAAATTGAGAAAGATGAAAAATATGTAATTAACTACTTTCATTTTTTTAATGGATTCGAATTTTTAAAATTTAAAAAATATTTTATAGTTAACTTTTTTTTTTTTCAAATGTAGTACCATCCCAATCATTTAATCAAATGCTTTTTTTTTTCATGTTATTTTAATGGGAAGTGCATTTTTTTCATTTTTTTATGACCCATACTAATCCATCAACCGTAACTTTTGGTCGCTTGATCAGATCATAAATTAAGGTCTCCTATTAGAGTCATTTCGAACAAGCTTTCCCTTACAGAGAGGGTGACTCGTGAGATTTGAACCAAAGATTTGGTGCTTTTAAGGTATTTATTCTTTAGTTCACTATCACTTCAGCTATCCTTTGGGTATGGCAACGTGGTATATAGGTTTGGGGTGGGGGATCCTTTCCCCAATCTTGCTTGGCAAAAAAAATTTTTCTCCCAAATTCATTTATACCCCGTGATAGGTGAGATAGGTCCCTATTTATTTTTAAACTTTTATTTATTTATTTATTTTATTAAATTAATTATAATTAACACATTTCAAATAAAACGTTACATGTGTTAAAATAAAAAAATATGTATATCAATAGAGAATTAAAATGACTTTATTTTTTTTTTGAACATATAACTTTATAAAGTTTATCTAAACTATAAAATGAGTGATAAAAATAGCATTATAAACATTAATTATATACTACAAAACTCATTTATTATTTTATTTTACATAATCGGCACGTGGTGCCTTCCCTCTAAATCTGTCTCAAATTTTAACGGAACGTACATAACCTTTTACAAACCTGTCTTATTAGGAACAAAGTATAGTAAATTTCCAAACTAGATGAGTTAAATTGTCAGTCCTACCATGGCAGTTGCCTTTTTTTTCTTTTTTTTTTCCTTTTCGTGTTACTAATACATTTTGTTACAAAAACTTGGAGCTTTGATCTCTGATTTTTTTCTTTTAAAATTACATAATGTAATTTTCAAAACTAACATAAAATAACACATTACATAAAGGATGTCATTGGATAAATAAATTAAGGATTTCTAATTATTTTCAAGTTTTTTGATTTATTTTTTTATCTAAAGAAATTTTCACAATAAATTCATGAACTCAACAGGAGCTTTTGGATTAGGTTGGCCCAACAACGGGTGATTCGTAAGGTTGTAAAACTAGTTAGCTGTGATCGATTTGGTTAGATATTCATTTAAATTCAACTCGCAAAATAAATTAGTAAAACTTGAACATATTTTGAAGTTAATTGATTTATTAGACTCAGCTCAATAAGTCAATAAATAATCTAATATTATGTAAAATATCAAGTTACTCAAATTAGTCTCATGATTGACCCAATTAAAGATGTGTTCGAGATCAACTTGAGAAATAAATAAGTCAATCTTGATCACATTTTAAAGTTCGTTTATTTTAACAAGTCAAATTTAAACAATTCATTACTCGACTCGACTCAACTAGGCTGATTTATAGCCCTAGTGGATCTCAATCAGTGAATATAGGAATAACAATTTGTCTCGTCCCGTCAGGGACCTGCCCCTAATGGGACGGGTCTGGAGTGTTTCTAAACGGAGTCGAGATAAGATCGAGGTGATACTTTGAAAATTCTGTCGGAGTCGGGAGACGGTCACCCTGTTCCAAACCTGCCCTAATATATGTTTTAAATCTTATACTAGTTTTACTAATAAACCACACTATATAAAATTAGTTTTAAAGTTTCTCATATCACACTCATATTATTTTTTCTTATAATAGTTATTTTGCCAATAAATTTTAATTTACTTATCAAATTTTTTTAAACTTATTTTTAAAAAAACATATATTGGAGTTCAAACGAAACAGGATCGGAGATTATTCACGGAGTCGGGTAAACTTCGAAATGAAATGAGATGAAATCGAAAACAAAAAATATAAAGAAAATCATGATTAAAAAAAAAAAAAAACACCCGTCGTGATCCCATCCCGTTACCATTTCTAAACGTAAAGAAGCAAACTGAAGGTGTCACGAGAATGAAAGCAAAGCCTTTTCCACACACACACACACACACACATATATATATATATATATATAAGCTACAAAGAAAAACCATGTGAATTTTCTTGGGAAAAGATTAGGATAATATAACAACTTGTAGCGTCATTTGCTTACGCACATTTGTGTTTTATGTGAATGAGAGGGATCCCACCCGTGCATATTTTTCTGCCTTGTGCGTGGGCCATCCTCGTGTGCTGTTACTAGTAAACTTCTAATGAGTAAACGACTAAAAAAATTAATTAAGTCTCTGGCTTCCAATTAGTTCCGACTATTAAACTTACAATCACTTTAATATATAGAGAGAGAAGGGGAAGAGAGATCCTCTTTCCCGGAAATTACACCCTAGACTTTTTTTTTTTGAATTCGGATGCTATGTTGGACTATTCCATAATCTTTTCGGATAAATAGCCACCCAGGGCCTTGTGTATGCACTTGAGCTTCGGGATCTCGTCATTTGAAAGAAAAAAAGAAAGAGTCTGTCGTCCCAGACACAGGCCGGCCAGTTAAAGAACAAAGATGGTGAGAGCTCCTTGTTGTGAAAAGATGGGACTGAAGAAAGGGCCATGGACACCTGAAGAAGATCAGATTTTGATCTCTTACATTCAACAACATGGTCATGGAAATTGGCGTGCCCTCCCCAAACAAGCCGGTAACTACAAAATCCAATCTGGGTATTTCTCTAGAGATGTCTAGGTTAGGCCATGATCAAGATTTCAATCATTTTCCTCAACTATGTCTATGGAGTGATCAGGAAAGGACACATCTGTATATATAACATAAATGAACATAATATGAAAGGCTTCTCATTTATTTCTAATATCAAGCTTTTGGTTCAGTTTGTGGCTTATCTTATGGAGTCTGTATGGATATGAACATATGTATGTGTGTGTGTGTGTGTATATATGTGTGTATATATGCGTGTGTGATTGGGTACTAGGAGTACTGATCAATAAGCTAATTGTTTTTATGCATTAGGGTTGCTGTATATGTCCTGGAATTTTCGTCTTTAATTCTTTTGCTTTTGCCTTCTTTTAGGTCTACTGAGGTGTGGGAAGAGTTGCAGACTCCGGTGGACGAACTACCTGCGACCAGATATTAAGAGAGGGAATTTCAGCAAGGAAGAAGAGGAAACTATCATTAAGTTACATGAAATGCTTGGGAACAGGTGTGTATTAATGGACTTAATTTCTCAGTTCTTACAAAAATGATTTCCTTTAAGTTTACAATGAATATATATATTTTTTATTTAAAAATGATGAATATGCATGAAAGTGACCAAACCGCCAAAATTATTTCTAATAAAGAGTTACCATCTAAGAAGTACGGATACTCTGTTCTAATCATCGTAGTATTATAAATAGATATGTCACATATATCACAATCAGCTGTAATTAATTAGCATGGTTAAATATGATTAAAAGAACAGTTATGTTGACATCCTAATTTGTTTATGAAAACTGTCCAGGGCCAATAAGGCTGATAATCCACAGCCATCACTGCTGAATATGTAGATACAATGACTTCTTCCTCCAATATTGAATTCAGCAACAACTTGCATTCTGTTTTTTTCTTTTCATATTTGTCTTTATCCATGGATCAGAGGACTAAGAAATTCCAAAACTCTCTCTCTGTGGGTGTTGGTTTTGAAAAAGAATATAAACACATGTAGAGTTGAAAAGATTCTCTATTGTGTTACAATCAGAAAATTAGTCCTGTGGTACACACACACACACACACACATATGCATATAAACTATATCAAGAGCTAGAATAACACAAGCTTTTATATTGTCCACTAAGTAGTGCATATATCTAATACAAAAAAATTTCGTCCATTTTCAGATGGTCTGCAATGGCAGCAAGATTACCGGGACGAACCGACAATGAAATAAAAAATGTCTGGCACACCCACTTGAAGAAAAAGCTAAAAAATTATCAGACTACCTCAGAAACCCAACGACACTCTATCACAGTACCCAAATCCGATTCCAATGCTCCAAGTCAATCTGAACCAGTGGAATTAAATTTTCCTTCTCAGCAGGGAATTGAGAGTCTTGGGTATGCACCAGTTTCGCCACAACAGTCTTCCAGTGAACTCTCATCGGTCACAGAGGTTTCTCTGCTGCCAAACAACATGGCGATCATTAAGGATGAAAAACAGGACACATCTGAAACATTTCTTGAAATCGATGAAAGTTTTTGGTCTGAACAATTATCATCTGAGAATTCCAGCCTGCAATCAGATTTTCTGGGTGTCAACCATGAATTACAATTTCAGTTTCCATTATCTCCAGTTAGAGAATATGTCAATGAGTACAGTTTGAACATTGATCATGGCATGGACTATTGGTACAACATTTTCATAAAAGCTGGGGGTCTACCCGAATTTTGAGCAATATTGGGATTGTAATATATATATATATATATATATATATATATATATATATTAGGGGAATTAGAAATTTAGAATTTCTTCTTATTTTTTAGCTTTAGCAAAGGAAAGAAAATTCCAAGAAAAGTTGTCCAATTCCAAAAGTAAGAATCATTCATTGACTAAAAGAAACAAAAAAGCAAGTCTCCAGCAATGAATTTTTTTATTTTATTTTTTTGAATAGAAAAATGTGGAAAATGAGAACAAAGGATTGACACAACTGTTTTGTATACATATTGATACAGAGATACTTGAGGGGGGAAAAGACATAAAGAGAGAAAATTTGTGTGGTAAAATCCTAATTTCTAAATTCTAACCTAATTCAATAGCTAATCATGTTTTTGTTCTTTGACAATGAGCTTTGCTAAGGTGGTGATGATTGAAAACTTAATTGTGCATGTCTGCAAGCTTTTATGCTATTGCACACCTCTAGCCATTTAGCTCAAGTGGTGTCTCTTACTCCTCCCATAGGAAAAGTAGAGTTTCGCATCCTTCCTTGTAAAAGTATATTAAACGAGTATTTGACGGGTCAAATGGATTGAAAAACAACAAGTGCAACTCACAATTTTCTCTCTCAAAAGTAAGGCCAAACGGGTTCTAATTCCATTGGAATTACTTCAAATGGTAAGGCCTCATTGGATACGTGTTTGACAAGTCTTCCTCACAAAATTGCATATTTTTTTGGGAGAATATATGAATCAAGAAAATACCCATGTTGTAGGATCCAAAAGAAAGAAAGGAAAAAGGAAAAAAAAAAACTTAGATATAGCATTTAATAGAAATTAATTGATCTTTGTAATCAAAATTCAGGAAAAATTGCTTGTCCATTAACTGGATCTTTTAATTTGCATAGTGTACATTAAGGAAAACCAAGGTAGATGTAATTAATTGATGTAAAAGAGAAGGGGTAGGTGAGGTTGCTGAATAAAGACTAAAGTTATAACTAAAAATTAAGTCTCATATCAAAAAAAAAAAAAAAGTACAAATTTATAAATAAATAAATAAAGAAGAAAAACAAAACACAACCATGATGTGTCACTTTGAGAACTTAAAATCCTATTTTACAAATTAAGAAATGGGAAAAAAGAAAACAGAGAGTGAAAGACAATTGAATACAGGAGAAATCATGAGATGAAGGATCATAAAGCAAAGAAACAGTTTAAAAATCATTTGGTGAGTTTAAGAAAGATTATTAATTCCTGTTCATCAATTCTAAATTCAAAGATTCTTAGGATTTTAGCAGAAAAAAAGGAAAGAAAATCTGAGAAAAATAGTAATCTAAGTGGTGGAAAAATGAGAGATTTATGTTGAATCAAAAAGAGAGCTCATCCAACAAAGTTTGATTTGGTCACAAGAAAGATTAACGTGCTTTGCACGCTGCAGAACGTATTACATAAGTCTATTAATTAATCATTTTGATTTTTCCTAGCATTTGCCCTCATTTTGAAAGTTATAGTAACTTTCTTCAAGAGATTTTGAACCAAATAATCTTAGGCAATATGTGTAGGCGTCATATCATCTAGAAAAAAGCTAATTAATAGAAGGACTAATCATACAATTTGAATGTTCAAATTGATGATAAATGCTATTATAGGAACCTCTTCTCTTGCCACAATCATGAATTTGATGTTAAAGCTATTAAAATTACGTATTCAAATTAAGTTACATGACTTACACATAGTACAGATGTCGTTGTTCAATTCTATCAAAAAAATAATAATAATAATTATATTGTAGCATCATACTTTTAATTTTGTCAAGTCATACTTCTAATAATCATGATTGTGTAACATTTTCACGTAGAAAACACTCGACGTGAAAGTGCAATGATTCTCGCATTAATTCTAGATTCCTCGTCAATAAATTTGCGTCGACTTTGATTGACCAATTAATTGAAGAGAAAATCTAAAGAATAGTTTATCCTAAGTGGCATACAAATATTGGTAGCATTGAGAGAAATTAGGAAATTTAGTACTGAAAAAGAGTCCAATCCTGACATTGCCCTCAAAGTTTGGGGACAAAATGGTAAAATGCTATTGCGAGAAAAAATAAAAATAAAAAAACTTTTGCACCAACTCTTTCAAACCCAAAATTGAACTATTAATTGGGTGCTTTAAAAGAGTCCTGTAATAAAAAAATAAAAAAAAAAATTGGCTGAAAATGAGTCATATTAAATTCTGTAAATTGTGTGATAGAGAAGTGCCATAAATTAAGTTTTGCAACAGAAACTAACAAGCAATGGAGGCTCAAATTGCTGGAAAATCTGACTATCTTTTAGATTGAAGACAGGCTATTGGTCAGAAATTTTATTCTTTCAATGGAGAAAGGTTATGAGGTAGATATTTTATTGTTGTAGTGGAGAAAATCTAACTTTTCCTTTGGCGCGCAGTGCAGACAAGTGTTAGTTTTTTCTATAATGATAGTAGACAAATTGACTGAGTTTGTGACAATTGATAAAGCAGCCACAGTCACATTGGTTAAATGTATTCCACTGATGGACCCACATAATATAAGAAAAAACTCTTGCATGGATCAACTCAACCTATAATATCATATCATTTTAACAAAATATTTGATTTTTAAGAGATATAAAAATAACACTATGTCTACATAACATGATGTGATTGGTGAAGTGGCAAAATGTGATTGGTAGAGTTCATAAATCAAGTCAATTGGCAAATAACTTCTCTCAAAATAATTTTCTTTATACTGTCCAATAACCTTTTGTGCAGATTGGAGTTTACCCAACTTAGTCATACCATGAAAGTAAGCAGAAGTTCACTGAATGTGGTCCTTAATTGCCTTTATTATTGTGAAATCTTCACCGAATTTTCTTGGTCATTGTTGATTAAGTAGGTTTGTTTGAGTATTGATTGGCATGGTTACCAAATACCCTTCAAGCATACCAATTACGTTTCTGTATACAAAACTTCAGCTTTCTGCATCGACAATGACCATTCACTCTGCATGCACAATTTGATTCCCTTGGAGTTCATGAATTTTCTTGCCTACATGTAATTCTTTCATTTTTTGTAACATTTTCTTTGAAATTTTTTTTAAAACTTTTTTTCTTCCGTGAATTTCTTAATCTATATTCTTTTCATAATTATATGTTGGAATTTTTTTTTTTTTTTTTTTTTACAATAATGCCAATTGCTGACATTTTTCTTATTTGTTTATTTATTTTTCCTTACTATTATTTGGGGAGGCTGGGTTTTGGGGATTCTTGTACTAACTTCATAATGGTGATTTTTTTATTTTATTTTTTTTTGTTAACTTTATAATGATATATGTCCAGGAAAATTTAAAGTTCTGGCCCGTACTAATAGGAATTGAAATACTTATAGGGCCATTTGAAACCTATGCACTCCATTATTACGTTTACATTTATTTACCTTTTAGCCAAGTTTTTAAAACTTTTTGTTTATTTATTTGCGTTTCCAAATGCACAAAATACGTTTTTCTTTTTATAAAAAAAAAAAACCTAAGCTTCCTTTTCTCAAACCAACTTTTGTACCTCTGGAAAGCAAATCCCAAATATCCACTCAAAACCTATCCAATTTCGGGATTATTGGGGATTGGGCCTCTGCTTGTCAAAATTGTACCAGTTCTTTTTCAGCTTTCCCCCCTTGTATAAAGTGCTAAAGAATGGTATATCTCTGCACTATTTATAGGTATTAATTTCTGTTATACAAAATTTCAAGTGTTTGAAGCATTAGGAAAATCTTTCCCCAAAATCATGGTGTTATATAAAGGATGGTCGGACCAATGCAAGATGTCCCTGCAAATACTCCATAGAATTGCAAAAATTGGACCCAGAATCCTGTTCATACCTGCATATATCAAGTCGGAAACCTCTTAAGCAATTATCACATCAATAAAGGTTCTCTGCACCTATTATCACACCCCTTGTCGAGAAAAAGGGATAAATTTCGGTTAAGTAATACCAAACTACAGGGAGTAGAATTAGAGAATACAAACAGGAGATCACTAAATTATAAATTAGGATATCAGAACAGGGTAGTGTTGAAACAGAGTTTTGAGGATTTGAAGCAGAGAGTGAGAGTTTCCACCCTTGGAGTATCCCGAAATAGTAAGTGCGGTATAAACACGTAGAGTAATACCATCACACAAGCCCCTTCAACTCACAAGTTTGACGAGATATATAGCCACTGAATACATAATTAAAATATATCACCAAACAAGAAGCAATTAACTGTGAAGAACCATAACCAAGAACTTGTTCATGAAGGCAATTTAATACTAGTTCTACGGGCTTAATTCCTTCGGCATTAAACACACACAACCTTTGACCTTCTAGTAAGCTTCTCTCGTGTTTACAAACACTATACTTGGTATCATGCGGTTAATCCAGACAGAAATATCAAACAGGTGATCCAATGACCAAAACGATTTCATTGCACTAGGGACCAAAAGGTAAAAAACATAGCTGACCTCAATTATCAAATGCAGACCATTTTAAGACTAATATTGATGACAAGGTATTATTGATCAGAAAAAAATTTAATTAAAGCAATAAAACCAATCATGGACAACAATTGCCCTTTTAAATCTCATTCAGAATACCCAAAACAACGGGTATCTCTATCCTGCCAAGTTCAAATTTCAAATATCCTCATATAAATGAGGAACGCAACAGAAGAAACATAAATAAAAGCAGCTTGTCTATCATTACCCACTCCCCAAGAATCCAACAATGGCATTATTCAAAACTGTAGCTACTTCTCTCAACACACATTGCATGAGACTACGTGCAACAGCAATATAAAGGGGATTAGGAGATTCAAGAAAGGCATGAGTATGCCAGAGCCTTTTCCTCACTGAGCTCTGCAGCAGTTGCATCCAATTTCTTCCTTGAAAACTCATCAATTGAAAGTCCTGTAGCATGGAAAGGAAAGCAGAAAACTGGTAAGATACCACAAGATCTGGACTTGGTTTTTGATAAGTTAAACAAAAGAATTACTTCTCAGGAATGTAATCTAAATTCAACCTAAATTTTCTTTGCATTCATTTGTAATTGTTTGACATAAATATGACCGGGGGGATTATTTAGATACGTAAAGAGCAACGTCAATAAATAACTCTAATCTTATTTTCTGTTTTTTAAATGCAAGGACTGAAATCATACTCAAGGATATCTGCTTTGTAATAGTGTAGGTATATGCTATCTCACCCACATGGCAATATTCTATTGGCTATGAACAGGATACTTGTACAGATAATATTACACATCATCAAATTATATACCTTGACACATTTATCAATTATCACTCATATGGTGATACGTGTCCATGACTGAGGTAATCACGTTGGTCTCGGTACTTTAGCTCGGGACCTAAACAAAGGATAATTGCGAGGCTCTTTCCTCCTATGAGTTGAGTTGATCTCAAAACCTTCTCTTGGTGAGAGTTGAGTAGGCTCCCTACAAGCCATACTTCCTAAGTTGAGCCCATGTTGGATACCTAGTTTAACTAATATATTCTTTTCTTCATACCTTAAGTTTATGGTTGTCTAGGAACAAACTTTAGGAAGTTCATATAGCCCGGAGCATGGCTATGGTGTGGGACCTGTACCACTCAACAGTCCCTTCACGGGATTTTTAGGGTCACATGGTTAGGAGATTAGAGTTGTGAGTTCATAGGTGGTGCCTTGGGATGTTCATTGCCTATGAAGCACAAACACTATTTTGACTCGTGTCCGTGTTGGACACAGACTCTTGGACACTTCCCGGACATCTGAAAAAAGAGTGTTCAAATTCTTTTATTTTTATGACTTTCGTACACGTATGTAATTTTTTTATTTTTTATATGATTTTTTGGGGATTTTAATATTTTAGATTTAGATTGGAATGCTACGTTAAATCTTGCGTTTCAAATCGCGAATGATTCACGTTTTGAATTGTGCAATCCAATTCGAAATTCGCTAGGGAGAGTGAATTGTGGTAACTACGTGTAGGAACCAATTAAAAAACTGATTATTGGAAGACATAAAAGTCCTAGGCCCAGCACACAGTCCAAACATCAAATATAAGGTTTTGAAAAGGAAAATAAAACACATCAAGCACCAAAGATGCACATAGGAAAGATTATTTGAGAATATATTGCCATCACTACTGAAAAAGTGCTTCCATATTGTTATTGATCAAAATCAATAAAAATCTAAAAACGTCATAGTTACTGATCATATTACTGATACTGTAATTTGTCCTTGTGTTCAAAGAAAAGACAGGAGAGTATGCTTTAACTTAACCAGCTACATTTATACCTTGAACAATCGTCCATTCTCCCTTTTGACAAGTAACTGGGAAGGAATATATAAGCCCAGCGGGCACACTGTAGGAGCCATCAGAGTATACACCCATGGAAACCCAAGTGCCCTACAATGTGCATTCATAAGAAAGGATAAGCATAGAATAATTTTCACCCAGTATATCATTAAACGTGCTGTCAAAATAAAAGAGTTGTAAGGTAATTTTCCCCCAAATATTACTGAAGACTAGACATAAACAAGAGTCAAGACAAACCTCTGGAGTTCCAAGGACCCAATCACGTATATGGTCACAAGCAGCACTTGCAGCAGACAATGCACTAGAGAACTTTCTAGCCTTAATAATTGCAGCACCACGCTGTTGGACAGTAGTTATGAATTCTCCTTTCAACCTAACAGGAGAAGTGCATGTCAATTCTTCATTGAATTCAAAGGAATATTGAACAGTTTCTTAGGGCATGCCAACAAAAAACCTATGACCAGAAAAAAAAAATTGTTCGTTCTTTATAACATTGCTTATCAAAAAAAAGAAAAAGAAAATCTTTATTCATACCATTCATCATCAGCAACAAGCTCACGGACAGGCTTCTCTCCAGCTGGTGTCTTAACAGTTGCGTGGTTGACATCAGGATACTGAGTTGAAGAGTGATTCCCCCAAATAATAACATTCTTAACATCACATACTTGGACATTCAGTCTCTCAGAGATTTGACCAAGGGCCCTGTTATGGTCCAACCTGGTAAGACAACTAATGTTTTTCTCAGGGATAGATGGTGCAAATTCCTTCAGGATCAATGCATTTGTGTTGGCAGGGTTAGCAACAACCAAAACCTGGCAGAAACAAAAAGCGTAAGTTTAGTGGAAAATGATCAAACGGTATAGCCTAAATACATTTTTGTACAACCATGGGGTTTGGATGTTCCCAGAAAAGACATCAACCCACTATGTTCCCTAGTGAATTCAAATTAGTATTTATTTTCCATAGCAGTTGAAAGAAGTCAAATGCATAGAGTTATCAACACAAGGCACGCTACTTATCTCGTCATGACAGAATACTATGCAATCCAACACATACGGCATGAGAGTATAGAATACAGGATGATAAAAGAACAATTTTGACAGCTTTGGAAGTAAAGAAAAATGCATTTAAATTTGATTTGAACAATATATCAGAAAATGAATTGAATTTTCCACTACTCAATAAACAAGATGGTGCCTGATATGAATTCTCAACAATACAGTGGCTCAGTTATTTTATTTATTTGGTAAGTCGAGCTCAATTATGTACATTTGTTTTATATTTATTACAAATTTACAACATTGTGACCATCCTCATACCCTGCAATGGCAAGAGCCTCGTACTAGCCTGCCCTTTTTATTATAAATTTAGGATGTACTCTATAAAAATAGAAGGGTAAATTACATTTTTCACCCTTTAACTTCACCCCGAATTTCACTTTAGTCCCTATCCTTTCAATTTTTTCAATTTCACCATCTAATTTTTAGCCCCATTCAATTCCATCCTTCCATCTCAATTGGACGTTTAATACTGAACGGAAAAAATCTTCCTTTAAATTTACATGTGCCTTGCACGTCGTCTTTTCTATTCACATTAAACGGCCAATTGTAATAGAATAATGGAATTGAAACGGGGCTAAAAATTGGAGGGTGAAATTGATAAAATTAAAAGGATAGGGACTAGGGACTAAAGTGAAATTTGGGATAAAATTCAAGGGTGAAAAGTGTAATTTATCCCAAATAGAATATAGTTATAGAATTGTACTTGTGCAATTTTTTTATTTTATTTTAAAGAATCATTCAAAAAACTTTGACAGTTTGTTGCATGGAAAATAAAGATCCCAATGCAGCCCCAAAAAAGAAGAAAAAAAAAAAAAGATTCCAAAAATTTTCTATCACCTTGCAGTTGGCAGCAGCATGCTCCTCAAGGGCAGAAGCTTGGGACTTGTAAATGGACACATTCTTTGTCATCACATCTTTTCTTTCCATGCCTTCCTTCCTAGGGAACCCACCAACCATGACAGCAATGCTGACACCAGTGCATGCCTCAACAACATCAGTTGTAGCGACAACACCTGATGCAAATATCAGATTAGAACACATTACTCACAGATCATTCTCAACATATCTCAAATGGGATAAAAATGTCAATCTGATGCTTCATGGACTTTGCTAAGTTTTTCATAATATCAAAGAGAATGCCAACCCTTTAGGAGAGGAAATGCTGCATCCACCAATTCCATTTTCACTCCGTTCAGTGCCTCTGCAGCAGGTGCAATATCAAGCATGTGAAGGATCACTGGTTGGTCAGGACCCAGCATCACTCCTCTGGCAATCATTGGGACAAGGGCATATCCAATTTGTCCTGCAAATCCAACAGACTTCCTCAATATGTGGATTCAAATACAAAGCACAGAGGGAGCAAATTGTGCATAAAAAAATTATATCATAAACATCAATTACAACGATTTTATGTAATATTATGGCATAAGGTCATCAACATTCTCAGCAATCCATATAGTTCATAAACTGCCTTGGAAGTGGAGTTCTAGGTTTCTAACAAACTTGGCTCACCGATCAACTTACACCACTGTGTTGATGCTTTGTTTAATTTAGCAGACAATGCAAGAACAGTGTTTAGATTCTTAATTTTCAACAAGGCTTTGATGACCAGTTCACTTAGGCTTGGTTTTTGGAATTTGGATCATGTAGAGTAGAGAAACTAAACAAAATGATAAAATTTCTACTAAAGAAAGGCATTATAAGCATTTTTCCTTTCTTTCCATACTTGTTACTGAAATCTAGGTGAAGACTTTGTCAAGCAAACTTTTCCATTTCTCATAAAGCAATACAACATTAGGTGTAAAACTCAACTCTGTGTGTGTGTGTGGTGGGGACATCAGGATCAAAGCGAACTTGCAATAATATATATTTATATATTATTGGCTGAATTACTAGGGCTTATAACTGGCTACTAAAACCCTTGAATAATTTTTTTTTAAAAAAAAAAATTCAATAAACCCTACTTCGTTAGAATTTTAATGCAGTAGATATGAACGTGACTAGATCTAATACTAAAAACCTACTTAAACTCAAAGCAACCAAATCGCATGATTCACAATTAGAGTCATCAGATCACAAACAGTCAAACTGTGTGAATTATAGTTACTCAAGATCTACGCAGTGTGCCAGTCAACCAAACACTCAAAGAACATTTTATGCGTGTTTGTGCAATTAACCTAGTTTTTCAATTCGAAACTGAAATCCATTGACACGGATTAGTAAAAAAATCAAACGGATCAAGCGATGATTACAGAGGTTTTAGTAGCGATACATTACCTGCAGCACCAGTGACAAGAACACGAACGGGTTCTTTGGCCATTGTAGGAGATCTGAACAGAGAGACAAAGAAATGAATTGGATGATGTAAAAGAAAAGAGTTGAAACTACGAACGACAGATTCGATAGATGATCTATAGAGGCGTTGAGATATTTGTTGATGTTGCCAATGTGGTTTTTCAGCGTTCAAGGCAGGTTGAAACGACAGTGTATAGATGTTCGAGTAAGTGTTACGTCGTCGTAGATGTAAATGGGCCTCTAATTTAATTACTAAAATGCGCTTGGTGCGTACTGCTCGTACATTAGTGTTTACCGGTTAGTCAAGTGGCAACCATGCGCCACGGCACCATGCAGGCTTAACCGGTTAATCAACGGTAGTTTCAACTTTCAACTGGTGGTCCTGATCCACCTTACGTCTCAACTAATTTAATTATTTTTATTAAAATATTAAATAAAAATAAATGTTTTAAATTAATTACTATTTTATTAAGAAATAATTATCTTAATAAGAATAAATATTTACGTTTCACTTATAATACTTAATATTACTAATAATAAAATAATTAATTTTTATAACTGATAATTATTATATACAGTTATATTATACAACTCAAACAAGTTACTTTTATTCTTAACTATTCGAAGTTAAATACATGAATTAATAAGCATTCATGAGGATCAAATCAGAACCACATAGGCTCAGTCTCTCTATCCATTCTCTGGCAAACATTTGGTTAAGTGTGAATGAGTGGAGAGAGCACCAATTAAGATGATCTTTTCTCTATGGGAGGATTTCAATATTTGGAAAGAAATTTTAGTGATTTTTTGAGTAAGAAGAAACAATTGATTTAGGGGACAAAAAAACAAAAAAAAAGCCTTGGTTGCATTGGATCTCCCAAATGCTAAAATCAATCCATAAAACTAAGGCATAATAGGGGAATGGTGGAAACACTGTAATTAAATGAAATTACCTCAAACAAGTTTTCAGAATGAGATCATCTCAAACAAGGTTGTGGAAATATAATGTTAGAATAATGAGATATGATCTTCATTATTCTTTCATCGTTGATTGTGCCAATTATACATGCAGGCCGATTCAAGTTCTTGGTTTCTTTTTGCATTCATGTGATTGTTTCCATCAAGACAATCCTATCCAAGTATTTCATGCACCAATATTGAGTCTATCTAGTGTTTCAGCTGGGAGCTGTAATCTTTGTCAAATAGCTTCAAGAATGTATCTTAATTTTGTTTCAATGTGAACTTTCTACCTTAGCATTTTTATCCTTGTGTATACTTGTAAAACAAAACTAAGGGGTTCATTATTATGCTATGATTTAGGCTTAAGCATTGAAAAAGGAAGGCGGTTGACGTGCTCTTTCTTAATATAGTTCTCTTGCCTACCGATTGTTGTAACATTTGAAATGGCACCACTGAAGCTTTGAATTCATTTGAATGAAATCATGTAGATTATTGAATGGACAATTTTTGGAAAGGGGTTCTAAACTTTTAAAATTACCAAAATTCAACTTTTTGTCAAATGATTTTTCTTTTTTTCTTTCTGTAAAATTGTGGGTGCAATCTACTGCTGGGTGAAACCAACCAATCTAAACCAAAAACTAAATAAAAAAGGCTCCACTAATTCACTAAATAAAAAAGTTTCATTACTCTATTATATTCAAATATCCACCCTTTATTTATGAGAAACCCAAACCAAATTCAAAACAATCCATGTCTATACACACTTGAAAAGAAAAATGATGCCAATAAAGAACATGCATAAGAAAACCCAAAAAAAAATTCCCACACATCCTAGATTTCTATACATCATCACACCCATTTAGAAGAATCACCCATCTTTTATCCCCCTTAAAAAATATGGGAGAAAAAGAAAACAAATCACTCTGCTTCTCAAATCAATTCAAAACCCCTTCTCCTTCATCTTTTGTATTGAAAGCTATATAATATATCGGCAATAATTGAAGATTACTTCTAAGCACCACGAGCCAGCATCTGCTGAAATTCAAGGAAGGATTGTTCCCTCTGAAGATTCATGTCTTGGCGGAACTTTGAAATGAATTCCTCTGCTCTCTCGTCCACGCCTGGCAGCTGTGGCAAGGCAGAAACGGCAGCCTTCCATGCATCAGCCATAGTCGGCGCGCTAGTTTCACCTGCCTTGCTCTTTTTTGGCAAGGCCTTCTTATCAATGACCTTGACACCCACTGTAGCTTCAGCTTTGGCCATTTTGCCGTTGCTGGCTTCGTCTAATGAGTGGAGATGCTTGGCATGCATTGAGGTGGGCTCTGGAAAGAGCTGGTCCACGTATATGGCTGCGAAGCCAATTTTCTGATGCTGGTGGTAATTGTGGTAGTGGCGGAGGCGGTGGTGGTGGCGGCTGCGGAGGCGCTCGCTGTGTGTACGACTACGTAGTTTATGGGGAATAACGGAACGGATGGGGCGCAGTGCAATAATGCGTTTTGTTGTTTTTCTGACAGCTTTGGAGATGTTGAGCTTTTGTAGTTTGGATTGGAGTGTGTTGGTGAAGCTCTTCCACGCTTTCTTAGCGTGTTGAAGCTTCTTCGCCAAGTTGAAGCTTGACATCAACTGTTAGTTAGGCTACTGTTCGGAGTTGTTTTTGACAGTAGAGAGAGATATAGAGAGACGGAGGGGGGGATTTTTCTTATGCAGTTTTTTGTTTCTGCATTGGAGTGTTGGATAGAGTGCTTCTTATTATCCAAGCTTGGTCCTTCTTCATTCTTTTCTTGTGCTACTTTCTTTCACATTAAGGGTTGTGCAAGATGTCCACGTTATTCTAAAAAATTACTCAAATGCCACTCTTCAGTCATCAACCTTTGCTAAAATAAGTAAGCTTGAGATGGGTTGATTTATTGATCAATTCTAATTGTGTGACTGTAACACCACATGACAATATATATATATATATATTTGTAATACCACTTTATCATATATGTTATGATTTAGTGAAAAAATTGGGTTCGCCAAAAAAAATACATTTCCTAGCAAGTTTTCTCATATTTACTCTCTTGCCAGTTGCCATATCATCAAAATATTTCCCATATTTTGATTTATTTTGCATGTGTAGATGTGAATTGTAGTACTATTTTCACCCTAAAGTTTTGATACAACAAATAATTTACAAGTGATGAATCAATAACTTATACTTGCAGGGTAGAATTTAAGAAGGGCTTTTATAAGAGTACAAAAACAAGAGTGGCATGAAAGTAAATATAGCAAGAAATGAGGTGCTTGATCAAGAGTGGCATGAAAGTAAACATAGCAAGAAATGAGGTGCTTTAGCTGTTGAGCAGTTCTAACTTTCGGCAGCCTTGGAAGCCAGGCTAGAAAGAATCTTGGGTTCTAAGTTTAGCGGGTGCAGGAAAGTTCGATGAGGTGCGTTCTATCTTCTATGTTGGATTTAAGTGGAAAGGCCACCGTGAGTTGGCCCATGGTGTCTCATTTTTGTTGAGAGGGCCACAGTTGCACTATAGAGATGGGTGCTCTATTCATGAAAAGGAAAAGACAAACTGTATCATATTTCAAATTACTTTCTTCAAGTTTCCAACTAGTTTAATTGCTAATATCCTTAACTAGTCATTAATGAGTCTAAATTTGACTTCGTCATTAATCATTCATCATTGAGTGGTTGGTTCAGTGAATTGAACTCAAATTTTTTCGCTCAATATTTAAGTTTGAATCTCCATAGTCGTTTGATAGAATTTAACATATTCTTTAACGTTCAAATCACGCAGTTAAACTTAAACTTCAATCCTGACGTAAGTATTTTAAAAAATGAACAAGGAGCCCAAATCATCCGCCTCCACGCTCTTTCAAAGAAAACTCGGTAGTCGCTCGGTAGAATTCAACGTATTCTTTAACGTCTAAAACACGCAGTAAAACCTAAACTTCGGTCCTACTGTAAGTATTTTAAAAAATGAACAAGGAGCCCAGATCATCCGCCTCCACACTCTTTCAAAGAAAACTTGAAGGTATTTCTTTATATTCAGTTGAACATAATAACTGAATATTGATAACGAAAAAAAGATAAATACATGAGGTTTTGTTCAGTTTTAGAAAAGACAACTAAGAAGAATAGAAAATTGCAATTACAACAACCATTTCAAGGTGTGATAGTGATAAGATTTGAAACCGAATAAGGTTATATTGTTGAAGTAATTTGGTTACTCTATTAACAAATTATTGCTGATCATTAGTTAAAGAACTTTATCATGTGAAAGGAATATGTTATACCTTTCTTGACCTACTAGTAGGACAACAAACTCAAGCATACGTTATTAGCCTAGATTCATAATAAGGCTTGACCAAAAGGAATTTTGAAGAAGCCATTAGGAATAGTACTATTTGCCTTCAACAAACGGTTAAACACATTTTTTATACTAAGGAGCTAATAATGAAAGAGAATCGGTGTGATTAGCGACAGATTCAGACCATTAATTTAAGGGGGCAAAAAAATAAAATTTAAAAGGATCTCTTAAGACAAATGAAGAATTTTGGAGTGGCAATTCCTTATATTTAAAAAAAAAAAAAATCTATAGAAAATAAGAGTAAAATCAAATTTAATTTCCAAAATTTTTGTGGCGTCATAGTCTCACTAATCCCCTTATATCCGTCTCTGAGTGTGATCAAAACCAAAATATGAAACTATCTCAATCTAATTTACAATACATTTGCATACCAAGTGAAAGCAATCCCTCTTATTTCCACACCATGTATGGATGGAAAGGCCACTTGACTTTCCAACTTGTAAAGATTGTAGGCCTACTTGCCATTTTTTTCCAAGAAAAAGCAATGGCCACTCTGCCTCTTGATTGCTTTACAGCTCAATGATAAAACCTTTACACCTAAAAGAAGCTCCTTAAAGTGATGTATGCAATAAACAATAGATTGTTGTTTGACCAAAACTTTTGTAGTCTTGCAATAGGAATCCATTCCTTAATCTTCAAGGCTTTTGGGTGTTTCTTACTGTTGTTTTTATGCTTAAACATTTGATCAAAGAAAAGATCAACAGCAAATGTGTTGGGGAAAAATACATCTTTTCTTGAAGCTTATTTGATTGAACAGAAGCAAGTTTACAAGTGGTGAATCTGCCTTGGCCTTTGTTTTTCATTACAACTGAAAGAATAGGGTTTTAGCCCCTCTTTTTTGGGGGGAGGAAGGGAGGGTATAATAGGAATTGTGAAAACTACATAATGAGGAGGCCCTCTCCCTACCCCTAATTAAATCTCCCAACTTGGATGGAGGGATTCACTCCTTGCATAAAAATCTTTGATACTAGTTCATTCTCTTTGGTTACATTTTTATTTTATTTTATTTTTCTATTCTCAGAAACAAATATATATATATATATATGTAATACATGGACAAAAAATGTATTGGACATGACATTTTCAAAGAGTGAAAATTTGAAAATTCATTTATTTCCAAAATTTTTACTTTTTTATTCTTGAAAATACATTTTTATTTTTTATTCCTCAATGTACAAAAAAATAAAAACAAAAACAATGAAAACAAAAATGTATCTAAACCAAAAATAAAAAATAAAAAATTTCTTTTGGAACAAAGAAAAAAAATCATAAATTATATAAAAAAAAAAATAGCTTTCATGATTTATGGTCTTAGCGCAAAGGGATAGGATTACTCCAATGTTGATTGATCTGAAATTGAATCATAATTCAGGGCATACTCCTCAATATATTGAAGCAGAGGAAAGACAAGAGAGCCTTTCTTTTGTTTCATGGAGTGGAAAGGAAAAGGGGGCAATGAGGACAAAGGGCCCCTTTCTTCCTGGTCCACGGCCCGACAGATGCCTTTCCAAAAGTGAGAGGTAACATAGAAGGATATTGCCTCAACCTCGTGCGTGGATCACGTAAATTACGCACAGTCAAATTGTCTAAATTTTAACTTGGTTGGCAAACTCTAAGTCTATTATTTTATCTATAATTTTTAAACAATTCAATAATTAAAACACCTGTCACCCTAAATCCTCCCATCACAATATCCATTTTCTTCCTATTCAACAACCAAAAAACATCAGTGAAAGGTTCCTTCATTTACCTTGGAATGCCTCTTTTTTTTTAACCCTCATCATTGCACTTCCTTTCATTTTCTATTCCTTTTCCCAAATAAATAGACTGTTAGAGAGAAACTGTTTGTGGCTTCCTGTTCCCTCTTTATATCTCTGTGACTGTGTCTTCAATCTTTTCTTTTTATTGCAAATTAATTTCTATAAATGCACATAATTAGTTGCAAATCACGTGCATCTAGTAAGCCCGAGGAGGTACGTACCATAACTCTCATGCTTTCATATACCAAGGATTTGGACCTTACCAGACACTTATTTATAAACAAGATTGGTAGTATGACTGCAAACTTGATTTCTACTTTTTAATACCTTTCTATCATTCCGTTAAGGGTTTAAAAAAAAAAAAAAAAACATTCTAAAACATACTTTCAACCTTTATTTTTACTTTTTTTTTTTTGATGAAAAATAGTCTCTATCGTATCAACGTCTGAAATTACGTTGTTAGGTCCTTGCAAAACAGACAGTTAAAATAATCATCCAAAAGACTCCAGGTAATAAATACCCTAAAGCTCGGGAGAAAGAAGAATAATAAAATTGCAAAGAATTTGTAAAGAGAGCTCAACTTAAGAGTCTTAATGCAGACCTTATTTCCCATTTATAGGTGTGTAGTTGCCATTTTTAATGGGATCCTCTGTGAGTAAATCTCAGATCACGATTTAATTGAGACGTAAAACTATGATAAAGAGTTTAAAACTGCAAATTTGGTTCGTTCATCCAATGCCGAACTAAATATTCAATTTTGTTGTCTTGAGTAGTTTGTGAGAAGATACCTTACTAAGCTGACGTGAAAGCCTGTAATTTCCAGTGGTCCAGAATTATAGAATAACTTCATCAATGGTCCAGAACCATCAATAATTTCCAGAATGTATTGTCATTTATCCAAAGGCCAAATTGTCAGAAATGTCGGCTTATTTTTCTTTGTTTTTACCTAATCCTGGGCTTGACTATGCAAAGTTTCCTAGGGGCTAGTATCTTCCTTATATCAGTATCTCTCTCTGTGTATATATAGTAGACTAACATTAAGGAGAAAGTTAAGTGATGGGAAGCGAAGAAGTGAAGCTTTTGGGACTATGGGTTAGCCCATTTGTCCGTAGAGTTGAGTGGGCTCTGAAACTCAAGGGTGTTGAGTATGAATATGTAGAAGAAGATATCTTCGACAAGAGCCCTCTGCTTCTCGAACTGAACCCTGTTCACAAGAAGGTACCTGTGCTGGTTCATGCTGGCAAGGTGGTTCTCGAGTCCTTCCTAATTCTCGAGTACTTGGACGAGACATGGAAACAGTATCCATTGTTGCCTCAAGATCCCTATGACAGAGCCATGGCGCGCTTTTGGGCTAAATTTGCAGAAGAGGAGGTAATCCTAATAAACACTA
Organism: Nyssa sinensis; assembly: GCA_008638375.1. NCBI lineage: Eukaryota > Viridiplantae > Streptophyta > Magnoliopsida > Cornales > Nyssaceae > Nyssa > Nyssa sinensis. The sequence goes on from CM018045.1 coordinate 6,357,226, forward strand.
ATTTTTTTAAAGCCCCATCTTTTTTATTTTTCAGTTATTTTACTCAGCGTTATATTACTGCTTTCATTTTTTATTCCATTATTAGCTTGGAATTAGGTTAGAAACTTGGGATATTCAAAACTAATCTAATATGTGATAGGTGGTTGTGTGAATTCTCCTAAATTCTTGATGATTTGATGTGATGCAATATGAAAAAGATTTGACCTATTTTTATTTATTTATTTTAATTTATTTTGATACATTATAGATTAATTATCGCTATCCCTAAACGTGAATATCTTATCGAACTATATAAATTTTGTATGTAATTTTTTATTTTTTTTTTGGTTTGAAATTGATCTATTGATTGCTTTGGCACAAGAATAAGAGCTGATTTTTCATTCACTTGACCTTTATTTATTTATTTTTGAGTTAGTAATTTTTGTGTTGCTATTTTGCCCTCAAGAGCAATAATTCCACACCTCTAGAACACACAAACATGTACACACTCACAAACATATATACACTTGTATATTTTGCTTGCCCATAAAGAAAATCATAATAAAAGGAAAACTGTCCTAATGAATACTAATCTATGTTCGTTTTTGTGATAGCTTTTGTATGTTTCATGGATTGCACTATGTTCCCAAGGAGATGAAAAGGAAAGAAATTTTAAGTTATCCATAGAGGCCATGGAAAAGATAGAAGGAGAGCTCAAGGGTAAGAAGTTCTTTGGAGGGGAAACCATTGGGTATTTGGACCTTGTAATGGGATGGATCTCTTACTGGTTGCCTGTTTGGGAGGAAGTTGGGTCCATGAAAATTTTGGACCCACAAAATTTTCCATCCACCACTGCATGGATGAATAATTTTCTGAGTCATCCAGTAATCAAAGACAACTTACCTCCTAGAGATAAGATGATCGTTTATTTTCAGAAGCGTAGCAAAGAAATTGGCTCTCTCATGGCCTCTACCAGGAAAGGTTGATTAAATATTTGAAAAAGTCTCAGTTATTTCTATAGTTTCTTGTGAGCGTAGAGGTGTTTTTACACAAGCTGGGATTGTTGACAATGTTGAGTGAGAAATGAATACTTTTCTGATACAGTTTTCATGTTTCAAATCATAAAGTATTGAAATGCGACAGGGCAGGGAAGGGAAAAGAAAGTCTTTTCTTCTGAAGTCTGGACAACACCCATTTTTCCTGTACTTTTTGCCTTATAGGCTGTTTTCCCTTCAAATAAATTGATGAGTTACATACTTGCAATGCATGTTTGATTCTCTTATATTGCATGAGAAGACGTCCTTTTTCTCCCTTTTGGGTAACAAGTATACCTGCAGATTGATGAGCGAAAATTACTGATCAGATGGGTTTTAACCATACAATTCACAGGCATCTCTAAAAATTTTATGATGTCCACAAAGCTGCTTGTCCTGTGTTGGTTTTGTGCTCTATTTTGAGCTTTGTCCCTTGTTTTGGTCTGTGTGCTTTATTTTGTGCACTGTTTCCTGGCTGATGTGATTAGCTGTTTGGCAGATCCAAAGCTCCCCATAGGGACCAAAAAATAAATATAGGAGGGCTATTATAGAGATATTAAAAATTTAGAAGTAGACAATTTCTAAATTATAATAAACTGTTAGTAAAAAAGAATGTTTTTCTCAAAACATTTGAAGTCCACCATTACTTACTTTGTTTAGAGATATTCATTTCTCTCACATAAAGGTGAGATTCATCCATGTGAGAAAAATGAATATATTTGAAATGGAGATATACCCAATTCGTTTTGTATATGTCCATTTACCTTTGTATTACATTCTTTTCTTCAAGGATAAATATTTCATCTAACATAGTTATATTTTGTAAAGATATGGTTGAACTCAATCAAGCTACTATAAGCCGGGGTCAAGTATTCCCAAGTTCAGTCCAAATGTAAATCACTTATCACAAGTGAGTTTGGCCCCTTATTTTTTTCTTTTTTTTTTTGGTCAGAAGGAAACTAAAGCAGAACCCAGATCAGGGGTTCCTCTCAATATTAATGTTCCACGGCCAATTTCAGCCATGCTGGAGGCTCTCCCAATGTAGCTGTAAAATCCGAGAAGCCAATGCCCAGTTTCGCCTCTCAATAATCCACCAAAGCTAGCCTTCTAGGATTTCTATTCACGGCTTCATAGTATTTAATTTAGAGTAACATTTGAATGCCTACATTTTTATGTTTGAGTAGTATCCACAAACTCACATGATCACTACATGAAAAGCGTGAATCACTATTTAATTTAACAGAAATTTCATTTGTGATCAGTCTGATACCTTTCCGCGTGGGTCTATCTAAGTCTTCATTGAAAGCCCCATATTGTTTGAAAACAATTCGGCCCGTTTTCAAAAAGTAGACTTTCAAGGAAGATGTGAGGCCCAGATACAAGACGCCCTTTTTGCCGTTTTCGAAGAAGCATCAATTCCGGCGTCCAGGAAGGCAAAATTAATTGGTTCGAAATCTAATATATGAAGAAATTATTATACGAGATTCCCACATTACATTATGTTATTGTGTAATAATTTTTTATAAAAAAAATTGAAATAAAAAAATTTACATTCACAAAAGAAAATAATAAAAAAATTATCCATTTTATGAAAAGCCTTCATATAATGATATAATGTTACTGTATTACAGGATAATTTCGTTAATATAAGACACTTTAGTTGTAATAATTGGGACTGAAATGGTATAAAAGCATTCATCTATTGGTGTGACCCACTTTGTATACTTATTTATTATTTTTTTATTATAAATCAAACTATTTATTATTCTTTCCTTCCAAAACAAAAGGAAAAAAACTATTTTATATATATATATATATGTGTGTGTGTGTGTGTACATAAAAATTTTAATAAATAAAAGGATAAAATAAAAAATTTATAATCTATAATTACTTTTCAATTATTTTTTTAAACCTAAAACGTTTTTAAATGGACTTAACATTAATATTGCCTGAGCTCTCTCTAGATTTACATTTGGGTTTAAAATTTTGTTCAACTTTGATTTGACCCGATTCTAAATTTAGTGAGCTAAACGGGTAGGTTTGGGCTTGCTTGATCCTATGATAATCCTCCTCAAAAATTAACTTTCTAACTAGATAAAATATTTAATAGATAAATAGTATCAAATTATTAATTGTTAGATTTTTCAAATTTCTTGAGGAGAAAAGAATTTCGATATTTTGCATGTCGTGTCTTATAATTCAAGATATGTAAATGTGTAACAGAGAAATGAGCTAACTTGTATGTTAATTATAAGATTTAATTTCATATTATAAAACTACTAAATTATAATATTTGAATAACAATGGTATTAAAAAAAAGAAATTTTTTAAAATGTAAAAAATAAAAAAATACTTTTATTATTTTTAAAAAAATAGATGGAAGAGAAATATATATAATTTATTAATAAAAAAAATTAAAAAGTAATTTTTGTAATTGTGAAAATTTTAAAAATGATCAGGTGCCATTAAGCCTTTGTAGTTAAAAAATTTTCATATGGATGACAATAGTTACAGTATGGTCGTAATGGGCCGTTAAGGACTGCCAATTGTGTAAGATCACTTGGATTATTTCCCTGGGCACGATTGCACTCGATTTTTCTGGCCCATGTCATTTGGATTCAAGTTAGCGTTGACGCTTCCAACAATTATTACAACGAAAAATCTGCGAAGCTTCAAATTCAGAAATTGATTGAACCAATTTTTCTTCTTTGTTAAGCAATTAGTACTCTACACCGGTAGCTCTCAACATTTTCCTTCACCCCAACTCCCCGAGAAAATTTCTCAATGAACTGAAGACATTTCATATTGCCCTAATCATCCCCAAAATTCGAACTTGTCCTCCGATTGTTTGTTATTCGAAATCCTCAAATTCAATGGGCCAACAACAATCCAAGGACGAGTTGCTGTATCAGCAGGTCAATTATGGTAACACCGAAGGGATCAAAGCTCTTTGCAGAGAAGGCGCAAGCCTCGAGGTATCAAATCATCATTTCCACACACACACACACACACATATATATATATATATATATATCTATATGTATGATTTTTTATTCTAGGGTTGATATTAGATTTTCATTGTATGTGTTGGTGGTACAAGGATTTTTTTTATGGCAAATGAGTAATTGAATTTTTGTTTGTGTTGCATTAGGGGATTTATATGTATAACTACTTTGTAATGGTTTTGGTACAGTGGATTGATAGGGAAGGGAAGACTCCTCTGATTGTGGCTTGCATGAATCCGGAACTTTATAATGTTGCCAGAACTTTGATAGAATTGGGTGCAAATGTGAATGCATACCGTCCAGGTATATGTCTCTTGTTTGCAGTCTGATTTCAAGGGTGAAACAAATTTGAATACTTTTGAATGCCCCATTTGGTTGTGGAGAAATCATTAGGGGAAAAAAAAAGGGAATAGAAAATTCGGGTTTTAGAACAGTTACTCAGAAGTTGACCTCTTATAAGACTTCGTGTTTTCTGTTCTTTTGCATTGTGAACTGTTACACAGCATGAAGTGATATTGATTGTTATTACTGTAGAATGGAAACAATAATATTTTATACAATATCAGATTATCAAATGGGATTGGCTGGTGTTAATTGCCAAACTTCTGAAGAACTGTACCTGGATTACTCTAGAAAGGCAGAAAGAATTGCTGCATTCACAAGGATTTATTGATAAGAAATGAACCGTAAAAATCTTCCTTTCAAATCAAGTTTTGGGTGATTATGAGTAGGAGCTACTGGATAAAGCTGTTTTTAAAAATAAAAATCCCCACGGTAAAATCCCATTCTTTAGTTAAATTTAATTATAAACATTGAAATTATACTCAAATTTGTTGATGCACATTCTGCGTATGTTTTGTTGTCGAGGAAATTAATTTGATGCTGTTGGAGTTCGGATCTGTAATTTATAGTGTTTATTGCCTGATCAATTTCTCGTGCTTAATCTGTAGTGCAACTCCTCTCCAATTACTTGATGAATTTCTCATGCTTAATTCATAATGCAACTCCTCTCCAATGCAGTAGCCAGTTGTCATGTTCAATGTGATGGAGAGCTTGTGCAGCTATTTTATCTTCAACCTCCCAATTGACTTTTTTTAATTTCTATTTTAGGACGTCATGCTGGCACCCCTTTACATCATGCAGCAAAAAGAGGCTTAGAACAGCCTGTTAAGTTACTTCTTACCCATGGAGGTGCTATAATGTTATTATATTTGTTAAAGATTGCATTTCTGCAGTGGTGTTTACAACTCAAATTTTTTGCAGCAATGGACAATATTCCGTCTTTACTGTCTGCAGTAGTTTAATTAGATGATTTACTGTACAAATTTTCAGCAAATGCATTACTGATGAATGATGACTGTCAAACTCCACTTGATGTTGCTAGAGTTAAAGGGTACAGTAATGTTGTACGTTCAATTGAGGTATAGTTGAAGTTTGTGATGACATTCACTATTCAACTTTTGTTCCAATGTGTGCAGTGGCATTTTGTTTTTAATAGCTTCTTAACATTGTGACCTTGTGCTGATAAAAAAAAATTTGACCTTCTGTTTTTATCTAATGCTGCTTAGAGTGATATTTGCTTATTCTCGGGTTGGCTGCGGGAGCTTTATGGGCCTGGCTTTCTTGAAATATTTGCTCCTCAATTGCTTTCGAGAAAAGTGTAAGTGCAATGTTTTGCTTTTAAAATCATCTCTACGAATCTACATTACAAAAGGAAATAAGAGGGAGCCTTAAATGGCATGTGTGTGGACTCTCGTATGAGTTTTGGGGTGGGTGCCACATGTTGAATTTTAACTTCATTTGCAATATTGTTTAGTGCATGGTTATTTGTATCTTACGATGCGTGAAATGTATCTTATGATATGTTTCGTTACGGATATGAAATGATAAATATCTTATTATTGTATCGTTTCCCGCCGTCTCACACAATATGTGATAAGCATCTTATGATACGTTTCAATACACACGATCCGTGTGATACCCGCGACGAAGCTAAATGACATCATTTTGGCCTCTTGTTTGTTGTTTTGTTATATACATGGAAACGGTCTTGTTTATGTTTTGTTTGATTTTATACTATTTTGTTGTAACGCGTAGAGATCTTTTCTCAAATAAAAAAGAAGAAAAGCATGTACTTTTAGAAGATGAGAAGTGGGGACATATAAGAAGTTGAAGAAAAAGGAAGTTTGAATTCTTCGATGCCATCCAAATAGGAGATTGAGATGAAAATCAGATGGATTATAAGAATGAATTATTTTAGATTGTGTCTTTAAATTTTGATATTGATGAATTTTGTTGGAGATTTGGATTATTAAATTTTGGTTTATCATTTTAAGATTATATAAATAACACTGTGTGTGTATGTAGATATATTTATAATTGAGCGTATCTTATAATACACGATATGTTATGATACATGATACATTATTTTTGGAAAACAATACATGTTTTGAAAACTATGGTTTAGTGTTTAATATTGAGTACTAACTTATCTTTACTTTAAACAGTGTGTCTAGCTGCATTGGAATGACACACACAAACACACCTTTGAATGCACTTCAATTGACTGGGAGCATATTGCAACAGACATCCCATAAACTAGTGCTTATCATTTTAAGCAACCTTTTCATTGTTTGCCATGTGGTGCAATATAAAAGCTTGGGCTGTCAAGTTCAAGTTTCAAAGTAGTCACTCTATGCTAATAATGTAACTATTAGGTCTATATCCAATCCACCCCTCCTTGTACCCCACATCAATGGGATCAATACTGGGTAATAGCCTTTTTTCTAGCCTTGCTCAATTTTTAAGTGGTTCTCTCTCAATGCTATTTTTTTCGAGTTTCATGTATTTTGTTCATGCTTCATGAGAGAGCCAAATGGCTGAATTTATATTGATGCATTTTACACATATATGCTAATGCTGATATCATTATATTTTCAAAGGATGAACTATACTCACAAATCACTAGTTACTTGTGCTAATAAATGTTTGCATTAATGGCAGTTGGGTGGTTGTTTTACCATGTGGTTCTCGTAATCTTAAGAAACCTTTTAAGCTGGAACTCGCTATATATTCTACTTCACAGGTACTTTATTGTCTAACTGTTACTTCACCAAAAAATAGAGATTTATTTTATTGTGTGTACACACGCACACCACCCCATCATTCTGCTACTTCTCGCAACCAATACTTATGCTGGATTTAGCTTCTGTTATAGGCTTACTCATAAATGATTGTTAGCAACCCTGGTTGGAATATCTCTTATTACGTTAGTGAATCTAAACATGCTTTTAAATTGTTTAATGAGTTGCTATTTGAGACAATGGAAGTTATTTTTGTCTTCTTGAGGGTAGACTTCAAACTTGTCTTGTTAAGGTAGTTTTCTCATATAGTATCAAATCCTTCTTTTGGCATGTGGCATAGAGTGAGTTGCTAAATAGCATGGAAACATCTTGTGTCGTAGCCCTTCTAAACATGGCCAATGTTTTCTCTTTATTTTAGATATGGGGCCATCCTAGTATCTATTTTTTTCTAAGTTAAGTTTATTGTTTAATGGTTGTTGTTTTTATATTTAAGCCACTTCTGGTGTAAATTTCTTCTTGCCTTCTTGGTCAATTAGACATCTGGTTACAACTTTCACTGGGATCTTTGTGTCTGCTTATTAACAGAAATCCACCAGTTTTTACATGGTTCCACACAGCATTCGTAAATAGGTTAAGAGGACTTGACTGTTGGCTGTATGCTGCAGCTTCTGCATGGGTTCATGTTTCATTAGTGCTTGCTTGCTGTCATTGTGACATTGGCACCTTGTGGTATTGGTAGTCAATGATATCTTGTTGCCTCTCTTTCTTCTGAGTCTTGTACTAGATGATCTAACATCCAAGTTCATTGGCTTTAAGAGTTACCATGTAATTATGTAACTGTGTTGAATATGTCACCAATTTAATTATATTGCTATAATCATAATAAATTTAACTGAATACAAATCAACTAAGATTTTATTTTAATTATTTTTGCTTTGTTACTTGAATATTTGTGTCATGCTTCTCTTTTTAGGGCATAGATAACCATATACCACAAGCAATGATCATATTTACAAAGTTCATATTCTTTAGTCATTGATATACATAATGTTGGACAATATCATTTCTGCTATTTTCCCCGTCACTTGGAAGGAGCAAAAGAAACATCTTCTTGTTTTTTCAACAATTTCGAATTTCTATTGGACCCCAGTTGGATTGAAACCTAGACTAGGTTCAAGTCATCTGTCATGAAAGAAGAATGAATGGATCTTCTAGTAAAAATTTTCAGTTTCTTCTCAAAGTCGTCTGCCTCCCACGTTTCGTCAAGAGAATTTCCAGAAAGGCATCTCAGGGGTCACGATAATTTTATCTCTATTTGTTACTTTTGGAGGAGGAATCCAAGGATCAATCTTTCTTTTAGTTGTTGAATCTCTTTGGTTGATCAGCATGTGATGTTAGTACCTCACACGTGAATGGATTCCACTTGATCACTAGATTGATAAAAAAATCCCAATCGGCTAGAATTTATTTGTTATTTGAATAAAATTAGATCTTGTGGAGTTGTCTTGTATGTTTAACGATATTTTCCTTACATTGATAGAAACCCAATCTTATTTGTCAAGCTCTAACCAAGCCCAATTCCTGATATGTTCCTCAAAAAGAATCTGCATCGCTTCCACCTCTCTCAGTTTCTCTTGTGACTGTTGGTTGTTTCCAGTGTTTAACAAATCTGTTGTATTTGATTTTCCATGCACTGATTTTTTTTTTCTTTTTGGATGAGTATGTTCCCTGCACCAATATAATGCGATAAGTAAATGTTTGCTCATTTAGAATATTGTTTCCTGTGTTTTTATTTTGCTTCTTTGACTGTTGATTGTTTTCAGGGTTTAATAAATCTGTTATATTTGTGTTTCCCTGCACCGATTTATTACTTATTTTTTATGAGTATGTTCTGTGCACTGATATAATGCAATAAATAAGTGTTAACTCATTTGGAGGATTGTATTCTATGATTGCATTTTGCTTCTGTCAAAAAAAAAATGATCCTGAATGTTTTAACTTAAACAGTTACTTTGATGAATGAGCAGGATGCCCGGCCTCGCACAATCATTGCACTGTGGAAAGCCAATATGGAAGAACCTAAGTTTAACCAGCACGATGCTACAGTGATAATAACTGATATTTCCACCAGTAATCTCTCAACATATTTGAAGTAGATATCTATCTAGAAGTATATGTACTTGCATATATTTAGTTCATGAATAGTCCCAAGATGCTTGAGGTGTGGTGTTCTGTCCTCCCAAGAGGCAAGGTGTAAGCCTCAAGGAGTTAGGTGCAAGTGCACTGAATTTTGGACTATTAAAACTGAAAATAACTTGACATCCTTTAGGCAGATCTTTATGACCAACTATAGTAAAATCTGTTTATGCATCATACTTGAATTCCTACTATAATGGCAAAGAACCAAAACTGCATTGCAGGCTTTGCACTCATAAAGTCACGATCCCTTTAGATAACTCTTGGAGAAATCCTTAGTGACATTGTTAAATGAAATGTAATTTCAAATTTTATTTTTAAGCTTCCATTTTATGCCAGGAGTAAGGACCCCCTTTTTTTCTGTTTTAATTTTTGTGCCTGACATTTAAAAACATAAGCTGAACTTTAAGTCAAGGCATGTATTACATGCTTCAAGATTGCCTCACACTTAGGGCTGTCAAAATTAGGAATCTGAACCTCTACAGCTGTATGTTCAAACATATTTTTGACCTTTCTTCAAGATGTTGTCAAGGCCTGGGGCTCAGTTTCTATTAAATAATAGTTTTTCTAGCAAACTCTGAAGGTTCAATGAAACATGATGACATTGGGATATAAATTGTGCCTGCCCTGGACATAATATTTTTTGGAATGTCCTCCTATACATTGAGAGCTAGGAAATATTCTTTTCCTACTATTTATGGAATGTTTTTGAAAATAAGAAAATAATAATACTTAAATATTTATATTTTGCATTAATTTCTGAATATATGTGTACATTGTTGGATAACTTTTATCTCTCCCCTCCCGTTACAGAAACCCGCATTAAACTTGCACCTGAAAATGAAAGAGACAAACAACAGCTGCAGCAGTTTTGCAATGCATGCAAAGGGATTCCACAGGTAAGCTCACTTTTGCTGTGGATGCTGCTATTCACATGAGATAACTGTGTTAGTCCAAACCACAAATGAAGTATAGCATAAGCCACTTCCTGAGGAAAAAAAGAAGAAGAGAGATCCAATAATACAAGGGCAGTTGTAATTTTTAATGGCTAGCATATTAGCATCAATGAAGGGCTGCATTGGTTTTTCTAAAATTCCAACTCCAATGGTCATTGTCTCAACATGAAAAACAACATTATTTTTGGGAAGTGTTTCAGAACTTTGAGTTGATCGTGACATTTTTTTCCATATATCTCATATCCTGCCAATATATGCATACAAAATTAATCATTTGCTCATTATGAAATACTTGTAACTGAATATGCCTATTTGAAAAAATTCAGGTAATGCATTCAACATTTCCTTTCAACACCCCAGCACCTTTTGTTCCAGTAACTGCACCACCAACTGCCCCACCAGCTGTGGAAGATGTAGAGTTGGCTATTGCAATCAATGCCTCGATTCAATCCACTATGGAAGTGAGACCACCTCTTCCTGATAGTCATCCAAGTTTTGGAGAACATGCTTCCACCAGTTGGACTGATTCTGTAAATACCAGCAGCCACGGTGGTTTGGGAGCCCCTGGAGCACCTGCACTTTCAAAAGGAAGTAGCAGTGGCTGTGAAATTCAGGAAGCTGGTCCAAGTGGCAACTTAATTCAGCAAATTCAAACCCAGAGTGAAATTCCTGCTGTTGTCGAAACAACACACATTCCTGCCCCCGTCCCTGCCCCGATCCCATCAGTTCCACCTGTTGAGTGTGTGGTTATGGATGACAATCCGATTCATTATCCATCAATTGATTCCAGTCCTGTTGATTTGTCTTCCCCGAGTGTGGAAAATATGCCTGCTAGGGCAGATGAAAAGAAAGAAGACAGTGGTACTTCATCATGTGTGATATGCTTGGACGCTCCAGTTGAGGGGGCTTGCATCCCATGTGGCCACATGGCTGGATGCATGTCTTGTTTGAATGAGATCAAAGCCAAGAAGTGGGGTTGCCCTGTGTGTCGGGCGAAGATCAACCAGATTGTACGGCTGTATGTTGTTTAACTACTGAAGCAGGATGTGGTGAAGCTAGTGTAGCTTTGGGTACTTAAAACAGATCATTGTCCAGTAGTCTACTTAAGCACAATAGGAGATCGCTGGTGATCAAAATTCTGAGTCTTTATGTGGATGTGCTGTTGTTTGTTGTTGTGCGAAGTGAAGATTGTATTATATTAATGTATAGAGGCAGTTGTGATACTCTGAATAATGAAATGTACATGTTGATTCATGTCAATGTCGAATGTTGAATGTATACATTTTTTTGTGGAAATCTGTATTTTTGAACGGCGGCTTGGTGCTTAATATTGGGGGGTGTTTTGTGTGGGGTTTTACTACAGGCTCTATAATACAACTGTAAAATGTAATCCTTCTCTATTCCAGAGACAATTTGATTGTGGAAAATACCATGTTATCTCATGATCTTAGGAGAAAAAAAATCTTTTTCATTTTTTGGTAAGCAAAATCTTATTAACCACCAAAAAGGAAACAACAGCAAGCAACAAAGGCAGCCAAAATAAAAGGAAGGACAAAATTGCTGCAAAACAACAGCACTGAGGCCTACAGAGAAGCAAACTGAAACAAGAAAGGAAACACTACAAAGGAAGAGAACTTATCTTTGTACATTCCACTTCCTGCATGATTGTTTGTTCAGCTCATTAAAGTTGGCCTGGGGCACAGGGACCCTTTCCTTTCTTGTAAATACCCGTTCGCCCCTCCTAGGCACGTCCGTGGGGCAGATTTTTTAGATAACTCATCCCGTCCTGTCCCTAATGGAATGGATTTGAAAAATATATAAATGGGTCAGTGGGGCAGATTTTCCAGATAACCCATCCCATCCTGTCCCTAATGGGATGGATTTGAAAAATATATAAATAGGTTAGGGGCATATTTGAGAAAAAGAAGTTGAAACTCAATAGGTTTAGGAACGGATTTAAAAAAAATGAGGTTTAAACCCACCCCCACCCCGCCTTATCCCACTTCGCTCCAATTAAAATGTAAAATTACTAAATTACTCCTTTTATATATATTTAGTACAATTAAGGTAGGACGGGACGGGTATTCGTTTAGTAAAATACGATTGTGAGTAGGGATGGCAATTGTGAGTAAGGATGGCAACAAATAGGGAACCCTTTTCCAACCCTACCTCGAGAAAAAAAACTTTTACCCAAACCTGTTTAAACCTTATGATAAGTGAGGGTAGGTCCCATTTATTTTTAAACTTTTACTTATTAATTTATTTTATTAAATTGATTATAATTAATACCTTTTAAACAAAACATTAAATTTTAACGAGTGACTAAAAAATATCATTATAAATATTAACTATGTACTATAAAACTCTTTTATTATTTTATGTTATATAATCAGTACATGATTTATTTCCAAATCCTAATGGGATAGAAAAAGATTTCTCTAAATCCATTCCATTAAAAACGGAATTGACGAGTTTCAAATAAAACGAATTAAATTACCATACCTAATCATAAGAAGAGTTTTTTAAAGGTGCCCCATCTCAATCCGTTTAAAATAAACTTATATACGGCCGCTTATACTATCATGTCCTATAGTTGAAATGAAATGACAAATAATGAATTGTATGCAAATGGATGGAGGGCAATGTTGCTAGACAGTTCGTTTCTGCATTCTGATCAAATTTAGAAAAATGAAGTAAGCTTTCATTTAACAAAATGCTGCACAACTAATGCATATATGTCTGTAGAAAAGTGCTGAGATGGATTTCCTTTTCCATTTTTCTCCAAGAAGATAATAAATTATTGCATTCTGAACCATTTAGAAATAACACCAATCACCACAAATTAAAAGTCTACAAAATCAATATGGTCATCTTCACTGTAGAATAATTACACCATTAGTAGTAATCAATATTTTGATTGGACTCACCTAGAGTTCCTATATAGTTTGTACAAATGTAAGTGAAGAAATCTTTTTATAAAGATTTTAATTACCAACCGCAACACCCATACAAGTCAGGTTATTACCGGGCCAAAGCCCAGGGAATTACTCCAAGAGATATCATTATTTTTGTGGGAGCATTGAACTTATGACTGATGCTTTTAGAAGGCATTTACAACGCGGCTCACTACCACTCGACTACCCTCACCCATCATGTCGGTCAGGGTCTATTTAACATCAGTTATAATTATTCTTCAAAGCATTGAACGGTAGCAATGACTATTAAAGACATTAGCATATATAATGTGTGAGATACTTGTTGATTTATTGAATGTTGATTAGCCTGAATACAATGTATGGATTCTAATAAATAATTTTTTAATCATACATGAAATCAAGTTTCCTCAGCCAATTTATAAGTCACTCGGGGAGTTTGTTAAACAGTAATTTGGCAAATTCAATGGAAGAACACTAAACAAGAAGCTATAAACTGTTATTATATATAATTAGAGGCAGCATAAAGTTAATTCACTTGTACGGAAGCAATTAGTGGTAACCTTTTTTCCCTATATATTAACTGCTTATAGTTGAATGGTTTCATTAGGGCAGAGATTCCACTGAACTGTTAATAAACAACCGTACTGTTTTTTTTCCCCCCATTTTGAGTGCTTCTATGACACATCTTTAACCCTACTTTAAATTTAAACCCACCGCCAAATTGGGCTAATTCTGCTTTTAAATTTTGAAATTTGTATTATTTCAATGCTTTTGTGCACATAATCTCTGTCATTTGAAAAGACTCAGACATCATATCTGTAATATAATTTGCTTTTCTTAATTAAAGGGAAAAAAAACAAGAAAAAGAGAAGAAAAAAATACGGGTAGGCTTTGGCTCTTTTGCTTGCTACCCGGATCTTGATTTTTCTTCTTTATATTTGAGAGATTAGCAATGTGTTTAAAGGACTAATCTAACCTTAAAATTTATTCAGCTCTTTTGATTAAGGAGAAGTTCTTTTGTATGTGCATGTCATCTGTATTATTCGATTTCTTTGTAGCAAATCGAATAATCAGTAAGAAATCAATTTGCGTGTTGTAACCGTGCTTTATCTATCTTTTTCGTGACGGAAAGAAAAGGAAATAAGAAAATGTGAGCCTCCCAATTTCTGATATTGCTAGATCACACGTTAGTGTGCTCAAGTCAATAATTCATGTTGATAATGTCCAGTGATATAACCTAACAAAATAGACATGTTTTTTGCTACTATTATTTGATGTTACCTCATGTATTTAATTCACTTACTGGTGGGATGTTGATATAATATATATATATATATATATATATGTGTGTGTGTGTGTGTGTGTGTGTGAGCAACTAGCTATGGTTAGCTAGGCATATAAGTTCAGTTTGAGAGTGCCTTATTCCTTTTTTCATGTCTCAAAATAAAATTTCAGTTTGAAAAGCTAGTGAATAAAGTTATGTGAAGTTTCTAAATTATCATTTTTTACCAATTTAAAGTGTTATAATAATTCCTGTGAAAAAGGGTTAGTGTTGTAAAATTACATGTTCTCTTAAAATATTTTTTAAATAAAGACCCTTAAAATGGATCAGAAAGAGTAAGATGCAAATATAGTATATATTAAATTAACATATTCCCTATTAAAGTAATGTTCTCTTAAAAAGTTTTTCAAATGAACTCTAAATTATGACGCAATCTGCATGCATGACAGAGAATTAGAGTTGGCAATGTCTGTTTAAGAAGAAGAAGAAGAAAAAATCAATCAAAGTTTGCAAATTAAGCAATAGAAATTTCAATTTTTTTGGGGGTTCCAGTTTAGGGGAGACTCTCCTGGGTGTCCTAAACCCAACTCAAGGCCCAACTTTATGCTGAAATAGCTCCATTCTCCACCTCATATACCCCTCCAGAGACTTAAACCCCTAATTTCCCCATTGGGAATGGTCAAGTAACACTAACTGATCACTTAGGGAACATTAGTGAAATATATATATATATATATATATATATAAGTGAAAAGATGGACCACGCTTACAAGTGCAATGAAGTTTTTTTAAAAAAATATTTGGAAAGTTGAAATTAAAAATTAAAGAGCTTGTAAAGAAGGCTCAACAATCATTTATTTTATTCTTAAAGGAAGTGATATTCCAACTTTAACAGACTAATTCACTCGCTGCCTACATGAAAATTCAAGAATCGTAAGTGTGGTAGATTGAATTCGAAGTCTCTTTCATGCCAATTCACCCATCACTCAGGACTCTACTCAAGAATCTACTGATGCCAATAATAGAGAAGAATGATGATGGTATGAAAGGAAAAAAAATAAGCTCAAAATTATAGGGGAGTGTTGAAAAAATATATGAATTTTTCTATGAATTATCTTGAATGCACAAATGTCAATGGACATCAAGTTAGATAAATAAATCTTTTTTCAAAAATTTTAAATGTATATATCGAGAACAAGATCAAGATATATATATATATATATATAGTGCATTTCAACCCTTTTATAAAGGACTAAGTGAAGTGAATATGTTGAAAATTTTCAAAATAAATAGTACAACTATACTTGTAAAAGAAGTATATGGTTCCTCACCAGTAATTAATTCTCATTATATTTTTTTCAATAATATTTTAAACACATGTCAAATTATTTATAATTTAATTATTTAATAATAAATATCTGATATTAGTATGCACATTCAAAATCCAAACTAAGAAAAATTGAGAAAAAAAACTATAAAAAGATCCTAATTTGTAAAAGAAAGAACTTATCACTCAATTTGTATAAAATCTTTATGCAACCGACATCTCCAAACACAGGTTTAAGCAACCTCATCAATGGCATTAGGGCACCAAAAACCAACAACTTCAAACACTTTATGTCTTTTATGGAAAGGTTTCTCATCTGCCAAGCTAGAAACCAATTCTTTGCCACAGAGATAGTAAAGAGTAAAGACAAGCCATAAATTTAAATTGTCAAGATGGGAACTGCAGGGATTGGCTAGGCTTGCTTGACCTCCTAAACCACCTCGGAGGGCAGAGTGATGATGCCATGAAACAAGGCAAAATATATGTGCTCACTCCTCTCGAGCCAACAACTGTCCAATCCTTTCAACCATGTTAGGCATTGACCGGTGAGAAATCAAAGTTTGTTGTCCCTAAGTTACCCATCCAATGGCCCCAATAAATATATATATATATATATATATATATACATACACACACACACACACGTACACACAAACATCCAAGCACAGAGAAATTAAGTTGCTTTTTCTTACTGCCCAATGGTATTGTATTACATTTCTTCAGGACCCATAAATGCATGTATAGATGATAAAATTATCTCTATGTATATGATTGAATTCCACCGCCAGCTCATCATAAAATTAACAAAACAATCACTTTTAACTCCACTTAACGAAAATGCCTGAAATTTTATGTATTATAGTATAATTAAATTAAAAACTTAAAATCAATAAAGGCCTATTTAATAAGAAGATCCCAAATTTTATGTATCTATAATACATAAAATTTTATGTATCATAAAATTTTATGTAGTACAGAGAAATTTATGTATCTATAATAAAATTAAATTAAAAGTCTAAAATTAATAAAAATATAACTCTACAAAAAAGTAAATTTTATATATATATATATATATATATAATATAATCAACTTAAAAGTTTGAAATTAATAAAAATCTAACTCTACAAATAAAAACAAAAAAGTTCATAAAGATTCTATGAAATAAAAACTTAATTCTATTAATAGAGTTTTATTCGTCTTATACTTTAATATTTTGTTACTATCTATTTAGATAATATATATATATATATATATATATAAACTCTATTATTAGAGTTTCATTTAATATACACATCTTTCTTTTTGAAAATAATTAAATTTTATATTACAAAAATAAATATAATATATATACACATATATATTTACATTAATATTAAAAAAATATATTATTTAGAATTGTCATTTTTATTACTTTAGAACTAATTGAGCCGGCCCTGAATCCCATTAGTAAGAGTCATTTTCATGGATCAACGAACTCTCTCGTTCCTCCACTGAAATCATGAAAGCAACAAGACAACATATCCATTATTTAGGGACAAACTCTTGTGGAAGTAATGCTTTCTTTTATATATAATTATATATGTGTGTGTGACAAAGTATCAAGCATAGTTTTATTTTATTTTATTAAAGTATCAAGCATGGTGTATAATACTATCAATTAGGAAGGTCCCATTGCTGGTTTTGTGCCTGCCCTTGAGTTCAATGTTGTGGTTATATTATAGATGAGTTCCAATGCAACACTGTTATAATCAAAATATAGTCGGAGTTATCCAAAATATTATTCTTCAAAATATTGCTTTAATGCAATAAATATCTAACTAATCAAGTTACGACAAAGTCATTCATTCAATTATATTTGACTAGAAAGATAGTTTTACTATCCCACATCTGTTATCTTTGGAACTTCTCTAATGCAGCTCTCATATAAGCTAATATAGTTATTAGTCTAAAAGTGCATGCTTTTAGTAGGTTACTATTCAAGTGAATGGCTTGGGTGTTTCCAATCCAATGGGTGAGACATTTCAAAAGCAAGAAGTGCTTATAATGGAGAATGATAATTGGGAAGAAAATTTATTATTCTGCCAAAAAATAGCATTTCAACATTGAGCAAAAAATTCAAAATAGAGCATTTTAGTATTATAACAATGTTAAAATTTAATTTTAACATAACTTAAATAACTTTTAGTATTGAAAATGCTCTTATCGACCAACAAAGCAAATGGGATCACTTTATATATTAAACAGTTATATTTAAGTTCATCCAACAGCTTAGATAACTATCCTTCCAATAGTCCAATCAATGACACTTTTTTTATGAGAGAGATTAATATTCAATTAAATGTTTATACATCTAAAATTCTTAAGGGAATGAATTTCAAATAACTCTTTTACCCTTATTATTCAAATTCATCCATGGAAGTTGTTGAAATCCAAACCCAAGCTTGATGTGGATGTGCAAAGTATTAATGTGGATTGCAATAATTAACAATTAACTCTATGTTTGGATATATAGGAAGAAAATGAGAGGAGATGATAACATTAATTATGAGGGAGAGGAGATGAGATGAGATGAGATGATAATATTAAGTTATGAAGGAGAGAGGAGGAGAGGGGAGGAGAGGACAGGACAGGACAAGAGAACATAATTCATCATTCATACTTAGATAACAAATGAAGGAAATGAGAGTGTACTCCTCTCATTTTATTTGGGAACAACAAAAAAAAGAAAGGAATGGAAATGAATCTATATAATTTTTTTACTATTATGCCATGAGAATATGTGTCTTTTTTATGTTTTTCTTTATAATTTTAATATTAGAATTGGTATTATAAAAATTTCATTAAAGGCTATATGATTTTCTTCTGTTTTCATTCACTTTTGGAAGAATAATAAATTGAATAAAATAAGAGTTAAGAGACTATCCTTCTTCTTCCATTCTCTCTTCGTTTTCTTTTCTAATTTTAAACCAAACACAAATTAACATCTCTTTCCTCCTCCTTTCCTCTCTTTTCTTTCCAAACCCTTCCATCGAAATGGAATGTAAAAGTCTCTAAAATACCACTTATCCCAAAAAAAAAAATCTAAAATACCTTATCTTTTTTAAAATGGCAGACAATAGTTTGGGGAGAATCCATATTCATGGTGCATAATATATAGTTTGTTCTACATATACAAATATTTTTTTTCATTTTTTTTTTCAAACTCCAAATAATACAAAAAATAGTTGCCCTTTTCCGTTGACCTCTAGGCAACCGGTGTCAAATAAAAGCACAAGGTTCTGGTTGATGAACTAGCAAGTCACGAAAAGATATTGAGTGAACTTTGATTCATTGGACTATTTTAATTATAACTTATCATCATCTGGAATCATTTCACTTGAAATAGAAATGGTTCATTTTGTCAAAGCAAAGATTCATGTAATAATCTTAAACTAATTATGATAAAAGTTTCATTGAATTGAGTGGTGTGGGAAGGGTTTGTTTCTGTCAAAAGTGGAGCTCACAAGGTGAGTCATAAGTTGTGAGAAAAATAAACATCTTCATTAATTTAAAATAGGGACTCCCAAATAAACTTATCATGTAGCTTGTCTATCACCAAAAATAAATAAGTAATAATATTCATTTTCAAATTAAATAAAAGAAACTTTCTTCTATTTGAATATATGTTATAATTATAATCTATCACATATATAATATATATGTATTTTTTATTTTATTTTATTTTATAATTAAAATTAAATAATCACATTATATCTATATGATTATATACGTAACAAATTAAAATTATAACAATATAACTATAAAACAATTATATTATTTTGAAAATATCTAAACACTACTCGTTAGAATAATTTTGTTTTAACAGACGTGGGAATGGAGACTTGGAATATATATAATTCATTGACCGCTTCAGTCACACCTCACCCATGGAATAATTTATCAAGAGTCTGTAGTAAATCCATTAATTTTCATCCTTCAGGTGGGGTGTGTGGCCAGTGGGGTCAAGATATGCAAGTTATTTCCCACAAAGGAAACAGTAGGGAGGGTATTTTAGTAATTATAAAAAAGGTCTTGTCAATCAATGCAAAAGGGTGATTGGTGTAGAAACAAAATCATGTTATTCCCCTCCCCTCACATATTTTTAACTCCACAGCTTTTTGTTGTCACCATCTGTCACCTCCACCTTACTCCCAACCTCTTTCCATTTCCTTAAAAGCCCTAACCAGTTCGCTTCACACTTGCCATTTCCCATCTCTCTAGAACAGAGTAGGAAGTAGGAATACACAGTTGCCTCCCCTTTTCTAGGTAAATATCTGCCAATTAATCTCCTTCAACGTTTTCAGAAAACAAAGCTACAAAAGCCAATCAAACATCATATAACCTTTCAAGGTTTTCTAGGATTGATCAAACAAAGATATTCTATGGAAGAAAGCAAAAGGGAGATCAAGCCCATCTTATTATTCCTCCTCCTCCCTTCTATATTTCATCATCGTTAACCATCATCATCTTCTCCAACCTCAAATCTCTCTCTCTCTCTCTCTCTCTCTCTCTCTCTCTCTCTCTCTCTCTCTCTCTGTGATGACAAAAAGGAAACCCAAGTGAAATCTATCTGTGATCAAAGACTTTTTGGGTGTTTCAGTCTTCACCAACCTAAAGACTCATCCTCCTCTCAAGTGAAGTGTATCATATCATCGCTCTTTTTTTCGGAAAAATACTGGATCATATCATCACTCTCTCTTAACCAAGAAAACACCCATGGATTCAATTCCAGAAGGGGACACTTCAAAAATAGAAAACACAAGTTTCACCATCAACACAAACACCAGCAACTCCTCAATTAGCTCAGCTTCATCTTCATCTTCATCATCATCACCATCCACTCTAAGCCGATACGAGAACCAAAAGCGCCGAGACTGGAACACTTTTGGCCAGTACCTGAGAAACCACAGGCCACCACTCTCACTTTCTCGCTGCAGTGGTGCCCATGTCCTCGAATTCCTTCGATACCTTGACCAATTCGGCAAGACCAAAGTCCACACCCAACTTTGCCCCTTCTTCGGCCACCCCAACCCTCCCGCGCCGTGCCCGTGCCCTCTCCGCCAAGCCTGGGGTAGCCTCGACGCCCTCATCGGCCGCCTCCGTGCCGCCTTTGAAGAAAATGGCGGCAAACCTGAAGCAAACCCTTTTGGGGCTCGAGCAGTGAGGCTTTACCTACGCGAAGTTCGCGATTCGCAGGCGAAAGCGAGGGGAATCAGCTACGAGAAGAAGAAGCGAAAGCGGCCACCTCAGCCACCGACATTGCCACCTCCAAATTCATCAAGTTAGTATGAAGCAGTCTCTGCTTAGGCACTATTGCCATGGATGATCACAATTTGCACGAGATTTATAGGCAAATCTCATTATATATAGCATAATCTATATATATCAAGTACCAAACTCTTTTTTAAGTGCATTATCTATATGGGTATTTTATATGTTCTCACTCTATATATCTAAGTTTAGCAGAAATTATGGTTTATTATTTCTATAATCCGAACAGTGGTAGTTTTAGTAATAGAAGTGGAACTGTCTGTACCAGTTGTAGCTAAGATCTATGAGACTCAACATCCAAACTGTCATAAATGTACTGCTTGAACTTGAAAAGTCATTATGACAAGTAATAGATCTGCATATCATTTCATGTTCCAGGTCTTTTTTCTGTGATTTTTGTAATCTTTTATTAATGGCTGCGTGTATTGGCAAATCAACCAGCTTTAATCAAAAAGGATGAGTAACTTTGCAAAGATCATATGACAGATTTGTCTAGCACTAGTTCATTTTTCGGTACTGCAAATAGTGAAATATATGAGCTTTTGCTTTTCCTCTTTCTGCTTCCTCTGTGTGCTTTACTTCATTCTGAATTGATTCAGAACCAGCGTGTCTTTTAGTGTGCATGAAAAACCCCAAAACACTCAAATGTGTAATCAATTCAGTTTGTATTTAGGTTAACAAAATGGATTTTGTGCAGCCAAATCTCATTTCCATAGTTCTTTGGAAGGAAAAATCTTGATGTAGCATACAGTGGTTGGATCCCTCCTTTTGACTAGTAGTCTATAGCCTCATTTATTATGCAAATCCATCACCCGTTTATCTCTTTTGTCATATCAATCTTACATGTTCCCCAAATAGGAGATAGCATTAAATAATTCAAGTAGATTCACATGAACTCTTAAACAGTGAATTTTAGTTTGATCTTCATTAAATAGTATTACATCTCATCCATATCAAGGAAAGAAGACAAACCCTACCTCCAAAACTGTCCATTTCTCCTGCTATCCAGAAAAACACACACACACACACTAAATAACTGATTGATACACATAGGGTAAGGCCAAAAATGGTGTATTGTGATTTAAGAGACATTATACTGATCAATCTGCCGACATCCCATCTACATCACATATCAAGTAGATTTTATAGATTACTGCTTGCCATGATTGGCTGATGTTGGATTGCACCTTCTAGGGTATCTGATTTTTTTGTTTTTCTTGAACATTTTTCAAATTCATAGAAGCATCAATTGGAAATTAAAGCATTCATCTTTCAAAAGAATTGTCTTTTATTATTTGATTATTTTGAGTTGTGTTTATGTGATTCGGATTGAAAAACTAATCATCTTTTAGAGCTTTTCTTAAATAATTCAATTGGAATTTAAAAACTAGTATATGCCAAATGAAGGATCTATACCTGTCCACTAACATTAATCATGAATTAGGTTTATGTAGTAGGGTTAGACCGAGGTTTCATATTGAATGAAAGGGCCCACTAATGGAAAAAAATAACAAAAAAGAATTGATTAAATCATTTGGTGTTGATGCAATGAAATAAAATACTAGTTGTTGGCAGTGGGCTTAGTGTACCGATCAATAATATTTGTATGTTTTGATAAGATGATATTATTTAATCAAATTTAGTTATCATGATACCTCATATTTTTAAGGCTTGTTGGGGCCCCAATCATTCTGGAACCTCTGTCTGAAATTCTTGATCTTTAATAAACAGCCCTAGAACGTATTCTACTTATAATATTAGTGTTGCCTTTAGCTTCTTAATGCTAATTTGATTGCCTAAAATATTGTTTTCATTACGAATGACATCATTAGCATTCTAAATTAATTTATAATATATGAAGAAATTCTAATTGGATCCTAGGTAGAAGTGATCATGATTCATATTATTTTGGTATATATGATGCTCTATGGTTTTTGAGAGCTGAAAACTGCGATTCTGTCAAGAAATGTATGTAGAAGGCGGAGGAAAAGCTGATATGAAAATCTAGTAGCCAACATTAAATTTTCTGAATGTTTAGTTATGTATGGTGCATGTTTCCGTTTTCATATTGGTTATGATTGAATTGAGGTATCAGTCTGAAAATGAGTGTTTTTCCCTCCTTCTTTCTTTCCTTTTTTTTTTTTTTTGTCACTGTGGCTAAACACTTGAAGATGCCTTCATTAGCTTGATTAAGTAGCAGTTTCAAAATGTGTTAATGGTTTTAATAGAGGTCTGATTATTCTATGATCTTATGGCATGTGTGCTTCCTTTGAATTTTTGGTAGAATTTCAGTACCAAGGGAACTATGTTATGAGAGCTACTTCATATTCAAAATGGATACCTACTAAGGATTAGTTTACAAGCTAAGCTATTAAATTTACATTGGATTAGCTATTTCGTAGAATTCAATTTATATATTACTGTTTTACAGTTGAAGTTATGTTCAACTTCTAGTTTACTAAAAGAGCAATGCTAGGGACTGGTGCAACTGTCCAATCTCAATCATGCGTGAGCATGAACACTGGCAGATGTAAAGGGGGACTGAGGGGCCTTGGCCTCCAAAAAATTTTGAAATTTTATTTTTTACCTTCTATTTTATTATAATTTTAAAAAAAATTAGAACTTAGCCCTCCAAATATTTTTATATATTCATATAAATTTATCCTAAATTTTAATACTTACAACTTTATCTCCTGAATTATAATATATGTATTCGTCATTGAGTGATCGAAATTTGATCGCCGTCTCATTTATGACTGTCCCAAAAAAAAAAAAAAAACCCTAGCTCTTACTGAAACCTCTAAAAAGATGCCAGCTGGTCTTGTGTTAACAACTTTTGAATTATTGAAACTCAAAAAGGAATGATGCCACTGACCTCTTGCCGTTGTCATAATGTTCTCATTATTCTCTAAATTTAACTAATTGAAGTTCGGAATTTTTTCCCGGTATATGATTTTGGGGAGTGTTTGGAAGAAAATTCAAGGAAGATTAACTTGTTCTACCACAAGTTATATCTATGGTTTTATTCTTCTGTCATTTCCTAGCTAGATTTATAATTGAAGGGATCATTGTTCAAATGGGAAAAAAATTCACTGGGAAGATCTTACTGAATAGTATCACGCTCAGATTTTAGCCATGAATCCCAAATGAATATTTAAATCTGAGCGAAAGTACTGCAGTGAGACCTTCCTTCTAAACTTTTTTTTTTTTTTTGGTTCAGGTGATGCCTAGTCACTTGTCCACCTTCAAATAGATAGGCCTTTAAAAGCTGGGCTAGCTCTTAGATTTTGCTTTCAAATGTACCTTAATTGATAGCCTATATATAAAAAGTTTGAATACTTTCGATCTCACGTGAATGGCTAGGATACATATATAATGTCATAGTGCTAAGCCGGGCCTAAGGGTTACTGATAGTAATATTGTAGTTCTACAACAACTGTTGATATAAAAATTTTCTATTATGCCTACTTTTAGGCTTTTTGTACTTATTTTCTTCCCATTTTTTCCATTTGGCCAAATCTTTTGTCTGTTAGGTGGTGTTTGGATGGCATTTTACCCATCGAATTCGAATAAAGGTGGAAGTTCTTAATGCTGTTTGGTTTCATGGTAGTGCAGAACATTGCTTCTGCTTAAAGTGTATGGAAACATAAGTGCTAGTCTAAGTCTAATAGTGGCTTAATACCAGCCCTATAAGCATTTTATAACAGTGCATTAATGTGAAAAATAGAGGGAAACATTTATAACATGAAATTAATCATGATTACCCAAACTTTCAAAGTGCATAATATGGGAAAGAATCCTTTTATTTCGGAAGAAGCCATTTATTTATGCATTTATAATTGTTGTTTCACTTTGTTAATTAGTTCATTAGACATGAACTAAAATTTGAATTAAAGGATATGTAGCAAGATTTGTCAACATTTCAATTATTTGGCCCCCTTCTAGATCATAGGTGGTGGCCCATGAAAGGAGGGGGCCGGGAGAACTGGGAGATTAAAATATCAAAAGAGACAGTATGATTATAATTTAGTTAATAAACATTTTTTAACAATATATATATATATATATATATATATATTATCACTTCATAGCACAGTCAGATGTGGAGTGGAAAATTAACTCAAGAGGAGCCTAAGTTAATGTATCATTAGAAGGCATAACTATATGTTACAGCAATCAACAAAGGCACATTGAGCGTTCCAAAATATACTTTTGTGCTTCAACAGTGCATGCAGTGATGTTTGGCGAAATCAGTAATTGTAGAATTCGTGATATAAAATCTTGATTATATTTATGATTTTGGAGACAATCCCAGTCGAGAACTTGAATCGCCAAAATGTAGAAGCATAAATATTGTTCAAATTTGAGGTGATCTATAACAATTTACTGCATTGTTGGTGTTGTTGTGAGTCTCGTTTTGAAAAGCTAGTGTTTGATTGTAACTGAGGTAAATTTGATTCATTTCTTTTATTGTATGCATCAGGGCATTCTCGATGTCTGTAACCTTCTTGTCCATACAAAGATCACCAAAAACAATTGTAAGAATCCGAGTTTTTGCAAGGTTTATGTAAATATTCTTTCTTTCAATATCAAATCCAAAGCATCCATACATGGCGTCTTACAATAATATTCATAATGGATTTATAAAGAAGATACAAGACACTTTTAATTGAAAGGGTCTTCTGGACTTAAGTGCCAAAAGAATAAATCCGTGAGAGCTCATGACTATGCTAGAAGCTTACAGTTACAGGTGAAGGTAAGATGCACATTTCCAACATGATGATAAACTTGTAAAGATGATGCATGGCATCTAAACTTGAGTCTCCTACAAACTCGTGGGACCAAAAGAATTTAAGCTTAGATTTTCTAGTGGACTGACAGCCCAAAATAAACAATACTTTTAGGTTGAGATCGGACAATGCCATCTAATAATAAAAAGCAAAGAAAGAGAGAGAAACAAAACTTTAAGTATAAATTAGAATTGAATCAAATGGTAAGCTTTGCGTGTTTGAATTAAAAGTTTAAAATTTGAATGAAAGTTTCATAGATTTGAATTAAATTCTGAACTAGTTGAATTTTGGAGGTAATGCTGCTTTTGTAATTTCCAAGTATTTGCAAGAGCAAAACTTTCTTCATGCAGAGTAAATTCCAGTCTCCACCATGCAAGTCAAATTCTTATTTGTTTGTCCCCAAAATTTGCGCACACAACAATTTTCTTAACATTGATGGTATTAGAAAAAAAAAAAAAAAAAAGAGTAATATAAAAGATAAGCAAAATAAAATTGCTGTAATTAAGTTATTTCATTTGATTATTACATTGTATAATGGCCACTGCAATTTTACTATTCATGATAGGCCCTATTAAAATTTACATATATGCAAATTACAATGAATTAAAGTTAAATGAGATGAAATAAATTTTTAATTTATTTTTTGTTTATTTTTTGTGAGGGGTCAAGCAAGAACAAAAGGTGAGCTTTTCTTTTGCATGCGAATTGGAGATTAGTGTTCTAAATTTAAAGTATCTCAAGCTATGTCTCCTTTTTTTCCTTTCTTGTTGCTTGATTACAAATGATTCTAAGAAAGTTGCGTGTTACTTCCTTAAAGAGAGACTTCATTAAATAATGAAGCAACAAAAAGTTGAATTCTTTTCAAAAAGTAAATAGATGGTGTGACGGTCATATGAAACAACGGTGACACCAGGCACACGAATCAATTATACAAATGCTTGATTTTTGCCCACAATAATTGAGGTCCATGGTAAAGATGAGATCAAGATTCTAGTTTATAAATTAATACTAATAATTAAAAATGTTAAGAGTATTAAATTAAAATTATACTATATTTGAATTCTAAAAATCGAGATATTTTGAAAAGTCCATATCACATGAAATTCTATAACAAAAATGCACTACGAGAGTAAAATTTCACTATTTTGCTGAAAATTAAAATATGAATTTTAAAGTCAAAATACTTGTTGGCAAAGAAATCCTTCCAACATTTTTTTAAAAGAAAAACTTTTAGTATGTAAAGGCATCATGTCTCAATTAATTAAAAAAAATTATAAATGTATTATGGTAAAGTGAATCAACTTAATCTCATAATTTTCCCATTCTTAATCAAACAAAAGTTCTTTCCCTATTTTAATACTACCATTTTCACCCCCTTCTACTTTTCCCCTTTTTTTAATGTTTTTATTTGTTGTACTAAATATTATATTACAAAGACATTATTTGTTTCACAAATTAATTTGGTAAAGGAATTAAAGGAAAAGTCAAATTGTTTCATATTTTTATCCATTTTAAATCAATTAAAAATAAAAATGTTTTCAAAAATATCAATAATTAGGTTTAAAGAAAAGAAAGAGTATATAGAATTACAAAATTCTCTTTCGTTTTTCATATTTTATTTTTCTCCCATTTTTCTATATTAATAAATAAAATAAGCTTTTTATACAATAATGTAAAGAAAAAAAATTAAACTCACACCATTTATATAAAAAAACAAAAATTTGTATCTTATGATCAACATATTAAATTTTGAATAATGTTAATCTGACATTTTGATTTGATTAAAAATATTTAGATCAAATTCATATATTAATAATATTATATTAATTAAATATCATATTTTTAAGGTAAACTCAACATTATTGTTAATTTATCCTTTTTCATTTCTCACTTAATTTACAAATCAAAGCCAAAAATGTGTGTGCGGAGTCAAGAGTATATATGTCGTTTTCAATTACTTTTTTTTTCCCCACACACGACCAGTATGATATCCAAAACTTAACCAAAAAACAAGGGCTTACGAGAATTTCTCCCTCTTCGTCAGCAAGACTGAAGGAGTAACTGTTTGATTTGACATAAAGTTCAATTAGGGCCCACAACAGTCAGGCCCATTGCACGTGGTTATCTGTCATTTATGTCGGCCCTTTAGAAATTTAGAACTACAGCGCACAGTTCGGACCGAAGCATGTTCTCCAACGGATTCAACGGCACGTGGATTCATGATGCCCGTCGATGTTGATGTGAACCAAACAGGGGTCCTGTCCTTTCATATCAGTCATTGATGTGTAGTTTCTACTGCTCCGCGGAGGAATCTTTTCACCATGCTTTGAAAAGAGCGTGTAAGGTGGTGGTTGGCTCGTTTCAAGAGAAGCTTTTTTGGGAATATTTTGCTCCTTCAAAATAGTGTTTATTTGAGTACTTATAATTACAAAGATATTGATTTTTTTAAAATTTTTTTTAATAATTATAAAGATTTTTTTAAGATTTTTTGAAATGATATTCACTACTTTTATTTTTATTAAGAAATTACAAAAATCTTCTTTCCAACCTCATTTTATTAAATATTAATTAACTAAAAATTATTTTAACTTTCTATACTAAAATAAAAAAATAAGACATCCTTTCAACAATTTTCCATCATATAATTTATATTTTATGTCTATCAACTATCCTCCTAGGTAAAAAAAAATAAAAAATAGGAAAAAGCAAGCTCCCAACTTAAAATATTGGTGAACAAGGCAATTAACTCTGTATTTGGTTGGTTAAAAATTTCAATAGCCATGATATATTTGAGACTGTTATTAAAATTATTTTATTACTGTTTTTTTTTATTTTTACAGATATTTTTCTTATAATAAATAATAAATCATTACTTGATTAAATATTTGGGATTGGGGATGTATTGCATTCAGAATGATTAGTTGGGTGATGTTACACCAAGTCTCTAAAATTGACTACCTAAGGTCTTTACCTACTAAGTTAGTTGTCAAATTCTACATTAAGTTCACTCTGACTTGAATTCAACCAAGCTTAATAAACATTGGGAGTGGGGATTCCTCCACCACCAATTATCTGCCAGCAAAAGGAAATAAACATTATGGGAGAAAACTAGAAATGTCGGTGTGCCATTGGTTAAAAAAATTTTGATGATTAAGTTATTATTGAATTAGTTTGAAAAATAAAGATATATAAGAAGTGTTATATTATATGTGACGTATTTTCTTTTTGGAGGTTCTGATGTTTAAATAATAGATAAAAGTTGGGGATGTCTCCTTTGATCTCAATCAATTCTCCGATCATGGGAGAATGTTACGCGTATGACTGATTTGCGCATGATTGTGTATTCCATTATCAGATTTATCAAAAATTATAATCTCACTTAATTAACCTTGGTGGGTTAGGACGAGTCAACAATGCTTTTAACTTGGATGAGTTGGCTAGTTGACTTAGTGTAGTTTAGATTTCATTTCAGCTTGAATGGCTATTCTCAAGCTTGTTATTGGGCGAGAGTACTTTAATCTATTTTTCCTAACCCCATACCAGGTGTCTCTTGATGTATCGAAAAGTGATTTCATGCCCATACAAACATAAACCATTTTAAGCAAAAGGTAAAGCCAATATTAAGTATATTTTATACTATGTCTAATAGGATTGTAAATGGATTAGATTTCAATCCAAATTTGATTCAAATATGATATTTTTATCCAAATATGGCTCCAGAAAAAAACTTGATCCATTCTGTTAATACCATTAATTAAATGGATTAGATATAAATTAAATTGTGACAATTTATTAATGGTCCGATCCAATTATATATAGGATGTATATCAATTTTTTATATATTATGTTCAAAATTATATATTTAATATAAGACTTTGTAAAGTTAAGTAGAGTTAAGCTTTTTATTTTATTTTATGAAAATGTTAGGGGTATGTTGGCCAGTTTATGTGCACTGAATTAAGTCTCATTTTTTAAAATTATATATTTATTCAGAATTATATATTTTATATAAGACTTAGTAAAGTTGAATAGGGTCAATTTTTTTTTTTGAATTAGTTAGGAGTATCTTGGCCAATTTATGCACACCGAATTAATTAACTGTTACAATTTATTAATATCCGATGTTATATATAGCACGTATATTAATTTTTTATATATTATATTCAAAATTATATATTTTATATAAGACTTTGTAAAGTTGAGTAGAGTCAATTTTTTATTTTTATAAATTGGTTAGGGATATCTTAGTCAACTTACGCGCACCAGATTAAACCTTCATTTTTATGATAGTGAGACCCATATTTTAAACTCTAATGATTAATAATCGATACCGAGAGTTTTTAAACTCATAACGCTTAAATTTACGTATTATATATATATATTAACATAATATTTTATAATATGTATTAGAGGATCAAATTTTATCAGATTCAAATAATCAACAAATTTGATTTTGGATTACGAATTCATAAATTCGCCATCTGATCCAATACAATAATTTTATGATATTTTTGGGCCCGGTTGACATGAGATTGGAACATTGGGATCTGGGCTGCTTATTTGAACGTGCCATGCACGATCATTCAAGAATTGGACTCTAACATGGAGTGAAAGCCCAATCTCAAGTTATATTTAAGGCCATCTCAATCCATGTCGTCAACAGTTATTTCAGTCCCGTCAGAAACTGAGATGACAGGTTGGTTTTAAATATCGCCATAAGGCCCGTGTCGGTACTAAGAAACAATAGAGATTTTTCAAAATATCTTTTGAAAATTTTAAATTAACGACCGACTTAGGAGATGTCGGCTGCATTAAGATCAAAATATCAGACATATTGGGTAATATATTTTTGTCCTTTAAAAAAAATATTCGTCATTTTATCGCCTATATCACACGAGAGTGATATATTAAAGATATCAATGACATCTCATTAATCAACTTATTTTGATCATTTTTAAAAATTTTTTCATTTCAATAAAAAAAATTAAATTTCTCATTAATCTCATATAATACTTCTTTACTTTTTAATAATTGTGATTAAAAAAAAACTTATTGATCTCATTAAACTCTTAGGTCTAAGACTGTATATCCCAACTTTCCATCTAAATGGAGGAAAAATATAAGTATGCTTTCTGAAAAGTAATTAAAAAGGTTCAAGGGTGGAAACAAAGTCCACTGTCACCTGGTCATAGGAAAGTTTTGCGGGCCATCCGTAACAATGCAATGGCATGTTTCTCTCTTCCCCTAAACTTAATGTCATAAGCAGGAAATTTTGGTAGGACGGATCTACGAAGGATATGTAATTCATGCAAAGAGTTGGGAGGAAATCACTAAACGTAAATTTCATGATGGCAAGTGGCAAGTGGCAACCCTCATGGGTGATTTAGTGGTAAGGGGCTGGCAAGAGGTCAACTTTAAATTCAGACATATTAGATTTAAATTTTATGAGTTTGAAAAAGTAGTTGTGCTTGAATAATAATTTAAATATAATTTTTTAAAAATATTTTTAAAAATTTATAATTAATTTTTAAAAAACTGTAAAAATACATTTGAATATGATAATCTAAATTATAAAAAATTAAAATTAATAACTTGCCAAACGCATATTATTCATTTTGAAATTAAAAATTTTATTTTAAAAAAGTAAACAAACGTATCCTAAGACTTTATTAATACACGTGATTTGTAGGTGATTATATATATTCAGAATTTATCTTTTTATCATGCATCAAACTGATCCGAGATTGAAAAGATTCTTGACGTAGTTTTAGAATTTTCAAAAGGTTTAATTTAAGCCTGCTCATCTGTAATCTAATTTTTTTATGCCTCGTGTGCAATTTTTCCTTTGTGATGTTGAACAATAATAAAATTATTCTTCTCAAAAGTTTCTTGTGATACAATACTATCATGTTATGTCTAATTCGTCTCAACTTTTTTAACTTTTGAAAAATGATGAGTATTAATCAATCAATTCAATAATATAATTATAATATTGAAATAATGCTCACATATACAAATAAGAATAGTGAGAATTAAACCCATGAGTGAAAATGATATTGTGACCAACTAAACTAATTTTAATGAATTCAAAGGATTTTTTAAAAATTTAACTTTAATTAATTTGGTTAAATGTCAAACTGAGTAACTTAGACAATGATACAATTTTAAATATTGACCACACCGACACTCAGTATTTGCTGACCATTACTTTGTCCATCTGGTGATGCCGTGATGGAAGCTATTGGTAATTCTAATTTCCATTTTTCCGACGTCTCACCATCTCAGATTTGCAAATTTTTGCAACGAAGTACTGAAAAAGATATTAACGACCGCGACGTAAGATCAGTACTCTGCTCTCTCTACAAAAATAGAAAAACGTTAACTCGGAGATCTAATCCTTCTGTTTCTCTATTTCCCAATTTATTCTGCCCAGCACGTCTCTACTTCTCTGTGTATCCATCCATTCCCTCTTATATAACACCACGTCTCCGTCAAATCTAGGGTTTCTACGTACAATTACTGTCCATAACTCTCCATTCTATTCATTAATCGCAATCGGAATCTGTTACGGAGGTTTGAGGTTTGATTCAGATCTATACAGAGCACGACTCGACCCAGTAAGTTCTGATTATGCACATTCGTATTTCATTCGATCTGGTTGAATCTATCGCCCTATTGATTTGGTGGTTTTAATGCTCATTAATAGATTAATTTGTTGATTTTATTCGACTAGTGGTTGAATTTGATAGTTTA
Source organism: Nyssa sinensis (assembly GCA_008638375.1). Taxonomy (NCBI): domain Eukaryota; kingdom Viridiplantae; phylum Streptophyta; class Magnoliopsida; order Cornales; family Nyssaceae; genus Nyssa; species Nyssa sinensis. The sequence goes on from CM018045.1 coordinate 6,389,878, forward strand.
TAAATGTGTTGTCAATGCAATGTGTAGTTTTTGATAGTTGTTTATAATAGATCTGTGTGTGTTGTAGTTCGTTAAGTGGTTTGGATTGGAGAGCTGTCATTTTCTTTTCTTTCTGTCGTAGTTCAGTTAAGTGAAAATATTATACATTAGCTGATCCTAGTTTAGGTGAACCTTTGTGTTACGTTTTGTGTTGAACCTTATGTTTTCTGTTTAGTTGCTCAGAAAAACCTGGGAAAAGTGAAAGTGAAGAAAAGGGGTTACTGATTAAAAAAAGAAGAAGAAAAGGAGATTTGAATCGTATGTTTTATGTTGTCTTAATATTAATTTCTGAAAGAAAAATAAAAGCAAAAAAATTAGCTGAAGTGAGCCAATTTATTGTCTTATGTTGTACCACACCCTATTTGTCCCCCTATTGCTTGCAGAAACCATTTGTCCATTCTCCAATTACTATTAGAATTATGTTTGTTGATTACAGGGTCTCTTTTTCTATCCTTGCTACGTTTCTTATGCTAAATCTTAGTTGATACTCTTTTTGGTTACTTCAACATTTCCCATTCAATTTTTGCGGATTGGGAATTTTAAAAAGTATAATACTATTCAAGGTTTGCATTTGAGGTTATTATTGTCCTGGTAAAATGGTCTATGGATTTTTTGGGAGACAATTTTAATAATCCTCTGTTTACTTTGGATCTCAAATTACTAGATTTAATATTAATTATCTTTCTAATTAGGGTTGATGGTTTTTTTTTTAGGTAATTAGGGTTGATGATTTTATTAGCCCCCTAAGTTTGAATCTTACATTTT